>CM071857.1:7566024-8841536 GCA_036507275.1 Sicyos edulis | reverse complement strand
TGTTGGAGTTGTTAGTCGATTTATGTCCAATCCAGGAAAACAACATTGGGAGGCAGTCAAGTGCATCATGAGATATTTGAGAGGCACTTCCAGTTTGAAGCTCACATTTGGAAGTGGAAAGCCCTTGCTTACAAGCTATACCGATTGAGATATGGCGGGGAGATCTAGATAACCGACGGTCTGCCGGGTTATTTGATGACGTTTGCAGGTGGTGCGATGTCTTGGCGATCAAGACTACGTATGCGTTGCACTTTCTACTACAGAAGCAGAATATATAGCTGCAGCAGAAGCGTGCAAAGAGATGTTGTGGATGAAGCAGTTTATACATGAGCTTGGCTTCAAGCAACAACGGTATGTGATATTTTGTGACAACCAGAGTGCTATTCATCTTGGTAAGAACTCTATATTTCATTCAAGAACTAAACATATAGATGTGAGGTATCACTGGATGAGAGATGCATTGAATGATGGCTTGTTTGAGCTTGAGAAGGTACATATGGATCATAATGGGTCTGATATGCTGACTAAGAATCTACCAAGAGAGAAGCTTCAGTTTTGTCGTTCCGCTGCGGGAATGGCAAGTTCCTCCATACAGTGAATAGAGGGAGATTTGTTGGGTTTTTATTCACATTGTGAAGGCCCATCAAATAGGGCCCATTAGGGCTATGTGTTTTAAAGTGCATTTTGTCACTTTGGTAGATAGAACACACAACAAAGGGAGAGCTGGAAAATCAGTAGCCACAGAGAGAAACAACTTAGAGAGAGAAAGTAAATAGAGAAGAAAAGAGGTTTCTGCCCAGCTTCGGTATTTTGGCGTTTTCGAGAGATTGCACTGTTGGATCGAGCTGAAATTTGGACAGCGTGTTCTTGACACGAGGGTCTTCGATCTGAACGGTGGAGATCGGGTTCGGAGCTTTCTAAGACCAGATTCCAGTGGCGATTCGATTCCACATATTTGTGAGATCTTTCTATTTATCTCTCTTGATTTGTGTTGTTTGTTGCCAAGATTGTTTATCTTGAGTTTCTATGTGTTGTATACCTCTAGTTGTAACTAGAGAGAACTTGTTGTAGCCCATTATCGATTATAGTGGAGATTTGACTTCGGTATGTGGTTTTTTACTCCTCGCCTTGAGGAAGTTTTTCCACGTTAAAAATCGTTGTGTTGTGCTTGATATTTCTACCATACTATATGCTTGCTGATTTTTCATTAGGAACACAAGAGAAGGAATAATTGATCAATATTAGAATAGTGTTTATTCCCAACAATGCCTATCATGTATTTCATCATGACACTAGAGTTATACTTTTCTCAATGTTATTAAACTTTCTTTAAACAATTGATGATGCATTTTTTATTTTATGCATATAAATCAGTCACAAATTTGAATTATAAATATAATTGCGCAAAAAAGAAGAAGAAGAAAAAAAAAAAAAAAATATATATATATATATATATATATATATATATATATATGAACCAAAATATGTTTTTCAATTTCCTCAAAAAAAAAAAAGTTTTTCAATTGCGTCAACCAAAATATGCAAATAAATCGTTAATGTTTCATCCTGACGAAATACTTATACCAATTTATAAATTGATGGTTACACATTCTATTGAAATTAAACTAAAGAAATGTAATTATAGGGTAAAATGATTTTTTTAAAATTTATTATTATTATTATTATTATTATTATTTTATCAGTAAAACTATGACGATATTGAAATTAATTAATAAGTAAATAACCATTTGAAAGTTTAAATCCCATTGTTCTACAATTAGAAATACTTTAATGACCTTAATTTCATCTTAGATAACCATTTGATTTCTCGTTCTTTAATGGTTATCTAATTTCATCTTAGATAACCATTTGATTTCTTGTTTTTGTTTACGAGAGATGGATATATTGAAAGAAATTTAGAATATTATAAGAAATTTGAATAAAAATGGGTTTAAATTTCAAAAAAAAAAAAAAAAAAAATTATAGAACCCTAGTTTATTGAGATCGACCCAAAGTTGAGAAAATAAATTATACCAATTAAGAAAAATTAATATTTATTTTCATAAATAAATGAATATAAATAAAAAAAGGAATTAAACTTATACATAATAATAATCATTATTTTGAGATTACAATAATTGAAATGTAGGAATTGAACTTATGATCTCTAAATTAAAATAAGGTTAAAATATCATTTTGGTCCCTCAACTATCACAAAAGTTTCATTTTGGTCCCTCAACTTTCAAAAGTTCAATTTTAGTCCCTCAACTATTTTTGTTTCATTTTGGTCCCTGAACTTTCAAATTCTAATTTTAGTACGAACTTTGTAAAAAGTTTAAAAATAGTCCATAAGTTGAAAAAAAACCTAACTATAGTTAAAAATAGATGATGTGGCAAAAAAATAATAATAATAAATTCTTTTAATTTCTTCAACCCAGTAGACACCTCTCAAGACCTGCACTTTAAGGCTATGTTTGTTCTTTGGACATGAGGAGTGGTTTCACTCCTCAACAACCTCTAGTTTGTATTTTGTAGTAAACAACCACTCTTCAACCCCTCTATCAAATCTCTATTTTTTTTAAAAAAAACAATTTTATTAAATCTCACTTTAAATTTCATCAAATTTATCTTTTAATCTCGGCTAACATCAATATTTAAATATTTCTTTCTAAAAATAATTTTAACTCTATCGAAAAAGTCAATAGTGTGTTGGCTTGATAGATTGGTTTTAATCCAATTTAATTCTTTCTTCGAAAATTCGATCTTAAAATGAATTATTTCATTAAAAAATTATCAATGAATAATAATTTTAATTCATAAATTTTTTTTTTAATAAAACATTTGTTGTAACCATATTTCTAAAATTTTGAAAAAATAATAAGAAAAAATTTACAAATGAAATACAGTAATAAATTAACAACAAATACTAAATTTTAGCTTTATTACCGTTATAATAATTAAAATTTGACATTTAAAAGTAAAAGAATCAAAATAAAATTAGAAGTACGTAGACTAAAGGGAAATTGTGCTCCATAGTCCAATTTCACAAAATATCTAAGTAAATTTGAAAATATTTGCATCCATAATAAAAAATGTGGTATGGTTAATATTCATTGTACAATATAATTTGGGATATTATTAATAATACAATATTATATGTTATTAGTACAATATTGTATATTAATGTAGTATTATGCATAAACAATACCGTATAATGAGTATTAATTATACTGTAAGTTTGACTATGATTGCAATTTTTTTAAAAAAACTAGAAGACCATAATATCCTAATACTTTCTATTTCTTTATTTTTTAGAATAATATATTTTTAAAAATTTCACGTAAATATATTTTTTACAATTTCTTTAATAATTCACATTTTAACCGTCTATTCAATTGTAAATTTAACCTAAATTTTTAAAATTTATTATTGTTTGCTTCATTCATGTTGCTCATATGTTTAGTAACAAAATATAAAATTGATTTTTTTAAAAACAAATCCCCAAACGAGTAGTTAAAATCTTCAATCCCCAAACAAGTAGCTCATTATTCACCACTATTAACTCCAATCCCCAAACGAGTAGTTAACCACTACAAATTACTATTAACCACTTCTTTCCACTCTATACTAAACCCCTCCACTCTTTTTTACAAAAAACAAACACACCCTAAGAAATAAAAACAGAGCATCGGATTTTTATTGAAATCTAGAGAGAGAAAGAGGATTGGGAGGACATAAAATCTCTATTGAAATAAGAACTACACACTTTAATGTTTAGTTTTTGTTTGTTGCCTGTTTCTTCCAACTCTCAATGTTTTCCAATTTTCTGCTGCTCCAATGTCCTCTTGCTGCAATATCATACAAAACCTTGGCACTACAACTGAAATTAAACTAAGACAAATGACATTTGGCCATTGCTAAATATAATCCAATTCTAATTATTATAGTTTGACTAGTTCATAAAAAATTACATTTTTAATCTATGAATTTGATATCTAATTTTTCAATATTCTAAAATTTAAAATAGTCTATTCATGATTTGTAATAGGGGTGTTCACATTTTATCCGAAAACCGAACCGACCGACCAAAACCGACCGAATCAAAGTCGATCGGTCGGTTTTTTTATAAGGTCGGTTGGAGTCGGTTAAATTAAATAATTAACCGACGGTCGATCGGTCGGAGAATTTTCTTAAAAAATTAAATTATAAGAGTAAATCCATGGTTTCCAAATGAAAAATATTTAGATTTTTTTTTTAAAAAAAGCCTTAACCGATCGACCGACCGACGGTCAGAATTCTCGATTCAAATTTTTTTTCAATTTTTATTATTAGAAAACCGATATTTCATTTATCGATGTCGGTTTTCTCCAAAAAACGACCCCGACCGACCGACGAACACCCCTAATTTGTAACTAATAATTTTGTCATCTAAGTCAATATTATTGAGATTTTAGAAGTAAAAATACTAAATTTTAAAATTGAAAGACCAAATTAAAACTAGACTCTAAACTAGACTGAAAACTTTTTTTCTTAATTTTTTTACTAGTTCAAATCAATTAAACCAAACTACCTAGCCTTTTGCAAATGGAGCTAAACTTGAGAGTTGTTGGGCTAATGGGCTTTCAATTCAGAATGACTGTAAGAACCTAATTGATTTGCAAACGGCTCAAGTTGAACCTAATTGATGTTATGTCCTCCCAATCCTCTCTCTCTCTCTAGATTTCAATTAAAATCTGATGCTTTGTGTTTATTTCTTAAAGTGCAGGTCTTGAGAGGAGTCTAATGAGTTGAAGAAATTAAAAGAATTTATTATTATTAATTTTTTGCCACATCATCTATTTTTAACTATAGTTAGGTTTTTTTAACTTATGGGCTATTTTTAAACTTTTTACAAATTTCGTACTAAAATTAGACATTTGAAAGTTTAGAGACAAAAAATATAACAAAAATGATAATGATAGTTGATGGACTAAAATTGGACTTTTAAAAATTGAGGGATCAAAATGAAACTTTGGTGATAGTTGAGGGACCAAAATAGTATTTTAACCTTAAAATAAATACTAATTAATTAATTTAGAGAAATTGTGATAGATAATCAAATTTTACAAAATAATTGCACACAAATTTAAATTTTTTTGCATTCATAATCAAATATATAACATAATTAATATTGATCATACGATATAATTTAAGGTATTAGTATAATATTATATGTTATTAGTAATTTGCGTACATGAGTATGATTGCTAAATAATTTTTTTTTGTAATATTTAAATATTTTTCCAATTTGCCCTACTCCAAAAAAATACCCCATTAATTTATAAAGAGACTAATATTATTCAAATAAAAGTATCAAAAGTGGTGAACACAATCAAGAATAAAGGTTGGAATTCTCATATTTACATGTTTGTTAAATAAATAATAATAAAAAAAGTTATATTATTGATGACTTTTTTTTGTCATCGTTCTCTAGCATTTCTCTCACAATTTATGAATTCATAATTTTTTTTTTACAACATTTTTTTAAGCAAATACATTTTCTAACTTATTTGTGGAATGACTTTTCAAGCATTTGCAAAGTTATTTCAATCTGGTCAACTCATTTACCCTATCATATAAGTATAAAGTAGTAATCAATCAACACAAGTAAATATATAATTCAAAGAATTTTTCTCATTGATTATTTTTTTTTAGTTAACAAAACAAACATATTTTAGCTTCAAAAATACATATTTTTCCTACCCTCTCTTTCCATGTCTCACAATTCCTTCACTGAATTTCTTACAAGCAAGCAAAGAAGGATGCAACAGAAGCACCAATGATAGCGCCAACAGCCGGAAGAGCAGCAGCAGTTGTGCCTGAGGACGGGCCCGGGGCAGGAGCCGGGCCTTCACTTGAGGCCATAGCGGCACTAACGGCAGAAGCGACAACGAGAACGGTGCAGATAACCTTCTTCATGTTCATGGTGATGAGAGAAGATGAAAAGTGGGAAAAAGATAAACTTATTAAAAAAGAAAGGTTTGCAAAGAAATAGAGACCCGCTGAGAAAATGGATCTTGTTTTCTTTGCAAAATGAGCTTTAACTGAGCGGGTCTGAAGAGAATAAGATATGGGAAATTTATTTTATAGGACTTTTTTTGTGATATTTTAGGTTAAAACAGTTGAGAGAACAAGAAAATAGAGATTTTGTGGTGGAAATTTACTAGTTTTTATTTTGTTTGTTGCATGGTACAAAAATAGGGGTGCAATCGGTTATTGAAGAAAGGAAAAAAGAACAATTTATTGAATCTATATATATATATATTTTATTTAAAGGGATTCCAAGAACAAATACATTCGGGGTATGACAATAGATATCATTATTCACAAGAAATCAAACAAAAAAAATTAATGTTTTAAAAATAAATCAACCGAGTAGAAACAAAATTAATACTACAACTTTAAATGATTCTCCAACATGACCTTCCGAGTAGCTTTTGTCATTCACCAAGCATACCTTTACTATTCCATGAAAAGAAAAAAAAAAGTTTAGAAGGGTTGAATCGTAAGATAAGGTGATTTTCATGTATGACAAAAAAAAAAATCCAAAAAATTATATGAATAACAATTTTTAAAAGAAATTCGTACCTAACAAAAAATTGAGACGAGGTTAAGTAAAAAATATGAAAAAGCATGTACTTGATGGCTTCAATCATTGCAACAATAGTCTTACAAAAAACAGCCTAATTTTCAATCAAGGTCATAGATAATTTTTAATTAGTACAACAAATAATCTTTAATCAAGAAACTGTAAAGTGCATAATTGAAATATGAAAAAAAATCCAAAATTTTGCTATCGACGAAATAATATTTGGATTATTACATGTAGTCTGACAAACTAGTTTGACAAATAAGGGAATTGATATGTGTAATTGACTTTTGTATCCTCCTGGCATGCCTCTAATTCCATTCATATATTTATATTCTTAAAAAGATAGTCTAGGTAGTTTGGATTATTACATGTAGTATGACAAACAAGAATCATGTCGTCTAACCATAGGATGTCTAGTGCGTTCAATGCAAAGCCAATAACATGTTGCATATAGAATGATCATACACAAACCAAGAATACCCTCGAATGCTCGCCATCAAGGTAAATAATACGGGTCGTTAGTAGAGACACTTTTTTATTGCTTAATAGATCATTTTCTTTGTTGTTTTCCACCTTAGAATTAACATCCACCTTAAAATCCTCAACTCTAGTATGTGTCTAGGCTGTCCCAATTTCCAACCCTTAGAATACTTCTTGAGTTCCTTGTGTTCGACCCATCCACCTATACTACAAAGGTTCTTTGTAGGCGGCTGGTTATAGATGTATTTACCCCTTTTACAAGGTTGGTGTGGTCGAAATCGACATTGTTGTTGGGGATAGTTGCACCGACCTCGGCCACCCACTAGTAGAAAATCGAGCATCAATGATGGACATATGTCGCCATTATATAACATTAATGGCGGACACGAACACGCCATCTATACCGCTGACATCGAAGCACAACGATGGTGCGCATACAATCAATGGCGGGTAGCGCCCGCCATTAATTTAGCGAAATCCATGGCGGGCAAAAACCGCCATTAAATCGTTTCCATAGCGCGAGCTTTCCCCAGCATAAAAAATATTTCATCGCGCGTGCCCACCCTCCATGTAAACTTTACAATGGCGTGCATCCTGCCCGCCATGAATTCTTTTGTGTTTTTTTTTTTAAAAAAACCCAGAAAAATGGTCTGGGTTATTTTTGTTTTGACAAATGGTCCTCTGTTTTGTGCCCGCCACTAAAATACGTTAGCACTTAATTATAAAAAAAAGGCACAAAAGAATATATATTGTGCCCTCCACTAAAAGTCATTCTACTTTATAAAAAAAAAAAAGAATAATGTCTTCAAATGATATCTAACCACCATGAGTACCAAATGAAACTTTTCTTACAAAATATCTAATGACCACTAACTCATGCATGAAATCCTAACTTCTAATTTACTTTGTCTACACATGATATTGCATTATGTGCACAAAAAATTTGGGCAGCATAACAGCACAATAATGCGATTCCCAAAAAATTCAGTACCTGCTATATTAAAAAATTACCAGTATATAATGCAAAATACAAAATTTAGTTCACTCAGTTCACTCATTCTTTCTCCATACCTAAACAACTTTGTTTCTTTTCTAAACAAAGATCTAAACAAACAACTAGACTGCAACGATCTCCAATATACCTAAACAAAGATTTAAACAAAAAACTAAACTACATACACTAATTCTGCATCAATTGTCTACCTATGAATTCGACCCATTCTACTCGTCCCTCATCAATCTTGGCTTGAGTGAATGTGGTCGGACCGGCGATGTACTACAAATTTAAAGACATATAATTAAGAACACTCTATTAGCTAGTGTATCTTATATACATGATTTTATCTAAACAAAATGTATAAAACAAAACTTACAAGTTTCGATACGTGCGTGGATGTGCTGTATATCATCTTCCGCATGAATAGTTGGACGTAGAATCCACATAATATTGTTCCACTACCTTGTTCAGGGCACTAGTGAAACAAAATAGTTACATACTTAATTAGTATGATACATATATATATAAATAATAATGACAAAAAATGACCAACAAATTATTAAAAGAATATGGAATTAAGTTTACCTTCACAGTTTTCCATTTTAATTTTACGGCCTTCGACTTGTGTCTCAATTGCCATACTCGGTAGACACTATATTAATGAAGTTGAAAGTTGTAATTCAAATTGATAAAATAAATTCGAAGTTCCAAAGTTCATTAATTTAGAAACTTACTGATTGAAGGTACGAACTAAAGTCTCGTTGAATGGATTTTGACCGAGCGAGTTGAATACATACAATGTATTTTCAGCTGGAATTATGATGGTCAAAATCCAGTGGTTTCTATACAATTTAACGAATATTCAAATAATGGTATAGACATAATTATTATAGGGTATAAAAAATACAAAATTTGGAACACGTACCCGCTATTGAAGGGAAAGAAAACTCGTTGATTAAGATTAGCCAACTCGTCTAACCTATTGGCTATAATTGAAACCCATGCTTCTTCATTCTTATTACTAGAAGCCGATGTAAACTCACTACCATCGATTGTTTAGACGTTATTAAACTAGACAAACAAATAATAGTTGCAAAAAACAATGAGAACTTACCAGTAGTAACAGAATACGGGAGGATAGCCTATTTCTTCCATACTACAATATTCCAAAATGTCATATTAAGGAAGAAAACAGTACTCGGGCGCTGTACTACCTAACAATTTTCTTCGAATTGGTATACAAGCTATGCCACCAACACCCAATTTAGTTTCAGCATAAGTATGTAACATCCTGATGATGTTTGGAACTGATGTGTTTGATTGGTGAGAGTGTGAATCTGATACATCCTTCTTACTAGTGGTTTTCTTCGGTTCATAGTGCGCTTATCATTTCAATAAACATTATATTATTAGCATGAATCATTTATCACTAAATTAAAAAGGTATAATGTGCAATTATATACCTTCTTAGATGTTGTAAGTGTCCCGTTCAATGATCTTGGCCATGGCAAGAAAGATTTAACAGATTGTCCAAGGAATTGAAGTTCCTCGTTTATGGAAATTGGTAGGTCTAAGTCAGCATTGCCTGTAAAGACCATATCGACCGAGACGCGCACGTTGTGTTTCCCTAAGAGATGACCGTGTACTGTATTGGATGAACCACTCGATTCAAACACGGTACCAACGGCAACAACTGGACCTCCATATTCAACAACAAGCTCACATGGCATACCCTTTAAAGAAATAATAAATCATAATTAGTGTACATTCATTGAAATGTATTCTACAATTAAAGAATATGTGTGACACTTACTTCTCCTAAATCGATTGGGACATCAGGATGACCATCGAGTTCTCCAATGACGACGACTTGGTCCAGGATTTGGTTTTCCCATGAGGGATCTCTAGTACTCCCTTTACAAGGAGAGTCTAATGGTTGAGAGAGATCGACTTGATTTTCTCTTTATTGGCCCATTTTGGACTTCAGATTACCCATCTTGAAGAAAAATAATGGAGTTACAAATCGTCCCACTCCCCTGACATGCCCTCGATATTCTGGTGCTCCCAATGCATCAATCAACACGTCTTGACCTTCATTCGTACTTTGCAATTGATCCTGTAGCTAAAACAATATTAGATAATTAACACCTAAATATTTAAAATCAAACCATAAAAGAGATTAACACGAAAAATGTGTAGCCAACTTACAATTTGGCTGGCCACTTTAATTGTGCTTTAGTCAATGTACTATTTACTCTTCCCCTTCGGATCGTGGCACTTCTTCTTTCAACCTTCTTTCCATAGATCTGCACGGGCTGCGAGATGTTCTTTTATATCTATATTCTACAATTTCAATTTGTCACATACATGCGTTAGTATAAAGTACAAATATATAATATCCTTAGAGTTTAGTTCAGAGTCCTTACTAGGTCATAAGCGAGTTGATCATATCCTTTTCGAGCCATATGATGATGACACTTTTGTTTAGCTTGCAACTCTTTCTTCTCCTCACTAATTTTCTGTATAAGAAATATATATAATTAGACTAACAATAGGTTGTAACCATTAAACTAATACAAGGAAAAGTAGTTACGTGAAACTCTTTTGACAGTCTGACGTCCACAAATTGATCCCATTGCTTTTGCGTTATGAAAGCATATTCAGTGGGTGGAGTTCTTAATATCTCAGGTTGTCCTGAAATGGCCTGATGTAGTCTTTGTTAAGATTGTATCTGAATGTCCTAAATGCGGTGGACATGGACTTCATGATATTGTGTTTTACCTCTATAGAATCCCAAATCATCCTTTTAGATGCTGAGGGACATATGACCACTTATGGTACGTGATGGGTATATGGTTTATAACACTCAAACCAATATAAGTGCTTAATTTTACTCCAGTTTCGCCAATATGTTGACCCATCGAATTATACTGAACTACGCGTCGTTCTCCAGCCATCCGGTCTTGCACAAGCTCACGCAAGACTGTTACGCTCCTTGTATTCCTATTTCTAGCACGTCTGAGGCTGCGGTCCCTGGGAGCAACAACATCATTAGATCTACCGGATCCAGACATGATGTCAATCTGCATGCATATAAGGAAGAATATTAGTTAATAACAAATAGAAAAGACGTATAAATTGAAATTGAGTTAGAAATTTACAAAATGATATATGTTACCTATAACACTAACCTATTTCTTAATCCATATACCCTCACAATCACTTCTAATATATGAGACCGAGTCATCATTAACAACATTAGGTAAGGATTCTATGACTCCGTACCCACAATCTTGGTCATTATCAAGTACATCATGTCCGTCTTTTTCAACTACTAATTGTGAAGGTGTTAGAACGATCGACCAATGGGGATTAATTGGATCTTTTATGTAGAAAACTTGCTTGGCTTTTTTGGCTAAAATGAAAGAGTCGGATTGATGTCCAATTTGATTAAGGTCTATGGTCGTAAATCCTACGTCGTCTACTTTAATTCCACCATTGCTTTCCACCCAATCACATTTGAATAGGACGATTTGAAAAGTATTGTAATTGAGCTCCCAAATTTCTTGAACTATGCCATAAAAGGTCATGTCCGACATGATTGGATTTTTTTCCTTCGAACTAGAAATTTGCATAGTTTGAGCTGTTATCATAACTAGGGGTGTACATGGGTTGGGTTGGGTAGGGTTAAGGGTAATTTTTGGACCAACCCAAAAATTTGGGTCAATCAACTTTTTAACCCAACCCAATCCAATTAGAGTTTCAACCCAACCCAACCCAACCCTATATTTTCGGGTTGGGTTGGGTTGGGTTCATCGGTTCAAAAGGATTAAAAGTTGAAGGCGATATTACAAATTCGACGAAAACACTAATTCTTTCAATATTTGGAAGTCAAATACCGGTATAAAATTTGACTAAATATAAAGCTAATTTTGTAAAGAGTATGAGATTTTTTTAAAAAAGAAAAGAATTAATTTCAAATTTTAAAAAATATTGTATTTAACCTAATAAGAGATAAAAAGATTGGATAAATTCTTGAGGGAAAAAAAGTTTGAAAAAGATTGAAGTTTACTTGCTCATAGAAGGAAAAAAAAAGCAAAAAAAGAAAAAGAAAACATAAAATAAGAAAAGATGTACAACCACTAGGCTATCAACAACTTTACACTACAAAGATATGTTAAGAAATATATATTTATATTCGGGTTCCGGGTTGAACCCAACCCAAAACCTGTGAACCCGCGAACCGACCAAAAAATCCGGGTTTACTAAAAATCTAACCCAACCCAAATTTTAAAAAACATAACCCAACCCAACCCTTCCGGTTTGGGTTGGGTAGTCCGGGTAGCTCGGGTTACCGGTTTTTTTGTACACCCCTAATCATAACTCCACTATTTTGCACACTTCTAAGATCATCACGTTCTTTGGTATGATATTGTAACGGCCCGGAAAATTCATCCCGGCCTTCCCGGGAGGCCCAGGGGCATTTTGGTAATTTTTGGGTCGGGCCGGTTTTGAAATTGGAAATTGCCGGAATAATTATGAGTCAATTTGAAAAGGATCGGGATTTTTGGTGAAGGCATTTGGGCTTGGGAAAGAGTAAAAATAAATAGGGTTTTAAATAGCACGTCGAGTGAGATTCGAACCAGGGACGTGTCGCGTGCTAGGCAGGAGTCGCTGCCAATCGAGCCACTGAGCGCTCTTGTGCTTCTAAACGCGCCATCTTCTATGTATGCTTGTCTGTCCCCTGTTTTGGTTTAAAAGCGGCTCGCCTTGAGCCTTCTCCCTCATTTCCTTTCTTCTTCTCCTTCGCGATTCTCCTCACCGACCGGCCTCCCCCTCGCCGACCAGAGACTCGCCGGCTCTCCCTCGGCCGATCGATCCCCTCCGGTGAGTTCTCCCTCCCTTTCTCCTCTCTTCTTCTTCTTCTCCTCCGATTTCTCCATTTCTTTCCCCTGTTTTTGAGTTCCATTTTCCGGCCGTGTCGAGGTGAAGCGTTGGGTGGTTTTAGTGCAGCTGGAGTAGGGGAGTTCATCCATCAATAAATCGGCCGTCGAATCTTCTCCAATCGCCGGAATCGAGCTCGTTGTAACGGCCCGGAAAATTCATCCCGGCCTTCCCGGGAGGCCCAGGGGCATTTTGGTAATTTTGGGTCGGGCCGGTTTTGAAATTTAAAATTGCCAGAATAATTAGGAGTCAATTTGAATGGGATCGGGATTTTTGGTGAAGGCGTTTGGGCTTGGGAAGGAGCAAAAATAAATAAGGAATTAAATAGCGCGTCGAGCACGAATCGAAACAGTGGTGCGTGTCGCATGCTGGGCGCGAGGGCACACCCAGCCGAGCCACGCGCGCGTTTGTTAATCTAAACGCGCGTTCTTTTATTTAAGCTTCGCTCGTCCCCTGTTTTGCTTTAAAAGGCGGCTCGCCCGACTTCACCCCCCACCTTTCTTCTTCTTCTTCCTCGCGATCACCCCGACCGACCGATGGATTTTTCTCGCGAATTCTTCTTCCCCCACGCCGACCTCGACTCGCCGTAGGAGCTCCTCGCCGCTCGTCTCCCTCCGGTAAGCTTTTCTTTCTCTCCTCTTCTCTTTTCCTTCTCCTCCGAATCCATTTCTTCTCCTTAGTTTCGATTCCGTTTCATCGGCCGAGTTGAGGCGATTTGAAGTATGGGTTTTGTGCGGCTAGTGTAGGGAGTTCTTCCTCAAGGAATTGGCCGTCGAATCTTCTCCAATCGCGGAATCGAGCTCGTCTTCTTCATGCTCTGTTTGCCTGCTCGCTCGCCGCCGCGACGCGCGTAGTGATGCAAACCAGCCCGCCGAGCCACGCCGCACTTCGCCGAGCTCGCCAGCCCGGCGTGCCGTCCGTCGCGCTGCGCGCGCTCGCCAGCCCGCAACGCTGCCGCGCGAGCCGTCTCGCCGCGCGCCTGTTCGCCCTGACGCCGCGCGCAGTTAGCCGCCATCCGCGCAGCGCGCTTTCGCGCCAGCGTGCGCGCCAAAGACGCCTGCTCACCCATTTCTGCGCCCAGCGCGCCATCGAGCCCCGTTCTTTGCCGTTCGTTCGTGCAATCGGCCCGTTAAATGCGTTCGCCGTGCCTCGTGAGTTGCTCCCAGGTGAGCCTCATTTATTTTATTGTATTTAGGCCTATTGTGTGATTTTTGTGTTGATTGATAGGTTCCCGGTAGCTAGATCGAGATTGTTCGCGACTTAGGATTTCGTGCCAAACCGCCCCCGACCAAGGTAAGGATTTCTTACCAGGGGTTGTGTGGACCCTGCGATATTATATGTGATTGTTGATTGATTGCCTGTTTGTGATTATTGACATGTGTAGCTAGGTGCTTCAATCGAATTCCTGTTAGCATGATTTCTCGGTTAATTCTCATGTTAATCCATGCTAGGTTGTTCCTTTTCGGCATGCTCGTGATCTGTTCCATGCTTCGTAGTATCATGCTAGGCTCGTTGTATTCTTATTGAGCACGTATTGGATTTTATGGAATTGTTTCTTCGTTTGCTAGGCGGAGTTAGAATTGCGGGTAGATAGCATCATCGGGCCTGGTGCATAAAGAACCTTGCATCCATGGCGGGGACGTCGAGCAAGTCATTCCGTCCCTGGACCCGTGAGGGATTTGCTAACCCGAGCGGTAGGCCCCGCAATCTTGGGTGAGGGTGGCGGGTGTTAAATGCCCCAACGGTCGGGATGATGACTTGGCATTGCCTCGCCCCGGCGGCCGCATGTCCTCGGCATGTTTGGCAAGAGCCCCCGATTGCCACTGTTAAGGCAAGGGCGGCTTTCTGGTGTAAGCCTACCACGACCGTTTCTTGGCCCCAGTGCGGTGGTTCAGCCGACATAGTTTACGTGTCCAGTCTCACACCCTATGTCGGTGACACCGATCCAAAGATTTAGTTAGGCGTGGTGGATCGGATATGGGCAGCTTGCCTTCGCACTCGCAACCCCATAGTTCGCAGAGCACGCGGTGCATGCTTACGCTCATTCTGGCGCCATCGAGAGCTCCTCGGGATTGTGAGCGGTGTACCTTTCGTCGACGATGAGGCATGGCCGAGGCCGGGACTTGTTTCTCGTATAGGGCGACTTATGTATTGGATATGTATGATGATTTTATTAGGACCAAGCCACCGAAGTTGGCATCCGAGGCCCAAGTGTGGGCTAAGCTATGTGCTCTATTCTCGTGTTTATATTCATAGCTTGCATACGCTCATCGAGATGACCATGTATATCGTATTGTACCCGGTTGGGGATTCTTCTTGAGCGATCCGTTGCTCACCCTTATTATTGTGGTTTTTCCACAGTAACCGAGTTGCGAGACAGGATGGTGAAGGAGGAGCGTGATCATGGGGGCCAGTCTTCCAACTCGATTTTTGTATTATGACTCTCGTGTGTTTTTGTTTTCCCTGAATGCATGTAGCCAAGCACGAAGCCCTAGGATGTTTGTAAATATTTGTGGATTCCAGCATGTTGTATCCGAACAGGTTTTGAATGGCTTTTAGTAAATCTCGATCGAGTAAACTTTGGAAATGTTTTTATCTGGAAGCAGTGCTTGGAAACAGGGATGAGTTTCGGGGAAAATGTCTAGTTTTTAAAGGGGTTATTTTGAATGTTTTGTTTTAATTGGAATCCAAATCATGTCTCATTAAATGTCCTTTACCTTGAATGCATGCATTGGGGTAAGGGCCCATTTAGTGCCCCATTCGGTCGGTCCCTTACAGCTTGGTATCAGAGCTTAGAGTCATAAATTCCGTAGTATGACCTGTTGTTGTAGGTCGTTTTCCCATGATCACTAGCACTCCGACAGTCATCAGGTACGCCTAAGTTTACCATTTGTTGTTTAAAAAAAAAAAAAAAAAAAAGGGTTAAGAATTTAAGAATTTACAATACTGTCATCTAGTGTATGCCTTGTGTAGTATTGTGGAGCGAGAGACGAGCATGTTCGACTCGTTATTGGTTTGGGTGTAGATCGCCAAACATGCCGATTTACCCGCGCCGGAAGAGGACGCGAGAGGAGGCCGAGGTGTCGAGGATCGGATCGACACCGCGAGGACATCGTCCCAAGCCGAGACAGATAGCATTCCGCTGTAGCTCCCGGTTGAGGCCGAGTTGGCATTGAGGCGATCATGGCGCCGTGAGATCGCTCTCCGGAGCAGAATTTGCTAATTCCATGAGGTCTATGGTGGTTGACTGTTGAGTGGCAGGCGAGAGACCCGTGCTTTATTGGCGGCCACGGCGGGAAGAGTCCCGAGCTCAGATCGAGCGGTGACTCGTTTGTTTTCAAGAGAGCGGCAAGAAAGCACCCCAAAGACCGCAGAGCCAGCGGCCGTTGAGGCGAAGTGGCGAAGGTGCCGATGAACTTGGTAAATGGTTGAAGGACTTCGTAAAGTGGAACCCCGATAAGTTTGACGCCACGGTGGCGCTTTATCAGCTGGACAGATGGATTGCCCATTTGGAGTACACCTTCTTAATTATGGTGTGCCCCGATGTGCAGAGGCCGAGGTGTGCGACCCATGCGTTAGGGGCGTAGCTAGATGGTGGTGGGAGTCCACCTTGAGTGAGAGACCACTGGTCTCCACCGCCACCGGGAGTTCTTTAAGTCCGAGTTCAGGGGTCAAATATATTAGCGATGAGGCTCAAGAGAAGATGGTGGCACTTTTCGAGAATCTGCAGCAGGGTTACGATTCGATAGAAGAATACGAGAGGAAGTTTTCTGAGTATGGTTATTTTGCTCGCATGACTAATAGCGACCCACGAGTTGAAAATTCGAAAGTTCATTTTCAGTCCGAGGCGGGGTGTGTCTCAGGATGTCGAGCCACGGCCCCTATCACTTATGCTAAAGCGGTTGGTGGCCACTATTTATAACGGAAAGTATCTGTTGAGCGGGTGGCGCGCCGCGCTCGATCGGCGTCTGTCCAAGCGTAGTGGGACAGAAGAGGAGGTTTGAGTTCGAGGAGGGCGGCGGCGTCGCCAAGGGCCGTTCGAGGCAGGATCGGCGTAGGATTCCGCCCGATTCCGGCCGCGCCGCGCAGGCGGTCCCAAGCGAACTCTACTTGTGCCACTTGTGGAAGAGCCCACCCGAGCTTGTCGGCGGGCTCGAGCGGTGTTTCCGATGTGGTAAGGAGGGCATATGATCCGTTCTTGTGATCGGCCCAGCTATGGCGATTCGGCCGGTGCTGCAGCAGAGGGCGGGTGTTCGCTACGAACCGTCAGGAGGCTGAGCGTGCAGATGCCGCAGTGGCAGGTACGCTTCTTGTTTTGGATCATTGTGCATTTGTCTTGTTTGACTCTGGTTCTACGCACTCGTTTGTATCTGTTTTGTTTGCTGAGCATGCTAAGTTGAGATTAGAGCCTCTAGGTTTTGAATTATCTGTTGCTACTCCTTCGAGAGTTAATATGTTAGCTAAAGATAAGATTAAGGATGGCCGGATCGAGATATCCAGGAGAGTTCTTTGGTAGCTACGCTCATAGTTCTACCCATGAGTGGTTTCGACGTGATTCTTGGTATGGAATGGTTAGCCGCTAACCACGCATTGATTGACTGCCACCGGAAGGAAGTAGTGTTCAGGCCGCCGGGTCGGCCCAGCTTCAAGTTTCGTGGAGCCCAGGGTGGAGTTTGCCCGCCGATGGTGTCAGTTGTGAAAGCCCGTCGTTTGCTAGCTCATGGAGCTTGGGGCTACCTAGCCAAATTGTCCGGAGAGAGCCGTCCCTCACCGATCGTTGATCAAGTGTCGGTTGTGCGGGAGTTTTTGACGTGTTCCTCGAGGAATTACCGGGGTTGCCCCGAAGAGAGAGGTTGACTTCACAATTGAGCTCGAGCCGGGGACCTCTCTATCTCGAAGGCTCTCGTGATCGTATGGCGCCACCGAAGTGAAGGGCGAAGGTTCAAATTGCGCGAGGAGATGTTAGATCGAGGATTCATCCGTCGAGTGTGTCCCCGTGGGGAGCGCCGATGTTGTTTGTGAAGAAAAAGGATGGTTCGATGCGCCTATGCATTGACTATCGTGAGCTTAATAAGGTGTGATGAAGAATAAGTATCCGTTGCCCCGTGATCGATGATTTGTTCGATCGGCTTCGAGGAGCTTAAGTGTTCTCCAAGATAGATTTGAGATCCGGGTATCACCGATTCTGCGGATTAGGGGACGCCGACATTCCTAAGGCGGCGTTGAGGTCTAGATATGGGCACTACGAGTTTGGGGTCATGTCGTTTGGATTGACGAATGCACCAGCGGCGTTCATGGACATGATGGATAGGGTGTTCAAAGCATTTTTGGACGGCCGTCATTGTGTTCATTGGCGATATTCGATCTATTCAAGGACCGAGAAAGGATCATGCGAGCATTTGAGGAAAGTGTTGATGACCTTGAGGGAAAACCAGCTTTATGCGAAATTTTCCAAATGTGAGTTCGGTTGGATCAAGTGGCCTTTTTAGGTCATATAGTCTCGAGAGATGGTATAGCCGTGGATCCCGCAAAGATTGAGGCCGTGAGTTCGTGGGCGAGGCCAACTTCGATTCTCAAATACGCAGACTTCCTAGGTTTGGCGGAGTTACTACCGTCGGTTTGTTAAGGACTTTTCCGCCATAGCCTCGCCCCTCACTCGTCTCGACGAGGAAGGAGTCGAGTTTGTTTGGGACGGTAGGTGTGATGAGAGCTTTGCGAGGCTCAAGCACGATTTGACTTCACCCAGTGTTGGCGATCCGGAGGGGACAGGTGGTTTCGTGGTTTACTGCTGATGCTTCCAAGTTCGGGTTGGGTTGTGTGTTGATGCAAAGACGGGAAGGTCATTGCTTATGCTTCCGTCATTTGAAGCCTTATGAGCGAGAACTATCCGACTCATGATATGGAGTTAGCGGCAGTGGTGTTTGCAATCAAGATTTGGAGGCATTATCTATACGGTGGCGGATTCAGATGTTTACCGATCACCGAGCCTCAAGTATCATTTACCCGAAAAGAGTTGAACATGAGGCAGAGGAGATGGTTAGAGCTAGTGAAAGATTATGATTGCGAGATTCTGTACCATCCGGGTAAAGCCAACGTTGTAGCTGATGCATTAAGTAGAAAGACGTCGCACTCTGCTGTATCGCTGAGTTCCCAGCCCAGATTGCAGAGAGAGTTCGAGCGGGCTGAGATTGCGATATTCTTTGGGTGAGGTTATCGCCAGAGTAGCTCGATTGATGATCCGACCATCGATTAGGCAATGGATTATTGATAGTCGGTGAGTGACCCTGGACTTAAGAGGTTGGTTGTGAGTCGTGTTGTGGCGACTTTGATTTTGTATATTCACCAGACAGTGGGCTGACGTTCAGAGGCCGGATGTGTGTTCCGGATGTTGCAGGTTTGCGAGCAGAGTTGCTCTCAGAGGCCCACAGCTCTCCGTTTGCTTGGCACCCCGGGGGTACCAAGATGTATCAGGATCTTAAGCAGACATTCTGGTGGATGGGTATGAAAAGAGATGTGGCGGAGTTTGTCAGTCGATGTCTCACTTGTCAGCAAGTGAAGGCACCCAGGCAGAGACCAGCCGGTTTGTTGCAGCCGCTGAGTGTACCCCAGTGGAAATGGGAAGAGATCTCCATGGACTTTATTTCTGGCTTGCCGAGGACTCCGAGGAGGTTCTCTCAGATTTGGGTGATAGTCGATCGATTGACTAAGAGCGCGCACTTCATTCCCGGTAGAGACACTTATACCGTGGAACAGTGGGCGCAGCTGTTTTTGGAACAGATTGTTCGCTATCACGGTGTGCCTGTGAAGATTGTATCTGACCGTGATTCGAGGTTCACTTCTCGTTTCTGGAAAGCGCTCCAGAAGGGTTTAGGCACTGAGTGCAGCTTCAGCACAGCTTTTCACCCTCAGACCGATGGTCAGACTGAGAGGGTGAACCAGATTCTCGAAGATATGTTGAGGGCTTGTGTGTTGGATTTCCCGGGCAGTTGGGACCAGTATCTGTATCTGATGGAGTTTGCATATAACAACGATTATCGATCGGCGATTCTGGATGGCTCCATTCGAGGCTTTGTATGGCAAGCGTTGCCGATCTCCTGTGTTCTGGGAAGAGGTTGGTGATAGGCAGGTTTTGGGTCCCGAGTTGCTGCAATTGACCAATGATGCTGTGCAGAAGATTAGAGCCCGTATGTTGACAGCCCAGAGCAGACAGAAGAGTTATGCCGATGTTCGACGTCGGGATTTGGAGTTTGAGGTTGGTCAGCATGTATTCCTGAAGGTCGCACCAATGCGAGGAGTTTTGAGGTTTGGCAAGCGTGGGAAGGCCGAGCCCCGTTTTGTTGGTCCGTTTGAAATCCTGGAGAGGATCGGTCAGGTTGCTTATCGATTAGCCTTGCCTCCGTCATTGTCAGCAGTGCACAGTGTATTTCATGTATCGATGTTGAGGCAGTACGTGCCGGACCCGTCGCACATTGTGGATTTTGAGCCTTTGCAGCTGAATGAGGATTTGAGCTTCGAGAAAAGCCGTGGGAATTCTTGCCTTTGAGACACAAAGACACTGCGTAATCGTGAAATCAAACTGGTAAAGGTTCTGTAGAGAAGTCAGAGTTTAGAGGAAGCCACTTGGGAACGGGAGGATGAGATGAGATTGCAGTATCCCGAAATTTGTTTGATCGTAAGTGACTTTCGAGGACGAAAGTCTTGTAAGGGGGAGTATTGTAACGGCCCGGAAAATTCATCCCGGCCTTTCGGGAGGCCCGAGGGCATTTTGGTAATTTTAGGTCGGGCGGTTTTGAAATTTAAAATTGCCAGAATAATTAGGAGTCAATTTGAATGGGATCGGGATTTTTGGTGAAGGCGTTTGGGCTTGGGAAGGAGCAAAAATAAATAAGGAATTAAATAGCGCGTCGAGCAGGAATCGAACCAGGGCCGTGTCGCATGCTAGGCGGAGGCACAACCAGTATGAGCCACCGCGCGCGTTTGTTAATCTAAACGCGCGTTCTTTTATTTAAGCCTGCTCGTCCCCTGTTTTGCTTTAAAAGGCAGCTCGCCCGACTTCGCCCCCACCTTTCTTCTTCTTCTTCCTCGCGATCACCCCCGACCGACTGGATTTTTCTCGCGAATTCTTCTTCCCCCACGCCGACCTCGACTCGCCGGAGCTCCCTCGCCGCTCGTCTCCCTCCGGTAAGCTTTTCTTTCTCTCCTCTTCTCTTTTCCTTCTCCTCCGAATCCATTTCTTCTCCTTAGTTTCGATTCCGTTCATCGGCCGAGTTGAGGCGATTTGAAGTATGGGTTTTGTGCAGCTAGTGTAGGGGAGTTCTTCCTCAAGGAATCGGCCGTCGAATCTTCTCCAATCGCCGGAATCGAGCTCGTCTTCTTCATGCTCTGTTTGCCTGTTGTTCGCCGTCGCGCGCTGCAGATGTGCGACCAGCCGCCGAGCCACGCCGCGACTTCGTCGAGCTCGCCGCCGCCGCGTCCGTCGCGCGCGCGCCGCCAGCTCCGCAACGCGTCGCTCGAGCCGCCTCGCCGGCGCCGCCTGTTCGCCTGCATCGCGCGCCGCGGCGCGCCATCAGGCTCAGCGTCCGCGCCCAGCGTCTTGCGCGCCAAAGACGCCGCTGCCCATTTCTGCGCCCCAGCGCGCCCATCGAGCCCCGTTGCTGCCCCGTTCGTGCAATCGGCCCGTTCGTGCGTTAAATCGTGCCTCGTGAGTTGCTCCCGAGCTGAGCCTCATTTATTTTATTGTATTTAGGCCTATTGTGTGATTTTTGTGTTGATTGATAGGTTCCCGGTAGCTAGATCGAGATTGTTCGCGACTTAGGATTTCGTGCCAAACCGTCCCCGACCAAGGTAAGGATTTCTTACCGGGGTTGTGTGGACCCTGCGATATTATATGTGATTGTTGATTGATTGCCTGTTTGTGATTATTGACATGTGTAGCTAGGTGCTTCAATCTGAATTCCCGGTTAGCATGATTTCTCGGTTAATTCTCATGTTAATCCATGCTAGGTTGTTCCTTTCTGGCATGCTCGTATCTGTTCCATGCTTCGTAGTATCATGCTAGGCTCGTTGTATTCTTATTGAGCACGTATTGGATTTTATGGAATTGTTTGCTGTTTGCTAGGGCAGGTTAGAATTGCAGGTAGATAGCATCATCCGGGCCTGGTGCATAAAGAACCTTGCATCCATGGCAGGGACGTCGAGCAAGTCATTCCGTCCCTGGACCCCGTGAGGGATTTGCTAACCCGAGCGGTAGGCCCTGCAATCTTGGGTGAGGGTGGCGGATCGTTAAATGCCCCAACGGTCGGGATGATGACTTGGCATTGCCTCGCCCCGGCGGCCGGCATGTCCTCGGCATGTTTGGCAAGAGCCCACGATTGCCACTGTTAAGGCAAGGGCGGCTTCACGGTGTAAGCCTACCACGACCGTTTCTTGGCCCCAGTGCGGTGGTTCAGGTGACATAGTTTACGTGTCAGTCTCACACCCCTATGTCGGTGACACCGATCCAAAGATTTAGTTAGGCGTGGTGATTGGATATGGGCGACTTGCCTTGAGACTCGGCAACCCCCATAGTCTGCAGTAGCACGCGGTGCATGCTTACGCTCATTACAAACGCCGACTAGAGAGCTCCTCGGGATTGTGAGCGGTGTACCTTTCGTCGATGATGAAGCAGTGAGGCCGGGACTTGTTTCTCGTATAGGGCGACTTATGTATTGGACTGTATGATGATTTTATTCCGGACCAAGCCACCGAGTTGGCATCCGAGGCCCAAGTGTGGGCTAAGCTATGTGCTCTATTCTGTGTTTATATTCATAGCTTGCATACGCTCATCGAGATGACCATGTATATCGTATTGTACCCCGGTTGGGGATTCTTACTGAGCGATCCGTTGCTCACCCTTATTATTGTGGTTTTTCCACAGGTAACCGAGTTGCGAGACAGGATGGTGAAGGAGGAGCTGTGATCATGGGGCCCAGATCTTCCAACTCGATTTTTGTATTATGACTCTCGTGTGTTTTTGTTTTCCCTGAATGCATGTAGCAGGCACACGAAGCCCTAGGATGTTTGTAAATATTTGTGGATTCCAGCATGTTGTATCTCGAACAGGTTTTGAATGGCTTTTAGTAAATCTCTGATCGAGTAAACTTTGGAAATGTTTTTATCTGGAGCAGTGCTTGGAAACAGGGGACGAGTTTCAGGAAAATGTCTAGTTTTAAAGGGGTTATTTTGAATGTTTTGTTTTAATTGGAATCGAAATCATGTCTCATTAAATGTCCTTTACCTTGAATGCATGCATTGGGGTAAGGGCCCATTTAGTGCCCCATTCTGGTCGGTCCCTTACACTCGTCGTCTTCTTCATGCCCCTGTTCGCCCCTTGCCCGTCGCGCGCTGCTCGCGCGCATAAGCTCGCCCCACCGCCTCTTCGTCGCGCGCAGAAGCGCCGGGCGCTTGTCGCGTGCCTGCCGTCGAGCCACGCCGCGCGCTCGCCAAATTTCGCCCCGTCGCCGTCCCTCGTGCCGAGCCGTGTCGCGGCGCCTGTTCGCCCCTACACCGCCGCGCGCGCGCGCGCGCGCGCGCGCGCGCCAGCCTCGCGCCCAGTAGCGCGCCAAAGAAGCCCTATGCTTTGCCCGTTCGTGCAATCGGCTCGTTCGTGCGTTCGTCGTGCCTCGTGAGTTGCTCCCGAGCTGAGCCTTGTTTGTTTTATTATATTTAGGCCTATTGTGTGATTTTTGTGTTGATTGATAGGTTCCCGGTAGCTAGATCGAGATTGTTCGCGACTTAGGATTTCTTGCCAAACCGTCCCCGACCAAGGTAAGGATTTCTTATCGGGGTTGTGTGGACCCTGCGATATTATATGTGATTGTTGATTGATTGCTTGTTTGTGATTATTGACATGTGTAGCTAGGTGCTTCAATCGAATTCGGTTAGCATGATTTCTTGGTTAATTCTCATGTTAATCCATGCTAGGTTGTTCCTTCTTCGGCATGCTCGTATCTGTTCCTTGCTTCGTAGTATCATGCTAGGCTCGTTGTATTCTTATTGAGCACGTATTGGATTTTATGGAATTGTTTGCTGTTTGCTAGGACAGGTTAGAATTGCAGGTAGATAGCATCATCCGGGCCTGATGCATAAAGAACCTTGCATCCATGGCAGGGACGTCGAGCAAGTCATTAGTCCCCTGGACCCCGTGAGGGATTTGCTAACCCGAGCGGTAGGCCCCGCAATCTTGGGTGAGGGTGGCGATCGTTAAATGCCCCAACCGTCGGGATGATGACTTGGCATTGCCTTATCCTCGATAGTCGGCACGTCCTCGGCGTGTTCGGCCGTAGCCCCGATTGCCACTGTTAAGGTAAGGCGGCTTCTGGTGTAAGCCTACCACGACCCGTTCCCTTAGCCCTCAGTGCGGTGGTTCAGCCGACATAGTTTAAGTGTCCGTGTCTCACACCCTATGTCGGTGACACCGATCCAAAGATTTAGTTAGGCGTGGTGACGGGACATGGGCGGCTTGCCTCTAGACCGGCACCCCATGGTTCTGAAAGAGCACGCGGTGCATGTTTACGCTCATTACTGGCGCACGACCGAGAGCTCCTCGGGATCTTGAGCGGTGTACCTTTCGTCGACGATGAGACAGCCGAGGCGGGACTTGTTTCTCGTATAGGGCGACTTATGTATTGGGCTGTGTGATGATTTTATTCGGACTAAGCCACCGAAGTTGGCATCCGAGGCCCAAGTGTGGGGCTAAGCTATGTGCTCTCTTACGTGTTATATTCATAGCTTGCATACGCTCATCGAGATGACCATGTATATCGTATTGTACCCGGTTGGGGATTCTTACTTGAGTAATTCGTTACTCACCCTTATTTTGTGGTTTCCACACAGTAACCGTGGTGCGCGACAGGATGCCTGAAGGAGGAGCTGTGATCATGGGACCCAGTCTTCCAACTCTGATTTTTGCATTATGACTCTCGTGTGTTTTTGTTTTCCCCTGAATGCATGTAGCCGGGCACGGAGCCCTAGGATGTTTGTAAATATTTGTGGATTCCAGCATGTTGTATCCGAACAGAGTTTTGAATGGCTTTTAGTAAATCTCGATCGAGTAAACTTTGGAAATGTATTTATCTTGGAGCAGTGCTTGGAAACAGGGGACAGTTTTTGGGGAAAATGTCTAGTTTTTAAAGGGATTATTTTGAATGTTTTGTTTTAATTGAAATCCGAAATCATGTCTGTTTTAAATATCCTTTACTTTGAATGCATGCATTGGGGTAAGGGCCCATTTAGTGCCCCATTCGGGTCGGTCCCTTACAGTTGGTATCAGAGCTAGAGTCATAAATTCGTAGTATGACTTTGTTGTTGTAGGTCGTTTTCCCATGATCACTAGCACTCGAGATGTCATCAGTACGCCTAAGTTTACTATTTGTTGTAGAAAAAGGGTTAAGAATTTACAATACTGTCATCTAGTGTATGCCTTGTGTAGTGTTGTGGAGCGGAGAGCGAGCGGGTTACGACTCGTTATTGGTTTGGGTTTAGAGCACCATCATGCCAACTTCCCGCAAGTGTGTGATGTATGTTGTGGCTTGTTGTGGTATCCAGGTAGATTCGGATGCCCTGGGACATCGTTCCAGAGGGAGGTAGAGATTGGAATCCCATAGGCCAAGCGTGGCCCAATTGATGGTTTTCCCCTAGTGAGAGGGTGGAGGTGCTTTGCCTTGGAATGCCACTCCAAGAGAGAAGGTAATTTGTGGTTGTCTTGATGTGGATGTTGGTGGAGCAGTCCCCGTGTGGACTAGCCTGGGTAGCTCAAGTGCTTTGATCTTGAGCCTTGTTAGATTTTTGGTTGCCCAGAGAATGGTTGCAAAGTGGGTAGCCTTCGAGGAAGTTGATGAGGTATCTTTGTGTTTTTCGCGAAGTGTGGTTGTTGTAGCCGATGGCGGAACCCTGTAGTTAAGGGTGCAAGCAAAGTAGTGTTCCTTACGAATTTGGATCGGTTGGTGGTTTCCTCGGTGGTGTGATGGAATTGAACACTCTTTTTTGGTAAGCCCTAGAGTAGGGCTAGTTCTTTGCATGTTGATAGAGTCGGCCGAGTTTGTTGAGCATCATGTGGAGATGCAAGAGTAGGTGTGAGCCTTGACTTGATGAGATGCCTTAGGCATGGTTGTTGGAGTTGAGCCCTTGTATGCCGAGCCAGAGTTCGTGTCACTTGAGGTTGTGACCTTGTTGGCCCCGTTGTAGTAAGATGTGGATTTGGTAGTAGTGGCACTTGAGGTGCATTGGTTGGTGTGCCACTTTGGCATTAAATCTGGTTCAGCTCGAGTTTGGCATGGGCATAGCAGATGGTTCTATGCCGTTCGGAGTTTAGCGTACTCCTTTAGCCTTGGATCCATTTATGGTAGTTGCACCTATGTAGGTCGTGCAAAAAGTGCTAGTTCAGTGGTAATCGAAAGACTTCAAGCGAAAGGATGTTCGAGAGGAGCCGGAGCCTTTTCCCAGTGTTACTAGAGGTTGAGTAAGTCAAGCAGGTTGGCGGTTGGTAAGTGTTAGTGCGCGTGCATCTCACGCTAGTGTTAAGGCCAAGAGATCCTTGTGGTTGGTAGTGCGGTCAACTACCTTCGAGTGCCTAAACCTCTGGAGAGTTGAACATCATAGAAGCAAGTTGGGTCCAGTTGAGGGACCATGAGTTGGATGTCTACGAGGTAAGTAAGATGCCTTGTGAGAGGAGTTGGATGCCTTATGGGTAAGCACCCTTGGTAGAGGCTTGGTATAAAGTAAGTTTGGTTTGACGTGGTTATGCTTTGGTGGAGCAAGGTTGCCACAGCTTCGAGCATCGTGTGGAGATGGAACTTTGGGTGTTTCGTTGACTGGCTGTATCTCTGCCAGAAGCTAGTGTGGCTTTTGGGAAAAGAATTTGTTAGACTTGGATCGCTAAATGAAGGTTGGGAGTTGTGCACACAAGTGTGTTTTGTGTGGTTCGTTTCGTATGAGAGAGAGTCGATCCATGTAGGGTTTGCTTTGGGGATCGGTGCTCGCTTTTTGGAAAAGTTGGACTCAAGTGGATGTTGTAAGGCTTAGTGAGGTGGTAAGGATACCATGCTCGTGGTAGCGAGTTGTTGCGTAAGTGAGATTGTTAAATGGACCTAAGCTAGGTTGGCGGATCTTCACTTGATCGTCATGACCGAGAGAGTTGTTCGGATCCTTACTTGGGTAGGAGTTATGTTGTGGTTGATGTTTGAGTAGGAGGATGACGCATTCGGTAGCGTTTCGGGTCCTCTTGGTTTCCAAGGAGTTGGAGTTGGCCAGCATGGATGTGTTGCTAGAAAATGGAGTTTTTGTTTGTTCAGGCAATTGGTTGTAGGCCGTTAGACGACAGTGTGTGTCGAGGGTTGTCGAAGAACCCTAGTTGTGGAGAGCCTCACCAGAGCTCAGTCAGACCCAGGTAGTAAGTTTAGTTAGCAAGCCAGAGTCGAGTAGTTTGTAGCCTCGGGTGAGTTGCTGGCAGTTTTGGTGGGCTAGCAAGCCAGAGTTTGTTTGGAGTAAAGTCCGGATTTGGTTCCTGTGTGGTGGCAAGTTGGTGTTTGATGTTGGCCAAGGTGTGGTTTTCGAGTTGCCAAGGAGTTAGCCTTGTTCGTGGGTAAGTGGTTTGCCCTGTAGGATGTCTCTCATGTTCCCAGAGTTTGAGAGTGCCCTCATTTGGTGTTGGAGGGCGAGTCTTTGCTTGTTCGTGGTCGGCGGTCCAGTCTGTGGTGGACCCCCTGTTGTTGCCTCAGTGAGAGAATTGGATGTTGTGCTTAGCTGAGCAAGTTAGCGAGCATTTGTGGAGCTCCCTGTTCTTCGGATGTCTACTTGTAAGGATCTGTTTCTTTTTGGAATTGTCGGATTATCCCTTAGTCTTGGACTTGGCGGTAGCAGTGCTAGTAGGTGGAAAGTCTGTTGGCCACCTGAAAGCAGTTGTTTGTCCAGTTAAGCGGACTCTTGAGTGGTGTTCGGAAGTTGCAATAAGAGTTGTTCTGCCTCCTATGAGTGTTTGGCCTAGTTGGTTAAGGTTTTGTGTGTTGGCATGGAAGTTGTTGCACCTTTGTAGTTGAAGAACCCCTTGTATCAGTTGTGGATGAGGTTGCACCATTGTGGTTGGACTAGGGTCTTGGCATTTTGAGGGATCCTTGCTGGTTAGTGTAGCTTGTGCTCTGCCGGCCATTATTGGTATTACAGTTCTTGGTAGTTGGTATTTAACGGGTAGTGGAGTTTCGTTTGCGAAGTTTCGGTGGGAAGGTGCATTGAGCCTAAGCTAGAGGGGTAGGCCTGTATGTGCTATCATTTGGACTTGTGAGATGTGTTTCATATTTGAGGCAAGCTTCGTTCCGTTGCTTGCATGGAGGTAAGTTTGGTGGAGAGGAGCTCTGCGGGGCCCGGTTGTTGGCGGTGACTTGTCCACCCAGTGATTTGAGTCAAGCTAGAGTTGTGTGGATTGGCATAGCTATGCGGTTTGTGGTTGTTTGAGCGTCCAGAGGCCGTAGCACTCAAGTTGTTGGATTGTAAGTTTTCCGGGTGGGAGCTATCGATTAGTTGAGGTTGTTGTGTGAGATTAGATTCTTGGAGGATTGGTTTGAGAGTGAGAGCTCGCACCTCGTCTCGTGTCTGATTGCCATTTCTATGGAGTAGAATCATGTCGGGCCAGTGGAGTTGTTGTCACCGTGGTGGGGCAACAAAGGTTTGTTCTAGGCAGAGCGTGGTTAAGGGGCTTATGAGTGAGTGCGATTTCGTAGTGCTTTCACCCTCGACCGATGGTATTTTGGAGGATTGAGCCAGATCCGTTGGAGCTTGTTGTGAGTTGGGGTTTCCGTGGTTGGCAATGGAAACCGGTGTTGGATTTTATGAGGTCGCCTCGGATAGCGGTTCCGGTGCTAGTTCTTTTGGTTCTGTTGAAGCATGGTAAGGTAAATCTTTGCGAGTCTCTAGTCTTTGTGAGAAAAGGTTGGTGGTCGTCGTTTTGTTTTGGGACCCGAGTTGCTGCGATTGACCAATGGTGCCGTGCGTAAGATTGGAGCTCGTATGTTGTGACACTCGGAAGAGCGCATGAGAAGAGTTATGCCGATGTTCGACGTCGGGATTTGGAGTTTGAGGTTGGTCGGCATGTATTCCTAAAGGTCGCTCCGTTGCGAGGTGTTTTGAGGTTTGGCAAGCGTGGAAAGTCGAGTCCCCGTTTTGTTGGTCCGTTTGAGATTCGGAGAGGATCGGCAAGGTTGCTTATCGATTAGCCTTGCCTCCGTCATTGTCGGCGGTCTGCGGTGTATTTCATGTATCGATGTTGAGGCGATGACGTGCGGACCGTCGCACATTGTGGATTTTGAGCCTTTGCGGTGAATGAGGATTTGAGCTTCGAGGAAAAGCGGTGGGAATTCTTGCCTTTGAGACAAAGACAACTGCGTAATCGTGAAATCCGGTGGTAAAGGTTTGATGGAGGAGTCGAGTTTAAAGGAAGCCACTTGGGAGCGGGAGGATGAGATGAGATTGCGATATCGAGTTGTTCCAATCTTAAGTGACTTTCGAGGACGAAAGTCTTGTAAGGGGGAGTATTGTAACGGCCGGAAAATTCATCCCGGCCTTTCGGGAGGCCCAGGGCATTTTGGTAATTTTGGGTGGGCGGTTTTGAAATTGGAAATTGCCGGAATAATTATGAGTCAATTTGAAAAGGATCGGGATTTTTGGTGAAGGCATTTGGGCAACCCCATAGATTCAACTCCTTGCAAAAATTCAGAACAAAACTCTATCGACTCTTCTAATATGTAATTTTCACCTATGCATCCTTCTGGACGATTTCTATTACGAACATAACCTTTCAAAAGGATACATCCACCTCAAATAAATTGGTCCACAAAATTCAATCTCCCTTACAAGATGCACCACAAGGTAAACTATGATTGTGAAAAAGGCTGGTGGAAAATACTTCTCTAATAGACATAAAGTGACAACTACATCATCCTGCAAACCCTTCAACTTAGATGAATCTATCGACTTAATACATATAGCTTTGAAGAAGAAACACAGGTGAATGATCGCATATCTAACATGTTTAGGCAAAACACCATGAATGGCTATAGGTAGCAATTGTTGCATCAAAACGTGATGGTCATGCGATTTAAGCCCGTATAGTTTTAAATCAGTAAGCGACACTAATTTGCTTATGTTGGATGAATAACCTTCAGGTACTTTAACTTCAGATAAGCTCTTACACACACTCATCTTCTCTTTTCTCGATAGTGTGTAACATGCTGGAGGCAAGAATGTCTTTTTGTCCCACTTCTTAATTGGGGCTAACTCAGGTCTTAATTTAGCCAAGTCTTCACGAGTTTTTATTCCATCTTTTGTTTTGCCAGGAATGTCAAGTAGGGTTCCAATAATATTGGAACACACGTTCTTCTCAATGTGCATGACATCTAAACAATGACGCACGTGAAAATGTTTCCAATACTCCAATTCGAAAAAGATTGATTTTTTCTTCTAATAAGAGTATGTAGGGTGCTATTGTGATCCCTTGCCATATGTAAATTGAAGTCTATTTAATTGTGTTAGAATCTCTTCACCACTTAGCGGTTTATGGGCGACTCCAAATTCTTGTTCTCCATTGAATGCTTTTTTCTTCTTCTAAATGTGTGCCTTATTGGTAGATATTTTCGATGTCCGAGAAATACATTATTCCCTGCTATGGGTAAATAAATTGATGATGTTTTCTCTGCAAAAATCGAACATGATTTATGTGACGAACTCGACCCAAAACATGGTCCTAAACCGGGGTTCTCACTCAGCATGCAAGTTAAATATGATATCAAGCGGTTTAGTGCTCATATTTAAAAACCATTCAAAACATATGAGAAGGGGGAACCCTTAAAACATAAACTACAGTTTTCATGTAAACCATCCAACGAAGTAAAACCACACGGCCAATATTTATAAAATCATACAATACAATTTAAACAACTTTTTAAACAATGTTCCCTAGGACTCTGTCCATCTACATCTTTGAATAAACAATGCAACAATAAATGACAGAATGCCTGGCGGCTCCCCATGATCAATCGGCTCCTCCGCTAGCCCTCCCGGTGTTGTCCCAAACTACCTGAAAGATAAATAAGGGTGAGTATAAAGATACTCAGTAAGAATCCCCAACCGGGGTACAATATGATACATCCGTCATCTAGCACCTCAACATGGAAGCAAGCAAGCGGCTATCAACACGGATCATAGCTCAACGAGCTCATAAAACAAGATCTGGAGCCATCGAAGTCTCTTACTTCAGGCCTAACTGGGATTGGATACACTGACCAATCCTGGGACATCGCCGAGGTATCTGTCACTCGGGGGGAATACACTGATCCCTAAAATGTCCTCAAGGGCCTCCTTGCCCTTGCACTAATCTGGACTTACGGGAGAGTACCCGAAGTCAGGCTCTAACGGAAGGAATGGTGTACTCACGACATTAGCCCGGGGGAGCTCTCCGAACCGGTAACTAACGCGTGTGCGTGCACATCGCATGCTCCTCTGCAACCGGCGTAAATGCGGGGGGCCTAAGGGCAAACTACGCGGGCCAGGTGCACATGCCTATGACTCGGAAGCGGTGTCACTGATCAAAGTAGCGCGAGGCCCTCGACGCTCATCTGTGCAGCATGATCCACCGACCTGAAGCTAAGAACCGGCCAGGGCAGGCTTACACCGATGGCAGGGTTCCGCTCTAGCAGGCTACAAACTAGGCTCTGGCCGAAGTGGGTAGCTAAGTCCTGGCCCGCGGGTCGGGGTAGCAAGATACGTTATGCTTCGCACACTTTACTCCCGACCTGAGCTACTGGGACAAAGTACGTTATGTCCGCTCAACCTCTGGATGATGACAAACCCTACAACTCTATCTAAGAGAACAGAGCAAAATCAATGATTCCTGGCTAGCAAGCAATGACCGACATAAATCACATTACCTAGCATGATACTACAACTTAAACAGGAATCACAAGCATCTTTGTGAGAACAAACCTAGCATGGCACTAACATGTAAAATCAGGCAAACATGCTAGCAAGAATTCAATCAACTACTCTATCTCTAACATGCTCATAACAATCAGCAAACAAGCAAGGCATATCGAGATATATCGCAGGGTCCACACAACCACGGTAAGAAATCCTTACCTGGAACAAGCAGAAAAACAATAATAATAATAAATCTACGAGCGAATCCTCGAGCCTCTAATCGATTCCCGAACAACCTGAACATCAAACAAAGCACCCACATCACATACATAAACAGCCCAATAAATCAATAACTAGCAGCCAATAAATCCGGGCCCAACGAAGAAAAGACTCGGGAAATACCATCCGAGAAGCCACAAGGCTCGGGCCAAGCCAACACACACAAGCGGCCGCTTTGGCAGGTCAAGTGGGTGGCCTTGCGCAGACGCAGAGAACCTGCACGCTGAGCGTAGGGGCGCGAGAGCGCGCGCGCCGCAGCGAGGCCGAGGCGAGGTGGGGCGCGGGCGAGAGAGAGCGGTTTGGCCGCTGGCGCGCGCGCGGCGGCCAAAGACAGGGGGGCGGCGTGCGGGCGCGAGCTCGGCAAGCACAGGGGCGCGCGCGAGGCGACGCGACAGGCTCGGGGCGCTCGATCTGGCACGACTCTGTGCGAGGGGCGGCGAGCTACAGGGCGCACGGCACGGGGATTGGCGACTAGGACCAGGGCGACGGTGGGGGGAAGGGGCGATCGCAAGACGGCGGCGGGCGCTGGCGCCTGGGGGCATACTGTGCGGCACGCGCAGAACGAGCTAGGCGGCTAGGCTGGCGACCATGGGCGAGCTGGGTGCTGGGGCTGGCTCAGGCGAGCTGGGCGGACGAACAGGGGGCTCGGGCGGGGAGGAGAGGGCCAAGGTGGGGGGGGGGGGGTTCGGGCTGGAGGAGAGAGAAAGGGGAAATTTGGGGAAAAAATGGATTTTTCTTTTTTTTCTTTTCTTTTTCTCTTTTATCCTTATCCAAACTTAAATCCAACTTTATCCAAATAAATCTAATTTTATCCATTTTCCAAATTTTCTAAAAATCCTTAAAATCCTTAAATCTCATTTCCCGGCTTCCTCCTTCGAGACCCGACTGAAGCAACTTTTCCAAACAACAAATCTCACTGAAATCAACCTCCCAAACCAACACTGAAGGCCCGGCTCGAATCCCGAAGGAAACACCCAAACAACCATCATTTTGCCCAAAACCCAAATCACAACCGAACTCCCAAACGAAAAGCCCAAACATCTCGGGACTCGCAGCCCACAACAAACAAGCCTCAACAAAGGCAGGAGCTGCCTTGAAGCCCTGAAAAACCACAAATCCTGCCTAGGGAGCAAAAAGACCAAAATGCCCCTAAGGGTCCAAACAGCTCTAACGGCCCAACCGAACCACTGAATCTGAACCGGAAGCTCCTCGAGAACCGGGATAGAAAACTGGGCCGTTACAATTTATAACCTTTTATCATACTCCTACATAGGTTACCATATGCTGAAAAATCATTAATGGTCCACAACAAAATAGCTTTCAGGGTGAAGCGTTCTTGTCGATGTGCGTAAAACATTCAATGCCGGTGTTCCATAACATTTTCAGATCGTCGACTAACAGACTTAAATAGACATCTATGTCATTTTCAGGTTGTTTAGGTATTGAGATTAATGAAATTAGCATCAAGAACTTACGCTTCATGCACAACCATGGAGGTAGATTGTTAGGGTGGTCAACAACTATATCTAGTACTTTGGTCACCGTGGGGATTGACTCCATCTGTTGATAGGGCTAGATGAAGGTTCCTCGTTTCTAAACTAAAATCAGGCCACCTTTCGTCAATTTGTTTCCATGACAGTATGTCGGCTGGATGTCGTATACACCCATCAAACTCGAGGTCCGTCGCATGCCACGTCAATAATTTCGAAGTTTCTTTACTTCGAAACATTTGTTAAAATCTTGGAATAGGAGAGAAATACCACATGACTTTTGCTGGAAAATTTTTCATTCCTTTCATATTCTTCTTAACCTTTCATCTCGATGTTCCACATGTAGGACACAGTTCTGCATCGACAAGTTCTTTTCGATACAAACAACAGTCATTGATGCACACATGGATCTTTTCATACTTTATTCCTAAGGTACCTAGGTATCTTTTCGTATAATAGGTAGATATCGGAATTTCATTTGGACTAGGCAATAAAAAAGTCAAGAATTGTAACAGCTATGAGAAGCTTTTATCGCTCCATCCATGCTTTGCTTTCAAATTAAAAAGTTTAATCAACGCTGATATCTTGGTAAAATATTTACAATTAGGGTATAATAGTTTCTTGGCATCCTCTAAAGCTTCCTCAAATATAGGGGAATTTTCGTTAAAGTAATTTTGCAGCCTCAACCATCTCTATTGGGTCATCTAGGTCATCCAAATTTTCATCATCTATTGGAACACTTTCCATGTTTCTTGTCCTCGATACTGATTCTCCATGCCAAATCCATGTGTTATAACTTTGATCGATCCCATGAAAAAAATAAATGGCCTTTGATGACATTCACACTTTGGTACTAGGCGTTCACACATTTCAAACATGGACAACAAACGACATTTAAACCTTTTGAATGTCGTATTACATTGCTTATAAATATCTCAACTCCTAAACTGTATTTCGGTGACATCCAATCCTTAAACATCCACGACTTATCAATGGCCATGTTAGAAATCTAGTCAACTAGGAGAAACTTAACCTACAATTTTTTTTAAACAAAGTAGAATCTAGTCACATATATAACTCAACTTAAATAAGAAAAAAAAAGAATTTAGCTAACTTCATAATCAAAGTATAAAATTCAAATCATGCATTGAATCAAGCTACAATACAAATTTGAGCTAATAGAAGGAAACTTTGAATCAAGCTACAATACAAATTGTGCATTTGTTGTTTTCATAGCCATTATCATTACAAAAGTGAGCTTTCCAAGTGAAAATGGCTATCAAAACAACAAATGCACAATTCAATCAAATGATCAAATCAAACAAACAATGACTTTAAGAAAATGCACAAATTTGAAAGGTTAACAACATGCGTTTGTGAAGAAATAAGATAAAAAGAGATTAAAAAGAGTTAGATTGTAATAAAATTACCAATTTGTGAAGAGACTTTCCAAGTTGAAAATGCTCTAAGTTGAAAAATGTTGAAATTTGTGACCTAAGATGATGAAATTTGAAAGGTTACAACATGCATTTAAGAAAGAAATAAGATAAAAAAGAGTTACCCAATTTGTGAAGGTCAGATGCCTCAAGTTGAAGAAAATGTCGAAATTTTTGACCTTCTGAGCTTCAAAGAGAAGGAGGGTTAGTCGGCGACGGGGGGTTAGTCAGCGCCGGCGTCGGCGAGAAGAGAAGATGAATAGAGAAAGAGGGTGGGGTTTCGGAGGTTTCTGTCGAGAAAGAGGAAATGAATTTTTTTTGGAAGAGCAATGCCTGTCATCGATTGAACGGGCTAGTTGTAGATTCTAGTACAAATTAGAGTCGTGCATGTCTCGTCTTTTGAGATTGAACGTCTTGACCTTAGTAGTGTGGTACTTACTAGTTAATTTAAGAGAATTTTTATTATAACATTTTCTAAAAATATTTTAAGCGTATTATAAACCGTTCATGTTGCAAAATTATTTCAAACTACACATAATAATCTAAATATTTTGTCTGACTACGAAAACTTAAAGAATGAATGAACTCATTTTGTCAGACTATGAGAACTTGGAGAACGAATCAATTGATTCAATTTTGAACTAGTTCATACGTTCTCTAAGTTTCGAATTTCTCTAATATATTATCCATCGTTTCTTATAAGTGTTTCGCTAGTCAGATTTTTAAACATCATTTTTCATGGGTACTCCGAAGAAGTTTGCTTGTCTTCCAAGTGTGTTAGAGAACGTGTGGACATGCGCTCTCGACTCACCACATGGAACTTATTGCTTTGTTTTAGTCTGTTTAGTTAAGTTTTGGAAACATTGTGTTTGTTGCTTGAATAATTATTGTAGCTTGTATATAACAATTGCTCAATCATATGTGCTATTATGTAATGATATAGCCGAAAAGTTGTTGGCTAATTGTTTTTTTTTAGAAAGGTACAATAATTTTATAAATAAGTATTGGGGCATACAAATTACATGAGTATTTTCTCCCATTGAGAGAGATAAAACTATTGTCGTAGTCCATAAATAAACAAGAATTTTTATATCAAAAAGCATTTATAGCAATGATATCTTTCCATAGCTGTCAAGAAGTTTGGGCAAAATCCTTGAAGATTCTAACATTTCTTTCCCTCCAAATAATCCAGATAATTGCCCCGTAAAGGATAGAGGATTGGGTTGTTAAAATCAATAAGATACAAATCATTTTAATTTTCATGAACTCGTGGGATTCATGTGTTTTATGAATGCGTCAATTAATTGATTTGGGACCAACAAATTCTAATTAAAGAACATTACTACTCTAAAATAATAAGAAAGCCACCAATTTCCAGAATGTGATCGTGGAGTTGAAATGAATTACTGCTAAACATGATACTAAGGCGCTGCCAACCTATTGGGTGAAAATGATGCGTTCTTTAATTGGCTAAGAACTTCAAGTTATGCTTTCTTGAGAGATCACTGGTTCGAGGCCGCTAAAAAACGCTTAAACTATAATATGTTTCATATTCCGGTGCCACAGTCTAGTGACGGGTCAATGGTGCCCCCGATATAGGGGAACAAAGCTCCGATTTTTTGGTTTAAAAAAAAAACATTAAAAAATTACTTATTGGTATCCACACCAATTGTTTTCAATCCCCATAGAGAAGCAACATGAGAATTTAATGGATGTAAGTATAGTTTATCAACAGTGCGTTAATTGTTTAAAAAAAAAAATCAGTAGCGCGTTAATTCAGGTTGTTGAAGTAGAAAAATATCGAATAGTTTGAACTTGCTACATTTTTTTCAAGTTGTAATTGGTAATAGGACAATATCTTAGAATGCCAGAGCAGAAAAATTTAATGACCTTATCTTTATGTCCTTACTCAAATTTGAGCACATACCTAAAAATTATTCACTCATTAAAAAAGTTTAGGTTATATGATCTATTTTTTCATATCCTAACTCAATTTGAGTCACATTTTATATTTTTTGAGTTAAAGAACAGCAAATTGTAGCTCATGCAACATGATATTTTAAGAACCTATATGAGTATCCACGAATGACATCTTCGTCTTTGTTAAACACAAAACTCAAAAGGTTAAGAAAACTAAATAGAGGAAATGTGTATTTCAATTGAATAGACTATTGGCTTTTATAGCCTTTTACACAAAAGAAAAATAAAAAAATTCTACGTTTTACAAGCCTACAACGTAGTAACTAGAAAACAAATCCTATTTCTCCTAAAGAATAGGTATTATTATAACAAACAAGTTGACACAGTAAAGTCAAACACAACTAACCTATAGCTAACATTCCCTCCCTTAAGCTAAAAACATATTTTTAGCTTACTTCTAAAGCATTAACCATTCTAAGCATACCACAAAGTTTTTCAAATTGTTCTAGCTTAAATGGGTTTGTCATCAAATCTTCAACTTGTTTTTGTGAACGACAATATCTCAATTCCATCACACCATCATTCACTAAATCTCTGAGGAAATGAAATCTTACCTGAATATGCTTGCTCTTTCCAGAAAAAATTGGATTCCTAGCCAATTAAATGGCAGAATTGCTATCACATTGAATTATAGTACCCCCATTCTCCTCCATTCCAATCTTTTCAATAATTCTCTTAAGCCATATACATTGACATGCACAAAGAGCTACCGCTATATATTCGGCCTCAGTGGTAGATAAAGTCACCACTGGTTGTTTCTTTGGAGATCATGATACAACTCCAGGCCCTATCATGAACACATATCCAGAAGTACTCCTCCTATCATCAAGATCACCAGCATATCCACTGTCTGTGAATGCCAAAAGTTTGAAGTTGCCTTCTTCCTTCTTGTAGAAAATTCCTAGCTCAGTTGTCCCCTTCACATACCTCAGAATCCTCTTGGCTGCCAACCAATGTGACATGGTTGGCCTAGACATGTACCTGCTAATGAGACTTACAACATACATTAAGTCAGGATGAGTCACAGTTAAATACATGAGACTCCCAACTACTTGTTTGAACAAAGTTGAATCAACTTTAGCTTTGTACGCGGTACAATTGGAATTTTTACAGCATTGCTACTTGCCATCTCAAACCTTACTAACACCTCCCGTGCATATCTTCTTTGACAAATAAAAATACCATTCGCATTTTGCAACACTTCTACTCCAAGAAAATGCCTCATTTTTCCCGAATCGGACATATCAAATTCCAACATCATTGATTTTTTAAACTCAATGCACATACTCATATCATTTCCAGTGAAAATTAGATCATCTACATAAAGACTTACCATCAAAATTTACCTCCTTTTGACTTGGTGAACAAGGTGTGTTCACTAGAACATTTCTCAAAGCCTTCACGTAGAAAATATGCCTCAATTTTGCTGCACCATGCCTTTGGTGCTTGCTTGAGGCCATATAATGCTCTCTTTAATTTGTAAAACTTTTCTTCTTCTCCTTGTTTAATGAATTCTTCAGGCTGATGTACAAATACTTCGTCCTTGAGATTACCGTGAAGAAAAGCACTTTTAACGTCAAGTTGAAAAACTTCCCATCCACGTTGTGCTGCTACTGCAAGTATTACTCGAATAGTGTCGAGTCTTGCTCCTGGTGCAAATACTTCAGTATAATCTACTCTATAACGTTGTGCATAGCCTTTAGCTACCAATCTTGCCTTGTATTTTTCCACATTCCCATTTTCATTAAGTTTGGTCTTGAAAACCCACTTAACTCCAATGGGCTTAACACCCTTAGGCAAATCCACCAGTTCCCAAGTCTCGTTTTTCTCTATAGCTTCAATTTCTGCATCCATAGCCTCTCTCCACTTCTTACACTTGACTGCCTCTTCAAATAAGAATGGATCATCCGATGTTTCCATCATCATTGCACACATATCTTATTCTTCAGAAAGACCTTCACCTGCTGGTTCATAATCCACCATCCATACTGGTTCATTTCTAATTCTTTCACCCCTCCCTTCAACTGCAAATTCTTCAGTGTTAACTTCATTTGAAGATAAATTATTTGAACTTCTATTGCTACCTGAAACATTCTCAATATTTTCCTCATCAACATGCTCTTCAATTCTTTCTACATCATCTTCTAGTACATCTAACTTCAAATTTTCTTCAATTCTGCCCCAATCCCAACTCTCTTCTTCTTCAAATAGCACATCATTGCTAATGATAATCTTCTTAGTGGCTGGATCATATAGCCTATAAGCTTTGGATTCATCACTAACACCCAACAGTACACACTTCTTACTCTTGGAATCTAACTTACTTCTTTTCTGGTCTGGAATGTGGACATAAGCTATACATCCGAAGAATTGAAAATAATCCATCGTTGGCTTCACACCACTCCATGCTTCCTATGGAGTTTTTTCTTTTACTGCCACAGTTGGACTCCTGTTTTGAATGTGGACACACCACTTTATAGCTTCGGGCCAGAACATTTTTGGAACATTCTTCTCAATTAACATTGAATGCACTGCATTCATGATTGTTCTATTCTTCCTTTCAGCAACTCCGTTTTGTTGTGGAGTGTACGCCACTGTCAACTGCCTGCTTATACCTTGAGTTTTACAGAATTCCAAAAATTCATTTGAGTTGAACTCACCTCCCCTATCTGTTCTCAAACAGGTTATATATGCACCAATTTCCTTTTCTACACATGCTTTGAAATGTTTGAATGCAACAAAAGCTTCTGACTTCTCATGTAAAAAATAAACCCAAGTTTTACGTGAGAAATCATCAATAAAGCTTATGATGTACCTTTTATCACTGTTGGAAGCTGGTGTGATAGGTCTACATAGATCAGAATGCACAAGTTGAAGCTGTTTTGTTGCTCTCCATGAACTATGCCTTGGTATAGATTCTCTGTGTTGTTTTCCAACCAATCAAGATTCACATAATCTTTCTGGAACTTTGAGCAGAGGCACACCATTTACCATATTTTTCTGTACAAGCGTTCTCAACCCCGTATAATTCAAATGGCCAAAGCGACGATGTCACAAATGTGATTCTTTCTCAGACAAAGCTTCAGCTTGAAGACACATAGAATTCTTTGTTGGTTCTCTGGATGCTAATAGATAGAACATTCTATTTCCACTCATGTTAGTTTGAATAATTAAGCCTCTTCTAAGATGATAGATTTTACAGGTCCCCTGCTGAATTAAAATAGATAAACCTTCTCCTGAAGTTGTCATATGCTTAACAAATTGCTCTTCAACTCAGGTATGTAAAAAACATTTGAAATTACCTCAGTGATGTCATTCACTTAAAATGTACACTTCCTTTAGCCACCATTTTCATTCTCGTGTCATTACCAAGCCTCACTGTTTGTGTAAATCCTTCCTCCAGCTCAGAGAACCATTCTCGTGTCATATGATTGGAACATCCAGAGTCAAGAAACCAGGCTTCTTCTCTTTTCGTTTGGGAAGAATCGATATAGAACATTAACAAAAGCTCTTCTTCTTCTCCATATTTAGCATAGTTGGCTTGCTTTTCCCAGTTAGGACACTCATATTGAAAGTGTCCCAATTGATGACATTTGAAACATTCTATTGTGGCTTTATTTTGAGAAAACCTCCCTCTTCCTCTACCTCGACCTCCTTGAAATGAGCCCTACCTCTTCCTCTTCCTGGCTAATCATTATAAGAGACTCTTAAGGCTTGTTCTTCCTCCTGACATCCCTACATTCTTTGTTCTTGAACAAAAAAACTTCCATGGAGTTTATCAAGGGTCATAGTCTCTAAATCATTTGACTCCTCAATTGAGGAGACAACATAATTGAATTTGAGAGTCAAAGATCTCAAAATCTTACCCACCACCGTGCTTGGCTGCACATTTTCACCATTCACCTTCATCTTGTTTACTACTGTTAGAATTTGTGCAATAAAGCTATCAATCTTTTCTCCAAGCTATCAATCTTTTCTCCTTCCTTCATAGTCAGCATTTCAAACTCCTTTTCTTAGTGCCTGCAATTGTGCTCTCTTCACCTTTGTGGATCCCTGATACTTCTGCTTCATCGAATCTCATATTGCCTTTGATGTACTTTTGTCAAGAATAGTTTCCATGATCTCTCTGTCAATTGCTTGGAATAAAACATTCTTCAAATCCTTGATCTTAGCTTCCTCAACACCCTTCCTTTGTGTCTTACTTGCTGATGAAGTTCTTATTGCTGGGGACGGTATCCCTTCATTCACCATAATCCACATTTCTTTGCTCCTTAAAAATTCTCCATCAACATTGACCAATGGTCGTAATGACCGTCAAACTTTGGAGTCACGAATTTTTCTGAGGTTGTCATTCTTCCACTCACTTTCACACTCCTATTTTAATCAGGTCCCTTATAGAGCTCTAATACCAAATGTTAAAAACAAAACTCAAAAGGTTAAGAAAACTGAATAGAGGAAATGTGTATTTCAATTGAATAAACTATTGGCTTTTATAGCCTTTTACACAAAAGAAAAATAACAAAATTCTACGTTTTACAAGCCTACTATGTAGTAACTAGAAAACAAATCCTATTTCTCCTAAATAATAGGTATTATTATATGAAACAGTAAAGTCAAAACAACTAACGTATAGCTAACATTCTTCACACCTTTTTTATCCATTTATTTTTCTTTGCATTCTGTGATTAATTTGTAGTTTAAAATAAAATAATATATTTTTTTAGTATAATTAAGTAAAAAAAAAATATGTATTCAAAAACTAACAATTGATCTTAACAATATTTATATTTTACATTTTGTATAAAGTAGATTTTAATTAAATTCAATGATATCTTAATTTATTTTCAATAGAAATTGAAAGCACAATATTTCATATATCATACTATCATACGTTTCTAAAACAAATACATTATATAAAATTTAATTACATTAAATTAAAATTACACCTACAGATTTCGAATCAATGACCTATATAAAATTCCAATTATTTAGATTACCAAAAAAAAAACAAAATTGTCTCTAAAAAATTCTTTTAAATTTTTAAAAAGTTAGAAAAAAAAAAGTTTTTGAAAACAACTTAAAAATAGTAATTATAGATTTAGTTTCCATATTCATAGTCATCATAAAAATATTAACATAATGTACATCTTTTTCTACAACCCATTTCATAAATTTGGGTCAATAACTCAACGTGTGGAACTTTTTAATGCATCTATTGCTTATATGGAATGACTTCTCAGTTTATTTATGTATTTTTATTCAATGACTTTTCAGTTTGTAAGCACTTAAAATTAAGTAGTTCGCCATATAAATATAAAGATAATTCAATCAACACATAAGTAAATATATGACTTAAGAAAACTTTCTCAATGAATAATCAACCAAAACAAACAATATTTTTCCTCCAAACTGGACCCTAAACCCAAACTCTTTCAACAATTTCTTACAAGCAGTAGGCAAAGAAAGATGCAACAGAAGCACCAATGAAGGCGCCCACCGCGGGCAAAGCAGCGGCAGCTGCACCAGAGGACGGGCCCGGTGCGGGAGCCGGGCCTTCACTTGAGGCCATAGCGGAGCTAACGGCAGCAGCGGCGACGAGAACGGCGCAAGTAATCTTCTTCATGTTCATGTTCATGGTGATGAAGGAAAGGTTAATTCGTAGAGAAAGAAAGACCCGCTTAGAGAGTCTTCTTTTATTTGGCGAAATGAGCTTCAATTGAGCGGGTCTGAAGAAAATGAGAGATCGAAAAGGGATTTTAATAGGATTGTTTTGGTGATATTTTTAGGCCAAAACAGTTAGAAAACAAAAAAGAGAGATTTTTGGGTGGAAATTGGAATAGTTTTTATGATTTTAGTTTCTTATTTTAAAAATAATTTTTATTATTTTATTTGCATGGTAAAAATAGGGTGTAATTAGTTATTGAGAAAGGAAATGGTGACACTATTTTTAGCTTGTAAAAACAGGGTGCACCCTGTTTTACCCCCAAGTCACGTGACAATTATGTTTTTTTTTTTTTTTGAAAGCACGTGACAATTATGTTAGGATGGACCCTAAAATGACGAAAATAATTATATAATAGCATTGTGACACATGACTCTAGATTACATCCTAGTTATGCAAGATAATAATAAAATTTAATAATAATTAAAAATACTTCATTCATAAACGTGCTCGCAAGAAACCATGAACATACATCAAACAAAAGTAAAAAAAGTTCTCCAATTAAGAAGTACAAACAATCATAGTAGTTTATAAAAAGTTTCGATATTTTGCATGAAAAAGTAGCCGCTCCCATGATATCTTTCCACTCATTGAAATAAGGTTTAAATTTATCGTTAAAAATACGTTTCTTTCCAATCATATATGCCAAAAGATACTACTAATAACATTGGTAATTACCAAAATTGATGATTGATGATACGTTTAAATTTATGCCAAAAGATATATGCCAAAAGATATATGCCAAAACATATATGCCAAATCATATATGCCAAAACATATATGCCAAAAGATACTACTAATAAGGTTTAAATTTATCGTTAAAAATACGTTTAAATTCATGATCTCTTAAATCTAGTTATATACTTTGAATAAAATTAAAATTTTATGGTTGGTTCAAACTGAGAACCGGAGGTTTTACTACACTATGCCTTAAAGTTGGTTAGATGAGACAATTTTATTATAGATATTCATACAATCAAGTAAACAATTTTACGTCAAAGGTAGTAGTCATACAATTGAGAGTTTTATTATTATTATTATTTTATCAAAAGAAAACATATTGAAGATACATCATGTAATCTCTAAACAAATTTAATTTATAACACCAAGAAGATATATTGATATGATAATGTCATCTCACAAAGTCATGGGAGGCTTTTCTTTGTACCCACTATCAAAAAGTCTTGAATTTATCTCTTTTCATGTGCACCAAAAAATAGCACCAATAAGATTTTGATTTTAAAACCAACCTGTGTTGTAGGACAAACTTAAAAAGTTTCCACTTGCTGATGGGGAAAGCAGCCATGAAACCAAAAGTTCATCATTGTTTCTCCACATGTATTGAGAGATTGAGCTTTTGCTCCTCCTTGCTCCTCCTTGATATCTATCACATACTTGGTGGCTAAGGTTTTTTTTTTTTTGAAAGATACTATCATTAAAGGTTTGCAAACACAAAAGAGACAATAGGCATAAGAGAGTTATTTGAGCAATAGGGGTGTTCACATATTTTGTGAAAACCGATTCGACTAATTGAAACCGACTGAAAAGAGGGCGGTCGATCGATTTTCAAGTCTATCTCAATCCATGCGAGTAAAAAAATTTAACCGAAAATTTATCAATTAAGGCGGTGGTTAACTGACTTTATAAATATTAATATTTTTCACATAGTTACACTACTACAAAACTGAGATATGATGATTACAGAAAAGTGTCACAAATACTTTAGATGATATTTTTTTGCAATCATTGTATCGCACATCATCTATTCTCATTAGTTGACACTTCTTAAAAAATATCATTGAAATGTAATAAATGATATCATTATATCGCATATCACCTATTCTCTTTAGATTAGTAAGAGTCAATAAAATGCTTTAGATGATACTTTTTTGGAATCATTAATTCTTATTTCATGACACTAATTTTTTGTCACCAACCAGCAATAGATGACATATAAATTGGGTCATTAATGCATTATCAACAACACCTAAACATTATCAATAAATATAATTTATTGACACTTATTTGTAATCACCAAATAATCAAACATAACTCTTTATTTTAATCATATATCTTCAATTGATGACAAATATTTATCACCAGCAAATTTCATTTGATGATCATAATAAATTGTCAATTTATATTATTTCATGACGCGTGTTGTGTCTATTTGCAACCTTATTTTGTTTGCTCTTACCTATTATTATGCATACATAATATTCTTCAACAAAAAAAATTCACAAGTAAAAGACTTGTCAAGAAATAAAATTTTATAGATGACTTAAAATATTTGTAGGCATTTCCACTTGAACAAAATAACAAAAGGACAATAATATCACACTTGTGATAAATTTTCACAAAGTTTTTTACAACAAAAAGTACAAGCAAAGGATGATTCTTGAAATGTATTTCTTCACTGCTTCATCCTTTGAGTGAGTTTGTGCAAAACCTAAGAAAAATTGAGTGAGTTTATTTTTCATCCTTTGAGTTTCGCCAAATAAAACAACATTCACATATTACATATTACTTAACAAGAAAAGAACTTCAACAATCTACATTACATATAAACCAAAGAAGTTTTTTTTAAAAGTATAGGAAACATGTAAATATTGCATAGAAAGTAAGTTATTGAAAATGAAGAATAAACCTCTCATTTTTCTGCTTGACAAACTCGACAACTTCCTGCAAGATTGTTTAGAAGTATCCACAACATTATAATGAAAGCATGCAAATAAATTAGAAATATTAATACATACATTGATTATGAGAATGTTGTATTGGTACCTAAGACAAACAAACAATCATCCAAACCAATGATAGAACATGAGAAAATTGTACACCAAGAACAAACAATCATCAATTTGACTAGAATTGCTTCATAAAATAGTTAAATTTTCATACCTTTCAAAGCTAAGTTGACAGACAAGCAATCCCACAAATGTAAAGTATGCAATTTATTGGAAGAATAGAAATTTGAACTTTGAACAAAATCAGAGTAAATTCCTTAATAGAAGCAATACCAATTCGAAAATTCGAAGAACACTAGTTTGAAATTTACCTCTTTTGCAACTTAAGCTCTACAACCTACTTAAGGCTAGTTAGAATCAATAAGCAAATAATATTTATAAAAAATGGTTAAAATTTAAAAAATGTATGGAAGAAGCGAACCTTCACAATAAAGAAGAATCAAATAGGGTAGTACTTCCAATCTACAAGTAAACAAGGGAAACATATAATTAGTAAAAGTTTAACAAAACAAAATGCATAGATATGCAAAGAAAGACATTAGTGAGGCTTTAAATAAATAAATAAAAACTGTAAGTGTCATAAAACGTAACATCTCATCAAGTTAAAATCCATATATTAGTGTGTAGCGTGCATAACTTGGAATAACAACATTGCATACTTGGAATAACTTGGAATAAGAAGTCAAGTCTTATATCAAGCAATTAAGCTTAAAAAAAACCAAAATCACTTCGAACCTCTCCACTTTGACTTGTCCCCCTACAAAAAGTCACAACATTGAAAAACTCACAAAACCAAATCACAATAAGTACAAAGTTCATTTTTTAACATGTGGTGGTAAGTATTTCTAATATACTTACCCACCCTTAGGTAAGTTTTGCTTGAGAAATAATTAGGAGAAGTATTGATGAACTACACAAAGTTTGATATTTAGAATATCTTAAAGCTTATTTAGAAAAATTTGTGTAAAACCCTATTCACCCCCCCTCTAGGGTTGTCATACCGATCCAACAAAGTAAACACATAGACATACCATTCATTCTAGATTTAAAAAGAGGGGCTGAAATGTAAAGCTAGCATTGTCATCAAAGCCTGCAGAGACATTGAACGGATACTTCAAAATTAAGCTTAAGAAAATATAGTTAATAAAAAAAAAAGCAAAAGACCATTCGTACTAAATTTAAAAAGTAACTACACAAACTTAGAGAAAATGTAGTTAATGAAAAGATTTAAATGACAAAAGCATATTTATATAAGCATAAACACAATTCTTAGAAGGAATATATAAGAAGAGTTAGCAAAACACTATATGATTATGTGCTACCTTAAAATTTGCTAGGTCGATATGCAAGTTTTACATTGAGTTTCGCCCTGTGCAGGGTTCACACAACCCGGGTAAAGAATTCTTACATGAGACAAGGTACAAAACGCATCCAAGAAATCCTCAGTTACCCACGATACCCAATGCAACCTAACAATGTAGTCACAGTCAAAACAATTACCCAAAACTACACTTGAACACCAAATTAGCAATCAATCTCTATTTAACAACAATACCCATTGTATCACCATGAGATCGAACTCAGAAACTTACCCAACCACGAACAAGACTTGTGCAAAACTAACGAGGCTTGAAGGGAAATCGAAACGGCACAATAACGAAGTGTAAAGCCACGAATCAACCTATCAATAACTCCAATCCATCAACAAAACACCAAATCAACGATCAACTATCAAGTTAACCATTCCAATACCAACCAAAAACCCAACAACAACAAAAATAGAACTTACCCATGATTTGAAATCACATGACACGAACACGCGGGGCAGAAACAAGCTAAACACGGTTGAAAAAATGCACGTTGAGTTGCAGAACTAGCATAGATGAGAACTACAGGTACACGAGCTGGGAAGGGCTGTCGGCGCAGGTGAGGTATGGCTGAGAACGACGGCAGTGTGCGTGTGCGGACGAGCTAAAGCGCGCGCGAAAGGCTGGGTGAAGCTATGCGGGCGTGGGCCCTCGGCAGGATGTCTTGCGGCGCTGCTGCGAGGCTATTGACGAGCTTGAGTGCGGTTGGAACAGGTCTGAGGCGCGGGTGCGTGCTCGCGACTATACTTGTAGCGGCTGTGTAGATCTTGCGACGGTGGAGTCGATCGGCAGCAAACGACGGCGATCAGCAACGAGCCGGCAACGGCTAACGGGCAGGGGCGGTGGCGGTGGCGGCTAGGTCAAGAAGAGGATGAAGATGGAGAAGAAGAAGAGGGTTTTGGTTTTTTTTTCTTTTTTTCCTTTTTCATTTTCTTTCTTATAAAACTAAAATAGGTTTTTCTTTTATTTTAAACCCCAAAAATCCAGCCTCTTCTCTTAATTAACTTAAATGAAACTTTATTCTTTTATTTATTTAGTTATTTAGTTTTTCTAGATTAAATGAAATTTTTTTTTTCCAATTCAACTTTACATTTTCCCCTTAACTTTAAAAATTGAATTCTCTTTTTAACAATTCCATACAAGATTATTACACAAATGCCGCAAATTTCACCCAACACTTATGAACAATTACAAAAGGGCCTTTATGGGTAAAATTATCAAGACGGCCATAAAATCAACCAATTAGAAACTAACCCGAAAATGCGAAGCGTTACAGAGGAGACGGCCGATGTCGGGGTAAAAGGCGGCGGCAGTGGAGAAAGTCTAGGGTTTGAAGATGAAAAGAGGAAGTAGATGAACATTTGGGGTTTTTTTTTCATTAAACTTCCCTAAATGGTTTTCTTTTTCATTTAATTTAAATGAGTTGTTTTCCCCTTCAAATTCTTTAAACAAAAAATCCATTTATAATTTGCTTTCTTAATTTAACAAAACAAAAATTTAACCCTTTTAATCATTTAATTTCTTTTGACAATTCCAACAACCAATTTCCACAACCCCAAAATTCTTGAAATTACAAAATTAACCCAAAGTCAATTATCATTTACAAAAATGGTCCCTAGGAATAAAATCATCAAAATACTCCTACGGTCAAAACTAACCACCAATTACTCTGAAAATCTAAAAGAACAAATAATTGAACCTGGAGGGTCTAACAGAAAGTACGGGGCGTTACACCTTTTTTAGGTGGTTTGTTACATGACAAATTAAAAATAAACGCGAATTACAAGTGTGATTTGCAGAAGTTTTCGAGTGACTACCAAATGGAAAAACAAAATCTCGAGGGAATGGATCTTCTGACAAAGAATGAAGGAGAAAATGGCATGCACGCTTGGAGTGAAAGGATTTTGATATGTTTCCAAAATGTTCCCTCAATTTTAAAACAAATACCTCAAAGAGTGAATGCTTCTAAAATAAGAATTGATGATCCATACCTAATTTCTCTAAGATAAATGCTTAAAATAGTTATCTATATACATAAACAAAATTAGAGCCTTAAGTGTTACAAAAACTATAGAAGTAGTTAAAAAGACAAATATATAATATTTAAAAATATCAAAATTATACTTATTTTTTTAAAATTTAATATGACTGAATTTCATAAATTTATGATTCTAATAGAGTGTCATAAAACACATTTTTTTGTTTATGATACTTTTATTGCTTTCCCTCATAAATTTATGGTTAAAATACCATTTTGGTCCCTCAACTTTGAGGTTTGTTCCATTTTGGTCCCTAGACTTTCAAATGTCCATTTTTAGTCCCTTGACTTTGTACTTTGTTCAATTTTGGTCCCTTGACTTTGCTGTTTGTCCAATTTTGGTCCCTCGACTTTCAAATGTCCGAATTTAGTCCCTAAAATATAAAAAAGTTAAAAAATGGTCCCTTCGTCAAATAAATTTTTTTCTCACTCCTAAATTATTTTCTCTCTTCCATCTTTCATCATTTCTCATTCTAAAAGTTTTATCTCTCTTAAATCCTCATCTCTTCTTTTTTTTTTTTCTCTTATTCTCTCCTCATTCCATCTCATCAAATTATTTAACATGAGATCATTTTTCTAAATAATAACTTTCCTACTTTGATTTGTCACTTTTTGTTTTCTAAAATTCATAGTCTACCATGGAACAAAAAAGAAAAAGAAAGAAAATAAAGAAGAAGAAAAGAAAAGAAAAGAGGGGAAGAGAGGTGGATTGAAGAGAGGTAAAAATTTTAGAGAGAGAAATTATGAAAGATGAAAGAGAGAGAAAATAATTTAGGAGTGATAAAAAATTCATTTGACCAAAGGACAATTTTTGAAGTTTTTTTTATAGTCTAAGGACCAAATTTGAAAACATTTGAAAGTTGAGGGACTAAAATTGGACAAATAACAAAATTGAGGGACCAAAATTGGACATTTAAAAGTTGAGAGACCAAAATTGGACAAACAACAAAGTTGAGGGACTAAAATTGGACATTTGAAAGTCGAGGGACCAAAATGGAACGCAAACCCCAGAGTTGAGAGACCAAAATGGTATTTTAACCTAAATTTATTTGTCACAAGTGTCATCTAAAACCCTTTTTCTAGTAGTGTTAATTAGAATGGTTGTTAAATTCTTTCAAAATTAGCATAAATTTAAGTGTGTTTCTAAAATTATTAAAGATGCTCATATTATTAAAATTAATTCTTAATTTTTTATTAAAAAAATATGATGAATATGCCTTTTTAATTTAAAAAAAAGGAAAAAAGATAAATTAATCAAATTAACCGACTTATCGGTTCCTTATCATTTTTAAGTAAACTAATATGGTTGGGTTGGTGTTAATTTTCACTGTGAAAACTGACACTGAACAGACTTTTTATACCAACAAGGGACATTCACCAGAATATCTTTTCACAAGGCTTGGGAGGGGATTTAGCACTATTTTGAAGATTCTCGCATTCCTTTCTATTCAAATAAATCACAAAATGCCAGTTATAATGTTGGAGATGGGTGACAAGTCTTTAGTGAGGCGCTTTTCAATCCCCATGGTTCTAATGAGGGGCAAGATCCTTTTTTTGTTTTTACTAAACTTCATATATAGCCTGCAAGAAGCAAGCAAAGTAAGATGAATACAACTACATTGATGAGAATTTATAAATGTTCTCGTTAAAGAATATAAGATTCCATCTCAAAACTAATTGACAGTGAGGGGAATAACTCTTTTCTCTTTTATATTGATGTAGGACTCCTCATTCTATCAATATGGGACAATTTCGAGATCCTAACATGCTCCCTCACTACGGTGCATCCTTTGGCCTCACCAGTTTTGAATTGGATCTTAATTTCATTTTATTGGACGGTAGGTTTTATGGGCTCTAATACCATATTAAAAAATAGGGAAAATTGCATAAACCACCCCTAAACTATAGGGTTTGTAACAATTACACCCTTAAATTATTAATTTGATCGATTACACCTCTTAAAGTTTGATCAGTGTTGCAAACTACTACCAAAAGTAAATTTGAATATTAAAATAAAGTGTATAATTGTCGTATCAAAATTTTCTTCATCATCTTCGACCTCCATTATCTCTCTTGCTCTTTTTCCTCCTAAAATGAAAATGAATAAAAGATAATCTATACATCTTTCACTTATTCTACCATCAATATTGACGGAAGAGTAAATGAAAGAAAAGTAAATTTATCTTTTATTAATTTTCATTTTAGGAGGAAAAAGACCAAGAGAGATAATGGAGGTTGAAGAAGATGAAGAAACTTTTGATATGACAATTATACACTTTATTTTAATATTCAATTTTACTTTTGGCAGTAGTTTGCAACAATTATCAAACTTTAAGAGAGTGTAATCGATTAAATTAATAATTTAAGGGTGTAATTGTTACAAACTTCATAATTTAGGGGTGGTTTATGCAATTTTCCTAGAAAATATGAGATTCCACCTCAAAACCAATTGAGCGAGTAACTAATATCTCTTTTATATTATATTGATGTAAGAATCATTTAAAGTTATTGTGCTAATCATAGTCCTTGAATTAATTTGAACTTTTTACACCTAAAAGACATATATTCTCCTAAAGAATTTGATTGGACTATGATTTGTCTTTGAAAATGCGGGCGTTTCTCTCCAACCAAACCAACTAAAATAAACCACCAGTCATATTAGGCCTCATTTGATAACTATTTTGTTTTTTGTTTTTTGTTTATGAAATTTAAACCTATTTCTATTCAAATTTCCTACCATGTGCTCCATCTTTCCAACAATGTATTCGTCTTTCCTTAAGAAAGTAAGAGAATTCTAACCAAATTTAAAAAACATAAACAAGTTTTTGGAAGCTACTTTTTTTTGTTTACAAATTTTGGTTTTGTTTATTAAAATATAGGTAAGATGTAGATATCCAAGTAAGGAAAAATGTATAGTAAAGTAGTTGTTGTAGGCTTAAATTTCATAAACAAAAAACGAAAAACAAAATGGTTATCAAACGGGACCTTAATAACACAGTTTTGGTTGAAGCAACTTTGAGGCGCAAGCAAGAGGAGAGCAAGAGTTGCACACTACCAAAATCCAAAGGAGAAGTCATGGGAATCATGTCGTTAATAATGGACCAAAAACAATTCGTGTAAGATCATCGAAAAAACTGATGATATCTGTTGATTCATAGCCATTACCACATAGAGGATACCATTGAGGGTCGAGCATCTTTTAAAGATTTCGTTTTTGAATCGTATGTGTTGATCCCTTTATGAAATATAGTCCAAATATGAATTTTGCATTATTTTAGGATAATCCACTTCTATATGTTTTCCTCCATTATATTATTTGAGGATTGTAATGAGGGGAAGATTTGAGACTTGGAAAGAAGTATAAATACTGGAACTTAGTTCGATAGAAATCAGACTAGAAGATTGAATAGAGCCAAATAATTGTGAGAGGATTCAAAGTTGACACAATGTTCATATATCATTGTAACATATGGAGAATATGTAAGTCTTCATATGTTTTTTTTTTTTTTAATTTTAAAAGTTTACTTATAATGTGTAATGATAGGTGGAGATAGCTCAATTGGGAGAGTGTCCGATTCAAGATTTCAAAGTCTATTCGATTCACACGCTCACAAAAAATTTGTGTTTTTTTTAATAAAAAAAAATATAGTGTGCTATCATGTTAAGGAGCAAGAAAAGCTAAAAAAAGTAAATCCCCAGCAAACTAGAAAGAATATTTTCTATCAAAAAAAAAAAAAACTAGAAAGAATATTTATTCCCTTAATTATTAAAACCATAATTTTTTTGAAGCAATTATTAAAACCATAATTCATTTCAAATAGTTTAATTAAATATTCTATAAATAAATGAAATAAGTCAAATAGTTTAATTAAATATTTTCAAATGATTTGACATTTCAATAATATTATATCGACATTTATTAAAGAAGATAAAAGAGTGGTCATCAATGCTATATAGACCGTAATACAAAAACAACACGGTACATTAAAGTTTAGAAAGAATTGATTGATACTATCTAAATTAACATAACCCAACATTTTACTAAATTGTTCTTGTTAAACCACAATGAAAAAACATACAATAATTGAAAAAAACCAAGATCTTTGCCTTAAAAAAACAGCAGCAATGACAGTAGTACAACAAACAGCACAGAGAGAAAAGAACATGAAACCATTGTACAGAGAGAGATGATTTAATTTGTCCACTTTAGAGAGAATTACTGTAGAGCCCCTAGCTTTCTCCAAGTTGTTGTTTAAATTATTTATTTAGATATGGGGCCAACTGCCAAGCCATTATTATTATGATTGTGGGCAGAAGAAGCTTTGAGAGGTTTTTCAGGTCAGTTGTTTAGGTCTCTCTTTTGCTTGTTGGGCATAAGAAGCTGCCCCAAAAGCCTGACCTGAACCAAGGGGCAGTTATGAGGATGAGGATGAATATAATTTTCAAACTGTTTTTACATGTGATGTCACTTCTCTTTGTCAACAGTTTTGCTCAATCATTAGCCCCTTGTTTTCTTCTCCTCTTTCTTTTTCTTTTGTTTTTGAGTTGTCATTTTCTTCTAGGTTTGTAACTCCTCCATTTTGTCCTCTTTCTTCTCTTCCAAGTTGAATGAACAAAGGAATGGCAGCATTAATTATGCCCATGTCCATTTGTCTATGTACTTCATAATTTACAAGTAATATGTTGTTTTGTTTTTGGAAAGGATAATTTATGAGGATAGATATGGAGGCAATCTTCAAATCGCTAATAAGAACATAATTCTAATAACATTTTGTACAATTTAGTAACTATAAGATTATAAATTTGACGCTTATATAACTAGGAAGGGGTCGAAAAAACACTCCAATTTATAACTATTGTCCATGAGCCATAAATTTTATCAACCTAAGCCACATTTGCTACAATATCTTTCCAAAGTGTTAACGAATTTTTTTTGTTTATACCGAATGGATCAGTGGCGCAATTGATTATCTGGTTTGGTTTTAATTCATTTCCATTTCACACGGTCATGGGTTCGATCCCTGGAATCGGTATTTGTAATCCCCCTTCTCCCAACTTGAAAAAACCTTTTGTTTATCATTGAAATTCTAGCATTTCTCTTTCAACGAGGATAATATAAGTTACAGACCAAAATCCACCTATACCCTTTGAGAAAGTATTAATGTATAGTTCGTGTTGTACTAAAGAAAGTTTGATTGACTCCTACTCTTCGGCTTTCATCACTTTAAATTGAAAGGTCTTCTTGTAATCTCTTATATGCACAACCATCATGGAATAGTTCAAGTGGTCAAAGAGGTCACCTATCTAAAAATTAATTTTCATGCCCGTTGGTTGACCCAAAAAAAAATCCACTATATGCTCTATACCACATTGATTTTTTTGAATGAAAATATCATTTTCAAAAAAAAAAAAAAAACATTCTAGCATTTCTTTTTATCTAGAAAATCCATAAAAATTAGTTCACATAACCAATTTGCACTCTTAAAATTTATTAAAATACCTTATGTAATCAAAGATTAAATACTGTTGCATGCTGGGAATTGGGATATTGGAGCCTTGTAAAGTTGCCTCCTTAAAGAAATTAACATATTTGCACCCGTGATCACATTATTAATACTTGTAAAGTTATAACTTCTTTAATTATCTCTCCGCTCAAAAGGAAAACTGTGATTACATTCGAACGTAATGCAAAGTTATGGTTATGAAAGAATCTGTTGGTTTGTGTTAATTTTAATAAAATAGTATTTTTATTTTTTCTTAATTATTTTTTTCTTTTAGGAATAAATTAAATATGATTTATTATCTCTTCCTTTTATGATTATGTACTTTTTCCTTTTTTAATCATCTATAGTAGTCTATTTAAATCCAATATTGAATTCATTATTGAATAAGGAAAAATACATTTTCTCTAAAATCTATGTGGTATGAGAGCAAACAAAATTCTAATTTTTTTCTTCAAACTTTTTGATCTCCTAGACCCATCTTCTGTGATTGGCCATCTAAGGTGTAGGAATCCCAAAAAGTTCTCGAGTTTTAGTTTTTGATTGAAAGAAAATTGTGGCTGAGAGTTAAAAAAAACTTCAACCCAAAATGCAATTTCCCAATTTCGTCAATTTTTTCGTAATTTTTCCAATCAATTTTTTCGTCACACTTTTCCCATCTCTTATTAACTTTTAAGTCAAATTTCTTTTCTCAAGTTTGATTCTTTAAGGAGTACTAATTTTCAATGAGATAAAGTTTCAATTAATGAAGTTTAATTTTTTCTTCTATTTTCTTTGAGATTCTCTTTTTTTTATTCTCTCTTGGCTCAAAATCAAGAATGTTTTCATCTAAGATTGGTGATGAATTTTTTGAAGGGTATGAAATTTCCTCATTTTTCTATATTACTGGGCACAAATTGAATGACCATAATTATGTGCCATGGTCACAATCAGTTATGATGTTTATATGTGGAAAGGGTAAGGATGATTATCTATCAAAAGATGATGAGCAACCGAAGGTAAAAGACCTTGGATACAAGAAGTGGAAAATAGAAAATAACATGGTTATGTCATGGTTGATTAACTCTATGTCAAATGAGATAGGAGAAAACTTCCTCTTATATCAAACAACCCATCAGATTTTGGGAGGCAATTAAAGAAACATATTCAAGCAAAGAGAACACCTCATAAATTTTCTGAATTGAGTTGGTTCTTCATGATCTTAGCCAATGAGACTTATCAGTAACCGAGTATTTTAATAACATTTCCCGTCAATAGAAACTGCTAGACTTGTTTGAAGTTCAGTCATGGAAGTGTACTGATGATGCAGCTCAATTTAATATGTTCCTGGAACAGAAGAGAACATTCACATTTCTTTTCGGCCTTAATAATAGTCTTGATGAAATTTGAGGGAGAATTATGGGAACCAAACCACTACCAACTCTTCATGTAACCTTTCAGAAGTAAAAAAAAAAAGGAAAATAGAAAGAGTGTTATGATGAAAAATTCATACCCAATCTCAACAATCCCTAAATCTTCTGCCCTTGTTTCTTTCAAAATGTATTATTCAATAGAGTCAGTAGACAACCAACAAAGAAGTGAAAAACCCTGGTGTGAGCATTGCAAGAAGATAGGCCATACAAAAGATACATGTTGGAAACTACATAGAAAACCCCAAGATTGGAAACCTAAGCAACACGAATACAACTTCAAAATAATTTTCCTAGTACAGAGTCATCTACATTCAGTAAAACATAAATAGAGCACTGCAAGAAATTATAAGGCATACAATGAAAGGTACGGTTTGGTTGCGCAGACAATTGCCACTATCTCCTCAAATGGTTCAAACTCTCAAGAAGTTAGGACAAGATTTAAAGTCGTAGAAGACGATTGGCAGTGTTGAACTCTATTCCTACATCTTCGTCCTCAAATGTAATCAAGAATTTAACATTTTTTAAAAAAACCAATGAGTTCTATAAATGGCCATGTCTAGTGTTACCGACTGGTCCTATCTGGTATGCTTGATTGGTTCTTTCCAGCATTCCCGATTTGTCCTAGAAACATTCCTGATTCGTCCTGAAAGCATTCCCGTTTGGTCTTGGAAGCATTCTCGATTGGTCATGGCAACATTCTCGATTGGTCCTGACAACAATCCTAATTGGCCCTGGTAGCATTCCCGATTGGCCCTGGTAGCCATGACATCAATATTTCTGACATCAATATTCCCAATTGGTCCTGACATCAGTATTCTTAGTGGTCATGACATCAATATTCCCAATTGACCCTAACATCAGCATCACCACCATCCCAATTGGTGCATCATTATCACAATTGGGGCATCATCATCTAAAGGCCAACTCTGATTAATTTAACTCGAAGCTTGGCTTGTATTCCATATACAATCCGGGTTGAGGAGAGTGTTATTTGTGTTAATTTTAATAAAATAGTATTTTTATTTTTCCTAATTATTTTTTAATTTTAGGATTTGATTAAATATTATTTTCTATATTTTTCTTTTATGATTAGGTATTATCTTTTTCTTTTATGGCTGTGTCTTTTCCTTTTACAATTAGGTATTATTTTTTTTCTTTTTTAATCATCCATTATAGTCTATTTAAAAGCAATATTAAATTCATTATTGAATAAGAAAAAAAAATACATTTTCTCTAAAATCAAAAGAATCGATAGCTTTTATTATTATTATTATTTTTGGAAAAAGATATTATATTGATAATATGAATGTAAGAAATATACAAAAGAGTTACACAAGAGGAAGATAAAGGAAAGCTCTTTGATTTAACAGGATGGATAAAGAATCATAATCTTTGTAGAGAGAAAATTTTATACACCAAAAAGCAGTATTTTTAATAATGTTGTCTCATAAATCTTCATTTGAGGTAGATATGTTGTTAAAAATGCAAGTATTGCAGTCCTCCCAATTGCTCTAAAAAATAGCACAAAAAATATTGCTCCAAGAATCGATAATTATAAGTCACTCTAACACCAAAAAAAATTAACATAATAAATTTTTTCCCTTAAATAATATGGGTTTAACTAGCAAAATGGTTGAATTTTGACCTATCAGTGATTTAACATAACATAAGGATAATGGTTGTGAAGTTGTTTTCTCTCTCAAATTATATTGTAGTTGTCTTGTGACACTATTTTGATTTTAGATTTTTGCTTGTCAGTGAAGAGTGGTGTGCAAAATATAATAGTACAAATAAAGTTGTGAGTAAATACATAATCTTTTCTCTCTCTCTTGAACATCTCTTCACAAGCACATTTCTTCCTTTGACTTTTTTCCTTAGCTTAGGTATGAATTGACTTTTGAAAAGTAATTTTGAGTGAAATTAAATTGTTCTTAGATGTCTAGCAAAAGTAATAGTTTGATAGATCAAAGTGTATGTTCATATTTATATATGAATTCGATCTTCTTTTTTAAATGTTATGAGCTCAGATTTGTTTAAAAAAAAAAAAATTATGAACTCAGATGAAATAGTAATTAAAAAAAGTTAAGTGCTTTGGCCCATTCTTTTATTTTTTTAGTCAGATTGGGTTGTTGACCTTCAGGTATGTTCTATAACAATGAAACATGTTGGGTTTGGAATTCTAATTCCAAATCAATGTTTGGATTCTTATTTTGTTTCGGGTGTGGAATTAGGATTTTAAACCATTCCAAACTTTACATATTTCATGGTTTTGTAAATTTATGGGTCCCTCTTATATTTTATGTTTTTTTATTCTCTCCTTTCTTTTTTATATATTTTATTTATTTATTTGATAAAATTATTTAGTTATTAATATTATTATTAATATTGATATCAAACTATTTTTCAATTTTACAAGTATTATTATTTTTAAAGAAATCAGTGAAAATTTCTTTAAAAAAATGAAATGCATAAGTTTTTTCCTTGAATTTGTTTATATAATAATAATTATTATAAATTTATAACTTTTTCCTAGGTTACAAAATTAATTATTTTTATATGTTAATTTTTTTTTTTTTATATATTTAATTTATCATTTGTATGATTTTTTCTTCCACTAATAATTGAGAAATATGTTTCTAGATGATTTATTGTTCACTATTTTTTTAGTATCTATGAAACATTTGGATTATACACAATATTTAATTTTTCGGTAAGTTTGGAATCAAATAAATATGTGAAAAGTGACTTCATTCACTTGTTTATTAATAAACAAAATAATATAAAACTAGGGACCATTAAATTTAAAAACATGAATAAAATTAGAAGGGATAATAGTTGAAATTTTTTCTTAATAAATCTTTTATTATTATTATTATATTTATTTTCATTATCATTATTGGTGAGAAGAATGACATTTCTTTTTGAATTAGTTAAAATATCTTATATAATTGAGATTAACAACAATAACATTAATTATAATTATTATAATATAAATTAATAGAAACAGTAACTATTATATATGTTTATGAATAAATATATAGATATACAAATAAATAACAAAATAAAATTAAAATTCATAAATTAGCAATTTATATTTTTTATAATATTTTATTAAGATTTTATTCGGAGATTCAACCCAGCAAACTAAACAACATTTTCTTTTTCTATTCTGGAGTTTCAATCCAACAAACCAAACACCGTAATTATAGATTTCGGGGAATCATTTAGGGTACTTAAATTCCGGTAATCTAAATTCCAAGGAATCTAGATTTCAACCTGTAATCCAAACAAGACCTTACTTATTTGTTTTTTTTTTTAAATCAACTCATTTGAATTCTTTTACTTTGTTGTAGTTGATTTTTTTTAATTATTATTTTAATTTCTTATTATTAAATCTTTTAAGAAACTCAAAATCATATTTTAATTATTCCAACAAACATTGAAAGCAAAATTGGATAGAGATTATTAGATTGAAAGGATCTTTCACGTTCTTAAAAGTCATTCCAGACTTAGGCTTAGGCTTAGTTTAAGATTATTGAAACCTTTAAAAATAAGTGTTTGAGTCGTTCTTTTTAAATTAAAATTTGGTAAGTTTCTCCATTAAAAATGGTTGGTAAGGTTTCAAAAAAAAAAAAAAGTTTGGCAAACTTAACATTTGAAACTTAAAATAGGCATGATACAATTGGTCAATATTTTTTGTTGATTTTTTTTAGAATATTTAGTTTTTGTTGATACAATTGGTCATTATAAGGTTAAGAAATGATTTAGAAGTTATTTAATGATTTGGTGGTGATTTATTTTAGTTTATTTATTTATTTTTATAAATTAGAATGACTTTTAATGGAGGGCACAAACAATGGTCGGTTCCATATGTACCATTTTTCTTAATAAATAAAAAATAATTTTTAATGGCAAGCACAAACGGAACCACAATGCTCATTTTAAAATAATACACTACTCGAGACCCCTATCAAGGCTTTAATCTTAAAAACAAATTGGAAATTTTTTCTTGTGGCAAGCTAAAAAATCTCATTAAAGGGTATTGGTGGTGAACGAAAACAACCTAGCATAGAAAAGGATTATTGGTCGACTCAAATACCCACCATAAAAAAGAGTATTTGGTGGAGGGCAGCGCCCTCTATCGTTTGTTTCCTCGAGTGGCCATAAAAGAATATTGGTGCAAGCGCTGCCCGCCATCGATTGTCTATGATGTCAGGACTATTGATGCGGGCAGACGCCCACCATTCTTTGTTAATAATGATGAGTCATGTTGGCCATTTATTCTTGAAATTCTACCTAGTGATTTCTATGTGGAGAAAACCAAAAGTTATTAGATCCATTAGTTTTCATTTGTAACAACGAATGAAAATCGAATCAAATTAATAATGTTACTTTCTTTTTTTTATATGTTAGTTTAAATTTTTATTGGTAAATAAATAATTATTTTTGTTTAATTTAATTATAAAATTTGAAAAATAATTGGAAAAAAACATTCAAATAGTGGTCGGAAGTAAAATAGTAAAAAAGAATTCAACTATGGGCGGACCGAATTGAAGAAAATAGAGTCAATGATTTTGTCATTTATTGGATATTAATTTGATTTTTTTTTCTTCTTCAAATCAATTGGATCAGATCGATTATGAGTTTGGCCTAAAAATTGAGAAAAATTGAACTAATGATTTTTCCTTTACTTGAACATTTGGTTCTTTGTTTTTTTTTTCCGTCAAATTGCTTGGATTAGTTCGGTTCTCGATTTAACCTAAAATTAAAGAAAACTGAACTAATATCACCTCCTTAGTTTTTGGTCATCACCCTTGACTTCATATTATTAGAGTCCTTGTTTTCTCCCTATATACCAAAGATTTTGGAAAACTTGCAAGATTAGTCAAATATATAGTAAATAATTACAAAGATCGCCACTTAAAAAAAAATTAACAATTATAGTCATCGGTATTAATAACACTTTCTTATGACATTGTATTAATAAATATTTATAATATAGTATTAATGACCATGGATGCAAATATTTTAAAATTTGCCTACATTTTTTTTTATTATTTTATACTTTATGAGAATAACACATCCACTACTATTTCTCAAAGATTTTCCCATAAACTTATCAATGAGAAACTTTGTTCGCTTGCATTATGACTACACATTTATTATGTATAAGACCCTACCAAAGTACAAGAGAAACCTAACATCTAATAAAGGTATTGAAATATGTTTTGAATTGTTTGATCTCCACGATTACTTAGTCGAGAATTTTGTTGTCCGGTCATCGAGTCGGGATCCATGAGCGAGGTCGATGGTGGAGGTTGGGGGGTAATAGCCACTAAACCTAGACGAAATATATAATTTGGGTTTATGCATTTGGGTCTCTATTTTGCCATAGAGTTTTATGAGAATGCATTATGTAAACTTTCTTAAAAACTCTAGCCATTGTTGTTCATCTTTATGTATCTTTCATATATTCTTTATAATAAAACCGTGCTCTTTTTTGTTCAAGGATGTAACTAACACATCATTAGTGAACTAGGTAAATCTTTATGTTCTCCTCTCACATTTGCTTTATAGGTTTATCGTTGATTGTTGTTTCTAATTTCGTAACAAATGGACTACTCTTCTCCACCCAAACATCCATGATCCAACCACCTTTATGGTTAGGATATTACAATAAGAAAGAACCCAATAAAATCAATACAATGAAAAATAAAATTTAGATAATCTATATCCAGCAAAAAAAAGGATGGTAAACCACATGAAGACTGAAACTGAAAAGGGGGCAAATTAACCTGTAATTATGAACAAAAATAATATTTTAAAGTTCAGCAGGATGAACTTATAACTTAAAATAATAATAGTAATAATAAATAACCCAAACAACATATTAATTCAATGCATAAGGGATCCTGGGGATTTGCAAAATTTGCAGAGGCCACAGAGATAATGTCTGTCTTGAAACCTTCAAAACAAGACAACAACATCGAAACTCGTTGCCTCTTTTTTGGTTTAGTTTAGTTTAGTTTTTTTTTAATTATTTTTTTTTTCATTCCTCAATTGTATTGTTATTATTTTTTCATTTGACCAAAACCCTTCAATTCTGTTCTATTCTTTCTTACACACTCGTGCTGTCTTGAGAATAGCATTTTTCCAAAATAATTATAATAATTAAAAAAAAATCCCTAATTAGCCTCTCTTTTTCCTCAATGTTTTTCCACTGTTCCCTTAAATATGACCATGTTTAATATGGTTTTATTTATAAAAACCATCAATTTGTTTCATTTATTTACTTTTACTATATTGTGTGTTTTGTTCTTTGCAAATCTCCCAACCCAAATGTATGTGGGTGCTTGTGCTTCTCCCCATGCTTTTATATGTACTGAAATCTTGCTTTTGTGTTGGATTTTTCATTTCTTTACAATTTCCAAAGATCTTTTAAGAGGGAGAGTGAAATGAATTCACTTTGTCTTTAACTACATAACTTTTGTTAATGAATATGGGTAAAGTGAGAGTGTTAAGGGACTTTAATTTCTACGGGGTGATTGGATTCGAAGTTTGAGAGAGTAGAGGAGAGGAAGAGAAAGAGAAAAGGAAGTTGAGTGATTTGAAATAATTGAGTATTTGTTTGAGAATTGATGTTTTGAAAATGAGATATTAGAAATTGTTTTGGGGGATTTATGCTTTGAAAAGAGATGTTAGATTTTTTTTTTTTTAAGAATTGATAATTAAGAGAGAAGATTTTTTTATTTTATATTATCTTTTATTGTAATAAAGTATTGGTTGATATAATTAAATTTACTCAATCCATCAGTTTAAGCTTTTAGATTGATTGGTTGTTTAACATAATTTAATTTTGTATCAGAACAATTTGTTGCACTAACAATTTGAAGTTTGATAGAATTAATTAAGTTTGATGAAATGTGAGGAGGAATTGAGAGAGGTTATTATGTACAAAAATAAACAGAGATAATTTTCTCTCATTTCCTCTCATAACCCCTAAATTCATTCACCCCTGGAGTGAATTTTTTTTAACATGATCTAAAATTTGAGTATATATTCTTCACATTTGCTTACATATATGTTTTGAGGATATTTATAGGAATGATGTTCACAAAAACTCAATGATATGCTAGTGAGAAATAAAATGTGTTTTGGGATTGAGAGAAAAATATGAATTTAAATATATGGTGCCAATTACAAATATTGATGGTGTCAACCATTGAACTTAAAAATTTAATATGATATCAAAGCATAAAGTTATAGATTCAAAAGAACTGCATTCATCTACACATGTTAATGAGATAGGTAATTTTATTTTATTTATTTACTTTTAGTACAAGTTGAAAGAAGGAGATTGCAAATACCGATTTCAAGATATGGGTGGAGGAGAAATGAATTAACACAAAACCAGATAATCAATCGTGTCACCAACTTATTCCATATTTTTATTTTTTAAAAATATAATAACAATATGTAGAAGGTGTAGATTTGAACATCTGACTTTTTAGTTTATGATATACTTTTTAAACACATAAGCTAGGCTTAGTTTCAAAACACTCTTTATATATATATTTCTGACACCTTTATAAAAATCTTCTCTCTTTCTTATTTTACCAATTTCCCAAATTGACAAAGTGGAAAACTTGACAGAATCGAATTAATACGATTTCAAGTAGAAAGTTGGACATATTGATTTCTATATTGGAAAAACAAAAAAATTATTGATTCCGTTCAATTTCCATTTTAAAAAGACTAATACTTAACCGAATTGAAATATTTAAGCATGTTGTCAGCAAACTCTAAAAATCATTTTTCTCGCATTGTCATAGAAAATTAGAAATGAAAGCCCTATCACAATTTTAAAAACCGAACTAAATATTTTTTAAGAAAAAATCGAACATTATTTATTCTAAAATCAAATCAATAGAAACCAAAAAATAAAAACAAAACTCGACTAAAAACACTCTTTCTGGTTCAAAACACTTTTTTTCACTTAATAACAGAGAATTTTACATATCTTTTCTTAAGTTTTTGGTCATTTATATCCACTTTTGCCTTAAAAAAAATCACACCGTTTGAATTAGGGTGAGGAAGGGTGTAGAAGAACCAAGAAATTCGCTACTGATGTTCCTTTCTTTTTCTCCCCCTTCCTTTCTTTTTCTCTAATAAATTTCTCGTATCTCTTTTCCAAAAAAAGATGTTCATTAGTAATGTTCGTTGTTGCATGTTCGGGTTGCAGTTCAAAGTGTTCATTGACATTCATCCTTCGATTATCAAAAACAATTAAGGGAGGTACACGCTAATTTATTAATTACATTTCCGCTAGAGGTGATTTTATTAATCACATTTAAATTTTTGTGTTAGAAATTTTTAACACATTTCTACCTTCTAAAAATTGTGATTTTTTGTTGAATTTTCCCTTTCATGGGATTCTTTCATTTCGTTAGATTTTCCAAAGATCTTTGAGGGAGAAATAGAGTGAAATAATAGTTGATTTGACCATTAGTTTTCACAAATACTAAGATGAAGTAGGAACATTCCAATTTTAGGTAAGAACTCTCGAACGTGATTGGTACTAGGTATGTTTCGTTTTCTTATATGATATTTGTGAGAAGAATATTTTCAAATTAACATTGAGGATACAAACAACTCACAAGAATATATTTATATAGTATGTATATATGTTGGAGATACTCACCTTGTGGTAATTGTCCTACATTGGAAATGCGAGAATTCTTTAACACATTTGTAAGAAATATGTGTTACTCCTCTTATTGCCAATTAATTTTAAGGTGAAGGCGTAACCACATATTATCTAATAATATAAATATTGAATTCAAAATCATAAGATAAAATTATAGATAGTTTGTGAACATCTATCTCAAATTTAATTGGTAATTAGAAGAACAGCTTACGTACCTTATAAATGTTATGTGCGATATTGTCACCTTATCAATATGAATTCTCAACAATATATATATATATATATATATATATATAATATGATTTGAATATGGGTGTTATGAAATCGAAAAGCAACAATCAAAGAAAATGATAAAGAACGTGAGACAAAATAACAATGTAATGTACCGTTATAGTGCACTCAAATAAAATTTTATTACAATATACGGTCCAAAACACATAAAAACTCAATACAGAAACATAAACTTAATTACATATTTCGTCTAGATTTTAGGGTTTCAGGATATTGCTTTTGAGCTCTTATTGAAACGTCACTTCTGACTTACTATCGGTCAGTATGGCCCCCGACTAAATATCGTGAGGTATTATAGTTCTAAGACATCTGAACATTCAAGTTTAAACATGTTGATTAAAGGATATAGTAATTCTTTAGACATCCAAAGCTATGTGTAGCTCAAGGCTTAAAATAGACAAAGTGAAAATGGACAATGCAGAAAAATGGCTCCTTTTATATTGTCCATGTTTATTTTTTACTGTCACAATACCCCATTTTTCCCTACCTGAAAACCAGGTAAATTTATAGGTCCCCCACCTCTCTTTGGTTCTCTCTCAAATATGTAAAGACATTAGTTTTATTGTACAAAGATGCAATGGGGGGATTTTTTCTTTTTTCATTTTGATCTACTAGTACAAATTTAAATAATGTACCTTCAAAAGTAAGGTACTTTTTGCATAGATAGCAAAAAGGTGTGAATACAATATTTAAATAATGAGTTAATCAAAGTGACACATGTGTTAAGATAGCACTAAATTGTTTTATAATCTCATGTGGTATTAACTATTATTACCATGAGATAAGGTTAAATTTGTAAAGTTTTACTTTTTAACTATATTTAAAAGATTTTACCATATAGAGATAGTCATTCTTATTTAATTCCAAAAGATTCATATATGCTCACATTATTCCAACAAGACAAGTTACACAAGTTGTTTATTTAAAGGTCATTTATTTACTCTAGAAATTAGATTTTGATAAGAAAATTAAACTAATTGATAAAGAAGTGGAAATTTTCTAGCATCACATAAATTTAATGGGTGAAAATCCCCAAATTTATGGGCAAAGAAAATAAATGGGTACAATTACAAGATTCCAAAAATACAAAATATATGAATGTATATGTCCAAGAAAGAAAAGTAAAAGCCTAAATAATACTATAGGCCCTTCTTGTGACCTACATCCTCAATTTCTTTGTTATCAATTTTTCTTACTAAAGAATTCACTCGTAACTTAAAATTTGAAATTTTCAAATGAAAAATCCAATGCTGATTACCAATACAATTCTCAAATTTTCATGAACATATAAATTGAGTCAAAATCAAGAAGTCACTATACAATTTGATAACCAAAAGTTATAAATGTTGAATTTAAAAGAAAAACAAATCTAGCTATGCAATTTAGTATTTGTTTATGACGAATAAACTACAAACACATATGGATCTCATTTTTTTTTCATTTAAAAAGTCGCAATAGACAACATACTTTCAAGTCGAATCATATATCTAATTATCGAAAAAAAAAAAGTCGAATCATATATCCTTAACGTCTTAACCTCAAAATTTAAAATTCAAATTTGGCACCCGATCTCAACCCCAACATAACTTTCATCCCTTACAACTTGACTACACTACCTTCTTGTCTTGATTGTTTCTAAAAGCAAAGATTTATCTCTCAAACCAACACACGTCTTTTCAACATGTTTTTCTTTCCTTATACATTTTTTAAGAGAATTTTAAAAAGCAATTACTCTAAGTCAACCATGTTCAATTTTGAAGTTCTTATAACTAAGTCACCGAAAAATAATAGATATACCTCGTTAGTAAATAGATAGTAACTATCAACTTCTTTAACTATTTCTTAACCATAACATTTAGGGTGTGTTTGGGTCTCCGTTTATGTAAACAGCCGAGTTGGTTATAATAACTCAACCGATGTTTTTCCCACCGTTTATTATAAACGGTGGTTACCTAAACCTGCGTGCCCGTTTATCTAAAACTTACATATATTACTTTTTGTTACATAACCAGTTCCTCAAATACTGTTTATCATAATTTCTGTTATAATAACTTGTCTCTCAAACACCATTTATAATAATTCACCATTTATCATAACTCACCGTTTATCATAATCCTCCATTTATCATAATCAAACCGGTGCTCCAAGCACACTCATATACTCTTGATTTTGAAATAGTTTTGAAAAGTAGAAGAAAAAAAAGACCATGTTGGTCAAAGAGCGGTAGAGATGAGTGATGAATTCAGCTTAGCACTGAGGAACAGAAGACCTGGGGTAGAATTAATAAGAAGATGTACTTTATAAAAAAAATGTACTTTTTATGTGTGTTTGGTTTAGGTTAAAGGAGAGATTCAAGCTTTAACATTAAAGATTTTTGTTGTTATAACCTTTGGATACTTACCAGTGTTGTAGCTCACTGTGTTTTATTAGCTTTTCATTGTTCAAAATTTTTTGTAAAAACTGTACTTCTGATCACTGTTTCATTCACCAATCTCTTGTTTCTCTAATGCTCATTATTTCCTCCACACAGCCCATTTTGATGATCCTATATCATAATTCTTTCTTGACTTTTTTCTCTACTTAGATTTTGTCAGAAATTTTGTAAGGATTTTATTTTATTTTAATATTTTTATTTTTAAATATAAGAGAGAGAGAATAGTGACCTAGATTAGAGGAGAGAAGGGAAATTGGTTGCATAGTTTTTTGAGGATTTATTGGAACAGTGGAGAGTTTTGAGGAAATGGAAGAAGGGAAGGGAGACCAAAGCTTCTCATATTCCAATGGAAATGTTGGGATATTTCTATGTAGTACAATTTTAGTTTACATACAACTAGGGTTTGTCAAATTTGAAATTGGTTCTATTTTCACCTTTTAAATATTTAATTTTTGTCATACAATTTTATTAATGCTTAAAATAGGCCCTTATATAATAGTACTTCTTTGTGAATTTTTCTTTAAAGTATTCACTTTATTGACAATCTCTATAAAATTTAGAAATAGATTTACATTGCGTTATTTTTGTATTGCAATTATTATTATTAACCATTTTTTTTAGTTTAATTAAAATTGGGGAAGTGGGATTCAAATATGTAACGTTGTGGTCGTGAAAATATAGCTGAAGTATTTCCCTTGTTATCTAATTATAATTAATTTGCAAGATTTATATTATATGTGTTCTTAAAGTTTCATTGAGAATACATGAGTTAAAATTGAATGAATTTATAATATTCAAAATAATATTTATCAAAAAAAATAAATTAAGAAAGAAAGAGATCAGAATAAATAAATAAAAAAAAAAGTGGTAGCAGCCTTGTCTTTTGAGAGTAAAGAAAGGAGATTGGAATGTAAAAAGGCGTGGCAATAAATTGGAGAGTTGTCACTAGGAGTGAACATGGGTTGGATTGAGTTGAGGAAGGTTTTCAACCTAACCCAACCCAATTTTTTGGGTTTGTCACTTTTTTAACCCAACTCAACCCACTCCAATCAGAGAAACAAACCGACCTGACCCGACCCTATATTTTCGGGTTGGGTTGGGTTTGGTTATCGGGTTCATCTATACACTGCAAATATAAATATCTTTTATCAAATAAGTCCGACACTATACATAAACAAAATACAATCGCAAATCATTATCACATCAAGGGAATGAAAAATTAATATAAATATTAAATATACAAAATATTCAAATCAAAAGTTATCAACCATTAAACCTACAATGATGGTTCAAATATATAGAAAATCTAACCTATAGAATATACAAGAAATAGATACTTAACCTAACAAAACTAGATGACATAATTTGACTTCCATAAAACAAATAGATAATTAAATCAACAAAAATAAATGACATAATTCAAATATATATTTTTAACATGATATAAAGACTTCAAAAAAAATATTGGAAAATAAAAAAAGTCTAAAAATAATAATAAAATAAATAAATATTCGCATATATAATTATGTTATATATAAAAAAAAAAAAAAAAATTTAAACTTAATAATCAATTTGGGTTGGTCAGGTTGGGTTGAATTCATTTTAGTTCAACCCTAGACTCAACCCAATCTATGGAAATTTTATGATTTTGAACTTAACTTAACTAAAAAATATATTTAACCCAACTCAACCTGTCAAATTGGGTTGGATTAGTTAAGTTTTTGAGGTTGTTGGGTTGCTTGAACCCCCCTAATTGTCACCCATCCCAAAACAACCTCACCCCTATAATTAATATGAAATTAGTGTCTTTCAATGATAGGACAGCTAATAATCTCACACTTAATTCATTATTAAAGGCTCAATAAATAGAGGTGTACAACGAGTGAGGAAATAAAGCTGTTGTAACAAAATAACTGTGTTAAAACCATTATAACAAGAAAACCAATTTAGTTATAACAAGAAAACCAATTTATTTTATACTTTGTTACACCCCCTCAAGATGGGCCAAACAATAAGTTGTGAATACCCATCTTGGACATAAAGGATTGTTGTGAAGCAGCTGGAATGACTTTTGTGAACATATCAGCGAGTTGTTCAACTGAACGGACAGGAAGCAAACGAATAAGCCCCTTTGATATCTTCTCACGAATGAAATGGCAATCAATCTTTATATGTTTAGTTCGTTCATGAAATATGAGATTTGATGCGATAGCCATTGCTGCTTGATTATTACAGAAAATTAATGCTCGTTCGGGAGAATGTATTTCCAGGTCATTGAGTATATGGATAATCCAAGTCAGTTCACTAGAAACCATAGCCAAGGCACGATATTCGGCTTCAGCTGATGAGCGAGAAACTGTACTTTTTTTCTTGCTTTTCCATGAAACGACAGAGTCACCGAGAAAAATGCAGAAGCCGGTAACAGATCGTCGAGTGTCGAGGCAAGCACCCCATTCTGAATCAACATAAACCTTTAGTTGGAATTCTTAGAAGCACGGAGCAAGAAACCTTGTCTTGGATCGTTCTTGAGATAGTGGAGTAAGTGCGTAGCAGCTTTTCAATGATCAGTGTGTGGTTTAGCAACATATTGACTGAGTTTATGTACGACAAAAGTGATGTTGGGTCGTGATATTTGCAGATGTAATAGGCAACCAATCAACCGTCTGTAGGATGAAGCTTCCTCCGATTGTAGCATGGTGCCAGAATTAGCGGAAAGTTTTAAAGAAGGCATCATAGGACAAAAGGTTGGCTTTGCTGCTAACATTCCATAGTCTTCTAAAATTTGCAAACAATATTTCCGTTGGGAAATTGAAATGCCTGTAGTAGAACGAAGAAGCTCTAAGCCAAGGAAGTGTTTGGCAGCTCCCAAATCTTTTAAAAGAACTTGTGTTCATAGATTTGTTTTCCTCAACTCGTACTATTCATCAGTTTAGTTGTGTAGAAAGTCCACAAGAGAACTCTGTCGTCGAGAGAAAACATCAGCACCTTCTAAATGTTGCTCGATCTCTTTATTTTCAATCCAATATTCCAATTTCTTTGTGGGGAGATTGTGTTCTAACTGCTGCATATATTGTCAATCGCATACCAATGCCATTACTTAAAGATTAGACTACTTATGAGATCATCCATAACTCTCCTGTTGACTACTCAAATATGAGAAGTTTTGGTTGTCTATGCTACAACTCTTCAAACACATCGTGGAAAATTCGATCCTAGAGCCACTCATTGTGTTTTTCTCGGCTATCCAGCAAGAATAAAGGGTTACAAACTGCTTGATATTCAACTCAACAAGACATTCTTATCTCGGGATGTCATATTTCATGAGGAGATATATCCATTTAGCAATGCTAAAATCACTCTTCCACAAACAGAAATCTTCCCTGAAACGGTTTTACCAAAACCCTTTAATGGTGTTGCTCCTGAACACCCAGTGAACTTCATTATGCTCTATTTTATCCAACCTCTATTTCTGAACACTTAACCCCTACTGTTCTTGATAACTCAACTCTATCACCTTCCCACAATGTTGAAACTTCTCATACCTTTATAGATAACACCCTCAATTTCTCACCTGAAAATAATGACCCTCCCTCCAATTTGGAATTTTCTCCTAATTTGGACCATTCTCCTGGCCTATCTCACGACAACCCAGTTCCTGTTACCTCTTTGGCTCCTCTTCGACGTTCTACTCGTGAACATCATATGCCAAAATTTCTAGTCGATTATCACTACAATCTCCTCAACCATAACTCTTTAATTACCAGTTCCTTTAACACATCCTTATTCTATTCACAAACACCTATCATATAGCCATTTATCCCCCCACACACACTCAAGCCTCCATTTCAATGATAGGACAACTAATAATCTCACACTTTATTTATTGTTAAAGGCTGAATAAATAGAGTTGTACAAGCAGTGGGGAAATGAAGTTGTTGTAACAAAATAATTGTGTTAAAACCATTATAACAAGAAAACCAATTTAGTTATAACAAGAAACCCAATTTATTTTATACTTTGTTAGTGTCAACAAAAGAACACTTTATTAAACTGTTAAATGAACAATTAGCGTCAATGGTGGAATTTATGGAAAGAAAGGAATACTAGACTTTTTTAAAGCAACTACATCATCAAGCTGCCTGCAATTATCTGGGACGCCATCAATGTTAATTTTTCCACTTGGTGCTCTAAATCTTATTTGTTCAAAGACTATGATATTGTCTCCATTGCTCTAAATTGGAAGGCTTTTCTATAATGTTGCTACTATTTGTATGCTTCTTGCGTCCTTTTTTTTTGGAATATATTCGTATTTTTTTCCAAAAAAAATAAGTGTAGTGGCTATTGACAGGTAATGAGATTGTAGGTTCAAAATTGTTAATTCCTAAATAATAGAGTTGAACTTAAAAAAAACATGTAAAAAACTTAATATAAAACATGTCAATAAAATAAATAGTTCAAACTGATGTGATGTTATCGAATAATTACGAGACATCGAAATAATGGCATATGTTGGTTTAATTGATTGGTTATAATTTAATTTAACTTTACGGTCACAAATTCAAATTTGATCATCTTTATTTAATTCTAATATTATTTGAGTCTAGGGGTTATTGTTCCCCTTTTCCAACATCCATAAAAGTTTTTAAAACAGCTAATCTTAGATGTTGTTAGAACTCATATGGTTCGCACTTTTTTTAAAGGTTGCTATTACATCTGGGTAAAGAGAATGAATTCTCTTCTACATATGCTTCTTAACATTTTTCCCTTGAGTGTCCTAGTTTGTGACAAAAGGTACACTTTACCTTTGATTTAGGTTTATCATCACCTTGCTTACCTTGCCAAAACTCTTGTTTTTACCCTTTGAGAATGAGAAAAATGTTTGCATGTTGCCGGTAGCCATCATGTGGCAAAATCTGACCCATTAATTTTGTTTTTAATTTGGAGAAAATTATTTTCTTTAAAAAAAAAAAAAAAAAATCAATGGATCAGATTATACTACATGGATAGGTCTAGACAACATGCAAATATCTCTTTGAGAACAACTTTTCAGCCGACTTTGCGTCTCTTTTAGTAACTTATAACATAAATTTTTTAATTTTTAGATCTGAGATTATTGCATCTGCTTTTATGGAATCTTTTTCATATTTAGGGACATTCTTAGCTTCCTTGTACTATTATTCATATTTAGGAACAAGTAATTACATATAAATTTCTTAATCTCTTAAACTTAAATATTACACGTATTTATTGAAAGTTGGTTAAGACTACAGCATATCTATTATTCACATCTATACAAGTTAAAGTTAATTAGGTTGTAACTGATCATTGTTAGCTTCTTTTCATTTACATCCTAAAATCTTTCTCAATGAATCTGGTACAAAACAGTAGCGAAAGTACAAGTATTAATAGAATAGCGAAAATACATTGCTCGTCAGTAATATGTTTGCTTGGTAAAGTGATTACTTGAGTTACAAAATAATCAAAAGATGAGCCGAATATTTGGTAAATTCTAATGACAATAGTTAACCCGATTTTTTGTGTAGCATTGGATAATAAGGTAAAATATTTAGATCTCCTTTCATAACCATTTCATTTTTTATTTTCTATTTTTCTTTTCACTTTTTAAAAATAGGTTTGTTTCATAATTAATTTTAGTTTTTATTTTTAAAATTTTCAATTTTTTTTTAAATATTAAAAAAATACTAAAAACTAAAAAAAAAAAAAAAATTTAGGTATCGTTTGATAACCATTTCGTTTTTTGTTTTTTGTTTATGAAATTTAAACCTATTTCTACTCAAATTTACTATCATGTGCTCTATCTTTCCTATAATATATCCATCTTTCCTTAAGAAAGTAGAGGCATACTAACCACATTTCAAAAACAAAAACAAGCTTTTGGATCTACTTTTTTTTGTTTCCAAATTTTGGTTTTGTTTCTTAAAATATAGGTAAGAGGTAGATATCTAAATAAGAAAAAAAAACTATGGTATGATAGTTTTTGTAAGCTTAAATTTCAAAAACAAAAAAAAAACAAAAAACAAAATGGTTATCAAACAGGATCTTAAAAACGGGGTTTTTGTTTTCGTTTTTAAAAAAATATGAAAAAATCAAGAATAAATAGTAAAAAACTAGAAAAAAAAAAGTGGTGCTTGAAAATAAAATATAGTGATCATTTTTTGGTTTTTAATTTTTAAAAACTTGAAACTAAAATTAGTTATCAAATATATACGATTTTTATTTTTAAAATTAAAAACTAAAAACTAAAAAAAAAAAATTATCAAACACATTTAGGGGCCGTTTGTTTGATATATTTAGGAAGAAGTTATTTTTAGGAGTTATTAACTTCTCGTCGAAAACCTACATCCAAACGAGTTTTTATTAACTTCTTCTCAATTTTACTTTTAAAAATAACTTTCATTTCTAACTATTCATTTTTAATCATTCATTTATAACTACTCAATCATTTCTAACCACTTATTTTTAATCATTTCTTTCAAATCAATCAAAATAATTCATTTTTAACCATTTATTTTTAATCATTTCTTTTTTAACTATTAAAAATAACTACTCATTTTTAAATCTACATCCAAACAAGATTTTGACTCTAACTCTTCTACGCAAAAACTACATCTAAACGAGTTTTTGACACAAGTTTCAATTTTTAATTACTAAACTTCCCAATATAACTCTTTAACCCAAAAACTACCTAAATATATCAAACAAACAGCCCTTTAGCAATTCATAAAACAAAATCAACCATGCATAAAAAGTATAATCATCAGACTAGAATATGACCAACATATTCTCCCACTTTTGATCATTATGGCACATACAAAAGGCCTCTTTGAAAGAATTTGATAATATCAAAGAATATATACAAACAGTTAACTTTTTTTTTATTATTAAATTAACACAAATAATCAGTGAGCAGCTTTAGTTTTACTTTTTCTTTACCATGATATGCCATAATGATGATCACCTTTAGTTTGGCTTTATTTTATTTTATTTTTTCCTCAAAATGATTTAAAGAGAAATATATATAAATATAATATATATTTTGATATATAAAGGTGGTGGATAAGGCACCTGATGTGCACGTGTTGAAGACATTTAGCATTGGATTTGAGCTTTGTATGGCACATGGATTCAGTCAAAATATAATGATGTTCATGGTTTTGGGAAAAAGCATGTAAAAGTAATATCATAATTGATACTTCCTTAATTTGTCATTTTATCTTTGTTTGTTTTCAAGCAAAGCCAAACCTCTCCCTTAACCTCCAATCTTGCTTTTGCTTCCCAAGTTAACTTAACCCAAGGTTTATTTTAATATTGTAAAGTATATATAGTTACGTTATGGCAGGTTATTCATAATACTTTAAAGGATTTTAAAATGAAAAAATTTGATTTCTTATGGTTAAGACGCAAGCCTTTCTTAGTGGGATATGTGGCATCATTTAATGCCACAAATTTTTCCTTATTTTAAAAATAAGATTGTTTAAAGAAAAAATTTGTGGCACCAAATGGTGCCACATACTTGAAGGCTTGTCTCCTTAGCCATAAAGAGACAAGTTTTTCTCTTCTAAAATTTAAGAAGTAAGAATTTTATTTCATTTATTTAAAATTAATTTAATACAATTTTACAGTACTCACAGATATATAGAGGATTTGTTCTATACTTACAATTATTTGGTTCTTTATTTGAATTATAAAACTTTTTTAAAATATTTCATCTCAAAATTTAGGCTTCTTTTTTTTTCATATTTCAATTATGCTCTTTGCTATCTTTTAATTGAAAACTATCTGGTGCACTTATTAAAAATTATGGTGATTGAAGATTGTTGATATTTTGACTCTCCATAGGTTAAGTTAACTTGTATTATTACAAGTCTTCAACATTTTATTTAGTTCAATTACTTGCTAATTCTTGGATTTATCCAGCTGGTGTAGAGTACTATAAAAGGAGTTTTACAGTCATTTTGTGAAGATTGAATAGTGAAATAAAATCTCCCCTAAATCTATTGCACAATGGAGTAGGCTATTGTCGAACCACTTAACGCTCGCGTCTTCTTCGTCTCGCTTATTTTTCCTCTTTCGTTTTACGATTGTTTCTGACCTAAATTAACATTGGTTCATGCTCCTGGAATTTGTGAAGACTGTTGAGCATTTCTGATTTCACATCTGCTATTAGAGCATTAAAGAGAATCACTTGTTGATCAATCTATTCGAATTGAGTCAAGATTTTGAATATGATGTCTACACATTTTAATTTTGAAAGATTGGAAGAAGAAATCGAAGGCTTTGCTTGCCCAACAAAAGGCTGCTACAATTCTTGAAGATGAAATCAAGGTTGAAGGTAAAGTTGAAGTTTCAATGATTGATTCTAAGAAGAAGTAGAGGGATGAAATTCACCACGATTGGCACTGAAGCAACAACGTTTTGAGACGAGTAAGCGAGATCGATAGTGCAACAGAGTTATGGAAGAAGCTTGATGAACTGCACCTGACGAAGTCCTTGTCCAGTAAAGAAGTAAAGAATGCTCTAAAATGAATTTGTAAGAGAGAAACTTTGTAACACCTATTTTTACAATGAAGTTCTTTTACTTTACCCGTGCTTTTTACTCTATTTTGTTTAGGCGTTTTCCGTGTAAAATCACTTGTGTCACTCCCTCTTTCTCTTCTTCCTCTTCATTAATATTGTTATTCTCAATCTATTGTAAGTGCGAAATTGTTTACTTGTTTACTTTTTTTCATGTTAATTAGGTTTGAGTATTAATCACTTTTCTCAATTTTGAGCTTAATTTGATGAAATAAAAACAATCAATATTAAAAATAATCTATCGAATGGGTTAGTGGCGCAATAATTTCATTGTTTGGTTGTAAACTAGTTCAACACTAGCGTCACAGGTTCGATCCCGAGAATCGGTATTTATTCTCCCTCCTCCAATATATACTCAAAAAAAATATATTAAAAATAATCTGACATTTTGAATACAAATATATAGCATATCTTAATTAGTTGAATTAGTATATATCTTAATTAAACGGATTAGGATTGAATTTGCTTATATTTGTTTTAGTCCAACAATAATGTTTGCAGATAAGTGGACGATATATATTAATTACTATTCAATTAAGTTTATTTGGGCAAAATATTATTCTGATGTGATATGGATTTTTTTTTTTTTTTTTTTTGAGACATGATGTGATATGGATTTTATTTTAGGTTTTTAAGTCTTTTTTATTTATTATTTAAATGTCATTTTTTCGTCCAAATTTTAGTAAAAGTTTTCACATTTTCACATTTTTATGTTTTAGAATTTAAAAATCTTAGTCATCTTTTTTTTTCTCTCACAAAAAATTGTTTCCTAATTAACCTCTCCCTCCCTTTTGTCTCTATTCTTTTTTAGTTTTTCAAAAGTATTATTATTATTATTATATAGATAAATAGATATAGATATATCCATTTGTGGTCGGGCTACTTTGTCTCTCAATTAATTTTCTAAGATATACCGTCTAATTATAACCTTTGAATGCTAAGAAAATGGGTAGAAAATTAATTTTTAAACAAATAGTTATTAGATTAAATAATCACACATCTTAGTTTCTTACGATTTTACTCTGGGCAACTCCACCAATTAAAATTTACCATCTGCATATTAAATTTCGGAAATTAGGCTATACTTTCACGTATATTTTTCTAAGGGGATTTTGCATGTATATCAAAAACTGGCAAAATATTTCCATCTATAGCACAAAATCCAAAATAATTTCATTTGTAGCAGAAAATTCAAATTGATTTCTATCACTTGTCGAGTTCTATTAGTGATAGAATTCAATCAATGATAGACTCATTCTATCACTGCTTAAGTTTCCTATCAGTGATAGAAATCTAAATTGAGTTCTATCACTAGGTGAGTGATAAACTATCATTAGGTGAGTGATAGAAATAAATATGTTATAGATGAATTATTTTAAAAATTATGCTACAAATATAATACAAGAGATAGAATATGCTGTTGATGGTAAATTCTCTTTTTTCTAACATAAAAAATATAAATAGTGAAATGATTACGAAATTACCTGATTTTTTTAACAGAAAATTATCTGATTTTTTTTTAATATAAATTAGGAGAATGAGGATCAACAAACCCTACTTAGAAAATACAGCTGCTCTTAAATAATATTCGGCCTCGAACTCCAATTGAAATGGACAAAAAATTAGTTGATTTTTTAAAGTTACAAAAGATAAATGATTATTAAATATACACAACTTATACAAAAAGAAATTAGTCAAAAAAAAAAATACAAAAAGAAAATCACCATTATTGTATGAACTCTTTCATATATTAGAAATGATTGGGATCCTTTCCTAAATCATATTTAAAAGGGTAAAAAGTAAACAAATTTTGAGTCAACTATCGAAATAATTTGTGGCGTGTTTGATTAGCAATTCAGTTTCAACATCACAGTCACTATTTATTTATTTATTTGTTCCTATTGTGCATAGGAATTGTTTTTTTTTTTCAACTTTTTCCCTAATTTTCATTTAATCAAACTTAACAAATTTAAAACATATATACTTATTCCTATTGGGTATAGGAATTGTTTTTATTTAATAAAAACTATAAAAAGAGAGATCCACTTTGAGATTTCATATCAAATGTACTACATAAGGATTAGTATTCTATTTACTTGATATGAACAAAAGCCATGCATATGTTTAGAAATAAAATATTTAAAATATAATGCTTTTTTTATGTTCTTAATTTTTTTCTTTTTTTCTTTTTTTTTTTTTGTGAGACAGAGATCTTGTTTAGCATTCTTTATATAAAATAATATTATTCATTAAGAAAAGTGGGTAACTTTGACTCGATAACTATAAACGGCCGTTAACGCCATTTTCCAACCAGATTCTGTTTTATATATATATGGAAGAAAAAGAGGAAAGTAATATTATATTTTGATTAATCAAGGGTTAAATTATGATTGTTTTTCCCTAAAAACTTTATAAATAATCCATAAAATTCTTAAGTTATATGACCCGAAAAGTCAAAAACCAAAAAAAAAAAATTATTTGGAAATATTTGGTATATAACAAAAAAATAAAAGTCGTCCATGTAAAATAATCAAAATGTCTGCCATCCAATTAGTTCAGCTAATAATCTTCAATCAGTTTTGTTAATAATTTTCAATCAATTTAGCTGATAGCCTCTAATAATTTATTTTCCTTTAATAAATTTACTTAATAGTCTTTAATCATAATTGCTAGTCTTCAATGTGTTGAGTTCATAGCCTTCAATTAGTACCTGAAAGCCTTTGATTTTGGTGATAACCTTTTTTTTCGAAATCGATATGATATTATACAAAGGGTGCTAGGAGCATGCAAAAACTCAAGAAAGGCAGGAATTGATTACAAAAAGTCCCTCCAATTGAGAGCGCAATAATAGCAATGTCATAATCTTTATACAAATTAGAGTTGTAGCACTAAGAAAAAAGAAGAATAACGATATCCTCCCACACGGATGAAAAAGATTGGTTCGTGTTTGTTGTCAAATATTCTTGCATTTAGCAAATAACCTTCAATTAGCTAGAACGACCAACTTTCTATCTCTTCTACCTCCAAAACTTATCGGAGTTTTTGGAAAAATGAGCGACGAAATTAATTATAAGAGAATTTTAGAAATAGAGAAGTATGTGGCCTAAAGTTGTTATCTAGAGTAATTTCCCTAAGTTATATATCCTATTTTAACCACTAATGCCTAAATAAAATACCTAATTGAAGATAAATTATGAACTTGTCATGTAATTCGAAAACAATATAGTTTTTAGGTTATCGAGGGTCAGTGGCGCAGTTAATTATCTTGTCTGGTGTTAATTCATTTCAACTCTACGGTCACGAGTTCGAGCCCATAAATCGGTATTTGGCTCTCATATTATTTGAGAGTAGTTGTGTCATCTATGTAGGATTTTGAGGCTGGTTTTGAGGCTATTAACATCCCAGCTCCCATACGGAGTCGAAAACAACATAGTTAAGTATCAAATAAAGTGAAAAATATAAATTGATGACTATGAAAACTTTGTAGTCTTTGCTCTCCTTTATGGCTTGTTTGGAGATGAGAGTAGTAGTTCACCTATCTTATAAATGTTGACCGAATACCAATTTTGGCTTAATAAGCTTGATTTCATATTAAATTATGTTAAACCACCACTCCAACCCGAAAGCTTAAATTGTAGGTTAGGTAAATTTAATTATATCAACTAACATTACCTCCATTTGTGAGCTTAGAAATTTGAAAAATGTCTTACAAGTATAATTTAATATCAAATGGGGAGGAAACGACTTGACAAAGAACTCGAAATCAAGACCCTATTAAAGCAAAACTCGAAATCAAGACCCTATTAAAGCTAAATAGATATTAAGTTCAATAAAATAAATAGACATTGATTCAAGATAGGAGAAACTCAAAAAGACACACCATTTCGAGGGGTATCTCAAGATTATAAGATAGGTGCATTACTTCTCTTATACCAATTAATTTTGAGACGAAGGTCCACACTGTTTAATAGATATTATATTAAATGAAATATCCTTTACTAAATATGAAAATGAAAAGAAAAAGTAATTGAACTCAACTGACCTCGGTACATTTTGCCCAACACTACTATTTACTCTACTTTCTACATTGTCACATCCTAACACGATGATGTAGAATCCAACAACATTAAAAAAAATGAGAAACACTAGTGTTTGGTCGAGGGATAATTTTAAAGCGGTGTTTGGATGACAATTTATGAAGGAATTAGTAGAGGAATTATAATAAAAGCTTATTTGGATGTGTTTATTTTTAGAGTTTTTATTATAAAAATTCGTTTGGATATTTGTCGTAGAGTTGTAGGAGAGTTTTGTTATTTATGAATGATTTAACATTTATGAGTTTATTTATAATTAAAATCATTTATTTTGATTGTTTATTATAAATATTATATTTACTAATTTGATGTTTTTAAAATATTATGTGATGGACAATAAATTCCAATTAATTTATTTAAACTTAATGATATTAACTATACAAAAAATTCTAATAAAAATGTTTAAAAAAATAATTGATTAGGAAACTGTATTAAATTGCAAAATTTATTTTCGAAATATGAAATTGAATATAAAGTTATAGTTGATCTTTAAATTTCAAAAAATAATTTGTAAAAATACTTTTAAACGAAAACAATTTTAATTAATTAGTTGAAAAAAACATTAAGTAGATAATATATATATATATATATATAAAGAAAATGATAGACAAAAATTAAAATTAATTATAAAAATATCACTTTAAAATTACAAAATATAGTTTTAAAAAATGGTGAATTTAAAAAAAAAACAAGAAAAAAAACATAATTTTAGTTATAATAATTTATTTAGGTAGTGAATTTGACTTTATATTTTAAAGAATTCCTTAAAAATTATAAATAATTAATTTGATGATAATTAGTGAATTAATTGTGAACCATACCGATTATATTAGATGAATACAAATTAAAAAAAAAAGTTTAGAATAAAAAATGAATATAAAATTACTGTTAATTTTAAATTATAAAATATATTTTGAAAATATGATATTATTTAAATAAAAAAATTCTAATTAATTAGTTCAATGATAGTAAACAAATATATAAATATTAGTTAAAATTTTAAATAAAAAATAAAATTGATTATGAAACTATAATTAATTTTAAATAATAAATATAATTTAAATTACAAAATGGATTATAAAATTATTGTTAATTTTTAAATCCAAAAAATATGTTTTTACAATATTGTATCATAAAGACAAATAATTTTCAATTATTTAATTCAAAAAATATCATATAATTCAAAAAAGAATAAAAATAAAATAAAATTGATTTTGAAAACATTACTAATTTAAAATTATCAAACATATTTAATTATAAAAGTGTTGAAAATTGAATTTAGAAAAAAAAATGAGGTATTATTTTAAACTCTCATTTTGATGGAGAGTAAAAAACTTGTAGAAAATTAATTCTTAAGTAAGTAGTAATCATAGATTAAACTAATCCCTTTTATCCAAAACCCTCATTGACCAATTGAACCAATCAGGATGGTTATCTTTTAATGCGACATAATTAGTTTTTTCTTTTTCCTTTTTATAATGTTTAAATAGGTTTAAATCCAAACCCTACATCCAATTGGACAAAAACACACACACATATATAAAATTGAAAAATTCACCCCAATTGCCCATGCCATGATCTTTTTTTCTATCATCTCCCTTCAATTTGGTGCTCTTATTGTGTGTATATATATACACTCACAATACAATCTCTCTCCCACTCTCCACCATCCACTTCCTTTAGTCATCTTCTTCTTCTCTCTCTATAAAAAAGCACTTCCTTCCATTAAAAGAGCCACCCCACAACCAAAACACACACACACACACACAAAAAAAAAAAAAAAACAACAACAACTATTCCTTCTCCCTTCCCACAAATCCCCTTTTCCCATTTACCTCCATGGATGACCCTTCCACTAACTTCTTCACAAATCTCTTCAAATTCAACTCTCCTTCTACTAATTTCCACCTCCACAACCCTTTTTTCCCTTCCTCTTCAAACCCTCCTCCCAATTTCCTCCACGCGCCGCCCCCGTCCTCTCCGCCGCTCCGACAAGCCCTCCCCCTCCTCCGCCTCAGCCCGACTAGACCCTCTCGCCCTTCCGCCATGGAAATCGACAACAAGAACCCCGAAACCGACGACGTCTCCGTCACGGTTGCACTCCACATAGGGCTTCCAAGCCCTAGTGCCTCAGAATTGGCAAGGCTTTTGGTGGCTGATAATAACAATGAAAATGAGGAAGAAGATCCATTGATGGAAGAAGATCAATTGGAATTAGAGGATGAAGATGTTGCAATTCCTGGATTTTCTTTTAGTAGACTCAACAAAGGACAGTATTGGATTCCAACTCCTTCACAGATCCTCATTGGTCCTACTCAGTTTTCTTGTCCTGTTTGTTTCAAGACCTTCAATAGATATAACAACATGCAGGTAACCCCACTTCCTCTAAATCCTATCTTTTTTTGCTTTTCTTCTTAAAAATTTAATCTTTTTTATTGGGGTTTGGTTTGTGCATGAATTTGTTGATCATGATGGGGTTTTAATGAATTAAGCTTTATTGTGTTTTCTTTTCTGATCTAATTCTTAGGTGATGCTGAGATCTCAGTAGCTTCATTTCATTTTTTGTTTTTTGGGAGTGATTGAACAACACAAGCAATGTTCTTTGTGCCTCCTTTTAGTACTTTGAACTCTGTGCTGCTGTTGCTGCTGATTTTCTCTTCCATGATTTGGAGTTTTTCTTAATGACAAATATATCTTTTTTTTTTGTTGAGAAGAAAGAAAGGAATTGAAAGAATTAGACATACCCATTTGAGTTTTTAACTCAAAGGGAGAGAAGAGATGAACTAAAAAATTTCTCTCTTTCCTTTCTGTTTTCCCATTCTTGTAGTTTCTTCTTCTTCCCTTTTTTCTTGGGAAACAAACACATGTTTTTGTCTATTGTGTATTTCAAAGCCTCTTGTTTCTCAATGATGATTAGCAATCCCCAATTTATTACAAAGCATAAAGATCTCAATTCTTCAAAAAGAAAAAAAAAACAAACAAATCCAAGTCTTTTGTGTGTATTTTTGTTCAATTTTTCTTCTTCTCTTAAATGGGTGTTGCAAAAGTTTGTTCTTTATGATACAGGAGAGCTTAAAAAGCTCAATATTGTAATGCTATTACATTGTTTTATGTGAGCCATTGTTCAATTTTTAATCTTTAAGATAGTGGAAAGCTTTAGAAAAAATTTACTATTTTTCTCAAATAGGTGTTCCCAAAATCCTTCATTTTCCCATACAAAAAAACCAACTTTCTATTATTCTCATCCCGCATTGTTCAAACAGCCAAATCCCCTTCAATTTCCTAACACAAGAAACTAGAAAAAAATACCCCAAAATCCATCAATAATCTATTAGCTCCATCTTAAATACAACTAGTTTAGAACCTGTGTTAATACGACTAAAACATCCACTAACCCTTCTCTCGAACCCGAAACTTCAAACCTGGACCCATGTCGAAGTTGGTTAAACTCACACCAACATACACATTTTTACTTTGATTTCACTAACAAAAGAAATCCCTTTTTATAGATGCACATGTGGGGGCACGGGTCGCAATACAGGCGAGGACCAGAGTCGTTAAGAGGCACGCAGCCAACCGGGATGCTCCGGCTACCATGCTACTGCTGCTCACCGGGGTGTCGAAACAACATCGACCATCCGAGAGCGAAACCGTTGAAGGACTTCAGAACCCTTCAAACTCACTACAAACGCAAGCATGGAATCAAGCCATTCATGTGTAGAAAATGTGGGAAAGCCTTTGCTGTGAGAGGGGATTGGAGAACTCATGAGAAGAATTGTGGGAAGCTTTGGTATTGCATTTGTGGCTCTGATTTTAAGCACAAGAGATCTCTCAAAGACCACATCAAAGCCTTTGGAAATGGCCATGCTGCTTATAATCATAATAATAATAATAATAATAATAATATTATTAATAATACCAATACTAATATTATTAATGATAATGGTGATCATAATCACAATTATCTTCATCTTCATGGATTTGATGAGGAGGATGAGCCTGCTTATTCTGAAGTTGAGCAAGATCATGATTGAGTATGTTGGTTTTTTTATGTCATTTTAAGTATGTTGTTATATATATTAGGGAACATTATTATTCTTATATATATATATATATATGTTACAAAATCCAGGCCTTTTTCCTTTTCTTTTTGTAGCCATTTTAGCCAAAGCTTTTTTGTAAATTGAATTGGCCATTTTAATCAACTCTCTTGGTGCTTTTGGCTTCAAGTTCTTCTCTTTAGCCTCTCTCTCATGGTTGAATCATAACTAAACTCATAAGTTTTAGGTCTCATTTGCTTTTTTTTTTAAAACCAAGTTTCTTTTTCTCTCAATTTTCATCTCTCCAAGGAAACCATCTTAGACATTCTTAACCAAATTTTAAAATTAAAAAAAAATTGAAATCAAATTCTTGAGTAAATAAACTAAGGAAACTGTCAGAAAATAATTTTAATAAGCTTAATGTTTTTAAAAAATAAAAGTAAATTCAGATGTCTATCAAACATTGATAAAATGACATCATAAGATTTACGAAAAAATCTTCTATTTTTATGCCCTTGACCAATTTCTATGTTCAAAGTAACACAAGATTGTCGATTCTAATGACATTTGGTTCGAAGATGAAAGATTCAAACCTTTAATTTCTAGGATAAAATTCAAGTGACGAAACAACAAAAGGCATATCTAAATCAACTTCTCAACTATTAAAATTAAAGTAGTAGCAATATTATTATGTGAGAGACACAGCCACCTTAAACAGAGACCAGTTTCTTTGTCGTAAGAACATGGTGAAGGATTTAGCAGGTAACTAAGGTTATAATTTTAGGAACATGTCTTTTTTTTTTTTTGGTTTTTTAATGTGTGTTTTGAAATAGTAGATAGGAGTGAGAAAATAGAGGTGCATGGAGGGAGAAACATAGGCGTACGCATATACATGGAAACCATAAATGCTGAGTAATTACAGATCCATAAAAGGTCAAAGAAACTTGATTGATGTGCGTAAAAAAAGACACTATTTCTCTTTCTCTCTCCCCACATTTTGTTTTCTTTTTTTTAATTCAGATGTTTTCAGCCTTTTTTTTTCTTTTTTCTTTTTAATCATTGTTTTTCCTTTTAAGATCTTCATCATCACTCGTATAATTTACCAACTCATTCGTAAAATTTCATTCTCAAAAATATCTTTTTTTTCTTGCTCTCTCTTTGTAATGGTAGCAAGAAAGAATTTGAAATTAATTCACAATAATTACTTATCTATAAATTAATTTCTTATAAATTTTTTTGACATTTAAATATTATAGGGTTAGATGTAATAGTCGAAATATATGTAAGTTAATCTAGATAATCACAAGTGTCAAAGAAAAATGTAGGGTGAAATTCCATCATTAGTTGGCAAAGAGTTAGCATGTTTATTTATGGTAATTATTTTCTCATTTTGAAGAAGGGGGATTACAAATACCGATTTCAAGGATTGAACTTGTGACCGTGGAGTAGAAATGAATCAAGATCAAACCAGATAACCAAATCGTGTCATCGATCAATTTGGTATTTTTGTAATTATTTACATACAAAAAAATTGAGTTTTGCAAAAATAATTGAAGTGCATTTAAACTAAACTGATCTATTCATGGGTGTGTGTATATATATATATATAGAAAAAAAATGTATGGTTAAATTTTGATAGACTTTTGAGATCCAAATCTCTCTGCAAAAATATGTACGTCTACTTTTCAAATACGATAAATATGCTCCTTTTTGCTTTGCTTTGCGTTGCTTGGTGGAAGAAAAGATGGAAAGAGGAAAGAAGAGATCTTTGCTTAGGGTTAATTTTTTATTCTTTGATCTCTGGGTCTGAGCTATCAAATTTATTGTTTGATTCAGCTTTTCAAATATCTAAAATCTAGTTTGTGTGGCCTAACTACTTAAACACCCGCAATCTCAATTTTTTGGGTTCTAATCTAATCGGACTTGAACTTTGTAAAGAGAAAATTTTAGGTCAGACTTACATAACTTTTTTTTATGCATACTTATGTGGTTTAATTTGGGTTTTATTTCTTTCTTTTTTTTTTTTTTTGAATTAAAGAATAATAAATTGTGACTCATATTAGGTCATATTTGTAGGCACTAATATTTAAGTGATGTCAAGACATAAAAGAGCGAGAAGATGGGTGGTGTAAACAGTTGTTTGACTTAATATTGAACTTAATTATATATACCAAAAGAGTTGGTGGTCGGATGGTTATGGTGTTGAGTGGAAATCCAGTTCAACATTAAGGTCACGAGTTTGATATTTAAATTGATATTTGACTCTCTTTTATTTGAGAGTAGCAGCGCCCTTTATGTAGGATTTGTGGTCCCCCTCCCCCGATTTAAACTAAAAAAAGCTTAATTATATATTAGAAGTATCCATGCATGGATTTTTGTTCATTGAAACATTGTTTAGTGTTGATGAAATACATTGTTTTAGTTTAACAACATTCGTAATTATGAAAATTTGAATTTATGAGTTCTTGATCATGAGTACATGTTTATGCTTATTGAGCTATTGTTCCCATAATGATAAAACACTAATTATCATACTAAGGTAGTTGGTTCGACCCCTCACTCCAACAATTCTCTAACTAAAAAAGATAAGCTTTTCTTTAGCATAGGAACTAAAAATATAAAACAACATAGGTTTAAATGGTACAATATTACATCATGGGTAGTTCAAATCTAGCATATAATTGAGATAAATTATAATAACAAAAATAATGCCTAACCCCTATAATCACATAGATTGAAAAAGAAACATATATATGTGATTACAACTATGATTAGGAGCCAAAAGAAGTAGAGTTTCGGTGACATCTTATACGACTTAGTAACCAAAAGGTTGCACGTTCAAAATTTCACACTCTCAAATATTGTTAAATTAAATATATATATATATATATATATAAATAAATATATATAGATATATAGATATTTAGCAATCAACTATTATTAGTTGGTTTAGTAGTCAAGAGAACCTTAAAGAACCAGAAGATTATAAATTGTAGGGTAAATAAATCAATACATTGATGATATATGTACTATTTCTTTTGAACCGAAATTCAATCGTGTATTCTAAAGAAATGCGGGAATACCCAACAATGATTACATCGAAAAGTCAGCTGAGAAATTATGGAACGATTTTATTTCATATGTAGCTCTTTGTTGCTGTAAATCTAATCTTTTCAAGAACTTTGACGTCTCCCCATCTCTTTAAATTGGTTTTTTTATAATTATTAAGTTTAGTGTATGCTTCTTACACACATTAACATAAGTATCTTTTTCAAAAAAAGTCTTGTATGATATGTTTCTTACATATCTTTATTATTCGAATGGATTAGTTAGTTATCTTGTTTGGTGATAATCCATTTCAATTCTATGATCATCAATCCTAAAAATCGGTATTTGACTCTCATATGATTTGAGAGCAAGTGCCCTCTATCTAGAATTTCTGCGTCCTCTTACCCCAAATTTGTATTAAGAAATGAATAATTAAAGTTAACCCGTGATTGTTCTCAACCCCTTTTCAAAAAATAGCGAATTAAGCCCCCGTTTGATAACCATTTTGTTTTTCGTTTTTTGTTTATGAAATTTAAGCCTACAACAACTATCTTACTATACAATTTTCCTTATTTGGATATCTACATCTTATCTATATTTTAATAAACAAAATCAAATTTTGGAAACAAAAAAAGTAGCTTCCAAAAAGCTTGTTTTTGTTTTTGAAATTTGGTTAGTATTCACTTACTTTCTTAAGGAAATATGGATAAATTGTAGGAAAGATGGAGCACATGATAAAAAATTTGAGTAGAAATAAGCTTAAATTTCATAAACCAAAAACAAAAAAAAAATGGTTATCAAACGAGGCCTAAATAACTCAATTGAAATCCTCTTTATACATCGTAAACGATAGAGATACGACTTGTAGCACTCAGAAAGAATATATATAAAAAGTATAAAAATGGGGGATGAAAGGTGTAATTGAGATGTTAATTGAAGGAGGATTTGCAGTGGAATAGATACTGGTGGCAGCTTTATTTTATTTTTTTTGTAGAGAACAGAGATGGGCAAAAGGTAGGGCAGAAGGGCTAAGAAAGAAGTAGAAGAAGAAAATAGAGAGTAAAAAAGAAAATGTACAAATGCTTCCTTCCTATACACATCCCTCTTACTGTACATTTGATAGGACATTTCACTTACTCTTTGACTATTACTCTCTCTTTCTCTCTCTCTCTCTTCTCAGACATTACATATACATACACACAAATTCAACTTCTTCTTCTTCTAATCTTCTTCAAAACCCTAATTATCCCTAATTGAGAATTTTGTGTGCTTGAGCTTGGAGAGGATTAGTTTAGGGTTCGGTGGTTTACGTATCGAATCTAAAAGTTTAAGTTGATGTTTGTATCCATATGTTAATGCTCTCTCTAACATTTTGTGGGGTTCAGAACGTGTGTATGGACCTTTTATTCTGATATCACGTTAAATTTTTTGTAGATTTCAACGTTTTTTTTTTAATTTAACAATATTTTGAGTGATAGATTCAAATTTATAACCACTTAATTGTTATTGTGTCACATTCACGCCACTCATTTGATTAAAAAAAATATTTGATTAGTATAAACGTATGTAAAAAACCATACAATTAAATAGGAAGAGAAAGAAAAATCTGCTCAAGCATTATGGAAGGGCATTATTGTCAGTATAGTTTTGTAGAGTAAAAAATTAAATAAAATTCGAAGTTTTTTTTTTCTTTGAGATTATAATAATTGGGGGTGAGGTAGACTCGAATTCTAGGTTATTAGGTGTATATTGATGTCGTTTGAACTACTGCTTTATTGGCAAAAAAAATTAAAGATTATGATCATTGTGTAATCGCTCTTAATTGAAGATCTATCATAGTTCATAGCTTTTATCCGGGTTTTGTTGGCTTGCTTATAAGTATGTTTTTCAAAAATAAAAATAAAAAACCTAGCGGGAACATTACGGTACTTTAAAAAAAGCAGATTTTTCTAAAGCTTAAACATGTTTCTAAATTGACAAGTCATGGGATTTCAAAAAAAAAAAAAATTGACAAGTCATGGTAAATTAAACATTTTATCAATATTTTTTAATATAACAATAAAATTTGATAATTGGGTTTTAAACCAACATAACCATTTACCAATATTTTTTAATATAACAACAATATGGGGATTTAAACCACTATAATCCTTTACCAATACTTTAATGAACCTTTTTTTTTTAGGAGATGTGTGGTTGGAGGATTCTTTCTTGTTTTTTGTTAAGAGATGACATTGGTAACATGTTTCTAGTTTTTGTTGTCATGGGTAAAAAGAATTTGGAAGTTTTACTTGGGAAAGTGATTTTTTTAAATATAAATATTTCTTTATTTTCATTCCATTTTTTGTGAGTTAGAAAATGCAAATTATATTTTTATCTTTTCTAAGGACATGTGTTGGCTAGGGATGGATGGAATATGATAAAATGGAAAGGAAAAAGAAGAGAAGAAAAATGAGAATAAGTTAAATGTTTGGTAGAAAGAGAACAAAAAGAGGAGTGATAATAAATTTATATTTGGTAGGATGGAAAGAAAAGAGTTGTAGTTTTTTTTTATTTAAGAAAATAGATATTTAGTAGTTTTTAAATATAATAGTCATAATTGAGTATATATTTTTTTATTTATGGATGAAATTATTTTAAAATAAATATAATTTAACTAGTTTTTTTTTTTTTTTGAGATTACGACAATTGAGAGTGAGGGACTAGAACTTGGTCATTGGGCATATACTAGTGCCACTGAGCAACTGCTCATGTTGGCCTAATTTTTTTATTTAGCAGTATATATATATATATATATATATATATATTAAATACAATCAAAACATTGATTTAAAACTATTCTATTTCATCAAACTAAAATATATAATTATGTATTTAAATTATCTCAAAAAGAATATTTTAAACTAATTTATACATTTAGAAAATTTGATGAATAATATTTTGATTCTTAAATTTAATGAACATTAAAGTCAATATTTATTAATACATATTTTGTATAACAAATTTTATTGTCGAAAATAATCAAATCTATAAATAATTGTAAATATTATTTTAAAATATCGTACTTTTACAAAAAATGATAATTATTACATTTAAAAAAATGATAAATATAAATAGTGTATAATTATTAAATATAATTCAATTAGTTATGAGTACGAAACTTATTCTTAAATCTAAATTTTCAATTAGTTAAAATGCATTTTTTCATTAAAAAATGGTCCATAAATAATTACATTGGTTAAATAATATCGAAAAAATAAAATAAAATATATAAAATAGTCATAAATTAAATGGATGAGTTGGTGGATGATATTAAGTTTCTTAATTTAAAAGATTGTCAGGTTCCGATAAATAAAATGAAGTAAATTAAAATATTAATGGAAAATTAAAAAATGGAAATTATTAAAATTAAAAAAAATTAATACTACAATAAAAACGTAATTATTAAAAAATTAAAAGTAAATCTATTAAATCAAATTAAAGATTAAAAAACAGAAGAAAAAAAAAAAAAAAAGACTTTCCATCTTCCTTCTCTTTCCCTCTCGTCAAATATGGGAAGAGATAACTTCCCATTCCATCCTCCCTCCCCAAATTTATCCTAAAGGTAGGTAAGGCACACAATGGTCTGTCTGGTTAATATAGACCGCGTTTGATAACTATTTGATTTTTTGTTCTTGGTTTATGAAATTTCAACTTATTTCTACCCAAATTTATATTTCCTAGATGTATTTATATTTTCTTAATAAAGTAGGTGAATACTAAAAAAATTTAAAAAACAAAAACAAGTTCTTGGAAGCTACGTTTCAAATTTTGGTTTTGTTTATTAAAATATAGGTAAGCGGCAGATATTCAAATAAGGAAAAATGTATAATAAGGTAGTTGTTGTAGACTTAAATTTCATAAACAAAAAATGAAAGTTAATACGATGAGTACGTTAAAATTATTAATCCCAAGCTCATGATTTTAAAAAGGAGAACTTTCTTCATGAAATGGTTGTGACATATACGATTGTGATAAAATATTTCAAAGTCAATCACTATAAATATTTCAAATTCAACAACTATAAATAGTTTTTTTTTTCTTTTTTCGAGAAAAATTATAAAACAGTTTATGGAATAGAACAAAAAAGTAAATATACACATCAATTACGGTTACTAGATCATAGCCAATACCTAAGTTATTTATAATTATTATAGACCGTCAATTATATAAATTAATAATGATCACTTTTGTAGAATAAAAAAAAATACATTATTAATTCTATAAAAAAAAAATTATTAAAAAAGAAAGTTACTCAAGTTTTCTTTTATATATTCTAAAAAAAAAAAGTTTCTAAAGACAACAATATATTAGAAGAAAAAAAAAATTGAAAATCAACTTTTGAATAACAGTAATTCAAACACATTTTCACTTTCCACTTGATTCTTTTAAAATGAAAATGACATTAATATCGATCTCCAACAAATCCTCATTTTTAAATATTATTTGGATAGTTATATTGTAAGGTTATTTTAGTTTTGATCGGGTAATTTTAAATATTCAATTTTAATTTTGAATTTTCAATATGTATATATATATTCTTTCTCTCTCTAAAATTTAGAAATGTATTCAAGTTATATTCTTTCTTGAATTACAATTATCATTATTAATATTGAAGTAAATTGAATTAAAATGAACTCTAAATTTATAATAATAACAAATTTTAAGCTTCATTGAAAACACATACAATAAAATTAAGCATTTTAAAGTATATGAATCAAAATTGATTTGGTTTGGGAATACAAATAAAGTGGTGTAATACTCCTACATTAATTAAATAAAAGGTAGATCTTGAGTTTATAAGATAAAACAAACATCTTCATTATATAGTATGAGGTTTTTCGGTGAAACAAAAAACAAAGTTATGAGGGTCTAAATCCAAAGTGAACACAGTATCATACTAATGTGTAGATATGGATTGGATTTGTGGTTATTTAATAGGTTAAAATCCAAATTATTTAATGGTTATGATCACTCATGTTCTAATAGAGTGATTGTTTGAAGAGGTCCTAAAAATTCATTTAATGATTAAAAAGAGTCTTAGAGTACTTAAGGTGATGTATTCAATTCATGATGGTTACCTATCAAGGAATTAATTTTCTATAGGTTTCCTTTACATTCAAATGTTATAGGGTCGATATATTTCGTGCATTAGTCGAGAGCCCGAACCGTCAGAGATATTATAAAAAAAACCATTTATAACCATTCTTATAAACATGTTATATACAAACGACACCTAATTCATTTTTTTATATATTTCAAAAAAATATATTTATTATAAATATATAAAACAATCAAAATTTAATTTAATTAAAAAAACAAAAGTGCAATAATCAATTAAAAAAATAGTTTAATCATGTGAAAGGTAGGGTAAAAATAAAAATAGTAAAATAGAAGAAAGGCATTTAGTGGGCATTAAATAGGTTCCTACTCCTTTGGGAATGAAAGGGCCTACCACAAATTTGACCATTCCCCTTTCCTTTTTGGATGGTGCATGATTTATCAAATTCATGACAAGTCTCTTTCTTTCTTCTTCTTCAAAACCCTTTCTCTCTATCTATATTATTTTTACATATAAACTCCCAAACATTCACACACATCAAACAAAAACCCTATTCCTTTCCAACAAACCAAACCAAAAGGACACTCTTATTCTTATTTATTCAATGCCCATTTTAATTAATTTGCACATTTCACCTCTTTTTCCTCCCTCAAAATATGCAAAATGGTGGTTGGGTGGGTGGCTTTCCCCATTCCCTCTCTATTTGGAGTGAAAAAGATAAACATGGTGTGCTGTGCCTCCATACTATTCTACTCTCTCTACCTAAGCTCTCAACCACTATATGTTTTTTTTTTCTTTTTTGCCCATAAGTTTTTTATTTAAAAAAATGGTTCAAAAAAATTGACTTCCTTAATTTTCATGACTGTAACAACTTGGGTTTTCAAATCTTTTTTATGACAGTATAGTTCTAGTATTTTTACACTTAACAAAAAATTTCTAGTATTTTTAAGATTGATAAAAGTTTAATCTTTGAACTTTAGTATGTGATGATTTTAGTTCATGTGTTTTCACAGAGCAATATTATTGATGTATTAAGAAAGAATATAACCAAGACCAAATAGATTTTAGGTTAAAAATCACTTCTACCTTTGAACTTTAGAAAAATTAACAATTTAGTCCTAAACTTAAGGACACATTACATTTTTAAAATTTATGACTAAATAAACACAAACCTTAAAATTGCATTTTAATTGTTTATCATTATCATTATTATTTTACAAGCTCATTTTTAGAAGTTCTTTAGTGATCTTATATTGTTTCTCTTCCCTATTCTCATCTTGAGGAAATATTTCCTTTCCATACTTGTAGTAACAAAAAAAGCCAAATTATATTCAACTACATTTTGATTATAATTAAAACACAGCATAACAAATCACAAAAAACTAATTCAAGCTTACCATGGTGGACCATAAGGCACCTATAATTCAAGCTTTCTTTCTTCCATGCACTATTTTTTATTTGATAAACTTTAGTTTTTAGGGAATTCTTACATTGCCTAGAGAAGATCAAATTAGAGAGCTTATTGATCTAAGAGACGATATTTCTATTTGTATGACATTTTTTTAGTGAAATAAAAAATAAAGTCATAATATTTTAAGTCTAATGTAGATAATATCATATCTTTATGAAGAGTCGTTATTCTTAAAATTATGATTAGATTATATACAATATAAATTTATTATAAAACTAGAATCGATATAAAATCTAAATATTTGTTTTGGGTTGCATGCACATTTCGCTAAAAAAAATCATCATAGAGTAGTTCAATTGTTCAAAAAAAGTCTTGAGATACTTTAGGTGATAGATTCAATCCATGTTAGCCACCTACCTAAAAAAAATGATATTCATAAGTTTGTTTTTTTACATAAATGGGTCATAAGTGATATTATCACACTTTTTAGTTTTTTGATCTTATAATATTTTGACCATAAAAAAATTTCATAGAAAAATAATTCTATATAGATGGTAACCAACATAAATTAAAATCATAATTTTTTAGTTTTCAAAATTCTTTCCAATAAACCAATTTCTTTCCACGAATAAACCAATTTATGATGCTTAACTTTATCAAAAATATTAGACAAGAGTTGAGATTCTCAAAATCACAAACCTAACCAAATATTTTTACACACATATAGGAAAAAAAAGAATGATATGATAGAAACATTGTACAATATGAAAAGGATTAAAAATGTAACATAAATGAGAGAGTAATTATTCTAGCAGCCAATGGTTTTTAAATCCCAAGAGGTTAGATATTTTTTTCTTCTTTTTCTTCCTTTTCCCAATGAACAGTTGAACTATTTAAAAAAGTGTTTTAAGGTTATAATAAAAATTAAAATAAATAATTGTAAATGTAAGGCTGTGAAGTGAAACAGACAGAGCATATATCTCTGTAAAAGAGAATAATAATTTATTATTTTGTTTGAGTTGTGAAACTGTGTGAATTTATTTTATCTCTTTATCTTCATATTTGTATTCATATTCCATTACATTGAGGGGACAATTATGTCTCCCCCATCCACCCCCTATACCTTTTTCTTCCATTTATTATTATATTCTTTTTTAAACATTTATTTATTTTATTCTAATTCTTCTATCTGTATTATGAATAGTACTAAAAGAACTATTCTTCATTGATTGTTCAATAAATGTTAAAAAATAATTGAACACCAAAATATATAATCATTTATGTATCTATCGTAGCATGAATTATATTTTATTCTTTGGTCCTCATTTGATGGCTTTTATATAATCATTTAAGACTATATCTTGGATGATCATTTGAAATGTTGTAAAAGATTTCCTTATTATTTTTTTACCATAAACTTCATTTTTTTAGAAAGAACTTAAATTTTAATCAAATTTTAAAAACAAAAATAAATCTTGAATTAGTTTGCAAAATTCGACATAATCATCAAATATATATATATATATATATATATATGTATGTAAACCATAGATGATAAAAAATAATTCACATATTATAGACAAATTGTAATGGATCATCTATATTAAGAAACTAATTATAAATTTAGGTTAAAAATAAATTTATTATAATTCTACTTTTCTGTTTATTATTAATTTATTCATATTTTCTTTTAATACAATTTTATGGCTACAAATTAATTCTACTTTTCTACTTATTTTTCCCATTAATCAATTATACTTTTTTTTACCAAATAGTATTTATCGAGTAAATAGACTCTTAGTTCATTACTTGCTTGAAAATCGTCGCTGAGATTCAACATAATAGTTGTGTAGTAGCAACATCTTCTTGCTTCTCTTCATCGGTCATAGTACGATTATTTTTTGTGCCTTTTAAAAGTCTCATACCCCTAAAAATTTGTCAATTTCATACTTAGTTGTAGTAGCCATTGAATTGTCTATTGTTTCTATGGGGTCAGAGCCCCACGAAGACTTGCACCTAAGGGGACGGGGAATGGGTGAGTGAGTGGAAAAGGAAAAATCCTAGCAAGTTAAATTGGGATAGGAAATATATTCCTCATCCTCATTTTTTTGGTTTTGCCCCATTTAGTTTTTCTTTTTATTTTATTTTTCTATTTTTTACATATTTATTTTTTATATAGGATTTTTTGTTGGCAGACATATCTATTCAAATATGTATTTTTTTTTTTATATAACTAATTATCTAGTTGAATCTTAATAGATATTTTTCCCTGAAAACTTAATTATTTAAAAATATTATAAAAAATTAATAGATAAATAAATAGAAAAATAATTCTCCACGAGGAACCCAATCCATGTCCATTTCCCGTATGGAAATCCATTCCCGCCCTGAACCCACACAAAACATATAGTGAATTTTATGGTAGTGGAGATTTCATTTGGTGGCGAGGATCAAATTTTCTCTAGAACTTTTACTGTATCGAAGCTCTAACGATTTTCCAAAGGCTTCATTCAGACTTATTTGAGCTTAAGCTTTTCTTATGTGATTCAGAGACAAATTCATTTTCGTTTAAGAATCTGACTTTCTAACTATCCTAGAATGTGATTCTTACTACATGTTATCTCAAATACAATTTTGCATATATAAGTTTAAATTCAAAACCTATTTCCTGATCTTGTTCATTTATTCCAAATATCATAAATTTACCATAAATCTAGAACCTCTAAAGCAAATTAGCTTTTGGTTGAGGTAGTTTTAAAACAATCTAAAACAATAAAAAATAATAGGTTAGGCAATCATGTCAAACTCTAACAAAACATTAACCAGAAACTCACATGAGTATAACCTAGCATGGCAAGAAAAGAATCAATGATAAAAATGAAAAGGCAGAACGTGACAGGCGATTGGTGCGCTAGTTCATGCTAAGGCTAGCAATGAAGAAGGGCGTGATCGCATGTAGAGCATGCTAGCTACGACATTCCCAGCTAAACGAAGGCAACTACTAGGTGATTGCTCGTGACTCTCTAACCGCAAAAGGAGCACACAGAGAGATGTTATCGATAGGCTGGCGGTACGATATGAGGTAACGCGAGACTGGGTGATGCGGCCAAAGGCGTGAGTGGCAGTGCCATGCGACGGTGACTTGCACGAGGTGGGGCAGCTTTCAGCAGCAACACTTGATTCTCTCATTCTCTATTTCTGTTACGCTAAATGAATCTCTTATGTCTTCTTAAACCAAGTTCTTTAAATTACAAAAGTGCCCTGATCGGTTGCAACTGCTCGAATACATAGAATATAATCTAGTCGAATAAAAAATTTAGCATGCAATGTCTCAAGCATTCAACAGATTAATATGTAAGCATATGCAGTCATTCATAGTCAAGTGATAAGTTACAAGTCAATCTCCACAAGGACGAGTTTTTATCTAAATAAGTGTGGATCAAAAAGCCATGTGCAGAAGAGTAGAAGAAATATTTATATTGGTTGTTTTAACTAATCGTCTACAGATCATAAATTCGCAGAAACAACAAAAATGTTGTAAACACTGGAAATAAAAATTGTAATGCATGCAATACTATAAATTTCACAGAAACACACAGCAACAACTATCACAATGCTACAGACGTTCGCTATTATGCTAATAAAATATAAATGCAGAAACAGAAGAGATAACTTGAATTGAAGAATAGGCTCTTGGGATATGTAGCCCCTTCTATAGAAAAACACATAAAGAAATTTTGGAGAGAACTATATTACACTAATGGTCTCTGCTCGCCTAATTGGCTCCTAAGTGGCGATTTTAAAGTTTTTCGTTGGGGTCACAAATCTTCCTCCACTAATCCGCCTAAAAGAAATATAAGAGATTTCAACAAATTCATATGCTTCTCAAATCTCAACGAGCTTATATCTCTCAATAGTTCTTACACTTGGTCGAATCTTCGGGCTTCTCTGACCCTCTCGAAGCTTGATAAATTCTCGGTCTCTAATCAATAGATTGATAAATTCCACCTGCATCGTACTCGTCGTCTTGCTCGACCTACATCTGATCACTTTCCAATCTTTTTGGAGTCTAAAGATTTAAAATGGGGACCATGTCCTTTAAAATTTGAGAACTCCTAACTAAATTTCATCTCTTTTTGCAAGCAGATCTTTCCCTGGTGGTCTCAGGCAGTGGTTGTTGGTCATCCTGGATATTTCTTTATCAGAAAGCTCAAGTTTTTAGCTCAAAATTGTAAATCTTTGGGTCGTGACAAAATAAACAATTTCAAAACTACTCAAAACAATTTGATGAAAGAACTTGATAGAATTGATGAGATGGAAGAAAATGGATCAACCTCTCATGATCATATTCTCTTGAGAATCCATCTTTGAGCTGAAATTTCACAACTGGCTATGAAAGAAAGACAAAAATGGTTTTAGCGTTGTAAGAGAAGTTGGATAACAGAGAGCGATGAGAACACTTCATACTTTCATAAATCGTGATGCTCGAAAGCGTTATAGCTTCATCTCGGAAATTGTTAATGACCAAGGAATCAGTTGCATCACTGACTCAAGTATCTAAAGTTAGTTCATCAATTTTTTCTCTTATATCTATATGGGCTCTTCGGTTAAAGGTTGGATCATAAAGAATGTTAAATGGAAGCAGATCACCATCGACTACAAATCTCAGCTATATTTTTACTGAATTTGAGATCAAACATTGTTTGGACAACTTAGGCACGAACAAAGCTCCTGGCCCTGACAGATTTACAATCGAATTCTAAAAACAATTTGGATCATCCTTCAGCCATCAATTATGTCGATGTTCCAAGATTTTTTTCTGAAAGGTATTATCAACCAATCTGTTAATGAAACTTACATTGCTCTTATTTCCAAAATGCACAAGCCTACAAAAGTTAGTGAGTTTCGGCCCATTAGACTGACTACGAGCATGTACAAAATTCTTGCGAAAGTGCTATCTGAGAGACTCAAATTAGTACTCCCCAACACGATTGACGACAGACAATCTGCTTTTGTTAATGGGTGTTTGATCACGGATGCAATTCTGATAGCTAATGAGATCATTGATTATTGACGATGCTCTAATTCTTTTCTTTTCTTTTCTTTTTTTTAAGCCCAAAGGTATAAATCATTCTCTTTTACTTTCTCAAACCACCAAAAAAATCATTACTTTTAAGAACAACGACTAAAAACCATCCTTAATGATTTCAAATTACAAAGGTTCCGTTTGATAACTATTTTATTTTTCGTTTTTTGTTTATGAAATTTAAGCCTACAACAACTACATTACTATACATTTTTATTTATTTGGATATCTAGATCTTACCTCTATTTCAATAAACAAAACCAAATTTTGGAAACAAAAAAAAAGTAGCTTCCAAAAACTTTTTTTTGTTTTTGAAATTTAGTTAGTATTTACTTACTTTCTTAAGAAAATATGGATACATTGTAGGAAAGATGGAACAAATGGTAGGAAATTTGAGTAGAAATAAGCTTAAATTTCATAATCAAAATGGTTATCAAACGGGGCCTAATTTTTTTTTTTTTTTTTTTAAGTTTAACGATTATTTCAGATTCCTATGGAGGTGTTTGGATGAGAAGTTATGTTTGAGAAGTTACTCTAAATAGTTAGAAATTGAGATTTTTTTTAATAATTCGTTTGGATGTATATTTTTATGGAAGAGTTGCAGCAAAAATCTCATTTAGATGTGATTTTTTCGTGGAAGAGTTAAAGACAATAACTTCATTTATATGTGGATTTGAAATGAAAACTTTATTTGAGTAGTTAAAAATGAGTAGTTATAATGAATTATTTTTAATGGTTAAAAAGAATTATTTTAAGTAGTTAGAAATGAATAATAAGAATGAGTAGTTAGAAATAAATAGTTATTTTGAGTAGTTGGAAATGAAGAGTTGTTTTGAATAGTGATAATAACTCGTTTAAATGTTATGTTTGAAAGAGTAGTTAATAAATAGAGGTAAATAAATCATCTTTAAAATTGACAAACAAACACCCCATACAATCACGTTTATTTCACTAAAAAAGAAATTTTTTTAAGTTCAACATAAAGAGGATTTGAACTTAATTAGATTCATGATGCAACTAAAGTTATCATACATAATCTTGTTCAACAAATACAAAATGAGAATTTAAACCTTAAATCTGAAAAAATAAAATAATAAATAAATATTCTTTTAGTTTTGCAACAATATGGTTAGAGTTATGAGATTTAAATTCATTAACTATTGATTATGGACGATTCAAGGTATACACTTATGTTGAATGAACTTAGTAAGAAAAAAAAGTTATTAATATTTTATTTGAATTTATAATAGAATTAATTATCTCTATCTCTCTCTGGATATGTGCATAAATAAAGACAAGAAGAGAGATTCTGCGTGTAAAGGGAAAAAAAGATTAATTTTGACGTTTATGCTATCAAATCAAACAAGAACCTAATGCAAACCATATTCCTTAAAAGAATCATTAATTGCCAAGAGATGCTCTTAAATATGTACTAAACCAACCAACCATTAGTTAAATATTATGATTAATTAACTAATTAATCTATAGAGGTCCCATTTTCCAAACCCAAAGTTCTTACTCAAAAAAATATATATTAAAAAAAGTTCTTACAAAAAAAGTGTTACATAGAGACATGATGTCCCACTATCAACGCAATATCTTCTTCCTAGATAAATTACACACATCCATGCATCTTTATTGGATTACACTATTTAATGTTTAAAATATATAGTTTTTTTAATCTATAAAGTGTTTTAAAGTATTAATAGCATTTTTTTAGGTGGAAGGTTGGAATCCCTAGCTATTCTTTATATTTTATATTTCGAAAAGGAGAAAAAAAAAAGGGGGAAAAAACAAAAACAAAATTTACTCTTAGATCACTTGTCATATCAATGTTATCCTGAACTTTCAATTTTATCTAATTGCACAATAAATTTAGGTTAGTGTTGTTCTTAATCCTGAACTTTTAAAAGGTTTTGAAATTTGATAATTATTCCTTTGATAGATCGAGAAAAGTATTGTGATTTGATAACATTAGAGCCATTATTGTTATTAGAATCTGTGAATTTTGACAAGGTTAATTATTCAATGGTTAATTTTCATATTGATCAAACGATTCAATGGTTAATTTTCATATTAATTTAGAGAGTTTGGATCTTTACCTTTGGTTAGCTAGTAGGTGAATGAGCAAACATTTGAATCAAGAATAAGTTTAAAGTTCAATTTGATAACTATTTTAAAAAAAAATTGTTAACAAAAACAGTATTTCAATTGACATAAGTATATGCACTTCTGCATAATTAAGGAGATTATGAATTCCAATATCACTTTTAACCATGATTAAACTATAAATAAATAAATAATTGAGATAAAAATTGATTCTCTTAAAATATATATATATATATATAACATTTTTTTTTTAGTTTAAATTTGAGACGGGGTCACAAATTTTAATATAACGTACTACTACTCTCAAATAAGTTGAGAGTACTCAAATACTAATTTTAAGAATTGAATTGATTATCATGAAATTGAATTAGATTACAATAAATCAATGGACAAGAAGCAACCAACCCTTTCTAATGTTGTTATATATTATAGAAACTTTTATTTACATGATTCAAAAATAAAAACTTTTGTTTACGTACTAAAATTTAACGAGCCTCCCATTTAATCTAGTTTTAAGTTATTTAAAAAAAATGTTTAATTGATAGAGTAGTCTATATATCTCTTATAAAAATGTCGAAAAATTATTAATCTTTTTAATGTGAAATAAGATAAACATCTCTAACATACTCCTCAAGATGGTGTCATATAAGAAAAATCATTTTGGATTAAATTTAAAGTTGTTGACCGAAATACCCGCTTTAGTTCACTTAATTGAATTAGCTCCAAACTTTTTGGGATCAAATACTCACTTAAACTTTTGCCTGCTTAAATAGGACCCAAATCACTTGCATGATTTTTATTCGTTTCTATCAAATCGAAATTTAGAGGACCAATAATTTATATGGAAATCTGATACCATCTTAAATAATATAAAATTTCTATCCGAAGACATGAAAAAACAACCTTAAATCTCATCATATTTCTTAGTTTGGTTTTCTTAGTGTATATATATATATATCATACTAACTTAAAGTGTGGCTTAATGAGAAAATCATTTTTGGACGATTTTACCATTAAGTCATACTTTAAATTACAAATATGTCATCTATTGGAATATAAAAATCATACTACTTAAAGTGTGGCTTAAGAGGAAAATCATTTTTGGACGATTTTACCTTTAAGTCATACTTTAAATTACAAATATGGCATCTATTGAAAAAAAAAATTAAATGCAAATAAGGTAGAAGATAAGATATTTTTCTCAAATCTTATAGATTTTATGACTAAGTTAGAAAATAAGAGATTTCAACAATCAAATGAACGATATTTTCAAATATCATTTAAATTTTCATCATTTTTATTACTTATAAAATAAGATATTTTTTACTAAATCTCATAAATTTTATTTGACATTTTATATTCTAATTAATATAATAAATTAAAATTTTCAATCCTATAAATAGTTGTCTGCATTTTGTTTACAAGAACAGTTTCAAATGAAGATATTTTCAATATCATTTAAATTTTCATCATCTTTATTACTTATAAAATAATATATTTTTATCAAATCTCATAAATTTTATTTGACATTTTATATTCTAATTAAAATAATAAATTGAACTTCTCAATCTTATAAATAGTTGTCTACATTTTATTTACAAGAAAAGTTTCGGTTTACTTGGATTTACTTTTTTTTTATATATAATAATAAATTATCTTATTTTGGTTAGATTACTTACCTTAACTTTCATCTAAATTTTGTTTTGTTACAATAATTTTTGTAGGGATCTTTTTTGCATAATAATTGTTGCCTTTAAAAAAAAGACTTGGAGATCTTGAAAAAAATGTTTGAACACTGAGGTTAAAGTGTATGAATTCTTCAATTTCAAAAGTTTGGTAACAATGATTTCCTACTATTACTATATATATATATGTGTGTGTGTGTGTGGTTATCTATATTTTGTTTACAAAAACATTTGAAATTTTCTGTTTTGTTTGGGATTACCTTTCTTGTTTCTTTTAGTTTTATAATAAAAAATTTAGTTATCTTATTTTTTTGTTAATTATTTACCTTGACTTTTATCTAACTTTTCTTTTGATACAATAATTTTTGTAGGGATATATTGTTGCTTAATTGTTCAGACTTGGAGATGTGGAATTTTTTTTTTTTTTTTGAAGAATGATAAAATTATCATTTGAAGTTAAAGGTAAGTTCATAGATGTATACTAATAAATATATTTAACTTATTTATATTTATAATTATAATAATGATATAACTCTTATAAATTTTATAATTCAATAGTAATTGGTCTATTAATAGATAAATTGACAAAAAAAACTAAAGGGTCTCGATTTTTATAAATCATTGATAAAATTTAATTTTAATGCGACAAATTTTATTGAGTTTTTTTTTAAATAATAACACCTATTGTTTTTTAAGCTCAAAATAAAATATTAACTATATTTTAACATAAATGTGAATTTTAATAAATTTAACTAACGTGAAAAAATAATTATAAAATTCAATATTATATTGAAATTATTATTTGATGATTTAATTTAGTGCAAAAATGTAGGAAACCATTTATAATTATAATTATAAATATTTATATATATATATATAATCTATTATTTAAAAATTATCACGTGGAACGCCGTGTCAAAATTGTAGTAATGGTAAATGGGTTGAATCTAATAATAATTATTATGTTACACCTAATGAATCGTCTATTTTTTCAAAAAAAAATTATTATAATAATAATAATAATTATTATTATTATTATTATGCATTTTTCACTTAAATTTTAATTCTCGAACGGTATCGTTATACTAAAAAAAGAATTAGTATTTTAATATTACAATACAGTTTAAACTCTTTAACTTATAAAGATGGCATGCTTGGGTTTATTTTTCAATTTTTATTGGACATCTAATGATCTTGATTTTTTTTTTTTTTTGAAAGATGTCATTTGTTTAATAATTCTCTAAGCTCTTTCCATTTTTTTTCTAAAATATATCTTTTTTTTTCTCAAAATTTATGTGAATGGATGTACATTATATCATCGTAAACTATTAATTGTATGAGTGAATTATTTAATAATAAAATAATCCATGATATTTTTCATTAATTAGTTTCTTTAACTAAGACTGTACTTAATGCTTCAATACCTAATAATAGAACCACAGTTATAAAAGGGATGAACTTTAGAGACTTAAACTTATATATTTTCAACTTTTACTTTTATTATCTTATGTATATAAATGCTTCAATACCTAATAATAGAAGCCACAATTATTAATGATGTGGTTATCATTAACTAATTCTAGACAGCATGTTAGTTTTTATTACCTTTAAGGTGAAAAGGTTTATTGGTATCAATATTATTTTAGGGATAATGATTTGTAAGATTGGTAGATCATGCCTCACTATTTTAGAAGAAACCAAATTATTCAAAACTCGATCATTTAAAAAAAAATTATATAAAAAAAAAAAGCTCATTTCACTTATTGTTGAATAGAAGTCATGATTTCGACCTAATTATTGTTCTAAAAAAAAATCAATAATCTATATTCAGACCCTTATGTTAAATTAATTTATATAAACTTGATTTTTTTTTAGTACATATCGAGGGAGGGGGGACAGATACCGATTCTCTGCCTCGAACCACGCTGGTGTTGAATTGGTATACAACCAAACAATGAAACCATTGCGTCAATCACCCATTCAATTATATAAACTTGAATGATAGATACAAATGTTAAGATGAAACATTAAAAAAATAAAAAATATATATACCAGCTTTATACTATTTAGCAAGCTATTTTTTTTACCTTAATTTTTTTCACAATAAAAAATATATAAAATTTACCATCAACGACACATTCTACCTTTTAAATTATATTTATAACATAACTTTTAAAATAATTTATGTATAGCACATTGATTTCTATCACTCAACTAATAATAGAATTCAATTTGAGTTTTCTATCACTCATAGAAAATTCAAGTAGTGATAAAATGAGTCTATCATTAATTGAATTCTATCACTAGTGATAGAACTCAATTTAAATTTTCTGCTACAAATGAATTAAAATTTGGTTTTGTGCTATAAATGGAACAAAATCCCCAAAAATATATCCATTTCTAAGAACAAATATATAAATAGTTTTTTTCTTTTTTACAATTTTTGTATATGCATAAAAAAAATTAATTTTTTATTTTGAAGTGTAATAGGTATATAAGTCAAAGGATAGGCAAATGGAAGTAAAGTTCTAAATTCACATAAGAAAAATAATAATAATACATATAATTCAAATGATAGTAGGGTCCAATGAATGATTTTGTGGACCAATCTCAATCACGTAGATCCGGCGGTAGGAGATTATTCCCCTCTCACTCCCTCTCTACATGATGATATCTTTGTAAAAGACATGCAAATGGAGGTAAACTTAAAAAGGAAGACCTTTTTCTTTTATTTTTTATTTTATTTAAATAATAATAATAATAATTTCACTATCTCCTAGAAGGATCACATCCCCTTGGATTTAATCCCATTTTGCCAAAGTATTGAAAAGGATATTTCAATGCAAAAAATCAGATGAAAGGGGAGAAAAGAAAATAATGGAAATGTGGGGAGTGGTGTTGTGAAGTTGTTCCAAATGCATTATAGGATCATTATATTATCCCTGGTTTAAATGTTATATGCTTTAGTTTCTTTGATTTTTTTTTTAATTATTAGTATTATATCCTCTTTGTAGGTCAAAAACATTATGTCATTGCATGGCTTTAAAGCTAATAAAATGCATATTGATTATGTTGTTTTATAATGGTATTAGTAGACATGTATACATGTGAATTCAATATATATATATATATATATATATAAACAATTAGTTATGTAAGTCGCACATTTATGTGGTAGTAAGTTTTTTAATAAATTATTGACTAACGTTATAAATGTAGAGATTGATGATTTGATCATTTAACCATGATGTACATTGTTTTAATCGCTTAAATGAAAATTTTATTTTTTTTTTCCTTTTTTTTTAAATGGTGAATGCAAATAGTTCCAAGAAAAACATTCAACTTACTTAAGCATTATAGTTGAGTATGTTTTTTTTTTTTTGAAATAAAGATAACCACGCATGTTCCTAGGTCAGGCAACCCGAAACTTTGAGGAGAACATACTTTAAAACCTAAATTTTCAACCATTGCACTACATCTTGGGGTCTTGAGTATGCTTAATTTGAAAATAATTTTATAATTTTAGTTTATTTCACGTGACCACATAGATATTTAAAGTATTAAAAAATATGAAATGCCCCTTTTAGACTAAAAATGAAATAAGTTTGTTTCCTCAAAAAAAAAAAAATGAAATAAGCTTAAACATTGAACTTCTAAAATCATGAATTTTTCAATAAGTAAATATAAAGTTTATTTTGTTTCCAAAAGAATATATATATATATATATATATATATATATATATATATATATATATATATATATATATATATATATATATATATATATATATATATAAAGTTTATTTCTTTAGTTACTCAGTTTGACATGTTGGGCATCATAACTCAAATGGTATATGATTGAAGATTATAAAAATCAAAGACTATGTATTCAAGTACTCTAACAAAAAACTAAAGCTAATTAAAGATAAATAAAATTAAAAATTAAAAAAAAAAAAAAAAAAAAAAAACCAATTAAGCTAATCATTATAAATTGCTTTAATAGTTAAAAAGACTTTGACAAATCAAAAGTATAAATATTTCCCATCTAAAAATTATATCTTAATTGAAGTACGTGTAAGTTAACCCAATTAAAAAAATTTAAAAAAATTGAACATCATATGTCAATAATATTTTTTATATTATTATTGATGAGAGTTGAAAGCCAAACTAAATAAATAATCATCATGGATTTAACTTATCACATTTTAGTTAAATAAAGCATTTGGATTTAACTCATCACATTTTAGTTAAATAAAACATCTTTTTCACTAGATCACTTTCATGATCATCTTAGCTATCTATCTATATTTTAAAAGCATTTATATTTTGTGAGAAGCCAACATCTCCCATCAAATTTTCATAAAATAATAATATATGTGATTATCTGGGTTAGTTTGCACGCAACTCGACTATTATTACACAACCTACTTCTTGACCCTACAATATTTAAATGTCAAGAAAATTCAAAAACAATTAATTTTTAAGTAGGTGGTTTAAATTTATTACCTATTAAATCCTCAAAACCCTCTTATTTTTTATATTTAGCTCATGGTGTATTAGTTAAATAGTTTATTGCATAAAAATCAAATTACCAATTTCTAAAGTATTGAATTTTTAATATCAAATTGTTTTTTTTATGTATCCATGATTGTTCGAGTCAATTTGTGCTCACTTCGACTAATATCTCGGGACATACTGTCTGAACATACAACGTTTGGATGTTAAAAAAAATATCAAACCGTTCTTAAAATTCAAAAGATCACTTCATTGAAAAATAGATTATAACAATTATCACATACTTTATACCTTAGTGATTACAAATAGTGGAGACTAACTTATGAGATATTATGAAATTATGAGATTAAATTATAACTTTTAAAATTATATCAACTAAATTATAAATTCCTCTAGGTGCTAAGTTTCTAATTAATTTAACCAAATTAAAATACAATATTTTAAATATTTTAAATTTAAAGAGTGAATAGACTTAATATCTTTGAAAATAGAGAAACTTATGCCCAAGTTGTGCTCCAAACAAAATAGAATTATCATCAATGGTATCATTCCTTGCATTTAAACTTAAAGTTAATAATTATATCATGTTGCTGTCTAGAATGTGGGACAAAGAGATCCTTAAAAAATGGAATAAAGGCCATAAATGTCAGAAATGAACCCTTCATCAAGAAGCTCCAACATTCCACACACATGACACGAGAGTAAATGTGGTCTCCTAATTATTTCATTTATGATACCAGATATATGTTCAATTAAATGTCCAAAAAAAAACATAAAATTCACAAAATGACAACCAACCAACAATTGAAGAATAAAATCGAGGGTCAGTGGCGTACTTGGTTATCATGTCTGGTATTAATCCAGTTCAATTCCACGGTCACGAGTTCGAACCCGGAAATCGGTATTTGACCCTCCTATTATTTGAGAGTAGATGTACTCTATGTGGTTTAGTAACGTTGTGTTAGCTAGTTCACGGACAAAGAGGGGGGCACGATTTTATTAAGGAGAGCGAAAATACAAAATGAATATCATCGGATGCTAGGATCTAATTCGAGTTTATATAGTACATGTGCTCTACGTGGTTCAGTAACGTTGTGTTAGCTAGTTCAAGGACAAAGAGGGGGCACGATTTTATTAAGGAGAGCGAAAATAAAAAATGAATATCATCGGGAGCTAGGATCTAATTCGAGTTTATATAGTACACTCTCATTGAATCATATTACAGATAAGGCCGAAATACATAAAAATTCATAAACGAAAATAGAAATATCAAAATATTTAGGTTTTGACGGACGTTGTTCCCTAACCTTACTCGATGACCGGGCAACGAGACCTCCAACTAAATAATTGTAAGGGCGTGAACTCATTCAAAGGCATAAACATAAAATATGGATGCAATCTACTTTTATATAATTTTTAAAAAAATCTACAAATTCTAAAATTCGTGGGCCAAAAATATAATTACTGTTGAGGTGTTTGGTAAATTAATACTCGACAAAAGTGTGTACTATGATCAAGATTTCCAACTCATGCTCTCAATATTATTGTACTAAAAAAATTGGAGTTGCTATATTAAGAAGATTTTTAGGAAAACTAATTTGAAAAACTACTACCGTTAGAGTTTGCAAATCATTTTTTTTTTTTTGCTGAAACTAATTTATAATGAACTATTTATGATCAACTATATCAAACACTATAAGGTTTAAAATCAATGTCAAAGGTAACCTAAATTAACAAAATTGATACAACAAGAGATGTTGAAATACATTACGAAAATAAAACAAGCATGAAAGTCTAACGAGCACGATCGATCAACAATAATTTAGTGCGTGGTCATGTGGATGACCATATGAATGTGCCTCTCTCTATAGCTAATGAGTTAAGAATAGGACAGGACCCATCAATAAGTTAGCTAGAGCAGGTAGACAAGAAGAATATATGCATATAAGTAATTGACTTTGTGAAAATTATTCTCCCCAATTTGCTCAATAGGTACATGTGCTTTCTTTCCCCTTATTTCCCAAAGTGACCCTCTTCTCTTCCAAATCTTCACCATCAATTTTCACTATCATCATGTTTTTGTAAGAAAAATAATAAAAATTTCCAAGTGTTGTTTTTTTCCTTAGATGTGTGCTCCCATACTTGGGAGGGAACAACTTGGACCAATAAATTTCCCCTTTTGTTCATTCTATAATTACTAAGACTTCCATCCATTGATTTTTATTAGATATATGGTTGGCGTGTCTTAACCATTATAGAGTGACTTAATAGTTAAGAGGGGTTTGGGAAGCAAAGAGATAATGAGTTTGATTCAATTTATAGTTATCACTTCCTAAGAATTAATTTTCTACTAATTTCAACGGTATGTTATGTGATATTAGTCGAGGTGTGTGCAACCTAACCCGAACAGTCATAATCAACAAGAGCACTAGCTCAATCGCATTAGTGTATACCTAATGACCAAGATGTCATGGGTTTGAATTCCTCCTTCTTTAATTGTTGTAATATCAAAAAAAAAAAAGTTAATTAGTGTCTTATAAACAAATAGATTGCTTTACTATATTTTTATGAGTAGCATGCATCAAAATTTAAATATTGATTTCCGCTGAATTGCGGTCTTAAACATTATTAATGATATTTGTTGATACTTTTATCAACATTTCTATATCGACATATGTCAAAGTCATTCTTTGTATCAATGTTAATTTTATGAAGATACGAAAATGTCGACGAAAATGTTAATATACTAATTGAAAATTCAATTTCGTTCTGTATATTATATTATCTTCATGTATTAGTTTAGGGCCATTTCATAACATTTTTTGTTTTTTGTTTTTAAACTTATTTTTACTCAATTTTTTTTATAATATATTCCATCTTTTAAAAAAAAAAAAAGCATATGAATCATCTCAGAAACAAAATAAATTGTAAATTTTAAAAAAAAAAATTTTGTTTGATTTCTAAAGATAAAGGTAAGAGATACATATTTAAGTAAGAAAAAAGATATGATAAAGTAATTGTTATAGGCCTAAATTTCAAAAACTAAAAATTTAAAAAAAAAATTATACCTTTTACTTTTTTTAGTATGGGATTTTTTGTTGGATTTATTATAAAGATTAAAACAAAACATTTTGAAGGGATTTCAAAACCCAAATGAGTTGTCTTTCACTATGGATAAGGAGTTATTTTGAGAAATTATTTTGAATAGTTATTTTAAATAATTAGAAATTTAGAGTTGTAATCAAAAACTTGTTTGGATGCAATTTTTATGTAGAGGAATTAAAGTTTAAAACTTGTTTGGATGTGAATTAAATGAGTAGTTAAAAAAAGAATGATCATGAGTGGTTAAAAATTAGGAGTTACTTTAAACAGTTATAAATGAATAATTAGAAATGAGTGGCTAGAGATGATGAGTATTTTGAATAGTAAAAAATGAAGAGTTATTTTGAGTAGTTACAAAAAATTCATTTGAATGAAGTATTTCAAGGAATTAGTAAATCTTCAATCTAAATCCTCCTTGAATATGACAAACAAACCTCCCTTATAGTTTGTTACGTTGGAAATTATAATTAATTATTTATTTTCTATTTATTAATTTATTATATCCCTATTTTCGGGTCCATGATAGCAGTTACTCTCCACCTTTTGTAAACAACACTCGCAAACCACTCCTTCATAATTTTCATTTGTCGTTATTTTTTAGTGAAAATAACTAGCATTGAAATGATAGAGAAATCTACACATAGAGAATCATGTAATCAGTATTTATTGAAATTCTTATTCATTTTATATTTTCTCAATCAGTTGTGTGTGTATATATATACTTTTTTTTAATTCTTGAGAAAATATTACTTCAATATGGATCTCGAATAAATATAGAGTTTATTCATTAAAGTATGTGAATTGTGTTGAGAGAAACGTGGTGCATTGTGATATATGGAAGATAATATTTGTACTAAGAGCACATGTCACCATAATCATGCATATTGTTTTTCATTATTATATTGGTGAGGTGTTTATGGATCAAGCGGGAAAATGTTCAAAATTATAATTAATTATTTATTTACCATTTATTAACTTATTATATCCCTATTTTTGTGGTCCATGATAGCAGTTACTCTTCACCTTTTGTAACTAATACTCCACTAACTACTCCTTCATATTTTTCTTTTGTTGTCATTTTATTATGGGAAAATAACGGGGATTGCATTGATAGAGAAATTTACATAGAGAGAATACATGGTGAATTATAGAACTGTCTATATTTTTTCTGTTTTAGTTGTTGATCTATATGTCTACTCTTCTATTAAGAAAAATCACACCATTTGAATTAAGAAGAGTGAGAGTGTAGAATAACCAAGAACTCTATTGTAGTGTTCGTTGTCGTTGTGTTCACATTATAGTTCCAGGTGAACATTGGACTTTCATCTCTCGATTACAAAAAATAATGACTAGAGGTATACACTTAATTTAATTTTATGCTTCAGATGTTGTGATAAATTATTATCACATTTAGACTGTTGACATATGTCTTTAATGCATTAATGTCCTACGATTAGTAGTCGGAGGTCTTGTGTTGTCTGGTCGGCGAGTGGGGGTGTGGGGGCAACACCCTCGTTGGGGAAGCGCATTTTGCGTTTGTCTTTCGTAATACTTTCCACATTGCAGCAATGCGTACCGCATCGCAGAAACGCATCCCGCATTTCAGCATGTGTTTACTCATCTGCATCTTATTGCGCAATTTGTTTTACACGATTACACATTCTGTAATAGGATTTAATGAGAGTGCATATATAAACTCGAATTAAACCCTAGTCGTAATATGATGTTCATTCTATACTCTGTAATTTGCCTCTCTTTAATACAATTGTTCTCTCTCCCCCCCCCCCACCCCACTCGTGGATTAGCTAATACAATGTTAGTGAACCACATAAATCTCTCTGTTGTTTTTCTTCCTCTTTTACGTTTTTTTATACTTTTGCATCAATTGTTGATTTCTGTTTTCATAACATTTAGAAATTTCTTACATCCTACCCATCCAGCAAAAACAAATCTCATGCTAGACTCTTTTTCCTTTTTTTTTTAACATTGTACATAAAACGAAGAATTTTTTTAAAAGATAATAAGAATTTTTTTTATATATATAGTTTTATGGAGGTGAAAGAGAACCCATCTCATCAATAAAGTGAAATTTCATCTCTTTAAAAGCTAAGCTCACACGACTCTCAATTATCGAGATTTTATAAAGCTAAGATATGACATCCTATCATATTATTGTAAAAGAAAAAAAGGTTGTAAATGCAAATAAAATGATTATAATGTCAATGAGAATAAGTTTAGAGAAATAATAATAATAATAATAAAGGGATCAAAATGAAGACATATTTGGTCTTTTTGTGTTACTTTCTGCAAACTTTAGGTGGTGGGAGCAAAGGTGCACTATTTCTTTATATTTTGACCATCATATATCATTACTTTAAACCACGCTCCCTTCCCAATTCATTACTTCTCCTATTTCCATAACATTGCATTTTAATTTTAATAATAAATTAATATAGTTTTCTCGTGTATATATCGATGAATAATTATTGTCGTACGAATATCGGGTCATATGTTGTGCTTTTAGGATGCATTAAAGTGCCATAACTCTCTCGAGATCAAGTTCGAGGTGCAAAATAAAGCGACGAGGGCTCGCTTTATTTTGTAGGCACAATAGAAATTTAACGAGGATATGTAAAAATTAGAGGGTCTATAAGAAATTATTTAGAGAAAAAGGAATTCAAGAGGTATATATGTTTATTTCTTAGTAAGAAAAAAGAGTAAGAAAGGAAGAAAAAAATAGTTTGAAGTGAACCATATCCAATGTTTTGGGAGATTTTTCAAAATATTGGTATTATATTCGATTAGAGTATGTGATCATGTAAGTCTTGCACATACGTTGTCGAAAATATGGAAGATCTTTGCATATATGTATTAATTGTTGAGTTTTATTTACCAAAGATTAGAACATGTTTGTCCCATGCCAAAAGTTGCATGAAACAGTGTGCTCCAAACTACAAAAAGAAAATCTAAATTAGGTCGGAAAGCATCTTAGTTAAAAACACTTGAACTTTGATATACTAACTCTAGTTGTTGTTTTTTTTTTACAAAGATATACTAATTCTAGTTATACATTGGAAATACAAATAAAGTGTAGTTTCATATTGGTTAAATAAGAGGTCGATAATGAATTTATATGGGAGGAGAAACATTTCCATTGATAAGAGACCAATAAAACAAAAAATTAAGCCATAAGGAATTATGCCCAAAGTAGACAACATACCAATGTTGAGATTTTTCAAAAGTTTGACATCCCTTAACAAGTCGGGATAAAAAGTGTGACTGATGTAAGTTTGAAGAAAGAAAGTGTTTTGTTAATGGAATTAGGGAGAGAATTATATGTAATTGATTGTAACAATTTTTCACGTACCGAAATTTATGTTATGTTGATATATAAACAAAGTTATCTCACATTAGTTAGTTAAGGAAAAGATCATAGGTATATATAAATGATAATAATCTTCACTCACTCGAAGTCTTTAAGTGAAATCAAAAGTAAAGTCTTGAGATTTATGCATAAAGTGAATACTATTATATTAATGAAAAGATCTATCGTGGTTTCATTCTTATCACTAGAATTGAATATTCTATCTGTTGGGTTTTTATTCACATTGTGAAGGCCCATCAAATAAAGCCCATTAGGGCTAAGTGTTTTAAAGTGCATTTTGTCACTTTGGTAGAAAGAATACACAAGAACACAACAAAGGGAGAGCTGGAAATCAGCAGCTGAGAGAGAAACAACCTAGAGAGAAAGTAAATAGAGAGGAGAAGAGGTTTCTGCCCAGCTTCGGTATTTTGGCGTTTCCGATCGATTGCACCGTTGGATCGAGCTGAAATTTAGACAGCGTGTTCTTGACACGAGGGTCTTCAATCTGAACGGTGGAGATCGGATTTGGAGGTTTCTACAGCCAGATTCCAGTGGCGATTCGGTTCCACATTTTGTGAGATCTTTCTATTTATCTCTCTTGATTTGTGTTGTTTGTTGCCAAGATTAGTTTATCTTGAGTTGTTATGTGTTGTATACCTCTAGTTGTAACTAGAGAGAACTTGTTGTAGCCCATTATCGATTATAGTGGAGATTCGACTTCGGTCCGTGGTTTTTTACTCCTCGCCTTGAGGAGGTTTTTCCACGTTAAAATCGTTGTGTTGTGCTTGATATTTCTACCATGCTATATGCTTGCTGATTTTTCATTAGGAACATAAGAGAGGGAATAATTGATCCATATTAGAATAGTGTTTATTCCCAACACTATCTACTATATATTTGTGTAAAGTTAATGAAAATCAAAAGGTTTAGATCTTTCCCATCAATTTATTGGTAATATTGGTTATGTTCTCTCACTTGCTTTAGTTCATGCGGGACTTTATTTCAATCTTTCGACGCCTTTTATGACGTCTGAAATTGGCTTTTGAAAATGCAATGAAAGATCCAACTTTTCTTTTTTGTTAGTGAAGAAAAAATGAGGTAGCAGAGAGTTGCTTTTAGCTCATATGGATCACTTTTGTTGCATGGTATGTCTTGAAATGAATTTCATTTCCAAATCAAAATTTGTTCACTTTAATGAACATTATAGTCCTCAATGGGATTATGGGATGCTGAATTTGAGTGTCTTTAGCTGGGGTTTAAGTGTTTTTAACTAGGGTTTTGATTGTTTTATTATTATTGGTCAATTATTTTAGTTGTATATGGGTTGGTGTTCATCTGGAAACTTTGGTTTCAGCACCTATTTGAGTTTTAGGTTAAAAAACGAATTCAAATAATAATAAGATTTTCCTCTTTTTAATTCCTAAGTTTTTGGATGAAGTTTTTATTTAATCTTTATATTTTAAAATTAAACATTCCACAGGTATCTTTTGAGTTTTCTTTTTTACTTATTTTTCTTTAAGAATACAGTTAATGTTAGTATAATCATCATTTTGTTATGTCACTAATGATTCTTTTATCTTAATGGCTGAATTTTAGTAATATTGAAAGATCAAAGATTAAAAAAAAAATGGTTGATTTTAAAACATAGGGCAAATAAAAATTTTACCAAAACCGAGGGACTAGAAATATATATTTTTTCCTAAGGTTAAAATACCATTTTGATTCTTGTACTTTGAAATGTCCAATTTTTGTTTATGAGCAAGTACTTGAAAGATGGAGATTTCTTGAGAGCCCAAAAGGATAACTTGCCTTGTTTAGTCTAGAGGGAGTATTATATGAGGAAGGCAGTTATTCAAAGAAGATTTCGCTCGAGATTAGTTGGCAATGGAAGAAAATCTGTGGTAGAGAGTGATCCTTGACTTAGCTGGGATAATACTTTAGTTGCCTTAAGTGTTAAGGATCCTTGAAAAGATTTTTAAGTAGTGAATTTCATTGATGAAAATTATTTTTTTGAAAGAAGATACGAAATATATTATAGCAAAGCAAACGAGAAGCAAGTAAAAGCAGAATTAGAGTTCATGAGTATAAAAAGCTCTCCAATTTAGAGCAATACTAGCCGAATCATAATTACAAAAAGTTGAGTCTTTAGTACACCAAGATGCCATCTGTATAAGAATGTTCTCCCAAAGAGTTGTGGATGACACATCCAAGTGAGAGCTATCAAAGAGACGCGCGTTCCGTTCTCGCCAAATACACCAAAGAATTGAACCCAACATGTTACTTTGAAGGATATGTCGCTGGTTGGTAAGACGAATATCAATCTTGGAAAGAATGAAATCAGAGGTAGATACATTGTTGGAGGTAGGTTGCATATCAGAAGGAAGGCGAGACCAAATATCAGAGCAGTACAAACATTGCAAAAAGATGTGGTCTAGGCTTTCTTCACTATTTTTGCATAGAGAACAACGGCTCGGGTTGAGGCATTTATTAGCAAATCGTCGCTGCAAAATTTCCATAGTGTTGAGGTTGTTGTTGAGCATGATCCAGATAAATATTTTGATCTTCTTGGGGATATGAAGACTCCAAAAATCCAAACTCAGCTTGGGAGAAGTTGCCGTAAAAACATTTTGAGTTAACAATCCTTTTAGAGATTTCACAGAGAATTTTCCTTTAGAATCAAAATTCCAACTAAAAATATCACCATTACCTCCCGTGGGATGTCGCCAAGCATTGGAGATTTCAGCCCAGCTCTCGATTTCCCTACTCAATAAAGAGCGATGAGGCCTTAAATCCCAGCTATTGGTTGATGAACACCAAGCTTCACTTACAAGCATCTCTTTAGATAATGAAAGAGCATAAAATCGAGGAATAAGAGCCCGAAGAGGTCCATTGCCAACCCAATTATCCAACCAAAATCTGGTATGGCCACCATTTGATTATAGGTGGGATATAAATAAGATTGCTTCTATTTTCTCCGAAGAAGAGGCCATTATTCTTCTAGATAAGGAGGATGAGATTATGTGGAACTAGAGTTCAAATGGGTTGTTTAGGGTGTTAAGAGTGTGTATCATTTAGTTAGGAACATTTTATCAGAGTAGTTAAGATATCATTTAGCTATGAACATTTTATCGTTAAGATATCAAGAGTTTGTTACATCTTTCTTTTATTAGATTTAGGTTTTGTGTATAAGTAATCCCCACCTGAAGAGATAAAAATCAAGCCGTTATTTTCCATAAATCTAATAATGACGTGATTTTTATCTGGGGATTATTTATACACAAAACCTAATAGAAATATGTAACAATTCTTGATATCTAACTACTTTGATAAAATGTTTATAGCTAAATGATATATACTCTTAACACGCTAAATTATGGGAAATAAAAGTATTAAATTAATAAATTATTGGAAATAATGACATGATTTTTATCTTCACATGTGGGGATTATTTATACAAAAAAACCTTAATCTAACAATAAAAAGATGTAATCAACTCTTGATATCCTTACTACTCTGATAATAAAGGTCCAACTTGAATATTGGATAGAAGAAAAATAATAAAATAAATTAATAGATGATAAGGGAGGACCAGAACTCTAATTGGGAAAGGAGAAACGTCAATTCTTGTTTTTGAAAAGGGTGGGAAAAAGAAAAATGTCGATTGAATATGTCATGCAAAAAAGGTGTCATGGTACCCAATTGATCGTTAAACACGGGCAAGCAAAAGGGGCGGAAAATCATACTACTCTGATACCATATTAAATCAATAAATTATAAGAATAACGACGTGATTTTTACCTCCTCAAGTGGGGATTACTTATACACAAATCCTAAATCTAATAATACAAAGATGTAACCCACTCTTGATATCCTATCTACTTTAATACATTTCTCATTCTAAACAGGCACCTCCCTTAGATAATTTCTCGACTACCGAGTTTTAGAAATCCTTTTGGAAGGTTGAGGTGCCTCCTAAAGTTAAGATTGGGGCATGAAACCTATTGAAAAACCTCATCCCCATTAGAGCTAATATTCAATCTAAGGGAATATACATCACTGGCTATTGTCTGTTATCTGTCATGTAAAACGTCGAGAGAAACAAATATGCATGTGATCAAGAATTGTAAATTTGTTGTTCATGCTTCGATATCGTGTTCCGGTATTTAACCGACTTTGATTCTTTTTCAGGTCCACGGATTTAGGAAAGAGATGTTCTGGCAAGGGATTATAATTCGACAATTATAGAACTTACATAATTCTATAATGTATAATGAGAAAAAGAAGGCTAAAAATGAAGACCTTATAAGGCAACTGATTTTTAACTCTTTGAACTTACATGGGGTCTCGCCTTTTTTAAGCATTGGAGCTCACGAACTTGGAAGTTAAATGTTAATGGACTAAGGCCCATCACCAGCCTCAAAAGAAGGGATTAAAACACATCTTCAATATCATGGAGGACCTGACTATTAATCTAATTGTTACTATTCATTTTTTAGACGCAACTTAATTCAGCAATATTATAGCTAATATTTAGGATATGATTGTCTTGTTTAGGGACATATTCTTTTCTTTTTATGGTAGGGCTTGCAATCGGGCAGTTGATATGCTTATCTGTATCAATCTCAAGTATTTTTTTTTTTTTTTTTGTAGCTTTGAACTTTGTGTTATTCAAGGTTTGGATTATATTTTAAATTGGAGAATCTCTCTCACAAATTACCTTTGTGGTGATGGAGAAGCGGGTTCGCTCACATGTAGTTTTCGGTTGCCTTGGTTAGTTGGGATATTGTGACACTCCCTAAGGAGGAAGGCGGTCTTGGCATTATGAAATTGAATATAACGAATCGTGCTTTGCTTGGAAAATGGATTTGGCGGTTCTTTAATGATTGCAAAGAGAACTTAATGTGGAGAAATATTATTAATGCAAAATATACAACAAAGCAAAAGTTTCCATCTATGTTTAAGTTTAAAAGTTTTTCTCCCCATGGCTTACTATCCTCAGGTGTTTGGAAGTCATGGATAATCTTATGAAAGTACAAATTAACAATAGCATCAACACCAGTTTCTGGTTCGATAAATGGGCAAGAAATTTCAGATTATGGGAGAAGTATCCTCGTTTTCTGGCTTTGATTCGAACAAGTATATTTTGGTCAAAGATGCGTGGATTGTTGATGGAAACCAATGATCTTGTAATCCTTTTAGACCTCTTCTACCTCGCGAAATTGATAGATGGGCTGTTATTTCTGATGGTTGGACATCTCCTAGTAATCAATCGGAAGATGTTTTGGTTTGGCTGTCAGACCCCCAATGACCATAATTCCCTTGTTCATCATCCTACATCTACTTTCTGGAAGACCTCTATTGCCAAAAAAAATAAAAGTTTTTATATGGGCATTATTTTACAAAGGGCTGAATACTGCGACACTATGCAACGAAGGAAGACATTGAAATGCCTTAGTCCATCCATGTGCAACCTCTGTTACAAGAATGAGGAAGACATCAATCATCTTTTTGTTAATTGCTCACATGCGAGGTAAGTGTGGAATTTTCTCCCAAGCCATTACTCTAATTTTCAAATAATAAAAACTAAACTTATAATTTACTCTAATTTTTATTCACTCCATAATAGTAATTGTTTTAATATAAGAAAGAATATAACATATTTTTGAAGTTTACAGAGAGAAAGGTAATACTAAATTTTTTTTCAAAAGGAAAGTAATTTCTGAACTTTATAGAATCAAGAATCAATACATTGACAAAAATTGAGCATTTGAAATCACATAGATCAGAATGGAGCTTTTACCTAATAATAATCCAAATGACATTTAGACTCATAAAGGCATTTTTATGGACTAACATGGCTACTTATGTAGGTTAATCATGTGAAAATCAAACATACACTATTTTCTATCTATGAATTTCTTTATTTTGTTGTCTGCTTATTAACTCAAAATTTAAAGCAAATTTTGATAATGCAAATGTTTCTTTGAAAGATATGAAATGAAAGTTATTGTAGAAAAATTTGTTGAAAAACAAATATAATTTTTAAAAAACATACGCTGCTTTTTTTTTTTTTTTTTGAGTTACAACTCATACGCTATTCATCGAGACTTAAAAGAATATTAATTTCCAACAAAAATAGTGCAATAGTTTGCCTAAATAAGCCAAGTGTGAATTAGACAGCAAAGTCTTTGTCAAATTGATAACCCAATATTAACTATTTCAAAGTTAGAGGTTGATTTTTCCTATCTTCACATATTATTAAGCTGCTTGACATAAAAGGCTTTTCCATTCACACCCTCAAACTCGTAGGATATTAATTCCAAGGTAGGTTTATTGGTTGTTGCATAAGTGATTTAAATGTTCTTTTTTTTATTTAACCGTCTTTAGGGTGAAGTTTTGAACTTATAACTTTTTAGACCCCGTTTGATAAACATTTGGTTTTTGTAATTTAAGTTTATTTTCACTCAAATTTCTTATCATATGTTTTACCCTTCCTACAATCTATTCATATTTTCTTAAGAAAGTAGCTGATTACTAAACAATTTTTAAAAACAAAAACAAATTTTTGGGAAGCTACTTTTTTTTCCCAAATTTTAGTTTGATTTCTACAAATATAGGTGGGAGGTAAATATCTAAGTAAGAAAAAATTTATGATAAAATAGTTGTTGTATGTTTAAATTTCAAAAACCAAAACTAAAAAACCAAAACATTATCAAACCGGGTCTTAATTATTAGATTTTGAATCATATCACTTGTACTATACTCAACTTAATTGTTTGATGATGAATAAAACTTGAAGAAAAGTATGATTGAAATATTTTATAGAACTCTAATCACACTGTGTGGGATTAGTCAAAAGGTTTCCAATTCATGAAATGAAACAGAAAGCGTTTTTCATGTTACAAGTGAAAAAAAGTATTGGCCATAATTTAAAGTATAACAATTGAAGCGAATCATCGAAGGTTAGTGGCGCAATAATTTTATTGTTTGGTTGTAAAACTATTCAACACTAGCGCATATGTTCGATCTTGAGAATCGATATTTATCCCCCTCTCCTGATATATACTCAAAAAAAAAATCATTGAAGCAAATCAATATTACATTTTGATTGTATCGAATAGAGCCCTAGTTACCTGGTCATAACAAAATCTACTAAATCCATGTAAGATCAATTGATTAAAAATTGACCTAAACGTCTACTTTAGTAACATTTATCAATTTCTCATTTAATTACTTCAATCCATAAAAGTTTTTCTTTAATTTGCATACATCAAACATAGCTAATGGCAAGTGTGAACCTAATAAGTTAAGTTTGATTTTAAAATGTTTGACATAATTAAATTTTTAATTTTTTTTTTTTGTGGAAAAATTAGAGTCATTTACTTATAGATAACTATTTGACTTGATGACAATTCAGGACATCTGTGTACTCCTTCTCAAAATCCAAACTAAGGAGACGACAAAAAAAAATTTACAACTTAAATTTTGAATTTAATATCTCTAAAGTATCATGAAGTAATTTAATGATCAAGAGGTATTTGAATTAATCTTTTACAAAAAAATTTGACATTTAAATATTTTAGCAGTATTTCATATTTATCAACGTAATTCTTAGAAAAATAATCCTCCTGATATTGTTTGGCCAATCATCTTATATAACTCATTTTTTATATTTATTTATTATTTGTTTGAATTATAAAACTCAACTATATATTGACACAACAATTGGATCATCCTTCTATAATGGGCCTTCGTAGTCAATCTGAGCCCATAGTTCGGCGTTAATAAATGGGAAATGACAGGAAATGGCTAAGTTTAGGGGAAAATAGAGGTCATGGTATTCGACTTTAAATGCATGGCTAAAAAATAATTAGGGAGAAAGATAAATATTTTTATCTCTAAATTATTATTTTAGTTATTTTTTCATTTAGGTCTTTCACATAAAAAAAAAAAAAAAAAAAACTAAAATACCCCTAAACGATATTAAAGATGGATCCACGAAAATATACTTTTGAGCTCGCCCTGAATCAACGCAATATGAGTTCAAATACCTACAAAGATTAAGATAATGGTTAGTTTTCTTTTAAAAAAAAGTCTACTATAATTTAATATGATAAAGAAAAGAAGGAAAAAATTTCTTACGCCATATAAGCCACCAACGATAATGTTTTTACTTCTTTCATATTGCAAAAGTCAATAATATCGTCTCTTAATACACAACTCTTGCGACTTGTACCGAAGAGCCCCTCAGGAAGTTGCATGGAGATACTACTGTCAGTCTTCATTATCGACTCTGCATGGCGAAAGATAGAATTCAAACCTTCTGGTAGATCTAACATCTGCAAATCACCAACTTTGATTTTGTCTTTAATCTTCTTCTTAGATTTAACCTACAATAAGTAAGTTTTAATTTTATCATGATTCATGAGAGATCTAATGAGATTTTTTAGAAATTAATTGTTTTTATCGAGCGTACCTTCATCTCCTCATTGAGAATCACTAAATTGCGTGGTCATGGGACATGTGACCCAATAGATTGTTTTGTAGTTTTCAAATCATCTCTTACCGTGATCGGTAAAAATTTGCATCAACGATCGCCACATCTATTGAGACTCTAACATTATTTTCTCCTAATGGTATTCCATGAATTGTAGATCCTAGTGTCTTATCCTCAAGTAGTATTCCGGATGCAACAACATTTGAAATTACATCTTTTGGCAACAAGCATGATTTTCCCTTTAACAAAAAAGAAGTGCTAGTTAATAAAAATTGCATCTTTTATATATGAAAGACGACACTTAAGAGAAATTTGGCATATTGTACCTTGGTTGAAGGTTTTATGATATCTTCCAATTGTTCTGTACTAAGCTTCCCCATTGGTATAATTACTTTGTCGTCAACTTTATCTTCATTCTTTTTAGCCATTTTCAAAACTTGCTTGGTGCAACTCCCTTGTTCAGATTTTGGAGTGTCTTGTGTGTTCATTTGATTTGCTTCCAACTCTTGAATGCGTTGTCGAAGTAATTCATTCTCATTAGCAAGTTCCATTTCCTTTGCAGTTCTCTTCAGCCCACTTTTTGGAGTGTGGAAGTATGAAGTAGGTGTAATGAAACCACCTACTCCACGTACACGCCCATTGTGTTCGTGGAGTGCCTAAAGCTTTAGTCAACACATCATTAGGATTCGGAAACTTGTGGCTGGTTGGGTCTACAGTTGCAATGATATCATCCTTAAAAAAAAGAAGTTATTTGTCATTTCAACTACTCCATGAACATGTTAAAAAGAAACGAAAGTTATTTACCATCTTGTCAACTACTTCTTGAACATGTTCGTCCACAATTTCTCCTTTCTTATTAGAATGTGCAATCTTCCACATGTTATGTCATTGAAGCTGACTATCATCTAATCCTTTATTCTTCTAAACTCCAATAAACATAATAAGTTAGATACATGTTATGAGGAATTAGATTATTATAAATTAAACAGAAAGTATTACCATTTCTTCCTTCTTGTTGGCATAACCTTTACGTGAAAGGCGATGATGATACCTATTACTTGCTTGTTTTGCTTGTTGTTCGGCTCTCAATTTCTACATTAATGTGTACTTCGTAAGAAACCAAAAAAATATATATATATACCCACACGAATTCAATTATTTTCATACCTCGAACTCGAGTTAACCTTGATTTGACAAACTCGCCCACTCGAGTTTTGTCAAGAAATGAGTATAAAGTTGGTGGATTTTCTAAAATTTCAGGTTGATCTTTAAATGGCATTATCCACTTTGTAGTTAGAATGTTCTTGAATTGTGAAAAGCTACCCCACCCGTTCTGAGTACCTTCTTTTTAGCTCGTCCATCAAATTCAAAATCATTCTACACATTAAAAAATAAATACTTTTAATAAATACAACCACAAATAAATTAATATTATTATTATGGTGAAAGTGAACATACCTCAACGATATTAAACAACTTCTCTTTCAACTCACGTGGTACGTCAGGCCATTTCTTATATGTAATAGGGATGTGATGATGAACTGTTGATCCAATGAAGGAAGTAAATTTGTGTCCACTATCCCCAATGGGCACTCCATCTTCATTGAATATAACCAATCATTTCTCCCCATCTTTCTTTTTACTTCTTCCTTCTTTCATAGTAGTTGTGCCTCGTGTTCGCTTTTTAGTTGAGGTTTCTTCTTCATCGACATTTGTAGGCTTCATGATAAAAGAACTAAACTACAAGTGGAAAGTAGAAAACGTTAGCATACATATTTAATAAACAAATCAAACAAGAAATGATATAAATTTATAGAAGTCATAAAAATCGAAAACCCATCCCGTAAATGTTATTTAGGAATCCAAGTACCCTCACAATCTACTCGCACATAGTTTGAGATGTTATCATCCAAGTCACTTGTGGATTCAACATTTGGCATACTGTTGGGCATTCCTTGACAATGTAGTACCGTGTCTCCAAGTTCATCCTCATAATATTGATCTTCAAATTCTCTTTGTGGTGGAGTAAGCACAATTGACCATCTGGCATCACTTGGATCCTCAACATAAAACACTTGCCTTGCTTGGGTTGCTAGTATAAATGAGTCATACTTGTGTCCTATTCTATTTAAGTCAACTAACAAAAAACCTAACTCATCGATTTTCATACCATTGTTGTTTTCAATCCAATCACACTTAAACATTGCTACATGAAAGGTATTATAATTCAGCTCCCAAATTTCTTGTATGACTCCATAAAAAGACATGTCTCCAAAAATAGGATTTTTATCTTTTGAACTAGAGACTTGCATTGTATTTGCAACTAAACTAACTCCACTATTTTATACGCTTCTATCATTGTCACAAGACTTTGTTTGATATTGACACCCATTAATGATATAACCATTATATTTAGTCACATTCGGATGAGGGCCATGAGAAATCCACCTCAAGTTATCAGAAACCTTAATATCTCCTTTTTCAAGCTCGGCTGCCACCTATGATCATAACTCATAAACACAGTTACTATCAAATGCTATGCAGGTATAATACTAATGCATTAATATTACATTGAACATACTCATTACCGTTTCACGTAACCAAGATGCGAAACATCGATTATGTTCGTCTTGAACCCATTTCTGATTTTTTGATCTACTAGGTTGTTGTGATTGCAGTACTAACATGTGTTTCCTTTGGATGAAATATTTAGTAGTATAGTTAGGTTGACATCATATGTTTCAGTAAATCAATGAAACATAATTAGAGAAATTAACTTACTCTATATATGGTTGCACGTCAATTGTATTTTCCAAAACATATCACTGAGCTTGATATAAAACTTCACATTCAGTGCGAATAATACTCCGCTCGACAACGGTTTACCAACATTTGAATTGTGTAGTTGCTCTTTAAATTTTTGACTTCCAAGACCAATAAGAGGTACTCCACATAAAAATTTCGAACAAAATTCAACGACTTCTTCTAATATATAACTTTCAAGAATACAACCTTACAGGCGATGCCTATTTCTCATGTAATTCTTAATCACTTTCATGAATCTTTCAAATGGGTACATCCATCGCAAATATATAGGCCCACAAAGTTTTACTTCTCTTACAAGATGTCTTGTGAGGTGCATCATAATTGTGAAAACGAAGGTGGAAAGTACTTCTCCAACAAACATAGAGTAACCACGATATCCTCTTGCAACTTGTCTAATTGTATAACATCTACCACTTTGTTGCATATAGAATTAAAAGATGATGCACAGTAGTGTTATAGCGTATCGAACATATTTGGTAGTACAGATCTTATTGCAATAGGAAGCAATTGTTGCAGGATCACATGACAATCATGGGACTTCAAACTATTAAGTTTCAAATCGTCCATTGACACAACATTTTTAATATTGGAAGAATAACCAAGAGGAACTTTCACGTTTGAAAGCGTTCTCAAAACACAACGTTTCTCCTCCCTAGTAAGAGTGTAACAAGCTGGGGGAATGTAGTCTTTTTTGTCGCCAATAATAGGTTGAAGCTCTGGTCGAATCTTTAAGTTCTTTAAATCTCGTCTAGCACTCAATCCATCTTTACTTTTTCCCGGGATGTCAAGTAATGTACCCAATATATTCATGCATACATTTTTTCAATGTGCATCACATCCAAACAATGTCCGACATGAAGATGTTTCCAATAAGGAGCTCGAAAAAATAGACAACCTATTCCAACAACTTTTTGTAGTTCTTTTTTTAGTTGTCTCTTTTCAGCTTTCTTTCCTATTAGAAATTTCAAATCTTTAGTTTTGGCAAAAACTTCTTCACGGACAAAGGTTCGGAATGGTTTCAAGTTCTTTATGTCCATTAAAAGATTTTTGTTGACGTCGAAATATATGATTACACGGCAAAACTTTTTGATGTCCAAGGTATGCCTCTTTTTGCCCATGTTTCAATCTTATAGAAGAAGTGTTATCACCGCAGATTGGACATGCCTTATAACCCTTAACAGAACACTCACTAAGGTTTCCATAGGCGGGAAAATCGTTAATTGTCCATAATAAAGCGCCCTTAAGTTGAATAGTTCATCTCGGTAAGCATCATAACATTGTACACCGCTTTCCCATAAAAGTTTTAAATCCTCAACTAACGGTGCCAAGTATATGCCAATGTCATATCACGGTTGTTTTGGACCGAAATCAACATCGATAACATCATGAACTTTCTTTTCATACACAACCATGGTGGAAGGTTATAAATAATCATCACCACCGGCCAACAACTATATTTAGAGCTCATATTACCATGTGGATTTATTCCATCCGCTGACAATGCTAAACGAAGATTCCTAACTTCAGAACCAAAGTCTGGCCATGTGAAATCTACTAACTTCCAAGCCGGTGAATCAGCGGGATGACGTAATTTACCATCTACAACTCTATCATCAGAATGTCATGTCAAGTTCTTAGCACAATCAAGAGTTCTAAACATCTTTTTGAATCGTGGAATAGGTGGGAAATACCATATAACTTTTACGGGAATTTCTTTTTGTTTCTTCTTCTTATTTCCATCAAATTTCCATCTTGATTCACCACATTCAGGGCAAGTATTTGCATTGGCATATTCTTTTCTATATAAACAACAATCATTAGGACATGCATGAATTTTTTCATAATCCATTCCTAATGCACCCAAGGTTTTCTTTGCTTCATACATCGACGAAGGAAGCTCGTTATTAACCGGTAAAATTTCTTTTAATATTTTGAGTAGTTCAGAAAAACTTGCATCACTCCATCCAAATCTAACTTTCAAGTTATACAACTTCACTAATGTAGACAACTTAGTAAATTTCTTGCAACCCATATATAAAGGTTTTTCAGCATCGTTAAGTAACTTCTCAAATCCATTGAGGTCCTTTGAATATTCTTCATGAGCGACTTCAATCATTTCCTTAACACCTCCAATATCATTTTCTTCATACATTTCAGTGTCCGTCTTAGAATATTCTCTATGGACAATTGAACTAGGAAGTTCTTCCCCATGACAAAACCAGATTTTATAACTTTCATCTATGCCGTTGACATATAAATGGTCTCTTATATCATTGCGACAATGTTTTTCACAATTCCCACATTTCAAACAAGGGCAACGAATGGTAGTACTAGTTGTATTAGAAAATCCATATTCAATGAACTTTTCCACACCCAACTCAAAATCTTTCGATAACCTACTTTTGTTCATCCATGATTTATCCATGATTTGGAAAGCTGTTAAATAAAGCAAATAGTAATATCCCATAAGAAATTAGTCAACTTGATGACATTCAAAGTATCAATTCAATAATTAGCCAAAAGGAGAAAGATGACACAAGTATAGCTAAACCTGAGATAAATCTTAAAATTGCTCATGGTTTTGGGCAGGTTCCAAGTATTTTAAGACTCGTAGTTCACTACGGATAAATTGATTGAACACAAGTATGGTTGGGTGTTTAAAACCCCCATATTGATGTGGAAGGTCTTGGTTTGCATGACTATGATACCATCATTATTCATTAAGCAACCAATGGACCTAGGAACTGTGAAATATAGGCTTAACAAAAACCGGTACAAGTCATCTAAAGAATTTGTTGAGGATGTGAGACTTACTTTTCACAATGCTATGACATATAATCCGAAAGGACAAGATGTACACGTAATGGCGAATCATCAACAATATTTGAGGATAGATGGGATAATAGAGGCAGACTATAATCGTGAGATGAGATTTATACTAGACTATGGAGCTGCTCTATCTACGCCTACTTTTGGAAATGCCCGTTTTCCACCTCACCACCTCTTGATATGAGAAGAATATTGGTAAAGTCTGAATCCACCACCTCTTAACAACCAAATTCAATTCAGCATAAATAGCAATCAAACATTCAATCCCCAACAATCAACTTCAGTTCAAATCCAACAATTACAAAAAATTCCTAAACTCAAAATTAAGGTTTATAACCACACCGACAAAAACTAAATAACAAAAAACAACAATAATAGAAAAAGAGATCACCAAAAACGTTAACAAAACATCACACATTGCATAACAGAAAATAAACTAGAAATGTGAATTGCAGAATCATATCAACATTTGTAAAAGATATAAAGACAGAAAAAGGAAAACAAGAAAAAAGTTCTAAAAGAAAAAGAAAAGCGAAAGAAGGTCATGACATTTGAGAAATTAACCTAAAAAACAAAAGGTCAAACCGCTGTGATGAGTAGAGTTCACGGATGTATCAGCAACAGCACCGAATCTCAGTTTGGTTGCAATATCCTAAAGCAAACAGAGAAAAGTGAAAAAAACAAGAAGAAGATGAAGTGAAAAAGTGAAAAAGTGAAAAAGTGAACTGAACTCACCGCCGGAATGTAGCGCAGTATCTGCGACGGATTGAGGCTGCAAAGGAGGCTGCGACGAATCTGTGATGGAGGCAGCAACAGAGGCCGGGATGGAAGCTACGACGAGGAGGGTTTCCAGAGGTTTTGCAATTGAGAGAGACGAAGCGTGAGGAGAGTTTCACGGAAGAAGAGAGAAAGTTGAGCATTTTGGGGTTTTTTTTTTAGATTTTAAAAAACGGCAGCGTTTTGGGTTTTATTTTTATTTTTATTTTTTAAAGCCATTTTGGTTTAACAAAATAAAAATTATAATGCGCGCCAACAAAGCCCGCTAAAACATTTACCATTTTTCTAATGTATATGACCGTTTATAAGTGTCGAGCATTTTCGTGCCCAGCTTGACGCTTTCACAACGTCAAATATTGTAAAACATAAAAAAAACGGGATTCTAGAAGGAATTTCAGCCTGATTTGAATAATACTTGACGTTTTCATCATAAATTAACTCATTATTTGACGTTTTTAACCCAAAATGTCAAGTATTTCAGAATAGGTAGTGTCAAGTAATGTCATTTTTGTAGTAGTGCAAATTGCGGATTCAGCATACCCCACCACTAATATTGGTGTGGCCTGTCTATGATCATTCCCCACTACATCCACATGACATGTGTGTATCCACAAACTTTTTGATAACCCATAATTTATGTCCCTTGCAGACAGACGAGCGAATATACCAACTACATGTTTCGTTCACGCTCAAATGTACAACCACTATACATCATGATCTACAGGATGAAACAACCATTATACAACCCACTCGCAAACCCATTGTACATCCACGGTATATCATGATCTAGTTTTAGAACTATACCTTTTGATTTATCAGCCCCGTCGTGATAAAGTGATAAATTCGAAACTTTAGAACGACCGCTCAATTGAAGACTCGATTCAATGGAATCTATCAACTGCATTATTGTTGTCGAATGCTCAACATTGATTTGGGATGTCGTGTAGTTCACATATACGTCCTTGTCATCCCAAATACCGTTGAACGAAACAGTTACGAGTATGAGATCCATAGTCCGATTGTATTGTTCTTGAACGGAGGTGGAACAAAGATTGAATTTTTACTACAAATCAGAATGATCAAGACTTTTACCTAGATCGGGATTGAGTTTTACTAGATAAATGTTTATGTGGAACGACTAAAATGTTTATCGACAACTCTTGATTGATCGGGATCTTCAACCAAGGTACAATATGCCAAATTTCTCTTAAGTGTCGTCTTTCATATATAAAAGATGCAATTTTTATTAACTAGCACTTCTTTTTTGTTAAAGGGAAAATCATGCTTGTTGCCAAAAGATGTAATTTCAAATGTTGTTGCATCCGGAATACTACTTGAGGATAAGACACTAGGATCTACAATTCATGGAATACCATTAGGAGAAAATAATGTTAGAGTCTCAATAGATGTGGCGATCGTTGATGCAGCCTTACCGATCACGGTAAGAGATGATTTGAAAACTACAAAACAATCTATTGGGTCACATGTCCCATGGCCACGCAATTTAGTGATTCTCAATGAGGAGATGAAGGTACGCTCGATAAAAACAATTAATTTCTAAAAAATCTCATTAGATCTCTCATGAATCATGATAAAATTAAAACTTACTTATTGTAGGTTAAATCTAAAGAAGATTAAAGACAAAATCAAAGTTGGTGATTTGCGGATGTTAGATCTACCGTAAGGTTTGAATTCTATCTTTCGCCATGCAGAGTCGATAATGAAGACTCGATGAGAGTATCTCCATGCAACTTCACGAGGGCTCTTCGGTACAAGTCGCAAGAGTTGTGTATTAAGAGACGATATTATTGACTTTTGCAATATGAAAGAAGTAAAAACATTATCGTTGGTGGCTTATATGGCGTAAGAAATTTTTTCCTTCTTTTCTTTATCATATTAAATTATAGTAGACTTTTTTTTAAAAGAAAACTAACCATTATCTTAATCTTTGTAGGTATTTATACTCATATTGCGTTGATTCAGTATGAGCTCAAAAGTATATTTTTCGTGGATCCATCTTTAATATCGTTTGGTCAATACACACCGGAAATTAGAGCACGTAATCTTTGTTCGAGGCCGACGATCGCAAGAAAAGATCAATTGGTTGTTACTCCATATAATCCTGGGTGAGTAAAAGTTTATTCATTACAAAAATAGTTTATCACTTAATTACTTTTAGTTTGATAATCTAACACTTGTGTATTTTTGTTTAGTGGTCATTGGTCACTGCTCATTGTGAATCCATACGAAGATATTGTTTATCATTTAGATTCATTACGTACAAGTTCAAAAGTAGATATCAAGTCTGTAACATGCACGTAAGTTATGTTTTCACTTTGAATTATATGTTGTCTATTCATTTTGGATGTTTTATATTTTCTTTTTTAATATGTTAAGTATTTATGTAGGGCACTTGCAATATTTCGAGCTCAGAAAAAAAATAAAAGTGGATAGAAATAAAACATTATGGAAAAATGTTAAGGCAAGTATAATACTTTTTTCTTTTTCTTATTTTCATTTTGTTTTCTTTTTAATTTGTTTGTGAAAATAAAAGCGTTCTCTTTGTTCTTGTAGTGCCCATTACAATCAGGTATAGTGGAATGTGGGTATTATGTAATGAGGTATATGAGAGACATAATAACCAAAGATATCACCATCATCACAGAATCGGTACGTTACATATAAATTTATAGTAAAAAATATTTTCTTATTTGAAATAAGCAAGACTAAATTGAATTTCTTATTCTTAGGTTGATACGAGGAAGTCATACACAAAAATCGAGATAGATGAAGTCAAGAGTGGAATAGGCGAACTTTATTGGACGATATTATTGACTTTTTTGTGGTTGAAGAAATTTTTTGGATCACTTTATTCTATGCATGGACCATATTGTTTTTTTGGAAGGATGGGTATAGATATCCATATTATTTTTTGGGAAGGATGGGTATAGGTTCTTTTTTTGTATACATAAAACACGATTACTTCGTATATTTTGGCTGGTTGGTTAGTTATCCTGCAGAGTTCTTTTTGTGTACATGAAACAAAATGTTCATTATGTTCTCATATTCTTTTTTGTGTACATGTATGATGGAACAATTGATAGATGAAATATATTATTATTCTGGTTTGAAGAATGCTTTCTGATTTGCAGGAATGTTTTCAGGTTTACAGGAAATTTGGGGAATGATTATTTAAAATTAAAAAAAAAAAAAGAATATATCGCTTGACGTTTCTTAAGTGTCATTAGGTTTCAATTACTTTGCGCATAGAAACTGTCTAATGAGAATAATCTTTGTTCAAAATGTATGATTACTTGACGTTTATTAGATGTCAATCAATACCTACATTTGACGATTTTTAAATGTCAACCAACATCTTATATTTGTGATCCACACAATGGTCAAACTACCCACTATACTTAGCGTTTTCCACGATTGTCAATGACCACACTAAACTTGACGCTTTACGATTGTTAACCTACCTATGTATTTGATAGCCATTGAATGTCAACTATATATATAGTTGACGGTTAGACGACCGTCAAGTAAAGATACATTACTTGACAGCAGTATAGTTGACGTTTGGAAAACCGTCAAGTAACGTTGTAGTTGACATTCTCCAGGCGTCAAGTAATGTCATTTTTGTAGTAGTGTTGGTCTTTTTTGCGGCTGGAAGTGGTTTCAAATCTAAGCTCGCGTAGGGGGTAGGGTTTTCGATGTGTTTTCAACGGGAAGAAAAATGGGAGATGAACTGTATGTTTTCCAACAAAAAGCACATTTAAGGTAAGTTGAGGTACTTTTCTTTTCTTTTTTCTTTCTTTTCTTACCAAAGAAGCTCATACGCCATTTCAAAAAATTTGAATTTACTAACAAGTAGTAGGGGTGTACAACATATGTGAAGGGGATGTATAGCAATACTTTGTCAATGTCAAGAACAATATTTTAAAACTACATTTTAAGTTTAAATTTTCTAAATCTATAATTTCACCATATCTTTTCAAAGTTGGAATTGTCAACTTTAATTATTTGACTAAAGTTTGTTATAATTATTTATTCTATTTTAGATTTTTTTATATTCAAAGTAGTAACACAATATCTTACTTAAAATAGATTGGAAAACAAAGACTAGAAAATGTAGGAGAGGTACAATGGTCAATCTATCACCTTATTAAAAATGAAAAAAAAAATCCAGATTTTAAAAAAGGACATCTAACGATTAGAAGCAAGTGCCTTCATTATTTTTCAATATTTAATCATTTTCCTAGTTGTCCCTTAACAAATACTCGATTCATTAAATTTTCATAAATATTACTTTTTTTTTAGCTTATTTAGGAATAGACTGAATATTGAAAATGATTGCAAATCTAATCTCCAAATAAAATATCAGTAAATATAATTTTCAATAATGAATTTATGAATTTGGATTATTAGACGATTACATTTATATTTTTATTAAATATATTTATTAAAAGTTGGAATTTATTATTAACCAAAAACAAAATTTGTAAAAATTTTCCAACTTCAATCCCTGAAATTGATCTCCATCATTTCCGTCTCATAACTCTCATTTTATCAGTTTCCTTTCTAATTCTCTTTCTTATTCTCAAAACAAAACCTAAATTAAAAATGAATTTATTTATAAAAATATATTATTCTTCGAATTAATAATTAATACGGTATATCGTAATTTATACTAGTGGATATTTTATTTTGCTATCGTCTAATACTAAATGATTTATATGGGTATTAATATAGTTATTGTATTAATACACCTTATTTAAATTAAGAGCATTATAATGTCACCAAATGAGTCGGTGGTGCAATTGATTTTTTTTTTTCGGTCCCCTAATTGTACAAATATTACAATACATTAAGAGTATTAATAATATAAGTATTACAAATACAATATTTAGATTAATATGTTTATTGCTATACAATCATTTAAAAAATATATGAAAATATTATTACAATAATACGTACTTATTGTTGGTTAACAAAATTAGGGAGTTAATTGTTATAAAAATTATAATTTAGAAAAGGTTAATCTCAATATATATATATATATATATATATATATATATATATATATATATATATAATGTTTAAAAATATCAAAATTATACTTATTTTTCTAAATTAGTTTAAAAAATTTATGATTCTACCAAAGATAATTGTAAATTTGGGGGTTCTTTTTATTAAACATCCCTAAATGGTTTTCTTTTGATTTAATTTAAATGGGTTGTTTTTCCCTTCAAATTCTTTAAACAAAAAAACAATTTATAATTTTTTTTCTTTATTTAACAAACAAAAATTTAACTCTTTTAATCATTTAATTTCTTTTGACAATTCCAACGACCAATTTACACAACCTAAAATTCTTGAAATTACAAAATTAACCCAAAGTCAATTATCATTACAAAATGGTCCCTAGGAATAAATCATCAAAATACTCCTACGGTCAAAACTAACCAACAATTACTCTGAAAATCTACTAGAAAAAATAATTGAACCTGGAGGGTTTAACAGAAAATATGGGGCGTTACACCTTATTTAGGTGGTTTGTTATAGGACAAATTGAAAGGATTTTCGGCAATGATGTGGATAATGAGGGATTCTAGGGCTCCAATTTTGATATGTTTTCAAAATGTTCCCTCAATTTTAAAACAAACACCTCAACCTCAAAGACTGTATACTTCTAAAACAAGAATTGATGATCCATACCTAATTTCTCTTAGAATGCTTAAAATAGATATCTATATATAAAAACAAAATTAGAATCTTAAGTGTTACAAAAACTATATAAGTATTTAAAAAGACAAATATATAAGAAAAATATATAATATTTAAAAATATCAAAATTATACTTATTTTTCTAAATTTAATATGACTGAATGTCATAAATTTATGATTCTAAAAAAGTGTCATAAAACGCGCATTTTTTATTTATGACACTTTGTTGTGATGATAATTTTATTTTAATTACTGATTACTAGATGATTCTAATAAAGTGTCATAAAACGCGTTTTTTTGTTTATGACACTTTTATTGCTTTTCCTCATAAATTTTATTTGTCACAAGTGTCATCTAAAGCCCTTTTTCTAGTAGTGATTAAAAATATATATATATGTATATTCTACGTATTTAAGTCGAATTGACCAATTATACAATATAATAATAAATACATAATATAAAATAAATACAGTATTTATCTGTAATACAATCTTTAATTCAGCTTCCACGCCAACAAAAATTAGGGATTTCAGTCTTTGTATTCGAGTATTGCGAATGTCAAGGAGAGAATAATGACGCAAAAATTGAATTTTGACCGTCGAATCTTCAGCGTCTTCGGTATGACGATAAATTTGCATCTTCAGCGTCAATGTTCTACTCTAGTGAACAAACCTTTCACGGGATGAATTAGTGGAGTAGAAATGAATTAACACAGATAACCAATTACGTCACAGACACATTCCGTATTTGTCCATACTTTGTAAACTACAAAAGACTTATGAATGGATGAGAAGCTTTCAGGAAGTAATATTGATTTATAAATCAATATTAGCATAGTAATAATCAATCAATATTAGCATAGTAATATTGATTTATTTACTACAAAGATCAGAAATATATTTCTCAATATTTATACACAACGTCATAGCTTCATAGTAGCAAATCTCTTGTTCAAGCCCAAGCTAATATCAAAATTTTTAAATCCATTGAGGGTATTTGTTTGCCATATTTAAGAAGGATTTATTAACTTCTCCTTAAAAACCTACATCCAAACGAATTTTTACGAACTCGTCCTCATTTTTACTTTTAAAAATAGTTTCTCATTTCTAACCATTCATTTCTAATCATTTATTTATAATTACTCAATCATTTTTAACCACTCATTTCTAATCAATCAAAATAATCTATTTTTAACCATTACTTTTTAATCATTTCATTTTTTAAGTACTCAAAATAACTACTTATTTTAAATCTACATCCATACAAATTTTTACTATAACTTTTGTATGCAAAAATTACATTCAAGCAATTTTTTTCTTACAACTCTCAATTTTTAACTACCAAAATAACTCCTCAAGCTAAATCTTTCTTTAGTAAACAAACTCCACCACAAGTGAGTATTAATTGGTATAGTGAGAGAGAGTATTAATTAATATAATTAAATTTATCTAATTTAATATAATTGAACAAAATTAATTCTTTCCTCATTCAACTAGATTGGTTTCATTGAGGCCAACACAAACGACAGTAAATTATTGGTTATTGATAAACAAGAATGATAATATTTCTGGCCATTTTTTCACTTTTCAACAACCTTGTAAATTTGTTTCTAAATGTAAACAGTGTGTAAATGATACAACTGTAAGCTAATAATACAAAATCTTGTAGCATCAAAAATTTACACCCTGCAGACTCGCTATATATCTTCTAAAGTCAAAACTTTAAATGGTGGGTAATTAAATTAGAACATCAAATAACTCAAAACTTTAAATACGAGGTCAAAAGTTACAACTCATCAGACATCGATTTTCTGCATCAAATCAAAGCTACCGGTACCCATCTTTACTGGCAAACCAAGACAGATCCTAGAAGATGGAGTTTCCAAGGTGTCTACTTCTCCATGAAATGCAGCTTCAACAATGAACTTTGCAGCCGTCTCGAACGTCATTCGACTGAAAGGAGATATTGAGTCGGCGATGCCTCCTAGTCGATTCATTGGTCGGTACCCACCAGAATGAGTCATGTAATCAGCAACGAGCGTTAGATGTCGAATATTGACAGATATCCCATAAGAATTGAAAATGTTTCGAATTTCTCTTATTATGGTCTCCCTAGCAGCTTCCACTCCATACGTTTGAAGCATGGCATGAATGTCATTGGAATATATATATCTAACATCGAGTTCGTCTTGCAACTCCCAGAGCGTCTTAAAGTCGACTCCCGAGGTCTGCAAGGCAGGAACTTTTTCCTTTTCTTCTGGTTTGACATTTTTTCTTTCCTTGGGATTACTCCCATGGTATATTACCTGACCTTCCTTGCAAGTAATTTGTTGACAACGGATGATGTTGCCAGAGCTTTGGATAGAAACCTTCTGGGCCGTTCTCTGAGCGATCTGTTTACACATGCGAGACATGAAGTTAGTTAAATGATGACAGTGATGAAAGGAGACTTGACAAGAAATAAATCACAATATATTTCAAGAAACAGATTTACACCAACAGATTAAGGGGACTGCATGAAAATGTCCGCTATTTTTTATCATTGTTTATCCACACAGACGTTTGAATTTGAAGGTATAATGTTCCCACAGAATAACAGACACGTGTATCGTAAGTAACCTTCAAGAAAATGTAGCTATTTTCAAAGTGCGAGATTGGTTGAGACCACTTGTGAGCTTTGAAATTTTAAAAATGCTTTACAAGTAGATTTCAATTTTAATTGGGGATGAAATGACTCGACAAAGGTTTAGGTTAATCGGTGATTTAACATAATTTAAACTAGTGAGTTGGAGTAAATTTAATTATATCAACCAACAAAGGTCATGTATGCATAGCCATTTTCATAATTTCAAAGTCCACTAATGAGAAAAATATTTGTGATATAATTAAATTTATCCAAAACTTGAGTTGATTGGTGATTTAACCAATAGTTAATTTGTTTGATTACTTTAATTGATAAACTAAATGGATAAAGAAGACAAACTAAAGAAAGACATCCTTAACAAGACTAATTATCAACTAAAATAATTTAACTAATTAATGCTAGAGTATTTTGGCAACTTGTCCACACACTTGCACGCTTTGCTATTATAAGCAACAGAGAATAAAGGTGTAAACAAAAATGCTAAATATATCGAAGTGATTGAACAGATTATTCTCTACAAATACACAAGTGCAAACATGAACTGACCATTCTGAAATTATAAGATAATGTATAAAAGAAAGGAACAAAAAATAAGCGATCCAGATGAAAAGAGACAAGTGTCAGAAAGTACCTGGGTCAGTAAAATTTGAGGTTCATTGGTAAACTTAAAATGGACCTCAAAATGATTTCCCTTGGCTTCCACAAAAATTGTCCTATCATAGTCCTTTCTCAAGAACTCTGCTTTAGCTCTCTTCTTCTTTTTGTTCGTTGTTTTGGTTGTTTTTCCTTTCAAATTGGACTTTGAGACATCTATTATCTCTGTTTGATTCTCAGATGTGTCTTTGGCTATTTCTAAAGTATCATCATTGGTTATTTCAACTTCATCACCTTGATCAACTTCGCTTTCAAACCCTGCTTTCACGTTGAGTTCCTCTTCTGAATCGTCTTCATAATCCATTTCATCAGTAGCTCGAAGTTTTTGTTTTTTCATGTCAAAATCAAGATCTTCGGCAGCATCTAAGTCAATACCAACATCATCATCATCATCATTTTCGTCACGTTTTGAACTACTGACTTCATCTATTTCACTCGAACCCCTTGATTGTGAAGTGGGCACAAAATTTTTTATACCATTAATTCGTGATAGTAAGACCATTTCATTTTGGATCGAATCTTCCAAATCCCTAAGAAACACACATTCCAAAGTTTGTTCCAAATCTTCTAAAGATACATGAGCATACTGCGGATTATTTTCAAGTGGGTAAAATCTTATTTCAAGCTTATATATACTGCATATCTCTCTCTTCCGTTGAGAAAATGGCACAACAGTTACTTCCATACACTCTATTATGTCAGCTACTGTAATCTTCTTCAACTTATTAGCAAGACACTTGGCATCATCCCTGTCATATAAAAAAAAAGTATATTATTGGCGAACACGTTATAATTTATGCTTTCATAGTCTCTATTATCTAAGCTAAATGTACTACTCAAATTGGAAGTTCAGTTCCATCAATAAAATCACTAATTTAGTTAACTTGTGTCCGCAAAATTACGTACAAAGCATCAATAAACTAACTTTTTGGAGATAACATATGCACTTATAATAACAGGATCAAACAAATAATTGAGTGGCAATGAGAATCAAGAAACAGAAATTTAACTCACATTGTGTAAACATCTCGTAATGGGCATGTCATAATTGGTGTCTTAATATCTTGTGAAGCAGTCATCAAGATCTCTTGAAGACGGGGAATTCCTAGTGTCACATTCATCTCACCGCGCCCAGCATGATGGAATGTGTTCAACCTAAGATACATATTTCATTACAATAAAAATAATAGTGAAATAAGCAACTATATAATCTATCTAATTGGATTATAGTAGTCTCTTTTAAACAAGGCAACTTTAACAAAGAATCTGTATTTTTTTTTAAACAAGATAACCACGTCTGTCCCTAGGCCAGGCACCGGAGACATCGAAAGAGTAGTGTCACAGGTGAGTTTCAAACCTGAGACCTTGAAGGGAACATACCCTCAAAGCCCAAGTCTTCAACCACAGTGCCACCCCCCCTTGGAGACAAGCAAAGAAGTTGTATTGATAAGTGAAAAATCACATAGAGGGAGATGAAATATACCCACCTCGGACAAAAGGTTACAAAAAGAACATTAAATTAGATTATACAACCATAAGATCAAAAATACAAATAAAAAAAAAAGGAGAAGAATACTAGATGGAAGTAAGAAATTTGATAGATTCTCATAACTCATCGGTACTAGTTGAATTCTCTTTGAAGACCCTCTGACTCCTCTCAAGCCAAAATTTCCACATCATATTTGTTGGATAGGAAGATTTCCACAACATCACAATATATGATGTAACGTTAGTCCACTAAATACTACATTTAATCCTTCAAGGAAATTCAAAATATAAGATGGAGAAGAGCATCAACTAAACCTAAGCTCACAACAATTCAACAACCTTGCCCATAAAGAACTATTGAGCATATAAAGAAAAGGAGCTACACGTTTTTATCCGAGGCACTCAAAGTGTAAGGCAAGGAGCTAGACCTGCGCCTAAGCCTAGGCGCACCAGACTTATTCGAAGACAAATAACATGATTGAAACCTCAAAGTCAAAATTAGAAATGTAGGAGAAGGAGGAAGGGGAGTTCTTACGTCATTTGTGTGGATGGCTCTCCGATAGACTGAGCAGCCAGTACACCAACTGGTTCTCCAGGCTGTGCAAGAGTAGACAAGTACTTATTCTCCAATAGTCTGATAAAGTCATCCTTTTGTCCCAGACCAGAAGCCTTATTCTTCAAGAGTGAATTATACATGAACTCTGCTTTCTCTTGAAGAACTGGAGGCAACTTATTGATGTATAGATTACACTTGCCAAGCTGATGATGACTTTTTTGGTATATCATATCACGGTTCTGAAATATAATTATTCAGAAAAAGACAAACAATGAATAAGAAAGCTATATATTAAACATCCAGACTTGTGAAGGTCACAAATTCTTACCGCAGCGACTGCTTCAAATTTTGTAATAAAGGCTGTTTTATGCACATCCACACCATCGTCACCATATTGAAATTGAATAATGGAGCCATCAGCGTCACGAACAGTATGATCATAACAAACTTTAAGTGACTCCATATTTTTAATGAGACATCTTTGTAGATATCCACTCCGAGATGTCTTAACTGCTGTATCAACCAACCTATGAGAGAGAAAATTCAAGGGTTATAAGTCAATAAGATGTCAAGAAATACTGTTGCTCACTAACCAGAAAGAGGAATCTATCTAAGTCTTGAGTAAAAAGGGCACAGATAAAAGAAACCGAGCATGATACGGTCTAGAGTTTTAAGAATTTTACATAACCAGTTTTATTAGTTTGTTAAAAAGAACCATCAGTTCCAATCGGATCAAAAAATATGAGAATGAAATCAAGACCATATTTATTATTCATTAATTTCTCTTCCGTTATAGTGTAACTTTGACTAAATAATTCATGGTAAATTTGTAAATTTGGAAGGGCCATCAACCCAAAAAAGTCTTAAGTTTTTTATATGGGAACTCAGTCGTGGTGTGATCAATGCGAAACATTGTCCTGGATCATTTTTATCTACCTATGCTACAAGGATGTAGAAAATCCGCTCCATTTGTTCAATTTCTGCCCACTCGTGTCATCTATATGGGACCTTTTTTACAAGCATTCAATTGGAATTGAGTTAGACCGAGCAATATACACGACATAGCCTATCAATCTTTCTGCAGGCATCCTTTCAAAGATGATAAGAAGACCCTTTGGAGCCTTATCGCAATTGCTATTTTGTGGTCTATTTGGAAAGCCAGGAATGATATCATCTTCAACAAAGGGAGGGTTTTATGGAAAAATATTGGAATCTATTTTTTATTTAGCCATGACATAGACTCACACTGTTATACCATTTTAGCCTTGCCACCCTCATTTCACATTTTAGCCTTGTAAATAAACTTCTCCACTTAGAGGCTTATTACCTATTGAACCCTTTTTAAATTTTAGAAACATTTTAGACAAAGAATTGAAATATCAAGACACTTGGGAGGAGATTTTTAAAACCTACTATGCGTAGACTTTAACCCTTCTTTTTTTATAAGTTGCTTCTAATTCCTCTTCAGCGAAGAAGATCGAATCTTAAACTGAATGATAATCTGAAATCCAAACTTCAACTTTAGTTTTCAAATAGATAAGATGAAGTTCAATGCAGATACATGATGCACAAGCCATAAAAATACTGCAGGATTAACATGAGTCCAGAAGAAGTTTCATTTACCCTTCACGGCCAGCCATGCAATGGAAGTAATATTCTTGAGGTCGAAGACCAGTAAGAAATCGATCAACAATGAACCCTCCAGCTCGTGATGCCCAATCCCATGGTGGGAAACATGGTAATGTTTTCCCAGAAACCATTCTGGGAACTCGTTTGCCTTCTAATTGTTGTTGGCCTAAATGTGAAGATATTTGTTGAAAATTAGCCTGCAAATAGCAAGACAATTTAGGATAATGGATGGGTCTAAGAATAGGATAAATGGAAGTAATATTCATTTAGATTTCCATCCAGATGCTCTGCAAATCAAGGAAATATTTACATTTCAACATGGTATCAGAGCAGGAATTCATGAGTTCGAATTCCTGCCAAGACGTTTCCTCCCCAATTAAATTAAATTCCACTTGTAGGGCATTTCTCAAATTTCAAAGCCCACAAGTGAGAGGAGTGTTGATTGATATAATTAAATTTACCACAATCCATCAGATTAGGTTTTTGGATTGATCGGTGGTTTAACATAATTCAACTGGTTCAATATGTCAAAAAAATGGAATCCATACACAGTAGCTCTGTAAGTATTTTTGTATTCATTTGTTTCATCTTTCTTGGTTTTATAATTTTATTGTCGCATTTCACTTTCTATGGTACAAAGAATTCACCATCCAAAATTTATCATTTGAAGGGAAACAACTACATCACAGGTGCATCAAATAACAAGTATTCAACAGGAAGTAGCAAAATTTAGACCATTATTCTCTACAGAAAAAATGACTAATGTGCTCATGAAGCCTACAATTTAAACTCCCGAATATTATTCAACAAACAGTTCAATAGAAAAAAGAGTAGCATTTACAAAGGAATCCCATTATATAAGCTTCTAATTAACCAGCTAGCATATATACCAACTCCTTTTTTTTCAAATTTAAAAGAAAAGGAAAAAAGAGCCGACAAACAACAATGATACCTACTAACTACTAGAAAGTAGCTTAGCAAACAAAAAACATGAAACATCTGAGTTACTACTAAAATCACTTGGAGCGAAAATTACTAAACTATAGGAAACGAAACTTATCATTATTTTTATAAAGGGCAAATGTTACAGAGGAAATGGCTAGGTTTTAAGCCTTACTATACAATGAGATTTTTTTTAAATTCAACAATAATTAGGGAGGGTATTCAAACTCGTAACCTATTGGTTACTGAGTCATACAAGATGCCACACGAACTTTGCTCCTTTTGGCCTTTTTTTCAAATTGAGACAACACGGTAAAAACAAGTCTTCAACTCTTGAGAAGTTGAACATCCAACTTAAGAGGGAAGGACTTTAAAATCCGAAAGATTATCTCATGAATTAGCTAACCATCCGAAAGATGAACTTCTGACCGAAGGGGAGGAGGGAGAAATCAAGATTCGTCCAAATCGGTGTAAGATGGTGAATTGTGTGGAGAAGATCCACGAATCATCATTGAGAAGTTTAGCAAAAGACGATGTTAAAGAGGCAAGGCCACATGGGGTTTGCACGCCTCACAACCAGTCGTGGAAGACAGATTCTGTCGAGCGCTTGCTTAACTGCGCAAGTTTGCGCCTAGTTGCACCTTCGGCTCCAACGAGGGCTCACACAAAGAAAGAAATAGTCATGTTTTAATATTCTTTTTTGAAGTGCTTCTCCACATGCGTATTGCAAGTTACAACATGTGTTTTTCAAGTTAATTGAATTTCTATCCTATTGCATTAATTATATTTTAACGTGATACTGATAACATATTAGTTTATCTGAAAAATAAGTGTGAGAATATTCTTTTACATTTTTAATATTGACTCTGAATTATTGTTTGATTCTTATAATATTGACAATGAATTAAAGTTTATTTTTAAGAATGGTATTTTCATTTTTAAACTTCTTTAGGTTCTACCTATGTTGTTAGAGTTTATAATTATTCTAGTTTGTCCTTTATAGTAATTTCACATTTGTTGTTAGAGTTTCCTTCAAGTCTCTCAATAAATATATATATATCCTTCTCATTGATTAATATAAGAGTTTTCTATTCTTCCCCACTATAATTTACATGGTACCTGAGTATTAGGGTTTAGAAAATCTCACCACCACCAGCTACTCTATGCCATTTAAATATGGTACTTTTTTTTAGATTTTTCAAAGAATAACGTTCAGACGAGTTGGCCACTTGTATCCAGTGTTTTCAAGGTGTTGAATTATGTTAAACCACCAATCAATCCAAAAGCCTAAGCTGATGGATTGGGGTAAATTTAATTATATCAACCAACACTCCCCCTCACTTGTGGGCTTTGAAATTTGAGAAATGCCCTACAAGTGGACTTTTTAATTTTAATTGGGGATGAAATGACTTGGCAGGGACTCGAACTCATGACCACCTGCTCTGATACCATGTTGAATTATGTTAAACCACCAATCAATCCAAAAGCCTAAGCTGATGGATTGGGGTAAATTTAATTATATCAACCAACACAAGGCGACCCCAAGCGCTCGCCTATGGCGAGGGGCGAGGCAACCTGGGGTACCTTCGCCTTGTAGAGAGCCCAGGCGAGCGACTTCAATGAAGCGCTCGCCGTGCTGCGCTTCACAACTGCCTGAGACACCTTCTACAATAAAGGCATGCGCTTGATGAGATCGATTTTTTTTTTCTAAAAAAAGCACCATTGAAGTTACAGGGAAGAAATAAAAAGATGAAAAGAAGATGAGAGGGCAAGAAGAAGATGAGGGGAATACGATTTTAAAAAAGTTTGAAAAAACACATTATTATATTCTTACATTTAAATTTTTTTTCTCTTAAAAACTGACTCAAGTCTTATCAATTTACTAACTCTTACTGACTTGTCTTGTCAATCTAAAATAAGCCACACAATCTTCTTTGTTATTTTTTACTTTTCTTTTTTATAGCTTCTGTAATATAAAAAAGACCAGCATTGTTTTTTCAAGAAAGTCAGTTCTATTTTACTTTGTCATTCTTCGGTTAATAATATCCATATATGGGTTGTTTAAAACTTTCCATCTAACTTAATATTTTCACTTTTTTTTTTTTGAAAATCACAGTTTAAACTATTGTTATCTATTGATTTTTTGATAATCTATAAAATATACATAAATTGTTCATAACTTAAATATTTTTCACATTTGATATTTAACATTTATTATTTGAACTCCTTTACCATTTTAATATTAATATGTAAGGATTTGATATTTTATATAAATAAAAATATATTTTCTATATTAATTTATTTTATGTATATTATTTTGGTATGTGTTTATAAGTTGCACCTTGCTTCACTCGGGCTTCGCCTTTTTATCGCCTCTCGCCTTAAGGCGATCAAGAAGAGTGTCGCCTTGCGTTGCGCCTTGCGCTTTGAAAACACTGCTTGTATCATACGATTTGGGTGATTTACAATGCAAACTTACGGTTTGCACCATTTCCCCTATGTTTCGATTTGAGTCATAGGTATGAAACTTACATTGTTTATGACATTGATCTGACTTTTGAAATAAATCTAAGTTTAATGTCTTTTTAATTAATGCAGGTTATTTGTTCAATAAAGGCCTACATCACCTAAAGTAATAGGGAAAAAAGTTTTAAGGAAAGGGTTTTTTTTTGTGGGAATCGGGAGCAATGGTCGAAGGCTTGGGCTTTGAAGGTGTGCTCCCCTCAAGGTCTCGGGTTCGCCTCACTAGTGCTTTAATTTGTAGATACTTCTTGTGTCTCTGTTCCTTTGATGCCTCCCGGTGTCTGACCTAGAGACGGGCATGGTTACCTTGGATATAGTGAAAGGTTTCAGAAGAAAAAAAAAAAAAAAAGGGTCTAAAGAATAATAACACGAGGGGGAAATGGTTTTTAAAAAGGAAAGAAGAATATAGAAAAATAAACCACTATCGGAGAAGAAATTTGACGAAAAATAAAATTTGTGACAGATACTTATCCTCATAAGTGCAAAGAAACGTACCGTACCACCTTTAGCTCCAGAAGTTGTCATCAAAGAAATGCAGTTCTTTACAGAAGGTTTTAGCAAGCCCTCAGACAACAAATCTTTGAGGACCTTAGAACTTCCTGTCCTTTCATTAAGTTGGCTAGTCATTTTCCTATCCAATGATGTTAATGCTGGTTCACCATTATTGGAAATAGTTTTTTCAATATTCAACTGCAGTGTCATTGGGTCTGCAAATCAAACAAATCAAGTCACAAATCCATCAAACTCATTATTTCCAGAGTAATAACAAGTAGACTACCACACCTACAGTCAGGACCATAATGAAAATGTTTGCCATGGATGAAATACAAAAATGACACCCAAAGTTGAAAACAAAAATGACTTCCAATCGGAAAAATATACGATAAACTGTAAGAAGAAAATAGAAATAAAATCAGGAGTAAACTCCATACAACCAAAGATGAATTACAAGAATGACTTCAAATTGGAATAGAATAGAGTAAACTGTGAGAAAAAAGTAGGTACTTGCTACTTATCTTTACACCAAAATTACAAATTTGCCATAACCAGTGCTAGAAACTATCAAAACATTTAGAGGTTTGGCTAACCCTAAGCCCTTTGTTTCATTTTTTATAAGAAACAGGAAACTTTCATCGATTAGATGAACCTTTGTTTCATTTCTCTGCCATGTTTGGCCTCACAGTCTTTCTTTCTTTTCTTTTTTTTCAGTTGTGGCAATTGTTGTGTTGTTTTTGTTTCTGTTTAGTCCTTTAGCCTTGCTTTGACTTTTGCTCTTTAAATTTTTTATGTTATCTTTCCCTCTTTTAGAGCTTCGTCGTGTTCTTCCTCCCTTGAAAGTTGAATCGGAAGCTTTTGCTTGTTTTCATTTTCTTAGAAAAAACTAGAAATGATTTAGAAGCAACTCCAAAAATCAAACTGTTCCTTTTGTCCCAAAGAATTCAAAGAAAAGCATGAATGAAAAACAAAAACAAAAAAACCTTTTTCCAAGAAACTTAGAAAGGATGACCCACCAAGATCACAATGAGAAATGTCTGAATGTCATAGACGCATCTAAAGTATAAGACATTGATGAAGATGGGAAAATTCCCACTTTGGATCAAAACCTCTTTGTATGAGAGAGGTGATTGGACTGGTAGTGATTGTGAGCTACGGGCAAACAATTGAAAAATAAGCTAAAATTAGGAAAACTAACTTTGTTTCAAATTTTTAGAATGAATGAGAGTGTCTTTCGATGGTGTGCCTTGGGTGAGTAAAACCCACATAATAACCAAACTTGTTAAGTTTATAAAGGCAAAAAGAACAGTAGAAAGATTGAATTTTCCTGAAGATTTTAAAGGAAATAGGATCTGTACAAAGAGTGTCGAAGGAAGATCCTTAGGACCAAATGAAAGAGTTCAAAGATAAGGACCTAGAACGAGAAGAGTGGTGACCATGTCCATAATTTCAGCTTTACTTCCTTTAAAAGATTCATAAAAGCAATTGAAACTATTTTCTTGTCCATTAGGACGGATGAATGAAGGTACATCCGTGGGGAGGGCTGGTCTTTAATGAGAACCTTGGTGACCGTAGAACGGTGAACTTAGGGATGGAAAGGTGGAGAGAGAAGAGGCCAGAGGAGAGATAAATTTTGAAACATATATTTGTACCGAACAAGCAATGGCCGCTAGCGCGACCTAAATGAATTCTCATTACAAAGATGATCAAGTTATCCTTGTTTTTCGTATCTGACCTTGACATTTGCTCCAAACCTCCTTTGCTCGGTCTCGCACCTTGACCGATCTTGTTGGAAGCAAAGTAATTTCTTTATGGGAGCTTAGACATGACGAATCAATACAACAGATCATCCTCAAAGGAGAATCCACTATTTCTTTTGGACAATTTTTTTCATGGGTTGGCCAAGTGGTTAAACAGAGCATTTGAGATCCAATAGGTTCAATCCATGGTAGTCACGTACCTAGAAAATACTATCCTACGAGTTTCTTTGACATTCAAATGTTGTAGGGTCAGGCGGTATATCCCATAAAAATAGTTAAGGTGAACGTAAGCAGACCCGAAGACTCATGGATATCAAAATAATATCGAACTTAATTGAGAAATGAATGAAAGAACTACACAAGGGCATACAAAAAAAAAGCACACAAAAAAAAAAAAAAAAAAAATTGGAGACACCCTATTAAAACAAACAAAAAACTAGACAGGATCGTCTTTCCTTTGATTCCTTACTGCGGCTCAAAGAGAAACATAGAATTTAATGATGGCCCAAACATCCTCCAAGGATCTCTCCACCCTCTAAAAAGTCTACTATTTCTGAAATCATAAAGATTACAAACCCCAACTTCCCACACAAAAAAAACACTGTCATCATTAAAAGTGGTAGAGACAAACCACTGTCAAGAGTATTTGGAACCTTGTTTTGGAAGGCTTTATCTTCTCTTTCGTACATGTCATCCATGATTCATTGACTTATTTTTTATGTCTTTCTATTATAAAACACATAACGCCTCCAGCAGTAATAGTGAACATGAAAATACCTAATTTTTCTCCATCCTTAACCTTAAGAAATCCAAGATGCACCTGTTCACCAATATTCTCACAGATTTGGAGTTGCTTCTCTCTCTCCTTGTCCATACATTCTATCAACAAAAGATCATCTACTCCGCATGTAAACCCATGCATCTAAGTAATAAAAGACAAGTATTATAAGTGTCAACTTGTAACGTGAGTTATAAACTAAAATACGTTATTTTATTTGCGGGAGTAAATTTGAAATAGTACACCATCACCTGAAGATAGACCGTGAATAAACGACTCATAACAGAAAGCAGGAGGCCAGCAGTATTTGAACCATAAAGCTCCTGCACTGTATGGACTAAGCCATAGTCACCAAATTGAGCCTTATCTATGACACCACGCACCAATTCATTTTTAAATATTACTAAGCTATCATCATCCAGACGCTCTGCCTTTGATTTATCAAATTTTGAGTACTCCTTTTTCTTAGAGTTCCTTTCATCAAGTACTTCTCCTTCTCCCAACTTTTTTTCATTCCAAATTCTTCTTCTCTTTGATTTATCGTCAACGTCAACTTTCACTTTGGAAGAATTATTTCCCACTTGTTTGCACTTAAAAAAACCACGTGGAATTTTCACATCTTTTTCTACACAAAATGGTGGAGAACCTCTAGTGATATGATCCAATAAGGCTGTGAATACCTGCAAACAAAAAGAAGACAAAAATGATTACATAATCAGAAAATAACCACGACTGCCAAGTTAAAACCGAAAACCACTCAAACCGCTAAAACTGACCGAAACTGACATCGTTTTGAGCTGAAACCAAATTAATTGGAGGAATCGGTTTTAAAATAAGAAAAACGAAAAAAAAAAAAAATCTATCAGTTTTGGTTTTTTAGAAATTGGTGTCGGATTTAATCAAAACGACCGATAATATGTATAATAAAGAATAACTATGAAACAAATTTATATAGTAGTTCAGTTGGTGCGTGAATTGCTAAAACAATTTGTACGAGTGGGTACGAAAGTTGACCAGCGCGTTTTTATTTTTCATTTTATTGGCCATCTTTAAATAAATAATATAAATAAAGTTAACGAAACTGAAACCAATATACGATAATTGTAGAATTGGTCAATCGCCCGTGCAAATAGGTTGGCGTCCAGAGTTCGAGCGAGGAACCGAATATTGGGCAGTTTGACATCCCATCAGTGAACCGAGCAACCAAACCGCCCAAACCGGCGGTTAGTCAGTTCAGCTATTGGAGCAGGTCAGTTCGGTTGCAATTTACAATTTCTTTACTATAATTAAGCAGTTCGGTTTACACCCCTAACCGCTTTGCACCCCTAACTGCCATTGAACTATTCATAAAGCAACAACCTTATATTCAAATCCAAGAGCAACACACACACAAAAAAGCAAAAGAAAAACCGATTGTATTCTAATTTTTACTCATTTTAGACACCTAGAGTGGGTTAACCTTGCTTACTCAAGTTTGAGCTACATAGAAAACAACTCAACAAAACACGAATCCTCTTATTTACAACGTAGCATATGTCGATGAACTTCTAATATTTATCATGTTTTCTTTGCGTGATGCAACATTAGTGTGCATGTATAGATATATATATATACATTATATTATAGACAATATCTAAAAACCTGTTTTCCTGTCCAAAGAGGCTCTGGTTTCCAAACAGCAGGAAGAACAGGTAGCATCTCAGCTTCAAAATCTAAAGTGAAAATCTTCTGCCCAGGTTTCTCTGATAAAGCACACGCTCTGGATGCTGTAATGCCAGAACTATATAGAAGCTGACTAAATTCATCAAAATTTAAAAAAGTATCTTTCTTCGTGAGAAGCACAGCACTTATAATGTGGTCCTGAAGAATGCATGCAAATTAGATGGTTAATCACCGGTCTATATCAATGATAAATATATGAACAAATAAGCTCAAGGCTTCGACAGAAATTTACTTAAATAACATGGTACCTGAATTAGAGCTCTGATTGGTTCACCACTGGTGGGTTTCACATATTGGTTATTTGCATTCACTAGGTTGTAAGCTTCAGCACGAGAAATTTCGTCTTGAGGAAAATGAACGTTCATTTCATCACCATCAAAATCAGCATTATACGTGCTGCAATTAGAGGACAACAAATTTTCAATTTTCTTGCACAGGCTGTGGAAATAACACAAGATTTTAAAAGTATAAAAATATTACACATAAGGATACCTGCAATTTGCATAGTGCATTCGAATAGTCTTCTCTCCCTTCAAGACACGAACAACATGAGCCATTATACTAGGCTTGTGAAGAGTAGGCTGTCAGAGGGGAAAAAATGGCCAACACATTAAAAAGGAAAATAGGATATAAATAGGCATTCTAATTTGTTAGAATTAACAGCCAGTTTACACCATCTTTATTTTATGTAAACCTTCATTGACTGCCTGTTTGGAAAGCGTATATTGTGGATGGGCATTGAGTATGGATAAAACCTAGTAATAAATGTTTAGTATAATGAATGTCTTTGTTTGTATATGCAAGATAATGTATCTTGGAGTTAATTGCATGTGTTTGGATATGCAGGATTATACAAAAATGAGAGTTAAATGACTGTGTTTGGATATACAAGATAATAAATACCCAAAAGTTCAACATAAAAAGAATGGGCATACATAATAGAGAACCCACAAAAAAATGGAGACCTTAAAAAACGGTCTCCAATCTAGAAAAGCAGTGTCTATAAAATAACTACAAAACAACATAGAAATAGAAGCCAAGAGAGAAACATATAATTTAATAAGACTCCACACATCAGCGCAAGATCTTTTTAATTATCTAAAAGCGCAAACAAAATGAAACACCCCACGAGACAAATCCTTAGAAACTTCCTCCCACTTGATAAGGTGAATTCATTTCCCTTCATCAACCTCCTAAAGAAAATCTCTCCCATTGGAGCTGAAACGACTTGGTAGGGGGTTCATTAATCACCCAAAAGGCATAAGCAGGTAGGTTGAGGTAAAAAAAAAATTAAAAAAAATACACAATAATTGAGATAGAAGTATTCGAACTTATAACCGCTTGGTGCATAGTCATATATGAGTCACTGAAGCTCTGCCCAAGTAAATAATTAATCAATAGAACCTTAAAACAATTAAAAATAATTTACACATAACAACTTTGATGGGTCACAATTTATACCAATGATCCAGCTCTGACCCTTATTAATCTTAAGAAAATAAATAGTTTCAAAGAATGGCAATAAACCACCCCAACGACATAAGAGTTTCCTTGCCCGAGTACAAGAAAAGTGTGCAAACAGGAGATGTGAGAGGTACATTTTATCCCTGGTAACCCTCAATAGTCCTCCACTCAACCCATCTAAAAAAAAGTAATCAGTAAATATCAAAATATGACTAAAAACAGGAAATAGTTACAACGTTATCCTACCGATCCACTACATCGCATTCATTTTGGAAGCAACTATAATAATGACATAAAAGGCGTATGAAAGAACTATGTCGATAAACCAAAGTCTACCTGTCGATTCACAAGAACAATATCTCCATCTTGCAGATGGCGATTCACAATTTTCCCTTCAAATTCATAATCGTCACTTCCTTGATCAACAACCACACCGCGAGAGGATGGTAATTTCCTTGAGATAGAAATGCGTGATTTCTGAGTTGATGACAAGTTCAATCTCACTGTAGCTAACTTATCAATGTAGTGTGTAGCTCCTGGATGGGTTTCAGGACCATTAATTATAGCATTTCGTAACTTTTGAACATTCCAAGCAGTAACTTTCTGGAAAAAGTAACAATAAAAATGACAAATAAAGCATCATCAGTTTTCAGTAAAAAGTTGTTTATTTGTTATAAATCAATAAAACATTAATAACACCTATGTGAACCAATGAGAGTTTAATATTTTAACTCGTATATTTTTTTGATAGTGTCCGGGCAAGCTTACGTGCACCTCGACTATTCTCATGCGACATACCGTTTTACCCTATTGGTTGTTAGTGTTTTCAAAAGCTCAAGGTGCAATGGGCCTCTAGGAAGCGCGGGCTTTTTTACTTAAGGCACACTATATAAAGAAGATATATAAAAGGTATATATGGTATACAATAAAATCACTTTCATGGAAAGAAATTAACCAAGAATAATACATAAAGTATACATAAGATTCAACAATTAACCTTCAACTCAGGGAAGAAATGAAGTTTACCTAAGAATAATGTATAAAACATACATAAGATTTAACTATTACCTTCCTTTCATGGAAATAAATGAAGTTTTAGTCAATAATAATATATAATACATACATAAAGAATCAACTATTGACTTTTGAACTCCATGTTTTAAAAGGTTAAAGGCGGCCTCGAGACTTTTTCTCTTGAAGCAGCGAGGCGCAAGTCTTGAGGTGGTATGAGGCGTAAGCCTCAATTTTAATTAAAAATATTATAAAAAATCTAAATTTGTGCAAACATGTATGGTAAAACATAATACTTATGTAAAAATACATGACACCAACACTAATGGGATTGAGTTTTTTTGGAATAAAAAACAATTTCATTGATGAATGAAACATAAGTGAATTCTCCAAGCACCTATAGTAAATACAACAAAAAACTCCAAAAAGAGATGCTAGAGGAAAATAAGCCAACAAATTATCAAAATTGACAATTGTGAAACAATTGTATCTTTCTAACCAAAGAATCTATAAGAAAAAATCTATATTGTTATGGTCCAAACCCTTATATTATAATAATAGAAAATATCGATACTATTCTTCTAGTTATACGAGGCATAGGAATTTTAAGCTCAGTGCGTTATCATCGAGGCGTAAGCCTCTCTTGTGTGAGGCCTAAGCCTCTTATGATCCAAGAGAGGCATAAGACTAGAGGCTAAAAGTTAGAGCCTTGCCTTGAAGCGCCTCAAGGCGTAAGCCTCAATAGCCTTTTGAAAGATGAATTGAACTCAGTGTTGTTAAGAAGAACTCACGAACAATGGTGTGGATGGAGAAATAGAGAATGTGTTGCTAGAGAACCAGGAGAATATGAGTTGGGGAGGAAAGAAAAAAAAAAGAAAGAATGTCAATGTTGACTATGTGATTAAGATTTTTGAGGTATTAAACTTATCTTGAATCAGTTATTTCTAAGGCTTCATGAGAAGCGCAAAAAGGTGCGCGCCTTATTAATCGCGTCTTGTCTTTCTAAGGCAAGGCACGTAAACCGCAAATTATGCCCAAGTGCGAGCATTGGTACACCTGGGAGTGCTTTTTAATACATTTGATACTACAGAATTGGATGTGAAGGAAATGTAGGAAAGGAAATGTAGGAAATTATTCTTAGGTAGGTGACCCCCATGGATTGGACCCATCATCTCTTAAATCCTCAAAGCCCTTTTGACCACTAGACCACCCCATAATGGTTAGTTTTACTCCTAACTTAAGTGAACCAACATAAATGTCTCAACTAAGTAGGTAAAAATATTGAAATTCATTCTCTTTTATGAAAGAACAAGAATGCCTATCGTTTTTCATATAAAAGAATACCTTGCCTATCGTTTTTCAAATAAAAGAATACCTTTCATGGTGAAAAATTGAAAGAATATAGCCTTTGAGAAAGGGTCCCCAATCTAACAAAATATGACATCACGATTAACTAGAAAAAGAATTTGTCACAGACACCTAAAGAGAAACATTAAACTTGACAAGGGATCAAAAGTTGAAAGGATCACTCTCAACCCCACGAAAGATTCAACTATTTATCTCTGCCCAATCCCCATAACGAACAATTCCTAACATGTTTAGACTTTAGAGTACTAACAAAGGTGCACCAAAATACTAGGTCAGGATAAAAGTCTTTTTTTCCTAAAAGAACCAAATGAAAGATTTTTAAAAAAACGAGAACATATGCACTGGTGAGTCTAAACAATGTGTTGATGATTACAACAAAAACCAGTACATACCTGATACCATATTCAAGCAGAGAAGATAATCAGTTTTATCGCTAGAATGCATGTTAGATTAGAATACCTCTGGATAGGTCAATCTCAATGCAAAATAAGGGGGAATCCCAATCTCATTAACGGCTAAGTAAGGATCTGGTGAAATGACAGATCGGCATGCAAAGTTAACCCTCTTTCCCATCATCTTCTGACGAAACATGCCTTCCTTCTTCTCCAATAACTGACATATTCCCACAGAAACATCTTTTTGACCTGGACCTGCTCTCAAGAAAGCATGGCCACAATTCAATAGGGAGTTACATGATATCCAGCCTCTTGGAAAATACAACACATGCCAAAACAACATAATTGACTATAGGTCAAATAAGGGTCATGTAAATTATAAAGTGCTTAGAGGTTATAGCTTCAATTCATGATTTTGTCTACGTAGAAATTAATTTTCTACGAGTGGAGTTGCATTGACAACCAAATGTGATAAGGTCAAGTGGTTGTCCTGTAAGAATAGTCGCAGTGCATTGAAGCAAACCCGAACACTCACAGAGTCCCAGATTATAAAAAAATAATCTCAATTTAAAGAAAATGCCAAGAAAGAAAGCAACCAAAACTACACGTCTAAAGGTTATAAACAGCCACAATTTCCCTTGGAGGTCTAACGGTAACAGGCTAACAGCTATGAGCCACCTGGGATAGGTTCAATTTATAGATTCTATTGTATTAAATTGATACTTCTTTTATAATTTTTTATTTCATCAACAAAAAGTTTTGTTGTCCTAGATCATGTCTTCAACAAAAGAAAAACTGTTTCTTTAGGAAAAAGGAAAAGAGAAGCCATAAACTGAGAATTGAAACATTGCATATAAACTGAAGGCCATTTCAACGAAAACTCTGGCATTAAATAAACAAACATGCTTACCAGATGCAGTTTTGCTATCAAACAAAACATTGATAGATTGTTGAAGATCCATCCATAACCTCACTATCTTTGAGTGTTCCGACTTGTTAGCATGAGCATTTCCTAATGATATGTTGGCCTGTAGCACCTTGTTCAGTAAAACAGTTTGAGGATGCTCCATTACCTGAGAACACAAATTAGCAGCGAATCTTAAGTTATATAAACAATTGTTTTTAACAACGTTCTTTACTCTATTCAATCAGGTAAGAATGCAAAATCTAGCAATCAGATGCATTGCCCTTTCAAAGAATATTCCAGGAAGGCCAAAAAAGAAGCATTATAGTTATCAGTAAACATCTCATCAACAGCTATGGTTTTTGTTGGTTTCCATCAATTACATTTATTTCAATTTCATGTGTACTCTTGAACGATTACTAAAAGAGAAAAAATGAGCAAGTGAGTGATCACCATTTATCAACATCCTTGGTCTTTAGTCGGAGAGAGAGAGAATATACTTACAGAATCACCTGCCTTTGCAGGGGGGCGGAATTTAATTGGAGGGACTAGAACAGTCTCTAAGAAAAACATGGAGTGGCCAGCTTTATTTCCATATCCCTCATGCTGAATATCACTGATAATCGAGCAAAGCCTAGCTTCATTTTTCCACAAACGGCTCAAGATATGCTTAACCTATTATAAAAATAAATAAAGAATGATTTGAAGAAGAGCAAAAAATCTATCTTCTATCACAAAATAAACTGACAGTACCTCAGATGGCATCAAATGTCCTGCTGAGCTCTGTTGCATGAAAATTTCTGGAGAAACTTCTTCGGAATCTTCTACAGAGTCCTTGTTTGCAGTGTCATGAAAAGCATCTTCTTCCGACATATTGATGACAGTAGAGTGTAAACCGGTAGCTTCTTCAATCGAGGATATTCCTTCAGACCCACTACTCACACCCACAGGCTTGCAACCTCTAATAGCATTGGCCCTCTTATGGACTCCAGCCAAGGCACTCTGTGTCAACCATGAAAAAGAACTGAAATCAAATCCACAAAACTTGTGCAATATGTTTTTGAATAAGAAACAATTTCATTATATACATGAAATTACAAATTCATAATAGTCAATATGAGCACCATAGAATAAAAAACTTGTGCAATATGACTTCAAAGAGAGTTCAAGATTTCCAGTGAGCTTATGGTTCTAATGAAACAAGAACATCAAGTATACGTACCATCTTCCAACAAAAGCATAGCTCTAATGGCATCTTGTATAACATAGTAACCAGGTTCAATTCCCCCTCTACAAATGTTGTTGAATCAAAAAATTGAACTTATCATCTATTAAATGGTTCGACTGTAAAATGTGGAGGTCATTGAATAGGTAAGTCGTCAATACCTAAAACAAACTAGTTATGAGTGGGCACTTTAGTCTTTACCAAGAAAACCCTTTCCCAACTGGTGTTGCGTATGCAGTGCAGGAGGAGGAATTCCTAAAGCATCTATGTGCCTACTGTCTTTTTTCTCAAGCTATTCAGATGATTGTTTTGAAAGCTTCTGATTGGCCTCTTAAGAAAGTAATTTGGCTAATAGCTCAATAAGGCTGAGAAAAGAGTTAGAGAACCATATAAAAAGGACATACAAAAAAACCAGTCAGGCCAAGCAAATAGGGGAGACAATCTGAAAAGAGGTTCTCTTTATGGGTAATTTTAAAAAAAAAAATATCTGAGAAAAATTAATAAGGACTCAAATATCACCCGAAGATATCTCCACCCCTCTAAAGATTCTTTTATTTATTTTTTTATCATAAATCAAGCTTCCATTAAGTAAAGAATGAAAAAATAATACAAGAGAGAGATAGACAAACAGAAAAAAGAGTGCCTCAAAAAATAAGCAGAGATCGGCTGAGATAAAACGATCTCCAATCTTTTTAAAAAAAAAACGTTCTCCAATCAAATGAAATAATAAATCAAGCTTATTTGTTATCATAAATCAAGCTTTCATTGAGCAAAGAATGAAAGAACATACAAGAGATGAAAAAAAAAAAACCTCAAAAAATAAGTAGAAATCGGCCTATAAAACGCTCACCAATCAAGAGAAATAATGCCTATTGAATAATTACAAAAACCTTAGAAACAGATGTCCGAAGAGAAACATAAAATTTAATGAGGTTTCATACATTAACAATAGATCTTTCAAACCCTTAAAAAATTATAAAATATATCCTCCTATGGACCCCACACGATGATGCACACACTAGCTTGCAACGAAAAAAAAGTCCAATTCTCATTAAAGAGAGGGGAAGTAAGCAATTCCATCGGCATATCTTAGCGGTCACTCTATCTGGCAAGAACCAAAATTGGTCCCCAATGTGTTTCAAACTCGCAATGAAAAAAGAGATGATCAAGATCCATTGTCGCCTTTCTACACATAATGCAACACATGAGCACCATTAAGAAGGGAACCGTCCAAATCACCATGTCTAACGTATTAATCTTGTCATGGAGCACTTACCACGTACAAAACTTAATTAACACCGAAAATCTCTCACCCTGCAGCACATGAAATGTCCCCCAACAAGGAATGTAAGGAAACCAACTCAGACATTTCCTTATTAGTATGGGAAGTTTAATAGAAGCGAGGACAATGTCTTGGAAAAGCCAACACATCAGCTACCTTACAATTTTCAAGAGAAAAAAGTGGACAAGATGTGAAATGACGAACATAGAAGTCTATCCCCCATCCAACACATCAGCTACCTTAAATGTTTCAAGTGATCGATAACACGACAACAAGGTAGTGTTGGTGGAGGCAGCCGATGATGATGTCCATTGAAGGTAGATAGATTAAAATGGAAAGGGGAAAGGGAAAGAAAGAGACAAAAAAAATAGAACGGAAAGAGAAAAATGAGGTAAAAGCTAAAATATTTTGAGATTGTTAGACCTAAGCTTATAATTTTGTTTTGTGAGTTTTTAGTAGGCATTTAAAGAATGGTGAGATTTAGTTCTTTATGGGATTTAAATGGATTCATATAACTAACTATGTGAGTTAAATACAAATGCTAATTAAAAAAAAAAATTAAAATAATTTTCATGTAAATCTTTGTTTTAATTATTTTTCATAGTTTGTGAAAAAACTATTTAAGATTTGATCTTTTAATAGTTTATCATAAAAATAATAATAATAATAATTATTATTATTATTATTATTATAATTAACGTGTCTCCAACGTATTCATGTCCTATATTTTTAAATAATATCGTGTTCGTATCGTATTTATATCTTGTGTTCGTGCTTCTTAGCAAAGAGAGAGAAGGATGTTTTTTTTTGCGTTAAAAGTGCCAAGTTCGTTTATGTCTAGGCTCTGGCAAGAGAATCGATATCCTTTTTATGTCAATTCATTTCATCTATGAAATAGTATCCCATCCCAAAAAAAAAAAGTCTACGTTCCTTGATAATGTTTCCTTCTATGAACCTTGTTTTAAATAGCTTTTTTATATATTAGCAAATACCACTTAACGACATTTATAAGGGATAACTGAAACAACCAAGGAAACATCAAATGAAAAGAACAATCCTCAACCTAAATATCCTCCCAAAAGAAAGTGTATCTCTCAGCCCCACCAAATTAGGAACAAATTAAATAAGGAAAAGATTTCATCAAATCCTTAGCAATGCCTTTTAAGAATCCTTATAAGTGTCATGACCCATGCACCAAACCCACTCAAAAGGGATTGACTTGTGCTTGCTCACAATAACTTTGTGCTAGGGAGGGTTAGATTTAGAGAACGTCATATCCATCTGGCTAACATAGCCCAGTAGTGAGTTCTCATATTACCCACCCCTAGACCCAACTACCTCATCTTCTTGGAGACATGCTCTCAATTAACAAAATGAGGACCCTACCCATCTGGCCCCTCCCAAAGGAAGTCTCAGATGAGCTTTTCCACACTCCTACAAACCAAAACATGCATACTAAATAAAGAAAATAAGTAGGAATGTTACTCAAAATCGACTGAATGACGATTAATGTGTCCCCCTTAAATAAAATGGTTTTTAGGATGAAAGCATAAGCAAATAACCTTAGGTAGGACGAAAGGAATCTACCCACCTTAGGACCAAGAACCCACTTCACAAACCTATTCATCTTATCCTCACAATTCAAGTTCAATAGTTGACATCAAAGCTGTCTTTTTTTTGCCTCATTTTGGTATAAAAAAAGCACCACGTTCCCTCATGTCTAGAAAGAGAATTTTTGAATAAGAGAATTGGTATCCTTTTTATGTCATTTCATTTCATCCATGAAATAGTTACCTGTCCCAATAAAATGTTTACGTTCCTTGATAATGTTTCCTTCATTTTTTGAATTCAACAAGATTTAAGACTCGAATCCATTAACCAATCGGTAACTATGTGATACATGATCATACATGATGCCATTGAAGTACTACTCCTTTTAGCTAATATTGTTTCCTTCTATGAACCTTGTTTTAAATAACTTTTTCTAAATTAACATTCTTAGTATAATACATCAAAATTTGAATGATCAATAACATTTGTTTAAATGAAAACCAACTTCCAAAGAAAAAAAGACAAAAAAAAATACAATGGCATACAAAAATAGTGTTAAAAAAAATGAGGCAAAACATTTATTTTAAAGTTTTTATTTGAAGAAAACATTCATTTTGAAGTTATTGACTTTAAGAAGATGTTCATTTAGAGAATGACGAAGAATAAACAATAGGAACTAACCATAGGACCAAAATATAAGGGGGGAAAACAAAAAAAAGAATACAACAACAATCAAAAGAGTTGGTAAATACAATAACAAGAATTAAAAGTGTTAGCATGCATAACCATATATGCCTATGACTTGATAGTATTAGTAAACCTATAAATGCAATATCAAATCTGAATTAGAATGGGCATGTAAGACGAATTACCATGTGAAGCCAACCAAAAGTTGGTTTGCTAATTTTAGGATTTTTGGCACCGCAACTTTTGCATTCTTTATGCTTGTGCTTCAAAAATTTATTCACAACAGATATGGCTTCAGAAAATTGAAGAGATGACCATTTATTTGGTTGCATGCTTTGCTTTCCATTGCTAGACTTTGAATGTGACGAATCGGTTAGCAACTCTGAATCCAACTCTTTGGCCTCCACAACATTGCCATTCAAAATGAGTTCCAATTGAGTTATACATTTTTCAACCTAAAGTCCAGAATTAAATCGTCAAGTATTGTTTATGCATTGAAGATGGAAGAGAGTGTTTGGAACTAGAAAATTCTACCTAAAAAATATTAGACTGTAGTAAGTTTACCTGAGATTCACCAGCCTGAAAATGGTAGCAAGAGAAACAAGTACGGTGTAGAAGATTATGGAGAGTGAGAAATAGCAAGGGATTATACACAGGTGAAACAAGGTCAACGTTACCGCAATGACCGGGACAATAGAAAGGCTTTTGTCCGCAAGATTTGCAACTACACAAACAAAAACACCAACCAAATGAAAAATTACAGAAACGTAGAATAAGTAAAAAAATAACTTCAGAATAAAAGATAAGCAAAAAACTTTAGATGTAAAAAAATGCCACCAAAAAACTCTCCAATTGCTACAAGTAGAATATGGAAGATATAGCAAACCTCCAGTAGTTCTAGGTACTAGAGGCTAAAAAGAAGTTTAAAAAATCTTTAAGAGTTTCCAAAAATCTCCTTTTGTCCATTCAATTTCAAGCCAAATCTACCCAATGAGAACGGACTCTGAGTTAACTGACCCACAAGTTTTGTCTTCCTCCTAAATTTTAGACTATTGAGTGTGACATAGTTAATCGCAATATTGTCAGGGGAAAGCCAGTTGAGACCAAAAAACTCCACATATTCACAAGAGTACAATCTATCAAACAAAAGATGAAAAAATATATTTAGTGTTCATCATCATTATTGAACTTCGCACACAACTTAAGAAAAATAGACAAACTACAATTTCTCCAAAATTAAGTTGAGTAATAATTCTATCAAAATAGATGGGCCAAAGGGGCCAACCTACCTTCCCTTTGAGCACCTTTTAGATTTCATAATAATCAGACAAATAAACCCTCATATCCAAAGGTGAAAATATTTGTGATTCTCTCGAGATTACACATGAGTGGCTTAACGTTTTTGTTAATTTGTAACATAAACAAGATGAACCACTATAGAAATAACTATCAAATTCTTTATGTAGAACAAAGACCTTATCTTATTTGTTTAATGCTTGATAAAAGTGTGCTTGGCTCATAAACCAACGAAATGATTACCAAATTTTGTTAATAAGATGCTTAAAATAATGTTGCTTGTACGACAAACATCTTTCCCTCGACAACCTCATTGACTCTACGATACATCTTGGGTTATATTGGTGCCATCGTTCCCCCCCTTTCTGTAGTTATGATCTTACTACTTTATTTAATCATTGGCACCATTTATTGTAATAGACTCTTTTTATTTTTTCATTTATCAATGAAAAGTATTTGTTTCTCATCAAATAAATAAATAAATAATGTTGCCTGTGATGCTTGATTGAAAACATACAAATCTTTCCATCTCACTCTCACAACAGTGAAATGTTTCTCAATCATATAAATAAATAAGCACAATCATGTTGACCATTGAATCAGATTGACTAGGATTAGGAAATTTTAGACCACATTTCTCTGGTGGAGTAATTGGAGGTAGTAGGCTCATAATTGTATAATCATGAAGGAATTTTCCAGGTGGAGTTATAGAGTTATGATCAAGGAGTGGTTGCTTCTACCTCATTTAAAATGATAAAGGAGTTTTTTTTTTTTGGTGGAAATCGGGGATTTGTGCTACTTGGTGATTTCTTTGGAACGATAAAATATTAGAATCTAGTGATGGAGAGATCTTCGAAGGATGTTTGGGCCTCAATAATTTAAATCTTTTACTTTGGGCCTCAGTCACTAGGTTTTTTGGAATTATCCTTTAGGTATAATTTCTTTAGATTGGGGTTTCTTGGTTATTTTTTTATAACCACAATCATGTTGACCATTGAATTAGATTGGGGTTACATGTTTCTCAATCATGTAAATAAATAAGCAAATCATGTTGACTATTGAATCAGATTCACTAGGAAACTTTAGACTCATAATTGTATAATCATGAAGAAATTTTCTGGGTGGAGTTGTAGAGTTTTGATCAAGGAGTGGTTTCTTCTACCTCCTTTAAAATGATAAAGGAGTTTTTTTTTTTTTTTTTTTGTGGGAAGCAGTGATTTGTGCTTCTTGGTGATTTGTTTGGAACGAGAAAAATATTAGAATTTTAGAGATAGAAAGATCTTCAAAAGATGTTTGGACCCTCATTAAACTAAGTCTTTTACTTTGGAACTCAGACACTAAGTGTTTTTTTGTAATTATCCATTAGGTGTAATTTTTTTAGATTGAGGTTTCTTGGTTTTTTTGTCCGGGTTGATTTCTTTTTTGGTCTCTTCGCTCTTGTACAAAAGTATGGTATCTTCATCGAAAAAGGAAATAATGATGAAGAAATTTAAACCATATGATTCAATTATCCCGAATTGAACAAAGGGTTGTGCGCATAGTTTAGATCCATTTAAAAATCATCAAATACAAATAATCCTGGCCTGCCATTAAATCATGACGTTTGTGAGAAATTTGACGGAAGCTAATGCATTGCCTAGTATTTAGAAAGGGTGAAGTTTGGTTTTCTTCCTGAGTTCATAGGCACATATTTACTATAAACAAACTTATTTGGCATGTCTTTTTTTGGAAAAGATATTTGGCATGTCAAAATCTCTCATGATGACTTCTCATTCTCAAACTGAGGCCAACTCAAGAAGGAAGCCCCCCAAAGAACACAGCAAAACTTCAAAGGCCACCAACCTCTTAGGATTAAAAACAATCGAAGTTACAAGAAATCTTAGTAACATAGAATCAAAGTACATATCAAGAAAATACAAGAACAAAAAGGGACAGAAGTCCATAAAGAAACCTTCATCAATGGAAAACTAACTCCACAAGCAAGGTTATCAAAATGCAAAAAACGATTTTTGTGTGTGCGCAGAAAACAATTGCTAACAAATCTGTAAGCCTTGTGAAAGGTAGATAATAAATTGAAATGCTGATAGTCCCACAGCTCAGGCTGTTAGTACACAGCCTATTCTAGAGGCATAAATGTCCTGTCATATATGAGATACAAACTAATGACAAAAGGTAGATGTACATAAATGTCCTGTCAATTAAGATAATGGTATTGGAGTCTGTAGCCCTGCCTACAAAAAGGAAGCATCATAGAATAAACTCAGAGTTTGAGCCAACTAAGCTAACTCTCATCAACAAGCGAAAAAACAGGCAATTGGATGGCACGAGACAAATATTCAACTTCTGAAAGAAAACTAAACAAGAACCAGGATACTCACAGTGAATCATCTAAAGTACCCATTGCTGGATCATAAAGTCCTCCGGATACGGGTATGCCCATGCCATCTAACAATATGGGCACAGTAATTTTCACTGCACTGTGTTTATGAACCTCCTCTTTCTTCATAAAGCTGAAGGCTATCGCCTTGACCGACTCGGAAGCACCCTGCAACAAATGATCAGCGTTTAAAAACCTAACTACTCTTTAACATCCTTCCTACCATGCCACAAAACTAAAAATCCCAACATAAAAAAGCGTACAACAACTAGAAATTGCCTCCATTACATTCAGTATAAGTGTACAACAACTAAGGCCCCACTTGGTTTTTTAAATTTAGGCTTATTTTTACTCAAATTTCCTACAATATACTCCATCTTTTCTATAATAGATCATCTTTCCTAAAGAAAGTATGTTAACACTAACCAAATCCCAAAAACAAAAACAAACTTTTGGAAGCTTACTTTTTTTATTCTAATTTTTTGTTTGGTTTCTACATATATATATATAGGTAAGATGTAGATATGTAAGTATAAGATAGTTGTTGTAGGCTTAAATTTCAAAAACCAAATGAACACTCAAAAATCAAACCGGGCCTAAATTTTAAAAAACAATAACATGACAATGAACACTCAAAAATCAAGGGAAGTAAAAAGAGATTGATAGAAACCGGCATTAGTACCTCTGGTATCTGAGCCATGGCAGGGACAAGCTACCCCCAACTACTCAGTCCGAGACGAAAGAGAAACGGGTCAAGGTTAGTGAACCCTTGACGATGGCACCCGGAAAACGGCGAACGATCAAAATCGTCGCCGGCGTCGGTAGTTGCAGAGACTCATAGAGGGAAACGCGAATGACAAATATGTACCTTCACGGCGGAGGCAGCCAAAATAGCGGAAGCGGAAGCGGAAGCGGCGGCGGCGGCTGTTGCTGAAGAAAGGTGAGAGGCGAGAGGAGAACACGAAGTGTGCGGCGGTCTCCAAAAAAAATACTTGCCTAGAGACGGACGTTCACTTATTAACATATTTTAATATTTTATTATAAATATTTATTAATGCTATAATACCTTAGGGACATATTTAGGGAGAGTTCGTATTAGGAGTTATCGACTGCTCCTCAAAACCTACATTCAAATAAATTTTTATTAACTCTTCATTATTTATACTTTAAAAAATAACTTTCATTTATAATTAATCAATCATTTATAATCACTTATTTTTAATTATTCCTTTCAAATCAATCAAATTAACTCAGTTTTAACCATTCATTTTGAATCCTTTCTTTTCTAACTACTAAAAATAACTACTCATTTTTAAATCTACATCCAAACAAGATTTGGACTCTAACTCCTCTACGCAAAACCTACGTCCAAACAAGTTTTTGACACGACTCTCAATTTTTAACTCCTCAATATAACTCATTAACTAAAAAACTACTTAAATATGTCAAACAAACACCCCTTAACGTGCGTGAGTTTATATTTTGATTTTTTTTTCGCCTTTAAATTACTAAATTTTGTCTTTTTTATAATTTTTTTAACGACTATGTTTATTCATTTTTTCAACATAATTTTCTCATTTCATTTCAATCTATTTATTTGAATCCAGTTTTAATTCCTAATTTGGATAAACAAGTGTTTATTACTTAGCTTGACCTCTTTACAAACAAAATTATATGGGAACTAAAAAAATATTATAATTAAAACATTTTTATTCTATTTTTTAAAATAATAAATGTATGAGTGGATGATAGAAACTTTAGACCACATAAGAATTAATAGATGTCTTAACTACTTAAAGTATGTTCTTATATTATCAATGTTTCAAACGTTTATTTTAAACTGAGACAATATAAAAAAATTTAACATATATTTTTTAATTCAACAATATTTGACCCTTGAACTTGTAACCAACTTGTTATTATATAATACATTACGTCACTTGATTATAAAATTTTTCTAACATTTAAAATAATTTATAATTATACGAAAATTTATCTTTTGTAATTAAATATTACTTTTATTTTTATTTTCTTAAGATATAATAAAAAAATCACGAAGTATTGAAATTTTTTCTTTGCCAAAAAAACCTGAGAGAAGTAATTTTTTTATATTTTTTTGTCCATTTAAATAATGTTTAGGATCCTATTATCATTATATTACTTTTTTTTAACATAACATTATCATACTCTTAAATACCTTTTATTTAACACTTTTTTTTTTGTTAAATAAATGATGACATTCATTTACTTCTCTTTTTTTTCTTTTTCTTTTTTACGAAAACAATTTTTTTTAATACTTTACAAAAATGATTGTAGAGATTGAAAACACACAACATACTTAAAAAGTGAAATATAACATACGAACAAATATGTAAATTGTTTGAATATTTTAATTTTTTTCTTATAATAATGTTAGTAATACATATTGCTTACATTTATTTTAAACAATATTGTTTACATTTTTTTAATATTTCAAGTCTTTATTTTATATATAAAAATAGAGCTTTGTGATTCACTACAAAATTAAAATGACATTAGATAAATATTAATAATTATATAGTTTAATAAAAACATGATTACACACATATATACTAGAATTTAAATACTACGTGATACTTTTTAAATAATAAATAATAAATTATATATATATATATATATTTATTATTATTGTTATAAATTATTTACATTTTTGCATTAAATTTAAATCATCAAATAATAATTTCAATCTAATATTTAATTTTATAACCATTTTTTTAAAATTTATTGAAATTCACATGTATGTTAAAAACCGTTAATATTTTATTTTGAACTTAAAAAATAATAGGTGTTATTATTTAAAAAAAACTTAATAAATTTATTGAATTAAAATTAAATTTTATCTCTAATTTTTAAAAATGATGCTTTTTAGTTTTTTCTCAATGTATCTATTAATAGGCCAATTACTTTTTAATTATAAAATTTATAAAAGTTATATCATTATTATAATTATAAATATAAATAAGCTAAATATATTTACATCTATTAACTTAACTTTAACCTCAAATGATAATTTTATCATTCTTCAACAAAAACAAATTTCCACATCTTTAAGTCGACAATTAAGCAACAAAATATCCCTACAAAAATGATTGCAACAAAAAAAAATTTATATGAAAGTTAAGCTAAATAATCCAATAAAAATAAGACAGCTTATTATAAAAAAAACAAATAAAAATAAATTCGTGTTCTTGTAAACAAAATGTAAGAAAACTATTTATAGTATTGGAAAATTTAATTTATTATTTTAATTATAATGTAAAATGTCAAATCAAATTTATGAGATTTGGTACAAATATCTTATTTTATACCTTATAAAGATTATGAAAATTTAAATGATATCGTAAATATCTTCTACTTTATTTGCATTTAATTTTTTATATTCCAATAGATTTGACATGTTTGTAATTTAGAGTATGACTTAGGGGTAAAATCGTTCAAAAATGATTTTTCTCTTACGTCACACTTTAAGGTAGTATTATATTATTAAAAGGAAAGATAAATGAATAACTTTGATTTAATCTTTTCCAAGCTTAAAAAAAACAAAATAAAGAAAATCCATTAAGATACAAAATTTTATATATAGTTAATAAAAATACGGTTACACACATATATATATATATATATATATATATATATATATATATATTTATATATATTAAAATGACAGAGAAATAAATAACTTGGATTTCATCTTTTCCAAACTTAAAAAAAATAAAACAAACAAAATCCATTAAGGTACAACATTTTATCTATAGTTTCACATACTCTTTTCTTTTGTTAACCAATAATAATTTATGGTTGTCACCTTCTTCTTCACTTTCATCTTCAAAACACTAACAATGATAAACAGATGTCAAATTACAATAAAAATAAATCAACAAAGCACATTACAAAATCTATTGAATAATTTGAGAATTACAAAATAAACATCTTATTTCTTCTAAATTACCAAATAGAGAGAAGAAGAAGAACTTAATGGTTAAAGTTTCCAAAAGCAAGAATCTTATACAGTCAACCAGACATAAACAATATAAACATGGAAGGAATGGTGGTGAATCACAAAATTTTACTTTGAAAACGGTGGAAGATAGCAAAGAAGAAGACAAACCTGTCAAATTACAAATGACCATGATTGAAACAAATAAATTGAAAGAAGATTAAATAAACATATGAGATTAAAAGAAATAGAAATAATATATATTAATCAAGAAATAAGGAATATAAGAAATGGGAAAAAGGCTAAAGTTGTTTTTAAGAAACTTGTTGAAAAAAAAAGTTCAATATACATAGTTGTAGGAAAAGAAAGTTACAAATCCTATTAATTTTCACCACTAAATATAATTAAAGATATTCTTATTAAATAATAAAAGTAAAAAGATAAAAAGCTGTAGGAGATGGAAGTTACCAATCTTTTAAATTCAACATTTAGTACAATTAATGAAAAATTTCAATTTAATTTTTAAGTTACGAAAAAAAATTAAGTATTAAGTTATAGAAATGAGAGTTATAATTTTTTTTTTCAAATTTTAGTATTAATAGTATAATAGGTTTTAATTAATATTTAAAACATCATAACATAATGGGTGTTAAATGTATTAAAGGAATGTTAAAAGAGATTTTTTTAGAAACTTACAAATCAAGTGGGTGTTTCTAAGGTGAGAATGTAATTTAAAGTGTGGCTTAGAGGAAAAATCGTCATCGTCTAAGCCATATTTTAAGCTTGTTAGATTAGATAATATTACTATTAATATTAATGATGAGTATTAATTTTTTTAAAAATTGACTATATTTGTAATACTAATTTGACAAATGTGATAAAATTTCCTTTTTTATGTGTTTGAATTTTGGTATAAAATGGTGAAGTGAAGTGAAACTTTATTTTTTTTTTCGTTTGAGATTGCTTTTCATATATATATATATATATCATTTATGATTGGTATTACAAACGAATTGTAAGGGGAAAATAACCGAATAAATTTTGGTATAACTGGTATAATTAACGAATTGTTTGTAGGTTAGTCTTAGTAGTGGGGATAAGTTTGACAAATATAGAGAATTTACGCTCAGCAGCACGTTTTAACTCTTGTATTATATTTGGAGCACAATACTAAAATAATTCATCTATAGCACATAATTTTTTATCAGTGATAGAATGAGTCTACCCTGATTGAATTATATCAGTAATAAAACTCATATAGTGATATAACTCAATTTTCTATGAGTGATAAAATTCAACTAATGGTAGAATGAATCTACTACTGATTGAATTATATCAATGATATAAATCAATCTGTAGACAAATACAAATGAATTAGTTTTGATTTTGTGCTATACATAGAAATATTTTGTCAATTTTTATTACACATACAAAATTCATATATATATATATATATATGTATATATGTATATATATGTATATATGTATATATATGTATATATGTATATATATATGGGGTTTGATGAGTGATTTAATTAATTGTTTAAAATTTCATATGAAAGGTAAATTGCGATTATACCTGATATATTTCCTTGCTTAAAAAAACCCTATATATTTTCATCTCAAATACTTGTGGAAGACCGAATAGATTGGTGGTCCGTTGATTATCTAAATAGATGGTAATCTATTTTAACTTCAGAGTTTCGATCATAAAAATTGATATTTGACTCTCATATTATTTAAGAGTAGGAGTGCCCTTTTTGTAGGACTTGTTGTCCCCTTCTCTAACTTGTAATAAAAAAAACACTAAAAGATATCAATAGGTAATTTTAAAAAGAACTCATCATATCGGTCAAAACTTACAAAGCCCTATTTAATTTCTAGTAATTTTGATTAAAAATTGCAAATATAGCACTTTTTTTTTCTAAGTTGAAGCTGTTAAATCGAAACGTAAGTGTCCTATTTGGCAACAAGAAGTGTTTCAAAAAGTGATGGATATGAAAAAGAGCTACAACTTTGAAAATTCACCCGAACTAAACTTATAACTCAGCATCGATGTGTTCTAATGAAGATCTCATAAAAAACAAGCTAACAAATAAATTCATTTGATTAAGATCTTACAATTGTTTTACATTGAAAAGGTGGAGAGTTCGTACGAATATTTTTAAGAGATACAAGTTATTTCTCTTGTTACTAATTGATATTAAGGTGGAGTTCAAAACTCACCATAACTAAATTTACAACTCAATTTCGACAATTGATGCGTTATGTGTAAAAAAAAAAAGATGATTAGTGTGTTATATACAAATTTATTCGGTTATTTTCCCCTTACATTTTAAACTTATTTTCCTACACTTATATAAACTTTCATTTTTTGGACAATATATAAAATTTCAATTTTAGCATAAAAAAATAACATTAACTTAAACAAATATAATTGAATAATAGTGTTCATGTAATTTTAGTAATCGACTCAACTAAATTAATTAACTGTCATCTCATGGTTAATTAATATGATTGGTGTGCATTGATTAAAGTATTTCATACATAAGATTATCAATTTGATCTCTATGTTCGAAAGAAAGTAAAAATTTATGGTGCGTTTGGGTACTTATTTTTGTAAACGGTCGGGTTGGTTACAATAATCCAACCGATGTTTGTCCCACCGTTTATTGTAAACGATGGTTACCTAAAGTTACGTGTCCGTTTATCTGAACCTTATACATATTACTTTTTGTTACATAACCAACCACTCAAACATCGTTTATTAAGATAACTTGTCTCTCAAACACCATTTATGATAACTCACTGTTTATCATAACTCACCGTTTATCATAATCTTCCGTCTATCATAACCAAATCGGTGCTCTAAATACACACTTAATCATTACGTTTTAAAAAACAAATGTAGTTTTATATGATTTAGAAAGTTATCATTGTTTCTTACTCAAAAAAAGATTTAGAAAATTATAATTGAGCCTATATGTTTTAATATCTAAAATTTAGTTCATATAATTTGATTAAAAAAAGTAGTTTATAACTGTCACTAAATTAAGTATGCATATGCAACCATATGCAAATGATTTTTTTTTTTTTTTTGTCCAAGAAGATATTAACTCACAACATCATTATTGCTACCAAAGTAGCCAATTTCCACATATTTTATTTGCTAACAATTATTGTTAATACACTAATACCTTCAATATAAGTTATACATGGTTGATCACAAATAAATCATGAAGTCGTTCAAACCAATACACAATCTATTGAATATCCCCAAGGGGTAACTATAGTGGTAGAAAATTTAGATTTTGAAGGTATGCTCTCTTCAAGGTCTAAGTTCGAGATTCACTTGTGACATTACTCTTCGATGTCTCCCGATCCCTGGCTAAGGATGGACGTGATTACCCTTATTTCAAAAAAAATACACAAGCTATTGAATATGCATAAGTTTAAGGCAGTTACAACAAGCTAAGACACTTCTTCAACAGCCCAACCTTCACACCAACGAACTCAACTCTAAATTGTCAAAATGAGGAAACGTAAAGAGATCAAAGTTGTGTTAACATTCTCAACTATACAAACACGAAACAGCCAGTCAAGTAACAAACCGTATGCAACTCCCTAATAAAATTACTACACAAAGACTCAGACTTATAACTCACGCTTCATTTGATAGTTATTTCATTTTTTGTTTTTGTTTTTAACTTTTTAAAATTAGGTTTATTTGACAACCAATTTTTATTTTTATTTTTAAAATTTTAAAAATGTTTTCAAAATATTAAAGGATTCTAAAATGTTAAAAAAAAACTTTTTATAAACCAGGTTTTTTTTTTTAAAAAAAAAAGTGTTAGAGAAGTGATAAAATACACTACAAATAAAGTTTAAACGTGCAAATTTGAAGTTTATTAGATTAATAATATTTTAAAATTATTTGATAAAATATTAAAAATAATAATTTTTGATTTTTTAAAAGACAAAAAACCATTATCAAACGTATTTTTAGTTTTTAGGTTTTAAAAAACAAAAAATAGTTATCAAACATATATAATTTTTATTAGTTTAAACCAAAAACCAAAAATTCAAAATTAAAAAAAAAAAAAACCAAATGATATCTTATATAAACATGTCATGAGAATAGAGATGTCCATGGGGCGAGGCGGGAACGGGAATGGCTTTACCGTCCCCATCCCACTACTCATTTCAATCCTCATTCCTGCGAAATTCACCATAAAAATTGGCAGGGAACGGGGCAGGGATTCACCACTGGGAAATCACGGGGATCGGGTTTCCCATGGGAAATTATTCCACATTTAACTCTTCTTCTTTTCTTTTTATATTCTTAACTTTTTACAAATTTTCTCCATTTTTAACTCAATTCACTAAATTTTAGATAATTTTTTCAATATTAAAAGAAATTTTTATTGATTTTTAATTAAATAATAAGGAAAATATTAATCCAAATAAGTACGTGGATTTATGGCTGGAATTTTCATTCGTACTCACTGTCTCATTTATCGCCTATTCGGGGATTCACCCCTTATAGGGGCGGGTCTCATGGGGAAAATGGACATCTCTACATGGAAAAGAATGAGAGATTGATGAGTTAGGTGTAAAAGTGTGGGTGATTGAGTGTGTACGTGCAAATGCGAGTGCTTTGTGAAAAGCTTGAGAGTGTGGATGTTCGTGTAAAGGATGAAATATTGTTTGACAATGCAAATCGATGATCTTACAACACTTGGTTGTCATCAAAATTGGTAGAAATTTATTTCTTGTTAACCGGAGATAGAGGCGGCAATAAAAGTCAAACACCGACAAAACAACTAATCCACACTGGTCCATTGGATTATTTCAAATTTTTCACATAATATTTGACCGGTTGGTTTTATTTAGAGAAAACTCAAAATTATTTGGATTAGTTCAGTTTTTATTTGTAAAATTCAATAAAAATCCTAACCGAAGCAATATTGATTTATTTACTTTTATTTTTCTTTTTATTTGTTAGTTTGAATTTTTATTAATAAACGACTAATTATTTTTGTAATTTAATTATAATTTTTTAGAATTGTGTAGGAAAAAAAACATTCAAGTAGAGGTTGGAAGTGAAATAGTAAGTAAAGTAATAAAAAGAATTAAACAAAGAAAATCGAGCCAATATTTTTTTCTTTTATTAGATATTGGTTTGATTTATCTTTTTGTCAAATCAATTGGATCCGTTCTTGGTTTGGCCTAAAAATCAAGAACTATCAAACCAATGATTTTTCATTTTATTGGACATTGGTTTAGTTCCTCTTTTTACAAAATTGATCGAATCAATTAGGTACTTGATTTGACCTAGAATTGAAGAAAACTGAACCAATATTATCCCTAGCTAGCAACCATAACTTGAACTCATAAGTTTTGATTCCATAAAAACTACAAACTATGATAGTTTGTTTGAAATTATGTTTAATAAATGTTCAAATATCATTTTGGTCCCTAGATTTTGAGCTTTGGTTGACCGACTTTTAAAAGTCTTACTTTAGTTGTTAGAATATCAAAATTTTCTATTTTAGTAATTGAATTTTCAAATATCTAATTTTAGTACCTATAATTAAACTAAAAGGTTTAAAGCTAGTCCATATAATAAATTTGAAGTTAATATTTATTGCAATCGGTTTAATGATGTTTATAATTTTAATACAATTAAAGAAAATATGTAAACAAATGAAGAAATATGGTATTTTTAAAAAAAGAAAAAGAAACAAAAAATTTCCAACAAATACCAGTTTTATTATATTTTGAAAGTTTATAGAATAAAATTGAACATTTAAAACTTTAGAAACTAAAAGTATTTGAAAGTATATGGAGAAACTTGAAAATTGAAGGGCTAAAATTAAACTTGAATGTTTTTTTATATTTATAAACTAATAAAAAAATAATTTTTATAAACACAATTTACAAAAGAAAATAATAACAACCCATTCAAAGTTATAAAAAAAAGAAGAAGAAGAATGAAATTATATTAAATAAAGAGATAAAGAAAACAAACATAACAAATATGAAGAAAATGGTATAAAAAAAAATTAGATAGAAGCAAAAAGATATATCATACTATACTCGTTTGTATGTCATTTTTGAACGATTTTACCCTTAAGTCATACTCTAAATTACAAATATGTCATTTATTGGAATATAAAAAAAAATGCAAATAACGTATAAGATATTTACAATATCATTTAGATTTTCATCCGTATAAGATAAAATATTTTTATCAAATCTCATGGATTTTATGATTAAGTTAGAAGATAAGAGATTTCAAGAAAATATTTACAATATCTTTTAAATTTTCATCGTAGAAAATAAGATATTTTTACCAAATCTCATAAATTTTACCTCACATTTTATATTCTAGTTAAAATAATAAATTGAATTTTCCAATCCTATAAATATTTCTTTACATTTTGTTTACCAAAGCCGTTTCTGTCTGCTTGGATTTACTTTTCTTCGTTTTTTTGTTTTATAATAAGTTATCTTATTTTTGTTGGATTATTTACGTTAACTTTCATATAATTTTTTTGTTGCAATAAGTTTTGTAGGGATTTTTTTTGCATAATTGTTTGTTTCAAAAAAAGACTTGGACATCTGGTACTATTACTATATATATATATATTTTTTTTTTTTTTTTTTTTTTTACAAACACATTTGAAACTTTCTTTTCTTGAAGTTACCTTTCTTAGTTTATTTTTGTTTTTTGTTTTATAACAAAAAATTTAGTTATCTTACTTGGATTATTTACCTTAACTTCCATCTAACTTTTTTTTGTTACGATAATTTTTGTAGGGATCTTTTGTTGCTTAATTGTTGACTTGGAGATGTGGATTTTTTTTTAAGAATGATAAAATTATCATTTAAGGTTAAAGGTAAGTTCATTCATGCATACTAATAAATATATTTAGCTTATTTATATTTATAATTATAACAATAATATAACTCTTATAAATTTTATAATTCAAGAGTAATTGTTCTATTAATAGATAAAATGAAAAAACTAAAGAGCATCGATTTTTAAAAATCAGAGATAAAATTTAATTTTAATGCGTTAAATTTTATTAAGTTTTTTTAAATAATAACACCTATTATTTTTTAAGCTCAAAATAAAATGTTAACTATTTTTTAATATAAATGTGAATTTTAATAAATTTAACTAACTTGAAAAATAGTTATAAAATTTAATATTAAATTAAAATTATTATTTGATGATTAAATTTAGTGAAAAAATGTATGAAACAATTTATAATTATATATATAACTATTTATTGCACTCAATTGACATATTTTATTAAATATATATATAATTTATTATTTAAAAAATTATCATGTGCAATGCCGTGTCAAAATTCTATTATAGAGAAAAATAATATAAATTTATGTAAATGAATAAATTAAAAAAAAAAGGAAAGAAGGAAGTGAGAGATAAAAAATATATATAATACCGAAAGAATGGGAATGGGTGGTTTGTTGATCTATTTATATGGTGAATTTTGAATTCTAACATTATACCTACAAATTTGATTTTGAAAATTATTTAAACTCATAACATTTTGGTAGTTGAATGCAAGCAAACAATGTTTTTAAAAAAAAAATTAATATTTAAAGATAGAAATATTCAAATTTGTAAAGTTTTAGTTATGAAAAAATATGGTTAATTATTAAAGCTTCTATCATTTTGAGATTATTAAAAAAAAAAAAAAACATGTTTACGAAGTAAGGACGTATGTGATTGAAAGCTGTAAAATTCAGCTGGAACCATAGATGTCTGAATGGTAATCTAGTTGTATGATACAGCTGTATTTGTTGGCTCATTTAATAATTGAAATTACACTGCATTGATTTTCTAAGAAAACTAGAGATATTTTGGTTGAGTTCAAGTAAGTTATTTTAAGTCCCATTTGTTAATGTTTGGTTTTTTTATTGGTTTGTTTTTAACTTTTCTTAAACAGGTTTGTTTAATAATTAATTTTAATTTTTGTTTTTAAAATTTTTAAAATGTTTTTGAAATATTAAATGAATTCTAAAAATTAAAAAAAAAAGCTTTTAATAACAAGATTTTGTTTTCGTTTTTTTTTTAAATAAAAAAATCAACAATAAAGAGTAAAAAACTAAAAAATTTAAAACAAAATTTTATATTTGAAAATAGAAAACAGTTATCAAACATGTTTTTTTTTCACTCTTGATTTCTAAAAATATAAAATTAAAATCAATTATCAAATATATATGGTTTTTATTTTTTAAAACAAAAAATTTAAAATTTAAAATAAAAAACAAAAAAATGAAATGGTTATCAGGCTTAAAATTTTAATTTTAAACCTATGATTTTATTTTTCTTTTATTTGTTTATTCAGACAAATTTACACTCACTTCAACTATTTTTATAAAATAGATCAATGGATCCTATAATATATTTTGCTATAAAAGAAAAAGAATGACTTGGGTGCAACCGATCAACCCCTTTTTGGGTCATAAGAAACAAAAAATTTGTGGCCCTTACACGCCACACGAAAGGCTACATCTTTGGAGGTACGGTCTAGGCTGCACCGAAATCTTTCTCTCAAAAAAATATATATACATATATATATTTATAGGTAGGTAATCATCATAAATTGTAAAAACATTTGAATTGGTAGGTAAAATATAGTTTTGAAAACTACTTTTCTAAGCGTGTTTTCAAAAACAGGGATTGCTGTTTTGTTTTTTCTTTTTAACTCACAGACAATAAACACAATGAAACTTGTGTGAGTAGTATTTGAAAAACTTCCCCTAAACAAACCCAACCTAATATTCATGTGGCACGATTTAGTATTTCACATTTTTTTATTTTTTTTACAAATTAGAAAAGTATTTACAATACTAGTTATATATATATATCATCGTCATACCATATAAAAATTATATAATTAATACGTAATACTATATTAATACACAATATTGTATGGGTAATATATAATATTGTGTTGATAATACAAATATTGTATTAATAATATAAAATACTATAATAATACCTTAAATTATATGATACAATAAGTATTAATTATACTTTATATTTACTATGGATGCAAAAAAAATCAAATTTGTGTATATCTACAATTATTTTGTAAAATTAAACAACACAATTTCCCCTTTTTTAAATAGGAATTATCAGGTGTGAGAAATATATATATATATATATATATATATATATATATATATATTTCTTTCTTTGAATCTCTTTTAAATAGAAGATTTTGAATGTATGATAAAAAGAGAAAAATATTTATATATAGCATAAAATCAAAACTAATTTATTTATATAAATTATATTACTGATAAAATTTAATCAGTGATGAATTCTATCATTAGTTAGTTCGATTACTGATGAAATTCTATCATTAGTTAGTTCTACTACCGGTAGAAATCATGTGTTATAGATAAACTATTTTACAAATCATGCTACAAATCATACTACCTTAAAGGGTGGCTTAAGAGAAAAATCATTTTTGGACGATTTTACCCTTAAGCCACACTCTAAATTACAACACATGTCATAATCTTCTATTCAAATATAAAAAAAAAAATGCAAACATATTTATAATATTATTTAGATTATTTAAATATTTAGATTTTCATCGTCTGGAAGATAATATATTTTTAGCAAATCTCATAAATTAAGTTAGAAGATAAGAGAATCTGCGTAATATTCTTTATCTTTATCTTTACTACTTAAAATGTGACTTATTATTATTATTAATTATTAAAATTTACTATCTTCAAACTAAATAAGTATAAAATCAAATGAAGATATTGAGTTTTTTTTTTCAAATTTAAAGAAGATCTTGGGTTCCAACTTTTTCTATAAAATACCACAAACTTATTGTTCTTCAAAATTCAAATTACTAATAATTATTTTGATGTTGCTCAGAGGTACAAATTTTGTTCATGTTGGGAGTCTTAACATTGGTGCACTGAGTTGTGTTCGTGGGAGCGGTTGTCGTCTTCAATCTGTATTTAATTCGTGTACATAACATTTTCTTCTTCTTCATTTATTTTTATTTTTATTATGTTTTCTTTGTGTAATTCTATTTATTTTATGGTTCAACTTTAATTTATAATTTTCTTTTAAATTTATGAAGTATTTAAAATTTTGAAGAAGTGTTTATCACATTCTTCCATTAATGAAAGATAATTTTTTATAATTATTATTTTTTCATATTATTATTATTATTATTATTATTATTTGTTATTATAATAAATATGACTTAACATGTAATTTGTTGCTTCTTCTGTGATACCCGATGTCATTAAAGTACTACCCATATTTTGACATAGGAAGCTACTTAAATTTTATCAATTTTACTAATTATATTTTTTTAATTTAAATATAAATATATACACCATTATTATTATTGTAGAGAACAATAGATTTATTATAATATATGATGTTTTAAATTAATATTTAAAAAACTTATGTTTCATCAAAATTGGTAAAAGAAGTAGATAATAGATTTTATGAATTTTTTTAACCTTTATTTTCTTTATTTTCTATTATTTATAAAATATAAGATGAAATAAGAAAGCACAAATATGATTTTTAAGATTTTAGAGAGGTGATGGTTTTGAGGTTTTTTTTTTGTTGAAAAGATGGCTTCGATATGTTCGTAGATTAAACTTATTTTAGAATGACGAAAACTTATTTTTAAAGAAGTTTAATTTATTTCATAATTTTCTTTAAAAATTATGATATGTATACTTTTTTTTATTTCACTTTTATCTTGAACTACGTTGTATGAGATTTTTAAATAAAGTAGATAATAAATATTTTACTTACTCATTTAAAATTTATATATATATATATATTATTTATAAATATTTAATAAATAAAAATATAATCTCACGTGCCAGAAAAAATCTCTCGTGCAAGGCACGTTCCAAAATTCTAGTATAATATAAGAGATAGAATATGGTGCAAAAGATAAATTGTCTTTTAAATAGTTACTTTCTAATGTCATAAAAATATTGTCGCTTCAAACCTATTCAAACAAGAATAAAACTTTATTTCCACTACTAGATTGATTTTGGACCAAAAAAAAAAAACTTCCACCATGTATATTGAACCTGCAAATCTAAAAACTATCCAATTCTAATAGTTAAATAGTTTGAAAGAGAATAGTAGAAGAGCTTCATTCTGCAACTAGCTCTCTTTACTCTCCTTCTAAATTGTTCAATATTCTCATAGCCCTAAATTCAGGCCGTGTCTTTTGTTTATGATCTTCCTTTTATAATTCAATATTGTTTGAACTACTTAAATGTTGGTTGATGTGAAGACATTTTTATCCATGACATCCATTTTATTGGAATTTAGATGTTTTTTTTAAGAAACGAAAACATTTTAATTGATAAGACCATGAAATTTATATGTTAATGCAACACGATTTATGAAGAATCAACCGGAGATAAAATGAATGGGTTGAATTGTGTCTTTGTCATTGGATGAATGCTCTATTTAGTCAAATTTCAAGTTCTTTTTCTCTCGAAATCAATCTAAAAGTTGGGGATGAAGTTTTTTTTTTGTTTTTGTAGTTTTGAAGTAACAATGTTTGGACACATTAGAAAATAATTATTTATTAATTTAGAGGAAAAATAGTTACATGACAAGTCTACCATTTTCTACTATGTGAGAAACTTTCAAATTTAACCCAAAGGGGGTTAATTAAAACACTTTTAAGTTTGATGGGAGCCAAATGTTCAAATTGAAAGTTTAGAGACCAAATTGTTACATACACCATAGTTTAGAGGTGATTTGTGCATAATGAATGGATTGCACGACATGTTAGTTATCCTAATTGGTGATAATCTATTTAAGCTACATGCCCACAAATTCAATCCTAAAAATATGTATTTGATCTTCATATTATTTGAGAGTAATAAGATCTTCTACGGTCTCTCTCCCTCTATGATAAAGATAAAGATATTTATGCATTCTCTCCTAAAAATGTGTATTTTTAAATAAAAGTTTAATAGTTTCCGTCTAAATCTAATGATAAAGATATTTATGTAAAGTTTTTATAAAATTTAGGAGTATTTATGAAACATTTCAAATCTAAAAGTATATTTGACACGAAACTCAAAGTTCGGGGCATTTTGATAATATAGCGTGCAATTTAGAAAATATTAATTTCAAATGAGAGATTGAAATATATGAAACATAGCAGTTGACTTTGAAGTATCGATCATCATAAATAATTTAGCGATCATAACATTAGTAAAACATGAGTTTAATCTATGGTGATCGCTTATTACTTTTATGAGTTTTCTTGACGTTTAAATGTTTTAGGGCCAAACGATATAATCCATAACATTAGTTGAAGTGCCTGCAAACTGATCCTACATTCGTAAGTATATATATATAAAAGGTAAAATATAAGTTTAGCCCATTTGGTTAAGAAAAAAAAAAAAAATTAGTCCCATGATTTAAAGAAATATAAAATTTAGACCCAATAGTTTAAAAACTTAAATTTAGTCCGTATGGTTGGATAAAATCTAAAAAAAAATTATTGTTGTTTATAATTTTGTAAGCGAATTAAGTACTTGAAAGTTAGCTATTAAGTATCAATGATAAAATTATGAGTAAAGTTATTGATACAATAAAAATATCATATCATTTATGCATCAATCATGAACTTTCATATATTTAATACGCTAATGATTATGTACAATGAAAGCTATAATTTAGATTTTACAAAATCATAAGGACTAAATTATAATCTTCAAAATTTTCAAGGCTGATTTCTATCATCTTTTTTTTTTTTATTATAAGAACTAAACTTCAACTTTCTCGAAACTACGCATACCAAACTTATGATTCAAGTATACAAAAAGATTTAGAGTTAATAGAAACCAAACATAGGTTGAGTGAGAGCCAGAGTGGGTGTTTGTCTGACATATTTATGTAGTTTTAAAGTTAATGAGTTATATTGAGTAGTTAAAAATTGAGAGTTGTGCAAAAACCTCGTTTGGATGTAGTTATTGTGTAGACGAGTTATAGTCAAAATCTTGTTTGGACGTAGATTTAAAATGAGTAGTTATTTTTAGTAGTTAAAAAAGAAATAAATAAAAATGAGGGGTTGAAAATAAATAATTTTGATTGATTTGAAAGGAATGATTAAAATGAGTGGTTAGAAATGATTGAATAGATATAAATGAAAGATTAAAAATGAATAATTAAAAATGAGAGTTATTTTCAAAAGTAAAATTGAGGAGATAAAAACTCGTTTGGATATAGATTTTTGTGAAGGAGGAATAAATTATGATCCTAATTCATATCTCAAAACGTCAAACAAACAACTCTCTCAATTTCTCATGGTCGATGAAACCAATGCTTTGCTGGTAGGACATTGCCTAACTACTCTCTCTCATTCGCGTTCTTCACTCAACCCAATTCCCATTTCTTCATCTTCCCAATTTCTCTGCATTTTTCTTCTGCAAACCCTTTCCAACTGGCCATGGCGATTCCAGCGGCCCTTGCGATCCTCCCCTTGGGCGTCCTCTTCTTCGTCTCCGGTCTCATCGCCAATCTCATTCAGGTACGCTTTTCAACCTTGTTTCCATTCATCGAGCCGCCATTCCATTCCTTTACTGTTCGTTTTTGTTTTCGGTGTTTGCTTGAAGTGACCGGCGGAGATTTCAATAGTTGCCTTTTTTCCGCGTGTGTTAATGCATGTTTGTTGTTCTATCTGTTTTCGCTGTTTGTTTAATTTAGCTTGGGTTGTGTTTTGTTCCTTTCTGTTTTCGTTGTTCGAACTTTTTTACTGATTATTTTGATGGGTAATCTTTGTTGGTTGTCGATTTCTTGTGAAACGATCAAGTCTTGAGCTGTGTTTTGAGTAATTACTATGTGTTGGTTGATACCATGGAGTGGGCTGATGAGCTTAAACGATTATGTACCATCTACGCAGTCATTGTGATTGTAGTGATGCTAGTACCATGGAGTGACCTAGTGGTCAAGAGTAAATATTTTGACAGCGAAATAATTTAACAACAGTAAGATTTGTGTGAAGTTATAATGAACGCAAAGCAATGTTCTGCAATGTTCTTCTCATCAAACTGATCTTGGCACTTCATACACATTTTTATCAGTTTTCTCTCCTTGTTTTCTTTGAAAGCTTTTGCTGGTTGTTCTTATTACGAGTTCAATGAATGAAGTGATTGGGCCCTCAAATCTCAACTCCCTTGTTTCAGGCAATATGCTTTGTCCTCATAAGGCCGATAACAAAGAATGGGTACAGAAGGATTAATAGAGTGGTGGCAGAGCTGTTGTGGCTCGAGCTTGTTTGGTTAGTTGATTGGTGGGCAGGTGTTAAGGTGCATCATTGCGATCCCCATATTTTAGTAGTCATAACTATAATGATTGTTGTTGCTATATTGTTTTTTTTTTTCTCTCCTGAACTTTTATGTATTAATTATTACATCTCATTTTTTACTGGTTTACTTTAACTTGCTGTATTGGGACGGGTGCGGGTGCGGGTGCCGTAGGTATGTAGTAGGGCGAAGCTCCGATATCTTAGTTATAGAAAAAAAATCTGGATGTCGTGAAGGAGAAACATAATTAAAAAATATGAAAATTAAAAGTTTCCCCTCATTGAAAGTTTACCCATCTGTTAATCCTCCTCTATTTAAAAGATGTTTTTATGCTTTACTTTTTACCATTTTCTTTTAGCTATTTAACAGGACTATTGTTTTGAGCTGTCCAGTTTATCAAATATCAGTTCACTACTTTAGTTTTCTTTTAATGCTTTATATTAATAAACCACAAAATGATCAATTTTTTCTTGTAATTTGCACCGAATCCATATCAAATGATCTAGTACCTGTCCTTTTGTTCTTGGATTGGACTAATGAAAGCTCAATTTGTTGAACCATTCTGAATGCAGATTAAAGTGTACACAGATCCTGAAAACCTTAAATTCATGGGTAAGGGCACAATTTTTCATTTTTTGTATCCATGTCTGCTTTGTCTTCATATTGATGGTAAAATTATGTTTCTTTTGAAATATCTGCGAAACGGTTCAACCGACTACTTGAGTTATATGAACTTTCCAGGTAAAGAGCATGCGCTTGTTGTCTCTAATCACAGAAGTGATATTGATTGGCTTGTTGGATGGATTCTGGCTCAGGTGCCTATTTCCTTCCTTTCTTAATCAAAGATAGTTCAACTTCAATATTTATCACGCATATTTATGACTGCATCCATTTACATGCATGTTATATGTTTCTATCAAAGCATAAAATCAGCATGTTTAATGCCGTTTTCTTGTTTGTTTTGTTTTCTTCTCCTTACTAATAATTTTGAATTTCATGTGGTAGAGATCTGGATGTCTCGGCAGTGCGATAGCTGTAATGAAAAAGTCATCTAAGTTCTTGCCAGTATGTTACATTTTCTGAAGTTTTTAAAAGCATTCTCGAGATTGTTGTTATTTTTGTTTCAAAGTTTACAGTCTACTGCTAATTGTCCGTTGGAGACTTGTTACTAATGCTAAATTTCTCAACACTTTAACTTTATGAGCTGACTAAAGTTATCCAAGTTGTTGGAGTTGAGAAGCTATCATTTAGAGTTCTATTTTGGCAGGTTATAGGTTGGTCCATGTGGTTTTCTGAGTACCTTTTTCTCGAAAGAAGCTGGGCAAGGGATGAAATTACTTTAAAGGTAAGGCATTCATTGCTGTACTTTATATAGAATGCTCACTATGTGCCTTTTCAATTTTCTTATATTTGTACATCACATGTTGATTTCATTTGAGCCTCATGTTAATGTGTCTATAGTCAGGTCTTTTACGGTTGAAGGACTTCCCTTTGCCTTTTTGGTTGGCGCTTTTTGTAGAAGGGACTCGATTTACGGAGACAAAACTTTTGGCAGCTAAAGAGTATGCAGTTGCTAATGGATTACCTATTCCTAGAAATGTTTTGATTCCACGTACGAAGGTCAGAGTTTAATGAAATCAACTTTTCATGAAATTTTCATTCATACAATGTTTAGTTTTTAAGTTTTTTTTGTTATTATTATTATTTTTAATTGCATCCCTAGTGAACATAGTCGAATAGAATGAATAAAATCAGATTCAATGTTACATGTTTTTTTATAAGATTAATCTCTCTTCTAGAAAAGATTTTAACTATCGAGTTCTTCCTTTCCGAACAACCAAAATTTTGTGGAAAAATTTGGTATTTTCATCTCCCGCCTCAGGTCATTTCATTTCATAATGTTGTCACTAGTGAACATGTTCTTGTACTATCAAAGTCTCAATTTGCTCTCGAAGTGAATGACACAAATCTATCTGAGAGGATGATTAATGATACAAGAGAGTGAAATTTAGTGGCCTCGTTTTTTTGTTTTGCGATATCTTCATAAGAGTGGTCAAGATTTTTTTTTACTTTTCGAATGTTATAATATGGATATCTACAAGGTTTCTCTCTCGATAACTGATTTACAACATTTGTGAGGTTGATGTGCCAAATGAGTCGAGTCCCTGTGCACTGTCAAGTGGGTGGAATAGGCGCCTGATATTCGTGTAGAGACTATGTCGGATGGTGTAGAGAAAGTCTTGTGGGTGGAGAGAACTCTAAGAAATGCTCCCTTCTACTTGCAACCCAGACGACGTCCGAAGTTGAAGAAGAAAGTCATGCATGTTCGATGGTAAAGAGAATGCCCAAGGAACGGTCCATTGTGTTCACAATTCAGATGACTTCGGATGTTGAAGAAGAAATGCACCATACAAGACCATAAATTTGCATGTTCGAGGTGGGGATTCAGACGTTGATTAAGAGAAAGTTACGCACCAGACGATGTTGAAGAGAAAGTCATGAACCAGGCATTTGCATTCACGACCCAAACGAGGCCAGAGATGGTAGTCGTGCCGATGAGGGTATATTTGGTAAGGGTGAAGCCACGAGCGACCAAATTTGGGATGGAAGATGAACTAGTCCGTTTTTGCACAAGGTACTTGTGACTGTGGTCGGGGAGAGAATGAAGATGATGGCGAAGACGAAAGAAGCTTACAACCAGAGGAGGAGCATTTCCTCCTCCGCGTTGCCGTCATTGAATGGGAGGAAAGAAAGGAATTAGAGTTTTCTTCTCTTGGGAGTTTTTTAGAGTAAGAGTATCTCTAACTAGTAATGTTAGAGATCTTTATTTTAGTATATTCAAGATCATCTAACTATTAATGTTAAAAAAATGTACTTTGATTTTGTTGAAAGATGGAATTCAAATTATTAAAATTGTTCATTTAATAATGAACCCAACAATGGATTTAAATAGAGTACAAGAGATAGCCTAATTATAAAAGAAAAATATAATATCTAATCATAAGGAAAAGATGACCTAATTATAAAAGGAAAGGATAATACATAATCATAAAAAATAAAGATATAAAATACTATTTAATTAATCCTAAAAGGAAATAATAATAATAATAATAAAAAAACTATTTTACTAAAATTAACATAAACCAACACTCCTCCTCAAGATGGATTGTATATGGAATACGAGCCAAGCTTTAAGTTAAATTAATCAGAGTTTGTCCTTGGATGATGATGCGCCAAATGTGATGATGATGCGTAAGTTGGGATGATGATGATACTAATGCCAGGGCCAAATGAGAGCACTGATGCCAGGACCAATTGAGAATATTGATGCCAAGACCAATTGTGAATACTGATGCCAAGACCAATTGGGAATACGGATGCCAGGACCAATTGGGAATACGGATGCCAGGACCAATTGGGAATACAGATGCCAAGATCAATTGGGAATACTGATGCCAGGGCTGCCATGACCAATCGGGAATGCCGCCAGAACCAATCGGGAGTGTTGCTAAGACCAATCGGGAATACTGGATAGGACCAATCGGGAATGCTGGACAATACCAATCGGGAATGCTGGACATGACCAATCGGGAATGCTGGACATGACCAATCAAGAATGCTGGACAGGACCAATCGAGAATATTGGACATGACCAATTGGGAAAGTCGGATGATGGTCAATTGAGATTCAATTGGTACTAGGATGATTTTTTCGGTTTTGGGTTGCTCATTGATGCCTTTGAAGAGAGAAACTTTGGCTGGTTTTAAATTTTTTTTATAAATAATTATGAATCTTTAAAAAAAAGGAGTGACGAAGAATAGGATGAAATTTTTTTGTTTTTGCTTTTTTTTTTTAAGAAAAGAGGAAGATGATGGAGAAGACAATAAATGAGTACTAGAGAAAAAGTTTACCGGGATCGAAAGGAAAAATTTGAGACTCTAACATGTTGAAAGATGGAATTCAAACTATTCATTTAATATTGAACCCAACAATGAGTTTAAATGGAGTACAAGAGATGACCTAATTATAAAAGAAAATATAATATCTAATCATAAGAAAACTATGACTTATTCATAAAAGGAAAGGATAATACATAATCATAAAAAATAAAGATAAAATAATATTTAATCTAATCCTAAAAGGAAAAAATAATTAAGAAAAAATAAAAATACTATTTTACTAAAATTAACATAAACGATGCATTATGAAATGGACTTGAGGCAACATCTAAAGAAAATGAAATGTACTATTGTACTTGAGGTAACACCAAGTGTTATGGATAATTTATAGACTACGAACATGTCACTAACCACAGCATGTCAGGGCCATCTGCCTAGGGAACTTTGATCTTCTCCCATTCATACACTATTTCAACTTTATGTCAAACTATTGTCCTTCAAATAGGGCAAAGATTTGGGTTGTCAGAAATGGGAACCTTTTCCATCAGATGCTATTCTGTTCTCTTAACTTTGATCCTAATCAATGCATGGTCGGTGTAATCCTTATTGATTGCGCGTGCTTTTTTCTGCTGCAATTTGAAGAAAACATTTTAATAGTTCATCTTACATTTATCACTTGCATGCGTCGAGCTGTACTTATTGGTGCCTATTAATTGGCATAACTTGTTACTCTGTTGCTTTCAGGGTTTTGTCTCAGCTGTAGGTCATATGCGCTCATTTGTTCCAGCCATTTATGATATAACAGTAAATATTCCCAAAAGCTCACCTTCACCTACAATGTTAAGACTCTTCAAGGGGCAGCCTTCTGTGGTAAGTTTTTTTTAGGAAACAGAGACATTCATTTCATTGATGATATGGGAGTTACAAAGAGCCTATCAATACTTACAAAAAAAAAAAACCTATCTGTCCCCAAGGGGTGGCGCGGTGGTCGAAGGCTTGGGCTTTCAAGGTGTGCTCTCCTCAAGGTCTCAAGTTTGAGACTTACATGTGACATTAATTTGTAGACATCTCTCGTGTTTCCATCCCTTTGATATCTCTCGGTGCCTGGTCTTGGGACGGACATGGTTACCCCGGATTTAGTGGAGCGAAGCTCCGATTTCTCGATTTCAAAAAAAAAAAAAATCCAATAATTAATAAGGTTAACAAAACTATAATCTTTAAAATGAGCGAGCGATAGTATGAGCCCAAGTCATGGCTAGATTCCTTAATTCTCCCTCCATCGTGTGACTTATCAGAGAAAATAGAGTCGTTGAACGTTTTCCAAATAGACCACTAAGAAACAATGAGGAACAGCTGCAATAAAATCTTCTTGTTACCCATGAAAGGGTGTCCCACCAGAGAAAGAAAGACACTCATTTATAGATCCCGGTCAGGTGATAGGCCAATCAAATGCATCTTGAAGAAAGTTCCAAATTGAATTCCCAATGGGGCAGAGACTAAATAAGTGGATTTGTGTTTCATGATCTTTGATGCATAAAGGTCAGCAGTTTGGAATCATTTTTTTGAATATTATCGCGAGTATTAAATATTTTGAGGTTGAGTTCTCAGGTGAAAATACTTATCTTTTTGGGCAGGGTCCTGCCAAAAGCCTTGTAAAGCTCACTACGAGAAGGGTCAATAGTGGGAGATAGCAATTGCATAAGAGCCTTTGTTGAAAAGCTCTCTTGAGTATTCCTCCATAACCATTTGTCCATATTGTCATTCAAGGACAGGGTGTCCAATAAGTGCAGTAAACGAGCTGATTGGCCAATCGCTTCCTTTTGAAGATGCCTTCTAAGGTGTAGATCTCACGATTGTTGTACCCAAAAATCAGCCACATTTTCGAACTTCTTGAGTGTAATGTTATATATCAAAGAGTAAGCCAATTTTAATGGGATAGAACCTGCCCATACACTGTCCCAAAAATCAATATGCACACCATTACCAATCTTATAGGAAATGTTGTCGTAGATAAGATGCTTCCATCCATCTCTGTTTCTCCGTCCCTGGTCCCTGAGAAAATCTGATGCCCCGAATGCTGGTCTTGAAATCAAGAGGGTTGGATTCATATTTTATGTTAATACATTTTTTCCATAATGCAAGTTTGTCTTCATAGAACCTCCAATGCCATTTGAAAAAAAAAGAGACGTTTTTATATGAATATCCACTATGCTCAGACTTCCATCCTCGAGAGATTTCTTCACACTGTCCCAATTGAGCAAATGGCTAGCCTTACCATGAACAAGAGTATAAAATACAATAATATAAAATAATTCTACACAATGCTTCATCTCAACATGAATATCATTCTCAATTTGGTTCCTGGTAGTCATCCTTTCATAAGAAACAAATAAAAATCCTTTGGTTATAGCTTGCTAGAATTTTCTTTGGCATGTACTGAGGCGTTGGCATTTTTTTAGAATTTAAAATAATTGACAATAGAGTTTTAAAATTACAGTTGGACAAATACAAAATTATACAATAAATGGAAGCATAATGGCCTTGTTTCTCATGAATAATAATGGTGATTTAAAACTGTAAATGTTATATTTGAGAGAAAGACTTCATGTCTCTTTCTATTCATTAAAGGGTTATATTTATACAAATGTAAAGAGTTAACCTAACTTCTAATGAGCTTAATGATAAAAAGATAAGATTACAATATTTTCATAATTAATTATTCTAACACTCTCCCTCAAGTTGGAGCATATATGTTGACCATGCCCAACTTGTTTGAGAGAATCTATCCGAGTTCCATTCAGCGCTTTGGTGAAATATCTCCTACTTGCTCTCTAGTCTTCACATATCTTGTGGATATCACACCTTCTTGTATCTTCTCTCTTATAAAATGACCGTCAACCTCTATGTGTTTTATCAGTTCATGGAAAACTAGGTTAGACGCAATATGGATGGTTACTTGATTATCACATCATAACTTTGTCGGTGTCTTGACCTCAAATCCCAGCTTTGTGAGAAGCTGACATAACCAAACCAATTTACATACAAATTGTGCCATTGCTCTGTATTCTGATTCAACACTCAACTGCAAAACCACATTCTGTTTCTTACTTTTCCAAAAGACTAAGTTAACACCCATAAACACACAGTATCTTAAGGTCTATCTCCGGTCTTCTTTAGACCCAACCCAATTTGCATATGAACAAACCTCAATGTTAGTGTGACCATTATCTTTGTACAACACACCACGACCAGGAGAAGCCTTCAAATATCCCAGAATTTGTTCTGCCGTAGACCAGTGTTTAATTGTGGTACAGGACGTCAGAATTCGATAGCGACTGACAAAATTCAGCAGCGACCAGCAGAATCTGGCTGTTTGTTTTCTGATACGGTGATTCTCGGTGCTCAACAGCGACGACTTGACGGCGGGCGACGGGGTAGCTACAAACCCTAATTCAATCCAAAAAAACTCTAATTTTATTTTGGCTCTGATACCATGTAATGTTATATTTGAGAGAAAGACTTGATGTCTCTTCTATTCATTAATGGGTTATATTGATACAAATGTAGAAGGTTAACCTAACTCCTAATGGGCCTAATGATAAAAAGATAAGATTACAATATTTTCATAATTAATTATGTTGATTATTTCATATTCATTATCCCATTATATTTTCTACTTCTTATTTTTAAGGAGATTCTCATGTTATTTTATTTACTAGTTTGTTAGGTTTTTTTCTATAAAAGGATCACCATTCCTCATTTGTAAATAATGAAAGAAATAATAAAAATTATTCGTTCCTCTCTAAAATTCAATTTGGTATCAGAGCAGTGAAAAGAAAACCCTAATTTTTTCCTCTCAAACCTTTGTGGCCGTCAAGCGCTAAAGATTCCAGCAACGCTTTTGTCAACAACTCCCACCAGACGACCAGGTTTGTTTCAGATGGCGGTGTTTGTGTATCATTCTTGTTCACGGGTCACAACTATATACCGCATTTATTCTTGGTATTTCATATAAGGTGGCTTGATCTGAGTTGATTTATTTGGCGACATCGAGAATAAAAAATGAACAGTACCACGAAGAACATTACTGCGATGTACAGTATGCGCGGTGAACAGTGTCGTGAACAGTCTTGTGGAATTTTTATGTTGATGACATTATCTTCACAGGTAATGATGAAGAAGGTTTGATAGATCTCAAATCAAAGCTTGCAAGCGAGTTCCAAATCAAAGATTTAAGATCCTTGAAATATTTTTTAAGAATGGACTTTGCGAGATCTAAGAAGGGCATCATGGTTAATCAAAGGAAATACTTTATTGGCTTGCTTTATGAGACATGTATGCTTGGTTGTCAAACAACAAAAACTCCTATTGAGCCAGTCCAAAGTTACAAGCTACAAAGAATGAAGAAATAAACGATAAAGATAAATATCAAAGACTTGTGGGTAGATTCATCTACTTATGTCACACATGTTCGGATATAGCATTTGCAGTTAGTATGGTGAGTCAGTTCATGCACTCACCTGGTCCCACACATTTTGAAGCTGTTTATAGAATTTTGAGGTATTTGAAAGGACTCTAGGGAAAGGTATATTGTTAAAAGGCAAGATCATTTGAATATTGAAGTTTACACCGATGCAAATTGGGCAGGTAATGTTACAGATAGGAGATCCACTTTTGGTTATTGTACTTTTGTTGGGGGAAAATTAGTTACATGGCGAAGCAAAAAACAGAGTGTGGTGGCCAGAAGTAGTGCTGAAGCAGAATGTAGAGCATTAGCTCATGGTATTTGTGAGGGTATATGGATAAAAAGACGATTGGAAGAGTTGAAGTTTCTCTAAATGACTCTCATACGAGTTTACTGTGATAACAAGGCAACAATATCCATTGCCCATAATCCAGTCCTCCATGATAGAAAGAAACTTATCGAGGTAGATAAACATTTTATAAAGGAAAAAGTTGAGGCATGGATCAAATTCATTCCTTATCTTTCGACTAAAGAGCTAGAAGCTGATATAGGGCCTTCCGAAGCTCCAGTTTGACAGAATGATAGACAAGTTGGCAATGGAAGACATCTTCGAGCCAGCTTGAGGGGGAGCTTGAGGGGGAGTGTTGATTATTTCGTATTTATTATCCCATTATATTTTCTACTCCTTGTTTTAATGAGATTCTCATGTTATTTTATTTACTAGTTTGTTAGGTTTTTTTTCTATAAAAGGATCACCATCCCTCATTTGTAAATAATGAAAGAAATAATAAAAATTATTCTTCCTCTCTAAAATTCAAGTAATTATTGTAACAAAGACCATCATGGAGTGACCTAGTGGTCAGGATGGCCTTAAGTAATTAAGAGGTGATGAATTCAATCTATGATAGTCATCTATATAGGAATTAATTTTCTACAGATTTCCTTGACATCTAAATGTTGTAGGGTCAGACGGCAATGTCCCGTGAAAATAGTCGAGATGCGTAAGTTGACAACATTCACAGTTGTCAAAAAAATAGTATAAAAAGGGTGATTTTTAATTTAAGTTTATCATTTTCCCCTTTTGTGTGCATCTCTCTCCAACTTTGGAGCTTACGGGGTAGGGATGGTTTTGAAGGGGTGTTTGGGGATGAGCTGTTCAATAAGTGTATATAAACTTACTGTAATCTTCTAAACTCATCATTGGCGGCCTTATTTCACTTTAAATAGTGCTTAGTAGTTGGGCTCTATCTTTAAAAATGTGAGATGAGACATTGCAAGATGCCTCAATCTATCTTCTATTGTAGGTACATGTGCACATTAAGCGACATTCAATGAGGGAATTACCTGAGACAGACGATGGCGTTGCTCAGTGGTGTAGAGATATGTTTGTGGCCAAGGTAACAATATTAAAACGATTTCACAGGCTATTATCCCTTCGTTCCTGTTGGAGGTGAAAGTTATGGATCAATTGCCATAACCTCCTCTTGGTTTTTGCGTTCCAGGATGCCTTGCTGGATAAACATTTAGCAGAAGACACCTTTAACAATGAAGAACTACAGGACCTTGGTCGGCCAATCAAGTCCCTCTTGGTAAGCTCTTTGTTTTTCTTCTTAAAAAGGAGAAGTAATTCTATATTCTATTGGAACTTCTGATTATATTTGTCATAATCGAGCCTTAAATTTGAATGATGAAACTTATAGTCCTTATCCTTGTTATTAATAATCCAAGCATTCATTGAGATAAAAATGAAAGAGAATATAAGAGAAATATAAGGACATACAGAAAAGGAGAGCACACAAAAATTGGAGACCTTTTAAAAATGATTTCAGATTGAGAGAAATACAACCAAAGGAATAATTACAAAAGAACTTTTAAATAGAGGTTGACAGAGAAATGTAGAATTTGATGGGCCTGTAAATGTCCTTGTTAGGTCTTTAGATGCCTCTAAAAATTCTAATGTTTCGCCACCTACCTATCCTCCAAGATCGTATCCCTCTCGTTACCTACCACACAAGAAAGAAGACTCGAGAGGGAAATCCTCAAATAATACCTTCTAAGTTTACTATGGTCAAAATTTATAGTCGTCGTTATTAAGTTTATAATTGTCTAGAAAGATCTGTCTATTTATGAATATGAATATAATGGCCGGGTCTAAATATTTTTATGATACTCTTGGCTATTATGGTCATATTGGACAAATTTTACTTTTTAGTTGGATTTAGATTTCTTATTGCTGAATTTAGGCACCTTTTTACTTGCCTCATTTTGTGTCCAGATTTGAGTATTTTCGTGATTTGGTTTGAGTATTTGTATGACTTTATTTGAGTGTTAATTAGGTTTAGTTTTGCTGGGCTTGTCCAATAAATCCACAAGATCCAATAAATCCACAAGAAATCTTACCCTTCTGTTTGGAGATGATTTTTATCTTATCATAGATTCGTTCAATTGGATGAAATTAATGTTTAAGAATTGATGATAGCGGGATAAAGAAGAGCAATACTTACCTAAGGGTTGGCAAGTATTTTGGAAATACTTACCACCATTTTGGACCACATCTTTTTATTTATTTTTTTAAAAAATTGACTTTGATTGATGGAGAGAGAAATGCTAAAGTGTAGTTTTTTTTAAAAAAAATGTGGTTCAAAATGGTGGTAAGTATTTCCAATATACTTATCCATCCTTAGCTAAGTTTTGCTCGATAAAGAATGAGATCTTGGAAAAAGAACTCCCATTCTCTCTCTCTATATCTATATGTATACACACATATATTCACATCTCACAGAATTTGTTAATGTTAATTTTTTTGGTTTACTGTGAACAGGTAGCAATTTCATGGTCATGTCTGCTCATCTTGGGGTCCCTCAAGCTTCTTCAAGGCTCTACATTTTTATCCTCATGGAAAGGTCTTACATTCTCAGCATCTGGCCTTGCCATTGTTACAGTCCTAATGCAGATCCTCTTACGTTTCTCCCAGGCAGAGCGGTCGACCGCTGCTAAGATCGTCCCAGTCAAGCCTTAAAAGAGCAGTGGCGAACCACTCGACTCTAGACGACAGGTTAAACAGAACTAGGCACTAGACAGACAGTACTCACTTTTGCCTAAAATCTTGTTATATTTCTTTTATGCGGTTGCTCGTTTATGTGCAATTGCAGGTTGTGAACTCATAGGTGTTTTCAGCTACTGTACTATTTTATGTCTAACTCCTTTTTTTTCCTTCTCAATATATAAACCTTTGCCTCCCTGTTAATTTGGTATCCATAAACTTTTGTTTTGTTTAAGAACTAGTCTGGTTTTGAGATTTGTATCTATCTATTTCTTAATTTTGTAAAAAATTTTAATTGGGTCCTTTTATTTTGAAAGGTAGTTTCTTTTTTTGAATACGTATCGGGGGAGGGGAGATGAATATCGATTATCGGGCTCAAACTTATGACGCTAGTGTTGAACTGGTTTACAATCAAACAATGAAACTATTATACCATTGACTCATTTGGTAAAGGTAGTTTTAATTAAACTTAAGCACTATTGATTAGATAACGTGATCTGATTAATTTTTATTCTTTAGTTTCTCAATAAATTAAGTTTTTTTCTTTCAAATCAACCATTTATATCGGTGGAGAAGTGGAGATTTGAACTTTGACCTGTCTAGGATATAATAGTTTGGGTAAACAAATGGAATATAAAATAAGTTAGTCAGCTAAGCACAAACAACCAACACTCTTTCTAAAAGGTTCATCTAATTTTAGAGGATCATAACTACATATTTGGGGTTTCTTGAAAACTCCTTTGAATACACATTTATAATCACTGGCATATAAATTTATAATCTATGTTATGGGCAAATATATTTTTAAAAAAGCAACAACAAAAAATGTAAAAACCAGTTCATGAATTGTGTTTGTTGCCTACTTGAACTTTTCCTATTTAAAGAAATAATCTCTCAATTTATAAAATTGTTAGTAATTAAACTCCTCAATTAAGCTTTCTAAACCTCAAATTATTTCTAAACTATATTTGTGTTATTGCAACTATAATCTTAGACTTAAAGAATCGAGATTTTGTTAGATATCCAAGTTAAACTAACGATTCAAAAAACAAAAATAAAAAGAAATTCAATTATTTTTTTATTCAACCGCATACATGATCTAACATTTTGGTAAAGAGTATAAACTTCAATGATCGGAACTATATTTAAGTTGCCATAAAAATTCAGCTAATTAATGGATTTTTGTAATAACATTATATGTGGGAGGCGTTTGAGTCATGAAGAAGAAAATCATTGTTGGTGCATAACATAATGATTATGGATAGATATTGATTGTTGGTGCATAACCTTTGTATGTATTTAGAATGTAAAAATTGAGTTTGAGCGGTAGAAAATGATTAAAGGATAAATCATTATTTGTATTTGTGGTGGTAGTAATAGTTATGAAGAAAGTTTGAGGGGGAGATGAATTACTAAACTGTACCAAAATAATTATTGGAAATATTATAATGATGAAAGAGAATTGAGGTGAATAATGATTATTGTTTTTTAAATAAAGAATTTCTAAAAAAAATAAGTCTAAATAAAGAAAATTAACCATTATCATTTTCTCAACCCAATTGATTAATTTTTTTAGAGAGAAATTATTTTGGGGATTTTGCATGTATAGCAAAAAATGACAAAATATTTGCACCTATAGCACAAAATCAAAACTAATTTATATAGCAAAAAATTCAAATTGAGTACTATCATTCATTATTAATAGATGTCAATCACTTATTAGTAATAGCTATCTATTACTGTTTGAGTTTTATCACTAGTTATTGATAGATGTTTAATGAACTATATATTCAATTATTTTAGAAATTGTGCTGCAAAACTAATACAAGAGGTAGAATTTGCTGCTTAGCGCAAATTCCCAAATATTTTTGTTTATATATGAATTCATAACTTTAGAGATTTTTTTTTTCTTGAAACACATAACTTTTGAGACTACTTGATTGAAAATTTGCATACGTTAACAATGCTTTTTGATTTTTTGTTCTCTCAAGTATGAACACCAAACTTAGAAAAATATTAATATTGACACACCAAAATAGAATTTTTAATATTTCAAACTTTTAGCCTAAAAAAGATTTATCAATATTAGAATATTAGAACATAACAGTAACGTCATCTCTCTACAAAAGACAAACTATGGGCCAGCAGTCAACGGGCTGATGCACTCATCTAAATTAAAAAAAGAAAAAAAAAACAATAAAAAAGTAAAAAATTAATTTAAAACTAAAAAAATAATTCTGTAGGATCAGTGTATTATTTTACATTCGGCGATTTTAGCGATACCTTTTGGCGGCTTCTCAATTTGTGTCAGATTCTTTGATTTATTTGTTCATTGTTTATGCAATGATTGATTTTTTTTGTATCTGGGTTTGCCAGCAAAAGCCCAGAATTGCACGATGTTAATTAATTGCATTTCTTTCTCAATGTAAATCTCGATCTGTTGTTGAATTATTCTAATTGACGTCTTATAATTCCAACCCTCTGCTTCAGGTACTTGTTCTTTGTTACCATTCTCTTCCATTTTTGAATTCTGAAATCAATGGTTTATTCTGGTCAACTTACTGTGGTAATTGTGAAGAATTGGCATCTGGGGTTGTGGAAATATTTGAGGACTGATTTTGTTCTTCTATTTCATTTGTTGGGTCTTGATTTTTATGGCTTGTGGAATGTTTCTTTTATGGTAGAATGTTAGATTTTGATGTTTTCTTTGTTAGAAATATGATATCTATGGCTGCACTTTGAAGTTCTTGGGATTGGAGTTTGGATTTCTCGAAATCTGGAGAGAGGTTGCTTTTCTGGTAATAGCTCGTTTGGGTGTGGAATTAGAGAGTGGTTATATTGAATGATTAAAAATGAGGGATTAGGAATTTGAGTTTTAGTAATAGCTAGTTTGGATGTGGTAGTTTGTAGAGTGGTTGCTCTTAATAGCTCGTTTGGATGATGATTTTTGCAGAGAGGTTGCAGACAATAGATTGTTTGGATGTGGGTAGAAATAAGTGATTATTTTGAGGGTTTAGAAATGGGTTGTTAGAAATGAATGATTAGAAAGGAGTGGTTACAAATGAATGATTATTTTGAGTGATTAGAAATATCTGATTATTTTTAGTGATTATAATATCTGGTTTGGATATGATTGTTTGAAGAGAAATGGTTAAAGCTCATTTATAATAGCTGGTCAATTACGTAAAACAAATATCCCCTAGGTGTTTAATCCATGTTTTGGTTGTTGTTCTTTTCTTTTAGGTTCTTGGGGACTTGATTGAGGGTGGAAGGGCTGTTTTAGTTTTGATGTGAATCCTACAGGCAGTGTTGGAGGAGAACTGAGATCATGACTTTTGCTCAAAAATTGAATTGCTCATGGTCTCTTGGGGCTTCAATTGCTTTTATAATTGGACTGGTTACGGTGGTTCATTTGTTCTTCTTTCCTTTGGTGCCTTCTTTGGATAACTTAAGGCGATTTCCGAACTCTGGTTTCACCATCAACTCGTCTACTGAAGTCTACGGCTTTAACAACCATGCCAAAGAAAGTCCAGGTCCAGCCATTGATCTGAATCATAAGTTTCCTCCTGATTCTCACAATGCAGTTGTTTATCACGGTGCACCATGGAAGTCATATATCGGGCGGTGGCTTTCTGGTTGTGATGCCAATACTAAGGAACTCCAGATTGTCGAGGTAGTGAGAACTTGAGAAAAATGGTTTCTATGATTCATCTCTCTTGCTTGAGTAAGAGTTGGTTTTGATTTACGTACTTTTTGTTTCATTGCTTGATTCAATGTTCTTGTAAATTGTGGATGATAGGTGATGAGTGTAGATACAAACTTCTTTATAGCCTAGATGTCAAATAATGCCAAATGATAACTGTCCTCTTTTCATATTGATATTATTAAGTTTCTTTAGAGATTTTCATGGAAAGTTATCAAATTTGACTTCTGCTGTGTGACATTGATCTCTTTATAGCTAACTGAATCTCTTCTGGCAGTTAGTAGGTGGCAGTAGTTGCAAAAATGACTGTAGTGGGCAAGGTGTTTGTAACCATGAATTTGGGCAATGTCAGTGCTTTCATGGATATAGTGGTTAGTTTTTTATCTTCTTATGTGTCTCTTGATGGAATTTCCTTCAGTAATTTGACTTATTATCCTCATTTGTTACTATAAAAAAGTGTCAAGATTTGTAACTATTCTGATTTTATCAGTTACCTACCTTAGGAAAGGGGTAGAACTAAACAGGAAAAAAAAAAATCAACCCTCCCCCATACATAAAGGCTGTTCTGTTTTTTTTGGGTTATATTTTCAGGTTGATATTGTAGAACTCTTTTAACTTAATCTTGGCTGGATAACTTCTGCTATTGCAATAGGTGAAGGATGTTCTGAGAAAGTGAAGTTAGAATGCAATCATTCTGGTTCAGAAGGGGAACCATATGGGCACTGGATTGTCTCAATTTGTCCTGCTTACTGTGACTCAACAAGAGCAATGTGTTTTTGTGGGGAGGGCACAAAGTATCCTAACCGTCCAGTAGCGGAGGCATGCGGTTTTCAAATGAGGTAACTAATCCATATTTTTACTGAAATGTATCTTCTCTTGTATGGATTTTTTTTCTTGATTTGATGTTGTTGTGTGGTATTGGTTTTAGGTCATCCTCTGATCCTAATGCTCCCAAAGTTACTGATTGGACAAAAGCTGATTTGGATAATGTTTTCACAACAAATGGAAGCAAACCAGGATGGTGCAATGTAGACCCAGCTGAAGCATATGCTTCAAAAGTGCAATTTAAAGAGGAATGTGACTGCAAATATGATGGTTTGCTGGGGCGGTTCTGTGAAATACCCGTATCTTGCATTTGTATCAATCAATGCTCTGGACATGGGCATTGTAGGGGGGGATTTTGTGAGGTAATTTTTTATGTATTATTATTATTAGTTTTTTGTACATGTCAAATATTTTTCCTTTTCTTTTTCTTTTTTGGTTTGGGGAGGGAGATGAGAACATGGGGATAAACAAATTAAAAAATATATGAAACTACAAGAATTTGGATAAGTGTAAAGTTCAAGAACATTTTTTTTTTTTTTGATTGGAAACAGTAACTTTCATTGATGGATGAAAAATTACAATAAAGCAATCGATATAGTTACAATAGATGATGCCATTGGGCAAATAAAAAAGATAAGTCATAGTTACAAAAAGGAGGAATCCTATGACACCAATTAATTCCAGCATGTATAGTAGTTTCAATGATGGTGGGGAGAGTGACTGATGTATCATTAAAAATTCTGTTGTTTCTTTCACCCCACCATTTCCAAAAGAAGTTCAAGAACATTTAGGAAGAGTATTTTGAAACATTGCATCATCTAATAACAACAGAGCCCCAACCACTAGCTTTGGATTAATGGAAATGAACTATAAGTTTAGGTAGGACTACCCAACTCCTTCATTTAGCTCCAATCCCACTGAGTTTAACGATCTCAATAAAATAGGACTATTCTACTTTGGTCTAAGCTAGTAGGTCTATACTTACAAAATTTCATAGCTTTAATTTACTTTGGGATGTGGCAAATGTAGATTTCATTATTGCGTCGCCGTCATCAATTGACGATCAATTTCTAGAAAAATCATAGCACGCCTTCAACCTACCATGTTTTAAGGCGATCAATATATTTTTATAAAATCGCCTGTCTTACCATCAAGGCCAGGGGTTTCAAACTACCAAGCTTGGTGGCTGCACTGCTTAAACTTGTCTCTCCCTTCAAATGACTTATAATTGGTGCAATAATAGAGCTCTAGTTTGTGAATACATCTTCCACTTAGAGATATCTAAACCATGAAGTACATCTTGCAAAAAGTAGTCACATAGGACTAAATGAGTTAGTGCAGATTAACTCTTCTTGTGCACATCACAAGAAAGCCATTAAAAATTCATTATTTTGGTCGTAGATGAATACTTTTTAAACTACAACCTTTTTTTCTTAGTACATTCATAACTTCCAAATGTTGCACATACTTCTTTTTATACTTTTCCCAACACAAGACATCATCTAAAGAAATGAAGAGGATGCCTTTTTTTATGACAGAACATTCTTGATCCATGACTCATATGAACGTGCTTTGGGCATTAGTTAATCCAAATGCTGTTTCATTGAAAATTAATAAGATTATTTTCATGAGCACTTGAGAACGGGTTAAAGAGGAACTATAATAAATTCTTCCTAATTTGCTAGAGGCAGGTCCATTAGTGTTATTATCATTGTTCTATTATTCGTGGTTAATCTATCATTTCTTGTGCTGAAACTAAATCTGGCATGCACTACAGTGTTATAAGGGCTGGTATGGAGCTGATTGCAGCATTCCATCTGTTCATACATCTGTGAGAGAATGGCCTCAATGGATGCTACCGGCTCACATCGATGTACCTGATCGTCTGCACACTACCAAAAAAGTTTTTAATCTTAAACCTACAGTAAAGAAAAGAAGGCCCTTGATATATATTTATGATTTGCCCCCGGCTTTCAACAGCCATCTACTTGAGGTCTGAATAAAGATAAGTTTTACATTTCTAGTTACATTCTTTAAGCAAAATTGATACACAACATAGATTTTGTACTGTAGGGGCGTCACTGGAAGTTTCAGTGTGTGAACAGAATCTACGATCACAGGAATGCAACAGTGTGGACAGAGGATTTGTATGGTGCTGAGGCATGACTTCTTAAATCTTAAGTTATAAGTTTTTGCGTCAAGTGATGATTTAATATGATATCTTTGATTCTTTGCTATTAGTTTCTTATCAATTAATATTGATAATTAATTTTGAATTTTGAATTTATGTGTGATTAATACCTATCCATAGCTTAACTTGGTCATCCTCTAGGATGCATTATAACAAATTTTCCGTGCTTATCTTCTTGTAGATGGCTTTTTATGAAAGCATCTTAGCTAGTCCACATCGAACGTTGAATGGTGAAGAAGCAGATTTTTTCTTTGTCCCAGTCCTTGATTCATGTATCATAGCTCAGGCTGATAATGCTCCTCACTTGAGTTTGAAGGTATGCATGTACAAATTACAATCATTTACCGCTTACGGGAGATCTGTTAGCTTATTCGTTATTACTGTGTCAGTCTATGTATGATCTTGGGGTTTCCATCTTTATTTAGCTCAATGCTTAAGTTAAGTATACTGTCTGATCAAATTCTTAAAAGCTATTAGATGGAAATGTTGATCCTATTTTCTGCCATTGTTCTTAGGTTCTTTTTCATCTAAAACCATGAAATAGAATATAAGATGGCCTGGGCCTACCCCAACTGGTGGATGGATACATGCAAAACGAAAATGATAGAGTTGTTTCTGAAATGTTTTCTATCAAGAAATGAGAAATGTGTGTAGTATCATTACCCATCATAGCCCACTTAGAGGCCTATTATTGTGATTGAGATGTTTTTTTTTTTATAGGAAACAATACTTTTCATTGATAAAATAAATATTATTACAATCCTACCGAACATCACATAATTGCGATCTAGGTGTATGACCAAATTCTTTATCTTTTAGAAAAAATATTTCATTAAACTTTCCACAGTTGTTACAACTTACAAGTCAAACTTACAAGAAGGATATTGACCGATGAATAAATACTCCGCTTGCATAGTTATCTGATCTCTTTGCTGCATTCTAGTATCCTTTCACAATTGTTTATATATTTATCTAAGCATGGTTTGAGGAGGATGGGAATTAGGGGGATACTATGAGTGAGAATAATTGCTAGGGAGAATGAAAAATGGCTATAGAAAAATGAGATTATGGAGAGAATAATTCTCGATGTCCCTAACTGCAATCTTCTATCTATTATTAAAACAAAGTTATAATTTTATTCTTTCTGCTAACCATTATGGAGTGGCATAGTGATCAAAGAGAGTCTTGGGGTGCTAAAGGAGATGAGTTAAATCCATGGTGGTCACCTACCTAGGAATTAATTTCCTACAAGTTTCCTTGACATCCAAATGTTGTAGAGTCAAGTGGTATGTCCCGTGACATTAGAGGTGCACGGAAACTGGTCCGGTCAGTCATTGATATAAAAAAAAAAATCTATTCTATCTGCTGTTAGTTTTTGACCTAGCTCTGATAAGAGCCGAGAGATATCTTCACGAGCTCTGTTTATGTTGAAAAAGAAAAATAAAATAGACACGTTAAGTATTTTTCAGGATAATATTGCAAGTACAGACATGAGTTTACTGCTTTTATCGATATCATATATGATTGAGTTGAGGAAAGCAGTTTGATGCTCAAATTGTATGTGTTTTTCAGGACTATATGGGCTTAAGGAGTTCTCTAACACTGGATTTCTACAAGAAGGCACATGATCACATTGTTGAGCAGTATCCTTACTGGAATCGCTCATCTGGACGAGATCATATATGGGTACGTTTTTGTTGAGCAGTGTTCTTTCCTATAGGAAATTGTCTGATGTGTTCTTATGGTAGGGCATGTGAATTTTACTAATATATCAACTTTGTCTGAAGACAGTTCTTTTCATGGGATGAAGGTGCTTGCTATGCCCCCAAGGAAATATGGAACAGCATGATGTTGGTTCATTGGGGTAACACAAACTCTAAGCATAACCATTCAACCACAGCTTATTGGGGTGACAATTGGGATAATATACCTTCTAGCAAAAGAGGAAATCATCCTTGCTTCGACCCCGATAAAGATCTCGTGGTTCCTGCATGGAAACGTCCTGATGGGGGTAAATTGAGCAAAAAACTTTGGGCTAGGTACAGTTCATTGATTCTCCTAAAGCATCTCTTTAAGTCTTCTCTAAATTTTTTGCTTAGTTTAAATTCTTGATACAATCATCTGCAGACCACGTGAAGAGCGGAAGACGTTCTTCTTCTTCAATGGAAATCTTGGACCTGCTTATGAAATGGGAAGACCAGAGTCCACGTAAGATATATAATAGTTATTTCCAATACTAACCGTTTCCTTTGGAATGTACCCCACCGGACCTTGTGTATGTTCAAAATTGTGATATTTGAACGACTCCAAAAAAACTATTTATTAAAAGTAATTTTGTAGTTCTAAAATGGAAAGTTGAATTTAACCTTTTCTATTTTGAAGTAAAAAAGGACCATGTTTCAAGTTTTAAACTCATTGTTTAAGCATCATGGGTAGTCACAGAGGGTTTTGAGGATCCAAGAGGTTATAAGTTCAATCATGATTAATCACCTGGCTAGGAAATGATTTTCTATAGGTTTTTTTTTTTTACATTCAAATGTTGTAGGATCAGACAGTATGCTCCATGAAAATAGTCTAGGCACACGCATATTAGCCCAGATACTAATGAATATAAACAAAACAAAAAAAAGACTCTTTATGGATTGAGCTATCAAGAATTATATATTTTTCAAATGTCCTAATGAATAGCATGGCCTTTTCCAGGTATAGTATGGGCATTAGACAAAAAGTAGCAGAAGAGTTCGGATCAAGCCCGAACAAGGAAGGAAAACTTGGGAAACAACATGCAGACGATGTTGTTGTTACCCCATTACGTTCTGAAAATTATAATGAAGATTTGGCAAGTTCTGTTTTCTGTGGTGTGATGCCCGGTGATGGTTGGAGTGGTCGTATGGAAGACAGTATTTTGCATGGATGCATTCCTGTCATCATTCAGGTAAGCTGCACCCTTCATTCCAAGTTCTTTTTTAGAATCTCTAATATCTAAATAACTAATATGCTTGAAATCGAGCGAAATCTCTTAATTTTTGGTTGAAGATACAGTATCTAGTTGAGCTACATTGGCAGATGACCTCTTATTTTATCAAGCTATATGTTGATTGATATAATTCAATTTATCTCAACCCACAAGGTTAAGTTTTTGGGTTGATTAGTGATTTAATATAATTCAACATAGTATTAGAGTAGGAAATCCTGAGTTCCAGCCCCTGTCAAGTCATTTTATCCCCAATTAAAATTGAATTCCTCTTGTAGGGCATTTCTCAAATTTCAAAATGCACAAGTGAAGGAGAGTGTTGATTGATATAATTAAATTTATCCCAACGTATAACGTTAAGCTTTTGGGTTGATTGGTGAAACTATATCTTCACCATATGCTTTGCCTCTTTTTCTCTATTCCTAACTTTCTTCCATCAATTCACTTTCTTTCCTTCAGCTGTGAACAACCATGTTTTTATGGTTTTTTTTTTCTTATTTTGCAGGATGGAATTTTCCTTCCATATGAGAACGTACTCAACTATGAAAGTTTTGCTGTTCGAATAGGAGAAGATGACATTCCAAATGTGATCAACATTCTTAGGGTACTGTTATATGCTTTATTCAACTTGTGAATGAAGTTGAAACTTACACCAAAGAAATGTCGAACCATTTTGCTTATGGATCTTGGTTTTATAGGGATTTAATGAATCAGAAATCGAATTCAAACTGTCGAACGTACGGAAACTCTGGCAGAGATTTATGTATCGCGATGCTGTTATGTTGGAAGCTCAGAGACAGAAAACAATTTACGGTTTGCAGGAGGATTGGGCTGATGAATTTTCTCAAATGTTTGATGATGATGTTGTTGCTACAGTTTTACAGGTAATAATTATCTTGAATTTTGTGGAAAAATGAAATATTGTATTTCTTCTTTCATGAATCAAAATACAAGATCCTCTTGTATAGAACCATCTATGGAGGAAAGAATATCACCAAGGAAAATAAATTACAGATATAAATAATAAACATACACATAATACACAATTGTATGCCAACAAAGAATAGTAGCTCAGCGGTATTAGTGTACCTGCATTGACCAAGAGGTCATGTGTTTGAATCCCCCATCCCTAAATTGTTTTAATCTAAAAAAGGAAAATACACAACTATATAACAAAATTCACCCCAATGGGAGGTGCAGTTGGTTGAGGGCATGGACTTCAAGGGCATACTCCCCTTAAGGTTCTGAATTCAAGACTCGCTTGTGACATTAATTTGTAAACACCCCCAACTGTGTCTTTATTCCTCCAATGTTTCCTGATACTACAGTTTAGGGACATGCCAGTAGTGTCCCCGAGTTTAGAAGAGCAAAGCTCTAAGTTCTTGGATTATAAAAAAAATATATAACGAAATCCGACAAATTATTTCATAAAGAATTTAAATCATATTTCTAGAATTCTAGTAACATAGTTGCAAACCTCTATGAGTTGGCTTAAGGGTATCGGAAAATGTGAAGAAAAAGAGACTTTTGGAGAATAAAAAATGCCTTTGAACTCCATAATAACTACCTACCTAAGAAATTGAAGCCCTACGAGCTTCTTTACAACCAAATATTATAAATAGTTAGGTTGTCGTCTCATGAGATTAGTAGAAGTTCGTTGCAAACCCAATACCAAAATAAGTGATGTGACTTTTCCAATTACCTTGACAGGCTTTCATTTTACAATGCTGAAAATATTCCTTTATGTTATGTGCCACCTTAAATTCCAATTATTATGAGACCCAAATGGAAGTTAGTAGCTAGTCAAATCAACGCAAGTTGTTGAAGTCTGAGATTGCTCATATCCATCCAGTCTGTGGCTGATGTGTAATCTTTTTATTTACCAATGCAGATTGATCTTAAATGAGCTTATTTCTTGATCTTAATCTTCAATTGGATTATGCAGCTTCCATTTTCATGCTTACTTTTTGAAAGTTTTATTGTCTGGAAACCTGTAGTTGACATAATTTGGCTTGTCACTGTTGTTGTCTTGAGTAGGTTCTTCACTACAAGTTGCATAATGATCCTTGGAGGCGTGCCATTCAGTCGAAAAAGGAGTTTGGGTTACCCCAAGAGTGTCTCATTAAAAACAATTGAAATAACAGTCCTACACTACGTACCTAATACTGAAATTCATTGCTGCGTTCATGGCATTGAAGAAGATGGCAAGATGGCAGCTTATTTTTTTGCTTCCAGGCGTTCCTCGACTACACGACAACTCGAGTAGATAGCATCATCCTCCTCTTCGAAACTGCCCGGAAGCCTAGCTCGCATTTTCTTCTCAAATTTTATGATTGATTTTTTAACCAAATGTGAACCACAGAGAATAATATGATTTGTTCCACCATTCCACATCTCCACACCAATAGAATGATTCATTTAGGATGTTTCTTGTAGCAGTTTGCCATATTTCATATAGGAAGAATGATCAAGAAATGGAATAAAAGTTTTTGCTCTTAGGCCCTCATAAATTGTTTGTACTTAATTTAGAAACTATGTTTTTACCCTGAAAAAGTAGTGGGTGAAGAATAAAAAAAAACTACTGAAATAAAAGAATCCAACAACAATCTCATCCATCTGCTTCACAGAAAACACACTTTACCATAAAATTTATTTCCATCATGGTCTTTATCTTGCAAAAACAACCTTTTGGTAGATCTTTCTTCAATAAAAGTACCTTTGGTCAACCCATTTTGCATAAAATGAGCTTTTTATCCAAGGGTTTTTTTTTTCTCTCTTTTAGGTGTGGCACGTGAGCAAAGAACACCCCATGAATTAGGACACACCAATATACTATAATCTTTCAATTTCTCTACAAGTTTGGTGTATTTAGATTTATACCATTGTTACACCAACATACCGTTTTCAAAATTCATTGTGATAATGTATGGTCCCTTTTGAGTCTTCAACAACTATAGATACAAATATGCTCATATTTTTTCTTCAAAATGACTTTCGTTTCCTTTTCCACATAAATTCCTTCCTAGTTTCTGTTTTTTCCCTTTTTAACTGTATAATTGTAAAAGAAAAATTAGGGTAAAGAAAAATTGTACTATAGAAATAAAAGTTAGAAACACACTCTATTTTTATCTCACTAGGATACGAGATGTCTTGGAATGATTTAGGATAGTTGCCAACAATGGACTCCCACCTATATTTATAAGGACTCATGAATAATGATGATCAAGTAAATCATGTAGCTTTAATTTTGCCACAACTTGGTTTTGAACAAAGTATATCTAGATATTTCTTGACAAGTTGAAGTTCTGGATATTTCTTTGTTATCAAGGATAAACAAGTGAAGTCTAGAATTTTCTCTGGACTTTGATATTCAGAGTCTTCTTTGGGCCTTAATATTTAATACAGGTAGGAATCAAATCATCGACCTTTGTTAGCTATGTAATGTTGACTAAAATGATGGTTAGATTCATTTTTAATTATAATATATGAATGGTCAATATTTTAGTTTTGATATGGATTTAATTTTTTTTAAGCAAATAAATATAAAAATAAACTAAAAAGTTACCCAAAAGACTAAAAGTGAGCATTATTGAAATGTGAAAGGTAAAAATGTTCAATTTTGAAACAAAAGGATTAAATAGTTGCTAGACCCCAAACTTATAGACTAAAATGTAACTTTCCCAAAATTTTATGGATATATTCACATTTTATCTTTAAATTATTAATATTATCAAATCAATTTCGATTAAAATTCATTTTAAATCTATCATAAAAATCAATTTTAAGTTTTTTTTTTTTAAAGACTGATTAAAATTAAATATTTAAAAATTTAGAGAGAAAAATGGAAAGAAAACTAAAATAGTATTTTAACCAAGTATTTTAATAATTTTCTAACTCCCTCATTCCCACATATGCCAGCTCTTACTCTATTTCCACTATTTTTACTGCAGCATACAACACCTAGAAAACAAAACAAAATATCTCAAACTTGTACTTCCACACCTATGGGACAGCAGCACAAGCAATACACTTTTTCATGCCAAAAAAAAAAAGAAAAACAAATATCTTGAAAAAGTAGACTTATTAAGGTATAATTCTTGTGGAATGATCCTCTTGAAAATCCCAAATGGAATTGGGAAAACTTAGATCATCTTCATAGTTATTAACATAATGATCATAAAATTGAAAGTTTCCAATTGGATGATGATGTTGATCTTGAAAGTCCATTATTGAATCCCAATTAAAGGTTTTGTCACTAAGCACTTCAAGTTCATCACTGTATTGATCTTTCAAACAATTATTATTATTTGATGATTCTGATTCCAAACAACACCTTGATCCTTCTGATGCTTCAATATTCACTTTCTCTTCTTCTTCTTTCAGAATCCCAAGTTGTTGTAGAAACTCATTTAGATCTATTTGTGGTTTCTCTTCCACTGCTCCTATCATTGTCGTTGTTATTGTCGCCGACGCCTCTTCTTCCACCAACGCTTCATCTTCTTTCTCTTTTTCTTTCTCCTCTTCAACATTCTTGTAAGGAGAAAAAGAGGCGAAGAAAAGTTTTAATGTCGATATCGATGAAAATATCTATAGAAATATATAACTATGATTGTCATCTACTTAGGAAGAGAGAGTCAAATCTTGCACTAAAAAAAGTAGTAAACGTCTTATATCACTTTTTAAATTAGTTACAGGTCTTTATATTTACAATGTTATGTCCGCTCTATATTTTTCTATAGTTAGTTAACCATCCTATTTAGTCAAGAAAAGTATAGCTCAACTAGTATAAAATATAGCTCATTGATGAAGATGTTATATATTTGATTCTGAATCCTACTTTTTATCATATTCATCGTTAACATGTCGGCCAACTAGAGTATAACTCGAGTAGTTAATTAAAACACTATGATTTTGATTCTAGAAACTTCGCCCCCGCTATAATGCACAACTTCATATGTCGATATCAAACTCATGAACATATACGAACATCGACGAACGAACAAATGTAGTCAGCAAGACTTCAAATTCAAACTCAAACAAAAACTCGAATACCGTAGAAGAAGAAAGAACCCGACGAGGAGTTTGAAGCTGCTGAAGCCTCTGGTGAATGAGATGAACACTAGGCTGAGCATTGAGATTAAGCATCAAGCTTTTACGATGATGAGGGAACATAGAAATGAAGTTTTTAGAAGGAACCCACTTGAAGAAATTGGATTTAGAGGCAATATCAGAATTGGGTTGTTGTTGATGAAGCAAATGGGGAAGGTTGAGATAAGCATCAGGACCATAGAGTCTCATAGCAGCTTGATCGTAAGCCATGGCGGCTTCTTCGGCGGTGGCAAAGGAGCCGAGCCACAACCTTGTACGCTTCTTGGGCTCGCGGATCTCGGCCACCCATTTGCCCCAAGTGCGCTGCCGCACACCGCGGTACTCGCACGAGGCGTTGAGAGGGCCGCCCTTGCCCCGGGACGGGCCTTTCCGCCATGGCTTTAGCAGAGGGGAATGGGATTTTTTGTCTCTGTTGGTGGTGCAACTTTCCATTCTGGTTTTGGTCAAGTGAAGAAGGTGAGTGTGGGAATGAATGAATGTGGTGAAAGGGAGCGGGGGGATTTGTAGGAAATGGAAGTGAGGATTTTAATGTTGTCACGTTTGGAGATTGAAATATATAGTTTTCTGTAAGTGCCATGTGACCGTTATTGACCTATGAGTTTTGTGATTTCAAAAACTATGTTTTTTGGATGTTAATTCTCAAAAGAAAAAAGAAATTCACCTAACTAATTTTGATTACTTGTCTAATGGTTATGTTGGTCTATTAGTGTAGTGTTCATTGGAACCTTTACTAGCTAAATTCTAAAATGATAGGACCAAAATTTATAATTTAACCACTTATTAATTATTCATGGATGTTAATTAGCACCAAAAACTAATCATATCTCTCTTTTTTTTTGTTATTGTATTATCCAAATTTTAATATTATAAACTAAATTTGGAGCTTACTAAAACTTGAGGAACTAATTTGACTTTTTAATTTGGGCCTATATTGTGCCAAAGGTGCCAAATTAAATATTGCACCACTAATGTCATTAATCACCCAAAACATACCTTAAATTATTCCAAATCAATTCTCGTGGTATAAAAATCACATTAAAAAATACAAGACCATGTGACCACCTACCTTACAAATTTCTTAAGCAACTAAATGTAATAAAATTAGATCGATCTTATGAGAGAATAGTTAAAGCCCCATTTGATAACCATTTTATTTTTAGTTTTTAGTTTTTGAAATTTAAGTCTACAACAACTACCATACCATATGTTTTCTTCTACATAGATATTTACATTTTACCTATATTTGTAGAAATCAAACTAAAATTTGGAAGAAAAAAAAAAGGAGCTTCCAAAAGTTTATTTTTGTCTTTAAAATTTGGTTAGAATTCACATACTTTCTTAAGAAAAGTTAGATACATTATAGGAAAGATATAGCACATTGTATAAAATATGAGTAAAAATCAACTTAAATTTCAATAGCTAAAAACTAAAAATCAAATAGTTATCAAACGGACGATTTGTACTTCAAAAAAAAAAGTTAAAATGTGTATAAATTAGCATAAACAAAAAAAAAAACTTAAAACAAGCTTAGACAATAAATGATGTGGAATAATATAGTCTTTTTCTTAATTCAACAACATACGAGGTGAGCGATACAAATAATGTTAGTACATCATACATCATGTCACTGGAGCTCTAGTGGGACAAAATCGACAACAATTTATCTTGTAACACCTATTAACAACAAAGGGAAACAAGATTGAGATTGACCCATTAAGAAATAGAGACACAGTATTTGAAACTTATAAGATAAGCGAAGTGAAATTTAAGACAAACAAACAAAAAGATAGAATATAAGGATATGGAGTAAAATTAAATGAAGTGTGAGAAAGTGATTGTTTAAGTGATCATTGGATTCTATATTGGAAAAACCTGAGTGAGTTGAAGGAGAGTGAAGAGTGAAAGCCACCTCAGTTCATTTTTGAAGTTCACGGGCTCTTCTTTTTCACATGTTCTTCAGCCATGATTCTCGAGACTCTCTCCTCTTCATCTTTATCCCATGTTCATGCTTCCTTCTCTCTTCACCACTTTGAATTCCTTGATTTACATTGCCAAATTCAATAACTCACATAACTCCAAATATCATAATGTATCTCGAATATGCTTACTTGAAAAACTATGCAATATACTCCCTAACTACTATGTACCTGTGTAAGACTGTCAGTCACATTGTTTTAACCTGCTCGAAGTCGAGTCGTATGACAGCTTGGCTCCAAAATGACTTTTGACAAGTTGCTAACCACATCATGCTATCTTTCTTGTGATTTTTATTGCAGTTTTTCTTCGCTCAAAGTCAAAGCTCCAAATGAAGGCAAAACCAGAAGTTCAACTGCTGCTGGATGTGCTTGTGAAACCTTACAATGAAACTCCTCTAGTGCAAATTTAGTCATATTTAGGATATTTAGGAGACCTGGTTGGACTTGGTTGAGATTTCTGTTCAATAAGGAAAACAAAAAAAGCAGGAAAAATACAGTAAACACAGCACCACACAAATCAATCTGGGGTTTTAGATTTGGTCCACCATCCTTAATATAGATTTTCTTTATAAGAAACAATTTTATGCAACAATTTACAAAAGGATGTGATATCCATGATGCTTACAAAAGATTTTCCCAATATACAATGAGAGAGGTATGACTATAAGAAGCAAAAGTATTAGGCAATTCACCCTTATATAGCATGGTATAAACTATAAACAACATTATCGAAAAGCCTAGTAAGAGTTTGTATCCGGTCCGTGAAAATCTTTGATTTTACTCTTTCTTCCAAAGATTCCAAAAGAAAGTAGTAATAGAGTTGGCTCATAGCAGTGCTTTAGCATCCTTGAAAAGGTGGTGTGATAAAGCAAATGTCCAAAAATTCTTAACCTCTTTCTTTTTTTTTTTTTTTTTTTTTTTGATTATCCATGACTGTCCAGACTAACTTTCACACACCTCGACTATACAGTATTATTTGAATGCCAATGAAACCCGTAGGAAATTAATTCTTAGGTAGATCACCACCATGGTTGAACTCGTCATGACCTTATGCACCCAAAGACTCTCTTTGACCAATTGAGCCTCTCCACTTCAAAAATTCTTAACCTCTTAAGGGAAAGTAAGGTACCATCCACAAATGTTGAGAATCCTTTTCCATAAGTTAATATAGAAAATGTCGAATAGATAATTGATAAATATTTCAAATCTTAAGAAAGAAAAAAGTCAAAGCAGTAGCTAAGGTCAAATAGATCCAACAGAACTAGAAATTAATAGAATTCTATCAGGACTTGATGGATATAGAATAACAAAAGTTGTGCAGCTACATTTAGACTAAAATTAAAGTACGAACAAGACTCCAAGCTAAAAAGATATGTATTGCAGCACCCGTAACGGTAACCCTCTTTTATTATTGTCTTGTTTCTTTTTCTTTTGCTTTTCACGTTGTGACTGTAAATAGCTTAAATCTAACAAAAATCACCATTTGATTTTTTGGTTTTTGATTGAAAATTACAATTTCTCGACAATAGTTCTCTTCCTCAAGAAAGCATTTGGATTCTAAGCTAAATTCCAAAATAATTTTTTTATAACATTTTTTTTTATTTTCCAAAACATGGATTGATTTTTTATAACATATGTACAAAGTAAAGAACAAAACAAATGGGAATTGTATTTATAGACTTGATTTTCAAAAATCAAATGGTGTATCCAGGCTTTAAAAAGTCATGGACATAGTTGAAACCTTTTGAAACACGAACTTCTTAATTTGCTTCACTGAAATCAGCTGCCAAGAAGCAGATGAAAAATATAATATTGATAAACAATTATGGAAAACTGACCAGAATGACAGTGTTTCTTTCATTTAAACTTTGGACTTATGCACAAGATCCTCCATTAATTTTTAAGATCTATTGATGTACGATCTTTCAGAAACACACTACTACCAACATTCTAGAATCTTTTTCAAGGTATGTTTGGACTTCTTTCAACAGAAGTAGACGATTTTTGTACTCCCTCCTGCATGAATTAAAGTAAATCTTAAATAAGAACAATGACATGCAAGGAATATAAAATCCCAACAAAAAATTAAGATGAGACACAGGAAAAAAGGAAAAAGAATATAGCAAGCAACAAAAATAAAATATTTGATTTATGTTGCACAAAGGTGAGATGAAATCAGTCATGATCATAACGATGGTCAGCAAAAGTTTGAAATCGCATTTACTATATAATCTTTGTTTTTTTGAAGTAGAGTTTCTTTTAAAAGTTAATAAACAAAAGAAGACTTTATTGATCAGTTAATGGACATTAGAATATACCCTTAGTGTCTCTTCCTACTCAGCTGTCCAGAGTAGTTTCTTCCGTCCTAATTGATGAGTTTCTGGACACGTACTGCACCAAAAAAACAAGGTTCAGCACTGGTATTTAAAAAAAACAATAGACCTTTGAAGCTTATGTGCGAAGTGCAGACAAAAATTCACATTTTTTAAGGACAATGGAAAAAGAAGAAAATGCCTTTTTCTTTTTCTTTTTTTTTTTTGAAAAAAGGGTAACCACACCCGTTCCTAGGCCAAGTACCGGAGACATCAAAGGAATAATGTCATATGTGAGTCTCGAACCTAGAATCTTGAAGGGAACATACTTTCAAAGTCCAAGTCTTCAACCACTATCCCACCGCTTGGGGACAAGAAAATGCCTTTTCTTTTGTTCAACTGGAAAAATGGGAGGATTTAAAGGGTATGGATGGATAAATGCAGAAAGTACTTTTAAGAAATTAGAGGTTTTATGAGATTATTTAAAGAACCGAGACTTTTTAAAGGACATCTTAAATCTCTTAAAAAATTATTTAAAAAAGTTACAATGAGGTGATGGGGCAACTCAATGAGGACTCACTTCTTTGAAACGAGGTGCCCCAAAGATAGAACATGACAATATTTTGTTGGCTTTTTGGCCCTATCTCAAATTAATTAATTAATATTTTGATGATAACAAATTTGATATTATTTACTAAAAATTTTGATGTTTTAAGATGTCAACAGTGTAGTGCTCGAAACAAGGATTCCAACGCAATTTGAATTGCTCAAATCGGAGTTGAAACGAAGAAGTTATTGACAAAACAAGTTTGAACGAGAAAATCCCGAGACGGTGACGTGACAGCTGAGTGTACATCGTGGGCTATTTAGAAGTTGACATGTGGAGTTTTGGATGAGTGACAAATGACAAATGGTGGCTTTTGGTAGTTTTGAAAATAAAATGAAAATAAAAGAAAAAGAAAAAGAAAAGGAAAAAGAAATTTAAAAAAAAAATATATATATATATATTTATATATATTCCAACGGTAAAAAAAAAAAAAAAAAAAAAATCAGAACTGGTCAGTGACCGTTCTGATTGTTTTGAAAATATATATATATATATATATATATAATAATAATAATAATAATAATATTTTATATATATTATTTATTATTTTAACTTTTTACTTTTTAACTTTTAACCTTTTAACTTTTTACTTCTTTTAATTTTTAATCTCCACCATTCATTTTATATTTTATATATCCAATGGCTCAAATTAAATGTTGTCTTTTACCCCATTTCCCTCTCTTTTTAAACTCAATCTTCTTCTCCAAAATTACAACACAACTTTTATTATTCAATCCTCCAAAAATCAAAAGCTCCATTGTTGCTCTCTCCAAGCTCTCAACCTTTTCTTTTAGATTTTATTCTTGAGAGACATTGTATTGTGAGGATTTGGTTGTGTGAGATAAAATTTGTATATCCACTCTTTTGAGAGAGTTGTAAAGTGTGTTCCAAAAAATTCTATACTTTGTAACGGTTTGATCTTGATCCGTGGAAAAGATCGAGTTTGCTCTTGAACTCGTAAAAGGAGCGGTTTACGGTTGGACTCTAATCCGTAGAAAGAGTTAAGCAAAAAGGTTTTTCAAAATCCCAAGAGGCGCTTGGGTAGTGGAGTAGGCTTGCGAACCACTATAAATCACTGAGTGTCATCTTCTCTAACTCTTTCCTATTTACTAATTTTTAGTATTGTCTTTCATGCTTTAATTTGAATTGCTTTAAATCAAATTGGTTTACATAATCTTTATCAATCTTGTGTGGTGCATTATTGTTTCTTTTTAATCTCTTGTAAAAAGTTTGATATTTAGAACATCTTAAAGCTTATTTAGAAAAATTTGTGTAAAACCCTATTCACCCCCCCTCTAGGGTTGTCATACCGATCCAACAATTGGTATCAGAGCCAAGTTGCTCTTCTAGATTTTTAATATAAACTTTATTGTTTGAGCTTTATGGCAAACCTTGTAGGAAGTGGTATTAATGAAGGACAATCATCCTCTAGGCCTCCTTACTTCGATGGGTCAAATTATGGTTATTGGAAAATTAGAATGATGATATATTTGAAATCCATTGACTATAAGTTGTGGTTTAATGTTATTAAAGGTCCCAATATTCTCACTAAAAAGGTTAATGATAAAGATGTGCCTAAATTAGAAGATGAATGTGATGAAGATGAATTGAAAAAGCTTGCTTTTAATGCTAGAACTATGAACTATTTATATTGTGCCTTAAGTTGTGATGAGTTCAATAGAGTATCTATGTGTTCTTGGCTAAAGAAATTTGGGATATTCTTGAAGTGACATATGAAGGAACAAGTCAAGTTAAAGAAACAAAAATTAGCATGCTTGTTCATAATTATGAATTGTTCAAGATGAATGAAAATGAATCTATTACCGAAATGTTTACTAGATTTACTAACATCACAAATTCTTTGAAGGGCCTTGGAAAAGAATATAGTACATCCGAAAATGTTAGGAAAATTCTTAGGTGTCTACCAAAGAATTGGGAAGCAAAGGTGACGGCAATACAAGAAGCAAAGGATCTCACCAAACTCTCTTTGGAGGAACTAATTGGTTCTCTCATGACACATGAGATTACCATAAAAGAGAATATGGAAGATGAGTCCAAAAAGAAGAAGAGTATTGCTTTAAAGTCTATCACCTTGGAAGTTGACTCCGAAGATGAAGATGTTCTTGATGAAGATGATATTGCATATTTTTCACGTAAGTATAAAAACTTCATCAAGAGGAAGAAACAATTCAAAAAGAACTTTTCCAACCAAAGAGAATCAAAAAGAGAAAAGAACAAGAAGGATGAGGTAATATGTTATGAATGCAAGAAACCGGGTCATATAAGAACGGATTGTCCACTCCTCAAATCATCCAAGAAATTCAAGAAGAAAGCAATGAAGGCTACTTGGGATGATAGTGATGAAAGTGAAAGTGGAAGTGATGAAGAAGTAGCAAATTTTTGCTTCATGGCTCATAGTGACAAAGGTGATGAACAAGATGATGAGGTAACTCTAGAATCCCCTTCTTATGATGAATTATTTGAAACTTTTGAAAACATGCAAAATGACTTAAAAGCTTGGTTCAAAATATAATGTGCTTAGAAAGAAATATAATACTCTTACTAGTGAAAATAAGACTTTACTTGATGAAATTACTTGCTTAAAATTGCATGAGCATGATATTGTGAAAATTGATAAAATAGATGTCTCTTGTGATGAACATGCTTTAGATTGTGATGAGAAAAATATCTTACTTGATAAAGTTAAATTTCTTGAGCAAGATTGTTGTGAAAAAGATAATTTGATTAAGTTGCTCAAAGAAAAGGAATTAAATGTTTTGCATGAACTTGATAGGGCTAATGAGTCTATTAAAAAGTTAACTATAGGTGCCCAAAGATTGGATAAAATAATTGAAGTAGGAAAGTCTTATGGTGATAAAAGAGGTGTAGGTTACATTGATGAAGTTTCTACTCCTTCAACTTCTAAAACTATTTTTGTTAAAGCATCTCCTCTTGTATCTAAGCTTAATATTCCTAAAATTGTGTCCAAACATGATAAATCTAGCTTTGTGCCTATATGTCATTATTGTGGTGTTAAAGGTCATATAAGACCTAAGTGTTTTAAATTAAAATATGCTCATACTACTACAAGAAGAAAATTTTCTCCAAAAGCAAAGTTTCATAGAAATAATTTCTCAAAGAAAAGTAGAGTACATAATTTTATTATAAGAGATAAATCATTGCATAATGTTGTTTGTTTTTCATGTGGCAAGTATGGACATAAATCTTATTCTTGTTACTTGTCTAAATCAAATGTGGTAAATGTGGATGCAAAAGTAAAATGGATTCCAAAGTTTAAAAATGCTAACCTTCTAGGACCCAAACAAGTATGGGTACCAAAGGATCAAACTTGAAAATTTGTGTTTGTAGGTTTGTTTGAAAGCCTCCAAGAAAAATAAATGGTATTTGGATAGTGGTTGCTCAAGGCACATGACGGGAGACCAATCCAAGTTTGTCAATCTTTTAAGAAAGGATGGAGGCTTAGTAACTTTTGGTGACAACAAGAAAGGTAAAATAATCGGTAAGGGTAGTATTGGTAATGCTTCTTCTACTTTGATTGAAAATGTACTTTTAGTTGATGGTTTGAAGCATGATTTACTTAGTATTAGTCAATTATGTGATAAAGGATTTAGAGTTATGTTTGATAAAAAGAATTGCATAATTGAAAATGCTAGTGATGGAAAAGTTTTATTTGTTGAAAATAGAGATGAAAATGTATACACTATTGATTTGAATGATTGTCCTATTAGTGATAAATGTCTTTCGGCTTTACAAAATGATTCATGGTTATGGCATAGAAGATTAGGACATGCTAGCATGCACTTAATTTCAAATATTTCTAAAAGTTCCTTAGTTAGAGGTCTTCCCAATATTAAATTTGAAAAAGATAGAGTTTGTGATGCTTGTCAAATGGGTAAGCAAACTAAGTCATCTTTCAAATCTAAAAATATGATCTCTACATCTAGACCTCTTCAACTATTACACATGGATTTATTTGGCCCTTCTAGAATTGCTAGTTTTGGAGGGAATTATTATGCTTTTGTGATAGTTGATGATTTTTCAAGATATACTTGGGTTTTAATGCTAAAACATAAAGATAATGCTTTGAAAAGTTTTGCTAGTTTTGCAAAAAGAGTTCAAAATGAAAAGGGTTTCTCATTTCTAAAATTAGGAGTGATCATGGAGGAGAATTTGATAGCATTGCTTTTGAAAACTTTTGTGAAGAAAATGGTTTTTCTCATAACTTCTCCACTCCAAGAACTCCTCAACAAAATGGTGTAGTTGAAAGGAAAAATCGTACTTTGCAAGAATATGCTAGATCTATGTTGCATGAGTATAATTTGCCTAAGTATTTTTGGCGGAAGCCGTTAATACCGCTTGTTATGTTTTAAATAGAGTTTTAATTAGACCTTCTTTAGATAAAACTCCTTACGAGCTTTGGCATGAAAAAGTCCCAAATATTGGGTATTTCAAAGTTTTTGGATGCAAATGTTTTATTTTGAACAACAAAGAAAAACTTGGAAAATTTGATTCTAAAACGGATGTTGGTATTTTTCTTGGTTATTCTTCTTCTAGTAAAGCTTATAGAGTTTTCAATAAGAGAACATTAGTTATTGAGGAATCTATGCATGTTGTGTTTGATAAATCTTGTAAAAATATTTCTAATGAGTCTATATGTGGTGATGCCTTAGAAGAAAATTTTGGAGATTTAATTGTTAGTGATAAAGGTAAAGAAATTGCTCCATGTAAAGAAGAAATGAACTTCAACGATAAGAATGAAGAATGTTCTTCATCTATGCCTAAAGAATGGAGGTATGTTTCATCTCATCCCAAAGACTTGATTCTTGGTGATCCCGAACAAGGTGAAAACGCTGCGTTCCTCTCTTAATTTATTTAATAATCTTTCTTTTGTTTCTCAAATTGAACCAAAAAGTTTTAAAGATGCCAAAAATGATGAATTTTGGATTTTAGCTATGCAAGAAGAGTTAAATCAATTTGAAAGAAACAAAGTTTGGGAATTAGTCCCTAGGCCTTCTAACATTTCTATTATTGGGACTAAATGGGTTTTTAGAAATAAAATGGATGAAAATGGAAATATAATTAGAAATAAAGCTAGACTTGTAGCTCAAGGTTATTGTCAAGAGGAAGGTATAGATTATGAAGAAACTTTTGCACCCGTTGCTAGATTAGAAGCTATTAGAATGTTACTTGCTTTTGCTTCTTATAAGAATTTTATCTTGTATCAAATGGATGTAAAAAGTGCATTTTTAAATGGTTATATTATGGAGGAAGTTTATGTAGAACAACCTCCCGGATTTGAAAGTTTTGATTTGCCTAATCATGTTTATAAGTTGAAAAAGGCTCTTTATGGTTTAAAACAAGCTCCAAGAGCTTGGTATGATAGACTTAGCAACTTTCTTCTTAAAAATGATTTTAAAATGGGTAAACTTGATACTACTCTCTACATCAAGACTAAGGAAAATGATATGCTTTTAGTGCAAATTTATGTAAATGATATTATTTTTGGTTCTACTAATCCTTCTTTGTGTGAAATTTTTTCTAAGTGTATGCATAGTGAGTTTGAAATGAGTATGATGGGAGAACTTAGCTTCTTTCTTGGACTTCAAATCAAACAACTCAAGAATGGTATTTTCATAAGTCAAGAGAAATACACAAAGGATTTGCTCAAAAGATTCAAACTCAATGAAGGTAAAATTGCAAAAACTCCAATGAGCACATCTACCAAACTTGACAAGGATGAAAAAGGTAAATGTGTGGACTTAAAAGCTTATCGAGGTATGATTGGATCTCTTCTTTATTTAACCGCAAGTAGACCCGATATCATGTTTAGTGTATGTCTTTGTGCTAGATTTCAATCTTGTCCTAAGGAATCTCATTTGCATGCCGTGAAAAGAATATTTAAATATTTACTTGGTACTATTGATTTAGGCTTGTGGTATCCTAGAAATGTTGAATTTAATTTAGTAGGATATTCGATGCGGATTTTGCGGGAAGTTTACTTGATCGTAAAAGTACTAGTGGAACTTGCCAATTTCTTGGAAGTTCCTTAGTATCTTGGTTTAGCAAAAGCAAAATTCGGTTGCCTTATCTACTACCGAGGCGGAATATATTGCGGTGGCTAGTTGTTGTGCTCAAATTCTTTGGATGAAACAAACATTATGTGATTTTGGTTTAAAATTTGATAATGTGCCAATATTTTGTGATAATACTAGTGCTATAAATTTGACCAAAAATCCTATACATCATTCAAGAACTAAGCATATTGATATTAGGCATCACTTTATTAGAGAGCATGTGCAAAATGGTCATATTATACTTGATTTTGTGAGCTCTAATAATCAATTAGCGGATATCTTTACCAAGCCTTTGAATGAAGAGAATTTTTGCAAAAATAGGCTCGAGCTTGGTATTATTCGTTGTGATACCTCTTAAATTTATATTTTGCTTTAAGGCATATTGTTAGGGGGAGCTATTTTGAAAAGTATGTAATCATGTTTGTAGAGGAAATATTCTTATATTTAGGAGAGCTTTTATATCTTATTTCTTTTTATGATTACAAAGGGGAGAAGTTCTTTGAAAAAATTTATTTGAAATGTTTGTAACATATCTTATTATTATTGATTATTGATGCATTAATTTAGGGGGAGAATTAATGTGAACTTTATGATGATACTATTGGACACATGTACTCAATTGATTCTTATGGTTTTTCAAGTGATTGTTTTTAGTTGTTTGTCATCATCAAAAAGGGGGAGATTGTTGGCTTTTTGGCCCTATCTCAAATTAATTAATTAATATTTTGATGATAACAAACTTGATATTATTTACTAATAATTTTGATGTTTTAAGATGTCAACAGTGTAGTGCTCGAAACAAGGATTCCAACGCAATTTGAATTACTCAAATCGGAGTTGAAACGAAGAAGTTATTGACAAAACAAGTTTGAACGAGAAAATCCCGAGACGGTGACGTGGCAACTGAGTGTACATCGTGGGCTATTTAGAAGTTGACATGTGGAGTTTTGGATGAGTGACAAATGACAAATGGTGGCTTTTGGTAGTTTTGAAAATAAAATGAAAATAAAAGAAAAAGAAAAAGAAAAGGAAAAAGAAATTTTAAAAAAAAATATATATATTTATATATATTCCAACGGTAAAAAAAAAAAAAAAAATCAGAACTGGTCAGTGACCGTTCTGATTGTTTTGAAAAAAAAAAAATATATATATATAATAATAATAATAATATTTTATATATATTATTTATTATTTTAACTTTTTACTTTTTAACTTTTAACCTTTTAACTTTTTACTTCTTTTAACTTTTAATCTCCACCATTCATTTTATATTTTATATATCCAATGGCTCAAATTAAATGTTGTCTTTTACCCCATTTCCTTATCTTTTTAAACTCAATCTTCTTCTCCAAAATTACAACACAACTTTTATTATTCAATCCTTCAAAAATCAAAAGCTCCATTGTTGCTCTCTCCAAGCTCTCAACCTTTTCTTTTAGATTTTATTCTTGAGAGACATTGTATTGTGAGGATTTGGTTGTGTGAGATAAAATTTGTATATCCACTCTTTTGAGAGAGTTGTAAAGTGTGTTCCAAAAAAATTATATACTTTGTAACGGTTTGATCTTGATCCGTGGAAAAGATCGAGTTTGCTCTTGAACTCGTAAAAGGAGCGGTTTACGGTTGGACTCTAATCCGTGGAAAGAGTTAAGCAAAAATGTTTTTCAAAATCCCAAGAGGCGCTTGGGTAGTGGAGTAGGCTTGCCGAACCACTATAAATCACGGTGTCATCTTCTCTAACTCTTTCCTATTTACTAATTTTTAGTATTGTCTTTCATGCTTTAATTTGAATTGCTTTAAATCAAATTGGTTTACATAATCTTTATCAATCTTGTGTGGTGCATTATTGTTTCTTTTTAATCTCTTGTAAAAAGTTTGATATTTAGAATATCTTAAAGCTTATTTAGAAAAATTTGTGTAAAACCCTATTCACCCCCCTCTAGGGTTGTCATACCGATCCAACATATTTAACCCCACAAATTTGGATTCTATTTTCTGGTTTACACAATTATTCCATACTTGAAAGTTATGCTAAACCAAAACAAGGATGAAAGGTATAATAGAAATTATAACAAACTACTATAGAAGTATGAAGAAACTAACTGAATATTTCCGTCGAAATCTTGAGGAATATCTAGAAACGATAGACTCATCATTGTCATCATCAGAGGATTTTTCTCCTTCAATATTAATTGCATAAGCAGGTTCCTCTTCGTTGTCATCAGTTTAGTACTCCAAAAACCTTCTTGCTGATCATGGAGAATATCACTAATGTCATCCTGCTCCGTGGCTTTTTGACCATCTTCGAGTTCTGAAACATCTCCTTGACACTCTTGGTCCATCAATTCTGCTAATGTATTATTTCCACGACGATCATGGTCCACCCAAGGACCTGTCTCGTTTTCTCTAATAATTGGAACTGGCAATCTGCAATGGCCTTGACAGCTCTATTATTTGCCCAATATCTGTAACTGTTGGGGATTGATGGTCAACAACTTCCTTTACATGTTCTCCATCTAGAGTTGATTGATTGGCCTTTATTTCCGAAGTCCACGTCTTCACAAATTTTAGCAACACACTCAACTCCAGCTTTTCGTGAATGATCGCGATCATTTTGTTGGGATACCTCTTTAATAACTATCGACTGATGTTCCAAACCAGTACTAATAAAAGTAGCAACATTTTTCTTTGCCAATGCAGCAAACTTCTTAGCTTCAAGATAGTCTAATATAGCGAGTGAATATGAGCAGAAAGGACAGTTACAATCGCCTTCATCATTGATCTTAGCTGAGGAACCCAAGCACTTATCATGAACCACCAATGGACAATCACTAATTGTACAAGACAACAACTGACCACCTTCATTACAATTCACACACACAGCTAGCTCTCTCCCATCAGCTAATGGAAAAGAATCGTGATCGACCATACATTGAGAACTTAAGAATTCTTTTTTCTTCACTGCAATATCTATCCTTTCATTATGATATCCCTCACTGTCACTTAACATATCTTTCTCTTCCTCATCGGGATCCATGCCAACATCAAGATTGTTAGCAACAGACTTTGGTTCAATAAGCAGTTCACTTCCATCTTTTTCTTTCTCCACACCAATTACTTCATTCATCTCACCATCTTGTGTATGATCCGGCATAGTACAACAAGGAGTACCTGACTCAACCTGTCCAGACTTCTTTGACCCAAAACGCACCTTCTCTACAACTTTGTCTTCCACAGAATTCATCTGATGTTCATCTAAGTGATCGGTAATCGTATCATCTCTCTCATTTTGTGGCACAACTCTTTCAGGTGAATCTAGCACCTCTGTTCCATGTGAAGAAGCCACTTCCTGCCCTGAATACAAAGTATGTGCAGAATGCTGCTTAAGCTTCTTAACATTCACGAAACCATCATCACAACCAGGTAACTCTCTTGCCTCATCTTCAGATGTTAAGTCAACACTGCTCCTTTTAGATGGTAACAAACTAAGACTAGATGGGTCAGCCACAGAAAATCTTCTTTCATCCTCGAGAATTAGAGGGCTTCCTTTGCTTTTTTCTTTTTGGGCTCGAGGATCAGAGGAGGTACAATCAAGTCTCCTGCTACACTCGTTAAGATCATCATTATTCTGAGAAATGCTATCCCGCTTCTTTACGGGCGTCATCCCACTCTTCAGCATTAAGAAATCAGCATATGCGCAAGTACCATTAAGAATTGAATCTTTCAACTGTACAGAAAGAGGCAAAACAGAAACTTTACACTAGATAATATGAGCTTTCAACTCAAAAAAAAAAGAGCGGAATAGATGTCCTCACTTCTCAATGTGGAATCCTCAATATGCCCTTTTAAGATGGTGCCTCTTATGGACTATAAATCTTGGATCGGATTCCAATTTCATATATTTATAGGACAGAGTACTCATTTGGGTTAAGTAGGCATGCCATATTAGATAACATGAGGTTCCGACCCAAAATTAATTGGCAATGAATGGTGTAGCTCATCTATCTTATAAATGTTACGAGATATCCACGCAACCTAGGTGGGATTCTCAACATAAAGGATGAAAGCAAATAAATTAGAGACAAGTCTAGAATTCTCTTCACCTGATGTAATGTACAACGCATGGATGATCTTTTTTGTGCAATAAAGGAACTAACATCCCATTTCGACATATCTGGTCCAGCCACTCTTAAGACAGATCTTGGAGTCTAACAACAACAAAAAAAGAAGATTCTATTTCAATTGCAAACCCAATTCTTTATTTATTATTTTTAGTTGAACAATAATTGAAGTTGGAGAATTCGAAGTCATGATCTCTTTGTTATAGCACACACTTACACGAGGCGCAAGCTATTGCTCTAGTTGGCATTTTAATCCCAATTTTCGAAAGCCCGAATATCTATCTAATATGGACAAGGCTCAGTTCTCTTCAAAAACACATTGAATTACAGGGCATGGAAATTCAAAAAATCTACAACAAAGTTTTTAGGAAGTGTTACCTCCTTACAAATGCGTTTAACAACATTTTCACAGCTCATAGATGAATCAAACACAACTCTAGATTCTTGAGCAGGAGGACCATTTTCTCCACTATCATTCAAAGGAACAAACAAACCCTCTAAGCATTTCAAAGCAACCATTTCCCCAGCATTCTTTCTTACATCCTCAGGTAATTCTAAAGCCTTGTCAATTACATCTGTAAAAAAAGAGAACAGTAACTTAAGAAAAATAATTTTATTCTAAACCATATAGGAGGTGTTTGTTTTTACCATTTAACGAGCTATTACAAATGAGTTTTTATACCCTTCTTTAAAAAATTATATCCAAACGAGTTATTGTAACCACTCAAAATAACCCCTCGTTTTTAACCACTCATTTCTAACCACTATAAAATAACTCCTTATTTTAAAACCACCCATATTTGTAACTCCTCTACCAAAATACACATCCAAAGAGCAATTGGCTGCAACTGCTCGACATAAATTTACATCCAGACGAGTTCCTGTCTGCAACTCTTCTACATAAATCCACATCCAAACGAAGTATTTCTGCGACCTCAATTTCTAATCACTCAAAACAATTACTCGGGAAAATAGGAATTGAGAGTGAATACCATGCAATAGAAGTGGTTTCAGTTCCTTGAGACTTGCTAGGGTTTCGATGGTCCAACGCCAGGCAAGAGCTGAAGTTGAAGAAGATTCGGCTTCATTCTCCATTGGGAATCAACACCACGACCACTGCAAAGAATTCAACAAATGAAGCTCTGAACTAAGACGCGTGTGTGAGTTTAACTAAAATTAGCACAAGACAATGCAGAATCAAAAGCTAATGCCATAAGCACGATTGTTCAGTAATCGGCCGTCAGAAGAACAGAAAACGAAAGATTTGACTTACATTCATCATTCTATGGCGAGAAATTGGAAGAAGATATGAGGATTGCGAAGAACGATGGAATCGGCGAAGAACATGCAAGAGATTTCGAACCATGGAAGAGGGAGAAAATTACTTCTTTCTTCGTTTTTTTTCTTCTAAATTAAAAACAAAAAATATATGTATATATATTTACACTTATCGTTTCAAAATTAGAATTTAGTAATTTATGATGATATGAAAAATGAAAAGGTAGTTCGTTTTAAAAATTGGAATTTTGTATTCATAATTGTACATTGATGTCGCTTGAACTATTATTCTAATCGGACTCGAACCTGTGATGCAAGTGTTGAACTGGTTTACAACTAAACACTGAAACCATTGCGTCACTGACCCATTCGATTAAAAAAAAAAATTGTTGTTAGTAATCAATCTTGATACCACATTTGTAAGTTGATCATTTTTTTTTCTCAATTAAATGACATTTAGAATTAAAGAGTTCGAACATGTTACTAAAATTATATATAACAAATTCAGCTCAACTCTTCGAAGTCATTCGTACATAAATGATTTGATTTTTTTTAACTCAATCAATTTTTTTTAATGTTTTTATTTAGGGGTGAACATAGGTTGGGTTAGAGAGGTTTTCAACCAAACCCAAAATTTTGGATTGGTCATTTTTTCAACTCAATTAAAGAGACAACTCAACCCTTATATTTTCACGTTTATTTGGGTCATCTAAATATCTTTTATCAAATTAGCCATACATCATATATAAACAAAATATAATCTTCAATCAAGGTAATGAAATGAATATAAATATACAATCATGATTCATATAGAAGATTTCAATTATAAAACATAAAACAAATATAGATAACATAATTCGACTTCTGTAAAATAAATATATAATTAAAACAAACAAAATGTTTTTTCATAATATATAAATTATAAAGATTTGAAAAAATATTAAAGATTATGAGAAATAAAAATATTAGCCATAATAATTAATTAAAAAAATATACGCATATATAATTATGTTATAGTAAAAAAAATATTTTTAAACTAAATAATAATTTCGGGTTGTTGGGTTGGATTAATTCTCTTAACTCAACCAAACTCATGAATATTTCATGATTTTGAACCCAACCCAACCCAAAAATATATTTAACCCAACCCAACCCGTCAATTTGGGTTGGATTGGTTCGAGTTGTTCGGGTTTCGGGTTGTTTGAACACCCATATTTTATCAAGGGAAAATTAGGTAAATATCTAAAATTAGAAACTATTTTAACGGAATGTCTACACTTTTGTAGACTTTAAATAGATGTCTACTCTTTAATTTAAAAAATAAAATTTAAATAACTAAATGTAAAATGGACGGTTATACCTCTGAAATTTAAATCCATTTATTTTTTTTACTCAAAATATTGACTTTTTGTAACAACCATTCAAACAAAATTTCTCCAAATCTAAACAAAAATCCTCAATAGAATTTCACCAAATCTAAACAAAAATCTACTCATATTTGAATATTTATCTAAATAAAAATCCAAAAAATGATTTAAACAAAAAAATTGAAAATAAGGATGAAATAAACCGTTTAAATTTGATTTTTAATCAACATTTAATTTTTTTATTGTATATAAACATACATAACACTACATACGAAACCCCCACCGAAAATTTATTGGTCGTTGCATGTATAACGCACCTAGGGCAACTGCATCTTGTGGTTGTGTGTAACTTTCCGTACGACTATACAGAATAATATATGCACATGGATTTATATACGATTGTTTGTACTCATACTCAATCACATCAGCCAACGTGCATTTACCCTGTTGTTAGCCTGAAATGCAGATTCTGCATGGATACACACTATTATGGGGTTGCCTGCTTGTGGTCATCCTGAACAACATCAATGGGGGCATGCGTGGGAGTCTGTGAACTTACTGACCACTCAAAAGTTGCTACCCCTATAGACAGACGTATGAACGTACCACTTACAAGTCTCGTGGTCATTTACTGTCATTGCATCTTTTGTTGAAGAACTTTTTGTTTCTGATTACGTACCAATACATACCATTGACATAATGAGCAATTTTACCCTAGAAGTTTCTAATTACGTACCAATACGTATCATTGACATAATTAACCACTTTACCCTAGAAGTTTTTGATTACGTACCAATACATACCATTGACAGAACGAGCCACTTTACCCTAGAAGAACTCCAAAATATAAATCAATGGCAAGACAAAAAATAGACTAAGGGAGTTCACGGCGTGGGGATAAAAAATGCAACTTCGTCAAATCCTTCGGACTTCTGGCAATGATTATTAGAACGAAATGCATCTAGAACGAAAAAAGAAATCACACCGAAAATGCATCTGGAATGAAAAAAGAAATCGCACATTGTGTTCTAGATTACGTAGCTTGGAAATTGTATTTGAGAAGGAGATGAAAGAAATCGTAAATATGTATTTGAGGGGGAGATGAAATAAATTGTAAAATTGTATTTGGGAGGGAGATGAAAGAAATCATTCTTATAAAGAAGATGATGCAGGAGTATGCAAAAATAAATGTCTGAGATTAACTGTGGTGTGATTTAAATATTTAGATATTTATTTAAAATATTTGAGTAGAAGATCTTTTGAAATATACATTAATAAAAATAAAAAATTTAAATGGTTGGGATTAGTTGGTGGTTGTTTATTCTTGAATGATGGAGAATTTGTAAAGTACGTTTTTTTTCTTTTTAAAAAAAAATGGAAAGCTAAGGCCCCGTTTGAAACCATTTTGTTTTTTGTTTATGAAATTTAAGCCTATTGCTATTCAAATTTCTTACCATGTGTTCCATCTTTCCTACAATGTATCCATCATTCCTTAAGAAAATAGGAGAATTTTAACCAAATTTCAAAAACATTAACAAGTTCTTGGAAGCTATTTTTTTTCTGATTACAAATTTTGGTTTTGTTTATTAAATATAGGTAAGATGTAGATATCCAAATAAGGGAAAAAGTATAGTAAGGTAGTTGTTGTAGGCTTAAATTTCATAAACAAAAAACGAAAAACAAAATGGTTATCAAACGCTAAAATATAGCAATTTGGAAATGAAAATATTATCTTTCTTCTCGAGATTTTGGTTTAAACAAAAATTTAAATAGATAAAAATATTACATGCCTGTTTTACATTCAAAGATTTTTGCAAAACTACTCCACTGTTGTTCTTAAGGAAAACAGTTTTATTGTAAAATTACATAAATATCCTCTACAATAAACTAACATTTATTAATATAAAAAGCACTCAATTTTTTTTTTTAAAAAAGAAAAATATGCCTAAGTCGTTGGCCGTTTTCAATTTCCATTTCCAACAGAAAAAATTATCTTGTCAAAAGTTTCCCCAATAGTGAGAGATAAATAATGAGATACTCTATTCCTATGTTCGTTGATTGTTGTTTTTTATTTTGGCAAAAAAATCTAAAATTTTCCTAGCATTTATTAATAAATGAATATGAATTTTTTCGTTGTTATTTTTTTAGTATCCACCAAATGAAGTAAGTTGTGTAATGTATTAGTAATTCGACATATATTAATACTGTATTTTTTTTACTTAGGTAGATAAAGTATCTCATTAATACCGTATTTTATAATTAAGATGTCTTGAAAATTGACAACGAGAGTAGATATTTAGCGTCATTAGTATACATCTAATTATTAAGAGGTATTGGATTTGCAGCAATCATAATCATATGTATTAATAACAAAACAGTATTAATAATATATAATATTGTATTAGTAAACAATACAGTATTGTAATACAATATTATGTATTATTAATATTGTATTATGAATACTCATTAATATAGTATTATGCAATATTAATAGTGTAACTCATTAATACAATATTATGTATTATTAATTCACTATTATATTATTAATACAATAATATTATTAATTTAGTATTATATTATTAATACAATAATATTTATTATTAATTCAGTATTATATAATATTAATACGGTATTATAAGTTACAATATTATATGTTATTAATATTGTATTGCATATTATTACAGTATTATATATTATTAATATAATATTATTATTAATACATATTACTATGATTGTTAATTTTTTAAAAGTGATAAGTTTTGTAATTATTTTATGAATTTGATTAATTTGGTAAGTTTTTTTTTTTAATTACGAAACTAAAATATATTATTGAAAATAATTTAATAATTTAATATTAAAAGACATTGGAGAATACTTTCATATCTAAATACAATATTAATAATAATATTATTTAAAATAAATACAGTATTTAACGAATTAAGGCTGAACACTTACAAATATTCAAGAATTATGTTAATATTGTATTTGTATTTATAGTCATTACTATTATAAATATTCATTAATACAATATTTTATATTATTACTACCATATTATCAGAAAATATTATTCATACCAAAAAATACGCTTATAAAAGATAAAAGTAAGTTGAGCTAATTATATAATTGTGAAAATTATTTTTTTAAAAAAATTATCTTCTAATTTCAACATAGAAAGGATAAATAGTAATTTTTTTTTATATTTTTCATCAATGAAAAACAAAACTAGAACGTAATTGGAAGTCAAAGTATTACAAAAATAAAAAATAACGTTAGTCAAACCTAGTTTTAAAAAATTGTAGAAAAAAAAAACTTATTTCAAAAAAAGAAAGTTGCAATCAAATGGTGCTAATTCACAAAATGAAACTTTTCAAAGAAAAAAAATGAAAGAAATTGAGAAAATGAAAAATGAAAATCTAGTAATAATATTTGAGATATAGCAAAAAGGGAACTTTTATTTCTGCCTTTTGTTTCGTCCTCTACTAAGGGTAAAATGGGAATCCATAAATTTGTATTTTAATTAATTATAAATAGAAAAATAAGATTACAATTGTTATAGAATTTGCCTAAATTTATAAATACTTTCAAAAAGTTGACTATACACTACAATTTTTCTTAAAAATATTGTAGATATGTCATTAATTAGTTACGGAAATTTATATATTTACTAGTATTTCCCTTTTATCGAATCATATTCACTAAATTTTAACCCCCAAACCATATAATTAAATTATATTTTTAAAATTATATGAACTAAATTTTAACTTTATTTAAAGTCTAATGATTAAATTCGTAATTTACTATTTCTTTAAGAAAAAGTTAAAACATTACCTCCTATATTTTATATATGTTCCAAAGGTTCTTTTCAAGTAGAAATTCGCTAGAACTTTATGTGAAAAATCGACTATGACAATAAAATATGATGTTTCAAAATTAATGTTACAGTAGACATTCATTAAAACTTTTAAATGAAAAGTCAACATAACAATAACTTAAAACGATATAGTAATAACATAGATGTTTATTTAGATTAAATATGATAAAGCGACAATAAACATGTTGATTTTCTTAATCGTCAAAGAATGATATAATAGTCAAGAGAATCTTTATAAATTAATGGGCGATGTGCTCAATTCATAGTAGTCACCTTCTTATAAATTAATTGCTTACAAATTTTTTTGATATTTAAATGTCATAGAGTGTATCTCGTGACATTAGTCGAGATGCTTGTAAACTGGTCTGAATAATCACACAGATAGTATATAATAATAAATGGTTTTCCTTTCTATTATTCTTCCTCTTCTTTTAAAATTGTCGACTAAAAAAAAGAGAGAATCTTCCCTTCTTCCAATCCATTTTGTTGACTCCCCTTCAAAAGCCTTTAAAACCCTACAAAGGAGATCTTTTCTGTCCATACCCGATCCTTACAAAGTTATGATAAACGGTGGTTATTACAAAGGTTTTTTAATGATAAGTTATTACAATAGGATTATGATAAACCGTGTTTGAAGGGATGGTTATGTAATAAAAAGTTTTATATATATATATATAAGGTTTAGATAAATGGACATGCAGATTTAAGTAACCACTGTTTATAATAAACGATGAAACAACATCGATTAGGTTATTATAATCAACCTGCTTGTTTATATAAATGAGACCAAACACACCCTACAAACAAACACACCCTACAAATGAGATGAAAAGATATTTTCGGCCACTATGTTACTTGCAAATTTCAAAAACCTATATAATTTTGATTAGAAATAACTTCGAAATTCATTTGCAAAGTGATATAGCAAAAAAAAAAAAAAAAAAAAAAAAAATCTTATAATGTTGGTGGAAAAATAACCTCGTTATCTCTTCTATAAAATTATGTGGGTTTGGATATAGGTTTTTGATCTTCCTATCATTCAAGATTTTTATTTTCTTTTTTTGAATTCGACAACAATAAAAGATGGGATGTTCAAACCATAGCTTTTTTATTATTGGGTCATACAATATATTTAGACCTATGGTGTTTTTGGCATGATTTTACTAGACTTTAAAATCAATATCCAGAAAAAGTTGAAATTAAAGAATCTACACTTTATCATATTTCATTTCCTAACATCAGTTCAGTTTAATTAGATAATTGAAATGGTTTAAGGTTAAAGGAGCAGATCACCCTAAAAAAGAGAGAGAGAGTTTACTTGCATCAGCAAATAAGGGTATTCAACAAACTTGACAACCCAAAAATTTAATCAACCAAATTCAATTTAACGTTAGGTTGGATCATTAACTTATTTAAATTGAATTCAAATAATTGAAATTTTCAATGGTTAATACAGTAAACTAAAATGATAAAACGAATAAAAATGCTATGAGTAAATCACTTCATGCCAATATAATATAATGTCAATAAGACCGAGTTCAACAAATATCTTGTACAGTCTAATACCTAGTGATTATAAATTCAAATCATTATCTATAATTATTGTTGAATAAAAAACTCATGCCAACAAAACTGTTAATAAAAATAAAAATAAAAAAAGTATCAAAGGTCGGTAGCGCAGTTGGTTATCTTGTCGTATTTGGTTCTCATATTATTTTAGAGTAATTGTGCCTTCTATATAGGGTTTGTTGTTTTCCCTCCCCCACTATGTACTAAAAAAAAAGCAACTTTGTTGTTTGTCCAATGTTGGTCCCTTAATTTTCAAATTTGGTCTTTAAATTATAAAAAAAAAAAGTTAAAAAATGGTCTTTTAGTCAAATGAATTTTGTATCACTCCTAAATTATTTTCTCTCTCTTTCATCTTTCATAATTTCCCTCTCTAGAGGTTTTACCTCTCTAACTCTATTTTCTTTTCTTTTTTCTTTATTCTCTTTCTTTTTCTTTTTGGTTCATGGGAAACTATGAATTTTGGAAAACTATTATTTAGAAAAATTATCTCATGTTGAACAATTTGATGAGATGGATTGAAGAGAGAATAAGAGAAAAAGAGAAGGAAAGAGGATTAGAGAGATGGATTTAAGAGAGATGAAACTTTTAGAAAGAGAAATGATGAAAGATGGAAGAGAGAGAAAATAATTTAAGGATGAGAAAAAAATTATTTGACGAAAAGACCAATTTTGATTTTTCTTAATAGTCTAGGGATTAAATTTAGACATTTGAAAGTCGAGAGACAAAAATTGGACAAACAGAAAAGTCAAGGAACCAAAATTGGACAAACAACAAAGTCAATGGACTAAAATTGGACATTTGAAAGTCGAGGGACCAAATTCGGACAAACAACAAAGTCAAGGTACTAAAATTTGATATTTGAAAGTCTAGGAAACAAAATGAAACAAACGTCAAAGTTGAGATATCAAAATGATATTTTATCCTAAAAAACAAAAAAGATTTATCCTTTCTTTATTTAAAAAAATAGGCAATCTCGACAATCCAACTTTGATCATTAAAATTGGGTTGAATATAATTTTTTTAAAATTGTATTGAATTACAATTTTAGAATTTTCATTGAATAAGGTCATTCTTGGGTTGGTCAATTTGTTCAACTCAATTCTATAAAAACTAAAAATAATATTACATGTATGTATAAAATTAGTTATTAGTTCATTATATATATATATATATATATATATATATATATATATATAAAGATAAGTAGCTAAGGTGGTTGTAGTGAGTATCTAGTAGGGGTGCAACAAAAAATCGAAAAACCGAACCAATGGATCGGATCGGTTTTTTACCTCAAAATTGGACATATCGGTTTGTAATTTGAAAAAACCGAAAATATTGGATCGGCTCCGGTTTTTATTTTAAAAAACCGATCCAAACCGATATATATATATATATATATATATATATAGTCAATAATTCATATAGAGTAATCTTCTTTCCATTAATATTTCTTTAATTCACCCATATTTCAAGTAAAAAAATATCCTTAAATAATTTTAAATAAGTTAAAAATACTTCTAACCTTTAAAAAAATAGTTGTTTACGAGAATGTTGTTTTTATATGAGAAATATTATTTTTGATATATTAAAAAAAATTGGACATTAGATCGGATCGGATCCATTTTTGGACATTGAAAAACTGAACCAATGGTTCTATACTTTATTGGACATTGGATCGGATTCATTTTTTGAAAACCGAAGATATTGGTTCGGTTGTCGGTTTGGTACAAAACCGACAAAAACCAAACCGAAATCACCCATAGTATCTAGTTTGAGGAAGGAGTTTTATTAAAAGTTATTTTGAATAATTAAAAATTAATAATTATAGTAAAAAACTCGTTAGGATGTTGATTTTGTGTAAAGGAATTAAAGTCAAAATCTTGTTTAGATGTAGACTTAAAATAAGTAGTTAAAAAATAATAATTAAAAATGAGTAGTTAAATAAATAAAAATAAGTGGTTAAAAATGATTTATTTTGATTAATTTGAAATGAATAATTAAAAATGAGTAGTTAGAAATGATTGAATAATTATAAATGAAAGATTAAAAATGAAAATTATTCTCAAGGGGTCGTCCACTTTGGTATTTCGAGATTCCCATGAAATGAGAATCTCAATTACCCTGACCTTTTGTAGTAATATTAAAATACCCGCTATCTTAACATTCTCAGGCATCCTAGAATTTCCATTTGAAAGGCATCTAACAACATTTGGATACCCTCCTCGTAAATGTATTTCAAGATTCTCATTGGAGAGAGAATTATCTTTTGACGATTTTATCTTTTTTTTAATATTTATATTCATCGATTTTATTTTTTTATTTATTATTAAATATACATATAAATAAATTTTATTGAAATTATTATTGTATATTTAAAATTATTTTTAATTAAATTTGAAGTGTTTTTTATTTTATTTTTCTGGCTTACATTTATAAAAATTATAAAAAAAATACAAAATTAGTATTATTTCTTTCAAATTTTTTTTTTTTAATTATATAATATAAGTTATCAAAAATTATAATTGACTTTTTTAACATGTACACTTCATTGCATGCGCCATAATTTTTCTACACAACTAGACATTATAAAATTATGATATAAGAAGCAATTTTTTTAAAAAGTATACATTAAATTTAATATAAACAAATATATTACATAAATTTAAATTATATTAAATTAATGCAAAATTATGTAAATATTGTAAGGGCATTTTTGGAATAAATTTGAAGTCATCTCAAGTACGATTCCTTTTAAAGAAATAAAGTTAGCTAAATATTATCCAATATTCGTAAAAAAATATTTCCACAAAACAAACACAGTGATCTAAGAATATCAGTCAACCGATATTTAATATTCGAGATATCCAAGATTTCAGCTATCGTGATTACTGCAAAGTAAACGACCCTAAAAGTAAAAATAAATAAATAAACAAATAATCATTTGGATGTAGATTTTCAAAATAAGTTAGTAAATTCTCCAACTAAATCCTAACAAACAAATAACCACCAAGTGTATGGTCGTATGAACACAAAAAAAGAGCCCGACAAGCTAAAACTAGATATGCCCATTGAAACCGTGGGGTCGGGGCCTCACACGTACCCGCGCCGAACGGGACAGTGAATCCCTCACTTCATAGGGAACGAGGGAGTGAGAGGGGAGAAAAGTTTTCGCAAGGACCAAATGGAAATGGGAGCAGGAAATGTGATCTCAAATGGCGCCACAAAATTATCATATAAATTTTACTTTCTCAATATTGATTAAAGAAAAATTTTGTGGCATTAAATAGTGTCACATAGAGGACTTGACTCAGAGAGGCAAGTATTTCTCATAATTTTAAGGCCAAAACCCAAAACAAAAATAAAATTTTATACCTAATTTACAAAAACAAACAAACAGTCCTTGAACCTCAATTTTATAAAATTAGTGAACAAAATTAGAGTAGCTCCTAAGCCCTTAACCTACAAAAATTACTCTACATCAAATGATTCCAAAATTGATGATTTGATATATAAAATATCAAAAGAGAAAACAAAGAAAGCATCAATTCTCAAAAGATTACAACAAGATTTGAGTACATGAATAATATCTCCAGAGATTATTAAAATAAATTACACAACCAAGAATTGGTCCTTCAAACAAATCAACATCAATGGATTATGACTTGACATTAGAAAATTATCCCCAAAATTCTCATATAACCAAATCATTCCATTGAGAAGCCATTTTCTTATCTTCGCCCATAAAAGCCAAAACCCACTACTTGAGAATCCAGTTCCTTCTCCAAAACAAGATGACTTATTTATATCCATGGGTACCCGAACTAACTTAATCACACATGAACTTAAAGACAAACCATCTTACCCTACAACATTTAATGGTCAAGAAAATCTATAAGAAATTAAATTCTACATCGAGAATCGGTTCCTAAAGCCATCTTAACCACTAGAATGATATCCTTTTCACATAGTTGCAGACTTGATGGATAAAACTTGGAAGGTAATAAGAAAACAGGAATTGCTTGGTTAAGTAAATGAATGAAGAGATAAATTAAGTTGTGAATGTGATAGATGTCATTACAACTAAACATAATGCAGGAATTTTGAGAAAAACAAATGGCAGGCTTATAGGATCTAAATTTTTTCAAAATATTGATAGCAAAAGAATAAAACCTAACCTGGGTTCTAAATTTTTCAACATCAACAACTAAGAGGCTTTTCTCTCACCCCTTCCTGACACTTTCTGTTGTACTAAAAATGGTGAAAAATGAATCGTCTCCTTCGAGTGAGGGTGACTAACTCCCCCTTTCGCCTTGCTACTATGCATTCTTTTCTTCTCATGCCCGATAACAAAATTTGAAAAAAAAAGGCATGTTATATACCAAAATATAAACGTAGTGAACTACCTCCACCAAAATGACTTCAGTTTTGTTGCGCGACGAGATGGTCGAGCTGCATTTGTTCAAGCCATGCTCCCAATGCAGCATGATCAACTGACTCCATTCGAGAGTTCATGTTAGAACCCTCACCAGAAGAGATAAAACTTTCGCCACCCAAGTTGGGATGAGCGTGCTTTTCTTTTATCTCAGTTGGTGATTCTTTTACGAGTGATTGAACCCATGATAGATCTGGCTCTTCTCCATTGTTCCCGAGCTCAAATGATGATGATCGCCGAAGTTTACCCATTTCATCTGCATTGACTGCCCAATCAGGCCTTCCATTAGAAGGTGGCCCCCATTTAGACCAAGAACTTGAAGGGGAACCAACAGCAGCAGCAGAATTTGCACCAAGTTCCCTCGAGCTGAGGCTGCGAAACTGTTGCTGTTTCTCTCTTTGAGCTAACAAGGACAAGCGAGAGCCCATTGGAGAGATTGGTTCCATGTTCCGAGGGGACATCCTCCCAGATGATGGAACCCCAAAAGAGGCCTGCAATAAAGGATGATCAACATTTTTAGGAGAGAAATTTGTATTGATTGGCGACAACATATTCTGTTGCTGCTGAAATTGATTGATAACAGCTGATTTGTGTGTAGGGGAGAAAACAGCAGAAGCCAAAGCTTGATCAGAGTATCTGGGAGACGAACTTTCAGCCGAGAAGAGATCATCGAGATTTGAAGGGGTCATAATTTTCAGCCGACCAGAACGGCTCAATGAATTTGAATTTAATGGTGGTTGAGAAAGACAATTCAAGTCATTAAGGAGCTGCTGTTGTTGCAGATCAAATTCGCTCAGATAATCAAAGTCTTCAACAGGAATATTTCTTGCACTCAAAGAAGACCTTAGACGGCTGGATTGCATATTGCTTCCTGGAAGATGCAAGGCAGGTACATTCGGTTGAGGCCAAGCCATGGACGAGTGAGACATGCCATTGCCAGAGGGAGACATAAGAGGATTGAACGGTGATGGGGACATCACAGGGACAGAAGATGGAGAACCAGGTAGAAGGTTCATGACTGTATTATAATCCATAGCAGAAGCCCCAGAAGTGCATGAACGCGGTGAGGGAACAGCAGAGCCAGTCGAAACATACAGTGGTCGCAATTCCTCAGTCATGTGTGCAAAAAAGCAAACTCTCCTTGAGCAATTTGTACCATCTTTGCAAAGGCGGGTCCGATATTGTGCTGGATGCAGCCAGCACTCAAACACCCCATGAGCATACTCACACATATCTCCTCGCCTGCAAGCACCCTTCCGAAAATCAGGGCAGGGTACACAGCTATAATGGAACTTCCTTGGATCCCTCCTCCTGGCATTTTCTCCAGGGTGGACAAAGGGACACTCCGTCCAATCATGAGAGTAAGCCCGTGAGCAGGGCCGGACCTTGAACGAATACATTCGGAATTCATCAGTTGAATAGATGCTGTTCTTTATGTCTGGGAGAGAAGGATCAACAAGGTATTCTTTCTTCTCAGCTGCTGAATACATAGGAAAATCAGTATGTTTCAACTGTGTTGGAGAAGAAACAAACTCCGATACAGAAGAAGGGGCATTGAGAGGGGACAAAGGGCGAGGAGAATGTGAATTACTAGCACCAATCAAAGAATCAAGATTTCCTTCACCAGACAAACCATTTGTTTTAAGAAGTTCTGTAAGGATTGATTTGAACTCGGCATGCCTTAGGGAAACAACAATCACATCTATAGGCCGATGTCCATTCCCGTCCACCATATTAGGATCAGCACCAGCAGCTAAGAGCCGTTTCAGAATATCTACAGCATTTGCAGCCCCACCTGCAGCTGCACAATGAAGGGCGGTGCTTCTGTCCAGACCGGCAGCACGGTTAACATCAGCACAAGAAAGCGAAAGAATGAGTTTCAGAACCTCAATGCTACCATAAGTAGCAGCAACCATTAAAGGTGTCCGTTGCTCACTAGTCATCTGCTTCGAGCATCGCAATCGGCCATACCACAAACCAATTTCATCAATACCAGAAGGGTCGCGCTCAATCGATCTCTTAAAGGCATCAATGTCATCATTTGCAGCAAGCTCGAGCAAACTGGAAAATGCATCTTCTGTTTCAACAGTCAAGTTATTCATGGCTGAGTCGCTTGGAACTTACACAGTCGAGTATACACAAGAAATTTCTTGAAGACAATATGGACTACAGCCCTAAACCACAGAGCATGCTTCTTTCATCGTGAAAATGCCAGCTGAAATCAAGAAACCATTCCAAAATTGAGAGTTCAAATATAAGGCGAATAAACAATTAACATGAAAGTATCAAAGCAGGAAAGGAAAGTGATCAATTACTTATGATAACATCAGTAGAATCAAACTGGGGCAGAATAGGATTCTAACAAACAAAAATAAACAGATAGTGACACAAAAATAAATAGTTATTCGCATATAAGATATGACATATATGGCAAATAGAGATGGGAACCAAACGAGAATGAAGATAAGAACTTTAATCAGTTGGCACATTCTGTGAGCACTTAAACACAAATTCAATGAAAAGAAAATTGAACATAATTTTTTTTTTTTTAATTTAATAAAAATTGGAGGTGGAAAGATTCGAATCGGACCTATTGGTCATGGACATACACTCAATCTCTCCTCTAGCTTCCATAATCTGCAAACGAATTGTTCTTATATCTTTTCCATTCTTTTTTTAAGTAGGGTGAAAAGGGACATTACGAACAGAACAGTTAATTGTTAATATAATTATCCCAATAATCATCCTACATTAAGAACTACAAAAATAAAATAACAAAATTTCTCTAAAATATCATCTCCAAAAGAGATTAACTTGGAACTTATTTTGATGTAAAGATAAAATATAACAATAAAAATTTTAATATCCGTGATGTGATTTAATCTCATCCCTATATCTCCAAACCAACAAACATACATTTGTTTGGATAACGTTTAACAAAAATACACTTTATCAGGAGTGTAAGAGAGCCCCAAAATCATAACAGAAAAACAATAGTCAACAAAAAAAATCGTAAAAATACATACATAAACTTGGTATCAAGATTTCCAATAACACAATAAAACCATAAAATTCCAGGATCCTGTTATTCAAAGCGATCCAAAACAAAAATACGAACCAGACAGATAAACAAGAACATGAATCGAAAACACTAGACATAAACCAACTAATACAAATAAAATTAAAACGAATCAAACCACAGATCGATCATCAAGCAGAACACAACAAAATCAAACCCAACCCAAATCCGGAAATCACAAGAAAAGGGCAAAATCCAACTAAAATCATTCAAATAGCAATCAAAACATTTCTACATCAATCTACACCATTAGATTACAAAAACATCGCGAATCGAAGCCAGAGAAGAAAATCAACGACTAGGAATTGAAATGGAACAAAAATCATACCGAAAATTGGAGAAAAAAGGAATTGAACGAAGATTCAAGGAGAAAATTGATGAGATTTGGAGAATCGAAGAGAGAGTTTGACTGAAGAGAGTGAGAAACTGAGAGTTGAGAGAGCGAAGAAGAAGAGAGCTGGTTCGTCCTCCATCTCCAACCCCGATGTTTTTGCTTCAAAAATAAAATAAAATAAATTATAATTTAAAATACCCAAAAAAAAAATGATTATTTTTTATTATTTTGCTCGTTTGAGAAAATCGCCCACCCAATATCAGCAAAAAAATAACTTGACCGAAAAAGCCATGGCGCTCTGGGTAATATTCCGCTACTTCTCGTCCATATCTAAACTATATGTTTTGGCTAATAAATTCCTGCCACGTGCTAGTAAGGGTAGTTTCGTAAGTTTGGGGTTATTGGAGTTGATTTGATTGGTTGGGTCATGATAAAATTGTGAGGCTGTACAGAGGGGAAAGATGCTCGTTGCAATAATTTAACCGCGCGTGTGTTAAATTGCAGGCAAATTCATCCTAAATTCACTCGACATGAAAGTTAAATTGGACAGAGGGCGGGAATCCTCTGCCACACGCTCACACTAAAATCATTCGAAGTTGTTGATGACGTGGTACAGACATTTTCCTTTTTTTTTTTTCTTTTTTCTTGAGGTCTACGACAACCAGGTGCCGTTTATTTGACATTTTTAACTAGCGTTTAGAGTTAGGATTTAGTCATTTCCGATCTAAAACTTTCGTTTAAACAAGTTTTTAGCAACTCTTTTTCAATTTTATTTTTGAAAATAATTCTCATTTCTAATCATTCATTTATAACTATTCAATCATTTATAATCACTTATTTTTAATCATTTCTTTTTCAACTACTAAAACTAGCTACTCATTTTAAATATACATTCAAACAAGATTTTGACTATAACTCTTCTACACAAAAACTACATCCAAACGAGTTTTTGGCACAACCCTCAATTTTTAACTAGTCAATATAACTCATCAATATAACTTCTTAACCTAAAAATTCGTCAATATAACTCATCAATATTACTAGGTAGTGCAATTTGTTTGGATGTAGATTTAAAAATGAGTAGTTATTTTTAGTAGTTAAAAATAAAATAATTAAAAATGAATGGTTAAAAATAAGTTATTTTGATTTATTTAAAATGAATGATTAAAAATAAGTGGTTAAAAATAATTGAGTGGTTATAAATGAATTATTAAACATAAATAATTAAAAATGAAAGTTATTTTTAAAAATAAAAATAATAAAAAAATAATAAAAATTCATTTAGATGCAAATTTTTAAAGAAAAATTAATAAAACCAAATATTAACTTCTACCTACATATTACCAACAAACAGCCCTTACAACTAGATTCCAAATTCCAAGAAATATAATATTGTAATCGAATTTTCAAGAATTTTTTATTTGATGTTTGGTTTGCTTAATTCGAAATAAAATAATATAACAATATTAATAGGACAATTTATGTTATTAAAATTTTTTAAAACTTATAAATGAACTTTTATATTTATTATTATTATGCAGTAATACTTCTACTATTTATTATTATTATAGGACGATTTATGTTAATAAAAAAAATTAAAAACTTATAAATTCTAAAATTTGAGGTGTTTTTTTTTTTACTTCCCTTAAATAATTATTATCAAAATGTCGTTCAATCAAATAAAGTTTTGAGTTGAAAAATTGATATTTGGTTCTCATATTATTTGAAAGTAATTGGTTTTCATCTACTAAATATTTTTTTTGATAAAATAAAAAAGAATTACATTTAAAATTTTATAAGGACTAGTTTAACTAAATGATTTTATTTTTATTTTTCAATAAATAGAATCTTAGTATTTTTAATTTTTTTTTTCATTATTTAAGTTTAACAAATCTTGAAATAAAATAAAAGTTTTTAAATATTCTAGCTTAGTCAAGTAAAGTTTTTGCTCATTGTTATTTTTTAATTAAAAAATATTTAGGTGTTGAGAGATTCAAAAATTTGACTCCATGATTATTAGGAAAATTAATACGATCAATGGTGATACGATAATATGATTTTATATTACTTATAATTTATTAATGACAGTGGTTATATTTTCATACTTGTGTTGATAGCTAAAGATTTGAAAATAAATTCATTATTAAAAATAAAATAGGAGTAGAAAAATAAAATCAGATACTTTAGGCCCCATTTGATAACCATTTTATTTTTTATTTTTTTGTTTTTGAAATTTAAGCTTACAACAACTACTTTAACCATACTTTTTTTCTCATTTGGATATCTACTTTTACCTATATTTTAATAAACAAAACCAAAATTTGAAAATAAAAAAAGTAATTTTCAAAATTTTGTTTTTGTTTTTGAAATTTGGTTAGTATTCACCTGCTTTCTTAAGAAAAGATTAATATATTGTAGGAAAGATGGACCACATAGTAGAAAATTTGAGTAGAAATAGGCTTAACTTTCATAAACAAAAAACAAAATGATTATCAAACGAGACCTTAACATCTGATTCCTCTCTGTCCACCCTAAACAATCTTTTTTTTGTCATCTCATCTCATCTCCATGCATCCCAAACAACGTTTTTTGTCATCTCATCTCATGTCACTCCACTCTACCTGAAACAAGTTTTTTCTGCTCTCAACATCTCCTTTTCATTTCACCTATAGCCAAACACCCCAAATGAGTTTTGGTGGCACAACTTTTTATTAAAAAAATCAAAATGATTCATAAACATTCTCATTTTGCTCACGTGTGAGGCGAGAGAGAGGGAGACGTGGTCGGGTACAGGTGGGAGTGGATGCAGAGGATAGAAAAACGGGGATTTGGGAGAGGGACCGGGAACCGGGAAGGGCGGTGGAAAGGAAGGAGGTGTTACCGGTTAGGTAAGTAAAGGGGGGAGAAAGGGAACGGGGAGATCCCGGTGAAGGGCGCGTGGGTGAGTTAGAATAATAAACTGTAATGTAACGGAGGGTGGCGTCCGAAGATCAGATAGATTCGGAGCACTTCATCTTGTCGTACGGAAGCGGACATCAGATTGTAGTCAATTCTGGTTTATTGTGGAGTCAAATCACTCAATTAAATCATTAAAAATACAATATCAAAATCAGCTTCTTTATGTATAATAAAAAACATTAACAAAAAGAATAATTTTTTTAAATAAACTAGTACATAAAATAAATTTTGAGCCAGTCTATCCAAAAGATGACCAAATGCTGCATATTTATGTAAGATTTAGTTTTTTTATGTATAATTTATTAATTTTTTCATTCTTAACAATTCATTTTAAATCGTTAGTTTACAACTATTCAATTATTTTTAATCATTTATATCAAATTAATTAAAATAACTCATTTTTAATCCTTTCTTTTTTAACTATTAAAATAGCAACTCATTTTAAATCTATATCTAAACAAAATTTCGACTCTAATTCTTCTATACAAAACTATATCTAAACGAGTTTTTTGCACAACTCTCAAATTTTAACTACTCAATATAACTTCTTAATATAACTTCTTAACATAAATCATACTTAAATATGTCAAACAAACACCCCCTCCAAAATAATTATTATTTCTAACAATTCATTTTTAATTATTTATTTATAATTACTGTACTTTTTATAACTACTCATTTTTAATCATTTCTTTCAAATGAGTCAAAATAACTTATTTTTAATAATTTTATTTTTAACTATTAAAAATAACTATTCATTTTAAATTTACATCTACACAAGGTTTTGACTCTAACTCTTCTACATACAAATTATATTCAAAATAATTTTTTACTACGTTTCTCAATTTTTAGATATTCAATATATTTCATCAATATGAATCTTTAAGCTAAATCCTACCTAAATATGTTAAACAAATACCCCGGATTGTTTTTTGTGATTGATGACTTCAGTCGAGATAAATTATATGTGCAACTATAATCTTTAATGAATGTTAAAAATAATTTTTTTATTAATATAATATATTATAAAGTTGCGCATAATTTTCAATTATTATAATAAATAGTTTACAATTTTACGGTGATAAAACATTTCTAAAAATATGATATAATTAAAAAAGTTTCAAATTTCCAAATAAAAAATTCATTGATTTATTATCTGTTGACACAAAATATAATCTTTGAATTAATAAATAACGCAAATGTCCAATAACATAGCAAAAACTAACACCAATATTCTAGTAAAATTATTTTTTGTTTTTATTTTAAAGGAGTAAAATTAAAATATTATATTGTATTTGGTGGTCTATTTCAAACTCTACGTTTTACGTCAGATTATGTTAGGATCTTAATATTGTTCGACATTAAAAGAGTAGAGAATTATTTTAACATTTATAAGATAGATTGACTATCTCTTTCATCACTAATTAATTTTGAAATATATATTCATGCTATAAAATATGATATCATAACCTATTAAGTTCACATTCCAAACATTTGTAAGATAGATAAATTTTGTAAACAAAATATCACATGTTTAAAATTCTTTACATTCAAATATTGTTGAATTAAAAAAAATAAATTTAGTTATTTTTCATAGAAAAAAATACAAACGGTGTTTTTTTATAATATTTAAAAAATTGGAGTTTTGAACATGTAATATTATGTTTTTTTTTTTGATAAATTTGTTCATTAACATAGTATTATATAACTTCTCAATTTTAACTATTTAAAATAACTTCTCAAAACAATTTCTCACACGAACTCGTGGTAAAATAATCATTCAAACACCTAACGCTCTTAACCATCCATAATTCATTGTATAAAAAAGGGTTTTCTACTGCTTTCCCATAACAAAAAATCCATGTTGCTTTCCAACAATTTTTTTATCTCTTTCAAATTCCTTCCAACCCCTCCTATAAATTTCTTCAAGCTTTTCCACTCATACTAACACATCCCCAAAAATTGATATATATATATATATATATATAAACGTTGTATTCAACATAAATAAGTAAGAAATTGGGTTGAAGAGAAAACACAAGGTTGGTTATTTTAATAATTTATTTGCTTCAAGAAAACTTGGAAAGAAAGATGACAAAATAAAATAAATAATCAAAGAAAAAAGAAAAGTAGAATAATGTGAGTTGACAAAATAGTAAAAGTTGAAAGGAGGGAGGGAGGGAGATAGAATGGGGTGCGGCGCAGAGGGAGGGATAGGCGGGGCCCAGATGGTGGGACCCACTGGGAGATTTTGTAGTTAACACGTGGCAGAAATAATAGAGTTCTTTTTTTTTTAATAATAATAATAATTGTTTTAAAAAAAAAAGATGGACAATCACGTGCCTTACAACACACACCAACAAATTGGGATAACGACAATGTTGGACTTCGTCCACCCTCATTTAATCTGCCGACCCGACCCGACCCGGATGTTCGCCGGATTAATATAATCTTCTCATCGATAAAAGTTGAGTTGCCCGGGCGGATCCAGGTTTCAACGTTTGGGGGTTAAAAAATGATATCATATAACATTTTTTTCAAAATATTAAAGGTTGGACTCCACTTCCTATATTAATAGATTAGTAAACTTTTCAATCACGATTTGAATTGAATTAGAATAAACTTTTCAAAATTTTGGGTAGGTCAATTCGCTATCTCGTCTAACTTAGAGTGACTCAAGTCAATCATATATTTAGATTACATTGTGTTGTGTTGTCAAATTGTATTTATCAACTCTTTTCTCTTTAAGGCATGACCCATAATTAATAAATCTATTAAAAAAATGCATAATAATAGATTCAAACTCAAGATACTTATATTGTTGATACATGCTCTCTATCAATATGCCAAAAACATATATTGTTAATTAATCTTACATAATATGTATAATATTTTTATTAAGACAAATTGAGTTGGGTGGAATGAGCAAAAAAAAAAAAAGTTGACAAATTAAAGAACTGACCCAACCGAAAGAAAATTTAAAATTATGACTCAATTCAACTCAAATAAAATTGTAATCCTGCTCAATTCTTATGTTCACGATTGGGATTTTTTGACACCCTAAATTTCTAACCTTTAAAAGTTTTGATGAAGTCATTTAACCATCCATTTAATTATATCAAATATGTTCTCAATTGCATTTTTTAGAAAATAAAAATGTTTTTTTTTAGATTATCATATACTATTTTCTTGATTTAAAAAAAAAAAGAAAAAGAAATACTATTTTCTTTTTTACCTAAGAAGACGCGTAAAATTGTATTTTAAAAGTGTATTTAGTACAATTTCATGTCATATATTGAATATCATTCAAAGAACATATTTTGATTAAGATTTTTACTTTTTTTAAAAAAAATAAGATTTTTACTATTCGGAGTGGGGAAAAGAGAAAATGAAATCAATCGCTTTCATTTCTAAGAAAATTTGTTAAGAAAAAAAGTAGGGCATATTATAAGATAAGAATATATCATATATGTAAAAAACAGGAAAAAGAAAAAAAAAGACGAACATGATTCTTTTTCTTCTTTTTTGCCCTGATAGATAAACAATAGATGGGAAATTGTTAATTAAAACACGAAAACGTAACATCAATTTTTAATCCTTGGTACCTCAAAACGACTTTTTTTTTCTTTTTTTTTTTTCTCGACTAGAGTTTCAATTGTGTCATATAAAAATCAATAACCAAAAGATTATGAGTTCTATTTTGTAATGAATTTGATTTGATCTATCAATTTCCCATTGGTCCCTTGTATAATACATATGATTTTGGCTAAAGTATCAAAATTATGGAAGTTGTGTCAACACTACCCCTAACCTTTTAAAGATTTAAAAAATACTCTTAAATTTTACAAAATATTTCAAAATACTCTGTTAAATATTAATGGAAACCGTTAAAGTTTTGTTTAAAAAATGTCCATAAACTTTCAAAAGTTTCAAAAATATCATTGGCTATAAAAATTATAAAAAAATAGCTAAGTTTTGAATGAAAAATATTAAAATTTTGTTTGAATAAACTCCTAAATGATTATTCTTCTTTCTCACTATATATATTTTTTTCCTTTATGAAAATTAATGAAAATAAACATAGATTATTTGAAAGATGTGATCAACTAAGCTCAAAAAATTCAAAATTCATAATCATAACCATTTATTGATTAATCAAATACGAAAAAAAAACTAAATTGTTGGGATAAGTTTGAAAACCTAAATTAGGTAAGTTCAAAGTAGAGATTAATTCATTTCTTGAAAGTTGGATGATGACATGTAGTTGTTTTATTTGGTGAGATCTATTTCTAATTTAAATTATTTAAGTCATTTAGTTTTCCAAATGCTTGAATTTAATGTCAAACTCTAGAGATGTGCAATAAAATCTCGATGACTTCATAATCTCTTTCAAATTATTATTTTTTTGTTTAACATTACTGCAAGATTGTCCTCGAGAGACCATGCAGTTGAGGCGTAGAGCATTTGGGACATGCTTCCACAAGTGTCTCAGGTTTGGTATGGTTGGTAAGTGCTTCAAATAAAAAATCTTAAAGTATTTTGGGTATGGGGCTTGGGACGTAGTATCAGACCTAGATGTGGTGGCGGCTCATATGTCAACACAGGTAGTCTAGTAGAAGCATTACCTCTACTTCGCCTAGGGAAGCTAGCTTCAATTGGCCAGTTAACAAAAAAGACATTGTATCGAGATGAAAACTAGAAATTAGAGTTCATTTGTAACCTTATAATTTATTTGAATGTTTAAACTTCTTCTTATCAATTGCTAATATATCATAACTTGAAAATTTAATTAAAGCATATTTAAATTAACAATCTAGTAGTAAAAAAATATTAGTTAGTTTAAACTAATGTTCAATAGCTTTCTATTATGAGTGTTCAAATAACTCAACCCCAACCAAATTTAATACTCAAACACAAAAGGTTGATGATTTGATAGATTCACCAATCCAAAATTTTAGATTGGTCCAAAAAGTCTATTTTAACTGAACGCCCATGTACACCCCTACTTTATATGTATCGAAAAACAAAGGTAAAATGATAAATACATAAAATAAATGATAAACATTAATCATAAAAGAAATATATTAGGAAATTAATTACAACATCACACTAATTGATCAATTATTTAGATAACTAATATTCACAAATAAAAGTAATTCAGAAGTTAAAAGTCTAGAGGAAAAAATCTTTTAGAATTAAATATGTATGGTATTTGAAATCGAACTTTTAACAACTTTATTTTTTTCTTAAAAGAAAGGCTTAGCAATACAAATATTTTATGAAAGTTTTTATAGCCGATGGTATTTTTTAAAAGTTTTAAAGTTTATGGACATTTTTTTAAACAAAACTTTAATAGTTTTCATCCAATTTTAACGGTAAAGATATTTTTGAAACATTTTGTAAAATGTAGGAATATTTTTAAAACTTTTTATAGTTCAGGAATAATGTTGATAATAATCTCATAATTCAGGGATATATTTGATAATTTAGCCTATGATTTTTTATGTCCATATAATTATCGAATATTGTGTTTGGTTTCTCATAATTTCATTATAATGATTTTTACATTTATAAATAAACATTTGAACTTGTATGTGTTAGGATGCAAACAAAGTATCACACATCGGTACGAAGTGGAGAAGATCAATTATATATAAGTGATGACAACTATCTCTATTGGTATAAAGATGTCTATATCTATATATGCTCCAAATAGATAATATCATATAAATGTGGAGCTCGAAGTCATTAGTATAAAACATCAATTAAACTATGTTTATTTTAGTTAAGTTCTCAATGGACAATTCAGAGTAAAATTTTAACATTTGTTAAAAACAAACAAATTATAACAAGAACTACAACAAGTTTTTATGCAAAATTCAATAACTAGCCTCTGTCATGGTTGAAATCCCCGTTTCCCCAAAATTGTTGTGTAAAAAAAGATTAGTCATTGTTATTTATAATCATCGTGGATTATGTATGTAAAAATAGCTATTCATGATATATATTTTTTCAATAAATCACTCAACTCACATTCTATCATTAACACTTGAATAACTAACCTTCGTACTCAATTCGCTAATGATGAAGAATAATAAGATTTTTTTTAAAAGATTGATCAAATCATGAATTAAATTATAGTTTTTCAAACCATATGAACTAAATACTAACTTTGTTCAAATCATAGAGAATAGATTATAATTTTTTAAAATTATAAAAATTAAATTCTAACTTTTTTAGATAATAAAGACCATTATATATATATATATATACTTATTTATTGAGAATGGATATAATTTTATGTCAATTCATGAAAGAAAAAACAACGAGGATGAAATTCGTTTTAGTTCGATACTTTTTCAATTTGTATGCATCAAAATTAAGGTCTCGAGAATAATGTTGGATTATTCATAAAAGGACCAATTCTTCTCATAAAGTGGGGAAAAAAAGGAAATTCATTTTTGAAAAATAAACAATACTCATTTTTAATAATTCTTTGAAATTAATATATCATAATATTAAACGATTGTGATGTTAAATTTGTATTCAGCCGAAGAAACTAATTACAATAATAAGAGTTAGTGGCGCAGTTGATTATTTTGTTTAGTATTAATCTATTTTAACTCTACAATTACGAGTTCGACTCCGAAAATTGTGTCAAACTAATACAATATTTGTTATTATTTTTTGGATTGATTAATTTTGTAAGTTTCCTTATATTTAACCACTTTGAAAATTAGTTTTATACTCATTATTATTATTACATTTAAATATTTTTGTAAGGTCAAACCATATGTCTTGTGATAATAGTGGTGCCTTGAATACTCACAAATATATAAAAAAAAATTAATAATTATATTTTAGTTCATAAGCTTTGAAGCAGGTCTCACGAATTTATACCGAAAATCACTTGTCTTTTAATTTTGTATCCAAGAATTATTAAACTTGTTCACAACAAATCCATTTATCTAAAATTTATATTACTAGATTAGTTAAATCTATAAAATAATTATAATTAATACGATTATTTAAAAAATAGTAAACGTAATCATCGATATTATTAAGTATTGTCATATACTTTGTAATATTGATATTATTGAGTATTTATAATATAATATGCTAATATTAATGAATATTAAAAATACAATATACCGGTATTAATGAGTAGTTACATTACAATATTAAAACGTACTAATTACTTAAATGCAAATACTTTAAAATTTGCATACATTTATAATTATTTTGTAAGAATAATTCATCTATTACAATTTTTCAAATAGAAGAATATGTTTCAAATCTTGTAGACGTTATAAGATTCAACAATAACTCAATCGAAATAAGTGTATATTCGTAATCAAAGTGCAAATAAATTCAAATATCTTATTATTCTTGAACAACAAAAGAGGCCCTTTAAATTTTCACAAGTTGTAAAATAAAAAATAAAAAATGTTTCGAAAAAGAAAATAAGTGCATGTTTGGATGAAAGAAACAATGAAATGATTTGAATGAATAATAACAGTAGTTGGTCACTCAAAAATCATACTTAAAAAATAAGCTGTTTGAGTGAGAGGTAGGAGAAAAAAAAGGGTTGAATGAATGGTTATTGGAAAATTTTGTTTTTCATAAGAATGTTCAAAGAAAAATATTATTTTCAAGATGGGGTGAAATAAAATTTTGAAAAAAGTTTTTGGGGAAAGTGATTGATACGAAGGTCTGGGAAAACTTTTCTGCTCGAGGGGCTGTTGATTGACATATTTAGGTAAGATTTATTAATTTTTTATCGAAAATTTATATCTCAACGAGTTTTTATTAATTATTTTTTTTATTTTTAAAAATAACTATAATTTATAATCATTCATTTCAAATCAATCAAAATAACTCATTTTTCACCCTTCATTTTTAATAATTTCTTTTTTAACTACTCAAAATAATTTCTCATTTTAAATTTACATACAAACAAAATCTTGACTCTAATTCTTTTATACAAAAATTACATAAAAACGAATTGTTAACATAATTCTCAATTTTTAACTATTTAATATATCTCATATATATAACTCTTTTAATGCAAATAAAAATTTTGATTACAAATAGTTGGAAACCATGGGATCCACATAAGAAAAGATTTTAAGAAAAATAAAAAATATATATTTCCCACAATTTTGTGGTGGGTCCAAAGGTACACGTGTCATATTGTGGTTGCTTCGGCGGCTACAAACAGAAGATTAGTGTTTGTTGGTCGTGTAATTATTATTATTTGTTTTTTGAGAAAAGGTCGTGTAATTATTATTAATTAAAGAGGATCATGTTGTTCGGATTGAAAACGTTTGCATAAGCAAACATTTATTTTTAATTTTTTTTGCATGTATGATCTAGTCCTCCATCTCCAAAACAATAAAATAAATAATAATAATTTTCTGAGTTTCTTCTATTAAAAGAACATAATTGGAATTTGCTTATTAAAATCATCTTCCCATTTTACCCATGAATCTAGATAGTAATTTATGGGAGAAAATTTTGAAAGGCTTGTTTTTTTTTTTTTTGAGTACAAATAGGAGAAAAGGGACTAACAAACATTATAGAAGGACAACTCGTGACCGTAGAATTAAAATGAATTACCACCAAACAAGATAATCAACTGTGTCATTAACTTTCAGTTTGAAATGCTTGTTTATGACCTACTAAATCTATCTTTTTTTTTTGTCAAAAACTATAATCCATTTTCCATATCTTTAAACGGGGGAGTTGAGGCAATTATTCAAATTCTTAACCTTTTGAATTTATCATACATTATATCTAATTTTGTTTTAGGGAATTTGCTACCAATAGCATTTTTTGGCCCACCTATTTTAATTATAGCACAAATTGTAAAAAAAAAATTCATGCATAGCAGATTTTTTACATTCTTTTTCAATTTCCAAATATACCATTTTTCTTTTAAGTTTCTCTCCAAGCTTCAACCTTTCTTTCCGTTCTTCTCTACAATTTCTTCTTCTCTTCAAGCTTCGACTGATAAACTTCTATCAGTCTTCTATAAGTGGAACTGATAGACTTCTATCAACTGAACCTAAGTGAATCTACAGTGATAACATTCTATTAGTTGAACTGATAGACTTCTATCAGTTGAACCCCAACGTCTTCCCCGTGCTCTTCATCAGCTCCACCTTCGTCATCGCCGATAACACTGCAAGCGACGAATTGTCGAACATCTGAACGCCACGGACAAAACACTCTGTCGCCGCCCCAAACTCTTTCTGCAGCACCGCCTCATACGGATACTTCACCAGCGGCATGTAATGGAACCATACCCAGTAAGGCGGAATCCGATCACGGCTAAGGAAGAAGTCGTCGAATAGAATAAAGTACGCTAAAATGGGAATAGAGAAAAATAGAAAACCATTATTTTGCCTCAAGAGAAAAACCTCTCATCTATTCCATTTCTCAATTCACTCCAATACAACGTGAAGAAGAAAATACCAGAAATATATAGAGTACATCAGAGGTGAAAAAACTCTCGAGCAACAAGAAAAGATCACACAAAATCCATTTAAAAATAAACCACTCTGCACAACAGAAGGAAAGCAACGAAAAGAGTAAAGGGAAAAACAGAAACTTCTAGAGCAAGGACAGCTGACCTAATCTTCAAATATCATTTATCCTTTTGGGCCGAACTAGTCTTTACCAAATGGGCCTCTTTCCTAACACCCCCCGCAAGCCAAGAGAGGTGAAATCCCGAACTTGGAGCTTGAATTGAAGTTGCACAAACATCATCGCGGATAGCGGCTTGGTCAATACATCTGCAATTTGAGTTATGGCTGGCAGATGTTGAATAGCAAGCTTCCCATTTTTGACCAAATCTTGAACAAAGTAAATATCGAGCTCCACATGTTTTGTTTTGGCATGTAAGATGGGATTAGCACTGAGATGCACTGCACTAAGATTCTCACACCATAATACATGAGGCTTAATAATAGAAATACGCAAATCATGTAAAAGAGAAGATAACCAAATCAATTCAGTCACTGCCGTAGCCAGACATCTATATTCCGCTTCCGTGCTTGAACGGGAAATAATAGTTTGTTTCTTTGACCCCCAAGAAATAAGATTACCACCAAAATAGATACAAAAACCAGAAGTGGATTTTCGATCATCTGGATCTGACGCCCAATCAGAATCACTATATCCATGAAGACTCAAAGTGGTCGGTTTATGAAGATAAAGACCATGATCAATTGTTCCTGCTAGATACCTCAAAATTCTTTTCACCATTTTCCAGTGAGTCAAATTTCGTGAATGCATAAATTGACAAGCTTTATTAACACTAAATGATATTTTAGGCCTAGTTAATACTATGTATTGCAACACACCAACAATACTGCGATAAAGAGTTGCATCATGAAAAATCTCACCTCCATATGCAGATGGTAATGCACCACTTACCATTGGAGTGGCCATCGGCTTGGCATTCAACATATTTGCTTTGCTGAGAACATCTGAAATGTACTTTGTTTGAGAAAGAAACATACCACCTGTTTTTGGATAAGACACCTCAATGCCAAGAAAATAAGTGAGTGGACCAAGATCTTTTAATGAGAAAGTAGCATTCAACCGTTTGATCAAGCTTTGAATCTCTGCATCAGAATTTCCCATGATCAAAATATCATCAACATATATAAGTACATAGCAACTGAAATTTTGAGTATGTTTAAACAGCAGGGATGTATCTGCACGGGAGGAAACAAAACCATCCTTGTGAAGAAACATATTCAACCTGTCAAACCAAGCCCGCGGTGCCTGTTTTAAACCATATAAAGCTTTTGTAAGCTTACAAACTGTTGATTTCCCATCACCTTCATAGAAACCTACAGGTTGTTCCATGTATACTGTCTCAGACAACACACCATGAAGAAACGCATTATTAATATCAATTTGTCTGATAGACCATCCATATGCTAAAGCTAGTGTTAAAAGGACACGAATTATAGTCGGTTTTACCACAGGACTGAAAGTTTCAAAGTAGTCAACATCAGGGGATTGATGAAAACTTTTTGCTACAAGTCTTGCCTTATATCTTGATATGGATCCATCAGAATTTCTTTTAATCTTAAAAACCCACTTGCAACCAATGATCTTTTGATTTGATGGTTTTGGAACTAAGGTCCAAGTGTTATTTGCTAGAAGAGCATTATATTCCTCTTGCATTGCTTGCTAGAAGAGCCACTGTCTCGCGACGGCTCTGATACCAAAATAGAAAACCATTATTTTGCCTCAAGAGAAAAACCTCTGATCTATTCCATTTCTCAATTCACTCCAATACAATGTGAAGAAGAAAATACCAGAAATATATAGAGTACATCAGAGGTGAAAAAACTCTTGAGCAACAAGAAAAGATCACACAAAATCCATTTAAAAATAAACCACTCAGCACGACAGAAGGAAAGCAGCGAAAAGAGTAAAGGGAAAAACAGAAACTTCTAGAGCAAGGACAGCTGACCTAATCTTCAAATATCATTTATCCTTTTGGGTCGAACTAGTCTTTACCAAATGGGCCTCTTTCCTAACAGAGAAGAAGAATAGAAAGCCAGAGAAGCCGCCAGCGAGATCGACAGCGAAGAACGTGGTTCCGGCGAAGTTGCGATGAAGGTGATGGCGATGAGAAGAACGTGGTTCGCAACTATCGTTGGGAGGGTTTTTCTTTTTACGAAGAAGGTGCGTACAGTATTTGTGTGGGATGAAATCTTGTGGGAGAATTTTAAGCATGGGTCTTTTGGTAATTTTACAAACTTAGGGTATTTTTTTGCTACAAATGAATAAATTTAAGAAATGTGCTGTATAGAGAATTATTTATTTATTTTTTAATATCCATGAAAAAGCCCTTTATTTTAAAGAAATAATTGTTTACAATTCTAATTAGGATTTGTGATGTGTACTATGGTACAAATAAAATATTAAAAAAATTAGAGTATTGAAGTCATGGTTCTTTTCTTCGGATTTACAAATACATAAAAAATTTCAAAACTAAATTTTCTTCCCTTCTAATATACCAATTCTGCCAAAATTGGTTTAGTTTGATGTCTTAATTATAATTGATATATTAAACATAAAATGTGTCGGTCAATGTTATAATTTGTACATTAATCGATGAATATATCAAATTTAAATTACTTAGGTTGTTTAAGTGTTTTCTATTCATTTACATGATTTTAAAAGTAAAAAAAAAAAACGAAGAAAAAAAAAATCATACTTTTAGAAATTTTCCTTAATACTTATTATATTGACAACAGCGTACAAATAACATTGCTTTCAAACTTAACTCATTTTCTTTGGAACAAAATATAATAAACTCTCATGATTTTATCTCAATTTAAATTATTTTGAACATATTCAAGATCTTGTATTAAAATTTTAGTTCAATTTTAAAATGAAATAATATACGTTAATTATGTAACATTATTGATTTACTCGATGATATTGTACAAATTCAAGATCTTGTATTAAAGTTTACACAATCACTTGATCAAAGTGAAATACAAATCCTGTATTAAAATTCAAGCCTATACAAATCCTGAATAGAAAACACTTGATCTTGTATTAAAAAAGAAAAATGTTTGCTTGCTTTAGTTAAAAAAAACAACGGGTATAGGTCTAGTCAAATCAGTGCAATTGAAAATGATATTGAGAAGCTCCTTGAAGAGGAAGAAATTTTTTGGAAGCAAAGATCTAGAGAAGAGTGGCTCAAATGGGGGGGATAAGAATACAAAGTGGTTTCATATGAGAGCCTCTCAAAGAAAGAAAAAGAATCGTATAGATAAAATTAAAGACTGTAATGGAGTGTGGCATAAGGGGGAAGATGAGATTGCCAAGATTGCCAAGGATTATTTTGATAATATTTTTACCGCTCAGGAGAAGGATGAGAAGGTTGTTGATCGAATTTTGTCAGGGGTTGAGAGAAGGTTATCCGATAGAGATGTCCAATTCCTAGATAAACCTTTTTTGAGGTCGGATGTTGAGATTGCTCTTAAAAATTTAAGTCCATCTGAGGCCCCTAGGCCTGATGGTACTAATGGGCTTTTCTTTCAAAACTACTGGGATATTGTGGGGGAGGATGTGGTTAAAACTTGTTTGGGGGTGTTGAATGACGGCAATTCGTTGGACTCTATAAATAACACGTTAATTGCTTTAATTCCAAAGGTTCAGTGTCCAATTCGTATGGAGGAGTTTCGCCCTATTAGTCTGTGCAATACGGTTTATAAAATTATCGCAAAAGCAATGACAAATAGGTTGAAAGGCGTTCTCGATAAATCATTTCGCCTAATCAAGCAGCATTCGTCCCTGAGAGACTTATTACTGATAATGTTGTTCTGGGCTTTGAGTGCATTCACTCTATTAATAAGAGAAAATCGGGTAAGAATGGTTGGGCTGCTCTAAAGCTCGACATGAGCAAAGCTTACGATAGAGTGGAATGGGGCTTTGTTCTTAATTTGATGGATAAGCTTGGTTTTAGCCAAGCCTGGATTAATTTAATTAACAGGTGTATCTCCTCGGTTAATTATGCTGTGATGGTCAATGGGAGTCCTTATGGGGATATCATCCCTCAGAGAGGCTTAAGACAGGGTGATCCTCTCTCTCCTTATCTGTTTCTTATTTGTGCTGAGGGGCTTTCTATTCTCTTAAGGAATGAAGAGGAGTTGAACGCTTTTAAAAGCTTTAAAATTAATAATCATTGTTCTTCTATTTCTCATTTATTTTTTGCTGATGATAGTTTGTTGTTTTTCAAGGCTTCTAATGAGGATTGCTTGAAAATTAAAGATATTATTCTTTGTTATGAAAAAGCTTCTGGGCAAATGATTAACTTTGATAAATCTGCCATTTTATTTAGTAAAAACATTCGGGGTGACGAGCAAAGTAGGCTTAGTAGGTTGTTGGGTGTTAAAGTTAATGAAAATCTTAGTGTGCACCTTGGAATGCCTTCTCAGAATTGCAAAAACAAAAGAGTTCTTTTTCATTCAATCAAAGGTAGATTGGAAAAGTGTCTCCAAACTTGGAAAGGTAAATTGTTGTCGAGAGGGGGGAAGGAAGTCATGATTAAGGCAGTAGGTCAGGCGATTCCCACTTATACTATGAGTTGTTTTCGGTTGTCTAAGTCTTTTAATGAGGACCTACAAAAATTGTATGCTAAGTTTTTGTGGGGGGAGGAGTTTAATAAGAAGAAAATGCATTGGATGAGTTGGCATAAGATGGGGAAAAGTAAGGAGTTTGGGGGGCTTGGTTTTAAAAATCTAAATCTTTTTAATCAAGCTTTGTTAGCTAAGCATAGCTGGAGAATTCTCAAATACCCTAATAGCTTGTTGAGTAGAGTGCTTAGGGGGAAGTATTTTTCCAATGGTGATTTTTTATCAGCCCCTCTCGGTAATGCTCCTTCTTTTGCTTGGAGAAGTATCTTGTGGGGTAGGGATTTGTTCCGTAAAGGTTATAAATGGAAGGTGGGGAATGAGAGAAGGATAACGATAGGTAGGGACCCTTGGTTGAGTATTGTTGGAAACCCTTATGCTGAAGGGGTTAGGGGTGATTGGAAGGATAGATGTGTGGCTGAATTAATTTTAAATAATAACTCTTGGAATGTGGAGCTTATCGAGGATATTTTTTGCAAAGAAGATGCTAATTTAATTTTCAATATTCCGTTGAGTGAGTTTGAGTCTAGTGATGAGGTAATCTGGAATGCTAATGCTAAGGGTGTTTTTTCAGTTAAAAGTGCCTATCATGTCGGTTTTAATTGGGAGAATAAAAATGAGGCTTCTCAGTCAGATTCTAAAGCTACCTCTATGATTTGGTAAAGGTTCTGGAAAGTTGACATCTCTACCAAAATCCAAGTGGGGGCGTGGAGCGTTATTGCTAATGCCATTCCGACTAAGTGCAATATTTATAAGAGAGGGGTGGATATAAATATATGTTGTCCTATTTGTTTGAAGGAAATTGAAACAAACATGCATATTATAAAAGATTGTAAGATGGCAGTGCGAGCTTGGATTCACTTTTTCCCCTGGTTCTCAGATTTCAGGAATTACTTTAGACAGGTGGACAAAGGGGTGGAATTTTGGAATGGTTTATGTGGAAAAATTCCAAAAGAGGAGTGGTTTAAAGCTATTATAATTATTTGGAGCTTATGGAATTTCAGGAATCATGGGATTCATGGAAAGATGGCTCTGAAGTTCCATAATCTTCTTCATTTTATTTATAAAGATATTAATGCTTTCAACTTTCTCCGTGCAGGAACAACCAAAAAGACTTCAGTAGTTGTCAACAATGCTTCCAATTGGGTAGCTCCTCCTAAAGGAATGTGGAAATTGAATGTTGATGCTTCTTTCAGTCCTAATTCTGAAAAGGGAGGTATAGGTTGGGTGGTTCGTGACTGGAAAGGGCAACCCAAATTGGTGGGGTGGAGAACAAATATGATGAGTCAGTCCGTGAAGGTGCTTGAAGGTGTAGCTTTGAAGGAGGGGCTTAAACAGTTTAGAGGAGTTCAAAGCTCCTTTTTACCTCCAATTATTGTGGAGTCGGATGCTCTGAATGTTATCAAAGAAGTTGATGACGGTCCCTCTGACATTTCTGAATTCAACAACATTATTATTGATATTAAGCAGTTGATTGCCTCGTTTGGCATTGCAAAAATTGTGCATTGTAATAGGCTTTGTAATAGGGTGGCAGATTTGTTAGCTAAAAATAACACTTTATATTTTTTTTGGAAGGCTCCTAGTCTCTCGGTGGAGAATGAGTCTTATTTTTGGAGGGGGAATCTCCCCCCTGACATTGGCTCCGCTTTGGAGGATGATTGTACTGGCGTTGTTCGGCTTTAAATGAAGTTTTTTTCAAAAAAAAAAAAAAGTGAAATACAAATCCGTTATAAGCACATCAAACTTAAGATTAAAAATATGAATAGAATATAATTTGATATAGAATTTATGTTCTCTTAATGTATCTTATAACATGCGAACTTATCTTTTAAGATTGATCAAGATATTTAAGAAGGAAGGAAAACTAAGAAGAGAAAGAACAAAAAAGAGAATTTAATCAATTTCTAATTTATTTGAAATTATACAAACACACAAAAGAATATTTTAAAAGGAAAAATAAAAGGGGATAGAGTTTTCGTTTGACTTCGAATTAAAAAATATTTTGTAAGAACTAAGAAATCATCCCTATACACATCATTTCATTTCATCTTTTAGCTTCTTAGAAGAAAGCAAGTGCATTCTTTGAATGATATTCATTTTAATTATATATCTTGTTTTATAAAGTTATGTAGATAGTTTAGATTGTTTTTTTCTTTAAGTATTACAAATAAATTTAGATGGAATGGTATATTTGTAATATAAAGTATGCTTTAAAGATAAAATTGTCTAAAAATGATTTTTTCTTATTTTGAACATATTCAAGATCTTGTATTAAAATTTAGTACAATTTTAAAATGAAATAATATATATTAATTATGTAACATTATTGATTTGCTCGATGATATTGTACCAAGATCTAGCATTAAAGTTTATCAATCACTTGATCGGGGTAAAACAAAGATCGTTATAAACACATCAAACTTAAGATTAAAAATATGAACAGAGTGTAATTTGATATAGAATTCATGTTCTCTTAAAGTATTTTATAACATTCAAAAATATCTTTTAAGACTGATCAAGATATTTAAGAAGGAAGGAAAACTAAGAAGAGAAAGAAAAAAAAAAGAATCTAATCAATTTCCAATTTCTTTGAAATTATACAAACACACAAAAAGAATATTTAAAAAGGAAAAATAAAAGGGGATGGAGTTTTCGTTTGACTTCGAATTAAAAAACATTTTGTAAGAACTAAGAAATCATCCATATACACATCATTCATTTCATCTTCTAGCTCCTTAGTAGAAAGTAATTGCATTATTTGAAGATCTGAAGGGAGTTTGTAATGTCAAAATCTTAAGATTGAATAACAAAAGTTGAGAGTTACAAAATCTTTTAAATTCTAAAATTTATAAAATTGACTCTTCTCCATTATAAATTATAATTAAATGGAAAAATTAATTCGTGAAAAAACTCTTTATATTCCAAAATTTGAGAGGTTTATGCATTAATTATGTATACTCATTGTATTCATTTTAATTATTTAATATTTAAACTTAATTTTGAAAAATCTAATAAAGTTTCTCTCGGTCCTTATTTATTTATTTATTTTAATTTTTAATCTTCAAGTTTAAACACTTTTTTTTTCACACGTTCATATTATCATGGTGGGTTTTTTATTTTTAGAATTATATCATCATGGTGATTAATATATAATTATATATCATGTTTTATAAAGTTTTTTTTTTGAGATTACGACAATTGTGGGTGGGAGATACTCGAACCTAAGACCTATAAGTCACTAGGTATACATTGATGCCGCTTGAGTTATTGCTCTATTGGTCATGTTTTATGAAGTCACGTAGATAGGTTAGATTTTTTTTTTTCTTTTAAGAATTAAAAATAAATTTATATGGAATGGTATATTTGTAATATAGAGTATAATTGTCTAACAATGATTTTTTTTTTCCTTAAACCACACTTTAAATAGTATGATATAATATGATATGATTATAAAAATGTATAATAAATATATCCTTACTATTTCTTCCTACTGTATAGACGTGCATATTATTGGATCATTTTGAGTAGTATCAATAATTTTTTTGGACAGAATAGGACGGTGGCGCGATTAATTATCTGATTTGGTATTAATCAATTTTCACTCTACGGTCACGGGTTCGACCCCCTGGAATCGGTATTTGGCTATAACTTCTCTACACAAAAGCTACATCAAAACGAGTTTTTATTAATTCATCTTCATTTTTACTTTTAAAAATAACTCTCATTTCTAACCATTCATTTTTAATCATTCATTTATAACTACTCAATCATTTCTAACCACTAATTTTTAATAATTTCTTTTTTAACTACTAAAAATAACTACTCATTTTAAAATCTACATCCACACAAGATTTTGACTATAACTTCTCTACACAAAAACTACATACAAACTGAGTTTTTATTAACTTCTCTTCATTTTTACTTTTAAAAATAACTCTCATTTCTAACCATTCATTTTTAATCATTCATTTATAACTAGTCAATCATTTCTAACCACTCATTTTTAATCGTTCATTTCAAATCAATCAAAATAACTTATTTTTAACCACTAATTTTTAATAATTTATTTTTTAACTACTAAAAATAACTACTCATTTTAAAATCTACATCCACACAAGATTTTGACTATAACTTATCTACACAAAAACTACATCCAAACGAGTTTTTGGCACAACTCTCAATTTTTAACTACTCAATATAACTCATTAACCTAAAAACTACCTAAATATGTCAAACAAACACCTCCATAGGTTCAAAATCCTTATCCTTAGTTATTGATGTATTAAAATATAGGGAATTTGCTCTATGTGACAAGTTTTTTTGTTGTCTATTTTAATTATAACACTTTTTTTAAAAAAAAATATTTCATCCAGAAAATAAATTGTACCTTTTTTTGTACATATTTCAATTTTTCTTTTCATTGTCTCTTGATTAAATGCTATATGCAGCATTGATTGAAGACTATCTATGACATTGATTGAAAACTGTTTGCAACATTAATTAGAGACTATTTATGCACAAATTTAAAGATAATCGGTTTCAGTGATTGAAGCCATCCGCATGAGTTTTTTCATCTTCTTACTAAATCCGCTCCAATTTTCTACTATCGATGGTTCTTCCTAAAAGTTGCTATTCATATATATATATATTTTTTTATAAAAAAATTATATATGAAAAATCTCCTTTTATGTATGTTGATACCAATTTTGATGTAGTAGGTATCCATAATAAATTTGTATTAAGGTTGACTCGAAGTGACCTGCAAGAAAGAAGACGAGTAAGAGGGGTTGGGGTTGAGCATCAATAAACTAACGCTCAAGTCAAGTTCAGAGAAGATGAAGAGAGTTTAGAGAGAACTTGAGTTTTTATCTAAAAAATTGCTTAGTATAAATAGTGTGATTATAACGTAACCGTCGTTGATTAATATGTTTATTTAATGTGTAACGATGTTACACATTTAGTGGGGAGAAGTTATACTTATGTTCTCAACTATTGAACGTTGAAGGTAGAAGGTTGATCCCTCGAGGAATCACAGTTCGAAAATGGTCGATCCCTCAAAAGATAGGAGTTTGGATAAGGTCGAGCCTTCGAAGAATGGGAGTTGGTCGATCCCTCAGAGGATAAGAGTTTGAAGGTGGCTGATCCTTTGAGGGACCAAAGTTGACCGATTCCTTGAAGTGCAGGAGTTTAGAGATGGCCAGTCCCTTAAAAGTTTAGAGTTCGCGGGTGAAAGATCCCTCGAGGGATTGAAGTTGGCCAATCCCTCGTGGGATTGGAATTAACTGACCTTAGGGGATTCAGATTGACTTAAATTTTACTTGGATCCTATTCATTTCTTTAAGATAAGAATATATATATATATATATTTTGCCAAAGGAAGAGGAAGAAGAAAAAAAAACTACCTTACCAACAATTGTGAATTTAGGAAACAAAACTAACCACAAAAAAAAGGCAACTTCTGGTTTAAAATAGTCAACATGCTGACTAAATTACGCATGAGAATGAAAGACATGTAATACTTTATGTTGTGATATTATTCATTTTTTCCTTCGAAAAAAAAAAAAACAAATTAAGCCGCCACCCTGTAAAACTAAAGCTGAAATTAAATAAAAATGAATAAAAGAATTCTGTAAACCTAACTGCTCCCGTACTTCACTTCTTCTCCCATCAGCAGCTCGGTGCCGCCGCCGCCTCTCTCCGGCGGGTTTTGCACCGATTTGCCTCTCCATTTCTTTCAATCTCAGTAAGTTCATTCGATCTTCATCTGGAATTGTGAGAAATGTGGAGGTTCACAGCCACTGTTCAGCCATGGCCGACCTCCCCCATTCCTTCCATTTCTCCGAAGCCGACTCTGATTAGATCTTCCTTACAGTCTCAGGTTGAGACTCTCAATGGAACCACCGATATTAACACCTCCGACAGAACCGAGATTCGATTCGGGCTTCCCAGCAAAGGTCGCATGGCAACCGACACCCTAGACCTTCTCAAGGTACATTACACTCTCCTTCTTCATCACTGCCAGTTTCTTTGCTTTTCCGTTTTGTTCAGTTTTTGACACTCTTTTCACTCAGGACTGTCAATTGTCTGTAAAACACGTCAATCCTCGCCAGTATGTTGCAAATATTCCGCAGGTACTTTCAGTAATTTCTTCATTGTGAAAAATTCTGCTCATGTTATTGTGTATTCTTGTTTGTATATTTATTCTGATTTTTAACAGTTATCGTCCTTGGAAGTCTGGTTCCAAAGGCCTAAAGACATTGTTCGGAAATTGTTGTCCGGTGATCTGGACCTCGGCATCGTGGGTCTCGACACAGCGATGGAATATGGACAAGTGAGAGTCTTAGTGTATAGCATTCTTAGTTTTTGTGGTTTTTTGCTTTGATGTACTTGCAATGTTGCAATCGTTATGAAGAAAAACAAGCCAAAAATTCTATTGCTTCTTATTGTTATTTTCTTCCCTTAGGGTAGTGAGGATCTTATTATCGTTCATGAGGCCCTTGATTATGGGGATTGTCGATTATCGCTTGCTGTAAGTGTTTTCTCCCTTGGTATCATCAGCATTGTTTTCTTATGTTTTGAACTTGTCAATAATTCTACTCTGACACTGCCAACTTATCCTTTCGATCTAGGTACCTAAATATGGAATTTTCGAGAATATAAATTCAATTCAGGATCTAGCTCGGATGCCCCAATGGACTGAGAAGAAACCTCTTCGAGTTGCTACTGGCTTTACTTATGTATGTTGCTTTTCTTCATTATCCATCACAATGCTGCATTTTCTTGAAAGTAAAGAATTGTTTCAGTTTGCAGTTTTAATGAACAAAGTCGCCTCGCTGGAGATTTCTTGGTGCAAGTTATCTTCTCATTTTCATAATTATTACCGTGCCATATTGCCCTTTTAAATAGTTGGAGTTCCTTTTTGTATTTGGTTCTATTTTGAACTCTTGCTCCGTATCCTCTTAATTTCATCCAAGTGATGAAATTATTTCTTATTAAAAAAAAACTAATTGGATAAGTTTAATGATGTCACTTTTCACAGCTTGGCCCCAAATTTCTGAAAGAAAATGGGTTGGAACATTTCAGTTTGTCTACGGCTGATGGAGCATTAGAAGCTGCCCCTGCGGTAATAGTTTATGCTGAAATGTAGAGTTTTTTTTGTCTTTATTGGTTGCTGATTTCCACACTGTGCTCGTATTCTTCTAGTGTCTGATTTATTGCATTGCCTATTGCTATTGCCAATTGGTAAACCCTGAATTGCGGGCAGCTTATAGTTAAGTTTTATTAGTAGTTCTTTTCTTGAAGAAGCATGTTCATTATAACTATTTACTTGAAGAAGCATGTTATCATTGTAGGCCATTTACATACATACCTTGAGCAAAAACAACTACATAAAAATGTGTTAGACCCCTAAGGAGAGGGTAGTTTTGGGGGATATTAATTTAATATATATAAGGGTGAAGTAGTAATTAGATCTTATGGGTATTAGATAAATAGAGGAGTTGGGGTTCTTTGTGATTGCGAAGTAGTGAATATTTTGGTATTGTCGTGGCAAAGACTTGCATCTATTATAATAATATCCTCAAAACTACCCTTATTAGGGGTCTAAAAAAATGCTTTAAGATAAGCAAGGTACGATGGTAATTGTTTTAGTTGTTCCAAGAATGTGTATCACGCGTGCTGACAGTTTCCTTGAATAAGTTTGTCTTGTTTAAATATGTTTATGTTGGCCAAACTTTCAGCTGTCTGGAAACATAACTAAGACTAAAATATAACTTCTGAAAAGCTTTGTCCCATTTACAATGCATTATCCCCTTGTTTTCAGCTGGGAAAGATTAATTAGGTCAAAACTTCTTGCTACTGATGTAAGAATTAAGATGACTGATACCAAGATAGATAATTCTGATTCCCTGATATGACTTTTCAAATCCATGGTTGAAGAAGGCATAGTAAACTGGAAACCATCAATGCCAGTAGTATTCCTTTCCTTTATACTTACAGAAACCATGTTTTCCCCTTTGAAATGCAGATGGGGATAGCCGATGCTATATTGGACCTTGTAAGTAGTGGGATTACTCTGAAAGAGAACAATTTGAAAGAAATTGAAGGTGGAGTGGTTTTGGAAAGCCAGGTCAACTTCCTTTAGCTTCGTAGAACTGAGTTTCTTTATATCAGATGCTTTTTTACCACAAAAGAATTGTTTTTTTAGGCTGTTCTTCTTGCCAGCCGAAAGGCCTTGATTGAAAGGAATGGTGCTTTAGACACAACCCATGAAATTCTTGAAAGACTGGAGGCACATCTAAGGGCCGTTGGTCAGTTCACGGTGAGTTGTTGTGCGACTTGTGATCGATACCCTTTTTCCCTCTGAGCTTGACATTATCATGCTCCAACTGGCAGGTGACTGCAAATGTAAGAGGAACTAGCGCACAAGAAGTCGCGGAGCGTGTTTTAAGTCAACCATTATTGTGTGGGTTGCAGGTGGAAGCAATTCTTTCATAACACCCTAATAGAAAAAAGAGGGAAAAAGAATAATTCCTCAGTAAGTAAAATTACATTTCCGTGTATAATTGTTTCTTATTTACATTTTGATCATACAGGGCCCTACTGTGAGTCCAGTTTTCTGCAAACGGGATGGGAAGGTAGCAGCTGATTACTTTGCCATTGTCATATGTGTCCCTAAAAATTCTCTCTATAAGTCGGTTCGGCAACTGAGAGAAGTAAGCCGTTAGCTTTTGTCTTGAAAAACTGTATACTTAACCATATATCTCTCTCTCTCTCCTTTAATGCCGTTATCAACTTGCTCGCGGCACATGAGGCCATTTATATTTTCTCACGTTAGAACCAATTGGTGCAGATTGGAGGAAGCGGGGTTCTAATATCGCCACTAACGTACATTTTTGACGAAGAAACTCCAAGATGGAATAAACTTCTCAAAGAACTCGGGCGGTAGACATTACGACTGAGTTAGGCAATGCGCCGAGTTTGTAGAAGGTGTCCCCTATCCTGTTTTTGGTGACCCTAGAAAGAGTACTACCTTCCTTTTCCTCTCCCTGCCACTGATCCAGCAAACTTGGATCATTTATTTGTAAATTCTGGATAAAATGTTTTTAGCAGTTTCTGTTTCATTTGTCTTTTTGTGGACGTGTTTTGCCCTTTCGTGCTTTGTCGTCACATGTATGTTCTGTACTGTACATCTAGACCTGTGTTGTTTCTATTATTTGTTTTGCATTTTGTTTTCTTTGTCAAGTGTGGTGGGAAGGGAGATTTGGTTCTTGAAATAAACTTCCTAAATGTATTGTACTGTACACTGTTCATGGTTTTATCTTCACAAACTTTTCTCATGTGATTACTCATAGATTGCTCTTTTGTTTTTCTTCCTGGACCAAAGTTAATATATGGGCCATGTGTAACTTGTCTTATAGGATCTCAAACACATTAATTTTGTAATTTGTTTGATGTTTCTGAAGGGGCGGCTAGGCTAGAGTTTAGAATTGGGGATTTTGCATGTATAGCAAAAGAAAAAAAAAACAAAATAATTCCTCTATAGCACAAAATCAAAATTAATTCATTTATAGTAGAAAATTCAAATTGAGTTCTATCACTGGTTGAGTTTTATTAGTGATTGAATTCAATTTATAATAAACTCATTTTATCACTGCTTGAATTTTCTATTGGTGATAAAAATTCAAATTGAGTTCTATTCTTAATTGAGTAATAGAAATTAATATGCTATAAATAAATTATTTAAAAAATTCTGTTGCAAATATAATACAAGAGATAGAATGTGTGTTGATAAATTCTCATAAGAATTTGTGGTGTGAAACCAATCTTACAATTACTGTGCTTCTAGTCAGTGATTTTTGAGAAATTAGCTCTTGGGGGACTTGTTTGATATGGTTCGTGTTTCTCATTTTCTATTTCTTGATTTTTGTTTCTTGATTTTTCAAAAAAAGTAATAAGAATATGTTTAATAACTATATGTTTCTTGTTTCTAAGAAAAGTACGAAATGATATCTATTTTTTGTTTCTTGTTTTTTAATTTTTTTTTTACCTATAATAATTATTTTATAAAAAGTGTTTTATACTTCTAAACTTAAGCTTAAAAAAATAATTAAAAAAAACTTGTTTGATAACTCTTTCTTGTTAATTATTTTTTTTTATAATTTTTTTTTGGTTTCTTAAAAAAATATAGTATACATTAAAATATTTAAAAAGTCATTATCAAAAGATTATTATAAAAAATAAAAACCAATGATTCTTAATGTGAAATTAACAAAAAATTTAACATATTTTCGAGATAGTAAAATAACATCTCTCTATTAATTCATATGATTCCATTTTATTAGACTAGAAAGATGTAACATTGATATTCGGTGTACGAGGATTCATGGATGTTTATTTTTAATCTCGAGCTGCTTTAATCATCAAGAAGACTTTTATAACTTCAATCTTCGAGAATCTTTTTGTAACTTTAATCTAAAAGATCATTTTTTTAGGCTTTTAGTCTTTAAAAAACTTCGAACTTCAATGTCCTTTAGATGGAAAAACTCTTTTGTGTATAGAATTTTCATGGATTTTATCTTAGACTTCAACCAATAAATGAGCTTTCGACCAGAATATCTTCATACACTTGGGCTTTGAATCCTTCATGGATTGAAGCATTGTCTAACCCGAACCCAATTTCATATAAAAATTAGGCTTCGGCCTAAATATCGTTTGATCGATCATTTATAGATTTTATCACTTTTATCGGTGTAATAAAATGATTTAATTCTTTCATAGTTGACCACCATGGATTTAATCCATCACCTTGAGCACCCTAAAACCCTCTTAAATTAGACTAATTAACATGGTATCTTCAAACTCAAATATTATTGTACTTAAAAGAGAGAAAAAAGAGGATGAGTCAATTGGGAAGAAACAAAAATAAGTCTAAAGATATGAACTTGTTAATTAAATTTTTTTTAAAAATGCAATGGAGGAGTTGCATATCTGTAGACTTATTTTTGTTTAGAAAACAAGTCGGTATACTTTTGCATATACATTTTCAACAGCAACTATACATTTTAAAATAAATAAATTAAAAATAGTATAAAATAAACTAATTAACAGTTCCTCAAAAAAAAAAAAAAAACTATTCAACAAGTTCCATATATATTTCCGGATCTATATTGAAGTCTTACTAGAAAGTATTTTTAAAGTTAATTTTATAAAATAGAACGTGTCAGTTTAGGGAGAAAAAAAAGAACATATTTTAAATTTTATTTGTAAAATAGATCATGGTCAGTTTAGAGAGGAAAAATAAGTTCACGCCCAGTGGGACTCGAACCCACAATCGCCTGATTAGAAGTCAGGCGCCTTATCCATTAGGCCATGGGCGCTTGATTGAGAAATTGTAGAACTGTTTGGTATATATTCTTTAACTAAGATAAAAAAAATAATCACTTCGAAAGAAAACTTCTGATGAGTCTAAATTATATTTTATTTAAAATAATTGATTAATAAATTTGGTTGTTTTTTTTTAAAATATATTAACAAGTATAAACCGGGGAAATTTATTTTAGTTGGCTGTTAAAGCATGTTTTTTTTACAGAAATATTTCATCTATGGTAAAAATTTTACGGTGTTTTACATATTTTAATTTGATCTTTTACTGCATTTTGATTGAAGACTATCTACTTCATTCATTGAAGAGTTATTTATGATATTGTCTGAAAACTGTTTCTACCACTAATTAAAGGTTATATTTGCATTGAGACTAGCGGTTGGATTGTTGAAGCTATTAGATGTATAGATCTTTTTATCTTTTTATTAAGTTTGTCTTACATTTTTGCTATGCTTGAATTTCTTTTAAAAAGTTGATTTACATAGATTTTTTCTTTTTATACTTACTATACAAGAAAAATTCCCTTTAAGTTATTGTTTTTTTCGCAAGGATCAATGAAAAATTAATATTTCAAGCTTTACTTTTTAAAAATTAATATTTTAAGTTTTTTTAATCAAAATATATTAATTTTAACTAAACTTACTATGCTAATATTGCAATTTTAACTTTTGAGTAGTTTTGTCCCTAGAAGAAATAATTTCTATCATGAAAAAATATGTCAAAAGACATCAACATAATATCAACACTATAAACTAATTACCTCAAGATGATGATAATGAGATACTTGAATTTAGTTAATCTTATTGTTGAAGTATCTTTTGCTACCGTTAAAGTATCTTTTTCTCTATGTCATTTTCTTTTGAGGGAAATTGTACAAATAGACCATTCTTACTTTACAAACGTAGGTAAATTTTAAAATATTTATATTCATAGTCATTAATACATTTTAATATTATATTATAAATATTCATTAATACATTATTATGTATTATTAATATATTATTAACATTAATACCAATTATTATGGTTACTATATTTTTTAACAAGGGATCATATTTGTAATTATTTTTTAAATTTATCTAATTAAATTTACTTTATTTTTAAGAAGTTTGATTATATGAACTTCATCTGACCAACTGAATTGTCGTAGCATTTTGGAGAAAAATATAGAAGAAATCAAGAGTATAAAAACATGTTTTGTACATAAACTTTTATATTGATTGACAAGTTTATACAATTATTGAAAGCCATTTGTCCAAGTTATTCTTTCTATGTTATAATTTGATGAAACTCTTTTGAATAGCTTGACATAATGGCAAGACCCTTTTTCAGCATATGCTCAAATGTACTCTTTCATTTTTTCAATTTTTAAAACTTTTTTTTTTTTGAGAAGAACAATTTCTAGAACTTACTTTATTTATCGAAAGCTTTTTTTCATCATTATAAGAAAATTATTTTGAATGTATATGAAAAATTTGAAAGCAATGCCTAAAGCACTTCTATTCCAATTTAAAGAAAATTTCTCGAAATTGTCTTTTCATCCGTGCGCTTTAAAGTAGGGTAGAGACCTTATTATTATTGTTTTAAAAATTAATTTTTTTTTTCTGAGTTCCACTATAAATGATGAGAGTGTGAAAACTACTCATAATCTTTTAGTTATGGTCATATATTTTGTTTTTCAAACTATAGGAAGATTTTAAATTTATAATTTCTTAGTTTCTAAATCAAATATGATATAGCTCATATTTATTGAATTCTAGAAGCCTTTATTTTATTTTTTGAAATTGAAGGCCATATTTAGTATTGTTAAAATTGAAAATAAAAATACTGTGGTATAATTTATTTTCCAAATATTATTAAAAAAAAAAACTCTTATCGACACAAATAAACTATTTCAGAGATATGCCAAAGAATAGGGTTTCAATGATCTTTTGTACAACCTAATAATTAAGAGGTTACGGGATCGGATACCCACCCAAAAAATTTTTGAACATAAAACAAAATCTATTTTGGAGATAATAAAATGATATTCTCTCTATTCCCCTACATCTCTTAGCGACATTGTCGTTGACTTGAATTACTTCTATGAGTGAAGATGGTCCTCACCTACCAATACAAGTCATTTTAGTTTAGCATGTTTATTGCCACTCAAGTTACATGCTTCTTAGAATTCTTTTTCAAGAGCCCACCAAATCTAGAATTTCTCCGATTAAACATACTTAACTTTTAAATTTTTATGACCGGCCAAAAAAAAAAAAAAAAAAAAGCTACCAAAAAGAATGTTGATTTTGTTAGTATCGATAGTAATTATCAATTTTTACAAACGTTTGTCAATTATGACTTGCATATCTTCAAGATCCCTCTCATTTGAAGGTAATAACGATTCATATGAATACTCCTTCTAACTCTTGACATTTCATGACGTGCGTGTAAATTGATTTGAACACTCACTTAATTTAATATTTTTTTGTTCATAGTCTATCACTTATAACTCAGAAGTGATTTAAAATAACTATAAAAAATTTTGTGATTTAACATGATATTCAAGTAAAGAAGACTTCCGATCTTTAAAAAAAAAAACCTTCTTTATAATTAAGTATTATTACCTTTTCAAGTTGGAGAGATTATTTAATAGGATTATCTAAGTAAGGCGATAGATAATGTCTAATTTAGCAAAGTTGAAATTGCAAAGAAAAGAAAAAGAAAGGGTGTGACAACTTCTATACCAACATATGGTATAGAAAATAACTTCCAACCTCTACACTTCAATTTTTTCTTGCTTTAAAAGTTTGTGTAATAGATTTTTTTTTTTTTAAAAGTATAAATTGGAGAAGACGACCGTATGATGTTGAACTGCATTATCACCAAACTATATAAAGTCAAAGTGTTAGTAACCATTTTGGTAGGTAATAGACTTTCAAATTGAGCCTAGAACCTGAATTTGAAATCCATCATATAAAACACAAAACTATGAGCAATATTGTTTATGTTACATACAACCCATATACAATCAAAGTTGGACTTTCAACTCCAATTTTTTTGAGTCTAAACATGACTTTGAAGTAAAATTACAAGTCAACAAAAGATATAAAACAATATTCTTGTCAAATTTGCCTTTTCAATCTTCATTCCCAAGAAATTTCAAACCCAACTGTTCCAATTGCTAGGCGACAAAATCCCAAGAAGCCATCGAAGAAACACACGCAGAGCCCAATTTGGGCGGTGCCATCGTCAACGGATAACGATTTTCAATTCTCTCTGTGTTTTTCCATTTCTTGTTCCAATTTGGACCGAACCCAACTTTGATATCTCATTCTTGTCCTGAAATTGTGAGCTCAAAAGTGTGAAAAGTTGTATTGAAAGAGAGAGAAAAGGAAAAAAACAGACACATACAGCAATAATTTCTACTTTTCATTTGCCCAACTATCTTCTCTATTGCTTGCTTTATTGCCAGCTTTGCGCCTTCGTCCTTCTCTCCTTTCATTTTCTTCGATTTCCCAATCATTTCCAGCGATCTCCGAGCAGGTAAGCTGTTTTGCTGTCTTGGGTTCGATTTCATTTCGTTTTATGTTGAATCTCGTCTTTGATTGCTAACCCCATGTGAGTTTTCTTTGTGATCTGGGTGTTTTTTGGTTTTTTACTTTCTGGGTTTTGATTGTTTGTTCTTGTTGTTGGTTTTGAACATGTTTGGTTTAGATTTAATCGAAGATTTGATCTGATTGGTACATGGGACTTTCCCATTTGGGGGTTTTTTTTGTGTTCTGTGTTGTTGATTCTTTTGATTGTGATTTGGGTGTTTTGGATTTGGTTTATCTCGTTTGGATGTGTTCTTACTGTGTACTCGAAGATTGATACTGTAGTTCATCCATAATTTTGAGGAGAAATCTTGCAATTTGCTCTGAATATTCATCTTTAGCTTCGGCTTGCCACGATTGTAATTTAATGGATCAGTTAGATTGGTTTGGCACTTGACACCACATTGCAATGTTCAAGGATATTGAGTGCATTGGAAAATATCTCCCTTTTGTTCTCATCAGTTGGATTCTTGGAAATGTTTGTGGTAATTTGTATGGATCTTGAGCATTACTGGAATTTGAAGTTGTAATTTGGTATTTTATTCATTATAGGAGAAAATTGGGCAGGATAGATTGGGGTATTAATCAACATTACAAGGTTGTTCATCATTTGGGCTTGTAGAATAGTTTTTTTTTTTTTGTCTCTTTTTCTCTCTTCTAAGTCATAAAGTTGACTAAATTGAAAACTGAATCTTCAAATTTAGAATTTCCAGATACAAATGCTGGTCTACCACAGACGATGTCTTACAACCAATAGTTAGAGTCGTGCTCTGGATTGTTCTTCCACATCTGAGCTCTAGATTACAGCAACTGACTTATTCTTAAATAGTATTCTGATATTCACATTTTGATTAATGAAGGTTCAAGTAGACTTCATTGTTTCTATTAAAAAACAGTAGACTGCATTGTACTATTATTATTCTTTGTAAAAAATAAAATCTGGATCATCTCTTGGGGAAGCTTCTATAGATATAGAATCTTCAAGCCGTCTCTTGCAGAAGATTCATTCAAGGGAGTACTTTTGTCTCTAAATGATTTGTACATCAACACCAACAAACTGAAATAGAAGCGCATCCTGGTTCATGAAATGAAATTTCTGTTCCCTTTGGTTGATGTGCGGTTATGTGTATCGGTGACTGAACTGAAAATAGATGAAGTAACCTTGAATATAAATATTTTAAATGGTATACAAATGCTGAATGGATATACCACCATTTTTAGTTTCCTTGGGAAAGTATGTCAGATGAATTTCTAGCAATTTTCTTAAGTCTATCAAAGAAAAAAAAAGAAAGCAAATACAATAAAAGATAGAAAGTATTGTTGCCTGCCTTCCTGGTTTTGTTATGGTTTGAAATTTTCAGTCTGTTCATGTATCTTTCATTTTATTGTTCCTATGATGGGGCCTCCACTAATTTGTCACCATTGCACTCTGTTTGACACTCCTGTTTTCTCTTTTCTTGCAGTGAATTCTTGTGGCATATCCAGACATTAGATACAGCAATTTGAAACCTGTTAGTTTCTCTTGCAACTAAGGAGACAGTAGCAGAGAAATATTTCCCAATGTCTAGCTCTACCAAAGCCTTGGATCCTGCATTTCAGGCAGTTGGACAGAGAGTGTATCCTTGCAACGATCAGAAAATTAGTCACCTGGAAAATGATTTTTTTTTTTTTTTTTAATTTCCTTTTAAATTAGAGCTGTATGCATGTTGTCTTAAATGGACATTCTTAATATGGAAGTGAGATTAGGTTGACTATTTAACCTTAGTTGCTTGTATGTGATGAAATTCTTGATTGGTTTATCTAGGGTATACCTCAACAGTTTAAGATGTTGAACTTAATTTCTCTTAGTGGGACTGAAATCTGGCGAATTGAGAACTTTCAGCCTGCTCCGTTACCGAAGTCTGACCATGGGAAATTTTACATGGGAGATAGTTACATAGTATTACAGGTATTTCATTTTAAGTTTTACTCATCTTTAATACTGCTAATCTTGTGAAGTATCTCCCTGGTATATGTTGTAATCATTCTATCAGAAAAGATGATTACTTGAGTGCTCTAAACAGGACAAATCAATTTTGTCTGATCTCTCGAGACATGAGCTGAGGGTCACAATTCATTTTGTTTGAGCTCAGGCATTTGCTTAAACACAACAATTAAACAACCAGCCTATATAAACACTATCTCTCTACTTCCCAATTTAACTAATAACAAACTCGGGCCCCACTCAATCATTCCCTGTATCCATACCCCCTCACTCGCTTACAGTTACATGTAATACACCTTCGTAATTGGGGTCTATCGGAACATTAAAAATGTGTTATACATAAAGTATTTATTTAACCCTTTACTTCTTATGCAGACAACACAAGGCAAAGGTGGTTCTTACCTCTATGATATACACTTTTGGATTGGAAGAGATACTAGTCAGGTATTCATTCTCTGCCTATTTTGTTTTCCTCTCCTTTTCTCATTGAGAACTGAAATTTGAATTTTATTTGATCTGGAGTTAATTGTTGAACCAGACTTGTTTTGTCTTTTTTTTTGTTTTACGTTCATCACGTGGGGGTGAAACACGGACTTCTGACGCTACAAACTTTGGCTTTTATATCAGGATGAAGCAGGAACTGCAGCTATTAAAACTGTCGAACTTGATGCCTCTCTTGGAGGACGTGCAGTGCAACACAGAGAAATCCAAGGCCACGAATCAGAAAAATTCTTGTCTTACTTCAAACCTTGTATCATACCATTGGAGGGAGGTGTTGCATCTGGCTTTAAGAAACCTGAGGAAGAACAATTTGAAACATGTTTGTATGTTTGTAGAGGAAAGCGAGTTGTTCGAATGAAACAGGCAATTGATTTTTTTCTTTAGAGGAGTTTTTTTATTCAACTATGTTTCTTCCAGTGACAGGGAATTACTGATGTTTATTTTTGCATTTGGTCTATCCAGGTTCCTTTTGCTCGTTCGTCACTAAATCATGATGATGTGTTCATCTTGGACACCGAGAGCAAGATATTTCAGTTCAATGGCGCAAATTCCAATATCCAGGAGAGGGCAAAAGCTTTGGAAGTGGTTCAATTCCTGAAGGATAAAAATCATGAGGGGAAATGCGATGTTGCAATTGTTGGTAAGAATAGAAGATGCACTTTTATTCTGACCCTCCTCCTGTTTCATAGTCAATCCTTAGCCTTTTCAATTATGTTTTATATTCATGGTTGATGACTTCCACGTTGCAATACATTGACTTAAAAACATTATTTTGAATGTACTAGATGATGGGAAGTTGGATACAGAGTCTGACTCTGGTGAATTTTGGGTCTTATTTGGTGGCTTTGCACCCATTGGAAAGAAAGTTGCTAGTGAAGATGATGTAATTCCAGAACTTACTCCTGCTAAGCTTCACAGGTATTTGTTGTTATTCTATGATTCTAGTAGTCAGAAACGTTATTGAAGACTGAAGTATTTTTTCTGTAGCAATAGATTAGAATTGGATAATGACTGAATAAAATCTATAGTCTCCTTGGCCTAAAACAGTCCTTGTTGCTGACAAATGTATAATGAGCCGGATTTGAGTTTCACTGGCCAATAAACCCACATGAGAGTATTAGATGATATTTGATTCCAGCATTCCTCCAATTTGAAGATTTACTCTCTCTGTTCTGTTTTAGAAAAAATTTCGAAGAATGCACAAAGATCATTGGAATTTAAAGGCATCGACTTAAAAATGTGAGCATTAATCATTCTTATAGCCACCATTATGGATTAAGGAAGCCAACTGAAGCACTTGGTCTCTCCTAAGAATAGAGTGCATATATATACGCTAGTTGAGTTGAGTTGTGGACCTACACAGTTTTTTAATTTCTGTATTGGGCCACTGCAATAATCTTTACTTTTATATATGCTCAAATACCACGGGCCAATTTGTGGTGGTTGATTTTGAACATTCAAAATGAAGTTCTAGCTTTCCGACTTCTTGATATGTGTGTGTGTGTGTTGGATATATGGTTGCTATGGAGTAGGCATTGTCCTTTTGGCGTTGTATCCACTCATTTCTTAAACTTTTTTTTTGCATAGATGCAAACTTTAAGGTTTGTCTTTAATGTTCGTATTTGAACCTCACTCCACTTGATTGTTGAACATGGAAGCACGCATGTCTAATTTCTGTCAATGATTTGTGTAGCATTGATGGTGGAGAAGTAAAAGTTGTTGATGGCGAGCTATCAAAATCCATATTGGAAAATAACAAGTGCTATCTGCTGGACTGTGGTGCTGAAGTATTTGTTTGGTTTGGAAGAGTGACACAAGTTGAGGAGCGAAAGGCAGCAACCCAAGTAGCTGAGGTAAGTCCCTGTGCCAATATTTCAAGTAATTATATTTATGGATGGAATTTATCAAAACAATATTTTATATTCAGGAATTTATTGCCAGCCAGAATAGGCCAAAGTCAACTCGTGTAACTCGAGTTATACAAGGTTATGAAACACACTCTTTTAAGTCCAACTTCGAGTCCTGGCCAGTTGGATCTGTGACTGCGGGTGCTGAGGAAGGAAGGGGAAAAGTAGCTGGTAGTTACCACATCTAATTGATGAAATGAGTTTGCTATTTCTTTTGCTTTAAGTATTATTCAATGTGGTACTTTTTTTGGGAGCAGCTCTACTTAAGCAACAAGGTCTTGGTCTCAAGGGATTAACAAAAAATACACCAGTGAATGAGGACGTTCCACCGTTGCTAGAGGGTGGTGGAAAAATGGAGGTTTAGATGGATACTCAGTTTTGGTTGTTTGAAATGGCTCTATTAGTTTTGATTGTTCAATTAGGTTCTTGATGGTTTTTATTCTCCAGGTATGGCGAATCAATGGCAGTGCCAAAACTCCATTGCCTGCAGATGATATTGGTAAATTTTATAGTGGAGACTGCTTCATCATTCTTTACACCTACCACTCTGGTGAGAGGAAAGATGATTATTTCTTGTGCTCTTGGTTTGGAAAGGATAGCATTGAGGTTAGTAGCTATTTGGGGTTTATTTTGAGAAAAGAACTTTTATTTAAAGATCTGTAACTGCTTTATCGAGGTTAATATGTTTGATTTGTGTACCCTTTTCTTTCTGGTTTCCCTTAACCACTTGAGCATAATAATTCTCCCTAATTCCTTTTTTTTTTTTTTAAATTTTTTTTCCAGAATGAATCTTTCCTTTTGGTTTTCTTTACCATGCTTACCAAAGGACTTCCTTCTCACCTTCAAATTCTCTAATTACCAAAATCTTAGAATTGTTCTTCTCAAGAATATTTTCTCCAACCTCAGTTATTTTTTCCTCTTTACTTCCCTCACTTCCAAATTTTCCTTGGATGTTGAAGAGCATAGCCCAAAACACACTCTGACCACCCTTATATTCATGTGATGGGATAGAGATCCATCTTGATTCCTTCATTGGAAAGAGTATCATGGGATTGGGCGAGATCATTCTTTGATCTCATTAGTCCTTAGTCTATTGGTGCAACACTTAACTCATGTCCATAGAGTCGGTTCTCCCATGGGTTTAGCCTTCCGTAGACCGCAGTGTGTGCTAGATGTTAGATACTGGAGTTTAAGAAAAATGGGGATATAGCTCAATGCATCTACTATTGTTCCTTCAATTAATTTTTGTGTAACTATGTTTCTTTCCTCACTAAAGCCTATTGGAGGAACTATGTCTTTGTGTAACTATGTTTTCTTTAATTTCCTCTTTTCATTGATCTAATGCAAGTTGGTTTTGTTTCCTATATAAGAAAATTGCTTGTAACCATATGACAAGTGTGGGGATGTTTTCTCCTTAACCTCAAATTTCAATATCATAACATATTTATGTGCATTTGTACATACACATATCAAACCATTTTCTATATATTTCAAACCTCAGGAAGATCAAAAGATGGCTACGAGGTTGACTAATACGATGTCCAACTCACTAAAAGGAAGACCTGTTCAGGTAGAAAAAAATCATAAAATATAGTTAACAAATTTGTTTCTACCTTTTGGAATTCTCTAATCATCTGTTTTCTTGCAGGGTCGCATATTTGAAGGCAAAGAGCCACCTCAATTTATTGCCCTCTTTCAACCTTTGGTGGTCCTCAAGGTGGGTAGTCTTATCTTATAAAGTTTATTTCTTAACTCTTCATTTCTTTTTATAATTAGAATATGAAGTTCTGTTAAAAAAATAGTTAGAATGACTTTCTAATTGTAAGGTTCTGATGTGGGACTGTGAGGATCCTTGAGAGAGAAATAACAACCATTTTCTTAATGAATGCTGCTGTAGGGTGGCTTGAGCTCTGGCTACAAGAAATTCATAGTAGATAAAGCTCTGACAGATGAAACTTATGCGGTGGATTCTGTTGCCCTTATTAGGATATCACAAACATCCACTCACAACAATAAAGCAGTGCAAGTTGATGGTGTACGTTTCTAGTGCTTTTATTTATTTTTTGTCTGCTACGTGCAATTTATGCCTGACTTTCATTTGCGCCTTCTTGTGGTTTTAGAATATGTGTGTCCATGCACATTCAAGCTGATGAGAAATGATATGAAATGTAGTTATCTTTTGTAGTAAATCCAGTGTTTTCAAAGCGCAAAGCGCAACGCAAGGCGACACTCTCCTTGATTGCCTCAAGGCGAGAAGCGACAAAAAGGCGAGGCCCGAGTGAAGCGAGGCGCAATATATAAATACATAACAAAATATAATAACATATATAAATATATAAAGATAAATTGATATTGAAAATAGATTCTTATTTACACAAAATATGAAATCCTAAATGGTAAAAACATCCAAATAGTAAATGATAAATATTAAATGTGAAAAATATTAAAGTTAAAAACAATTTATATATCAAAAGTCAATAAATAATAAACAATCATTAAAATTGTGAAAATATTAAGTCATCAACTTTTGATACCCTTGTATTATAAATTGTTTTAAATTTTAAACAACCCTTATATATACTATTAATAAATAAAAGAAGAAAAAAAGAATAAAAATATAAAACAAAATATGATAAGATGTTTCCAAATAAAATATCAAATTCTTTCCAAATAATACTACATAGCAAAAACATCAAAATAAACAAACAAAAAAATCAATCAAATGGAAAATGGCAAAAAATAAAAAATAAAAAATGTTGAACAAATTTAAAATACACCGATTGTATATTTTGAAGTCAATTGGAACCTTTGGGCTCCAGGTTATTAAAGGTATAAACAATTTTTACTTTATATTTTAAGCATAATATAAAGTAAAAAAATAATGTAACTAAAGTAGTAAGCTTTATTTGCAGAATTAATAAAACTAAACAAATTATACTTTATATTTTAATTAATTTAAAATAGAAAAAATAAATGAAAACTAAAATTCCCAATTATCAATATTGAGAGTTAATAGTTAATAATGAACAAAAAAAACAAAAAACTTAATTTTGAATGATGGCTTGTCATTTCACATTTTAAATAAAAGTTCTTTTATTCAAAGGATTTTATCAAGTTTGCACGCTATTCAAAGTTAATCAAACAAAAAATAAAAAGAAAACTTAAAAATTAATAGGTTGTCTTTTCACTTTTAATAAAGCCTTTTACTCAAAAGACATTTGCTTTATATTATCATCCATTTCTAAACACTCCACGAAGAACATAAATAAATACACTGTTCATCATCTTCAACCTTTTGCCTTGAAGATGACTCTGTTTTATAAATCTGAAAAAGAAAAAAAACTCAAGCGCACGCCTTCCACAGAGGCGAAGGCATTGTCGGGCGGAAAGAGGCGAAGGTAGGCGAGCGCTTGAGTGAAGTCGCTCGCCCTGGCCGCTTAAGAGGCGCATGGGCCCCAGGTCGCCACGCCTCTCGCCATAGGCGAGCGCCTGGGGTCGCCTCAACAACACTGAGTAAATCCTCTATTGGGGTTTAACCCCTTTCCTTATTGTCATTGGGTTTCATTGATATATGAAATAACAAAGAAAGGTTTAACCCATATCAATGAAATTATTATGACATTGTCATTGGATAGCGGTAAAGAGGTCCTTAAGAAACCAAAAGATTATGGGTTCAATCTATGGTGGCCACTACCTAAGAATTAATTTTTTAGGAGTTTTTTTTTTTTTTTTTTTACATACGAATGTTGTAAGGTCAGGTGAGTTGTTTCATGAGAATAGTCGAGGTTGCCTGTAAGTTGGCTCGGACACTCACGAATATAAAAAAAGATTTTGTCATTGGGTCAAGCTTCATGTTTATTTTGAAAGTTGGATTTCAATTTGAGTCATTTAATATGCAAATATTGCGGAAATGTCTAACTTCTGATTCTTTAGGTTGCAACCTCTTTGAACTCTACCGAGTGTTTTGTCCTGCAATCTGGCTCTTCTGTTTTTTCATGGCATGGAAACCAAAGTACATTCGAGCAGCAACAGTTAGCTGCAAAAGTTGCAGAGTTTCTAAAGGTAAGGTCCCAAATATATGTATATATATATATAATGGGCAGTTTTCATTTCCACGTGTCACGCTGAAATTCGGTTTGGACCATGTGTTTGAGTCTGGTACACAGTGGAATGACACTGGGAGTCTTGGACTACTCCTTAAGCACAATAGAAACATGTCAGGTCTAGTTCAATAATTGGGATGCCTTATTGGACAATAGTGAATACTCGTGTAGCACAATGGATATGCTTTGGAGTTTGGACATTTGTGAACACGTGCAAATCAAGACACTTGAGCTAAAGCGTTGAAACATTTATTTATTTATTTACATTTTAAAAAGATGGGCAACATGAAAGATGTTCATCATTGTTGAGAGTGAAATCAAATTGATTTTTAACATTACAAATACTTATTATTTGTCTGTTTTTGTTTACTAGAGTTCAAAATTATTTAGATAAATGATAAATTGGTATGGATGGCATCCAAATGTTTTATATTAGGTACTTTGTTATTAGGAATCAATAATGAATTTCATCAAGCTCATGAAGAATTGCATATTTATTTCTTTTGCATGATCTCTCATATGATAATTATCTAAACTGAAATAAAATTCTTTTTATGTTTGAATCATTGAAATGTATGAAAGTAATCTTATATGATAATATCTTAAATAGAGTTTTTCTTAATAATTTTTTTTTAAAAGGTTAGAATCATATGTATTTCTGAAATGTGTGCACGCCCACACACACATATATATGTATACATTAAAACTAGAGCTTTTATTGAAAAACATGAAAGAATACACAATAGCATAAAAAAATCGATAACCCATGAAAGGAGCCAGGCCAAAGTTTCAACAACATATCTTTTGTTTTTTTTTTTATAGTTCATAGATTGAAAGTATTTTTTTTTTCTTAATGTTTGAAGATACCTTGTCATCTCTTTTTTTTTGATAGGAAACAAAAACTTTTCATTGATGATTGAAAAATTACAAGTAAGCCTATCGAAACAGTTACAATAGTTGTTGCCAATAAACAAATAAAAAGGAAAGGTCATAATTACAAAAGGGGGAGAGCTTATGACTCCAAAAAGATACCTTGTCATCTAATTCTTCTTTTTTTATATGAGTATTGATATTTGATAACTCAGTTGTTATTTTCTTCCTAATACAGCCAGGAGTTACTTTGAAACATGCTAAAGAAGGAACAGAAAATTCAGCCTTCTGGTCTGCACTTGGAGGAAAACAAAGTTACAACAGTAAAAAAGCATCTCAGGAAATTGTCAGGGATCCCCACTTGTACGCATTTTCTTTCAGCAAAGGTGACATATGTTCTCTCCTAAATTACACGAAATTGTCTTATTTGGTATATTCAATCGTTACCATTACTGACTATTCGTTTCGTCTGCTTCCTTTCGGTGGTGATCTTGGCATCTATCCTTATAGGAAAGTTCCAGGTGAATATTTGAATTCTTTGTTATGTAGAAGTGATAGGATTGGCCTTAGAGGAATGAATGAATATTATACGTGCATACTGCATATGAGATAAAAATGAATACAAGATAACCCAAGTTATTAATTGGAACTTGGGGTGGCCTAATGGTGAAAGAGGGCCTTAGGGTGCTAAAGGTGATAGGTTCAATCCATGGTAGCCAGACCTAGAAATTAATTTTTTATGGGTTTCCTTGACTTCCAAATGTTGTAGGGTCAGCGGTATGTCTTGTAACATTAATCGAGGTGCACGAAAGCTGACTTAGACAGTCACAGATATAAAAAAAAGTCATTAATTGGAACTTGGAATCTCCGAATTCTAGAGAATCCTCTTTTGAGCTAATGATATCACTAAATATTTGCATACCATCTCCTCCACTAACCTCTCTTATTTGAATCGAACTATGAAATTATCTAACCAACTCTCTAACTATTTGCTCATATGCCTTTATAATATTCATTAATTCCTCTAAGGCCACTCCTCTCAAGAAGTTAACCAGATGTAGTGTTATAATTCTATATTTACCATGCGCAGGTTGAGGAAATTTACAACTTCTCTCAAGATGATCTGCTGACAGAGGACATCATGATACTTGATACACAAGGTGAAGTGTTTATATGGATTGGTCAATCTGTTGACCCCAAAGAAAAGCAAAATGCTTGGGAAATCGGTCAGGTAGGAGTGGCAGGACGATATATTGTGTACAGTTCTCTAAACAACTTGCTTTCGTTTATGTTGTTTTTGTTTTTCCCCAGAAATATGTGGAGATGGCTGCATCTTTAGAAGGATTGTCTCCTATTGTGCCGTTATATAAAGTATCAGAAGGAAACGAGCCATGCTTCTTTACGACATACTTTTCATGGGATTATACTAAGGCTGCTGTATGTGCTCAAACTATGTTTACTTGATTATTGCTTAATTCTATATATGACAAATGTTATGCCGTTGTTAAGTGTTTTTCAGAACAGATAATATTCTCAATACTTCACTTTGAGATTTAAAATTAGATAAATGTCTACTTTATAGTTGACCATGAAAGTTTGATTTTATGATCACTTTTGTTCACTTCGTGTAAGTCGTGATTGCATATTCATTCATGATTTTGCTTAAGCTAGAGGCCCTATACAATTATTGGAAATGATCATAGTAAGATACTTCTTATTAACGAAAATGAAATAATGCACTGTTCTATAAAATATGGAAGGGAAAAACGGTTTTAAGAGCAGCCTCCGGTTAGAAGAATTCATAAAATGATTTATTTGAGCTTCCATTTGACTAATGGAAATGAAAGAAAATGTTTTTTTACCATGTGGTCATCTTCCTCATCTTTGGATGGAATGCAGGTTCAAGGGAACTCATTCCAAAAGAAGGTGACTTTACTCTTTGGCATTGGACATATTGTGGAGGTAAATCAACTTCCTCTAACTTCTACTTAAAGAAGCTTCTGTTCTTGGTATGAGCTTATATGAGGATTATAAGAATATCTTTTTTTTTGTTGTTTAAGTTGATAAGTTAATTGTGAATAAAAAAAAAGTTGATAAGTTTAATTTATTCCCTACCCCTGTGTCTTTCCTGTTATTACTATTATTATTTGACTTATGTTAAACCACCAATCAATCCAAAAGCCTAAGCTGATGGATTGGGATAAATTTAATTAAATCAACCAACATTATTATTATTATTTTCTTTTAATAAGAAATAAACACAGTTGTTTGTATTTTTATATTGTTATGAAAAATTGTTTTGTTTTTTTTTTTTGAAACAAAAAATTGTTTTTCTTTTGGTTGTTGAGTAACATTGTTTATTACTGTATTAAGATTTGGGAGTTCACATAAGGTAATGGGTTCAATTCCCATGGGGCCACGTACCTAGGAATTAATTTCCTACGGGTTTTCTTGGCAATCTAATGTTGTAAGGTCAGGCAGTATGTCCCGTGATAATAGTTGAGATGCGTGCAAGCTGGCCCGGACAGTCACGGATATAAAAAAAAAAGATTCGGGAGTTCACAGTTGTTTTTGGTTGTTGTTTATTATTGTAATAAAATTGTTCATAAAGGTTCGTCACAGTTGCTTGTACTCTTTGTTTTTTTTTTAATTAATGTTTTAATTTAGTGCATTTCCACTTAACCACCACTGGCACTTATTTTATTTTATCTTCTATGTTTTTTTCCTTGTTTATTAATGTTTTTTTTTCTCCAGTTAAAACCATACAAGATATGTGGATTTTGTTGCTTAAAATGTTGTGACTATTAGCTAAATAACTCTTTCAAACATCTGTTCATTCGATATCAAGGTGACTAAAATTTCATGTTTGTTGAGATAGGAAAAGTCCAATGGAAACCAAGGAGGAGGACCAAGGCAGAGAGCTTCGGCTTTAGCCGCCTTATCGTCTGCATTTAATCCATCTGCCGATAAATCCACCCACTCGGTAAATGTCATAGCACACTTATTAAACATTACATGATCTCTTTGTTAACTTTTTATGGGGTTCTTTTAAGTACACGTCTAATTTCAAGTTGATTTGATTGGCCATTGGTTCAAACGTTTAAACAAAATCAGGTGTCAATTATTTTTTGTTGTCAATGTTGATGATAGTGTAACATCACATTATTGCATGACATACAATAATTCTTACAACTTTTTATTTATTTTTTTTATTTTTTATTTTTTTCAGAGCCCAGATAAGCTGAATGGATCTAGCCAGGGAAGTGGTCCTAGGCAAAGAGCTGAAGCTCTTGCTGCCTTGACCTCTGCTTTTAAGTCGGCGTCTGCAAAGACGGCTACTGCTTCGAGAGTTTCGGGAAGGGGGAAGGGCTCACAAATGGCAGCTGCAGTAGCTGCTCTTTCATCTGTTCTTACTGCTGAAAAGAAAAGGGCCAATGATTCGTCTCCTCCTCCATCTAATAGCAATTCCAATCCAGATAGTAGTATCTCAGGCAAGAAGGCTCTTATCATTATTTTTGTCCAAGATATTCAGATTGTCTCAATAGTACACTTCAAGTTCTGGGTTTCAATTCAGCTTTTCTGACATTTTTCATGAAGCATTAAGAACCCATAAGATAGCATTTCTGTTTTAAAAATTAAGCTATGATAAGGTTTTTAAAAGTCACTGAAGGGGTGGTGTGGTGGTCGAAGGCTTGGGTTTTGAAGGTGTACTCTCCTTAAGATCCTAGGTTCAAGACTCACTTGTGACATGAATTTGAAGACACCTCTCGTTCCTCCATTCTTTCGATGTCTCCCGATGCTTGACCTAGGGATGGTTACCCCGGGTATAGTGCCGCGAAGCTCTGATTTCTCGGTTTCAGAAAAAAAAAAAAGGTTTTCAAAAGAGTGGTTGATTTATTCAATGTATTGGTTTTATTAGTAGCAGGCAAGTTTAATGGAGAGGCTTTATTTGCTTTCAGTTTTAAGAGCAAAGGCTTGGATGGCTTCTTTTATAATCTTTGATGGTTCATGATTTCTCTCCTGATTTTGGAAAGATTTGCAAATCTTTTCATAGCCCCACTTTTTCTTTTTCTTTTTTCGCTACTTCTTAGAGTTTATTTCCTTTGTACATTTGTTGTTTCTTTTCAGTGTATCAATGAGAAGCTGTTTTGTATCTAAAGTCTAACTTTTAAAACTGTCTTGCATTGTTTTTAATGTTTGATCACCCCTTTGTAATTTTTAAAAAATTACTCATGAGAAGAGGAACTTGTTTTAAAACATGATTTCTCAACAAACTCGTAGTTTTCAATAATGTTGCAAGCTTGTCTGTCATCTTTGTATTAGTGCCTTGTCAATTAAGTTCAACATTTAGTAAGTTATCTTTCAAAAGAAGAGATAATAATCGGATTGGGAAAATATGTATTACCTTGTAGCCTTCTAGCTCACACTGATATCTTCTTTTAGCATTTAGTATGAGTTATACAATTGACTATCAAAGGACTGAATATGGCATTATAACAATGGCAGCTGAAGAAAAGCATGATGATGCCATACAACAACTAGAGAGTCCTGAAGAAATCTTGGGTCTTAAGGAACCGGAGGAAACCACTCATGTATCGAAAACCAATCTCGACGATGCAGATGTAAATCAAGAAAGCCTGCAGGAGGAGGATGGTAGCGATACAAGTCTGACCGTTTTCAGCTACGATCGACTGAAGGCCAAATCTGATAATCCAGTAACTAGAATTGATCTAAAAAAGAGAGAGGTATGTTTTGGATTGATTTCTTACTGAGTTATTATGCATATTTCACTTTGCTAGTGCCAACTTTTTGGGCATGTTGTCTTAGGCCTATCTGTCAGATGAAGAGTTCCAAACTGTATTTGGAACAACAAAAGAAGCATTCTACAAACTGCCAAAATGGAAGCAAGACATGCACAAGAAGAAAGCTGATTTGTTCTAGCGAATGCGAATGAACTGAATTCCGACTCTAAGGTTCAAATCTACATTTCCTCATCTGTTTCGTTTTTGACTTTCCTGTAAAAGAAACTGTGGTTCTACTTGTGTATCTTGGTCGGGCCGAAGTCTATTGGCATTTTGATATTTACCATTGGTGAACATAGTCATCATAGTTATTGTCATTCAGTTGTGCTGCTGCCTGAAGAGTGAATTTTTTTTTATCTTTTTCATTCTATATTTATCTCTCTGGTCATTGTTGCTGCTATGTAATATTCAGAGATTGTAGTTTAAAAAACCAGGCAGCCAATTCTTTCATTTGGTTCTCTAGTAGTTTATTTGTGAGGTTGTATATTAAACAATTATGTTGTATGTGTTCTATATATATTATACGAGGAATGACATATTTTTGTTGTTTGATATCTATATTTATCAGTATTGAAATCCAATCAGGACTTTGGAGTTACTATAGAATTATTTTCTTATTTCATTGAGTTCCACTTGAATTTTTGAGTGGAAGAATAATTTTTATTATTTCTTTTTATTGTTTACAAATGAGGGTTGACGATCCTTTTATAGAAAAAACCACTAACAAACTAGTAAATAAAATAATGAGAAGTTCCTTCAAATAAGAAGTGGAAAATATAATGGGATAATAAATATGAAATAATCAACATTCCTCCTTAAGTTTGTTTGAAGATGTCTTCTATTGTGAACTTGTTTATCATTCTGTCAAACTGGAGCTTCAGACAGCCTTTGGTGAATATATTGTCTGCTTTGTTCTATAGTCGAAAGATAAGGAATGCATATGATCTTTGTTTCAATATTTTCCTTTATAAAGTGTTTATCTACCTTGATATGTTTCGTTTTGTCATGGAGAACTGGATTATGGGCAGTGGTTATTGCTGCCTTGTTATCATAATAAACTCGTATGGGAGTCATTTGGAGAAACTTCAACTCTTTCTACAGTCTTTTTATCCATATATTCTCACAAATACCATGAACTAACGTTCTAAATTTCGCTTTAGCAATACTTTTGGCCACCACACTCTATTTTTTACTTTGCCATGTAACTAAGTTTTCCCCAACAAAAATACAAATAACCAGAAATGGATCTCCTATCTGTAACATTACCTGCCTAATTTGCATTGGTGTAAATTTAAAAAATTATACCTTTTTCTTGGAGTACCTTTAAAATACCTCAAAATTTTGCAAATAGCATCAGAATGTGTGGGACCAAGTGAGTGCATGAACTGACTCACCATACTAACTATGAATGCCATATCCGGACTTGTGTGAGATAAGTAGATCAATCTCCTGACAAGTCTTTGATATTTATCTTTTACTTTTTTGCAACTTGTAACTTCACATTTGGCTCGATAGGAGTTTCTGCTGTTCAACAACCAAGCATACATGTCTCACGAAGCAAGTCAATAACATATTTCCTTTGATTAACCATGACGCCCTTCTTAGATCTTGCAAACTCCATTCCCAAAAAATATATCAAGGATCCTAAATCGTTGTTTTGAAACTCGCTTGCAAGCTTTGTTTTGAGATCTATTAAACCTTTTTCATCATTACATGTGAGGATAATGTCATCAACATAAACAATTAGAATAACAACTTTACCATCTTCAGAGTGTTTATGAAAGATTGTATGATCCGCTTGACTTCACAATATCCATAACTAGTCTTTACTTTTCCAAAATGTTCACACCAAGGTGTCAGAGACTATTTCAGACCATACAAGGATTTTTTTAATTTGCAAACTTTATAATTTCCAAATTCAATTTCAAAATATGGTGGTGGGTTCATAAATTCCTCTTCTTCGAAATCACCATCGAGGAAAGCATTCTTAACATCTAATTGATGAAGTGACCAATTCAGATTAGCTGCAGGGGACAAAAGTATCCGAATAGACTTGATTTTTGCAACTGGGGAAAATGTCTCATGATAATCAATTCCATAGGTTTGAGTGAAGTCTTTTGCTACTAATCTTACCTTATATCTTTCAACAGAACCTTCTGCATGACATTTTCACGGTAAAAACCCATTTGCATCCCATTGTCTTTTTATCTTTTGGCAAGGTTGTCATTTCCCAAGTACCACTTTGTTTCAGAGCATTCATCCCCTGCATGATTGCCACTCTCCAATTTGGATCATCTAGAGCTTCTTGTATGTTCCCTTGAACAAATAGATTGTTTATCCTATAGGTAAAGGCTTTATGACTATTGGGTAAATTTTCATATGAGATGTAATTTGTGATGGGATGTTTAGTACATGCTCGAGTACCTTTCCTAATAGCAATAGGAAGATCAAGATCAGAGATAGAAGGTAAGATATTTTTTGACTATTTGAAGGAATTTCAACATCGAGAATGTGAATGTTAAGAGGAACATTCGGGAGATCCATAGTAGAAGAAGGAATGAGAGCGTCAAAAGGAACATTTGGGAGATCCATAGTTGAAAAAAGATTACGAGACATCAATATTTCATTATTTAAAATAGGAGGAGTATTATCATCAACATTGCCAAGAGTTTCAAATTGAGTTCATGTAGAATTAACTCTTTGGTCCTAACTTCTTTTATTAAGAGTTCTTCTAGTATAAACCTGTATCTATAAAATTCGACATGCAGAGTCATTTGTGGTATTTCTCCCACTGAATGAAACATTTCTAAGTTTGATATCGAAGGACTAGTGGTAGAAAATCACGAGGAACAAAAGAAGGAGGAGGAGGAGGTTTAGATACTTCCAAAAAATTATCTTCTAAACTTGATTTCTCCCCCTAAAGAGAATTTGAGGGTAAAATATGATTGATTTTCTAAAAAGGAAACATCCATATACTCACAAAAAACGTTTTTTGTTTGAGGATCAAAGCATTTATAACAATTTTGGTTAGATGCATAACCAAAAAATATACATTTCATAGCTTTGTGATCAGGTTTTGAACGAGAAAAACTTGGTATGTGAACATATGCAACCAAATGTTTTCATGGGAAAATTAGAACTTATGTTATAAAACGGAAAAATAGTTGTAAGACATTCAAGAGAAGTTTTAAAATTCAAGACTTTACTAGACATCCTATTAATTCGATAGGTATATGTAAGTACAGCTTCCCCCATAAATACTTAGGAGCATGCATAGAAAACATTATGGCACGTGCAAGCTCAAGCAAATGTCTATTTTTCCGTTATGCAATTCCATTTTGTTGAGGAGTATCCCGACAAGTAAACTAATGCAAAATCCCTTTATTATTTAAAAACTCATTTATGTGTTCATTGAAATATTCTCTTCAATTATTAGAGTGTAAAATGCAGATTTTAGTTTGAAATTAAGTTTCAATCATATGATAAAAATGTACGAAGATATCTTTCAGCTCATATTTATTTTCAATTAGAAAAACCCATGACAGATGGATATAATCTGATATAAAAGCCACTTTTACCAATACAAGTCATAACCTTTGAGGGACCCCAAAAGTCACTATGAATTAAGTAGAAATGTTTGGATGCTTTTTAAGGTCTTTAAAGATATGTAGATCAATGATTTTTTTTTTGTTGCAAAAATACAGTTTTCAAGTATGATTTGTTGAGGATTAATACTAAAAGTGCCAAATAGAAAAATTTGGGGTGTTCTAGCCTTTAATGCCAAAGCATGATTTGTTCATGATTAATACTAAAAGTGCCTTCATCAAAGTAGTAAAGAACTTCAAGCATTTTAGCACTTCCAATTTTGTTTTTGAGTTTTGATCATGGAAAATACTGTGAGATCCAAAGAAAGTGATATGACAATTAGATTCTCTACACAGTTTACTAACAGATAAAAGATTACAAGTTAATTTTGGAACATGAAGGACTAATATTAGAGAGATTGTTTTAGTCAATTTGATTGTTCATTTTCCTGCAACAGAAGAGAAACTTACATATGCAATTCTATTTTTTTTTTCAGACGCATAGGAGATAGAATATGAATCAAATAAATGAGGTGAACTAGTCATGTGATCAAAGGCTCTAGAATCAGGAATCCATGGAGATGAAATAACACACAAAAAGCCTTGAGGATAGATACCTTTTTGTGCCACAAACACATATAGATTACCATATGATAAATTGTAGTAGCCTCAAAGGATGATTGGTTTGCTCTTCAACGAGGGACTTGAGTGAATGCTTGTATCAATCAAACTTATTCTCCCTCTTTATCAACAACCAATTTAGACAAATTAGTAAAAAAAACAAATAGTGAAAAATCAGGGTAAAAAAATTCCCCGATATGAAATCCCAAGAATAAGACCCATGAACAAGATTGATACATGAACACCGCCTGCTGGAATCTTTAGCACTTGACGACCACAAAGGTTTGAGATAAAAACACACAGTTTGATTTTCACTGCTTTGATACTAACTTGAATTTTGAGGAAGAATAATTTTTATTATTTCTTTTCATTGTTTACAAATGACGGATGGTGATCCGGTTATATATAAAAAAAACTTAACAAACTAGTAAATAAAATAACATGAGAATCTCCTTAAATAAGGAGTAAAAAAATATAATGAGATAATAAATATGAAATAATCAACATATTTATTATCTACCAGTTAGATCATGGAGAAAATCATTCTTAGAGCTTTTGAAAAAGGTAAATGTACAATTGTTCAAGATCCAAACCAACACTATCAATAAAGTTCTTAAGGATTTTATATATGTAATCCTAGACTTTTATTGGAATGAACATCTCGATTATTCTATTTATTTCGTGACAATCTTCATTTTAAGATTTTCAGACATCTTAGGATCCTCATAAAATGAATTTGAGAAGATTTTGGATGTTTTTTTTTACACATAAGTTCTAAGATTTCCGCGGTAAGGAAATAGCCTATTGGTGATACATTTTTCTGTTGTATATTTATTTACATAATTTTCTTTATTGATCAATAAATTTTATATTTAAAATAATAATTTTTAATTAATTTACTTATGCAAAATTAGCTCTATTATCTGTTGTATTTACATATAAATAAACTTTACCTCATATAACATATTTATTTATATTGAGTTATACGTATGGAAAAATGTTGCAATTTAAATTGAAGTTAAAGATTTCCGCGGTAAGGAACAAATTGGGTCTTCTTCCAAATTGGGAGTTGTCAACCCAAGTGCATGAAATATCTAACTATAAAATGAAGGTTGATTTTTTCTCTCTAAAATGACGAGAGAATGAGTCTATGACAATTGCACCTCTCCAAAACTGTAGAAATGACTATCTATTTATCTAAATCGGGACGCACAGAGACACTGATAGCGCGCTTCGTCTTGCCATGAGAGACGCTATGCGCTCATTCATCCGCTGCACGTTCACCCAACTGACACTGCAGCGCTAGATGAACCCACTATGACGCACCCGAAACAAGCAACAAGTCATGTTTGGGCGACGGACCTCTCTTGCTCAAACCTACAAAAAAAGGTCCGAACAAAATCTTGTTCTTCAAAGTGGATGTAAGTCATTTTTAGGCTGAATTATTATGCATCTTGTATCAGTTTGTCCATCTATTCTCTTGTCTTTAGTTCTTTTAACACTTTGTATACATTTCCCTGTCTTACACAAAGGAGACACATTATTAAAGTAACAAAGATTTTCTTCAAGAAAAGCTAAAGAAGATCTTGAAATATTACCTTGAAGCGAAAACTACACAAACCAATTTCATTTCCGATCTTTGAGCAAAAAATCGCCAACCCGAGAGAGAATCTAAAGCAACAAAGCCCTAACATTTTTCCCTTTTCATTTCAAATTGCCCTAATGAAAGAAAGAATATGTTGTGTTGCATGTTGGTAAGATATTTAGATGATATTTAAATGAAGGAGATTAAACCACCTCACAACCCATGTGATTTATTTTAGGGAAAAGTTCAATAGTAGGCCAAAATAGAAAACTAATTGCAAATCTGTCCAGGTTAAGATTAATTAGCAAAAGTAATTTTTGTTTTTAATTAAATAAATTTGTTTTAATAATAAAAGACAAAAGTACCCCTCCTTTATGTGCAAGAAAAAACCCACGTCATCACCTTTTTCCCCAAATCTCTCCCATCCATTCATTGGGCGCAAGAAATACGCCTGCCACATCATCGATTTCTTCACAATAGTTTTCAAGCAGACCCGCCGGATTTTTGTTGGAACTCCATTTGCGCCGCCGTCGAGCTTAACCCATTAGATTTTTGCCGAAACTCTATTTGCGTCGCCGTCGAGCTTAACCTATTGGTTTTTTAACGTAACTTCATTTGCGCCGCCGTCGATCTTAACCCGTTGGATTTTTGCCGGAACTCCATTTGCACCGCCGTCAAGCTGAACCCATTGAGTTTTTGCCAGAACTCTATTTGCGCCGCCGTCATCTGCAACTCAAACCCTAAAATGAAGATGAAATTATTTACAAAAATACTTCAAGTTTTGTTTAAGTAATACAATATTAATGATTAATACAGTTTTAATGACAATTGGAGATGAAATTATTTACAAAAACACTTCAAGTTTTATTTACTGTATTAGTTTTGTTTAAGTAATACAGTTTTAATGATTAATACAGTTTTAATGATTAATACAATATCAATGATTAATACACTTTCAAATTATTGTATTTATTATTAGTAGTAGTATTAATAATGAGGATTTAACATTAAATGTTCTCTAATAAAATGTTAATACAAGATTTATTAATACAATATTTATTTATAAGTACAGTATTTATTAATACATTATTTATTTAAATTTTTAAGTACGAAATTAGGGTTTTGCAGTCTTCATCTTCGACGGCTGCGATTTTCATAAAGAAAAATGTGGCGAAAAAGTTTTCGAATCTCCACCATTTTGACTTGCCATCTTTGCAAACACATTTTCCGCGGCGATTGCTCATCATCTCAAACGATTATCTAGTGTTGTAGTGTTTGAATTGATTTGGATAAAGGCTAAAGAAATAGAGGCGAAGAACAACGTGACCGACGATGAATGAATGGTGAGATGGAGTAGAAGGAAGACGCCGGAGAAGAACAAATCGAACAGAATAAAGAACAAATTAAAATCGCCGGAAATCGATGGAGAAGAAGAATTTCCGGCCAGAATTTGAAGGAAAGCGCCCAGAAGAAATCGCACAAAAAGGAAGGAGAGGCAGGTGTCGATCTAGAGAAGAAAAATAATAATATAATTAAATGAAGGGTAAAATGGTAACTTACAATTTATATATTTAAAATAGAAAATTAAAGGAAAAATATTCTTGCAAATGGTAACTTACAATTTATATATTTAAAATAGAAAATTAAAGGAAAAATATTCTTGCAAATAAGTTGGGATTTAAACACGCTTGCAAATATTTTTCCAAAAGTGGACAGATGTTACAATTTCCCTTTATTTTAAAGCTGTGACAACATTCAACAATAAGAATGAGGAAATCATTTTGTTATGAAAACGACAATAAACAATCAATAAAAAAGTAGTAAAATAACGTGAGAGAAGAACACACAAAATTTAGTGATTTACTAATGGTGTGTTAGCTACATCCATAGACAGAAGAGAAAACATTTTTATTAAAAAGAGGGCGAATACATAATGTCGATCTCAGGAGGCTAGGGTTTTAATAAAGTTTATACAATACACTCTCATAGAACCCTATTACAGAATAAACTTAATTACATAAAAGTCAAAATAAGAAAATAGACCACCACTCGCTTACCGGGCAGCGAAACATTCGATTAAGTAATTGTGGGGCATCAAACAATTCAAGACATGTTTCAACATCTTCCCTAGTGTGACAAACTAAAAGAAAGGTTAGCAGGTAAGAATGTTACATTTTTTAAAAGTTTAGTGTGACTACTAGGATTTGAGTAACAACCCCATCTTGTAGTCAAAAGGATATTAAAAAATTAAAAGGTTGTGATTCAACTTATCATGACACCTACTTAGGAATTAATTTCCTACAATTTTTTTGACATCCAAATAATTGTATAATCAGACATTCATATATATATATATATATATATATATGTATGAAAACTAGGATTTAGAGTAGCACTATACATACTAGTAGCACTATATATATATAAAAACTAGGATTTAGAGTAGCACTATTCAACTGTATCCCAAATAGTGATTTAGGCTAACCAATTAGTAGTGAGAGGACTAGCTCATAAATTTTATAAAGATGTTGAACCTTGCCATATTGGAAAGACCTTCTGGAATTAGTTATGAAATACTGTTTAGGCTTATTCGCTTTAGTTGAATTCAAATTACCTGCTTGGGTTGGAACAGAATTTTAAAGCCAAAAAGCCACATAAAGCTATGATACAATTTAGTTGAAGACACATACTCCAAATTCATGCGAGTGAACGAAGGAAAACCATCTGAAGTGGAGACTCACGACGATGCATACCTTCTAAAGTGATGGAGATGACGGGGCTCCAACAAGAGGCGACAATGGATCATATTAGGATTTTTATTTTTTCGATTCTACTTTCGTACTAGTTTACATGAGATTTCACTTCAAAACCAATTGGTAGTAAAAGAAGTAGGTCATATATCTTATAAAGTTTTTGAAAACTTTTTACTTTTCTAATGTGAAATAAAGTGAGTATCTCTATCATATATAATTAAATCATAAATTTTAAATTGAATGTCGATGGTGTAGTTGATTATGTTATTTGGTGTTAATCCATTTCAACTCCATGATCACGAGTTTGAACCTGAAAATTGGTATTTAGGGTTTTGAGGCAGAACCTCATATTCTCTAATATGGTATATACTCACCTCACATTTCTTTCAAAAATCAAAGCATTTGTAACTATAATAAAGTGGGTTGCATCAAGAGGCTTATTCGAATAAGCCACTCCAATGTTATCCATAGTTAGATTATTGCTTGAACATGATCCTTCTATATGTCTTTGTTTTATTTTAAACATAGAAAATTGCTCCTCAGAGCTCTTTCAAACTATCAGCTCAAATTTGTTGAAACTTTACCTTCCAAAAAATGTAAAATTCTACTATGGTATTAATATTATTATTTACATGTGACAGCCATTAATCAGGCCAAATTGGAGTCTCATTTTTTTTGGAACTATCATTTGGTACACCTGGTTGGAACACAATACTCGGATTTTCTCCCATAATGAAAAATCAGTTGAATCTCTGTAGAAATATATAGAGATATTATTTCTAACATTACATTTTGCTATAAAAAGTTTCCACTATTTAAATACTATAAGGTTTTCACTATATCTTTAAGTTGGAAAAGTTTCCTCACTCTCCCTCTATTGTAATCTAAAAAAAAAAAAAAAAAAAAAGAAATTGTGGCAAAAGTTGGTTTTAGGAAAAAAAAAATCTAATTTTAAATTATGAGCCTTCTTCTATATCGTTAAATTGAAGAATATTTTTTCTCTATTTGATATGTAATTTTTTTGTACCTTTTTTTGGATAAAGAAACAATATATAATATAACATGTTAAATATGTAAAAAGAGATTACAATGGAAATTGAATTTATATATTATAATTAACAAAGTGTTTGGATTTAATACACCAAGAAATCGCTATAAGTATAATGCTTTCCTAAAGAAGTCTCGAAAATTTTGATTTGTATGCCTCTTCAAAAAAATTGTGTACGTTATTTATAAATCTTTTTGTAGTATTTCAAAATAGGTAGTGTCAAGTAATGTCATTATTTGACGTTTTTACTTAGAAATATATATTTTACATCCATGAAGTACAAAAAAATATAAATAAATATCAAATCAATAATTTTGAATCTAGCAAGTCATCTGAATTTGGTTTTTAATATCCATTCCAGCCAATTAGATTTCTGTTGGGATGATTGAAAACTACACTTTGGAAACAAGTTCCCAAGTATTGGTCTCCAATTCTTAAGAATAGAAAACAAAAAACATGGTCAAATACACTATAATTATTAACTATCTTTTGTTTCACAAATTAAAATTACCTTAGCAAAATGTTGCATGCCTACTATTGCATCTTCTTTATGACTTCAATTTATAAACTTAACATGTTAATGATAAGATGCTAACATTTAAAAAAAACAAGAGAATAAATATTAATAAAATTGATCTCTCGATCAGTAAATATGTATATTACATTCATTATTGTTCAACAAAATGTGAAGTATAAGGTTTAGAATCTTGATCTTAGAAGAAAAAACACACATAACCAATTATGGATAAGCTATATGTTTCCTTTGACATATTATACAAATTATAACTTTTATTATTAGTGTTAATTCATATTAATGATAAATTAGTTAACATTTTTATTTTAAATTATATGATAATATATATATATATTGAAATTAGGAGAGGACAAGGGTACTACAACTTTCAAACAAGATAAAAGAGAAATACCAATTTTTATATCGAACTCATAACTGTACAGTTGAAATAAATTACTACCAAACAAGATAACCAACATGCCACCAACTATGATAAAAACTTTTGATTGATCCTTAATACTAGCCATTCAATATTTTATACTTTTTCCAAACATAAGAAATGGAATATTCCTCTTCAAATAGAATAAATGAGATCCAAGTATATACCAACCCCTAATTTTCTCTTTATCTTGTGTCTTAGCTTTAATTAAAATCATCCAAACTACACGTAGATGTATTAATTAAGTAAAATTTTGTCTCAAAATCGATAAGGCAAAAACACTTTTAAAGCATAGAATATAAGAGCTTGTACTAACAAAGAGAAACAGCATCTAATCACGCAATATAACTTTTAACACAAAGTATTGTATATCACAAAGAGACAATAACTTTTTTTTTTTCCTTTTTCAAATTATCATACAGACGACAAAGAAATGTCTAAATTATAGAAAATATTTAAAATGTGTCCATGATAATATATAACTTATTTTTTTTAATAGCAGTCTTGTCTTTATTAGTTAAAAAAGATTTCATTGGTTTCTATCTTCATAGACTTCAAGACTCATTATTGGTAGTGTTTCTTTTAGTTCCATTTTTGGTAGTGTCATCAAAGAGCCTACTAACATTTAATTCCGAGACCTCTAATTAATTACATGTCTAATACATATAACTAGGTTAAAGTATACAAAACATTCCTTAGCTTTTAAAGTATGTTTCAATTATGTCTCTCTAGAATATTAAAAGCAACTTACTTTTTTTTAACAAATTTTAAAATTCAAAGGTAAAAAATGAACTTTAGTCAATTGATAATTTAAACCTCTTGAAATTTGTATTTGGTATAGTTTAACCAAACAACTATTATGATTGATCTCAAAATCTTTAAGAACATAAGTTACATGGTAAATTAAATCTCTTAAATGGTCTATTAAAAAATTGTCTCGAGTATAGTCTCGAATATCAATTTAATTTATAAATGTTAGAGAAAAGTTTCATTTCATTTAATATTGAAACTTTCATTTTCCATTAAAATGGTCTATTAAAAAATTGTGTTTTAATTGATATGTTATTTAAATGTTTATGAGATTGTGGTTTCACTGTTTATGAGAAGTGAGTTTCATTTCTCTTGAATTTATGTTTGTTTAAAATAATTTTAAAGTGAGTTTCATTTCTCTTGAATTTATGTTTGTTTAAAATAATTTTAATGGAAAGTTTAACTTATGTTAAATGAAGTTCAACATTGATCCTCCCTTTACCTATAAATAGGAACTCATTTGTCCATCTCAAATGTGTAAAAAATGAAAGAGAAAGAAGCATTAAGATAGCTTGAAAGCACGTTCAAGCTTTTAGGCAAGGAGGGAGAAACCAATTTCTTCTATTGAAACAATTGTGAGAAACCTTCAATATCAATACTCATTTTTTGTGTTGAATCAAAAGGTTCTTGAATCACAATGTGAGGAAGTATATCTTAATCCTAATAAGATTAAATTACATTTCGTAATAATCATGTTATTCAAAATTTTAGGATTCATGTTATGCATAAAAAAATCTAACAATATAAACACCACTAAGCAAGCAATAAAGTGTTTTTCAATATGAAACTAAGATGAATATATCTTCAATATGCTCCTTCAAAATGATGTCTTATAAGAAAGATTATTCTAGATTGGATTCAAATATGTGGACCAAAATACCCGCTCTAACTTACTAACCTAGATTGAATTTGAATTTTTTGAAATAAAATACTCAGTGAAATTTATTTTTTGCCCACTTAGGTGTGGTCCAAATTATTCGCTTAGATTTTATTCTCTTGAGTCGGACTGAAATTTGAGGAACAATATCCACAATGAAGTTTAATACTATATGAGTTAATATGAGATTTCACCTCAAAACCAATTGATTTTGAGATGAAATTCCATATTACCTAATAACCAACAAAACAATTATCAATATCAATTGAGAAAAATACTGTGACTTTTATTTTTACCATGTTTCAGACATTCAATCTTTCTTCGTCTCGCATGTGTGATATAGGACTCTAAATTCAAGTGTTTACTTCATTTACACGCCTTCGATATATCTACTTTTGTTTTTCAATGAAAATGAAGAAATGGTTTTATTTATTTATTTTGAGTTTAAATTAGGGAGGAAAACCACAAATTTTACCTAGAGTAATAAATGAGGGTTAAATACCAATTTCCAAAATTAAATTTGTGACTTGAATTAGATTACCACCAAATAATGAAACCATAAGACCACTGACCATTTTCATAAAAATGAATCACTAATATCAATTTTTAGTTTGATAACATTATAGAGAAATCTTTCTAAGATGTAATTTGTAATATCTTACCTATATACTTTTAGTATAAAAAATATAACCATAAAATTTATTTGGGAAATCTAATATTTTTGTAGCAAAGTATTATAAATTATTTGGTAATTCAACTAATTGTCTCACATAGAAAAAAAAATGTGAAAGTTAAAGTTTCAAAGGAAGACCAACAATTTCCATTGGTTAAAATTTTTTGAAGGTGATAAATTAAAAATAAAACCATAAAATTTATGTCCAAAGTGAAAATAAACAATAACCTTGTAAAATTTTAAACTCAAACCACATGCTAATAATTCATAAACCAAACAAGTACCAAAGTGTAGCTAAAATTTCTAAACAGATAGATTAGGATATATTTAATGTTTAAACTTTGACAAAGTTGATGATAATGTCTAATCTTTGAGAGAGCTAAAGGGAAGAAGACAAGAGGGACATTGCACCCTAAAAAACAAACAATAAAACACAGATGGCAGAAAACAGCGGCTGAGGAACAGAGTCAGCTCATGTTCTTGTTCCCATCTTTTAAATCACATCAATAAAGTAAAAAAGAAAACAAAATGGACAAAATAATTAATATGAAATTTGAGGATGCAAAAGAAAAGTGTGTTTTTGAGTTCTAAGCCACTTCGTGCATTTTAATATTAAAAAGTTAAAGGGTGTTCTGTGTGTTCATTTGTTTCTTGATATAATTAGTTTTTTTTCTTCTTTTAATTCGATAATAATTGGATAGTGGATTATTGAATGAGTTAGTGTACAATGATTTCATTGTCTAATAATCATAATTCAATTTAACATCATACGGGTTAATTCTCGAGAATCGATATTTGAAAATAATTGTACACTCTTATCATTTTATTTACATATTTAATCAGCCAACAATTTTTATATTATAAACTATTTGTCATGATTTATTTAACCGAATAACTTCATGCTTTTTAAAAAAAATTAAAAAATATATTTTTTTAAGTTATAAGGAAATTTATTCTCACCAGCACATTGTACCTCTTGTATTATACTTGCAACATAATTTTTTAAAATAATTCATCTATAGTTTATGTTTTTTTATATCTGTGACTGGGCCAATTTTTGTGCAGTTTGACTAATGTCACGGTATATACCGTTTGACCCTATGACATTTGAAATTAAGAAAATTTATAGAAAATTAATTTTTAAGTAAGCGACTACCATAAATTAAACCTATCACCTAATGCACCATAACACATAATTTCTATCAGTGATAGAATTCAACCATGAGTAGAATGAGTCTACCAATGATAGAATTTAATTAGTAATAGAATTCAACTAGTAATAAAATTCTATTACTCATTTTATCTATGAAAAAACTCAATTAAAATCTCATGTTATAAATGAATTAGTTTTAATTTTATGTTATAAATAAAATTACTTTCTGATACAAAATCCACTTGCACCTTTTTTTTTTTTTTTAACTTTTCCTTTTGGAATTTTCCTATATTTTAAAACAAATAACAAACAATTAAGTTCCTTCCATGACACGGTTTTCCATGCATTCTTTCACGTGCACTTTCCCCCGCCGAAACCCTAATTTCTTGTCTACCCTTTCACACAATCTCTCAATATTCTTATTCCTCTTTTCTTTTAGTAATTTACCATTATAGCCCTAATTCCTCTTTTCTTTTCTTTTTTCTTGTTGGGTCTCGAGTTATGCTTTGAGTTTAAGAGGGACATATAAACAAATTATAATCATATTGGAATAAAAGACTTTAAAGATATATCGAAGGTCAGTGACGCAGTTGGTTATCTTGTCTGGTGTTAAACCATTTCAACTCTACAGTCATGAGTTCGAGCCCGAAAATAGGTATTTAGCTCTCATACTGTTTGAGAGTAATTGTGCCCTCATTACAAAACTGTATAATCGGTATTTGGCTCCATTACCGATAGAAAATCTATCATGTGCTATATAAATACAATAGGAAGAATGTGGTGAGAACTAAATTTCCTTGATTAAATTTGGGAAGTTTATCAATTTTTTTGGAATACTAAGTTTATCATTTAGGATAACTTCATAAATATTTTGATGAAAATTAATTATTAGTATGTATATGTATGCGCTATTTATGTGACTTTATTTCATACCTAAAATTCAAATTAATTTACCGAGTGTCAGTAATGCAGTTGGTTATTTTTTCTGGTGTTAATCTATAATATTTTTGAGTAGTTGTACCATCTATGTATGGTTTGTTGGTCTCTCTTCCTCCACTGTGTACTAAAAAAGAAATCAAATTAATTTTATATTCTTTTGAATTTCTAAAGAACTTGGCAATGAATACACTGAGCTTTTAACTACTTTGAAGAAAAATAAAATAAATTAGCATTTACCCCGAGGAATGTTTTAGAGTTTTTAATTATGTACATCCTATTTCATCTTCTCTCTTTGCACTTTCAAAAGTTGTAAAAGCTTGAAATTAACACAGGTTAAGAAATTGTTGCTTACTTTAACGCCGAAACTCAACGTTATGAAAGCTATCTTGTGGTGTCTATGGAAGGAGAGCAATGCCAGAATTTTTGATGAGAAGCACACTGATAAGAGCCCCTACGCCATATGGGAAGATGCTATTATTTTATTTGCCTCGTGGCGTTCTAGATCCTCTATGTTTCATGATTATGACATCGGTTGTATTGCTTTAAATTGGAGAGTGTTTCTATAATTTCTCAGACCTTTTGTATGCCTCTGGCATGTCATAATCTAAGTATCTTTTTTTTTCTTAAAAAAATTCCGAAATTCAAATAAATTTTCTCTCAATTAATTGTTGATTATATTTTAATTTATTTTGTTTTAAATTCAGTATCTTTTATTGATCGTGTCTTCTAGTTTTCAACCATTAATTAGATCGTGTAATAGTGTGATAGTGCATCCTATATTTTAGGTAGTGGAATTATGCGATTTATTTTTAGGTTGTATCTTGGCTATAAATTGCTGGAGGAAAAGTCAAATGAACACAGTGATTTAAGCAAATTCTCCTCTATATTTTTTTTTCTCTGTTTCAAATACAACTTGCTTTCTTCTAGTAAATTAATTTTCCTACAAAGTGGTATTAGAGCAAGGTTATCTGTTATCATGAACAATTCTACCAAATTATCAGTCTCTATTATGGATGGGAAGAATTATAATCGGTGGTCTGTACAGATGAAAGTTTTGTTCGATTACCATGAGTTATGGGGTATCGTGGAAAATGGAGTTTCTGCATTAGCTGAAAATGCAACTGATGTGCAACAAGTAGCACATCGCGAACAAAAGAAGAAAGACAAAAAGGCATTGTATTTCATTCACCAAGGGATGAATGATGAGACATTTGAGCAGATTGAAGGAGCAACGACCTCAAATGAGGCCTGGACCATTTTGTCAACCTCTTACAAAGGTGATGACAAGATAAAAAAGGTTCGTCTTCAAACCCTAAGGCGCCAATATGAGTTGTTTTGAGATGGAGACAATGTAAAAGCGTTGATGACTACATCAATAGGATTCTTGCCCTGACAAACCAAATGAAGACCAATGGTGAAACACATTCAGAGCAGACAAAGGTGGAGAAGATTTTGAGATCTTTAACTCCCAGATTTGAACATATTGTTGCTGCAATTGAAGAGGCCAATGACCTGTAAAAAATGACAGTAAGGTTATTGTCTGGTTCCCTAAAGGAGCATGAGCAACGGATGAATGACAGTAAAATTGAAAAACCAATTGAACAGGCTTTACAAACACAAGCCTCAATTAGTAGCTCACATGGTGGTTCACGAGGCAGAGGCAGAGGACGTGGTCGTGGCTATTCCAACAAAGGTCGTGGTGGCCAGAATCATGGAGATACTAACCATAATAATACTGGTCCAATCAAAATTCGAAATCAAATTCCTCTTGAAAAAAAGGACGTGGTCGTGGAGGTCGTAGAGGCACATATAATAAATCAAATGTGGAATGTTATAATTGCCACAAGTGCGGCCATTATGCAAATTAGTGTAGATCAAAATGTGACAATCAAGCTGCCAATTGTGCTCAAGAAGAGGATTATGACGAAGAAGATCATGCATTATTAATGGTAGCCACATCAAATGAAACTCCAAACTACCAGACTTGGTATTTGGACACTGGTTGCACAAATCATATGTGTGGCCATAAGAAGCTGTTTGCAGATTTTGATGAATCGTTTCGCACAATAGTGAAATTTGGTGATGGAAGGTTATTCGTTCCGGTGACTGGAAAAGGACGAATTCTTATAACATTGAAGAATGGTGATCACAGGTACATCTCAAATGTTTTCTACGTACCTGATATGAAAAGTAATTTGTTGAGTATGAGACAGTTGGCCGAAAAGGGTTATGTGATGCACGTCTCTGGAAATAAATTCTCAATTTTTGATAAAGAAGGTAATATGATTCTTGAAACCTTTTTATCAAAAAATCGTATGTTTCCAGTAGATTTTAATATGGGTGATTTCAAGTGCTTGAATGCAATGGTGAATGATGAATCATGGTTATGGCATTTACGTTTTGGGCATTTAAATTTTCAGAGTTTGGAAAATCTTTCCAAACATAATTTAGTGAAAGGTTTACCCAATATTCATCACCCTGATCAATTATGTGAAACTTGTATTTTTGGAAAGAATCACAAGACAGCTTTTGTTAAGCAGCCTTGGCGTGCAAAATTTCCTTTGGAACTGGTTCATACAGATGTTTGTGGCCCAATGAACATATCATCAATTGGAGGGAACAAGTATTTTCTAACATTTATTGATGATTTTTCAAGGAAAAGTTGGATTTATTTATTGAAGAGCAAAGATGAGGTATTTCACTGCTTTAAAATATTTAAAGCATTTGTGGAAAGACAGAATGGCAAATTAATTAAGATGATGCGAAGTGATGGAGGAGGTGAGTACAAGTCAAATGATTTCAAAATTCACTGTGAGGAGCTTGAATTGCAACACAACATTACTGTTCCCTACACTCCTCAACACAATGGAGTAGCTGAGAGAAAGAATAGATCAATTATGGATATGGCCAGGAGCATGCTTAAAGCGAAAGGTATGCCAAATTAGTTTTGGGCTGAAGCTATTTCATGTGCAGTATATTTGTTGAATCGATCACCTACCAGAAGTCTTCCCAACACAACTCCTATTGAGGCATGGAATGAATTCAAACCCAATGTCCAACACTTGAAAATATTTGGTTCAGTTGCTTATGCTCATGTTCTTAAGGCAACAAGAACCAAGTTGGATGATAGGGCAACGAAGACAATTTTCATTGGGTATAAGCAAGGAGGGTACAAATTGTACAATCCAATGACAAAAAAGGTGATAGTAAGTCTTACATTTGTAGAAGACGAGGTATGGGATTGGAATAAAACAGGTGATATAGACTCAACAAAACGTTACATTTATGTTTTGAATGAGGATGCAGATGTAGAAGGTAGAGTCAATGAAGAAACACCTGCAGTTCAACCTTAAATGGCAACTCCAATTGCAACTACTATGGAAAGGCCAAGAAGGGAGCGACGACAAACTGCACATCTTCAAGATTATGAGGTTAATCTCGATGATGAGGTTGATAATGATGAAGAATTAGTCCACTTTGCTTTTCTTGCAGATTCAGAGCCCGTTGAAGTTGAAGATGCCATTAAAAATCCCAAATGGCAAATGGCTATGAATGAAGAACTGATGGTAATTGAGAAAAATAACACATGGCAGTTGACTGATCTTCCAAAAGAACACAAAGCAATTGATGTGAAGTGGGTGTATAAAATCAAAATGAAAGCAAATTGTGAAATTGACAAATACAAAGCAAGGTTGGTGGCGAAGGGATTTAAGCAAAGAGAAGGCTTTGATTATGAAGAAATATTTTATCCTGTAGCACGAATGAAAACTGTGAGATTGATCATTGCTTTAGCTGCACAAAAGCAATGGAAAATTCACCAGATGGACGTCAAATCAACGTTTCTTAACGGTCCACTTGACGTTGAGGTTTATGTAAAGCAGTCACCTGGTTTTATACAATCTGGCAAAGAGGACAATGTCTACAGACTTAATAAGGCTTTGTATGGCCTTAAACAGGCGCCAAGAGCTTGGAACAAGAGAATTGATTCATTTCTTCATGATACTGGATTTAAAAAATGTCCATCGGATCATGGTCTATATATAAAGACTAATGATTATGGAGATTTTCTAATCTTATGTCTTTATGTTGATGATGTGATTTTTACAGGACATAATCTCAAGATGATTAGTGATTTCAAGCATATTATGATGAAGGAATTTGAAATGAGTGATCTTGGTCTAATGTCTTACTTTTTTATCAAAAGAAATATGCTGCTGAATTTTTGAAGATGTTCAAAATGGAAGATTCAAACTCAGTGAAGGAGCCAGTTGAAACCGGAAATAAGCTTAACAAAGATGATGATGAGCGAAGTGTAGATGCAACATACTTTAAGCAGATTGTTGGAAGCTTAAGATATCTCACGTGCACTAGACCTGATATTTGTTATGCTGTGGGATTGGTTAGTCGATACATGGAGTCACCTCGACAGATTCATTTACAAGCAGTAAAAAGAATTATGCGCTACATTAAAGGTACTACAACTTTGGTCTATTCTACTCTTCATCCAAAGAGATTGAGATCGTTGGATACTCGGATAGTGATTGGGGTGGAGATTCAGATGAGAGGAAGAGCACAAGTGGTCATTATTTTATGCTCGGAAAGACTGTTTGCTCGTGGTCATCAAAGAAACAGTCAATTGTTGCATTATCCACATGTGAAGCTGAGTATGTAGCTGCTGTTGCTGCAAGTACATGTCAATCAGTTTTGCTCCACAATATCATGAGTCAAATTGGTATTAATCTTGAAGGTCCAATGAAGAATTATGTTGACAATATCTCTGCAATCAATTTGGCAAAGAATCGAGTCTTTCATGGAAGAAGTAAACATATTGATATTCGGTATCACTTTTTACGAGACCAGGTTGGGAAGAACATGATCGAATTGAAATATTGCAAGTCAGAAGATCAGATTGCAGATATTCTTACTAAGCCATTGAAGATCGATACCTTTATCAAATTAAGGAACCTACTTGGTGTAAAGATCATTCCAAATCAGAATTAAGGAGGGATGTTGATTATATTTTAATTCTGATTTTAATTAATTTATTTATTTTGTTTTAAATTCAGTGTCTTTTATTAATCGTGTCTTCTGGTCTTCAACCATTAATTAGATCGTGTAATAGTGTGATAGTGCATCCTATATTTTAGGTAGTGGAATTATGCGATTTATTTTTAGGTTGTATCTTGGCTATAAATTGCTGGAGGAAAAGTCAAATGAACACAGTGATTTAAGCAAATTCTCCTCTATATTTTTTTTCCTCTGTTTCAAATACAACTTGCTTTCTTCTAGTAAATTAATTTTCCTTACATTAATTGAAATGCCAACTGTTATATACCATGAATATGTATTGAAAAAAAAAGTAACAAATCAATATTGAAATAATATATAACCTAATTGTCTAAAAAAACATATAATCTAAAAAAAAAAAATAATGAAATAACATATAGATGAAGCACAAAAATAAATATTCAAAATACCTAAATATCATACGAAAAAACCCGAAAAAAATACCAGCAAAATTAGAGAAAAATTTACTGTGAGTAAAAAAAATAATATTAAATATGGATTTAATATCAACTTTAGGCCTTTATAAGTTTCAACATTTTGGCTTTCCCTTGATCAATAAAGATGGACACTGGTTGCGGTCCCACAACTATTTACAATAAGTAAGGGCCTCTTTTGTAATTGAGTTCATGGTTTCATATTTGGACTGAATTTGTAATAGAGTTTTTTGGGAGTGCACTATATAAAGGGAAATGATAGGAAATGTCTTAATTTAGTAAAAAACTAGAATTCATGGCATTTTTGTATTGAACTTTAAATTTATGACTAAAAAAAATCAGAGAGGAGAAATGAATGTTTTTATTCTCAAAGTACCCTTGAACTTATTTTTCCATTTAGTTGTTTCACGAGAAAAAAAAAATCAAATTTCCCTAAATCTAATCATAACCAATTTTTCCCTAAATATCTAAATATAATTAATTTGATAATATTTCAAATTTAAAATACTAACAATAGTCAACAAATCCCTAAGATTTAGGAAGTGGACTAACAAAAATAAAAATATGAAAACCACAAATCAAAGTTGTTGATCACGATATATAATAGATTTACAAACATAGCACATGCTAATAAATTGTAGGGACTACAATTACGGTACATACTTTTCTGAAAACATAAGTAGTGTCAGGGGTGATAGGGGGCACATGGACATATTCAGGAGGCAAGCGAACAATGTATTATAATGAACCAATTCATACTTATATACACATTCCAAACAAGATTAACATAACACAATAAGAACGGATAAACACATAGTATAAATGAGGTCTCAGTCTTACATATACATATGTAGACAATCCACTAGGCAAAAACCAATGATGTAAACCCTCAAACAAAATGCATTAGGTAAAGTTACATAAACTAAGTAGTCACAAAGAATGACTAGACAAATTTCTATGCTTCGCGCGTTACGTGACTGATCCGTCGCATGTTTTTAAATCACGATGCACAATGGATGTACAAACATAGCGCACTCTAATAAATTGTAGGGTCTACATATTGGGTGCATAATTTCGGATTCATTGCATGTGTTTAATTTTAAACCACTTGAACTCAATGTTGATCTTACCTTTGAAGATAAACTTGTGCCAACAATGTCAAAAATATGCATAAACTAAAAAAAAACAACGTTATTCACAAAATATATAAATAGACAATAGTAATCAACATATGCACCCTTATTATAACATGCTATGTAGAGAATGTGTCAAAATGTCTAACCTATGTACAAAAAAAAAACAAAAACAAAAACAAAAACAAAGAAACAACGTTACTCACATAATATATACAAGTGACAACACTAACATAACTAATATCTGCGTCAATATTCTATACAGAATTTGTGCCAACAGTATCTAACATAGAATATGTACATAATATGTGCAGCCAATATCTAAATTATGTAAAAATAAAAAATAAAAAAATAAAAAAAAATATAATCCCTACAAAGTAGAGATTCTATTAGGTATAAAACACGTCCCAACCATGTCTAACATATGCAAAAAAAAAAAAAAAAAAGTAAAAAAAAACTAAAGCAAAATTAAAAAAAAAATCCTAATAAAGTAAGAATTCGAGTTTAGATGTTAATATCTTTAAAAACCAGAGTTATTTGAGAGATTTGAAAGCTTACACTTTAAAAAATGTCAGAACACCAAAATGGATTTAAAGACTTACACCAGAAACACTTATATCTTAAAAAACGTTGCTCCACTGTCGGTCCCTTTTGAAGTCTCGAGAATCGAAACCCAACAAAATGCATGCATTTCTCGTGCGGTCGGATTTTTCAATGCGAGGTTATCATCAATTGCAAATACATTGGTGGAGGGTTTTTGCGGAGGTTGTTCAAGGAGAAGAAAGAATGAAAATGAATTTTTTGTCTTCTTCAAAAACGGATATTTAAGGCTCTCATAAAACTCAAGCTCGGGTACTATTCTCAACCATTTTTTAATTTATATTTAACCAAACTTAGAATAATCATATCAACCAACGAGAGTATGTATGACTTATGGGAAGATGATGTATAGCTATATTTGTGAACATTAAGAACAAAATTTCTAAATTATGTATAAAATTTTAAAATGTTGAAATCTCTTATTTTATAGTATTTTATAATTATTGATTTAATTATGTTTCACTAACATTTTTAGAATTAGTTAGGTTGTTTTAGATTTTTTAAGATTAAAAAAGGTAGTTACAAATAATTTATTTAAAATAGATTAAAAAGAAACTCTATGAAATATAGGAGGGTACAATTGTAAACTACTTTCCATATTAAAAATTAATTAAAATTCAGAAATTAAAAAAAGACATAAATTTAAAGTCTAAAGATTTTTAGCCATGTCCCTAATTAGTTTCTAAATTCTAGCTATTTTCTTGTCCCCTGTATAAATTCTCTTAAAATCTTAATCCATTTGATTGATATTCTATAATCTTGTATCTCCTAATTAATAAATTGTTCTCTCCTATACATGTGGATGTAGCTAACACATGCCGTTAGTGAACTATGTAAATTTTTATGTTCTTGTCTCCCATTTTTATTTACGATTAAAATTTTGTTTAATTAATATTCTGTGTTATAAAAACGACAATCAATAAGCAATCGAAAATAGAGAAAACGAAAGAAAGGAAACAATACATAAATTTACGTGTTTCACTAATGTTGTGTTAGCTAGTCGACGGGTAGAGAGGGAGACGATTTTATTAAGAAGAGACGAAAAACACAATGAACATCAAAAGGGGCTAGAGTTTTAATTCGAGTTTATATAGACACCTATTAAAATCCTATTACAAATAAAAGGCCCAAATATAGGGTTTAGGGGCATTGTCCCCGCACCTCCACTCGCTGACTGGACAGCTAGACCCTTGTCTAACTAATCGTTGGGCATTAAACCATTTAAGACATATCTCAATATTTTGTTTTCATAACAATCATAGATACTCATATCCATATTTACATAGACAATCTTTTCCTTTTCCTGACCTATGAGATTACATATATTTCATTTCGGGCACAAATGTATTAAAAGATACACCTACCATGAATTTCAACTTTTTTTTTTTGTGCTTATAAATTTGTAATGTGGACTTCAAACTGACTTGATAAATAATATAAAGTAAAAAATAGAGAAAAATCAATTTACAAATTGATTCAATCAAGTTAATGGTTTAGAAGCTAGGAAGAGGGATGTTCATTCCTAATTATATTACCCACTTGAAATTTAGGTGTAGCTATAGCTTAGGCTTAGACAAATAATCCAGCTACTATTGCCTTTATCAAACCAACAAATGGATATGTTTTATGACTAGCCTTTCAAAAACATGCTTAACTTTCTTGCTCTCATGTTCCCTTAGATTTAACAACTCCATCATAAACGTTTTACTTTATTAATTAGACTATAGTTAATTTAATAGATATACCTCCATACTTACCAACCTAACACATTCGGCATAGTTCAGGGTTCATATGTGACCAAATTGTTTGTGGACTTCTTTCACAAGAGTGTTATTAATCGGGATGTTAATGAAACATATATTTCCCTCATTCCTAAGACTCCAAAGACTCCAAAGGTGATTGAATACCGTCCTATCAGCTTGACGACGAGTACTTACAAAATTATTTAAAAAATGTTGGCTGAGTGATTTAAACATGTTCTTCCTAATACAATCCATTCTAGTCAAAGCGCTTTTGTCAAAAGAAGGCAAACAACAGATTCAGTTCTTATTGCTAACAAAATTATTGATTTCTGGCGGTGCTCTAAACAAAGTGGTGTTATCATCAAACTTGATATTGAGAAGGCTTTTGATAAGATAAACTGAAACTTTATTTTAGCTATTCTTAGGCTAAAAGGCTTCAGCTCAACTTGGATAAGATAGATTCATGCTTGTATTTCATATGTTAGCTATTTTGTAGTTGTGAATGGGAGACCAAAGGGAAACATTCTAGCTTTTAGAGACCTTAGGCAGGGTGATCCTCTTTCACCCTTCCTTTTTGTGATTGCTATGGACTATCTTTCAAGACTTATTTTTTAGAATAATGTTCATATCTTCCACTTAATATTCGCTGATGATATTCTCTTGTTCGCGGTTTTTAATCTCAGCAAATTTGAAAACCTCCATATGATTATTAAATCTTTTGAACTTGCATCTGGTCTGAGAATCAATATTTAAAACTCCACTATTCCAGGCCTTAACCTGAGCACTCATATGCAAGCTCTTACCAGGAAGATTTGGGGATATGAGTATGTTTCTATGCCTCTCACTTATCTTGGGATGACTTTGGGTGACAACAACAATTATGTTTCTTTTTGGGAACCAACTATTTCGAAGATTCATAACAAGCTTACTCACTTGGCAATATGCTTATCTTTCTAAAGGGGGTCGTTTGACAATGATACAAGTTGTTCTTGAGCATCTTCCCGTTTATATGATGTCTGTTTTTAAAGTCCATGTTTCTGTTAGTAAAAATATTCAGAAATTTTCTTTGGGAAGAAATTTTCTTCCATGGTTCTCATCTTGTTAATTAGCATACTGTTACTCTCCCTAAGAATGTGGGAGAGCTTGGCTTCTCCAAAATTCGAAACACAAATTCGGCCTTACTTAGAAAATGGGTTTGGCGATTTTATATAGAAAGAAACCCCCTCTTGAAGGCACTTATTCGGGCTAAGTACAAACCAAAGCTTGAAGGTGATTTTCCTCAATTGTGCATGTTTGACAGTAAAAGAGCTCCCTAGTATCATGTTCTACAAACCTTTCCTTTCATACTTACAATGATGAAATGGAAAATCCACAATGGTGCCTCTGTTCGTTTTTGGCATGACCCTTGGACTATAAAGTGATTACTTAGTCGGGGCAGAGAGAATCAGCGAGCGAGTGTCTCGCTGCTCGTCCAGCGAGTGATTGTTCGGGGGTGTTGCCCCAAAAACCTAAACTAAATCTGTATTGCCTTTTCTATTATTTTGTCTATGGGTTTTTATGTAATTTGAGTCTTTAATCTACAATAGGGTTTAATGAGAGTATACGATATAAACTTGAATTAAACCTTAGCCTCCATGATGTTCTTTTTGTATTTTCGACCTCCCCTTATCAAAATCGTGTCTTCTCTTCCCGTGAAGTAGCTAATACAACGTGAGTGAACCACGTAAGTTTCTGTGTTGTTCTTCTCTTATGTTTTCTTTATTCTTCGTTCGATTGTGGGTGGCTGGTTTCTTATCAATTTCTTTATTGTCTCTTAGGTTTGAGTTTTGGAGTGCCGCAGCTATTAAATTAAATGATTATCTCCATATAGACGTGGCTCTGATTTTCTATTTATAAAAAAGTGACAATACAAACTTGTACTTGCAAGAATATGTCAACAAGAGCAACAACTTAGATACATCAATTTATACCCTATTTTTGCATGTTGAACTAAAAAAAAATAACGGAAAAGAATATTTACAAATAAAAAATTAAAGTAATAATGACCGAAAATTTTCAACTAATTATCGTGCATGCAATAAATACTTTAACTTCAAAATAATAGTAAAAGTTGCATTTCTCTAGAAAAAAGAAAAACTAAAATTGCATTAAAATAATAGTAAAGGAGTGTGACTAGATTCCCCTTAAAACGTCAAAATTATAAAGTCTAAATAAAGTTTGAAAAATAATGAAAGACGTCATTTCTTAGTCCATCTCAATCAACTATCACGATATGCTTCGTTTATAGTAAAAAACCATCATAGAGTAGCTAAAGTTGTCAAAGAGAATATTGAGATACTTAAGATGATTGAGTTCAATTCATGATAACCACCTACTTAAGAATTAATTTTCTAATTTTACATAGTATTACATGGACTTGCTCAATGATCATAGATTGTTTAAACTAACAAAGAAAAGACAGCTTTAAGTTTTGAAAACAACTTCCAAATCCTCAAAACTTATGCATTAACATATGCTCAAACTTAAAGATCACATATTCAAAATTAAATAAAATGAACTCCCTAAGCTGTGTTTTTTTTTTTGGACATAAGCAGTGGTTAATAACCGCTCTTCAAAAATCTCATTTGTTTTTTGTAGTAGATAACCATTGTGTTAACCACCCTTCAACCCTTCTTCAACATTTTTTTATCAAATCTCACATTAAATTTTATTAAACTTTATATCAAATTTATCATTTAACTAAACCCCAATCTCCAAACAAGTTGATCACTCCACTATTATAACCTCAATTCCCAAACGAATAGTTAACCACTCCAAACTACTATTAACTATTTCATTCTCTTCGACTCCACTCTTTTCTACTAAAACCAAACTCATCACGAAATATTTATACTTCTCAAAAGAATATTATATTTAATAAACCCTGAGATAGAGCTTTAAAAGGAGAACATATTGCTGCACACCCTCTAGCCCTTGGAGTGTGAAAAGACCATTTTATCATCCAAGGAATCCAATATTATTTGTTAAAATCAAGAATATTGTTGGGAAGTATAGATTTCCAAAACACCCAAGGGCAATAATTAATTTTACAAAAATTCACCCTCCACAAAAATCTCTAATTCTTATCTATATATATTTGTGATCTCTAGGTTTTAAAAGAGAGAAGTGGAAGAAAGAGAGCATTTTTATACCCCAAGAAAAAGAAAAAAAAAACCCAACTTTCAATTTTTTGTATTTTGTGTTTACTGTTTGTGTTCTTCCTTGCTTTTGTAATGGAAGATCATAGGGATGACTCAAACAGTCCGAATCACAGCTTCGAGCGGGTGGAGCCACGGTCACGGTGGACACCGAAGCCGGAGCAGATTCTGATTTTGGAATCTATTTTCAACAGTGGAATGGTTAATCCTCCAAAGGATGAGACTGTTAGAATTAGAAAGTTGCTTGAGAAATTTGGCTCTGTTGGAGATGCCAATGTTTTTTACTGGTTTCAGAACCGTCGCTCTCGGTCTCGTCGCCGCCAGCGTCAACTTATGGCGGCAACGAGTCAGCAAAGTGGCGATGCAATTCATTACGACGGCGGTTGTGGTGGTGACAGTGGTAGTGTAATGAATTTTGCTGCATCGTCTTCTTACCTTGGAGGAGGAGGCTCCTCCTCCTCAGCTTCTGCGGTTCGAGGAGACGACGGCAGCAGTGGAGGTTTTTCGATGTCGGGCCATACAGGTTTCTCTGAAATTGATCAACGGATGGTTGTGAGTCCATCGTTTTGCCCTTTGGAAACCTCAAATTTAGAGTTCCAATCAGGTATTGCTATGCATGTTTCTTCAAACCCTTATTTCTCAAATACCTACAAAATTTTAAAATAAAAAATAAAAATTATATTCACATACCATGTTAGATTAACTACAAACCCAAAATTTTAAAAAGGAAAATTATAGTAAAATTAATCTTTAATTCAGCTTTTTCATGAGAGAGTTCCAATGAATTCTCTTTTTCTTTAACTGTGAGAATCAAGACCAGCATAAACTTTTTATTGATGTGACACTAACAATAAATAAAGAACCTTTGGGTGTGTGTGTTTTTTCTTTTTATTAAAATCCTTAATTTGACAATTACAAACACTTGACAAGGGAAGTTCTGAAAAATTGATGTTGGGTGTCTAGGTTGTTGATCTAATGGTTTGGACATTAATTTAAATTTTGTAAGAACATGGAAACAAAAATGTCTTTTTTGGGAATAAAAAGAAGGGTTTTTATTTTTTATTTTTATTATTTTTTTAATGTTGAAAATGATGTTTGGTGTTTGTTTGTTTGGAAGGTTATATTATAATATTCATAAATGGAGTTGCAACAAAAGTGCCAAAAGGTGCAGTGGACATGAAGGCAATGTTTGGGGAAGAGACAATGTTAGTTCATTCATCAGGACTCCCAGTTCTTACCAATCAATTTGGAATCTCTCTGCACACTTTGCAGCATGGTGAAAGCTATTTTCTGGTAATTATTATTATTACTCTTTCTCTTTTCTCTGTTTTTGAGCAGTTTTTCTATTTTTTTATGATTGAAAGTTATAAACAGATCTGATGCATACAATCAAAGAGAATTTGCTTATGTGAGTTTGAAATTTTTGGGTTGTGTTTTGTTGAGAGGTGTTTAGTGAATTTGTATACTTTCATTTGTTGGTTCTCATTTTTTGGATGTGCTGATGGAATTAATTATGAGGGTTTTTGAGGAATTAGTTAGTTAAGATGTGTTTTTTGAATTAGGAGGTTATAAGAGGGTCCATTTTAGGTTTGGAGGAAAAGTGTGTGTGCGCGCGTGCTTCTTTGAGAGATCCCTGGTTCGAGGCCGCTGAAAAACGCTTAAGCTACAATACCCTTCGAAGTATCACGGTGCCATACCTAGGGACGTGCCAGTGGTGCGATGGGTATAAGGGAATGAAGCTCCAATTTCCCGGTTTTCAAAAAAAAATGTTGGATTTGTGTAGGAGTAGTGAATGAACGGTACGACTATATTCCGAATGAGAGATCTTGAGAATATTTAAGTATGGTTCAAAAATGCTTAAAAGAATAGATAGTTTTGGACCAAAAACATCTTTCGCTTGTCGGAAGCTAGACCATAGGAAAATCAAAGTTAAATGTATGCTTGACTTGAAACAATCTTATATTCGATAACCAAGTTGGTTGTAGAGAATAGAGATAGTCTTTACTCCTAAAAACGTACCGTTCAGTGAACAATGCAGTCGATTGGAAGAGATGTAGGAAATTAATGTTGAGGTCGTTCAAACTAAATTCACATTTTGAATTATACTGGATTTGAAGCATTATAAAAGTTACTTTGCTCAAAGTATATGGAGAATGAAACTAATTGAAGTTAGTTTTATGAAGGGAGATTTGTGAAAAAGAAAAGTAGAAGTACAGAAAGATACTAGGTTAAGCGTGTGTCTAGAAAGAGGGTATGTGAAAGAAAAACAAAACAAGTGTATATAGATAAAATAGTGACATAAATCCTATCAACGTAATAAAATAGTGACATAAAATAGTTTTGGAGATGTGCTCCCCTCAAAATCATACGATCAAGTTGGCTATGGAGATTAATTTCTTAGGCGACGACCTCCAATTTTTTCCTTCTAGTCCTATGATGTTTTTTGATATCCACAATTTAGAAACAGGTCAATGGTACCCAAATTTAAATGAGAAATTTTTCCGTAAAGCGAGACATCAATAACAAAATACGTAGAAAACAAACATCTCAACTAGAAAAGAGAGTATCCATGTAAAAAAAACAGCTATAAAAGAGTGGTAAATAAAATATTCAAACCAAAACAAAGATGGAAATGAGAAAATTGCAATTAATTAACATATATATTTTGGACTACCCTTTAAAAAAAGCACACTGACTACTCATAAAAGTTTCAAAGCATGCCATAATTTGGTGTAGATTTATGCAAATGAATCCAAATGTTGTCCTCAAATTCAGGAATAAAAGTATATACTATGTGCATTAATTGACTAAGAATCTTTTGGTTTGAAAAGAAAGAATATACACACACACATGAACAACATAAAATAACATCAAACTACAAAACTTGAAACTTTCAATTGAAATTATATTCATATGAATCCATATAAACCCTTCTCTTCCACTTCAATTTTTAAGACCTTTTTTTAGTAAAACAGCGAATGGAGGTGCTAAGTTTTTTAATACATATAAACTTTAAGATTACTATGTCAAAAACATTTAAACAAACAAAACAAAATTTCAATTTAACAAAGACATCAATATAGAAATAAAGGGAAATACATCCTTATCATTTACACTTCTATTTTTTAATTTAACAATATTTAAGATTCAAACTTGTAATCAATTGGTTATTAAAGAATACATAATTGCACTAGAGTACTACTCATTTTGATTATAATTTACACTTCTTGAATAAGCTATAAATGTGTTATAGTTTGTACATATATTTATATGGTAGACAACCTTTGTATTTCATAAATATTGTCATCATTAGAATCAAACCTTTAAGTTTAGAAATCAAACGTAATAAATATTTTATCCTCTAAATTATTTTAAATTAGCTAAAATTTATTGACCAAATTAGCATTACTTAAAAAATAACTAGTGAGAACTAGAAAAAGAGACAACAATTCAAATGAGTAGACATGAATGTGATGTGTTTGGCAGAAAAGAAACTTTCCAGGATTCCATGAAGTTTGTCAACTTGAAATGTTGTTGAAGTGGCCATGTCATATGATAATCTTTGATATTCTTTGATTTATATTCCATATTCAATGAATCCAAAAAAAAAAAAAAAAAAAAAAAAACCAAACACCAAAACAAAAGCCTAAACAAAAAAGAATGATGATGATGACTTTAAGATTATTTGTGTTGGAATTTTGTTCTCACAGGTTTCAAGGCAGACATGAGTTAGGAAAGTAACCAGCTGCTGCAGCAAATCAACAACAAAACAGCCTCTACCAACAAGAAAATTTATAAGAGATCTCAGATGTTCAAATGATTTGCCTTTTTTTTCTTTTTTATAATTTCTTTAGCTTTTTGGTGTTGATGTTTTAATTTGGGGTTTGGTTTCTTTTTTAATGTTCCTCTGGGAAATTGGATATGAAATAAAAGCACTTTAGCATAAAGCTTATTGGCTAAAATGTACCCATTTCAATATTTATATACATAAATATGTCTCCTATTTCTTTAATTCATTCTCTCTTTTTTGGTATGTTTATGCTATGAAAGGCCAATTTCTTGGCTACTTTCAAAAACCTAAAAAGAAGTTTTTTCATCCAATCGATGGTTCCAATGCTATGGAACCATTTCTTGGTATTGTGCACTTGGAATACAACTCATGATTTGGAAAGGTTTGACTCATGAAAGGAGTATATGGAACCATTTCTTTGCATGGTGCCATTGGAATAAATGTTTAGATATGCTTCTATGCACTTTAACTATTTTCGTCTTATTTTATTGTGAAAATTAATTATTAAACAGATTGTCAACATAGATTAATATATATATACAAGTAATTAATTGTTTACAAGACTCTTAATTGACCAATAAATCAACCCATAGAAATTTTTAGAGGGCGCTAAAAAAATGGAGAAGCAAAGGATATCGAAAATAAAGTCAAAAGGAAGAAAATGAAAGAGGCTTGAAAGTACAATCTTTTGCTGAGTAAGAATGAAAGAAAAATGATTAGATATCAGTGTTTGTTGAGTAGGGAAGACAAATGAAATTAATGTCTGAAGTGAAGGGTAAAAAATAAAGTGAATATGATATCTGAAATGTCTGAAGTGAAGGGTCAAGAATAAAGTGAATATGATATCTGAAAGGCCTGACCACACGTCATATCCTATTAAATCAGACCAATCATTGATGAGGCCCTTACTTTTTGTGCATCTAGAAGTAATCGCGAGAGAGGTAATTCATAGCCAAGACAAACAAGAACAAGCATAAGGAATCTACCTTGGTTAGCTTTGTGTCAGATACCACGGTTAGCTTGGTTTCTACCTTAAGGGCGGTTGTTGCTAGGTTTTTTATATGTACGCACTACTCCATTTTTTGTTGAATCCTTTTAGGATTAGAGTATAACGCATTTCCAGCTAATTTTTTCGAAAACATTTTCAATATCAAGCCATTAAAAAAAATCCACGCGCTCCGAAGGGCCTAACCACGCGTTGAGTTATTCCTTCAAAGTTGAATAAAAATAACCTATTATGACAAAGAAAGAATAGGGATCTCTTCTTTTACCTTTCTAATCAACCAAACACCCCTTAGCTTATTTTGGTTTTTAAACTTTTAAATTTCAAATTTTAGTCTTTGTACTTTTAAAAACAAAACTTAAATTGGTTGTAGGATAATTTTGAAGTTAATATTAGTCAAATTGATTCAATAATTTTAATATAAATAATGATAAAGTGCAAATATATTTCTAATATTTATGGAAGAATAAAGTCATTTTTATTCAAAAAAATTGACAAAAATTTACCATAGCTATTAATGGCTTTTCGAAGGTACAATAGCTAAAGTATTCAAACATTTGAAAATTTATCAACTAAAATGAAACAATCTTAAAATATAGACACTGAAATAGTAATTTTGTACATTATCTTTACCAATAGAATGACGGTTTGTAATGACCTTATTTCTAAATGTTATCACAATTACATTTTTTTTTAAAAAATGTTTACACACTTACATTTGATGTCATACACTGAAAAATAAGATTTTATATTTATATTTACATCACATACCTTTCACAGAGCTGATTCAATAACAAGTGCTCAATAGAAAGGTAAGAAAGTGATAAAAACGAATTATAAATTTTTTAGCCTACTTTCTTACTTATGGCATGCAAAGGCTTTAATTATCTTTTTTTTTAGCTTGAAGCTTTACCTACTTTCTAATTGTGTGGATTTAAAGCTTATAAATTTTATATTAATTGTTACTTGGTCAAACGAATCTTATGCAAATTAGTTATTTCTATTTTTTTAAAAATACTAACATAATTAATGGATTATTTTTAATCAAATACGGGAGGAAATATAACTTACCACAAAATTCTCATTTTAGGAAGACAAAAATGAAATAACAATGAATTTAAAAGAGTAAACCTATTTCAACCCATAATTCGAGTCAAGACAAAATAAAATATGAAAAGTTGTGGATAAAGGAAACTCTAAAAGCATTTGTAGGTGTTCTGAACCGACGTTAATACATAAAAAAATGATAGGTTCCCTACGTAGAAAGTCAATGATAATTAAACATTAAATTAGTTGACATTAAAAATTATTTGGGGATTAACCCTATCAACATATTAATTGAGGAACAAGAACTTACATGATGTACTAGCTCTAGTTAGATTCATTTTAAATTCTATTACCGGAAAGTGAGGCAAAGAATATGAATGGTATAAGCTTGGAAAGAATGTTTATGTATTTGATTAAAAGAAAATTTTGTACAATTGTAACAATTTTCACATATTGTAGGCTATTTTTGTCAGTAATTTTTTCCTCTTCAATTTGGAGTTTTACCTCATAAATTCTTGTGTTTTCTATTGTGTGTTGTTTTACTTTAATATCTTAGATGTTTACCGATTCTTAGTTGGCAATAGTGGGAGGTTTTTTCTTTTCAATAAGTGATATCAAACTTTTGGTTCGTAGTTCTGGAATTTCTAAATAATACTTTATGGTTGCAACATATCTGTTGTTCAACATATTAAAAGAATTTTTGAACGAGTTATAGCTGGTATTGTGAATATTGTGTGTTATTCACTATTTGTTGATTTGTTATAAGAGAAATATATATGTCAAAATTTATTTGTACATCTCAAGTCCGAGTAAAACATGTGTTGATTCAATCTAGATTATATAAAGACTTCAAAGAAAAGACTAAGTGGTGATGCTTAGTGAAGTAATGATGATGGGGCACTAAAGTGGTGGTTCGAGCAAATGTTCTAAAGAATTCTTGCAAGTGTGACGAAAAATGAGAGGAAATGAATTTGAGAGTTGCAAGTACAACAAATTAAATTTGACTAAAGAAAATTCTTCCAAATGATCTAGTTTCAATGCTTAGTTATTAACTTTAGGTTTTCTCTTAAATAGATTTTTAAACCTTGACTGATCTCTTCCCTTTTTTTCTTTCTTTCCAAATATCTTGTCACACATGGTTAGTGTGTGAATCACCCAGCCTCCAAATATCTTGTCACACCTTCGATCATACCAAATAAAAATCCCTTGAGTACTTTTATTCATACTTCTTAGAATGGTCCTTTTTGTGAAAGAATCACTTACCCGAACGACAAAGAAACTTTCTTTATTCATTTAGTTTACTTACGATCTAAATGCCCACATGGTTAGTATTAATAACTTAAGAACCTGTTTGATGGCCATTTTTTTTTTTTGAAATTTAAGTCTACAACAACTACTTTACAATAGGTTCTTTCTTACTTAAATATCTACATCTTACCTATATTTTAAGAAATCAACCCCAAATTTGGAAACAAAAAAAAAGTATCTTCTAAAAGCTTGTTTTTGTTTTTGAAATTTGGTTAGTATTCACCTACTTTCTTAAAGAAAGATGAATACATCGTAGGAAAGATGGAGCATATTGTAGGAAATTTGAGTAGAAATAAGCCTAAATTTCAAAAACTAAAAACAAAAAAAGCCTCATTTGATAACCATTTGGTTTTTTGCTTTTAGTTTTTGAAATTTAAGCCTATTTTTACTCAAACTTCCTACAATGTGTTCCACATTTCCTACAATATATCCATCATGTTGGGCTTTTGGAAAAATATTAGAAGTGAATTTGTTCCACATCGAAAAGATGGAAGGTAGTGGTGTACTGTAAGTTTAGTGTACTTTAAGTTTAGTGTACTGACTCTAGTTAAATTCCTTTTGTATTCTCTTGTAGAGAGTGACACAAAGGGTGTGAGTAGTATAAGTTTTTGAAGAGAGTGCTTTTGTAATTGGAGTCGGGGAGAGAATTCTGTGTAATTGCAATAATTTTTCAAATAGTGGAAGTTCTTTCTGTCCGTGGTTTTTTCTCCAATTTTGAGTTTTTCCACGTAAATCCTTGTGTTCTCTATTTTGTTATTTTCTTTTAATTTCTCAATTATTTTCTGCTTATTTCTCCTATTATTAGGGAAGGTTTTCCCCAACAAGTGGTATCAGAGCTTTAGGATTGTAGTTTTTTGAATTTCTGAGTATGCTCTATGGTTGCAGCTTTGGAAGAACTTTCACATCAGAAAAGAATTCTTAAAACAAATTACAATTGGGTGCTTTTCATTGCTTGCATATTTTCTAGGATTGAAGCAAAAATGGCAGCCTTTATGAGTTCGATGAAATTTGATGTGGAGAAATTTGATGGAATGATGAATTTTGGCTTGTGGCAAGTGCAAGTCAAAGATGTGTTGATACAATCTGGATTACACAAGGCTTTGAAGGGAGGACCAAGTGGTGGTGATTCTGAAAAATCAAGCGGTGATGGTGGTTCAACAAAGTCTAGTGGTGGTTCCAGCAAAGGTTCTAAGAAGTCCAGCATGAGTGATGACGAATAGGAGGAAATGGATTTGAGAGCTGCAAATGCCATCAGATTAAATTTGGCTAAAAATGTTCTTGCTAATATGCATGGAATATCAACAATCAAAGAGTTTTGGAAGAAGCTTGAAGCGATGTATCAGGCAAAGAGCATTTCAAATTGGTTGTACTTGAAGGAGAAATTTTACACACTGCGAACGGAAGAAGGTACGAAAATCTCAGATCATCTGAGTGTTCTCAATGGTGTTGTCTCTGAGCTAGAGGTTATTGGTGTGAAGATAGAGGACGAGTATAAGGCACTAAGGCTTATCTTGTCACTTCCCCCTCCTTATGAACATATGAAGCCAATCTTGATGTACGGAAAAAAGTATTTAAATTTTGTAGAGGCTACTAGTAAACTTCTATCAGAAGAAAGAAGGCTGAAGCTTGATGAGCATACTTCACAAGAGGATCCAGCACTTGTAGTTGGCAATTGGAAGAAGAAGAAAAACTTTGTGTGAAAGAGAAGTTGCTGAGAATGTAGACAACCTGGTCACATGAGAAATAATTTTCCTAACAGAGCAAGTTCGTCAAAGGGCTCTAGTTCGGATGCTGAGTGGTCTCTCTTGTCGGGGGATCTGATGACTTCCTATGAAGAAATCATCATCATCATCATGGTATGTCTGCTTTGCCATGATAGAGGATGTGATGTCAGCGGTTCCACAAGTTTGCACACAGGCATTGACTTGGCGGTTATGCAAGGTGTATGATAAAAGTTATGTTGATGGCTGAAGAACTTCCAAGTAAGCCAAGTAGGTGGAAGTTGCACCATAAATTTCAGCAAGGTGTATCGACATCTGACGAAGAATATAAATCTTGGAATGTGAGATTTCAAGTGTTATATTTTTTTATGGTGGAGTATGTTACAATTCTCAGGGTTGAGAATTATAATTATCAGAGAAGATAATGTTGCAGTAGAAGATGTGGATTCTCCAAATATCTTGCCAAGGTGGAATGTGTTGGGCTTTTGGCAAAATATTAGAAGTGAATTTGTCCTACATCGGAAAGATGCAAGGTAGTGGTGTGCTCCAAGCACTATAAAAGGAGCATGTGAGACTTTGGTTTCAAAGCATTCCAGTCAGAATAAGCGCCACTTTAAGCTTAGTGTACTGACTCTTAAATTCTTTTTGTATTATCTTGTAGAGAGTGAGACAAAGGATGTGAATAGTATAAGTTTTGAAGAGAGTGCTTTTGTAATTGGGGTCGAGGAGAGAATTCTGTGTGATTGTAGCAATTTTTCACATAGTGAAATTCTTTCTGTCCATGGTTTTTTCTCCAATTTGGAGTTTTTCCACGTAAATCCTTGTGTTCTCTATTTTCTTATTTTCTTTTAATTTCTCAATTATTTTATGCTTATTCCTGCTGTTATTAGGGCAAGTTTTTCTCAACACATCATTCCTTAAAGAAAATATGGGGATGCTAACCAACTTTAAAAAACAAAAACAAAATTTTGGAAGCTACTATTTTTTGTTTTCAAATTTTGGTTTGATTTCTACAAATATATAAGTAAGATGTAGATATTCAAGTAACAAAAGACATAAGGTAAGATAGTTGTTATAAGCTTAAATTTCAAAAATCAAAAACAAAAAATCAAATGGTCATCAAAGGGGCCTAAATGATTATCAAATGGAGGCTTAGCAACTTGTACATAGTGTTTTTAAGCCTAAGTACACTTCTAATTAATGAAGAGTGATGATCTCAGACCTGAGTTCGAGATGAAAGACTTTTAGTCAACAAAGAGGATGATAGGAAATGGAAATAAAATTAAACAAATTCAAAAAATAATTATAAATATAATCACTTAAAAAAATTAGCAACCATGGTCATTGACATTAATAGTAATATTGTATTAATAAATATTTATGATACACTATTAAAATGTATTAATAACTATCTCAAAAAAAAAAAAGTATTAATAACCATGAATGAAATATTTTAAAATTTGTCTAGATTTATAATTATTTTGTGAGAAAAGTCTATCCAATACAATTTCTCAATTAAAAAAGACATCAAGCTGAACACTTTTTCCAATATTCAACCTGAGTACTTAAGCCAAAGTGGTCAAACATTTTAACATAGAAAATAGTAAGGTTGTTGCAACTCTCTTAGCCTAACACTTCAGAATATTTTGTAAGCAATATCCCACAACCCAGCAAGAGACCAAAATCATGAGAAACATCCCTTTACCATAATTTTATACGTAGCCATGTGCATGGAATGATCTTCTATGGATAGAATTAATTTGGGTGACTAAATGAGTGTTGTGAGTCGTTTTACGAGTGAAGAAGACCACACTACAAAGCCTCAAAATGTACCCTAAGGTATGTTAAAGGCTCTACGAATAAATGATCCGTACATACCAAATCAGCACACTTTGATCATCCAATCATAAGCTATGTTGGTCCGAACTACGCTTAGATTTTGACAAGAGGTGCTCGATCACAACATACGTATTCATCTTATATGGCAATGTGATAAGTTGACTTAAATTTATATAAAATAGTAAATTGTGGAAAAAGATTTAAGTGGGTGGACAAGAAAAACTAGGTCTGGAAGATGTAAATTTCTATTATTAATTAAAGCAATATATAATACAAGGAAGTTGCTAAGTGGGCGTAATTTCAGCACCCCATACTCACACTTTAACCACAATATTAAATAACAAATAAATTGAAATATAATTGCAACTAACAGACTAAACTTAGAAAAGAAACTGCTGCACTACCATCCTTGGATTTAGGAGAAGTGAGATGAACCCACCTTATTTGATTTTACAAGTTGGAAGTCTTTTTGTTGTAGTGTCATCGTACTATCTTCCACTTAAGCTCACATGAATATTCATGTGAGCTTAAGTGGAAGATAGTACGATGACACTCTACAACAAAGACTTATCAAGCAATATAAGATCAAAAGAATACTTGTATGCAAATTTAAAGAAATGTAGCTTTTTGCATACATAGCATTGGTCGATGTCATTCTTATTAGTTAAGATGAAAGCTTAGAGTCAAGTGTCACCCAAAGGTGATGATTACATATATATTCATCAAAAAAAGGTTTTTTAACATTAAGGAGAATATATCATGTCTTTCCTTTTGAAGTTTGAACTCATCCAAAAATTCCTCATACATACGAACAGAAATGCTAGCATTCACTTAAAAATCATAAATCTTTTACTTGAATAATTGACAAGGTATGTTGTTCACATTCACAACAATTCTTCTCTTGAAAAGATTATAGTAAAGTTTCCCTCGAATAATCAACCATCACAACATTTGTTCAATGAAGCTCAATTAGGGCTTACTCACACATCAACATTTCCTTCGTGCTTCATTAGTTATGTAACCTTATATTATCTAATGGAGTGTATAAAACTCCTAAAACTTAATCAAGTATATAGTATAAAAAAAGAATTTAATTTTAAAATGGTGAACACAGAGAGGCATCAATATCTTAAGATGACATGTTGATGCTCTTCTATTAAAAAGTTGTAGAGATCTCTTAACATTTATAAAATAGATAGACTACTTCACTCATTAAGTTAATTGGTTTTAAGATGAAATCTATAATATCTAACATGATATCAAAACCGAGTAAACGAAATGAATATTATGTCAAAATTAATGAAATTGGAATCTGATCTAAGAATAATAATTCAAAGAAATGCACTATTTTGAGGTGGCAAATTGATGATCCTATATTACTAAGTGAGAAGATCTGTTGGAGATATTCACCTTGTAGCAATTATCTCACATTGAAAATGTGAGGATTCTTCGTCATCTTTACAAGAGATATGGATTACTGTTTTCATTGTCAATTGCTTTTGAAGTGGAAACTCATATTATAAAATAAGGTCTAACAACCTTTATAACAAATGTAGACTAATTCTCGTATTATCTAATACCCATACATATAAATATAGTCTACCTTAAACCTAAGTACACATAAACATAGTTTTGATTTTCCAAAAAATCTCATACCAATAAAAAATGTTGGCATTTACTTATACATCATGAATCTTCCCTGTTTTCAATATAAGACAAACTTCTCATTTCCACAATTACTTAAAAATAAACCATACATACATCCAAATCCTTTCCATCTTTCTATGAAGTGTGTACTTTCATTTCTCAATCTATCTCCATCTCTATTATTATACTCAATTTAAAAAAAACTAGATATTCGCTAATATTTATGATCTAATAAAAAATTATCCACTGACAAATAAAAAATAATATTATAAGAAATTAGCAATATTTGGAATAAAAATAATGTTGGAAGTTGATGAAAAACTGCATGGTGAGTACGTGGATTAGAAAAGCTTCAAAAAAACGATACAAAGAAATCAGCAAATTGAATTTGCCTGCCGACCAATATACCCAATCTCTATCTGACGGATGTTTTTTTTTCTCATTATTTTAAACCTAATTTATTTTAGTTTTAAAAAGCACATTCTTTGAGAATTTTTTAATTTTATAATCACTATCTAGCATTCTCCACTATTTATTGTTATTGTTATTATTTTCACTCTTTTGGTTAAATCCACCAATGAAACTTGATCAATTTTTGGGTTTAGGAATCCAATGTGTGTGCTTTTGTTTAATCCAAGCTTATGATTTGATGCTTCAAAATTAATCCACAGTGGTGATTGGACATATAAGAATAATTGAAGTTTTCTTTATAGAAATAATTAAAGAGGTTGATTTGTTAAAATAGGAGGATTAGAGTTGTTTTGAGCAAGTCTATTTGCTAGCTTTTATTTATTATTGGGAGGATTTACATCAAATATTTAAAATAAACCATTTAAAACCAAATTAGTCTTATTTGATTTGTTCGTAGTTCATAGAGCCCATGTGACTGAAGAAAACTATAAATAAATTTACCTAATTCTTTTTATAAAATTATATGAGTTATCCATATATTAATTATTGAATGGTCTTACGATTGAATACATTTATAATCTCTAACTAAATAAGTTTTGTAGTATAATTAATTGGGTCATACAGGAAACCAATTTTTCTTGAATTTTTTTTTTAAAAAAACTTATTTATTTACACGAACAACATGAAGAGTAGATGGTGAAAACAAAAAGACTAAAATTAATTAAGATTAGGAACATAAGTTAGACCTTAAAATGTCAAGCTCGAAATAAAACATTTGCAATTTTGATGTTTAGTTTACTTCATTTATTTATGTTCTATATATCCTCTACTTATGTGCATGCTTGTGAGTTTTTAGTTAATTGTTTTGTCTCACAATCATAAAGCCGTCGAGTTTCCACCCTTATTTAACTAAGCTTCTACTTTTTCTTAGGGAGTTAAGAATATGGTTAATTCATACTTTCATTGATCGATTATTTGTAAAAAAGATTGTAAAAAAAATATGGATGAAAAGATGGCGGGTTGAGTTTTTTTAAAAAGTCAGACTTTTGGTGGCGGGCAATGCCCGCCACCAAAGATGAGCGCCGTTAATTGTTAACGATGGCGGGCAAATATGCCATCCATCAATTACTTTTGGTGGCGGGTTGTAATATGCCCGCCATCTTTTGTTAATGACTTTTTTAACCAAAATTTCCCGCTTCGATTTCACCTCTTCCCGCTTCCCTTTCACCTCTTCCCGCTTCTCTTTCTTCTCTTTAAACATGAACCCTCTTCTTTTTTACTTCTTCTCCTTTCTTCTACAAACTCTCTTCCAAAAATAACCATTGCACGCAATGTCGCTTGTGAGTGATCTTTCGTTTCATCATTGTTTTTGTTGTTGTAGTTGTAAAGCACTCATCATTATTGTAGTGTGGATTGTGTATTGTGATTTATTTCAATTTCATTTTCTTTCTTGCAAAAGTCGTATCATAGGAAGGAAATTGAAGTTCGAGAACTTGGATTTTATTTTCATCTTGTTGCAGGGGAGATTGTTTTGGTCTTAGAGGAGCTCCTTGATGAAGATGAAGTAATTCAATAGTATAAAGAAGCCAAACTTGTAAGATTCATTTTCTTTATTTATCGTACCCATCCATACTTGACATATCTGATGTGCTATTTTTTTTTTGTAGTTTTCCTCTAATTTTTGAAGATTTGTACTTTAGGGTTCTATGTTTTCTCTTGATCTTTGGTAGATTTTTGTTCTTTATTGTGCTATTGTTGATTTTATTATTGTTTTTGTGTTGATTTAAGTTTTTTTGTTTAGCTGTTCTGTTTTTTTGTTTAAGTCTTTGAATGATTGTTTAATTTTGGGTGTTTTGAAGATTTGATTGAATTTGAGAGATGGAGGTGTCGATTTCTCCGTAAAATACTGAAGAAGTGGTGGTAGAGATTATGAAACTACACAAATCTTTGCGTGTCTTCCTGGAATTGATGAGGTTGAAGAAGCAAGAGTTTTGATCAACAATATTTTAATTAGAATAAAATAGTATTGGTGGCGGACATTTGACTAAACTGACCACGCAACCTACTACCGAACCCTTGTACACGTGCGCACCTTCTGAACTAGATTTGAGTCTGATGTTATCGTTGACTCCAAGAGTCGTCGCCGCCACCACTAATATTCAAGGGTTCCGCGCCCATTACTATTCAAGGGTTTCTTGCTCATTAATATTCAGGGGTCTTGTGCCCATTATTATTCAACGGTCTTGTGCCCAATGTTGCTCAAGCCAATACTTGTTATTGTTATATTGTGAATTTTTTTTTTCTCTTATATACTCGCCTGTCAATCTCATGTAAGGATCCTTACTGAGTTTCAGACTCACACTTTTCTTCTATAGTTGTCCACAGGTACTCACGTGCTGCATTGGGATGACTGGTTATAGATCAGGCGACCATGGGATTTGTCCTTCACTTAAAGAGTCATAATTTATGTTGAGTCATTTTCTTCCGTATGAACTGATTTGAGACATTGTTACTTTTAAATTCTAGATTTGCACGTTTTTATTATGTTTTCACTCGGGTACCCTATTGAACTGATTTCTTAACTTTGAATTGTTTGTTTAATGAAGATTTTAATAAACGAATGTGGTTGTTTTTACCTATTTAATAAACATGTCTGGTTGTCACAATTTAAGTCCATGCATTGTAGTAGAGACCCAGATGAGACCTTAGATTGGGTCGGGTCTCAATCTAAGAAATATGTGTGAAAATCATGACGAAGATGGCGCAATCATAACCTCGAACCTAAACAAACATTGCTAGTCTTGGAGCAAGCCAAATGATAAAGTTATAACCCACAAACGAAAGATAGTGGATAAGTTGCTAAGTGTACTTATGTCACTTGAATCTTAATGATTAGTGCAAGTAATCATCCACAAAAAAGTAAAAAACATATGACATGCTAATTTTAAACAAACAAAATTTAGAGACTTGTTACATATTATTTCTCACTCTCTCACTTTTATTTCTTTCATAACTTTCTCTCTAAAGAGGGAATACAAAATACTCTATTAAAAAAAACCCTTTAAAATGGTACAACATGTAAGTAGACATACATGATCCAAATCAAAGAACAATAACAAGTAAAATTGGAAAGCAAATTATCCACTCTCCTCTACATAAAAAAAATGGTAGCTATTAACATAATACCTTACATTTTGAACCAATTTTTGTTTTGTATATTCCTTTTCTAGCTATGTCTTATAACTATAATCTAAAAAATAAGATGTTACGAGGTTCAAATCACCCCAAATATATAGGCATGCAATAGCATATATGGAGGCTGCAGATACATTAATTGGACTTTAGTTATGGTTTTGGGCTTTGAACAATTCATGGGCTCCCCTTCTACCTACTATATAGTATAGACCATAAATCAAAATCTAATCTAATTTTTAGGTGGTTTATTTAATTTAAGCTTTTTAGAAGTAAATGTGAGAACTTTGCAAATTATACTTCTTTTTGTAATGAGATAGATATCTTATAATGAATTTTCTAGTTTGCATGTAAAATTTTGATTTTAGATGGATAAAAATTGCTCTTTACAATCTTTTTACACTCCTATTTAGTTTAGTTTTTTTTTTTAACTAAACACTCCTATTTAGTTTAGTTTTTTTTTTTAACTAAACACTCCTATTTAGTTTCTTCTTGTAAGAAGTATATTTTTGTTTTTATCTTAATTTAATTTCATTTTTTTTATTATATGATTTTAAGAAAAGTGGTTAAACCAGTCTTTCATAATTATAGTGAGACTACAAATTAACTTAACATAGTTTTATTGATGAATATGTGAAATATTTCATATATTTTTTATGGTTGTATCGTATTTTTTTATCTTCTTAGTTTTGATTTTAAATTCTTTTAAAGTGTTTATCTAAATAAATCTTGAGTCCATCGATTAAACCATTTGTTGATACTGAAATTTGGATCATCAAAATCACAATAAATTTATATATTGTATCAAGAATTGACTGTACCTTCAAAACAAGGAAACAAGCATCCTTGTGGTGTCAAGTCTTACCAACTCCCATGCTCAAGTTAGTGATTGCAAAAATTTGAAGAACTTTAGTGACTTTTATAATACTTTAATTTCTCAATTTAAATGAATATTTAATCGCTTGACTTAATGTGTAGCAAAATGCTCAATTAGTTATATGCTCATTAACACCATCAATTATGATGAACAATACTCTCCCTATAACGCCGTGTGGGGGCTTGAACTTGGTCTTCTAGCACTCTACTTACTACTTTTTTTTACTACCTATTAGGGGAGGGAGACAATTACCGATTCTTGGGATTGAATATGTGATGCTGGTATTGAATTGGTTTACAACCAAATAATGAAACGTTTCAAAAAAAAAAACAATAAAACTATTGCACCACTGATTTATTCAGTCTTCAACCTTATTTTGGGTTTAGAATGCTTCTCAAGTCTCAAAATGTAAATCTTAAAACTTGAGAAGCATTCTAAACCCAAACAAAGATATTAACTTCAAGTATATAAGAAAACTCATTTTAACAATGAGATTATAGAAGCATATACTTATAACCAATGGATTCGGTTCAAATAATCATTCCATTTTTATTGAACTAAAAAAACTTTTAAAAATGTTTATGTCTTGCTGTACAAGTTTAGCACATCCGAAATTGGAAACAATAATTCGAAAGGTTATAATGTGGTTTTAGAAGAAAATAAATAAAGGTGGTGATTTGATTGGAGAGAAAACATAAAAAAAAGAGTAATAATAAATAAATAAATAATTAGTAATAAAGGTAATCGGAAGGTCAAGCTAAAATGATTTATCAAAGAATATATTCAAATATTAATAATTGAGGGATTTGCTACAATTAACTAATGTTGTTATTTTATTTTAGAAAGGGAATCTTAGATATTTTTAGAGTGGCCCTTAGTACTTTTATTTTTTTTTTATGTTTTATTAAAAAAATAACCAATATCTTTTTTTTTCTGTACTAAAAAAATCTATATTTTAAAATGTAACTGTAACGTTTAAATTTTCTAAAACAAATAAAAAATTTCCACAATGTTAACACGGAGTGGGTGTTTGGGTGCAGGTGAAATGAGATGAAGTGAGATAAGAGAAGATGTTAACAATAAAAATAATCTTGTTTAGGGTATAAGGAGATGACACAAAAATATTGTTTGAGTATGGGAAGGGGAGATGAGATGTTAGGGTACCTAGTACTTTTTTTTATTCTTATGAATTTTTAATAATTAAATTATTTTTAAATATTTAGTTATTACCACAAGTATAGAAATAAAACCAGTGTCATAAATACATGGTAAGTAATATAAAATAAATATCATACCATTTTTTACCATATTATGTTCATATTCAAAAGAAATAAAGTTTCGATGATATTATGTATGACCTAACAACCATGAGCTTAAATTTTTTAATCTCTTACATCAATATATTCTTGAGTTAAAAAATAATAATGAGCAAAAACTTAAAGACAATAAAAATACAATAAAAATGAAGTTTGACTAATCTAAAAGATTTGTAAACTATTTTTTTCAAGATTTGTTAGACTTAAATTATAAAAACAAATTTTAAAATACCAAAATTCTCTTTTTAAAAAATAGTGAGTTAAGAAATAAAAATAAAACTATTTGATTTAACTAGTCCTTATAAAATCTGGATAGCCATTTTTATTTTTATTTTACTAAAAAAGAAACTAATTTCTTATATCTTTTATACATTCACATTCATATTATTGAATTTAATGACATTTTTATTATAATTTTTTAAAAAAATATATAAACAAATAAAATGGAGAAAAAGAAGAAAAAAGAAAAGATGATATGAGAAATACCTCGGGCCAAACAAAGTGTTGAAGTCCAACATCTCATCCCATCTCATCTCACCTCATCTCGTCACATCTCACCCAAAAATGAACACACGCATAATATACATTCAAACTACGACAATATTTTTTTCCTTCGATTAATATTAATTTTTTGTTGGGCCTTTTACAATTTTCAAGTTCATGCGTTCAAAAATTTTAAAATATTAATGTAAATAAATTTATTATAGCCTATCAATTTAAATTTTTAGAATGATTGTTAACCAAATAACTAATTCAACAATCTTAATTCTGAATGTACGTTCATAAATCAAAATGTTATAGATTTTTGTCCCATTTAAAATTACAATTAAATTTAAAAAAGAACAAATTAATGATGATTTAACATCGTTCACTATCAAATTTCTCATCATAGCCTTTGGAATGATCTACTAGACAGGTAAATATTTATGTGATGACCGACAAAATAATGCTACATTTTTTAAGTGATAAAGTTTCCCATTTTAAATAATTAACACAAATGGACCTTAGCTCTTATAGGCCCAATACTTTTGTTCTTTAGATCTGAGTTTTAACCAACCTTCAATTGTATAGTATAGGCTCTTAAAATCCTAACCCATTAGAAATTATTTTAAAGGGACATGACACATAAATGTAACTTGTAATGGATATTTTGTACTTTGAATTGACCCATAAATTTCCCATTTACATGTTCAACAACCAAGTTAAAGTTTTTATTAAATTAATATATTATTATAAAAAAAAATATAAGTCAGTAGTCATCTAAATCAACAGAAGCTCACATGATTAACTTATTTATAATTTAAAAATACTAATGCAAATAAGGGGTTTTTTTTTTAACTTTTTTTTTAACACACTTCAAGAACAAGAAGTGTCTCTTCTAAAACTTCATGAACCAAATAGCACTAGTTTCAAAACTTGTCAATAACCAAATAGCACTAGTCTCAAAACTTGTCTAAAATATATTTTAGGTTAAAATATGTAATTTGAAATTAGTTCTATTAATTTAAAATATTTATTTCAAATGTCTTTTAATTACTATGTTTTCAATATAGCTTAATACTCATTTCTCTAATGAATTTAAAATTAATTATAATCAAAATTTGTTTAATAATAATAAAATATTTAATATAAACAAATTTATAAAAATAAATTCATCCGATAACAAGTAATAAAAAAATAACAATCCTGTCATATAGTCAATTTTAAACTTTATATTAAAATACATGGTTTAAAATTTTGACACTTATAAATACTTAATCTAAAATAATACAATTCTACAGTAACAAGATGGACTTTGCTCGGATTAAGAATTTACCAAGGAGTTATGTACATAATTCAAAATGTTATCTTAACCTATATTTTAATTTTCTAAAAAAAACAACTGCTAGTTCAATTATTAATATATGACAGGATTGAAATATTATTAATATATATATATATATATTTATATTTATATATTTATATATATATTAAAATATTATTTTGATCCTACAATTTTTAAATTTATTTTAATTTAATTGTTTAAATGTCCAATTTTAAATCATCAATCAAGGATTAAGTTTTAAAATAATCTTTGTTGGTATAATGTTCACAAAGTGTTAAAATGAAATTAAAATAATATTTTTCTCTCTCCTTTTTTTTAAATACAAGTTAGGGGAAGAAAACCACAAATGTTGTAAAAAATGGTATATTTATTCTCATAAATGAGAATAAAATACCGATTCCGAAGATTGTACTCGTAATTATGATGTTGAACTGGATTTCCACAAAACAATGAACAATCAAGCCACCAACTCTTTCGGTATTTTTTTTCTCTCTTAAACCTATCTCGAAAATGATACTTTTAACACCAATTTAAATTTCACAGTGTAACATTACTCTTTCGTTGTCTTTGGATGCTTCATTACCCTTGTTTTTTTAAAAGAAAACACCAATTTAAATTTCACCCCTATCTTTGCTAATTGTACTAAAAACAAATTGAATACATAGGTTTTAGGTGTGGAGTAGAACCCACAAATAGGAAAAATAAATAACCATATGATCTGTCAGGTTGGGTCTACCATAGTTTGAAATGAGTTGAATAAAGATGGTATGTGGCAGAGGAACAGCCTTTTGTGAACATTAATTGCACAACCACAACTACAACCTCTCTTCTTTAATTCAAACACACAGCAATCAACACTCACAAAAGTTTTTTTCTTTTTTTTTCTTAATTCAATTATAATAGAAAAGAAAAATCCAAACTCATAACCTAGGAGTATACAGAAAAAATCGACAATCAAAATAATTCAAACTATCTAACCAATGGTTAGATTGAATTATAATTTTCTTTAAGTTGAATTGAATGATGATGTTATCATTTTTGTTGGATTTGATCTCATTTAACCCTATATGTGTAATATTAATCAGTAAAATAAATTTTTAGTATATTGATAAGAAACTTACACTAATAAGATGACTTAAATTTAAGTATAGTATCATACTTTTTATTTTTTTTTACATATTTACAACTATTACTTGAGTATTTAATATAAATGAAGAATTCAACCAACCCAGCCTAAAAAATAAGTTGGATTCAATTGGATAGATTGACATAAGTTAATCCAAACTATGTTGGTTACTCATAATTTGTTGGTTATGCTTTTAAAAACAAGCCATTTTTAAGAAGTCCAAAACTTTGAAATTATTTTGCTGAATTTTTTTTTTGGGCTTTGGGGTCTGTTCAGTACAAAACAAACACCCCCCCTCCCCCAGTAACAGATGTGGCTTTGACAAGTGTTTTGTTTCATTGCCCACTGTACATTGTAGATAGAGAGAAATTGGGGATTGTTTTAGTTTACAATTAGACTGTGGTTTTGATAAAGAAAAGTGGGGAAAGATTTTTTGGGTGTGGTTGTTTGAGAAGTAAAGTGATGTAGGTTTTCCATTTTATGAAGCTCCCAGTCCAAGGAAATCAATGAACTCCATTTTGATCCCATTGGTGTTGTTTTCCCACCCAGTTGCTAAGGATAGGTTGGTGGAGATCCCCGAATCCTCGGAGTTGGACTCCGAGCTCCCGGATGGGCGTGCGGGCATTACCTTCTCTGCTTTCATCCTGGCTCCTAGAACCAACCAAAACAAAAATGCATAATTAAGTGTTATATCTTTGGATCAAAATTAAAATATGTATATATATGGGTAACTTACTATGAGGCATGAGGAGGTTGGGGGGAGAGGTAGAGAGGGAAAGGTAGGTGGAGGTGGAGGCGGAGGCAGCGGATTCATCGACGGTGCTGGAGATGGTAGATTCAGAGGATACATTATTTTTGGGAGGAGGAGGAGGAGGTTTCCGCGAGGATCTTCGGTAAAGAATGGAGTGTTGTTGCCTATGTTTTCTAGCCATGATGACATGCCAATGATTCTTCACAGCGTTATCCGTTCTACCCGGAAACAAACGGGCAATCATGGCCCATTTGTTTCCGTACAATCTATGCGCACTCAAAAGCCTCTCTTCTTCTTCCTCCTTGAACGTCTTCCTATTGATCCTCGGATCCAACTGGTTAAACCACCTCAATCTACAACTCTTCCCTTTAACAAAAAAAAAACTCAAACTCAAACTCAAACACAAACAAGTAGCTAGACATATTATTATACCTGATCGGCCACGGAGATTCTGGGAAATCAAGTTCCAATTCTGGGGGCCGTAATGGGCGACAAGCTGTTTGAGCTTGTCGTCCTCGGCGGGTCTCCAATGGCCTCTAGCGCAAAGCTTAGTGCGAGGGTCGGTAGAAGCGGGAGGGGGCGGGGGATGTTGGCGTTGAAACACAATATTATTCATCATGGGAGAGGATCCGGAAAACAGAGGAAGAAGGGGCAGGGATATGAAGAAGCACCAGTGGGGTCTGTTACCTTCAACAACACAAATGCTTTCATTGCTCCAACTTTGGTTTTTGTATTCGTTTTTTGCTCTCCCTTTTTTGACGCCTTTATGCCTAAAATATGAAACTAACTATTTGTCTCTTTCTTTTTTCCTTTTCAAAATCAATTACCAACTTACTTTCTTTTCTTTTTCTTTTTTTTCATATATAAAGAAATATACATCCATGTCTTTATTCACAATACCAACTTACTTTTAGCCAACACTTTAAGTAATATGATCCTATGATTTATGACTATCACAAAAATCTTTATCTTAATTATGCTTCAATCAAAAAAATATATATATTTATCAAGTGTTTGAGGTAAAGGGAATGAAAATGGTTTGGAAAGAATCATGTTTACTACTTTTGTAATTATTATTTTAGTCTCAAACATATGTAATGATTCTTTATAGTTATTATCTTATTCTCAAATATACATAATCATCTTTCAAAAAAATATATACACAATTATTCTCTTTTGATATTTTTTTTTTTTATTCTTTTTCTACCAAATACTCCAAGCTATGTATTTGAAGGTCATAAGTTTAAATTTTTGTCTCCAATTATTATTGAAATTTTATTAAAATAAAAGGCATTTCTCTCCTTTATTTTTAAGCTCCAATTATTTAAATCTCTTATTTGGGGGGTAAAAGTACATTTCAATTCATTTGGCTATATTGTTTGATTTTCTCTCTCTAACTCTAATTTTAAATATTTCAAAAAAAACAACTTTCTGAATTATTTTATATTGTACTTTGTAAATATCTAAATTTTAGCATTGTGCTTGTACAAAATTTGAAAAGTAGTTTTTACTTTTAGTTCATTGTTAACTTTTTTCAATAAAAATTAGCTTCTATAGTGAAAATGTTGTATAATTAAATTTATCTTAATTTAAAATTTAAGGTTAAATTGATTATTCAATATAGTGTAAAGTTTCACACTCAAATCTTTATGAAGTTATTTAATTTTAATTAATATTTTGTTGGGAATTTGTTGTAGATAAACAATTTTACTATCTCTATTTTAATTTTGTACTTTTAAAAATAAAATATTTAATTTTCATTATTTTTAATCGGATTAACTTGATTGAAGTTATTAGTTTTACTTGATTGAAGTCATCCAAACATCAAATTGTAGATTGAAATATCACAAGTGAGTGAAATCTTCATTAGTGATTTTTGCTATATTTAATTTTTTCTAAAATTTTATCTATTTATTTTATTTTTATCATCCACAAAAGTCTCCAATTTTATTTTATTTTTAACATAATTTAATACTGATAATTTTTTTTGAAAGGAATTTAATACTGATAAGTCGTTCTTATATAAATTTTAGAAACATAATTATTTTTAAAAATTAATAGAAACTGAAAATTAACTTCAAATTAGAGGACTATTCGTGAATAATAAGAAACAAAAACTATTAAAGTCAAAATTTTAGTTTTAATTCAAATATAACGATTCAACTAACTTAATTAATGGTTTTAACTAAAAAGCTTTCAATAATTTCAACAATATATATATTTCTAACTTAAATTAATAAAAAAACATATAAATTTAAAGTTTTATGATAGTATAAAATGTTATTTTTAAATTAGTATAATTAAAATATTACCTAAATTTACTATCTACTACAAATTTCATCTAAATTAATCATAAAAACTAATTTTAAGATTTATGAACTTTAAAAAATCCAAACTACAAATTTTTTGTCCTCTAGGGAATGCTGTATTTGCCATTTGAGATGAGTCCTCCATTTTTTACTTTCAATACAATTTTTTAGTTTTTCTTCATTCATTAAGAAAATTATTAAATATTACTAAATATATTCCGCTTTCATCTTTTCTAACCTGATACTTTTTAGGGTTATAGTGTAATGTTTTTAAGAAAAAAAGTATCTACTAAATTCTTAAATATTCAATTATATATATAAAATTCAAGATTTATTAAATTGATTGATATTAGTAAATATGAAATTGAAAGTTTTGAGAACTATAAATACAGATTTTTTTTTTTTTTTTTTTTTTTTTGAAATCAACCTATAAATACAGATTAAACTCTAATCTAAAATCGTAAAAAATAAATTTGTAACTGAATAATTTTTAATTTTTTTTAGATTAATATTTTATTAGTATCTAGTGGTTGAACGATCTATTTTTCATACTTTGTTTCTTGTCTTATCTTCTAAAATTCTACATTGATGTGAAAGAAGAAAAAAATTTATTATAAAATGATAAAGAAATGACATATAATCAGCCTTATTATACAAGGATAACCTTTCGATTAGGAAATTTTTTTTTTTTAAGTTTTTTTGTCGAAAGGGTTTTTATTTTTAAAGTTGACATACCCAACTTGTCTAAATATGTTATGAAATAATAATTTACCGACAAACTAGCTTAATGTTAACAAAAGTTAATCAATTTTGTAAATGATCCAATTGACAATATTTAATAAATTGAAAGTAAAATGAGAATCTTTTAATATTAAACTTAGAGTCCTTACATTTAGAAAATAATTTAAAACCATAAATTTAGGTTACGGACCAAATATAAAAAAAAATTGAGAAAATATTTTTTAAAAAAACGAGTTGTTCTTTGTAAAAGTGTTTTTTAAAAAAATTTAAAAAGAAAGAAAGAAAAATAAGAGAGAGTAAATTCACGTGAAGTACTACATCATCTAAACAATTTCCTTTAAATATTAAAAATAAAAAAGGAAAAACTTTATTGCATTAAAGTTTTGAAATAACACGTGACTTTAAAATATAATATTCAGGATAGAGTCACTTTAATTTATTGATCAAATTGTACACTCTATAATTTATTGATCAAATTGTACACTCTTAATTTATTGTACACTCTTACAAATATTTATGTTTCTTTAAATTCAAGTAATTTTCTTTCTCTAAACTTGCCTCTTAAATGGAGATTTAATTATTATATAGAATTTTTTTTAAATCATTATAGAAAAAAAAATAATTGTAAGCAGCAAATCCTACATTCTTATCAAACTTAATCTTTAAAAAATTGGACTTTATCTAAATAAGAAAGTAATTTAAGTTCAATTTCAAGCGTGGAATAAAATTATATATACATATTAAGGAATTATTTTGAATGAGTTTAATGATATATGTAACTTGATATCAATTATTGTGTACAATTGTAAACTTGTATTTTCAAGGAATTGAATCAACCTGCATAGGAGTATGGAAGCGGTGTCAAATATCGACACTCTAATGTTCTAGTAAGATTTTTCGAAGTAGAGTGAAGAATAAGAACAAAAGTTTCAATGTGAGATTTTGCTTCCTTTTTATCATGATATCTAGCATGAACATATAACCCAAATGTCGCCGTCATAGTGAATTTATATGTGAAAATATAATTGTCGTATGAGATAATGTCTTCCATTAACATTACCGTTATCTTTTTTGTAAAGGTTACACGTGATTTCTTACCTGTGAATATTGGGTTAAGAGATTTTCCCATCACTTGATCCGAGTCTTTCCTTTTACATTATCTTTCTATTAAATTCACCTTTATTGGATATCAATTTTAGGAGACACGTGAGACATAGTGTGTTGTTAAATGTATGTATGCTTCTTAGGACTCAGGGTGCTACCTAATAAGTAGGTGTTGGTGGTGCATTGTCAAATTCTAAATAAGTTGGTCATCGATCCCTTAAAAGGATTGGCGACCTCGTTCAAATTTTTATAAGTTAGGCACCAATCCGTTAGAGGGATCAACGAAGCAGCCCAACTCTTTACGACTTGTTTATCCTTAGACTCTTCACAAACTTTTGATTTTCTCCCACAAAAATGACAAATATTTTGATGATTTGAAAGTTTGAACAATTGTAGCGTTGGCTTTTAAAATTGGTTGATTGAGATTTATGTAAAATAATCGATATATTACTTTGATCAAAAGTACAATAATTTTTTTTATTAAAAAAAAAAAACTTGAAAGTTACCTAATTTAAATGAATAACACTAGAAAATTTTATATGACTTTTTAAAATGAGTACTTGTAAAACAAATTTCCATATGCACCGATGAAATAAGGGTTTTTATCACACCAAAGAATATTCTTTAAGAATAAAAAAAAAATAAAACAAACCTTAACCCCAATTTACTACACGGGATGGAGGTGAACAAAAAATAAAGATAAAAAAACGTAAACAACTTAAAATAAAATATTCTTTCACGTGGAATAGCGGCCACCCAAGATAATGAGTCGAAAGACATTAATTATTATTTTAATACTTTGGGGGTTAATCCATCATACATCTTATACACTATCATATGAACCCACCAAAGAAACTGTATAATAAGGGGACTCTAGATCAATAAAAGGACGAAGATATTCCAAAGAAATGTGCATGTCTATCACCATAGTACATCATTTATATCCATTATTAATTGTTCGTCTAATAGTTCATTGCAACAGATTTCGAAATTAAAAAAAAAAAAATAGAAAAATTCCCTTGCAAAAGAGAAAGCAACTGAAAAAAAAAATAGCATAGATAGATTGATGCTCACCAAAATTAAAAAGATGATCATGACTCAAAGTGGTTAAAATGATAAAAAAAAAATGTGGTTTCGAGACTAACCCGAATACAAGTGCAAACAAATTAAGACCATCTTGTACAGAAGAACCACATCGGTCTCTATGCTTGCACTTCGGGGCCCCACATCCATCAAATCAAGCATTAACAACCATGCCCTCCAACACCTAATTGCATAGTGTGTCACGATCCAACTTCATAGTCTTTACGAAGCGGTCGTGAGGCACTTGCTCTAACCTGGCGAGCAAGTCAACCAAACGAAAACACAAAGTGGGTGGCACAACTCGGAGCAAGCTCCATCACGATTTCGGGAAAACGGTTTTCAAGAAAGAGAAACATAAGGGTTTGAAATGTTTTTGTGTTTGAAAGGTTACACAACAATACAATAAGAACCACATCAACTATACCGCATTGCTCATTTTGGGTCATTTTTTATGTTGTAGGCTTGCACGTCAAAATGGCGAGGAGACATACGCTAATAAAAATACGAGGAAATGACAACAACAACAACAGAAGTAAACCCTATACTATGAAAATATGATTAAAAAAGGTCTAACCAGGCATACGGTTATGTGAAAAATTAAAATTGTAAAAATAACATAATTTATGACAATTATATAATGTCATAGTAAATCCTATTTTTTATTGTTTCATGACAATTTTTAGATGTCATGAAAAAGAAATTATGACAATTTTATAATTGTCATAAATTATATTTTTTTACATTATTATCATATGTCATAAAAGGCTTACTACGATAGGGGTTACCATGACAACATAGATTTTTTTAGATAATTCTCATAATAAGTGAATTATAACAATTAAAAATTGTCGTAGAAAGTTAAAATTGTAATAATGAACAGGCACTGGACAAGCATGACCGTGACACATACCATGTCGTGCACACTCCGTTGAGCTCTATATGTTTCAATAATTTACATTACATTAAACAAAATATGGTTAAAATTAATACATGTTGTAAAAGTAGTAACAAATGTTAAATGTTTGAATTGCCAATTATGTTTTTTTTCTTTCTATTTTCTATTTGTTTATATGAATAATAATTAGAAAACAAAAGTAGCACTACTAAAAATAAACTACATATAATAATTTCTTTATAGATTTATGGATCATATCACAATCTACACAAATTTAGTAGAAGGTTATCCATGTAATAACTACTTGAACTATGATTAATTTAATTAGATTTTTTAGTTTTCTATACAAATCAAACATTCTACTCAATTGTAATATAACAATATATTTAGAAAATTCTCAACATAATTTAAATACTTCTCTAAATAATACTCTAATAGTGGGATTGTGTATAAATTATTAACAAGATTCTCTTGCTTTTTTTTGTTGGTATTGATGTGTTTGGAAAAGGGGACATTGATGTTTCCATTGTGTATAAGTGAAAAAGATGTGCCCAAGGTCCAATGCATGCACATGATGACCTTGAATAAAATGCATGTTCAAAATCCACACATGTTTTATAAGACTTGGGTAGCTGTAAACACATCATTTTCCCTTCATTTAAGGTAACATCTCCATGCTTTTTTCCATGGTTTAGGATTTCTCTTGAGGAAAAAAGAAAGAAAAAAAACATTAACTTTTCTCATTTTCTTTTAGTTTAAGTTGGAGGACCATACATATATATCTTATCAAGCATATCGAAGTTAGGGAGACTATGATGTTCAATATAGGTGTAACATTTGATCAATTATTGGACTTTACTATTGAATTGAGTTGTTTGTTTGATTCAAATTAAAATCTAATTCAATACATTCGAATTAAAATCTAAAAAGATAATAAAAAAAAAGTTGGAACAAGATTAGGTAAGAGATTGTATTTTTAATTTGAAAATCTATTTAAGAAGTAAAATAATACATAAAAAGCAAAATCTTACATTTATTTTATTTGGTTTTACATAATATTATTGGGCTATAAAGGGTTTTAATATGGATATTGTATGAAAATAATTACATATCTAGACTAAAAAAACAATAATCAGCTTTTTTATTTTTTATTTTACTTTTATACTTTTTTTAATTCCGTTTTGCCCCTCCAATATATTTAATACCGTTTTCCACTTTCCTTATTTATTTTTTCATAATTAACAATGTTTTTCCTGAAATAATTTTTTTATGGGGGAATGTGGTGCATTGTCCCTAATTCATTATTTGAGTATTTGTTTTAGGATGAATTGTTAGGACTGAGATGATTTTCAATAAGAATGAGTTAGATGATTTGACTTCAAAAATAAAATAAAATAAAATAAAAAATGGTTTCAACTGGTGTTAGCCCAATAAATAAATTTCATGATTTTTAAATAATTGTAGTTATGGCTATAGTTATTATCCACATGCATGTTAGGTAAATTTTTTTTTATAATATTAACATTAATGAATATTTATAATATAATATAAAAATATATTATTGATTAATACTAATATTAATGAATATTTTTTCTTCAAAAAAAAATATTAATAAATATTAATAATATAATATTATAATGTAGCAATAATTATAAAATTAAATACGTTAGAATTTACCTATATTTAAAATAACTCTATGAGAAAATCTATTAAATAAAATTTCTTTAAATATATTTTTTAAAATTTAACCGTAATTGATGGTGGAAAAGTTTACTCAAATAAATGTGTTTATAGTATTTTTAAGGTTAAAATTTCATTTTTTTCTCTTGAATTTGGAGTTTGTTCTATTTGGTTATTTGACTTTTAAATATCTAATTTTGATTCCTCAATTGTATTGTTTGTCCAATTTTGATCTCTCGACTTTAGTGTTTGTCTACTTTTTGTTCCTCAACTTTGTTGTTTGTCCAATTTTAATCCCTACACTCTCAAGCAAGTTTAAAAAATTGTCCTTTTAGTCAAATAAAATTATTCTCACTCTTAAATTATTTTTTCTCTCTCCATCTTTCATCATTTCTTCGATCCATCTCTCTTATTTGCTTCTTTTTTTCTTCTTTCATTCTCTTTCTTTTTCTTCTTGATTCCATGGTAGACTACAAAATTTGAAAACAAAAAGCCACAAATTAAAGTAGGAAAATTATCTCATGTTAAAGAATTTGATGAGATGAATGGAAGAGAGAATAAGAGAAAAATGAAAAGAAAAGAGAAAAAGAAAAAGAAGACTAGAGATGTGAATTTAAGAGAGATAAATTTTTAGAAAGAGAAATGATGCATTGTGGAAGAGAAAAAATAATAATTCAAGAGCGAAAAAAATCATTTGACTAAAAGGAACATTCTTTTAACTTTCTTGATAGTCTAGGAACCAAATTTGAACATAATTGAAAGTCGAATGACCAAAATTCAATAAACAGAATAGTCGAGGGATCAAAATTGGACAAATAATAAAGTCGAAAGATCAAAATTGAACATTTAAAAATTTAGTGACCAAAATAAAACAAACTCCAAAGTCGAGGAATCAAAATAGAATTTTAACATATTTTCAACCTAACATGACAATGGTAAAATTGATCACGAAACTTGAAAAAGAAAGATTTTAAATAAATGGAAAGAAAAAAAAAACCAAGTGCTTGACTGGTTTTCACAAACCAAAAGGCCTAACAACATTCACTGTATTTAATCTTTCTCTTTTTCCCTTACTACAAATTCAAAAATGAATCTTCCTTTTTTTTCCAAAAGTTGAGAGAGAAAGACCACAAATTTTATAAACAATAAAACCATAACTTCACCAGACCTTTCGTAAATTGAATATCCCCTTGATATTTTTCTTAAATTTTTTATTAATTTGATTAAGTTTCAAACTAATTATTTAGCTATGAGTTAAAATTTTGTTTATACCATTTTAATTTGTGTCATTTTATTTCAATAAAAAGTCTTCGATGAAATGAAAGTTAAATTTATGATAAGTTGTAAGATTTGAAAATAGCTAACAAAATGAGATGACCAGTAGCAAAAGAAAAAATCCAATCAATGACTATAGTGAAAAAATTATGAATTCAATACTGTTGAGAGTTTCAACGTTATTATTGCTATTGTATGGTTTTCATTTGGAAAAAGATCACACAATCATATATAATAGTTTTGATTACCACCAAATAATGTTTGATCAGATCACTAATCCTTTTGGTAGAAAAAGTTCACATGTAATTATGTTGAGATAACGTATTAGTAGTTGGGGGTCTCGTTGCCCTGAACAGCAAGTGGAGCTGCGGGGGCAACATCTCCATTGCGTAAATGCCTTATGCATTACAAGCAATCGCATCCTGCATTGTAGCAATGCATTCCGTATGCATTTAACGCATCCCTCATTCAGTGTAAGTGTATCTGCATTATGTTGACTGTTTCACATGTGCTTACACATCCGCATTTTGCTACGCAACTCTAATTTATTGTTTACGCATTCTGTAATAGTATTTAATGAGAGTGCATATATAAACTCGAATTAAACCATAGTCATATGTTAATATTTATTCTGTAATTTATATTTTCGTCTCTCCTTAATAAAATTGTACTCTCTCTATCCGTGAATTAGCTAACACAACGTTAGAGAACCACGTAAATTTTCTGTGTATTTTCTTCCTTTTTTACATTTTCTATATCTTCACATCCATTGTTGATTTCCGTTGACATTACAAATTGTTGATTAAATAATCAATAGGGTGGATATAAGTTCATTAGATCAATTATGTTGAGGATTTCAGAAGCAAAAAAAAAAAATCAATAATCTGGATATATACGAAGTTGAAAATTAAAAAAATAGAAATGAGATAATAAAATAATACATTTTAAAAAATTATTCTGTCTATCAGCTCCTGCCTAGAACTATACATTAAATTAAGAGATCTCAAAACTTTGATGAAGAAAGAGGACAATTTTTTCCTTAATTTTCTGTGGATCTTTTGACTAAAAAATAATCGTTTTCCCCTTTTTTCACTTTTTATTTGTTTATTGTTTCCTTTTGAATCAATTACATGAGGTTTCGCCTAACCTGCTAGCTTTTTGTGTGTATTTTTTAAGAAAGAAAAATACATGTTGTAGTTAAACAAATGAATTTAGTTCATCCACTTAAAAATTTAAGTACAATAAAATTTGAGAAAATATATTTTTGTATATTGTTGATAGGTTTCAAAATTAAACATTTTTATTTATTTATTTATGATATTTTAGTAATTGTTATTTTATTTTCTTTATTTGCTTTTTCTTAAAAGTTAAATTGAGGCTAACTCTAAAATATTCTACTCTACAATTCAATCATTTTCAATTTTAATTTTAATCTATGTATAGTTTGAATTTATTTATTTATCTATTTTCTTTTAAAATTAAATTTATGCCACAACTAAAATAACAACTTTATTAATTTATTATAATTTAAAATTAGTCTAATAATCATTGTAGTTTATAATTTGTTAAGTAACTAACCATTATGTTATCTAAATGATTAAAATTAAATGTAAGTAAAAGTGCTTCATTTTGATAACCAAAAAAAAATTACATCCAAAATAAGAACTAAAAAAATGTATTTTTGCATAAATAATATTAATGTTTCATTTTTTAACAATTAATATTAATACTAATATTAACCATCATGAGATGGATTCTAAAAAGAAATAAAAAAAATAAAAATAAAAATCATGAAATGATCTAATTGTGAAGAGAGAAAACGTAATAGTTATATGTTCGAGTCATTGTAGACTTACATAAGAATTAATTTTCTTCGATTTTCTTTAGATTAAAATGATATAGGGTTAAAATTGATCCGAAAAAAAAAAGTGAAAAACACATTTACTTTTGTTTCTATTTTAAATACTGTGAGTTGAAGCAAATAGGCAACTATAGTAGGGTAGAAAACATAAGGTCATCCAAAAGAAAAACATAAAAGGAAGTGAAAGTGAAAGTGAAAAAGGAATAAAAAGTAAAAAATTAGGTTTGTGAGGGGGAAAAGAAAGTTGAAAACATGGAAGCAGAGAGATTTTGTGTTGATTACTCAAATCCCAATAGCAGAAGAGTGTGTTAAAAGGTGGTCCAAAGGAAAGTAAGTAGTAAGAACCATATCTATCAAACAAAAAAAAAACAAACATTGCTACCACTCTGTTTTTTCATTTATTTTTCTTTCTTTCTTTCTTTTTGTGTTGTGTTGTGATTGTTTTATTGTTTTTACTCCATGTGTCAGTTTTTTACCCCCCCAATTGCAACAGTTAAAGTAAATTCTTTTCATCAATACCTGACATGACTTGAGTGTATTAAGTCATATCCATGTTGGTAATTAAGTTGTGGTGAAGAGGCTAACATGGTTAAAAGAAGACGATTATGGATTCAAATATTAAACATGGTTTGGATTTAAAATTTAAATAAGGGGCATTTAGAATCATTTTTGTTTTTGTTCTCTATATAGATGTTTTGTCTTCTACTTTAATATATATGTAATTCTCTCTCGTATTCTCCCTATAATCACTTCTTGGGATTAGACAATTACTAACCTTAGTTTTGGGCCAAATTCACATTTTTAGAGAGAATTGAACCAAAATCAAAAGAGTCCAATAGCAAGGGAAAGATACATGAATATCAAGTATCTTGATTAAGGGTCGATACTTTCGCTCGAAATATAATCAAATTAAAACACGGATTAATATTTAATACAGTATGGTTAGAGTATTATTTCTATATCCTACAAATATTTCCTAACAAACAATATTTTACTCTGAATTTGTCCACTATAATATATTTTTTGCTCTTCATTATAATTGTAGCACTTTTTTTGAAATAATTTCATCGATAACACATTTTGCCCAAAATTGCTATTCTAACATGATTAGATTTCTATCAATTCAACTGATAGACTTCAATCAATTATTAGTGATTGAACAATACAAATAGATAGATTTCAATTATTTTTATACCACAAATGAATAAGTTTGAGAATTGTACATAGATTTTTTTTTTTTTTTTTGTATACATGCAAAATCCCCTATTTTATTCTTCCAAATTCTTACTTATAGTAAATGAAGTTTTATTTTCTTTAAATTTTGTAATATTAAAAAAGAGAAGCATTACATATTGATATAATAAAGAAATAAGAATGATGAGATGGGTGTTTTTTTTTCTCTCTCTTTCATACTTTCTGCGTTTTTGGACAGTGGGATTTGTTTTTATTTGTAATAAAGAATAATACAATAATTAGTTTCCGAAGAGGATCTGATCCGCGTGTCCCTCACACGTGCGTGGTGCGTTCGTGGGTAACGATTTTTCTGTGATTAAAAAAATAAAGCTGAACGGAATCCTGGCCGATTTGAAATGTGGGCCCTGCTTTTTCAAAATATGGGGCCCATCTGACGTCATTCTATTTTCTGGTTTCCCCCAAACCGAGGACCCAAATGCAAAAATTAATTCTTCACTACTTTCCTCTTTACTTTTACCAGCTACTCCCTACCTATCCTCATTATTATTATTATTATTATTATTGTTATTGTTATTTTTCCCTCTTTTTCCTTTTTCCCTTTTTTTTTTCTTAATTTTCTATGCATTCATTATTAATTTTCTTGTCCTTTTTCATTTTATGAAAACAAGTGTGCGGTAGAACGGTTCAAACAAACGTTATATTAAATATTGTCCTAACTCTTTATTAATTTTCATGTTTTTTTTCCCTCTCTTTACTCTTTATAATTTAAATTTTTTAAACATTATTTTGAGAAAAATAACTTTTTAGTTTATGAGGGTGTGTTTGACCCGCCAACAAAGGGTCCGATGGGGTTAATTTGATGCATATTCTGATCGTTCCCTTTTTTAAATAATCTTTATAAAAGTTTCATGAATAATGAAGTTAATATCTATAAATAAATAAAATTTGTGAATGAAGTTTACTTTGCATTCAAATATGTTTGGGGAAAAGATGATTCAAATTTTTAATTTTATGGCTATTAAGTTATATAAAATGTGTTGGTTTTATTTTAGGATAATAATCTAATTTAATATTACCGTCACAGATTCGATCCTAAAAATTGATATTTTATTCTCATTTATTTTGGAGAAGTACTACTGTTTATACAAAGTTTATGGCCTCTTTTCTCAATTTGCACTAAAAATAACAGAATGTTGAGACTATTCTTTTAGTTAGAAGAAGAATAAAAGTTGTTTGGACTATAGTTTTTTTTTTTTTTTTGAAAAACAAAAATAAAACGAGGGCTGCCCTTAATGTAGGCATGAAAGAGATTCAGTTACGAGACAAATTAACTTATAAAAGTAAAGATCTCCACGGGGCCGGAGAATGGCTTTACAGTCTCCGTCCCCGTCATAAAATTCAATCCCATCCTTGAAAAAATCTTCTTTTATTCTTGAGGATCGGGGCAGGGATTCTCCGTGAGGCATTGGTGGGGATCGGGTTCCTGCAAAGATTTTTTATCAATTTAATTTTTTTTTCTTTTATTTTTTAATATTTTTGGATAAAAAATTTAAAAAATTAATTTTTTTATAAAAATATATATCAATTTCAAATATAATGTTAATTATCAAAGAAAATATTCATATGTATAGAAAATATCATTAACGAACATATATTTTTTTGAAAATTAAAAGAGTGAAATTAAGAAAAAATATTAAAAAAATAAGATAAATAAGACGGAGATCGAGGAATTGGGAACGGAGAAAAGTGGAATAACAAACTAAAAAAATAAAATTAAAGTGGTTGAGAAAAGTGGAAGAGAATTGATATATAAAAGAAAGTGAAGAGAAATTATGCAAGATTTTGAAATTAAAAGATCTATCAAATTTCATGACATAATTTAATTACATGTATAAAAAAGATTAATTTTTAGAAAGAAATGGAAAAAAATCGTATTTAATCTCTTCATACATATTTAGAAATATTTCTTCAACACTTATATTAAGTCTAACTCAACCGTTTCTCAAAAAAAAAAAAGTCTAACTCAACTTGCATATTGATGTATTAACAACCTCACAATATATTATTCAAATTCTTCATTCTATGCTAATAAACAAATTCCTTAAATTGTGTTAGATAATCATTTTGTTTTTAGTTTTTAATTTTTTGAAATTTAGGCCTACAATAAATACTTCATCCTACATTTTTATTTATGGAATACTTACATCTTACCTATGTTTTATAAACCAAACCAAAAGTTTAGAAACAAAAAAATAGCTTAAAAAAAGGAGATTTTTCATGTATGATAAAAAAACCAAAGAAATTGCATCAATAGCAGAAATTTGAAAATAATTCATACATGGAAGATAATAAAAACACGTCTGCCAAAAGTACCAAAAAGCCCACGTACATTGCTGCTGATTTTCTCCACTCATTGGCTAATTTCTATTAGTTACATAATGATTGACTTCTATCACTAAAGAAACTGACTTCTATCACTAAAGAAGCCGACTTCTATCACCTACAAAAATGAACGACTTCTATCATATTTTTAAAAAATTGACTTCCATCACTTACAAAAATGATCTACTTCTATCACTTAAAAAAATAATTGACCTCAATCACTTAGCAAATTAACGAACTTCTATTGGTTACATAATGATTGACTTTTATCACTAAAGAAACTGATTTCTATCACTAAAAAAATTGTCTTCTATCACCTACAAAAATGAATGACTTATATCACTTTTAAAAAAAATAACTGACTTCCATCTCACTAACAAAAAAGATTGACTTCTATCACTTAAAAAAAATAATTGACTTCAATCACTTAGCTAACTAACGAATTTCTATCAAATACATAATGATTGACTTCTATCACTAAAGAAACCGACTTCTATCACTATAGAAATGGACTTCTCTATCACATAAAAAAATGAACGACTTCTATCACTTTAAAAAAAATAAATGACTTTCATCACTTACAAAAATGATTGATTTCTATCACTTAAAAAAATAATTGACTTCAATCACTTGGCAAACTAACAAACTTCTATCGGTTACATAATGATTGACTTCTATCACTAAAGAAACTAACTTCTATCACCTACAAAAATAAATGACTTATATCACTTTAAAAAACAATTAACTTTCATCACTTACAAAAGTGATTGACTTATATCACTTAAAAAAATAATTGTCTTCAATCACTTAGCAAACTAATGAACTTCTATCAGTTACATAATGGTTGACTTCTATCACTAAAGAAAATGACTCCTATCACTAAAAAAACTAACTTCAATCACTAAAGAAACTAACTTCTATTAGTAAAGAAACTGACTTTTATTACCTAAAAAAATAAATGACTTCTATCACTTAAAAAATGATTGACTTCCATCACTTACAAAAATGATTGACTTCTATCACTTAACAAACTAACGAACTTCTATCAGTTTCATAATGATTGACTTCTATCATTAAAGAAATTTACTTCTATCACTAAAGAAACTAACTTTTATCACCAAAGAAATTGACTTCTATCATTAAAAATAAAACCATCCATAACATTTTTTTGAAAATATTCCATATATAGTAGAAAAATGGGGCACCCCTTGTAAAATGATCGAAAAGGCCTTCTATCAGTTTTCAATTTATAGCATTCAATTTGTTTCAAGCAATAGCCTTCTATTAATTTCAGGCAATAGCTTCAATGAGTTTCAGGCGATGGCCTTCTATCAATTTTCAATTGATAGTCTTTAAGAAGTTTCAAGCGATAGTTTTTTATCAATTTTTAGTTAATCTATCAAACACTTTGCGGAATTCTAAAAAAAAAGAAAAAAATTGATTGAGACTATTAGTTTCCAATTTATTAAATTTCTTATTGATTGAATCTATCAGTTGCTCATTGATTGAATCTATCAACGAAGGTTTTTTGGGTTGAAATTGAAATCAAAATTGTGGAACCCTAAAAAGAAATGGTCATTGATTTGAGAATTTTAATAGGAAGATTCAAAATTTTGAATGGGAGAAAAAAAAAGGAAAATTGAAGAAAGATAAGGAAGAAGAAGAGAGGGGTAAAATTGGAAAATCAAAACAACCGCAGAAAAATGTTATGAATAGAATAGCTAAGGTAAAATATGTTACCCAAGGTAAATTCTCTAAAAAAAAAAAAAGTTAGCATTCACACTTTCTTTAAAAATGTTGATACAAATAATTTTGAGTAAAAATAAATTTAAATTTTAAAAATCAAAATACAAAAGACCAAATATATTTATTAAAATGGGCATTAACTTTTCACATTCTAAATTTTTTTTTTTGTAAATTAAAAAATGACAAAAGGACAAAAAGAAAGAGAAAAGTTACAAAAGAGGGAATTATTTAATAATTTGATAAAGTTGTGGGAACAAAAAATAAGAGAGGAAAAAGAGGGAGAAATGTGAGAATAAATTGAAAATAGGAATTAGTTAGAAGTGTTGGGGTTTAAAAGCAAAGAGACATAAAAAAGCAGCCTTTGTTGAAAAAAAAAGGCATTATTTTTCTCTCTTTTCTTTAGTTATAGAGACACGCACCGCCGATTGCACAACCACACCTTTAACTAAACTTTGACTCATCTTCTTCTCTTTTTCCAAAAGTAACCTTTGAACTTCCTTGCCACCTTGCCCTTTTTCTTTTTTTTTTGGAAAAATAACATTTTTAGTCCATATTTTAAAATTAAACATTTTATTTGTAATACCTTGATAATGTTCACTTTTAGTTTTTGTGTGTTTTTTAAAATTATTTTCTTTTGAAAATTAAATTTATGCTAAAAAATAAAGTATTTACTTCATTAATATATTGAAATTTAAAATTAGTTTAATCATCATTTTAGACTATAATACATTAGGCAAATAAAAATTTCGTTATCATATAAATTAAGAGTGAGTATTATATTTAAATGTCAGAGGTAGAAATATTCAATTTAAAAAAAGATAGACTAAATTGAAACTAAACCACAAAATTTCCCCTTTGTTTAAATTAAGGGATTTTGCATGTATAACAAAAAAGGCAGAGTATTTTCATCAATAACACAAAATCAAAATTAATTCATTTGTAGAAGAAAATTCAAATTGAATTCTATCACTAGTTGAGTTCAATTAGCGATAGAATTCAATCAATGATAGACTCATTCTATCGATGCTTAAATTTTCTATGAATAGAAATTCAAAGTAAGTTCTATCACAGATATGTTACAGATAAATTATTTTAAAATTTTTGCTGCAAATATAATACAAAAGGTAGAATGTATTATCGATAGTAAATTCTCTTTAAATTATAAATATTTGAGAGGGCGAGGTTTCAAATGGATGATTACTAAATTGATTAAGTTTGGGATTGTCTTTGCAATAGTAAAAGGTAATTATGAGATAGTGTTTGCTAGGGTAAGAAATGTGGGATTTATTTGGTAAAACAAATTATTAGTTATTTTATTTAGATGGTTTTTATTATTCAAAAGTCAATAGATCCAATAACCAAATAAAGTAGAGCTAGTGTGAAGTTTCTAATATTAGTGGTAATTTGCTACTTTTGGCTTGCCCTAGAAAAATGGCCATCCATATTGTTGTTATTTCCTAATTTAATATCAAGTTAGCATTTTCAAATGTAATTATTGTTGATAGATGGATATGATCTAACTAAGGTATTGGCTAAAAGGACAATTTGGCCTGCAAGAAAGATACTTATAGTGATGTGGCATACCTTAAATTAGTAATTAAGCCGAAGTAGTAAAAAGTCTAGTTCTTTTTGGTGCTTAAATAATAATGTACTTTGAAATATGAAATTTCTAATATTTTTAAAATTCATCAATTTCATAGTTTTTTTTTAATTAAGTGTAACATATATTGTAGTGAAGATTTAAATATTAATTTCTGATCTCATGTTATTTGAGCTAAGTTTTTGCTAGCATAATTTCACTAATAATAAGTACATTGACTAAGTGAGGTTTGAGCATAGTATTTAGTTAAGTTGGCCGTTTCATTTACTATTCACGTGACCAATTAATCTAATCTCTAACAATTATCATTTCAATCCCAAAAACTTAAAATATATATATGTATTATTTCAATTTCTAAATATTCAAATTTATTCTGTTTTAATGGTTAACTCACGTATCTTAAAATTTTTATATTTTTCAATCGAGAGATTGAGTTAACAATTTTTTTTAGTAATATTAGGAGAGAGGAAACGAAAAATCCTACAAAATGGGTATACAACTCTCAAATGAATAAAAATTTAAATATCAATTTTTGGAATCAAATTCGTGACTATGATATTGAACTGTATTACCAAAAAACAATGAAATTATTAGTTCATTAATTTTTTGGGGGCAGTTTAACAAAATTTTAGTCCAACCACCATTTAAAGATGAGGATATTTGAGTTACCCTAATTATAAAAAAAATTGTACGTATATTTTTTTTCTTTTTTTTTGAGATTACAACAATTGGGTTGACAACTAACTATAATTTAGATCTTAAACTTAACTACTAAAAAAAGTCTCTTATTTCTTAAACAAAAAAACAATATGGATAGTTTCTTTATTTTTTTTTTAAAATATGGATAGTTTGTAAGAGCAACAGAGAGAAATATTGTGAGTAGCAAAATTATATGAATGTAATTTTTGTTTAATAGCTAAAATAAGCCATTTGAAACTTCAATGAAAAAATAGCTAAATCGTTAAAATTCTTGAATTGATTTTGTAACAGGAATTTGAATCTAGACATATATTTGCATTTTTTTTTTGAAAATACATATATTTGCATTTAGTTAGAACTGAATTATATTTATAAATAAATACATATTATTGGTTTGGTCAATTTCCTATTTATGTGTGTTGTCAGTCAACACTAAAACAAGCAGGAAGTATCATAAGAAACCACCTACCATTTTCATTATTTATTTATTTTCACCAAGAAATTACTTTCTTTTTTTTCTTTTTCTTTGTCTTTTTTTGAATTCTACTCAAATTTAACTTATTCGTTTCATTTTTTGAGACTTTAATAGTGTATTTACATAATTTTTCTTCTCACATTCATTTTATTTCAGAATATTAATGATTTTTTCTTTGGAATATGTGAAATGAGCTAACAATAATTAAAAATGTTTTGTTTTCGGACCCCTAATCTAAAAAAAAAAAAAATCTTTTTCAACTATCAAATTTATCATCAAGGTAACAAATAATGAAATGCTTTCATAAAAGGTTTGTTAATTAAAATTTGGGGTTTACAAATTTGTTAATAAAACAATAAGCATGGGATTGTGTTTGCCATGGTAAGAAAATGAAGGATTTGTTTTGGCAAAACAAATTATTTGTTAATGTATATAGATGGTCTTTTTACTACTAACGATTCAAAAGTCAATAGATATAAGCTTTTAGATTTTTTATAAATCTCAAGATAACTTTACCATATTTATATTTTCTTCACGGATTTTTTTATTATTATTAAACATCTGAGTAGGATAAATACCTATTCTCGAGCACGAAGCTAGTGTTAAACTAATTTACAACGAAACAATGAAACTATTGCGTCACTGATTCATTTAATTATTCTCTTATGTGAATTAAATGTTAATTGATTCAACCTTTTATAAAAATTCTTTTATTAAATAAAACCAGATGCAACTTAAATCGTATAACTTTTTTTTTAAATATAAGAATAATGTTTGTATAAAAATTACAAATTAAATATTAATATAAAAATAATTGAAATAATAAATGTATTTAGAGTCTTATAATTTTTATTGAATTAATAATAATATTTGGGATTGAGTGGTACAAAAAAAGTGGATGAGAGATTGACTAATTTGATTTGTTGTATTTTAATTTAGCTTTAAGATCACAAATTCGATCTTATAAATCTATATTTAATTCTCATCTTATTTAATAGAATATTCTTATTCATTAATAAAATGATGTGCATCACTTAACAAAAATAAAATTGTATGTCAGCTATCACAACATTTTAGTATTGATTTGAAAAATATCATAATTAGGCAAAACAACCAACTCCAAACTAATTTCCTTAAATTGGGAAGAGCCTAGTAAAAACGTAAAAAAAAATCATGGTTTTAAGGACTTTAATTAGTAGAATAAATATTTTTAAATTAGTATACTTATAATATTTAATCGATACTACAAATAGTCTTTAAAATCATTTAATATATATATATATATATATATATATTAAGTGCTATAACTAAAATAAACAACAAAAAGTCATTTCTCCACCTGTAGCATTTTTATTTTCTTTTACATTCAACCAATTTTTTCTAAAACTACAATTAGCAATTATTTAAAAAAACAACAATCAAAACAATAATGGTTTAAAAATTCTTATGAATTCCATGAAATCTAAAATACCAATAATTGATTAGACAAAAACAATCACCTCATCTACTCCTCAAAAGTAGTTAAATTGTTGAGACTAAATTATAATTTTTAAAATCATAAAATTAAAATTAAAATTTCTCTCTTTTAAAACTATAGAAATTAAGTAATAACTTCAAACTTATAATTTACTCATAAAAAAATGATTTTGTTTTCTTTCAACAATCTGTTATAGTGGAAGTCTCAATCAAATAATGTGTTAAGAATGGTTTATTAATTGATTATTGACATATGCCGTTAGCAAAGTGTATAAAAAACTAAGCCACAAACTTTGGTTGTTATAGGTCTCACATAGTCAAATATAGATTTAATTTTTTTCCTTTGTTCTTATTAGGGTTTTTTCTTGGGCATGATAAGTGACCTTTGCTTTTGTTTCATGCATGAATCATTTTCAATCTTTTGGACCCTCTTGCTTTTTGGGGACAAAAAGTCAAAATACACACAAAAAGAATATGAGTACACTATATTAAACAAATATATACTTAAATACCATGCTCTCTAAACTATATATTCTCTTCTTATTTAATAAATGCGCCTAAAGTGGGTTGTGAAATAAACATAATCTATCAAAAAAAGTGTAGTAAGTGGATTCAAACCAATATGTGAATTATATATGCTAATTCGAATATTAAAACAAAAAGTTAATACGTATTCCATTTACGCATCGATTTGTAAACCAAGTACACGTGAGAATATATTATTAATATCTTAACTATTCTTTTCTTTTTTTGAAAGAGATAAAAAAAACATATTAAAAATTATAATTAAGGGAGAGATAGGAACGTTCTCCAATTTAAAAAAAATATAAGATGTCACATAATCTTTGAATAAAGTAAATTTTTTACATAAAGATACAACATTCGTGTCAATTCCATCCCATAAAGTTTCAGTCGGTTGAGATTAGGGATGTCCATTTTCCCTGCAGGGACCCGCCCCTAACGGGGCCGGGGATGGGGGAGAAAAAATTACCGTTGGCTAAACGGAGCCGGGGACGGGGATTGTACTCCCCTTCCCCGATTCCCCGATCCCCACCCCGATTATTTTATTTTATATTTTTTTCTTAATTCTATTCATTTAATTTTCAAATAAATATATCTTTGCTGATGATATTTTCTATGCATATGAATATTTTCTTTGATAATTAAAATTATAGTTGAAACTTATAGGCATATATTTTTAAAAATCTAATTTTTTGAATTTTTTATCCAAAAAATATAAAAAAAAAAGAAAAAAATATTGTAAAAAATCCCCGCAGGGAACCCGATCCCCGAAAAAAAACCGGGGATTTTTCCGGGGACGGGGATTGAATTTTACGTGGACATCTCTAGTTGAGATATATCATTGAAAATGTGAGTATTGTCGTTGCTTTCATATGCACCACAAAATATTGCCAAACAGATATAGAACTTGTCAAATTAGTCGACATTCCCCATTAATAAACGAATAAAACTATATTTGTCCAATAAAAATTAAATTTTTTTTTTTTTTTTTTTTTTTTTTTCATTCGACAGCCTTTAAAGATAGAGATTCGAATCTATAATTAATCTTATATCATTAAATGTATGTGATATCATTTGAACCATACTTATTTTAATTTGTCGGTGAAAATTTTCAAGCCTAGATATAGCACTCTCAAGAGTAGTTAAGAAATTTAGAAATATGGTGTTTATATATATAATATGGTTGATTATAAAAAGAGAGAAATGGAAGTAGGTAGCATTTTGTCTTGACATGGTAAATAATAATTTTAAGGACGTAATCACATCACATGGCCCTGAATTTTATAACAATAAAATGATTTATAATATGAACCGACACAATAGGGTTTTCCAAAGAACCCCAAAAAGTATATTTTTAATATACTATATTACATGACATATTTTCATACAACAGTATTTTAGTCGACATATTAACGAATTAATCCACTATAATAATCATAGGATTAATCTAACGACCAAGATAATGTCAGTTTTGTGGCACTTCGCTCTTCCCAAGAATTTAATCTCTTCATATTTAAATGCCAAAAGACATACAAATTCAATGAATCATTCTAATATTATTAAAATATTAATATTGGTTTGGGGGAATTTTGACGATTGCATTCTTTTTTGAATTCGAGAAAAGTTTGCAATTTTCTAGATGCCAAACAGCCCCCACTAATACGAGATCTGTGAGATTTTTGAAACTCCAAATTGCACGTTAGCCTTTTTTTTTACGCGTTGTTATTTTTATTTTCATTAGTTTTGAATTAATTATTTATATATTATCCAACATTCTCAATATTGTCGGCTCAATATTCCTTTTTCTATAAAAAAAAACACACTCCATTCAAGAAAAAAAAAAAAAAAATCCACAGCATATATATTCATATTATATTCTAGGTTAAATTACTATTTGATATTTTAGGCTAATTTTGCACATTTAGAGTGCGTTTGGAGCACCGATTTGATTATTATAGACGAAAGGTTATGATAAAGTGAGTTATAATAAACGGTAGGTTATTCTAAATGGTGTTTGAGAGGCTGGTTATGTAACAAAAAGTAATATATGTAATGTGTAGATAAACGGGCACGTAAGTTTAGATAAACGGACAAGCAAGTTTAGGTAACCACCGTTTATAATAAACGGTGGGGCAAACATCGGTTAGGAAATATTATAATCAACTCGGTCGTTTATATAAACGGGGGCCCAAACACACCCCAAAGACTTTACCTCCTCACTTTGATATTTGTTTTTTATTTTTGAATAGTTGGACAGATATCTTAATCGAAGATATAAGTTAATTATTGTATTAGATAAATATGGTTCACTTCCATATTTAAGTTTTTTTTTTTTGCAAAAACTTTGATAGTTTACAATTTCAAACTATATAAGTTTTATGGAAAAACTCTTTTTTTTCTTTCTCTTTCTTGGGAAGTTTGGGGAAAGAATGTACCAGACTAGATAATCAATCGCGCCACCGATCCATTCTGTAATTTAATATTACATTTTGATTTGTTGAGTTATACACTTATCATCTTGATTATATTCACGATTTCAAGCTTTTGATTTCTTAACAACGAGGTCTTGAGAGAATTGGTCTAATTTATTTTAGTTTTTTTGAAAAGATATGTGTTGTAATTAGTTGCTTCAATTTGCATAGTGCAGTAATGGAAAATAATAGTAAAGGTTTAAAATTAATAAACTATCTGTAGAGAAAATCTACTCTTTTTTTTACTTTAAACTTTTTTCTAAATCAAAATTAGGTGAAAAGAGATATAATATTTACATTTTCATAGTGTCTCTATTTTATATTTTTTAATATTAAAAAAATATAACAAAATAAAAAATTTTATCGTCAACCCTCCCCTTAATTCAAGGTATAAAAAAGAAAAATACGGACGTTGGAAACTTTTCCTTTAAGGGATATATTTAACTACCAATATATTTTACTTTTTGAATTGTTTTTGCTCTTTTATACTTTAAAAATTTATTTCATAAATTATTTGAATCAAATAAATAATATCTATATCCTACCATACTCAATCTCAACCATTTATTTATTTATCCTTTTATTCATTTTGCACCATTGTATCTCACATTTACCACATTTTTCAGTCATAGATCGATCTCACTCCTGCTCCCACTTTTGATCGTGATGCATACAATTATGTACCCAAGATATTTCTTGATTTTTTTGTTGGATTTCACTTTCATTGAGCTAAGTCACAAGGTTTTGTTTGTTTTTCTTCAATTTTTTGTTAATGGAAGCAACACCGATTAGAATTGCTTTTAACAAAATTTGAGACAATGCAAATGTATATTTCAATGACAATACAATATGCGTTGACATCGTCCACTGATCCAAAATATCTCAACTTTTATACATCATCACTGCATGTTTCAAATTGGATGGAAATTCGTGTGTCTAGTCTCTTTCTTTGAATGACATACTAGTAACAGAAGATAGAGGCGTGGAATGAATATTCAATGAGGTTGCAAACAGTGCGCAGATGACTGGTGCATTATTGCTGAAATTACGTCAATATGCATTGGTACACATGGATATATAACCAGGAACTAGAGAGGCAAAAAAGAGGGAACAATACATGTACATAAACCTACGTAGTAACATACGCGCCTCTATCGCAAGGAGATAGTGTAATAACTCCCTTTTTAGTGGGTTTATTTAAAGTAAATTAATGTTTGTTTTGAAGTAGTGGTTATTTGGTGGTTCTTTGAGAAATAAAAGGGCAAATTGGTCTTTCTACTCTAGTATTTAAGTGCATTTCGGATCCTTAGGTCTGCCCTCCACTGTTCACTCTCGAAATCTGCGCCGCCCTTCCCTCTCTCTTTCCGATCTTTCCGGTCACCACGCTGACGAGCCGTTTCGTGGTCGCTGGAGTGTGTGTATGTGTAGCTGGGTAGTGTGCGAGCAGGTCTGGGCTGTTTTCGGCGTGCGTGTGGGTCGACGAGGAGTGGCGTGAATCTCCGGCAGCATGGGCGTGGTTCGGCGTGCGAGCTGGGGGTGTCTCGGTTGCAGGCGTCTTCTTCTACCGCGTCGAGTCCGTCGAGTTGCTTGAGTCGCCGACAGCAGGTTTTCGCATGTCATCTCGCCGTTGCTACTCGAGTTCCACCGCTGCAAGAGCACGCCGTTGCCGTAGCTTGCGAGATCAGCCGCAAGCCCGCCGTCGTTGGAGAGTGTAGTGAGTATCTCTCTCTCTCTCTCTCTCTCTCTCTCTCTCTTATGTTGAGTTAGGTTGAAAATGGTGGCTAAATGAAGAAGAAGAGGGATGTTTGGTATTTGGGTTTTGTTATTTAAGTTTGGTTTAAGCTATTTAAATGAGAATTAGGGGATGTTTGGCTGCTCGTTTATGGACATCCAAGTTGAGATTAAACCATGTTTGGTCTTGGGTTTTAGGGAGTATTTGGTTTAAAGGTGGTTTAGATTGAGCTTAATACTGTTTGTTATAGTGAAATGGCCAGTTTTGACCATTTGACTTTTATATTGACCAGATTTGACCGGAGCTAGTTATCGCCCTTTTATCCAAGGTTGAGGGCACGCGGGGTCGTTGGGACACATTTTTTGAGGTTCTTCACTATTTACTAAATTCGACATTCTGGATCCGTTTTAAAGGTCTAAGGTGCTAGTTCTGACCGGTTTGTTTGTTTTAGGGCTCGAAGTTGTGTTTGGCCATTTGAGGGCTTCCAATTGACTTTAGAGTGTTGTTTAGGGGTTTCAGTCGAGGTAAGGGACCCTTTACCCCTTCTCGAGGACCTGTGATTAATACATGTGTCGGTTTACTTGCATTAGTCGATTTATCTGATTGTAGCATAGCCATGTGCATTGTATGTTGCATTTAATTGCATCGAGGGCATATACATTTCATGCTTGTCTCATGTATGACTAGTGATGCATGGATCATGTACATTTTCCTGATATGGTTGAGTTGCATATGGTTAAATGACTGTCCTGAAATGGATTTGCATGATGTCTGATGCACGGCTTGATGCCTCGTTTGGACCCAAACGAGACATAGAGACCGGATAGAGGAGACTAGTAGGTGCGTGTGGACGATGGTACTCGGGCTCACACCCCAGCTCGAGGTGAGATCCTCTTGCTCCGCAGGACTTCCGTGGATGGTCGGTCGGCCAAGCTCACGGCCCTACTATTAGCCTAGGCTCTCTCCAGGTAGGTGGTATGGGCCTGATATGGTTCTTTGGCGATTGATGTGGCACCACCTCTCGCCGTGTGTACGAGGCCTGGGGCCAACAGGTTTCTCGACTCACCGGTTCCCTCTAAAGTAGGATGTCAGATTGCTCTCGAGTCAGAGGACTCTTGTGAGCTTTTGGTCTTGGGGTCTACGACCTTTAGACCGTTCTGCGTGGTGCTCGTCATGGACGAGGTTTCTAGACCTAGCACCCAGGAGCTCGGGCCTGAGTGCCCTTGGTTATGTTGCTGATCATACTTATTTGCTGATGTTGTATTCTTGCGCATGTCTATCCCCGAGTTGTGGAAGCCTTACTGAGTTTGCAAAAACTCACCCTTTCCACTATGGAATTTCCCATAGGTACTGCTAGACTGTACCGAGATGGATAATCGACGGAGCTGGAGATGACCATGGGACCCGCTGCATTTACTCTTGTGCCTATTTGGTCTTTTATCATCATGAACTATTTTAGGGGCATGTTTAGACTATTTTTGAACTCCTATAGCTTCTTTCACGTTTTTCGAACTTATGGGTGCCCATTTCCTCTATGTTTTTATGACTTGCAAACTTTCATTTACCATTGAGACTTTATGGATTTCACTGTCGTTTTATCATACATGCCCTGGCTGTCTATACTTTCATGCACGTAGAAGTTAAGGACCTAGGTTCAGATCCCAATTTAGGTTGGGTCCTTACAGATAGTGACATGTAGTGGATGTTCAATGGGTTAACAAACGGGTGTGTACAATGATTGATGTGTATCAGCTGAAATCACAACAATATCTATTGGTACACATGAATTAATAACCAAATATGACAACAAGTGAGTTTAATAGGTTGAATTTTTTTTATCTTAATTTTCGCATTATCACATTTTCATATCATCAATATTTCTATCATTAATTTTTTAAAAATTAACAACACCTATTTTTTTGTTATCTATGAAAATAATATTTAAACTTTTTATAATTTTAGTCAAAAGATTTGTTTTAAATATGAAAATATCGTGCATTTGGTTGTTACAAAAAAAATCATTATTTAAATAATTTAAAAATAAAAACGATAAAATTTGGGGTATTATTATTCATATCATTTTTACATATTAGTAATTTATTTAAAAAATTAAAGTAAACAATTAGTTAGATTATCCCTCTAAATCTTAATTTTATTATTATGACTCCATTAGCTTAAATTTCATTAATTGAATCAATTGGAGAGTGTTAAAAAATTATGGCCCAAAGAGAGCTTAGGCCCAAAGAAAATCAAAAGTCCAAAGAAAATTCTAGATTTCACCTCTTTATCCTAGATGGTTAAAGAAATCTCAAGAACTTCATCTTGTCAAAAATATCTAGACAATCATACCCAAAGTGAAGTGTTGGCAAAATCCTAGCCATACATTTTACTTGATCACCAAGGCAAATTTTGGACCATTGGATGATACTTGGAGTCCAAGTTCATAGAGACTATAAATAGGTTATGCCATTTGTTGGCAAACTATCCCAAAATCTCCCATGACATCCCACATCTAAGTAAGTGAGGGTGTGAGATAAAAATAGAGAGAGTTTCTCTTTATAAGAGAGTTTGTTGTTACTTTGTAAGAGAGAAAGTTTGTAACTCCCATTTTTAATGAAGTTCTTCTATCCTTGCCCGTGGTTTTTACCCTAATTTGTTTAGGGGTTTTTCCACGTAAAATCAATGTGTCGTTCTTTCTCTTCTTTCTTTTCGTTATTATTGTTATTCTCAATCTATTGTAGCTGCGACAATGCTCTATTTATGTAAACAATTTTAACAAGTGGTATCAGAGCCTAGTTTCTTTGTGTAAATATCTACTTATCGTATGCTTTGTGGTTGCCACTTAAAGTGGATCCTCCACATCAGAAAATAAGTTAGATACTTTCACCTTTGTTGACAGGTACGTGGATTGTGGATTGTTTACTGTTCGTGGTAGAAGTAATGGCGGCAAGGTTCGAGATTGAGAAGTTCAACGGGACCAATTTCTCATTGTGGAAGATGAAGATCAAGGCTATCTTGAGAAAAGATAATTGTCTTGCAGCCATCAGTAAAAGGCCGGCGGACATCACAGATGATAATAAGTGGAATGAGATGGACGGGAATGCTATTGCAAATTTACATCTAGCACTAGCAGATGCAGTTTTGTCAAACATAGAGGAGAAGAAAACTACAGTGGAGATTTGGGAACATCTCACCAAGCTGTACGAGGCCAAGTCACTTTACACCAAGATTTTCCTTAAGAGGAAACTGTATACTCTTTGAATGTCAGAATCTACTTCAATGACGGAGCACATGAGCACGTTGAATACTCTATTTTCTCAACTCACGTCGTTGGGTTATAAAATAGATTCAAATGAACGTGCTTAAATTCTACTTCAAAGTCTTCCTGATTCATATGATCAACTTGTCATCAACCTGACAAATAATATTTTGACCGACTGTCTAAACTTTGATGATATTGGAGCTGCTGTCCTTGAAGAAGAAAATCGGCGCATGAACAGAAAAGACAAGTTGGCAAGCTCACAACAAACAGAGGATCTAGTGGTGACAAGAGAGAGATCAATGGAACGTGGCTTTAGTGGGAGCCAAAATCAAGGAAGGTCAAAATCAAGAAGTAAGAAGAGCATGAAATGCTACCATTGTGGCAAGAAAGGAAATATGAAGAAGGATTGTTGGAATATAAACAAAAAGGATTCCAATCCTCAAGGAAATGTAGCAAGCACCTCAAATGAAGGTAATGTTTTATCTTGTGAAGCAGCGAAAACTATCAAAGGCGAAAAGAGTTTGGGTGATGTATGGTTCATTGACTTAGGAACGACTTACCACATGACCTCACGCCGAGAATGGTTTCTTCATTATGAACCTATCTCAAGAGGGTTCGTGCTCAGCTGCAATGATCATGCCTTGAAGATTGTCGGCATTGGAACTATCAAGTTGAAGTTCCATGATAGTACTGTCCGCACAATTCAACATGTGCGACATGTAGAAGGCCTGAAAAAGAACTTGCTTTCATTATGTCAGCTTGATGACCTTGATTGCAAAGCTGTGGTGGAGAAAGGAGTCATGAAAGTGATTCGAGGGGCGCTGGTACTTATGAAGAGAGAAAAGGTTGACAACAACTTGTACATCCTGATGGGAGAGACTTTGCAAGAGGGAGAGGCATCGGTTGCCTCAAGTAGTTCAAGTGAACAACTTTCAATGATGTGGCATCAGAGACTTGGACACATGTCGGAGCAAGGAATTAAAGTTCTTGCGGAGTAAAATCTACTTATTGGGCTCTCTAAGGTGTCTCTACCTTTGTGTGAGCATTGCGTTACAAGTAAGCAACACAGATTAAAGTTCAACACATCGAATTCTAGAAGCAAAAATATTCTAGAATTGGTTCATTCTGATGTATGGTAAGCACCGGTTACATCCTTGGGAGGAGCAAGGTACTTTGTGTTTTTATTGACAACTACTCTAGGATGTGTTGGGTGTATCCCATCAAGAAGAAGGCAGATGTGTGTTCGATCTTCAAAGTATTCAAAGCGCAAGTTGAATTACAGTCAGAAAAGAAGATCAAGTGTTTACGAACAGATAATGGAGGAGGAGAATATACAAGCAATGAGTTTTCAGAATTCTATAATCAACAAGGCATTAAAAGACAGTTCACTACTGCCTACACTCCTAAGCAAAATGGAGTGGCAGAGCAGATGAACAGAACCTTGTTAGAGAGAACAAGAGCAATGTTAGGAGCTACAGGCTTCGACAAATCATTCTGGGCAGAAGCAGTCAATACCGCCTGTTATGTAGTGAATCGTGCTCCATCAACTGCAATTGAGTTGAAGACGCCAATGCAGAGATGGACTGGTAAGCATGTTGATTATTCAAACCTCCATATATTTGGAAGTTCGGTGTACGTGATGTGCAATACCCAAGAAACTACAAAGCTGGATCCAAAATCCAAAAAATGTTTATTCTTAGGGTATGCTGATGGTGTGAAGGGGTATCGCCTGTGGGATCCCACTACCCACAAGGTTATCATCAACAGGGATGTGATCTTCATGGAAGATAAGAAAAAGATAGAAAATGATAGCACTGTGACTGAAAGCTCAAAGACTACAACTGTACATGTGGAGAAAGAATATGAAGATGACCACTCTGAAGCTGAACCAATGCACGAGATACAAGATCTAGTTGAGTCACAAGAGACTCGCCGTTCTATCCGAACGACAAAACCACCCAGTTGGCAGTCTGATTATATTATGGAGAGTAACATTGCATATTGTCTTCTAACCGAGGATGGAGAACCATTAACATTCCAAGAGGCAATGACTAGTTCAGATGCTGCTCAGTGGATGACAGCTATGCATGAAGAAATGGAAGCTCTTCATAAGAACAGGACTTGGGAGCTTGAAACACTACCACGAGGAAGAAAGCCCATTGGAATCAAATGGTTATATAAGATCAAGCGCAACAACGATGATCAAGTGGAGCTGTATCGTGCAAAATTGGTGGTAAAATGATACGCTCAGAAAGATGGTATTGACTTCAACGAGATCTTTTCTCCAGTAGTTCGACTTACTACTATTAGAATAGTCCTGGCAATGTGTTGCTACATTTGATTTACATCTGGAGCAGTTAGATGTAAAAACTGCATTTCTCCATGGTGATCTTGAAGAAAAAATTTATATGCTCCAACCAGAAGGTTTTGAAGAACAAGAAAATGAGAACTTGGTTTGCAGGTTGAACAAATCTCTGTATGGTCTCAAACAGGCGTCGAGATGTTGGTACAAGAGGTTTGATTCCTTCATCATGAGCCTTAAATACAACAGACTTAAGGCAGACCCTTGTGCATATTTCAAGAGGTTTGGTGAAAAAGATTTCATTATCTTGTTGTTGTATGTTGACGACATGTTGGTAGCAGGCCTCAACAAAGATCCTATTAAATAATTGAAGGCTCAGTTGGCTAGGGAGTTTGAAATAAAGGACTTGGGACCAGCAAACAAGATTCTGGGGATGCAAATTCACCGAGACAGAAATAATAGAAAGATTTGGCTATCTTAGAAAAACTATTTAAGGAAAGTCTTACGACGCTTCATCATGGAAGATTCTGTTAATTTCAAATTAACCTCTAGTATGTGCCTTAGCAGTGAAGCGGAGAGGATGGAGATGTCTCGAGTACCGTATGCATCAGCAGTGGGAAGTTTAATGTTTGCCATGATTTGTACCAGACCAGACATTGCACATGTAGTGGGAGTAGTTAGTCGATACATGGCGAATCCTGGTCGAGAGCATTGGAATGCTGTAAAAATGATCCTTAGATACATTAAAGGATCGATAGATGTTGCATTATGTTATGACGGATCAGACTTTATTATCAGAGGATATGTTGACTCAGATTATGTAGGTGATTTTGATAAAAGCAAATCCACCACCGGATATGTGTTCACTCTTGCTAGCGGAGCTGTAAGCTGGGTTTCAAAACTACAGTCAGTTGTGGCTACCTGGACAATAGAAGCAGAGTATGTTACGGCTACACAAGCTAGTAAAGAGGCAGTATCGTTAAAAATGTTAATCGATGAACTCGGGCACGAACAGAAGAATATTTCTCTATTTAGTGACAGTCAGAATGCCTTGTACCTTGCAAGAAATCCAGCTTTCCATTCCAAGACAAAACATATTTGAGTGCAGTACCACTTTGTTCGTGAGAAAGTGGAAGAAGGAACAGTGGATATGCAGAAAATTCATACAAAAGAAAACCTAGCAGATTATCTGACCAAGGCAGTCAATGGTGACAAGTTTGATTGGTGTCGATCTGCGAATGGCCTAGCAAAAACATAAGCAACATGGAGATGGCAAGGAAGAAAGAATGGCGTGGAGATTTATTGATGGATCAACCAAATCTCCAAGTGGGAGATTGTTAAAAAATTATGGCCCAAAGAGAGTTTAGGCCCAAAGAAGATCAAAAGCGCAAAGAAAATTCTAGATTTCACCTCTTTATCCTAGATGGTTAAAGAAATCTCTAGAACTTCATCTTGTCAAAAATATCTAGACAATCTTATCCAAAGTGAAGTGTTGGCAAAATCCTAGCCATACATTTTACTTGATCACCAAGGCAAATTTTGGACCATTGGATGATACTTGGAGCCCAAGTTCATAGAGACTATAAATAGGTTATGCCATTTGTTGGCAAACCCTCCCAAAATCTTCCATGACATCCCACATCTAAGTAAGTGAGGGTGTGAGATAAAAATAGAGAGAGTTTCTCCTTATAAGAGAGTTTGTTGTTACTTTGTAAGAGAGAAAGTTTGTAACTCCTATTTTTAATGAAGTTCTTCTATCCTTGCCCGTGGTTTTTACCCTAATTATTTTAGGGGTTTTCCACGTAAAATCAATGTGTCATTCTTTCTCTTCTTCCTTTTCGTTATTATTGTTATTCTCAATCTATTGTAGCTGCGACCCTGCTCTATTCGATGCAAACAATCATAACAGAGAGTATAATTGCAAAAATCATTATAATAATTTAGAAATGATTTTGAGGGGGCAACGATTATCTAAATAATAAATAATCATTATTCATTACAATCTTCATTTTTCAAAACCATAGAGCCTATAAATCTTTTTTCATCTAAACACTTTCACACTTATGAGTATAAAATTATTAGATACCGTAAGATTCTACTTCAAAATTAATTGACTATGAGAGAAGTAACTTATATCTCTTATCTATTATGAGATATCCAATCTTTTTAAAATAAGATCCTTAACAAAAACATGAACGATGATGATACATATTATCATTGTTTACTCTACAATATAGATAAATGTAACAGCCCGACCCATTGCTAGCCAAGATATGTACCCATCTTGCTAGGGGAAGGTGTCAACACTATTTATAAGGAGTGTTTCGTTCCCCTTCCCAAGCGATGTGGGATTCCCCTATTGGTTCGTTCCCCTTTCCAACCAATGTGGGATTCTCCTATGGGTTGCCCGATGCCTGGCCTTGATACCATCTGTTCCAACTCCCTTTAGAGGTTCAACGTCTCGATGGACCTGGCACACCAGCTTGATGCCCGGCTTTAATACCATCTGTAACTACCCATCTGTAACATCCTAACCCATCGCTAGCCAAGATATTGTCCGCTTTAGCCCAATGTCCTCACAGATTTGTTTCTCCCCCATGGGAAAACGCGTCTTCTAGCGAAGGTGTCCAAAACCTTATAAGGAGTGTTTCGTTCCCCTTTCCAACCGATGTAAGATTCCTCTATGGGGTTTCACCTCCCTCTAGAGGTCCAGAGTCCCAATGGACCCGACACACCAGCTCGATGCCTGGCTCTGATACCATATGTAACTTACCCTTAGAGGTCCAGCGTTCCGATGGACCCGACACACCTGCCCAATGCCTGGCTCTAATATCATCTGTAACAACCCAATCCATCGCTAGCCAAGATATTGTTCGTGAGGTCAGTGAGCAAAAACGGACAATATCTTGGTTAGTGATGAGTTGAGCTGTTACAATCCATGATATCATCTATTACCTACATTTAAAATACACAAAAATCGTAAGTCTTCAACAATCATAATTAATTTACCCTTTCGCCAATAAAAATAGTAAGAGCTGATTACTTCATTTTCAAGTTGTAGGAACTAATGAAATTATAAGTTATAACGAAGGGCTTTAAAATTGCCACAACAACGTCATTAGTTTGGAGAGAATAATCATTCAAGTTTGAAGATTAATTGGTAAAACAATATTAGTTATATTTAAAAGGTCGCTTTTGCAAGTTTTTATCAAAATAATATCATGATTTGGAGAGAAAAGAATAGTCAAAGAAGATAAGAGAAAATGAAAGTCACTTTCATATTAGTTACTTTGGTAATCAGAAAAATGGGATTCCAAATGTCACAAAAGGTGGTGTAAATCAATTTGACATGCATTAATCAATTCCTCCATTTTTTTTAATGTATAAAAGACAAATATTTAGTCTACAAATGGACCCCAACCCTAAAGTAATGTTGAAAACATATTTCATAATTTTGTGGGGTCTAAACTAAAGATAATTTTCTTTACCTTTCTTTCTCAATTTTCTTTCGGTGAATAATATCTCCATTAATAGTTCATATGCATATTAAAATCTTAAGTTCTTAAAACACATGAAACCTGAATTAATTATCTGTACTGCTCAAAGTTTATTTGGATGTGTTTTAACGACTGATGCACTCTTTTTTATAGTTTAACTACAATCAAAGAAGAACACATTCGAGTGCACGATCTCTTGGTCTGATATCATTGAATTATTGCTCTTAATAGCAAAGATTCATAGTACTCCCCGCTAAGTAAATATGTATCAAATAAGGATAAGAAAAGGAAACAAATGTTCCTCAACAAAAAAAAAAAAAAAGACAGATTGTTCTTAATTTCTTCTATTTATTAATGTTGGGGGATGGTTACGAAATTATGCTGTCTACCAAAGTTATTGAGTTATGTATATCTTTTATGATCTATATATATGCCAAAATAATACTTATAAGTATAAGTTACCTATTCTGTATAGGTTGAACAAATATTTTTATTGTCGTACGAAAGTAAGGTTGTTAGTCTGGTTAGTTATAGTTGGTTGTACCCTTTCGAGATAAGTTTAGGAACATTGATACAATATATTAAAACAAAGCACATCATGATTCAATAGAAACGAACGGAATGATGACTAAATTTCAGAGAACATACTAAAGTTACTTAAATTAATTGAATTGTAGTGGTCAAGTTTCAAAATTTTAGAATTATAAGGCTAAACCCGAATTAAAAAAGAGCAAGCATAAAGTAATTTAAATAGTCGAATCCATAATATAGAAATTAAATATAATTATGTTTATAATATTGTATCTTAATACACAAAATTGAACCAAATTTAGTCGCATAAACCTAGTCAAGTGGCAAAGTGCAAAGAAACGGGTCCAAGACTGCAAAGAAAAATAATGGAATTATTGGAATTTGGAAATTTTGTCGAAGGATTTGACGATTGAAGAAACTTCTATAAGATTTGGTGAATCTCCACCATAGCCATGCAACACTCTAGACTTCAAACACAATTCTAATTCTACCTGTAAAAATGTCGTTAAAAATATTAATTATAAAAATTCAAGAAATTTATCTATTTCAACCATACTCAATTGATCGAAATAAACCAAACGGCATTGTAGCTTGATGGCCAACAGGTCAAATTTAAATTTAGTTTGATGTTCTTGGTCTCATCGAATCTTAGTAGGTACATTAAAAAAAAATGATCAAAATAATATTAACGTTTTATTTTTTTATTTGTTTCTCTCGGTTAGTATCGTTTGTTGTCGAGATAATTTATCTTGAGTTATTATATATTGTATACCTCTAATTTTATTTAGAGAAAAATTGATGTAGCGCATTATTGATTACAGTGAAGGTTTGGCTTCGGTGAGTGATTTTTTTACTTAGGAGGTTTTTTTACGTTAAAATCGTTGTATATTATGTTTGATTTATTTATTGTTATGAAAACTACAATCAATAATCGATACGAAGATGTGAAAATAGATAACGAGAACGTGAGAGAATAAATAAAAACACACATGGATTTTCGTGGTTCACTAACGTTGTGTTAACGAGTCCACAGGCTGATAGAACCGTTTTATTAAGGAGAGACAATTACAGATTTACAGAATGAATGTTATAATACGGCTAGGGTTTAATTCGAATTTATATAGACACTTTCATTAAACCCTAACTACAGAATGCGTAAGTATTAAATATAGAATGTTGATGTGGAACGCATTACAGGAATGGGTGATGCATTTGTGCGCGAGATATACTAACCGAAAATAGATGCATTCACGCATGTGAGATGCGCAATGATACGTGCATTATCTCAACATTTATTATTATATGATTGCTGATTTTCCATTAAAAATACAAGAGATGGAGGCTGATTTTTATCCAGTTCGTATAATATTAATTTTTGAGCTGGAAGAAAAAATCACATAGGTATGACTGAGAATTAATGTATTCAAATTGCCAACATTAAAAAAAACATTCGAAATAAAAATTGCGCTAGGTAGAACTTGATAGAACTCAATTCACAAATTTGATATTTTATCGCTCATTAAATTTTATCAATGATAAAATTCAATTTAAATTTCTTGTAACAAATGAATTAATTTTGATTGTATGCTACAAATGAAAATATTTTACAGTTTTTTATTCAAAATCTCCTTTGGTTTATGAAGAGGATTTAGAAAGTTTAAAAATCTAGAAAACAAGTGAGATAAGTTTATTCTATAAAATCTTGAACTACACCGAATAAGTTGTCTAAAAGAGTATAAAAACCAAAATGCTTAATTACCACTAGTTGATTAAAGAAGAAAATAAATTAAAAAGTAGAAATTGCAACTTCGTTATATGTCTTCTGTAATGACTAACTTCGTTTTGCGTTGGGAATGATGGGTTTGTTTTTATTTATTTATTTTCAACAAAGGCTGCGTGCGCATGCTACAATAGTTTTTTATTTTTTATATTTTTTTAAATGATTATAAGTTGGAACTTCACTTACCTAATCTTTAAAGGCTAAGTTTTCGACCACTACCACCCCTTTTAAACATAAGGATGGTCGTAGTTAAATATAAAGGTTTGATTTCTTTTAGACTTCTTCAAGGCTTTTCCAAAATGCTTTTCATCACATGCATATGTATCTAGAAGATAATTAGCTTGATTTTTATAGATTAATAAAACTTGTTGAAAACATTCATGACTATTCTTATAATTTCTTTATACATCCGTTTTCTAGGATGTAAACAGTTCGACTTACATGTTCAAACAAAACTAAAAATAATTAAAAAGCTAACACCCTATTTTGATAATGATTTTGTGTTTTAGTTTTTAATTTTTGAAATTTAAGTATATAATAATTCCTTTATCATATGTTATTTTTTATTAAAATGTTTACATATTATTTATATTATTAGAAATCAAACTAAAATTTGGAAACAAAAAAAAAAGTGACTTCCAAAAGTTTGTTTTTATTTTTGAAATTTAGTTAGCGGCTCAAATTTCAAAAATCAAAAACAAAAAAATAAGGTCTCATTTGATAACTATTTCGTTTTTTTGTGTTTTGTTTATAGTTTTTCAATTTTTATTTTTGTTTTTTTGTTTAAAAAAATAAAAATCGTGTATACTTGATAACTCATTTTAGTTTTACGTTTTAAAAAATGAAAAATTAAAAAAACATGTTTGATAACTGTTTTTTTGCTTTCAATTATCACATTTTGTTTGTATTATTTTAGTTTTTTGTTATTTATTCTTATTCTTTTCGTACTCTTTTAAAAACAAAAACAAAAACTTGTTTTTAAAAGCTACTTTTTTTTTTAGTTTTTAGAATTTCTTTAATATTTTAAAACTATTTTTAAAATTTTAAAAACAAAAATCAAAATTGGTTATCAAACAAATTTGTTTTTAAAAAAGTTAAAAAAAAACAAAAAACAAAAAACCAAAAACGAAATGATTATCAAACGGGACCTTAATGATTATCAAACAAGGCTTAAATAGTCATTTTTGTTTTTTGTTTTTTGTTTTTTTATTTCTTTTTTAGTTCAACAACAATGTCAAAATGTTGATGTTGAGATGCTTCAAAAACAAAAAGTTGATGTTGAGGATCTACGTTAAAAATATAAACGGGAATTTTATATGTATAATAAAAGAGTGTAAAGTATTCCCATTTATAACACAAATCAAAGTTAATTTATTTGTATTAAGAAATCTGAATTGAGTTCATAAAATTCAATGAGTGATAGAGTTATATCATTGGTTAGTTCTATTATTAATAGAATTTAATCAGTGATAAATTTAATTTATCATTGGTTGAATTCTACTATTGATAAAATTCATGTGTTATAGATGAATTATTTTAAAAATTGTGCTATAAATATAATACAAGAAGAAAAATGTGTTGTTGAGGATCAACTTCTTTCATAAAAGGTATGAGAGAAGATTTTGAATGTTCCTTTGATACATAATGAAATAGTTGCCTCATTGACGATTTAGCCATAAGTTTTTGTTTTATACATTTTTTTTTCATTTTTTCATTTAACTATTTTAATATTTATAATTAAAATAATTTCGTGAATTATTTCACTAATAATTAATTTTGAAAAATAACCTAGGTTACATTTACATGTATTAAAAAAAACTTTATTTAAATTGTATAATATATGGTTCAGTTATAAATTAACTCAAACTTCTAAACATCTTGGATAGAGTCAATGAATCTTGTATAAAACTATTAAATAAATGTAAATTAACTCTTTTCACAACCTAACATATAAAATTAATATGAATTGAATGAATAAAAATAAAAGAATAAATCATTAAAGATATGTTTTTTTTTAAAAGGAATCATTTAAGATATGTTACATCTACTCAATACATATATAAAAATTCTAGAATATTATATATAGGTAAGGGTGTTTTGTAATAGTATTCTTCTAAGACATATATATAAATCCTACCCAACAAATATGACTATCAGCATACTCTTGGGCATCTTTACAAATTGTGTTATGCAAAATAAACATAATAATCTTAAATTGTTAGACATATATTCACATATCAAATAATGGATTCAAGTATTAAATGTTGTTGTATTAAATAAATAAATAAATAAAATAAAATAAATCTGGTATCTTAAATTTTAACCATTGAAGATGTCAGACACTTGTAGGTTAAAAACAACGGAGCCTTCAACTTTTCAATTTAATCCGGTAAGGTTTATAAGTTGGTTACTATAATTTTTAATTATTTATTGTACAATTTGATATAATTTGATTAAGCCTAAAAAATTATCATTTTTGCCTATTGAGAAATCTTTTCCTTTTCTCAGTTTTCATCTTTAAACTTCAATACAGTCCACTATAATTCACATATTCTAAAAACAAAACTATAAATTACACACACAAAAAAGATTTTGTTGTTTATTTTATCTTTGTTACTCAAATTTAAATTTTAACAAAAAAGAAAAAGAAAAAATCAGTTCAGAATAGTAACTCAACGACATCTGTGTACAAACTAGTGACTAAAAGGTCACGTGTACAAATCTCTTCCAAATGTTGTAACTCAAAAAAAAAAAAAAAACAAATGTGAAAAGGTTTCAAACTAAAAATCTTTCCATAATAATTAAGTACATATTTAGGTTAGTTGAATAACTAAATTCTAACATGATTGAGTTGATTTGACATAATTAAGTTGATTGGATGAACATTCAATTTTATTATTATTTTTTCCGTGAATGTGAAAAGGTTTAAAACTAAAAATCTTTCGATAACAATTTTGTTAAAAAACAATGATATCAACACATGATATTAAATACTCATAATATCATTTAATGCTACGGTTTTTGTATACTAAAAAAATTCATATAAAATTAATTTTTAAGTAAAACATCACCATAAATGAACCTTTAAGTATAAAACATGGAATATTGTTAAATTTAAAATAAATAAATATCTTTTATCTAGTCTTTGCCAAGGTTATAAATTGGAATTTGAAACAATTTTCAAACCACGGTTATAAATTTGTAAGTTAACTCTAAATTACCCAAAGTAAAAAAAAAAAAAATATATATATATATATATAAAACTTACCCTTTTTCAGCAAAAATAGGGCGAGGGGACCTTTCATATTCGGCACGTGTTAAAATTACCCATCTTTTTGTTTAAAAAATTTTACTTTTTTGTTTTTAGTGTTCCACTTTTTTTAACTTCCACAAACCAAACCAAAATCTCCAACCTTTTTCTTTTCACTAATAATTACTATTCTTTTCACATCTACCCAAACACTTTTTTTTTTTTTTTTCAATTATCCTACTTTAAAATAGACTCATTTTCCATATGTGCTACCACAAAATGTTATGAAACTACATAGGTAGCCCACCTATATTTCTAACATTGAATTAACTAATCAATAATTAATGATAAGGATAAGTTATACGGAAATAACTTTCCATTTTTTATTTTAACGATGAGAAGTTGATTAACTCCCTTAATATTCGAAACATTGTTGGTCCGTTCTTAGAACACAATTTTGGAATACACTGAATGAGTGAAGACATAGTTGATAATATCTACAAATTAATGTTACAAACAAGTCTCAGACATATACACTCATGTCTTTGACCAATATTGAGCCACCTTTCAAAGGACAACTTGCCATTTAAGTCGAAGGGTTTCATAGTTTTTGTAAAAAAAAAAAAAAAAAAAAAAAAAACAAGAGGAGAAACCTGCCAGAGATGGACTTTAGGAATTCTATTTTTTATGTTCAATTTATTAATTCTTCCATTTTTAGTAGACAAAAGGTTGTAGCTTTAGGCAACAAAGTGGGAGAGTTTTATAGATGTGTAGAGGATGAAATCTTAGAATTGAAGACCATGATTGAGAATCATAAGTTCAAATTCCCCGAGGTTCGAAAACCCCCGAGCAATTCGGGTGTTTATTTGTGAGTCCAAGTCGCCCAATTTGAAAGTTTGATTGTTGTTTATGTGTCTCATGCATTTGTTTTAGTAGAAGGCTCATATTGTTATGGCTCCTGTGGTACATATCCCTATTTTGGCTTTGCTTAGATAGATTTCTATTGAGAATTTGACAAAATATTAACAAAGTTTGCACATATAGAAAGTTTTGGCAAAATATTGAGAAAATTGTTTCACATTGAAAAGATGCAAGAATGTGGTGTGCTCCAAGCACTATAAAATGAGTAAATGACCTTAGATTCAAGGTATTCCAATCATAATCACTTTAAGTATGTGTATTAACTCTTTTGTATACGAAAGTTGAGCAAAAGTTGTCATTCGTATAAGTTTTGTAGAGTTGTTCTTGCAATTTGGTCAGGGTGAGAATTTTTTGTGATTGTAACAACTTTTCATTTAGTAAAAGGGTTTTTTCTCTAGTTTGAGGGTTTTTCCTCATAAATTCTTGTATTGGTCTTTTTGTTGTTTCCTTTAATATCCTAGTTAATTTTCTTTCTTATTCCTACTGTAATAGGGGTGTTTTTTTCCCAAAAATTTCTTTAGACCTTGAAATTTTCATAAAGAAGAAAAATTAGATTTGAAATAGTGTGGACGTACTTTAACTGTATAGAGTAGCTCAAATGGTCAAAGAAAGTTTTAAATGTTTAAGATGATGAGTTCAATTTATGATGGTTACCTACCTAAGAATTAATTTTCTATATATTAATTGAAATGCATGTAAGCTTGCTTGAATAATCAGAAATATTTATAAAAAAATGTAAACTTTAAGGACTGTAAAAATAGGCATTTCCTTTACAAGATCAAAACAAACTATTAATTAAAATGTCGGTTGGACTATGTTCTTATTTGCTATAAATATGTCCATTAGACTCAAAAAAAAAAGTTTTCTTGTCTATCATTTTTTTAATAGAAAAACTGTCATATATATCACAAATTCACATAAATTCAACTAACACTAATCTAAAAATATGTCCGCATCTACCTTATGTTGATAAATATTGACTATATTATAGTAGTTAGGGAGAAAAGAACAATTAATCAAAATTAGAATATTACCAAATCAAAAACACTATCTAAATCTAAAAACTTTTGACTTTTTGCATAGAAATTGAGAATGATGGAATCTTATTTAATTCACAAAAGAAACAAAAGAACAATAATAATCACAGAGGGAGTTGAGCTATTATTTGATATATATATAAAAAAAAAAAGAAGTCATAATACACTTGTATAATAAGTTCTTTTATTTGGTGTGTCGATTAAAAAATTATATGATGAATATGTTTCTTTAATTAAAATAAAATAAAATAAAATAAAATAACTGATTTAACTGACTTAATTGACCTAACTGACATGTCAGTTCGTTGTCATTGTAAAGAAAGTCGATATAGTCGGTTCGATGTCAATTTTCACAAAAAATCGACACTGACCGACCAATGAACACCCCTGACTTTTATCACAAAAAGTTAAAGCGTAAATATTTAGAGCACAAAAATAAAACAATCTACGCCCATCCTTTACAAAGTCTTCGTCTATTTCTACGGTGCCTCAACGGTCCTACAAAGCTTTCGTCCATTTCTATGGAGTTGTCTCCAATCCTTCGATGATGGCGATTATGTTATGTTATAACACTATATATGCTTTGATTATAACTAGAGGGTGGAAGGAACTTCTCGAATTTAAAACTCATTTCTCTCGAAATTTTCTCCGTCTTTTCCAAAATAGTAACTTGAACGTCGAAGTGTTGGTGCTCAACACTAAAACCTGTCACTCGTCTTTCTTTCTTCCAGGTAACTTCGAGTACACCTTAATACAAATTTATTGTGGATATCAAAATCGATATCAACATATTTATTTGAAGAAAGATAATTTATTATATGGGAGAGATACTTTAGTATGTATTACGTAACAAATAAGTAGTAGTACAAACATGTCAATAAAAGCATAATCCTAAAGACATATTTATTTGAAGAAAGATAATTTATTATATGGGAGAGATACTTTAGTATTTATTACGTAACAAATAAGTAGTAGTACAACATGTGAATAAAAGCATAATCCTACAGACATTTTTGTATAATTGAGATTATAAATTGGAATTATTTTGGACTCTACTTACTATTGTCTTTCCATTCTCTACCCTCCTCTCCAATCATTTCATCACATTATATATGTTGCCTCTTACATTTTCGAGTATCTGATAATGAATCTCAAAACAACAAAACAATTAGGTCCCGTTTGATAACTATTTTTTTTTTGTTTATGAAATTTAAGCCTATTTCTTCTCAAATTTCCTTACCATATGCTCCATCTTTTTTGCAATATATCTATTTTTCCTTAAGAAAATAGGTGAATATTAACTAAATTTCAAAAACAAAAGTAAGTCCGCTACTTTTTTTTGTTTCTTATATAGGTAAGATGTAGATATCCAAATAAGAAAAAAGCTATGGCAAAATAATTATTGTATGCTCAAATTTCATAAACAAAAAACGAAAAAAAAATGATTATCAAGGGCTTAATAATTTGATTTAATTCTTTTTTATCATAATAGTCTGTTTTTTTATTTTATATTCCTTGCGAAAACATGACACGTCATATTTTAATTTATTCAAACGATATCAATCTTGAGACATTTTTAACTTTTGGGAATATAGCAATGTATTCTATTCATTTTAGATCTTGTGATTGATTACTGTGGACTTTAATCAGTGGTGACCTATGTTACTAAGCCGTCGTCAATTTTGACTTGAAAACTGTAATTGTTTCTTTTTATTTATGGTTTGAATTATGCACATTGCACAAAAAACCAAAAATTGTAGAAGGATTTTGAGAAATGATTTTTCCCAACCATTGTATTTGGACCCATAATTTTTTTTCCTTTTTCAAGAATCTTTTGGTTTCTCTTTCAATTTCAACATCTTTGAAATTTAGTCCAATATTTAAATACCGTTTGAATCGACGAGAACACATAATCTAGATTTTAAATTATAATGATTCACATAATAGTAAAAAACTGTGTTGAAGATTTAAGGGATTCTAAATTTCAATCCATGGTTATGTTTAAAGAATCAAATTTTTACAAGTTTTGTTGAAGTCAAATATTGTATGAATGCACGCAAATTGATATGAACATTCACATATACAAACATACGCGCGTGTATATATATATATATATAGAGGAAAAGTCGCTTCTTTCTTGCTTGGTAGGGGGCTTCTGCTTCGTTCATTGTGATGGAAATTAATATGAACACTTTGTTGAGATATGCCTTGAACGCACCAATGCCCTACAATTAGTTGTCGGAGGTCTTGCTGCCCGATCAGTGAGTGAAGGTCTTGCTATTCGGTCAGCGAGTGGGGCTGCAAGGGCAACGCCTCCTTTGCAAAAATGCATCACGCATTTCACATGTGTGAATGCATCTGTATTCGCTTAGCACGCAAACGCATCTCGCATTGCAGCGCATTACTGCAATACGTTCCACATCAGCATTCTGTAATTAGGGTTTAATGAAAGTGCCTATATAAATTCGAATTAAACCCTAGTTGTAATATTACATTCATTCTATAACTCTGTAATTAGCCTCTCCTTAATAAAATTGTTCTCTCTTTCTGCCCATGGACTAGCTAATACTACGTTAGTGAACCACGTAAATCCGTGTGTGTTTTTCGTTCTTCTTCTCTCATGTTATCGTTATCCGCTTCTTTCACATCTTCGTATCAATTGTTGATTGTCATTTTCATAACACACTCATAAATATATATATATATATATATATATATATATATATATATATATATATATATATATATATATAACATCTTCTATTTCAATCATCGATATACACACAAATTAATATGAACACTCATATATATGTACATATATGTATATATACGCACATATATATACATACATATATACATACATACGTATACATACACATATATACATATAGAGAGAGGAAGAGTGGCTTCTTTCTTGCTTGATATATAGAGGGCTTCTGCTTGGTTGGTTGTGGTTATTTGCATCACCAAGTAACAAAAATGAATTGGGTTGCGTCAAGCTTTGGTGAACTCCGGCGTAAATAGTGGAGTTTTGTGTGCAAAATGTTCGACGACTAATTTACGCACATTTCAAATGTGTGTTAACATGAGCTGATGATCATCGACTAGTTACTTTGGTTAGAAAAGAAAGTAAAATAAAGAAAAACAATAAAATACAATAACTTGTGTTGATTGAGAAATTTCGATCAATAAGAAATTGTCACGTCATGTCGAAATTAATGACAAATTTTAATTAATTTTTGAGCCAATTACAAATTCATAAGTATCCCGAAGTTAGTTGGACTAGAACTAAGTTTATTTGAAATTCGATTTCAAATCAAATCAAGCCTGAATGCCATTTAGGCCCAAGCCTAATGTCTAGGTCCAATATAGTAAAAGCCCAAAGGCCCAAAAAACTTATGAGGCCCAAGCCCACGAGACCAAGAAAACTCTATAAAATGAGCCCCTCCTCTCATTCGCAGAGGACAAAAGAGTAGGAGAATTCAAAGATCAAGCTTCAAAATTCAAGAACACTCAACGACTGCAAGTTGAAGATTCAGACGGTGGATTCAATCACCACCGTTTGAGAACAAACTCGCAAGCCCTCAGATCAACACCTTCAGAGATTGTAACACACGCACAATTCATATACACATGTCGTGCTCTTATATTTTGCAAGAAAATCTCGTGTGAACAAATTTAACTTATTTTAGTGTCAAAAAGAAAGAATACGAAGATGAGACGTCAAAGAAGATGGGGTATTTTGATTGACATGATACTGGTTTGTGCACAGTCTGGAAAAAAAAATAAAAAATATATCTTAACATCTCATCTCATCTCACCCCAAACTAGGTTTTCTGCTATTAACATCTTATCTCATCTCACCTGCAGCCAAACACCCCCTTTGATTTTGAAATGAATCTTTATATATATATTCGTGGTTGTTTGAACCAGCTTGACAAACCGCTTGAATCTATAATATTTTTTTATATAAAAAAATTCATAAAAAATTAATTATTAAATAGGTGGTCACCTTGGATTAAACATATCACTTTTAACATCTTAAAATCCCCTTTCACCAATTGAACTACTCCATGATACTATTGATAAATTAGCAATAGTGTACCTGGATAAGAGAAAGGGGTAGCCATGTGCATGACCCATACAAAGATGACATTTTAAAAAATATGAAGGCATTAAAAATATTGAACTTTTATCGAAATATTATAAAATTATATCCACTCATGATGCAAGATCAAAATTTTGAGGAAACTATCACATTCTAACACCAACAATCTTTGTTTATTAAAAAATAAACGACTTCTATTATAATTCAAATTCTAAAATAATACCATAATAGCAGAGGGTAGCACCGAACTCCAATAAAAAACATAACTAAACAAACGTATGACTAGACAACAAATCAACAACTCTAATTGCCAAACCAATTGTAGTGGGAAAAACAATATTTTCAATGAGGAGATCAAATCCGATCAACGATAACATTGTTTTTTTTAGGCTACAATAATTGGGGGTGGAGAATTCGAACCCATGACCTTTTCGTCAATGAATGTACATTAATGCCGCTGAGCTAGTGCTCTTGTTGAATTTAGAAAAAACTTAGAAATTCTCTCTAGCAGCATTAACTAACGAAGAATCAGAATCACCAAGATTGAAAGAAGCGGACAAAACTTAGAGATTATCTCTAATAGCAGTAACTAACGAATAATCAGAATCCACCAAGATTGAAAGACTTGAATTGAAATTCAACTACGAACTCAAGCCTTCTTGCAATGCCAAACCTTCCGCTGCCTTCGCCTACGAGCATATGATGTCGATATTTGCCCAACCAGCATAGGCATACCTTTACATCCCCCTATATTAGATCTACACATGTATATAATTCAGTAGTGATGAGATTACTCCTTTAGAAACAAGATTCAAACTTCATATTCAACATTAATTTGTTGTAGCTCTTGGGACCAAGCAAAGCTTCCATCATCTCTGCAAAAGGCTTTTCAAGTCTACTTTTTCTTCTCAAAATGGACTATTTTAAAAACAATATTTCTAAGTCAACATCTCTCAATATCAGCAGTGCTTGCCCCATACATGCTCAAGATATCGTGTGAACTCCCTTTCCCTACCCAGAATTATGGTTTGATGATCTGCATTTTTTACCATGTTAAAAGTTGCATCCACAGCCTTCTTCTTCAGATTGTAACTGCACTCGATCGGAGCGACCACGTCCTTGTCGCCATGGTAGATGTTAATCCTGATTCCAGCTCTGATCACTGCATCCAGGTAGCCATCCATCCGTTTTGCTTCCCCACATATCACATTATGCATGCTATGCCAAGCTGAATGATGAGTGTGCTTCGTGAAATCGGTTATTCTGAAATCGATATCCCTGAACATCGATTCACAAATTCTTCTTCAACTAAAAAAAATAACTGTAATATGTTTCTTTATGTCAAATTATAAGTTTAGTTCTTGGATTTTCACAGTTGAGTCTAAGTCTAAACTACCATAAGTGTCTAATAAGTTTTGAACTTTTGAATACAGATTTATAACCTATTCGACATTTAACAAAAAACAATAGACTTGTTTGAATTTTGTAAATATTAAGACCTTGACCATTCAAACTTTTACGTAAATTGGGTCCATAAGTTTACGAAAATGTATAATAGGTTAGAGGAACCTTAAAAACAAAATTGAAAGTTGAGAACCTACTTTTTATTCAACAATATTAAGCATGGAAGATTTGAATTCATAACCTCTTAGTTATTAGATCTCTTGTTGGCCAAAAGTTGAGAAATTATTGAACACTTTTAAGTCCAAAAACCTATTAGACACTAAATTGAAACAGAGAGTATAACAACAACAAAGTTTAACGATAAGTTCTAAACTTACAATTAGTATTTTTGTAATGAAAATATTGATTTGTCACCTTCTAGGATTGATTCTTCGCAGGATCCACTCCCATATTCTGTGGTTTCGGCAAATGAAAAAACAAGCGCATCGACCCACATGCTCATACCAGGACATAACTGAAGATCCAAACAACAATGGTGGCCATACCCTCTTTGCAGCAAGCTTTTCAAGCACTGCCATGGCTGCCCCATCCTTTGAGGGAAAGTATGGCTAAAAGCAACATTTAAAAAAGTAAGCCAAGTGAAGACAACAATAGAATCAGAGACAACAATAGAATCAGAGTTTAAATCAAACGATGCAATTATAACAATGCAACTTGTTTGCCAAAAAGAACATATCTGAACTGACGTAAAGTATGAACTTGCAATCAAGAGGTCATAGGTTCAAATCCCCCAACTCAAATTGGTTAAGCTATAAAAATGTTACTTTAGACCTTAAACTTTCAATTTCATCAAGTCGACCTTAAATGTCAATAAGAGATGAAATCAATACTCTCAATTAGTTTATTTTCTACTTTTTCAAATATTTGTGGCTATCTATAGATATTATTGTAACTGGACAACGGTATTTGGTTGGCAATAGTTCTTCTAGTCCTATTAGATTTCCTTGGTTAGAGTATCGGCACTAAATTATCAAGTTTGGATACTCTTTTACATCTTTTCTTTTTTTCGTATACAATAAGAGGTTGGAGAACTCAAACCTCAAATTTTATGATTGTAAATACATCAGGATGCCGGTTGAGCTACTCTCACTTTGGCTAGGTACAAGTATTTATAAAGTTGTGTTCAGCATTTATGTATGACTCGATTTCGAATATCCTGTTAGTTAAACATTGCGACTTTTTTTTGCGTGTTGTATCTTATTAGTTGGTTAAACAACATTCTTTTCTTTTTTTAAAGATAACTGAGAATCAAAACTTCGCCCATTACATATCCGGGGGGCAACCACCTTCTACTTTAGTTATGAATAGGTATTATTCAAGTTCATAATTAAATTCAATGAAATTTTTTTTAAACAAGGGTAACCACGCCCGTCCCTAGGCCAAGCACCAGGAGACATCGAATGAGTAATGTCACAGCTGAGTTTCAAACTTGAGTGTTGCATACCCTCAAAGCCCAAGTCTTCAACAATTGTGCCACCCCTTGGGAACAATTATATTCAATGAAATCGTCCCCAAGGGGTGGCACAGTGGTTGAAGACGTAGGCTTTGAGGGTATGCTCCCCTCAAGATCCTAAGTTCGAGACTCAGCTGTGACATTACCTCTTCGATGTCTCCCGGTGCCTGGCCTAAGGACGGGCGTGGTTACCCTTGTTTCAAAAAAAACAATTATATTCAATGAAATTGAAACTTCAAAACTAAAATTGACTCTAACTTTCCCTAAAATGTGTTTATACTGAAAAAAATAGTAGTTCCATCCAAAGATAAAAGCATTTGTATTATAAAGACTTGACTTACAGGTGCAACAAGGGTAATAGTCTTGACAGAGTTTGAGTACTTGGCAGCTAAGGCTAGAGCAATTAGACAGCCCATGGAATGTGCAACCAAATGAAAGGAATTCAAGCCAAATTGATGAATCACAGACTCTTCAATCTTTTCTAAATGCTCCTTCATGGTGTAGAAAGAATCCATTGGCTTTGGGCTTCTTCCAAATCCCAAGAGATCAACAGCAAATAGTCTGTAATTAAGTTTTGTTGTCTCAGATAGATTAGGAAATACTGTTTCTGTCCAAAGTGAGGAAGAAGAAAGAAATCCATGTAGGAATATAACATTCTCATCAGGCTTCTCACTTCTACCTAAGGAACAAGGGAAAAGAAACCTTTTAAAACTAAGTAAACTACACAGTAGTTTAAACAGCAAAAGCACCACAATCAAATGTTTCTGATTGTTTGAATGGAAACACTTTTATATGGTTTGAGCTTATAATTCTACAGGTTCCAATTTTGTCTCAATAGTTTTTTTAACTATGAGTGTTCAAACTAGCTTACATGCACCACGAATTATCTCACGGAAAAACTTTCATATGGTTTGAGCTTACAGTTTTATAGGTTCCAATTTTTTCCGTATAGTTCTTTTATCTGTGAGTGTTCAAACCTGCTTACGTGCATCCACCACGTATCACGGATCTAGGACAGCTGTCTAAGCTAGTTTCAATATGGACCGGTTTAAAAGTTTAAATTTAGCCTATAATCTATATGACTTGTTTAGAAGTTAGAACTCACAAATACCTAAAACATATTTTATGATGACTGAAAACCATCTATTTTCAACGATTTTGTAATCAGTCCTAGACTCTAACCGAAAACATCCCCTCATTAAATATAGCAACTTCAAGCAAAGGCAATGTGTCATGTGAGAGGTTTGACTGAAAATAAATTCATAATACAACCTTGTTAGTATCAACTAATGATCCGATCTTGTTTCCCTATCAAAACCAACTGGTAGAACTTCATTTTTTTTTTTTTTTTTGATCATTGAGTTTCTATGTCAGCTTACACTCAACTTGACTATTTTCTCTCACTCTACAACATTTGGATGTCAAGGAAATGCATAGAAAATTATTTACTAGGCTTGTTTGGATTGAACTCATGGTCCATTAGTCTTATACACAAGTGGAACTTCCAAAATTACTATGGCCCAGTCTGATAACCATATGTTTTCTTTTTGTTTTAGAAATTTAAGCTAAAATCTCTACAAAGGAGTTCATTCTTTTATAGTTTCTAAAGAGGTAAGAAAAATTGTAGTATGAAGTAGTTAATATAGAGTTAATTTTCAAAAACTAAAAACAAAATAGTTATGAAACAGCTCCCAGTTTCTTCAATTAGCTTAAGAGGAGTGAACTCAAAATTTCATAGAAGTTGCACAAAAAAAACCAAACAAACAAATCCAAATCACAACACACAGCTCCCTAAATGAACCCTAAAAGTGGAACAGATGTGAATCCAGAAAACGCACAAGAAGAAAGAAACATAAAGTGTTGGGTAAGAACTTTACCCCATGGAGGCTCCCGCAGAGAAACATAAAGCATCCGGTTCCCATCATCCGCCCAACGAACACAGGCCAAACACCCACAGTCAGACCATCGATTCAACACCGAACCGCCACCAGTCTCGTCAGAATCCTCACATCTTCCGGCCAAAGCAACCCTCCGGAACACATTTCTCCGGCCGTAAAGCGTCGGGGAGATCTCGCTTTCGGCGTCGGCGTCTGCCCTGGTTCGACAGTAACAGGCGGCGGCGGCGGCCTTTCCTTGGAGAAATCGATCCAGGTAGGCGAAGATTACGCAGAGAACGGCGTCGAGAAAGTCGAGGAAAAGGAAGACGGTGAAGTTAAGGAGGGTGAAGAGGACTGTTAGGGTTTTGATCCGCCATTTTGATGATGGGTTTGAACAACCCATCAACAACAAAATGATCAATCCTTTCTCCGATCTCAACGATGAACTCGCCGGCCGAACTCAACGATAAACTTGCCGGCTGATCTCTCTCTCTCTCTCTATATATATATATGGAGAATTTTCTGAAAAGGGACAGGTCTTCAACTATATATAAGTTGAGCTAATGGTAAAGGAAAACCATCGGTTTAATTATGGAACGAATTTTACTTTAATTGATTAAATGAAGAATCATTTTAATATATATATATATATATATAGCACAAACTTCTTGAATATGAAAGAAAAACAAAACACAATAATAGGCTTTGAGAGAAAACAATTCTAAAACATTAAAAAAAAAAAAGACTCAAAAATATACCATAGATAAAATATTTTAGAAAAAAAAAAATTATATAATTAAAATTATGGTAATATATCATTATGGTTATTGAATTTTGAACTTTATTTTATTATTTTAGTTATTGAATTTTCAAAAGTCTAATTTTAATTCTAAACTTTGAAATTTGTTCCCTTTTAATTCTTAAGGACTCAAAAAAAAATTAAATTAATACAATTTTTTTTTTTTACTTTTCTTTTTAAAAGAATTGTCATATTTCCTTATAAATTTTAGAAATATGATCACATAGAATCAATTTTCATTAACATTAACTTCAAATTTGCTATAAGAACTAATTTTAAATTTTTTTGAAATTACAAAAACTAAAATTAAAAATAATTGAGCTAAAAATGGAACAAAGCTGAAAATTCATGGACCAAAATAACATTTTATCCTTTAAATTATTGAGCTAAAAATGGTTTAATAGTAATTTTCAACATATAAGGCACTGCGAATTTCAAATTTGTGAAGGAAGGTTGATGTGTAGAGAGATGCGCCACAAGATGGAGACGTGATGATATAATGTGCAATTCATTTGGCTTTCAGCCACACAAAAATAATGAAGGAATATTATGAATTTTACCATTTTCAAACTTTTAATTCAACAACATTAGGTGTAGGAATTTGATACCCTAACTTCGCTTAATAGAATAATTCTCTTGTTGGCACAATTTTATAAGGCTGTTGTTATCGACTTATCATATATTTGATACACGCGTATTGACTATTGACTATTGTCAATACATCTTAATGTCAAGAAAACTATGCAAAATTTATTTTTAAGAAAAGCCACTATGAACAGAAAGCTCATTTTATAATTTGTGTCCCAAAATCAAGATGCGTCTAATTAACCATCTTGGAGTAGAGTAGTGGTCAAAGAAGACCTTAGAGTGCTTAAAGTGATGGATTAAATCCATGGTAGCCACAGACTTTGGAATTAATTTTCTATGAATTTTCTTGACATCCGAATGTGTTATAGAGTCAGACGATATGTTATGTGATATTAGTCGATGTGCGCGCAAGTTGGCTCAGACAATCGCGGATAAAAAATTTAAAAAAATAGTAAATAAATAAATAAAAAGAAGCCAGATTGAGCTATGAATGTGAAGACGGGCAGTAACGTTAGGAATAGAGTGGAAACTTCCTTAAACCGGGAAATCGGAGCTTTGCTCCACTATATCCAAGGTAACCACGTCCATCTCTAAGCCAGACATTGAAGGAATTGAGACAAGGGAAGTGCCTACAAATTAATATCACAGGTGAGTCTCGAACCTAGAACTTTGAAAGGAACACACTTTCAAAATCCAAGCCTTCAACCACTATGCCACCCGTTGGAGAATAATATCGTACCTAATATTGTGTGGGACTCACTTTTATAAACAAAAAATAATCTATCCCAACATTTTGGAGGGATCATGGCCACCTAGTCTCCTCTATATCTGCCTTGGATCCTTGATGGAGAGTTCATGAAAGTTGGGAAATTGGCTAAGGTAGCAAAAAAGAAAGATGTTGGAGTGGAGACTAGATTTTGGTGCACATTTTGTATATAGATATATAATACGTTGAGAGATTGGCTATATCTAGGGAGACCCAAGTAGGTAGAGGGCCAGCATCCCAATTTGTATATGGTTCCCAATATGTTTACCAAACCTATGTTTCAAGTTTATTACGTCATATTGACAAAATCCATATCCTCTTGTTCTTCCATGCAAACAAAATAATTGTACAAAAATCCAGAATAAGAATAACTACTACTTGAAAAACAAAGACTAGATCTGCACAACCTAAAATTGAAACCCAACAGCACATTTTGTACACAAGTTTCCAAGCCATAACAGTTCTCAATTATTCAGTTCATTTCAATTAATAATGCAACGTAACCAGAGATTTTATGTTCTAAAAGCCATATTTTGAAATTCCTGAAGTTCTTTACTTTTTCACGATGCAGATTAATAAACTAACCCAATAATCTCAGTTCATGAAAGAAAATAAATACCTTTGGCTGTTTTTAACTGTCATCGTTTTCTCTCTTTGGTGGGTCTGAACTAACGATGGGCAGATTTCTTCTGTATTGAGGCGATGTCAACCTTCTTTCCAATGGTGTTTTTCTTTTGCTGACTACAAACCTGTTGACGCCTTTGCGCATTGGCATGATTGATGGAAAATCTTCGTCGGGAATCTGGCTTAGCTCGGAGATGTCTTTTATTTGAGCAACCCGACGGAACCATCTTTGTGCTTTAGCCTCCTCTGACATGTCCAATGGATCTGGTTCAGTGACTGCTGAACCCTCCAAACTCTTTCCACTCCATTTGTCTCTTATGTTCTGTTTATCGGATGCTGGAGACGGATTTCCTGCAACACTAGTGTTGTTATTAGCCACATTCTTGTGAGCAGGTTGAGAACTAACAAAATTTGTGTCTGAGCTTTGAATGTTGGGTGTGCGGTACTCTGTAGCTTCACTGTTCCAACTTGAATTACCTCTATGAAGTTCGGAGTTGAAGTTGCCTGTTTGAGTTACTTGATTATCTGACTGTTGAGAATTATTTCTATAATCTCCAATTCTAGTGTCGTTTGACTGATCTTCAGTCACTTTACTGTTTGAATCATCTGACACGGGCTTATCTTTTTTCGCGAAGTAGTCAGGTGGGAAGGGAACAAAGGGGACAAAGTTGGAACTGCCAGCTTGCTCCATGGCTGCACGCCCCTTATATGCCGGAGACGTTAAAGAGCGGTCTTTCTTTTTACTGACTACAAATCGATTTTCTCCCTTGCGCATTGGCATGATTTCAGGGAAGTCTTCATCAGAAATTGCACTAGTAAGATCCGTCACATCATGCAGTTCCGCAACCCTTTTAAACCATCTCTCAGATTTTTCAGCTTCCTCCTTCCCTTCATTGATTTTCTGAGTCAGATTCGGTGGTGAAGTAATATCTACTACTCTGTTCAATGCATTGCTCTGGGAAGAGATGCCAGTCCACTCATTAGAGCCTGATGGAAGGGATTTGTTATTATCAGTACCAACTACTTCACTCTCTATGCTTGAATTCTTGGGCTTTTTCGAAAACATATCTGGAGGTAATGGAACAAATGGAGCATAACTGGAATTACTTCCTTTAGAGGATTCATACTGTGAGGAACCTGAACTGGATGATGAAGTATAATGGGTGCGAGTACCGTGCTCATTTCCAACATTCATGGATTGAGAATTCGTGGATGCGCGACCAAGAATGTCATCCAAACTTCGGCTAATTGTTTTGTCAAGAGAATTGTTAGAAGCAGAATGAAGTTCACTGCCGCTATTTTCTTGAACTCTATCGTTGCCTAAATTTCGTCTGTACTGATCATCATTATTAGCCAGCCTCCTCTCAAGAGGTGTCTTTCTCGTGCTCACGACAAACCTGTTGACTCCTTTTCTCAAAGGCATTATTTCAGGGAAATCTTCATCTGTTATCGAGGTGCCCGAATCAGGCATACCGTCCAGCTGAGAAATCTTACTAAACCAGCGTTGAGCCTTCTCTTCATTTTCCGCCAACTTACTATCAATATCAACCTTAGTTGCAGGACTTCCATTGCCATTCCCTAAATCAGAATTTATGTTCATGTTACTTAGAGATGGAGGCCCTGGCTTTTTGCAATCACACCTTAAGCACACTGTGTTCCTCCCATAATTGAAAAAATCACACCTGCCAAAGAATGTAAGTTAGTTCATTAAGTCATTCACTAGAAAGAAAATGGAAAGATTTATCAAGTCTGAGACAGTAGAGAATCGCTCCGTACTGGGGGCATTCCCATTCTCCACCAATCAGCTGTCGCTTTGGCCGTGCCTCTTCACATTCAAGGCATTTCACATTTCTTGCAAAGTTCATGAAACTACATCTGCACTCATAAATATCCAAAACAAAGATTATATCAGTAGAGGCAATGACATACTGTACGTGAACAGTTGAAGATACAACCATAGGCCATATCAGTGTAAAAGGTAGCAAATAAATGAAATTTTACCTCGGACAAGTCCAGTCCCCTCTTTTCATTTCAACTTTTGGCCCGTAAGGCCCTCGTGATTGCCCATATTTGTCGGAAAACTGATCAACCGTCTCCAAAAGCTTCGAACCTAGATTGCTAAAAGATAGGTTGCATAGTTCACTTAACAGATTCCTCATAGATGATTCTACCTGATCTCTACTGTACAGATTACTTTCTGAAGAAACAGTCGAGTTCCTTGTATAGCTCAAGATAAATTTGAATAAATCAGTTGTCCGTGCTTTATCGGAATCCAAGACCTACCAACGGTGATAGCACAAGCACAAGGTGAATATTGTAAAGTGTCAACACTACAGATCCCACGAGGGTTGGTATATAAGTGAATTAAAAATTGAAACAGCCATTTCTATAGAAGCAATAATTATCCATTACTATATGAAAGTAAAAGTTTTAACTTGTTTAAAGTTGCATATTTTAAAACAATGAAGTCAAAATTCTATTAATCATATAATACGAAGGCTATGACACTTGATAAATAAATAAATGAAGCACTGCCCATTTTCTCGTTGTGCTTCCGACCATATTTTGTTCTTTTAGTCAAAAGCTTTTTTACCATGGGAAGGTATCCTCATCCCCCAACCCAAACCTAAAGATTAAAAAATGTCCCAAAGCTACTATCCATGCAAGAAACAGAATACTTATAAAGGGTCAAATTCTCAAGTCTCCATGTCTTGCAGTGTATTAAGTCCAACAGGTGTCTTAGCATCGTCAAATTTCTCACTGTGTTCACCTTCACATCATGACCTTCTCTTTCAAGGGCAGTTATTAGCATTAGATTGATTATTAGAATGAGAAAGAAGAATCAATCAAGTTATCAGAACTCGAGATAGAAGAGTTCATATTCATCTTTCTTCTCAGTGAAAGCAAGGTTTCTTACCATATTAGATAGGGCCCCGATTCCTTCTTTGTATTCAAGGGTCTTCATCATTCATCATTCTTCATTTCTAATTTCAGAAAATACCTCATGTTGGGTAGGGCCTTGATTGCTACAATTCATCCTCAAACTTTATCCAAGTAGGAATTTGAAATTTCTATTTTCTTTCTACCATCTTTTTGTAGAGCAAAACATACCATTGGTGCATTCCAAATTATTAATTTCATAGAGACCTAGTTGTTTCCATACATTTTTTTTTTTTTTTTTATATCTAGCCAACTTATGCACACCTCTACAATTCCCACATAGCCGGTCACTGCCCTGTCCATGTAACCTTCAATTCAAAAGATATAGAGGTATTCTCAAGATCATCAAATATCCATGTTTGCACACCCAATTTTCCATAGCTGTCTAAAATGATAAAACGAGCAGAAAGTCAGGAACTTCTTCCCTGTCTCAGACTCTCAGTAATCATAGAATTGATAAACACACACATATCCAAGTTAATCTCCTCTTTCACCAACCTAGGAACAGTTCACTTTCTATTCGTTCCAAGAATATAGTCACCCTTTCTCTTCTTGCACACAAACATAGAACTAATCGTGGCCATGCATGCTAGATAATTACATACATAAATCTTGTGGCTAGTAATAGATTGCAGAAGACTACCAGATCCCAGTATAGCTTATAGTACTACAGAACCATGAGCTAGGAGCGTGGTTTGGTATTTGAAACCAAGACTGCCTAAGTTTGACATAGCCCATTGAGGTCAAAAGACCACTCTAACACGCTTTCGAAACAAGCACGAAGACCCCCGATACCGAAATTACAGCTATAACAAGACATTGTGAAGAACTAACAAACACTAATCCAAAATCCAAACTCACCTGAGTTTCATCCCCTCGCAAAAACAACTTCATCTTCCTCAATGAAGCATCCCCGTCTGTAAATAGACATGGCTTCACGCTTCCAACCAACACCTCAATATCCCTCCTAGGAAGCAATCTGTTTCAATCAACAATTAAACAAAAAAAAAAGTTAACAATCAATAGAAAATCGGGCTTCCTTATAGTAAACAGAGCAGAAATCAAACCCTAAGAGATGTTCACGCTCGCTCGAAAACGCGAAGCACGCATTTGCCGCATTCACAAACTCAGCCGGCAGTTCCTGAGCAGCGACAAGCTCATTTCCAGAATCCCGGCGACCGAAGTAGCCGCCGGCGTCGAGGCTCTGTAGGAACTTGGACCATTCGCGCCATGAAGTATATGAATCTGGAGAAAACAGGCCATTGGCGGATCCAGAGTCTTCGAAAGTAGCGAAATCGTCTCCGAGAGTGGAGACCTGGGAATGGACATGGCGAGAGGCTGTGATTGGGGGAAAGGAAGGAGGGGATAAGATTGTAGTACTGGGTCGAAAAGAAGATCGGAAGAAGTTGTGGTAGTGAGCGGCGAGGCGGAGGAGGTTAGGGCGGCGATGGTGGTGGATCAGAGGGAGAGGACCGGAGAGGAGGACCAAGAACCTGGCGGCTCCGCCCATTGCGGCGGCGAGAGGCGGTGGCGACTGAGAACGGAGCTAAACCCTACGGTGAAGGGATAACATGATAATGAAGCAGGTGATATTGATTGAATTTTCTTTGATTTTTTATTTTTATTATTATTTTTTATTTTTGGCTAAATTGAAATTCAATAAATGATAAGGTCTGATTTCTATATAGCTTGACTCCTTTTTAGCTTGCTATTGTATTTCCGTTGATACCAAATATGGTTTTGAAATGTAATTTGTCTTCGGATTAGCCTGCAAAAGAGAAAACATGAGTGAAAAATCAGTGAACTAACATTGATACTTTGAATTCCGAGTTAATCCATTTCAATTATACGGTCACAGTTTTATTTTATTTTTGTTCCCTTAATCCTTCTCAAGAGTATTTATCTACTCAAGTTACTAAACCTGTTCATTAAAGATAAGATTGTAATCGTCCTTTTAATTATTCGGTACTGGCTGTTTCACAAACTCTAATTCATATTTTAATGTTGTTTTCCTAAAAAACATCTGATTATTTATAATTAAATGAAACAATGATAAAAAAATCAATTTTGGTTCAATTTGGTTTTTATTGGTTTTTACGTATAGAAACCGATTCAATCCAATAACTTTCGATTTCCTCTAAATAAAAACCAATATGTCCAATATTATGTGAAAAATTCGAATCGATCCAATAAATCGGTTTGATTCCCTTCGATTTTTTTGGTTTTCAATTTTCATTATTACCCTTATTTAAAAGTCTAATTTTAATCTTCATAACTTTGAAGTTTAAAATATTTTGGCCAAAACTTACAGAAATCTAACAAAAAACTTTAAATTGATCCTACAATAAATTTGAAAATAGTATTAATCCAAATTAGTTCAAAAATTCAGAGTTCAAAATTAAAATTAAAATTTTAAAAATTTAGAACCTAAAATAAAATAAAATCTCAAAATTCAGACATCAAAACTAAATTTTTGAAAGTCAGTATTAAAATAGAATAAATCTCAAAATTTATGTACCGGAATATTATTTTATAGAATAAATCTCAAAATTTATGTACCGGAATATTATTTTAACATTCTCCTTCCACTTTCTCAACTTTTCTTATTCAATTAAATTAAAATAATTAGTTATTAAAATAAAAATGAATAATAAGCAACTAAAAATTAAAACTAGTATACAAATATATATATATATATATATATATATATATATATATAAGAAAGAAGAATATTACTTGAACATGATCTGTTCTGTAAGTTATATTATTGTATCCTTGAGTTGTAAGAAAAATATTAAAGTAAGTCTGTCCAATTCAGGATTTAGTGGTTTTTTCGATAGATATTGAATTCATAATTTTTATTTTTTATTTTTTCTCAAATAAAATAAAGATATCCAATATTATGCTATAAAATAAAATCAAATAAAATAAAATCAAACTATTGAATTGATTTGAATCAAAAGGATTTAGTTGGTTTCCAAACCATTAATTTGGTTTTCCTTGATTATAATATAAGAATCAAATACCGATTTTCAGGTTTGAATCGGTGACAGTGAAATTTAAATGGATTAACACCAATTAAGATAGTCAATTGTATCACCGACCCATTCAAATATTATGACACTCAAGAAAAATATTAACCTCCATGTTATTCTCTTTAATCTACTTTCTAACATTCTTTCTCTAAATTTGTTTTCCTTTTTTTTTTTTTATAGTGAATTTACGACATGTGTTTATCAAATTCAGTTTTAGTCCAGAAGTGTCAATCGATATAAAACTAGATGGCGTTGATAAATGCATAAAACATATTTTTTTCTTAAATAATTAGCTTTACATCATCAAGGAATATGTAAGCGGCCTAAACAATCATATACATATTTTTAAAAAAAAATTATATCATTAAATTAAAAAAAAATCTTATTCAAGTGGCATGAGTATTAAAAATATATATATCATCTCATCTCCTCTTAATATTTACTTCATTATGGAGCCTAATTGTAATAATTTTTTTATAAAGAACTCCCAAAGCACATAACTCCACATAAATAATACTAGCGATATGGAAGCGGCCCACATTAACATTTTATTTCATAATACTCTTTTTTTACATGAGCATGTCACGTAGAAGACACTTCCTTAAACATAAAATAAAAACATTACTAAACGGGAGGGTGTTAAGTATCCCCATATTTATTTATTCGTCCCAAAGTTCAAAAGCGGCTGAGCACTAATAAAAAACATTCCAATTGCCCAAGTAAGGAACTTCTATGTACTCCTCGACAATAACGGGAGCTCGAATAGCTCCGGTCTGCGGCAACGAATCGCAAGTGTTAACAGGGAGTTGGATTACAGCCATGGGCATTGAAAGCGGATTGATTGCCTGCATAGGGAAGCTGAAGGAACCGGTGGTGTTGGTGCGACTTTGTTCGAATATATTGCCATCGAACTCTAAGTTCACAGTGGTATTGATTAAGGGTAGGCTGTTCGGATCGGGGTTGCCGGTGGGTGAGCAGAAGGCTCTACCTTCGACAACGCGTTGGCTGCGTCCGAGAGACGCCATGGAAATGAAGAGGACAGCCATGAGAACAAGAGATGAGTTAGCCATTGCTACAAAGACTTCTCTTTTGGCTGTGTTTCAAAGCAGTTCCTATTTATACTTTTTTTTTTATCACTCCCTTAATTACTTCATAATTACTTGCTCAGAAGATTAAATTGTAAGACTTTTCTTTTGGGGTTGCGTGTTAGAACAAGATTATATTAAAAGAGCAATTTAGGTGATTTCTTGATATGATCTATACTTTAAAAAAAAAAAAAAACTAAATTACTCTCTTAATGTAGCAATTGTTAGAGTAATAACAAATTCAAACATCTCTATTTTAATTATAGCAATTTTTTTACTTTGAGATTCCAACGATTGGTCATTGCGCATACACTAATGACACATAACAACTGCTCATGTTGGCTTTAATTATAACAATTTAGGTAATTATTAATTAATATCATTATCATACTATCATACTACCTTAAAAGTGTGGCTTAAGGGGGAAATCATTTTTGGACGATTTTACCTCTTGAGTCATACTCTAAATTACAAATATGTCACTTTTCAAAAAAAAATTACAAATGTGTCATTTATTGGAATATAAAAAAAATTAAATGCAAATAAAGATATTTACAATATCATTTAGATTTTCATCCGTAAAAGATAAGATAAGAGATTTAAACCATCAATGAACATATTTACAATATCATTTAAATTTTCATATCTTTATAATATAGAAAATAAAATATTTTTACCGAATCTCAGATATTTTATCTGACATTTTATATTCTAATTAAAATAATAAATTGAATTTTTCAATCCTATAAATAGTTCTCTACATTTTGTTTATAAGAATACTTTCTATTTGCTTGGATTTACTTTTCTTCGTTTTTTTTTTGTTTTTATAATAAGTTATCTTATTTTTGTTGGATTATTTACCTTAATTTTCATTTTTTTTTTGCAATAATTTTTGTAGGGATCTTTTTTGCATAATTGTTGTCTTTAAAAAAAATACTAGGAGATTTGGAAAAATAAAATTTGAAGAACGATAATATTATCATCTAAGGTTAAAGTGCATGAATTCTTCAATTTCAAAAGTTTGGCAACAATGATTTCCTACTATTACTATATATATATATTCTCTATATTTTATTTACAAATACATTTGAAACTTTCTGTTTGCTTGGAGTTACTTTTATTGGTTTCTCTTTGTTTTTTTGTTTTATAATAAAAAATTTAGTTATCTTATTTTTGTTGGATTATTTACCTTAATTTTCATGTGACTTTTCTTTTGTTCCAATCATTTTTGTAGGAATCTTTTGTTGCTTAATTGTTGACTTGGAGATGTGAAAAATTGTTTTTTGAAGAATGATAAAATTATCATTTGAGGTTAAAGGTAAGTTCATAGATGTATACTAATAAATATATTTAGCTTATTTATATTTATAATAATGATATAACTCTTATAAATTTTACAATTCAAGAGTAATTGGTCTATTAATAGATCAAATGAAAAAACTAAACAACATCGATTTTAAAAATAAGAGATAAATTTTAATTTAATGTGATAAATTTATTAAGCTTTTTTTAAAATAATAGCACCTATTATTTTTTAAGCCCGAAATAAAATATTTACTGTTTTTAACATAAAAGTGAATTTTAATAAATTTAACTAACGTGAAAAATAGTTATAAAATTCAATATTAAATTGAAATTATTATTTGATGATTTAAATTTAGTGCAAAAATGTAGGCAATAAATTAACATATTTTATTAGACATATATATATATATAATTTATTATTTAAAAAATTATCACGTGCAACGCCTGTTAAAATTCTAGTAATAATAAAATAATCCAAATTGGAATAATTTCATTAATTCAATTAAAATTCTTCTTCTTCTTCTTTTTCTTTATTGCTATGAACCAATTGATCAATTTCCTCTTATAAAAGTTTATAAGAGCAGTTGCTCAGCAGCACTAGTACATGTTCAATTATTAAAGGTCTGGGTTTGAGTCCCCCACCCACAATTGTTGTAATCTTAAAAAAAAAGATCAATTTTAAAAACGCTATAGTTCAAAGGTATATTTGATAATTTAACCTAAAATTCTTTTTTTTAGTACAAGTTAAGTGGAATAGATTAACATTAAACCAGATAACCAATCGCGCAATTGAGCCATTCACTCCATTTAACCTAAAATTCTAGATGTTGCCAAATTCTCATTTAGGTTCTTCTATAAACAAACTATTAAATAATGTAAACAAAAAGTTCAATATATGTTATAAAATATTGTTTCATACCATACTTATATGAACAGATGACAGATATCATTTGAATACATACTCGACATGATATATTCAATCTTGCCTTCTTGTGTGTACTTGAATGGTCAAGAATGCATCTACGTGTCTATATATATTTATTGAAACAATCTAATGATATTTATAATTCTTTTTATTGATAATTGAAGAAAAATATATCATTTACGTCTCATGGTTTTGATTTTAGGATAAATTATAAAAGTTTTCCCTATAAGAAAGTTATAGTTTAGTTCAAAATTTAGAGTTTTTTTTTAATTAAAAAAATTAGAGTTTAGTTTTGAAGAAAAAAAAAAAATCCCAATAATTTTAAGAACTTGAATTTAGTCCCTAATATTTTATAAAACCTAAACTATAGTCCTTGTCGTTTCTAATTGCTTGCGAATTAAATACGTGGAAGCTCTGTATTCGTTCATAAATGATGTGATTGTTTTGTTAAATTACTCATTAAACTCACAATTTCTTCATTGACACATGAATAACTAACTTTTAAGTACTTAATTTGTTAACAATTCCAAATGATAAGTAATCATAAAAACTAAATTAACTATCTTCAAACTAAAGGATCTAAATTCTATTTTTTTTACATCAATTCTTACTAATTTTCTTCAACCATAGGGACTAAGGCGTTAATTTTTGAAACTATAAAAACAAAACTCTAACTTTCTTCGAACTTTAGAGGAACTAAACTTATCATCTCATAACCAAATGAAAACCAAGTTTGAAACTCAAAGACCAAATTAAGGGGGTTTTCTATGCCTTCATGGAGAATTGTGAAATCATTGGAGGAAAATTGAAATTTGGGGAAGATATTGGGTCTGAAATGAAAATTATCTGCAAGGAGAGATCATTTGGTATATTTAGCCAATTTGAGATGTAATAAAGTTGGATAGCTTAACTGACATCCTTATCTATTAACAATTACGAAGTTTGTGATCCAAATCTACCAATTTTTCGTTGTATTAATAAGAGATGTAACGTCCAAGAGAAAACCTAATAAATAGTACCCTAAGGTCAATGTTGTATAGATGCATTTATTTTTGTTTATTGATTGCATTTGGTTGAAGTTATTATTATTATTTTTTTTTGAGTTACAACAATTGAGGTGGAAAAATTTGAACTTATAACCTTTTAGTCATTAGGTCTACATTAATGTCGTTAAATTACTACTCATATGTACACCCTTGATTGAAGTTGTGATCTTATTGTGTTTGAAGTGCTAGCTCATAAGTTAATATTTCTTCCAAGAGTGAAAGAAATTTTTTAATAATTGTTAGATATTAGAGCCCATTAATGGTTAGTAGTCTATATATATATATTGGCCTTATTGTTAGGGTTAGTAGTCTATATATATATATATATATATATATAATATGTTAGGGTTTGTATTGTGTGTGACACTATGTGCCTCCACCATTAACTTTCTCAATAATATTTCTCTCAACTCTTCAATAGCTTCTCAACTCTTTTATGGCTTTTCTATGTTTCCTTCAATGGCTTCCGCTATGCATTTCTATATTCGATCGTGGTACGTATCAGAGCCCAATGTAAACACACATACTAAACATTTTAAAAATGTTATTAATTACTATTTTTATATTAAATATATAAGTAATAAAAACACTGTTTTTATATTATTGAGGATATTTTATAAACAAAAAATTATATCATATATATATAAACAAATATTTGACTCTATTTAATTGAAAAGTTAATTAAATAATAAAAAGTTGAAAATTAAAAAAAAATGGATTAAGGTGGATCAAACCTGGGCCAACTAGGAGAACTTTTTTTTGAAACTTTTCTTCAACCATTATACCAAAACATTAATTTGGTGAAATTATTGCACCGTGGTTTATATATAACGTTCTTAAATATGAGAAATTCTACCAAACAAGTCTATTTCTCAAAAAGAAGATACAGAAACGAGAAACGGAAAACAAGAACGTTACCAAATGAGTCATTTGTTTCTCAAAACTATTTCGTGAATATATGATAAAAAGTAGTGAAATTATGTAAACACAAAACCTAATGAAAATTTTAAACTTAAAATTCAGAACAAAGTGTTATAACTCACGAATCTTGGTTTTAGTTTTGAAATCTACTAATGAGTTTAATTATAAGATCTTTTATCATTTCTTACTTTCTAAATTGAAGCCTTCAGACCATATATATATATATATATAATGTGGTTTAACTATTAAATAAAATAAGGAAAATTGTAGTAGATAGTCTACTTTTATAAAATATTTACAAATTTAGGTAAATTCTATAACAATTGTAATCTTATTTTTCTATTTATAATTAATTAAAATATAAATTATCTTATCTCCATCTTACTCCTAGTAGAGCATGAAACAAAAGCGGAAATCATGCTTACTATTGGATTTTTATTTTTCACTTTTTTAATCAACACCATTTGATTGTAACTTTATTTTTTTGAAATAGGCTTTTTTTTACATTTTTTCTTACAAATAGGTTTGATTGCAACTAATAACATTATTATTATTATTTTTTTTTTGTACAATACTTAGACTTTTAATTAATCATTTCGTTTAGTTTTTTTTCATTGATAAACAAATAGAAAATTAATTATTTTATCTTTTTATGTTGAAATTAGAAGGTAAAATTATTTTTTACAATTTTCACAATTATATAGTTAGCTGATCTTATTTTTCTCTTATATAAACGTATTTTTTTGTATGAATAATATTTTCTTATAATACTATATTAATAATATTTTCTTATAATATGTATTAATAATATAAATATTGTATTAATGAATATTTATAATAATATTAATAACTATAAATGCAAATATAATATTAACATAATTCTTGAATACCTGTATATGTTCGACCTTAAATCGATAAATATTGAAATAATATTATTATATAACTGTATTTAGATAAGAGAGTATTCGTCAATGTCTTTTAATAATAAGTTATTAAACTATTTTTAATAATTTTTTTTTCATTTCTTAATAAAAAAGAACAACTTATCAAATTAGTCAAATTCAGAAAATAATACAAAAATGTTCACTTTTTTAAAAAATTAGTAAACATATTTATAAGTAATGATAAAATATTGTATTAATAATACATAATACTGTACGATACAATACTAATAACATATAATACTACAACTTATAATATTGTATTAATAAACATATAATACTGAATTAATAATATAATATTGAATTAATAATATATAATACTGTATTAATAATTCATAACACTGTATTATTGAGTATTTATAATACGATATTAATAATACATAATATTGCATTAATGAATATTAATAATACGTTATTAATAATAGAAAATAGTGCATTAATGAGTATTAATAATACAATATTAATAACACATAATACTATATTAATAATAGAGTATTATATATTATTAATACAGTATTATGTATAATTAATACAATATTGTGTGTACTAATACAATATTATGTATTATTAATAACGTTTTATTATTAATATCTGTAATTTTTTTAAAATCCAATATCTCTTATTATTGAGTGTACATTAATACCACTACGCAACGACACTTATTGACAATTTTAATGATGTCTTAATTATAAAATACGGTATGATATACTTTAGAGAATTTACCATCAGCAGCACATTTTACATCTTGTATTATATTTGCAGCAGAATTTTTAAAATAATTCATCTATAGCATATTTATTTCTATCACTCACCTAGTGATAGAAGTCAATTTAGATTTCTATCACTGATAGAAAACTTAAGCAGTGATAGAATGAGTCTATCATTGATTGAATTCTATCACTAATAGAACTCAACAAGTGATAGAACTCAATTTGAATTTTCTGCTACAAATGAAATTATTTTGGGTTTTGTGCTATAGATGGAAATATTTTGACATTTTTTGTTATACATGCAAAATTCCCTATACTTTATCTACCCAAGTAAAAAAAAATACAATATTAATATATTTAGAATTATTAATACATCACACAACTTATTTCATTTGGTGGATACTAGAAAAATAACAATGGTCCAAAAATCCATTTATTTATTAATACATGACTAGAACATTTTATATTTTTTTGCCAAAATAAAAACAACAATAAAAACAAAGGAAATAGCGTATCTCACATATAATGTTTTTATATCAATTTTTTTTTTACCATCTCACTATTGGTAAATTTTTTAACAAGATAATTTTCAGTTGAAAATGAAAGTTAAAAACTGCCAATGATTTAGGGATACATTAAAAAAAAGAAAAAAATCAAATTGAGTGCTTTTTATTTCAGTAAATATTAATTTACAGTGGAGGATATTTTAGTAATTTTATAATAAAACTAATTTCCTTAAAAACAATCTTAGACTACTTTTGCAAAAAAAATTTAAATGGAAACACACGTGTAATATTTTTATCCATTCCGTCTAATGTTGCAAAAAGCCCATAAATTAAATGTCTCAAATGAGCGGCTCCGTTTTTATTTATTTATTTTTATAATATTTATTTACTTATTGGGTAAAATATAAATTTAGTCCCCATAGTTCGAAAAAAGTTAAAGTTTAGTTTTCATGGTTTTAAAAACTAGAGTTTAGTCCCTTTGGTTTAAAAAAATATAGAATTTAGTCCTTATAATCTAAAAAACTCAAATTTAATTTCTATGGTTTGATAAAATCTAAAAAATAGTCATTTCTGTTTTTTTATCGTTGGCCAATTAAATACTTAAAAGTTAGTTATTCATGTGTCAATATTAAAACTGAGTTAAGTGACTAATATAACAATAAAAATTATATTATTGATGCTCGAATAGTGAAATTCCATGTACTTAATATGCCAACGATTATATACGACGAGGACAATATTTTAGATTTTATAAAATCATAAGGACTAAATTCTAATTTTTAAAACCATAGAGATTGAACTCTAACTTTCTTCCGACCATTAAAACTAAATTCTATATTTCAACAAATTATAAGAATTAAACTCTAATTTTTGAAACTATCGAGACTAAACTTTAACTTTTTTAAAATCATATGGATTAAATTTATAATTTTCAATAAAAAAGAAAAATACATGGACCAAAGGTTGTATTCACATCTCACCATTATTGCTTAAGTTTATTAGGAAATCAAAAGGTAATCCAAAATCAATTCAATAAAAGAAAAAGTTGATTAACAAAAAAATCAGTAAAAGAAAAAGGAGTGGAGAAGAGTTAAATATTGGTTTTTGTTTGATTTAAATGTGAAAAAGAGGAGGGGAGATGGATGTTCTAGCTACGATTTGGGGTTAGATTGAGCTTTTTTGTTTGTTGGGATTAGATTGTGATCTGAAGATGGGTTCATTAATAAAAGAATTTTTATTATAATGATTGATGAGGGTTATTTTTGAAAGAATCTTCGTTATTCTATGATTGTGAAGAACTTATAATTTTATTTTGGCGGGTTCTTACTTCTTGTGGTCAATATGTTTATACTCTTAGCTCACAAAACTTTGTTTAACCTTAATAAACGATGTGTTGATTAATTATTCCTGACATTGTACTATGTGGCTCCCTTGATGCCACATAAATTTATTGTTATAATTAAAAATATTAGAAAATTAAATTATTTATGTGTCATCAAAGGGTACCACATAGGACAAATGTATGACTTATTTACAATGTGTGGACGAATTTTTCTCTTTACTTTAAAATCTATCAATCCATTATGTAAAAGAAAGTCAATTTGAAAGGTGTTTCGAATTATTTTAAAAACTCATTTATTTACATCATTTTATCTTTTATTTTGATCTGGCTCAGTTTGTGAACCAGTTTGAAGATTATTCTTGAGGTTTATTATTTTTCCATTATGTTTTTTCTTTTTGACGTGTATTATTGTATCATTTATTTCAATTTATAATGAAGTATTTTATTTATAAAAAAAAAGTAATTCAACTTCATTTAAGAGAGATTGAAAAATTCCTACACAATAATATTGAAATGAAAATGGAGAAAATTCATTCTCCTCCACTATTCAACTATTTTATTTGCTTTTAATTATCTTATTAATTAGGAACTAGTCAAAGTTCTAGGTAAACTAGAATAAACATTTTTTTTAAATATATATTAAGGAAAGGGGACGAATACCAATTCTCGAAATTAAATGACATTGGTTCACAACAAAACAATGAAACCATTGTACCACTCATCCATTTGGTAATTATGGTCATTTTATTTGCATATGAATTAATCTAGTATCAAATATCATCTAAAAAAAATAAAATCTAATAATATCAAATAAGCATGTCCATTAATATATCATTTAATCAAAGCAAGTTAACTTATAATATTTTCACTCCAAAATCAAAATATATATTTTTATTTCATCCCACATCTATTTGATCCCCCCCACCCCAAAAAATAAAAATACATATATATATAAATTGTTAACAATTAAAAATGACAAAAATTATCGAATGAGTTAGTGGCGCAATGATTTCATTGTTTGGTTGTAAACTAGTTCAACACCAACAACGTTACATGTTCGAGCCTAAAAATCGGTATTTGTCCCCCTCCTCCAATATGTATTCATAAAAAAAAAAGAATAGGTTTTATTAAATCATAGAAGTTAAATTTATATTTTTCAAATTGTGAGCATTAAATTCTAACTTTTTTTAAACCATGGAGACTAAACTCTAGTTTTTTTTTAAATTTTTTTTTTTAGTACAACTAAACTTTAGTTTTTGAAACTGTGAAAACAAAACTTTAACTCTTTTCAAACTATAGGAACCAAATTTCTAATTTATCTTTGATTTTATTATAGTTTTACCCTTGGGTTCCAAAACTTTTTTTTTTCTCCTTGAGGTTTGAATAAATGTTCCCTGGATTTTGATTTAGAGTTTATAATTTTTTATATCTCATAACCAAATGAAAACCAAGCTGGAAGCTCAAAGACCAAATTAAAGGGGTTGTATGTCTTAATGGAGAATTGTGATATCACTAAAAGTAAAATTGAGAATTTGGGAAAGATGGGTGGGAAATGAAAGTTATCTGAAAAAGGAGAGATCATTTAGTATATTTATTTAGCCAATTTTAGACGTAACAAAGTTATAATAGCGACTGCCAAATTTGTGATTTGAATCTCCTGATTTATTATTGTACTAAAAAACAGAGATGTAACATCCTAGAGGAAACCTAATAATATTACTCTAAGGTCAATACTATATAGATGCATTTATTTTTATTTATTGCTTGCAATTGGGTGAAGTTGTGATCCTATTGTGTTTGAAGTGTTAGTTCATAGTGAATGGGACACAGTGGTGCAATGGTTTCATTGTTTGATTGTAAACTAGTATCCATTTTTTTTTTTTTGAGTTACAATAATTGAGAGCAGAACATTCGAATCTAATTATCTCTAGTTTATTAAGTGTACAATAATATCGTTGAGCTACTACTCTTTGTTTGTTAGAGGACAATTTTAGGGCTATCCATTTAATTTGATGAATCCATTTTACTAGATTTGAATTATTTCAAAAAATTGATGTTCATAATTCCTTTTTAATTTTTTTTTTCTTCCACCTTTGAAGTGAAGACAATAGATTTGTGTTTGGTATGCATTGTTGTAGGGTTTATTGAATCTACTGGACATAGTGAATCTGGTGACAAATTTGTATCTCAAAACTATTTTTGGATTATATATGTGATAAAAAGTAGTGAAATTATGTAAACAAAACCTGGACATTTTGAAGTCGGTAAACCTGATATAAATTCAAACTTAAAACTCAGAAACGAAGTGCAATTCACAATCTTGGTTTAGTTTTGAAATCTATATATGAATGAATGAAATGAATGAATTTAATGGTAAAGATAGAGAATGTGTTTGAAAGATTCAACATGGATAAAATTAAAGCGGTTAGTTTCCTTCTCTCTCTTGCTATTTCGAACTCAAAAGTAAGCAGAGTCCTTATAATGATAAAGAGAAGGAAAACATGAGAAGAGTCTCATATGCTTCAGCAGTTGGGAGTTTGATGTATGTCATGGTGAGGACTAAATTTGATATTATTCCTACTGTTGGTGTTGTAAGTCATTTTATGTCTAATCTAGGAAAGTAGCATTTAGAGGCAATCAAGTGCATCATGAGATATTTGAGAGACACTTCCAATTTAAAACTCACATTTAGAAGTGGAAAGCTCTTGCTTACAGGCTATACTGATTCATATATGGCAGGAGATCTTGATAATCAATGGTCTACTTCTGATTATTTGATGACGTTTGCAGGTGTTGCAGTGTCTTGGCAGTCAAAATTACAAAAGTGTGTTGCATTTTCTACAATAGAAGCATAATATATAGCAATAGTAGCAGCATGCAAAGAGATGTTGTGGATGAAGCAGTTTATACAGGAACTTGGCTCCAAGCAACAATGGTATGTAATATTTTGTGCATTTCATTCCAGAACTAAACATATGGATGTGAGATATCACTGAATGAGAGATAAATTGAATGATGGTTTGTTTGAGTTTGAAAAATACATACTAATCATAATGGATCAGATATGTTGACTAAGAATCTACCAAGAGAGAAGCTAGAGTTTTGTTGTTCCGTTACTGGAATGGAAAATTCCTCTACACAGTGAATAGAGGGAGATTTGTTGGGTTTATCCACTCATGAAAGTCCATCAAATAAGACCCAAAATGGTTGATATATTTAAAGTGAACATTTTCACTTTTGCATTTTAGTGTGAGCAAAAATAGAGAGACGCCAGTTTGAGAGTAAAGGAAAAAAAGCGTTGTACCCAGGTTTGGTGTTTCAACGTTTTCGAGGTAACCAACCGTCGGATCGAGCTGAAATTTGATAACATGTTCGTAACACAAGGGTCTTCAATCTAAATGGTGGAGATTGAATTTGGAGATTTCTACATCTAGATTCGATGCGATTCAGTTCCACAATTTGTGACATGTTTCTATTTGATTTAGAGTCGTTTGTTGCCAAGATGGTTTATTTTGAGTTGTTATATATTGTATATTTGTAACTAGGGAGTACTCGTTGTAACATATTATTGATTATAGTTGAGGTTTTAACTTTGGTCTATAATATTTTCCTCCTCACATTGAAGAGATTTTTCCACGTTAAAATTCCTAGTATGTTGTGCTTGATTTATCAACCCTATATATGTATACTTAGTAATTGAACCCAAGAGAGAGAATAATGTTCCTATTAAAATAGTTTTTATTCCCATAAAAAAGTTATCGAATTTCAATTTGAGAGAGCGAATATATTAAAAAATTCTATACAATAATATTGAAATAAAAAATGGAGAAAATTAATTCTCTTCCACCATTCAACGATTTTATCTGCTTTTAATTACCTTATTAATTAGCAACTGGTCAAAATTCGAGGGAAAAATAAAGTAATTTACTTGTCATTAATGGATAGTCATTTTAATAGACTACCATTTTTTATTTCGAAAAGATTTTAATAGACTACCATTGATGCTCTGGTTGCGTATGGATTAATCTAATATCAACATCATCTAATAAATAAATAATATCAAATAAGCATGTGCGTTAATATATTATTTAATCAAAACAAGTCAACTATAATATTTTCACTCCAAAAATTACATTTTTATTTCATCCCACAAATGTCTGATCCCACAATCTGTATTCTCTTTTTTTTCAAAATAAAAAAATAAATGAAAAAATACTTCTCATGTATTATATATTGGTTAGGAATTATATAAATATAATTTAATAATTATTAATAAAAAAACGTGGAAGATTTCAGCCATTTGTTATTACTTCTCAAATTTTATCTATCAAAGTCACGACTTCTCTATTTTTTATCATGATATCAGAGCCAAAATGATTATCATATAAACCCGACAATGTGTGACACAATTTATAAATTATCAAACTATTGTCGATCACGTTGCATAACATAATATTATGTTATGCAACGTGATCGACAATAGTTTGATAATTTATAAAATACGTTTGATACATGGGGTGCAGTTAGTTCATCATCTTATTTATGATATATTTGGTTTATTATCTTAGTTGAGTAATAATTTTTATTAAGTTGAGTTGAGTTATGATTTCGTTGGATTGTGTTAGTCCTAAGGTTGGTTAATTTTTAGCTTGTTCACTTCATTTTAATCGAAACTAAGAAACATATTATATATATATATATATATATATATATATATATATATATATATAAAAGATTATTTAGTAAAATAAAATTTTAACTTATTAATAAAGAACATTCAATAATAACTAGATAACCTAGGTTCAAGTAACTCATGTATTTTGGTCTAAACTTCTCGGAACTTGTTGAGGTTCGAAAATGGGGGAAAAGTCTCAACCTAGCACAGCTCTCAATCCCACCGCCCGCCACCAGCAACAGCCATCGCCACCTCAACTTGTCTAGGTATGGTTAATTCCCTTCTCCTTAGCAATGATTCACTACTCCAATCTGCCAAAGAAATGTTCGATAGAAAGGAAGGAGTTCTCGCTGGATTTAGATCACCATACAAAGAAGAAATTCCTGGTTTTAACAGAGAGAGGTGCGCAAAAGTCTTTTTCTATGTTTTTAATCCCTAGCTCTATCAATTGGATTCGCTCTACTTTACAACAACTTATTGAATGGCCAGCTAACAATCAGTTTTTTATGAAAACCCGAACGGATGATTATTCCCTTTGGATCAAGAAAACCTCGAATAGAAGGGGGCATATTGCCGAAATCTATAGGCTTGATAACAAAGGGGGGAAAGTAGTATTATTGGTACCGGAAGGATACAACTATAAAGGTTGGAAAGATTTTGTTGCTATGATTACTACTCAAGCTGCTACAACAGAAGTTCCAAAAGTTGCTGTTTTGAAAGATAAACGTAAGCAAAAAAGGGGATTGACAGATGAAGAATGGAATGAGCTAAATGAGATTAATGGGCAACACAGTCAATCCTACGTAAATGTGGTCACTAACCAGGGACACACATTAATTGAAGATGGGGCCTCACTGTTTTAAATGGCAAAGAAGACTACAAAAGTGAATGTGAGACGACTTCAGAAATACCTTTTGACTGGAGTAAAACCATTGTATTAACTAGACGCTTCTTCCATGACGATTTGCCTAAAATCAGGGAAACTCTTCGAAACTCTAGCGATGAAGTTATAGCCATCAATCCTTTCCAAGCGAATAAGGCCCTCCTTGCTCTCAGATCTCCAGATTATGCTAGACTCTTATGTTACAACAAAGGATGGGTGACGATCGACTCTATCCATTTGATGTTTGAAAAATGGAATCCTCTTCTCCATGTCGTTCCTACTTTAATTCCGAGCTACGGAGGTTGGGTACGATTTCGGGGAGTCCCTTTACACTTGTGGAATCTCAAAACTTTCAAAACGATTGGTGACATATGTGGTGGTCTTCTGAAAGTGGGAAACTCAACATCTCAAAGAATGGATTTTACAGAAGTGATATTAAAAGTCTCTGGAAACTATAGAGGTTTTATCCCAAACAATATTGGCATTCAAGATGATAATGACGGTGAATTTGTGATTCAAACGGTGCCACAAAACTCCAGCCGGTGGATTATTGGCCGGAGCCCTAAGATTCATGGAATCTTCACTCGAGAAGCTGCAGCAAACTTCGATATCCACAACCCTAGCTCTGAACACTATAACATCAAAGGACACATAACATACCCTATTCCTTGCAACACTTTCGGCGCAACTTCTCCAATGACAGAGCCTTATCAAAACGAGCTTCCAACTTCACGAAAAAGTACTGAAAGTGATAGACAGTTCGTTAGAAGGGAGAAAGTGGAAAAGAGTAGTATCTAATATAGAGCGATGGACAAGAGAAAATTGGTTTCTTTTTCAAAAAATCAATCTGTGGTTTTTAGCCCAAATGGGCCTCCGGGCAACATTGGTAAAAGATTAAACACTATCAATGGGTTAAGTGGACAGCATGTTTCCCATCAATTTGAGATTGACCATTCTCCGATTATTGAGCAAAGTGAACTGTTTGCAATTGGGCCGTCTAATACCCATCAAATTGAAAATGTCCAATCTTCGATTAGAGGCCTTGTTGATGAAGACTTAACCAATCCTTCTGAACTTGGCGAGGAAAGTATTGCAGAAACTAAATCCCCTAATTTGCAAACTCCTCCGACGAATGGTTCTAGCACCAAGTTACAGAACCCAGGAAATGAAACTATCACGGACACTTCTAATGCTTTGTCTCCAGGTACATTTCAATACACCCCTCTTTCCATTGGAACTATGCAGGCTATTTCTAATGAGCACGACTTGGTTGTGGATTTGAGAGATCTTACTCTGATTGATTGAAACCATAATTCTGAGATACTTGTTTCTAGCCCAGACAAATCTATTCCTACAACTCCAGATAGTCAATCCGGTTGCCGCGAAGCCGTAGAGGAGATTATTGAAAATAGCTTGAGGGAATTGCATAACACAAATAAAGACGAGATTTATGAGGATCAACAACTTAATAAGTCTGGGTTTAGAAATCAATTGGAAGAATGGCTAGTCAAGAACAATTATGTTGTGATGTCGATTGATGACCTTTTCCAAAGATCTAGCAGAAACATTGATCAAGTTGACCCTCTCATTTCGGTACGTGAGTCTTGCACACAAGGAAACAATAATAGTCAATGAAAGTCCTTGCTTGGAATATTAGAGGATTGTGTTCTTCCTTTAAAAGAGCCATTGTAAAGCAGGAAATTACCAGTATCAACCCAGACATTATTATTTTGACGGAAACAAAATTAATGGATCAGCCAGATGCCACTTTCATCAAATCTATTTGGAGCTCTATTAGTGTTGGTTGGGCGTCCTTAGAAGGCACATCTCGTTCGGGAGGCATCTTGATTCTATGGGACAGACTCTCTACCTCTGCTTGTGAGGTTATTTTGGGTTCTTTCACCTTGTCTATTAGATTTGCGCTCTGTGATGGATTCAACTGGTGGATTACAGGCATATACGGGCCAGCGAAAAGAAGGCGTAGACAATTTTTATGGCGTGAACTTTTTTACCTCTGTGGTCTATGTTCTCCTATTTGGCTGATAGGTGGGGACTTTAATGTTTATTGTTGGCAATCTGAAACCACTTCTTCCAGGCCGTCTCACGCCAATATGCGTAGGTTCAACAATTTTATCAATGAAGCGGATTTGATTGATCCCCCTACTAACAATGGGATTTTGACATGGTCTAATATGCGTGCTTCTCCTATTCTCTCTCGCCTGGATAGATTCCTTTATTCGGAGGGATGGTTAAACAAATTCCAACTGCATCATTGCTATTATAAATCCAGAGTGATCTCTGACCATTACCCCATTTTGTTTGAGTCTCAAAATCTCAAATGGGGTCCGTGCCCTTTTAGATTTAAGAATGCATGGCTATCCCACAAAAATTTTGGAGCAGCCTTCAGTAATTGGTGGAACGAAACAGATCTAGAAGGTTACATTGGTTATGCTCTTATTCGTAAACTCAAGAAGATGGCCACTGAATGCAAACAATGGAACATCAATCACTTTCAACCCAATCTGATGGCAAAAAAAAAAATGATTCTAGAGGAGATAAATGATATTGATAGAAAAGAAGAATATGGCACACTTGACCAATCCGATCTTGAGAAACGGATTGCTTTGAAAGCTGACTTGTGCTCCATCTCCATTAGTGAGGCCAGAAAATGGAAACAGAGGAGTAAAAAAACCTGGTTGTTTGAAGGTGATGAAAACTCCACATATTTTCATAAATCTTATACCGCTAGGAGAAGATATAACTTTATCTCTGAGATTATGGATCAGAATGGTAGAAGCTGTATTACTGACAAAGAGATTGAATCTGAATTCCTGAATTTTTACGAAGATATATTCCGTGGAAATAGTGGGTAAAACTGGATGGTTACAAATTTAGAATGGCATCCACTGACTAATGAACAAGCCAGTCAACTCACTCTTCCTTTTTCTGAAGATGAGGTATACAGAGGGGTGAAATCTATTGGCAACAACAAAGCTCCTGGGCCGGATGGATTCAATATCGAGTTTTTCAAAAAGTCTTGGAACAATATCAAGCCTTGCATAATGAAATTATTCCACGACTTTTTTCAAACAGGTATAGTAAACCGCGCTATTAATGAAACTTATGTCGCTTTGATACCTAAAGTGATTAAGCCAACAAAGGTCTCTGAGTTTAGACCAATTAGTCTTACCACCAGTATCTAAAAAATTCTATCCAAAGTTCTGGCGGAGAGACTCAAAACGGTCCTTCCTACCACGATTGCTCAAAATCAATGTGCCTTTGTTAGTGGCAGACAAATCACTGATGTTGTCCTAATTGCCAATGAAATTGTTGATTATTGGAGATGTTCTAATCAGAAGGCTGTTATTCTTAAGCTTGATATTGAGAAAGCATTTGACAAGATTAACTGGAAGTTTATTCTAGTGATGCTCAAGCTCAAGGGCTTCAACAAGCAGTGGATTGATTGGATTCAAGCTTGCATATCTACTGTTAGCCTGTCTATCAATGTTAATGGTCGCCCTCGTGTTAAAATCAAGACTCATAGGGGCATTCGTCAAGGCGACACACTTTCCCCATTTCTTTTTGTCATTGCTATGGACTATCTTTCGAGATTGTTGGCTGACGCCCATCAGAAAGGGCTTATTGAAGGGTGTAATTTAAAAGGGTGTCACGTATCTCATTTATTGTTTGCTGATGACATTCTTCTTTTCTCCAAGGATGATGAAGAGAAAATGAAGAATCTACTTCTTATCATTCGCACTTTTGAAGCGTCAACAAGATTGATGATCAACGTTAACAAATCAGTCCTATCAGGCATAAACATTAGTTCCAGCTCCTTAGAGGTTTTTGCTAACATTTGGGGTTGTAAGTCCTCTTCGATGCCTATGTCCTATCTCGGCATGCTGTTGGGCGGAAATCCTAAAAATATTTCTTTTTGGGATTCCATTATTGAAAAGATTAATAAAAAGTTTGATGGTTGGCAATATGCCTTTCTCTCTAAAGGTGGCAGACTCACATTGGTTCAATCGGTACTTGGAAACTTGCCCACATACTATCTATCTGTTTTCAAAGCTCCTATCTCTGTTTGTAAAGCCATGGAGCGATTAATGAGGAACTTCTTCTGGAAAGGGATTGACAAAAATAGGGGATCAAATTTAATCAGATGGAATTTGGTCACTCTCTCAAAGGAGAAAGGTGGCTTAGGTATTCAAAATATTCATGCGCATAATCAGGCCTTGTTGTGTAAGTGGTATTGGCGATACTTTACTGATGTTGATTTGTTATGGAGGACAGTGATTCATGCTAAATACTCCCCTCAGTTGCCTGAAGAGATCCCTTCAAAGTGTCGCCACAACAGCGCTCGTTCACCATGGTTTCATATTAAAGCTATGAAGGATATCATACACCCTTACATGAGGTGGAAAGTAAATAATGGACGCAAAACCATGTTCTGGTATCATCCATGGACTGAACATGGGCCTCTATTCTTGTGTCATCCAAGATTTCATGCTCTTACTTCTAATAAACTAATCACGGTTGCTGAAGCTTGGAATCCTCTTTCGATCGATTGGGATTTTAGGCCTTGTCGACCTTTATTGGAGCGTGAAGCTGTCCGATGGAGGGAGGTTTCGGCTGAATGGTCGCCTTTGACTAATGAAAGTGACGACCTCATTTTATGGAGCCCTACCAGCAACAAACGATTCTCGGTAAATTCTGTAAAAGATATTCTTGCAAATAACCAACATGGTATGATTGAAACTCATATTTCCTCTACTTTCTGGAAGTCTGTCATTCCTAAAAATATAAAGGTTTTTATCTGGTCTATTTATAACAAAGGGCTTAACACAGCTGATATTATGCAAAGAAGAAGGCCTAACTATTTATTGAGCCCAAGCTGGTGTGGTCTTTGTAAAAAAGATGATGAATCTATTGAGCATTTATTCTCCCACTGTTGTTACGTTAAGCAAATCTTGCTGGAACTTCCCACTCAATATCAGCTGGCCTTCCCTCTCTCAGTGGAAGAGTTCATCAAACTTAACTTGGATGAAAATCTTAATTCTCAACACAAGATTCTTACGGCCTGCTTCTTTGCTGCAACTTGGTGGAACATTTGGAAGGAAAGGAATGCTAGGCTTTTTGAAAGCAATTACATCAACAAGCCTCCAAACATCATTTGGGAATCCATTATTGTTAATCTGGCATCTTGGTGCTCTAAATCTTTTATGTTTAAAGACTATGACATAGCTTCCAATGCTCTAAATTGGAAGGCTTTTTTGTAGCTTTTGCATGCTCTTGCATGCTTTTGGAATGAAATCGTATCTCTTTCCAAAAAAGATAACCTAGGTTCAAGTTAGATTATCTAAGTTTAAGTATAATTTATTTAAAAATGGATTTATATATAGTATCATATATATTTTATGGGCTATGAAAGTTGAGTTTCTACAAGTGACTGTTTTATGACGGAGATCGATTACGGTGGAATTACTTGGGGTTTGAGAGGCGGAAAGTGGGACGGGTTTAACGAGAAACAGAGTATTGAATTTTGAAACACAAAAATAAGAGATCTGAAGAAGAAAAGGAAACAAGATTTGAGGAATTAGATTGATGATTAACTTTTCCTTGAAAACCTACCTTCATATCAAAACGAGTTTTTATAACTCCTTAAAATAACTCATCCATTTTTACTATTAAAAATAATTTTCTATTTTTAACTATTCATTTATAATTATTCAATAATTTCTAACTATTCATTTCTAATCATTTAAATGAGTTCATTTTTAATTATTCATTTCTATTCTTTTTTTAACTATTCAAGCTAACTACTTATTTTAAATTTACATCAAAACAAGTTTTTTTACTTTTAACTCCCTACAAAAAAATTACATCTAAACGAATTTTGACTATAACTCTCCATTTTTAACTACTCAAAATAACTTCTCAATATAATTTCTCAAATTAACTCCTCATCCAAATACCTCCTAAGGGATTTAAATTTATGCAATGAATAATCCCTCAATTTCTTTTTTTGTAAAATTGGAACAGTAAACAGTCGTAGCAGTTGGAAAAAGAGTGAAGGAAGTTCCGAGAAACTTATCTCCTGCAAAGAACCATAGGAGTGATATTGGTTCGGTTTCCTTCAGTTTTTAGTTCGGTTCAAGATATTAAAATATATTTTAAATAATAGAAGAAAGATGATTTTATATGAATTATTGAAAAAATATATATGTATATATTTTGATTTGATTCGGTTTTCATTAGTTTTTTAGAACGAAAATTGAAACCAATCCAATATTTCTGTTTTTTTTCAAATTACAAACTCAATTTTGTGCTAAAAAATTGATCCTATTTATTGGATTGGATTGGTTTGATTTTCAAATTTTTGATTTTTTGTTGCACCCCTAATAAGAAGGCCAAATTTTGTAGTGTCCCATGAATATTGCTTTCCACCTCTTTTTTCTCCTTTGTTGTATCCAGTAAGAATTATTGGAAGGGTCTAAGAATAGGGTAGTTTTCATCCATTTAAAAGAATAGAATTATATACACTTAAATTTAATCTACACATATGTGAGAAGATCACGAATTTAACAAGGTAAATGCAACCGTTATTGATGGTTCAAATTAAAATTATAATTGTTACAAACATAATATTTAGATTAATTTTGCAAAATTTCAAAATAATAAAATGACAATAGCAATAATAAAGCTTTTGTATATATAACAATCATTTTCACAAATCAATTGGCATGTGTAATAGCACGCACAAATCAGTGTAACAACAACAACCCTAATCCTTAAAAAAAACCCTAAATGAAATAAAAGCATCAAAAACCCACAGACTGAAACACGATCTGAGAATCCAAAGGTGGGGCCAAAGCCGCCGTCTGGACAGCGCAGGGCGCCGCCAGATGGGCGGAGCGTCCGCCGTCAACGGCTTGAAAAATGTGGTGGAAGTAGGCGTGGTCGCCGTCGTGGGCGGCCGGAGGATGGTAGTAGAGGCGAGCAGTTTGGGGACAGTGGGCGTGAAATCTGGCCGCCGCTCTCACTCCGACGTCTAACAATTCAGCGAATTTCCCCATTGATGTTTACTCTGTTGATTTTCAAAGAGAACCAGAGAAGATGAAGAAGACGACGGCAATGAAATTGATTTTGGGAAAAATGGGAGAATTAGGGCAACTGCGGGTTTTATATAGTGCGCCGAACTTTGGACTCGGTCTTTTTTTTTTTTTTTTTTTCAATGGACTTAGGGGATTTTACAAAAATAGAAAATAAAACATTTTTCTAAAAATATTATAAAAAAAATGAGACAATCCAGGTAAAATAACTAAAATATTATTTAATCAATTTTTAGCTAATAACTTTAATTAGTTTTTAGTGGACAATCTTCAAATAGTTTTTAGATGATAATTTTCAATCAAATTTTAGCAATAGTTTTCAATTAATTTGTTGATGTATTCGATGAGTTTGATAATAATCTTCAATCAATGGACTTCATTACCATTTTCTCTCTTCATGATTTTTCGAACAACTTTTTTGATGTTTTATCGACGAGTCATAACTTTTTGATTTATTGCTTCGCCAAAAAAATGAGAAAAATTGAAGCCTCAAAACACAAAGAATATGTGATTTTTAAGGAGAAGGGTGTAAAGTAGAAATTTTAGAAAAACGAATTAAAAATATGTTATGAATTAATCATTTTAAAAATATATGAACATCCTAATAATGACTATTTAAAGTAAATTCCCATGGAGTTATGTGGTTTGAGGAGTAAAAAATGGTAAGTCGTATCAATTTTTATTTTCAATTTGAGCTAAGCTTAATTAAATATACTTGTCAATTATATTCCAACTCAAATTTCGAAAGTTTACTCTCTCGTTTTTTTTAAATAAATTCACGTTTTGTAAACTTGCTAATTTCAATCATATTAAGATTTTTATACAAATTTAGATTTGATTAACATACAAGAATTAATTGTCATTACTCATAAATTCAAACAGGTGGAGTATTTTTTAAATAAATTTTAAAACGAAAAATATACCAGAGTCGATGAAAATAATAGTTCAATCAATCGGTTCTATTAGTCTCATGAAATAATGATTATGATTTTTAAAATCTCTATTTAATTGTTCAATAATATTCAGAATTACAAAGGTCATTTAAAAACTAAAGGGACCATGACAAAAATCGGCTTTCCAGGCTTCTTCGACCATTTTGTTTCTTTTTTGTCTGTTCGAAATTCCAATGGCCGAAAAAAGTCAACACACACTTCGCGTTGAACTGTTCCTCTTTTAAGTTGACTTTCTAATTCCATCGTTCCTTTCCTTTTCAATAAACGTGGAGGACGTTTGACTTTGAATATATTAAACCAATCGTTAGAGACGTTAACGTTTTCGAGGGTCATCTATCTAAAAATTAATTTTTTATGAATTTTCTTAACATTAAAATATTGTAGGGTCAGAAGATATGTTTCATAATAGTAATCGAGATGCTAAGCTTGGCTGGACAGTCACAGATTAAAAAAAAAAAAAAAAAATTGATATGTTCATTTTATGATTTCAAATTTATGATTTTTTTTAGTACAAATTTATGATATCTTATATGAGATGAATTATGTTTTTATTCATAATTAGTAACATTTATAAATAAGTGTAAGAAAAAAGTCTCGAGTGAAGTTTTTAATTGATCTCTAATATTTTAATGAGAAAATTGCACAAACCACCTATAAACTAGTGTTTATAACAAATACATCTTTAAACTTTCAATTTGATTAATTACCTCATCTAAAGTTTGAAAAGGGTTACAATCAAATTCCAAGGTTAAATTTGAACTATTTGAAGCAAGGTTAAATTTGAACTATTTGAAGGAAGGTAAAATTGTATTTTCAGACTATTTATTCCTCCACTCCTATTTACCTCTCTTCATCTTTCTTCTTTTTCTTTCTATCTATCTATTTTTAAAATTCCACATTGTTTCTTCATTTTCGTACGCACCCTCATTTCATAGAGGATTGAATATGGCTGATTTGTTGCAAAGGAGAAACCCCCATGTTGTCCTGAAGTTAAAGCCACCCAAAAAAACCCAAAACTCTGAAGGGTAGCTTTCATTTTTCATTTCCAAACTATCCAATATAATTATTTTCATCTGAGGGGTTAACACCATATCCATATTTATGGAAAGTGTTGTACTGCTCATCGAATGCAAATGGTTCAATGGAAGCATTTTAGCTTAGCTTGTGGTTTCACATTGTAACGACCTCGGTATTTGTTACGGTTTATTAGGTATGATTTTCTGTTTGTTCGGTTGGTTCATTGGCCCGTTATTGCCATTTTAACCTTGAAGGGTGATTTGGTAAATTCGCCACTATGGTGATTTACTAATGTTGAAAGATGGAAATTCAAATTCTCTAAAATTTTATAATTTTTCATTTAATAATGAACCCAACAATGAGTTTAAATATAATACAAGAGATAACTTAATTATAAAAGAAAAAGATAAAATCTAATCATAAAAGGGAAAGATGACCTAATAATAAAATGAATAGATACTACCAAGTCATAAAAGGAAAATATAAAAAAATAATATTTAATTTAATTCTAAAAGGAATAAATAATCAAAAAGATGAAAAAACTAAAATAAATATAAACCAACACTCCCTTCATGGAATACAAGCCAAGCTTAAAGTTATATTTATCAGAATTGGTTATTGTGATGATGATGCGCCAATTGCGATGATGATACTCTAATTGACGATGTGAATTGGGATGATGTGCTGCCAAATGGCATGAGTGTTGTCAGGCCAATTGGATGAGAGCTTCCAAGGCCAATTGGATGAGTAATGTGAAGGCCAATTTGGGAGATATGACCAATTGGAAAAAGATATGTCAGGGCCAGCTAGGAAAGAAGATGCTAGGACAGATGGGAAAGGAGATGTCAGGGCCAATTAGGAAATGAGTATATGGTCAATAGCGGAGCACCCGTGATTGCCCAACTCACGAAGCAGCAAGGTCCTCGCCTATGTCAGCGCACTTGCGCCCCGCACCCGTTCGCTCACGTACACCAGCCCTGCGCACAGACAAGCGCAGTAGCCCGCACAACGCTATCTCATGCATTCGCGTGCCCCGAGCAGTAGCAACCCCGGACAATCACGTCGATTGTCTAGCCCTTCTTTTTGGAGCGTTGGATAACCTCTATTTCCTAAGTTCCCTATTTAATTATATAACTGGATTATTATTAATTTATTAGAATTATGGTTTAGGTTGAGATTTTGTTCGTGCTTGGTATCTACAGCTCAAAGAGCATATTATTGTTTGTTTTGTGTTTTTATTAGGTAAGGATTTCTTACCTGGGTTGTGTGGATCATGCATATGTCATTCAATAATTTAATCTGATGCTATATGTGATTTACCATTCCCTAAGCATGTGTAGGGAGTTAACTTGTTGAGATGATGACTTATCTATGATTGCTATCATGTATCGGTTCCATGTTTATTGTATCAGTATCCTGCTAGGGATGATCGTTATCTGATTGATGTATTTTGGTATTTGTTAGGGAACTGAGCATGAAGAATTCATAGGTTTTATCCTATTTAAGTTATCGTCATATACAGACTCTGAGAGGATGTGATGTAACATGCCGCCCCAGGTTAAGCTTAGTTTCAGGCCTGCTAGAGCGAGATTCTTATCATGGTGCAAGCCAGACTTGAAAGATTCTTTAGTTTAAGGTGATGAGTGTGAACAAGCTGCCATAGTAGGGTGTCGAGGGCCTCCCACCAATTATGGATCAGTGGACATGATTCCGAGTCTTGTTAGGCATGCTGACCTGGACAATGTAGTCTACGTAGTCCTGCATTTAGCTGGTTTACAACAACATACGATTTGCGTGTACACGTACTAGATGCTGAAAGGAAGACTCTTGGGCTAGTGTCGTCAGTACACCACCAGTCCCTATATTCGCTTAAAGCCGAACACTTGGACTGTCCTCCAAGTTTTCAGATCAGTGCAGTTAGCTGATTGATAGGTTGGGAGTCAACAAACTCTCGATATTGGGAGTTATGTTGATAACTCAAGTGTAGGAAAAAAGGATGTGCGATATTGCATGTATTACTAGGATGCTAGATGACTTGATGATATGTGTACTATACCCTAGTTGGGGATTCTTACTGAGTTCCTTCGCACTCACCCTTTATTTCTGTGGTTTTTCCACAAGGTAACTTGAGACAACACTGAGATGGCTAGAGGAAGCATTGATGGATCACGGGAGTTCGCTGACGTTGTTCATTCTTTATTTTATTTTGATTCATCATTCTTGTCAGGGTGGATTCTTTCTTCCAATTTCATTTCTGAATTTTTTTTAATAATCTCTGGCTAGAGGCTTGAACTATGTTTAAGTTATTTTGTTGGTACTATTTTACTGTTTGAATAAAGAAGTTATTTGGACTTTAGTTGTTTTCTGTTTTAACTGTATTTAAACCATGCATGTCGGATAAGAATCAGGTTTAGGACTGTTTTACACATAGGCGTGATTTCGGTTCGATTTTTGTTGATTTTGTACCAAACCGAAAATCGAACCGGTATCTTTGGCTTTTAAAAACTGGATCTAATCCAATTTCTAATAAAGTATAAAGCCATTAGATCTGTTTTTAATTGGTTCGCCTCGATTGTGATCCGATCTAATGTCTAATTGTTTATTTCAAAATTAAAACCAACATTCCTTTAATTTATTTTATGGTTGTTTTCAAAATCACTTTGGATGATTTGTTTTGCCAAAGAAGTCATATGGGATTTTCTTCCCAACGAAACTTCCAACATTCTCACATGGAGGAAGTTTATGTTGAACAACCTCTTGGCTTTGAAAGTTTTAAAATCCACTCCCCAAGGCGCAGCCTAGTGGTTGAGGTAAAGGACTTCAAGACATGCTTCTTTGAGAGATCATTGGTTCTAGGATGATGGAAAGCGCTTAAACTAGAATACCCTTCGAAGTATCCCGGTGCCACAGTCTAGGGACGGGCCAGTGGTGGCTCGGGAATAGGGGAGCGAAGCTCCGATTTCTTGGTTTTCAAAAAAAAAAAAAAAAGAAAGTTTTAAAAATCCAAATTATGTTTTAAAGTTAAATAAAGCTCTTTATGGTCTAAAACAAGCTCCTCGAGCTTGATATGACCGTTTGAGTAAATTTTTGCTTGATAATAATTTTTAAATGTGACTTATTGATAGTATACTTTTATTAAAACTAAAGAAAGTGATATTTTGTTAGTACAAATTTATGGTGATGATATTATATTTGGTGCTACTAACTCTTCTCTTTGTGAGGAATTTTTGAAGTGTATGCATAGTGAGTTTGAAATGAGCATGATGGGAGAACTAAATTTTTTTCTTAGACTTCAAATCAAACAACTTGAAGATGAAATTTTTATAAATCAAGAGAAGTATACAAGGGATCTAATCAAGAGATTTAAGCTCGATAAAGCAAAAATAACAAAGACCCCAATGAGTGCCACTACAGAGCTTGATAAAGATGATAAAGGTAAAAGTGTAGATATTAAAGCTTATAGAGGTATGATCGAATCCTTGCTTTACTTAATTGTGAGTAGGCCTGATATAATGTTTAGTGTATTCATGAGTGCTAGATTTCAATCATGTCCTAAAGAGTCACATTTACATGATGTGAAACGAATTTTTATATATTTACTTGGCACATATGACTTAGGTCTATGGTATCATAAGAATGCATCTCTAGATTTGATTTCATATTCTGATGCTGATTTTGCTAGTAGTTTAACTGATAGAAAAAGTACTAGTGAAACTTGTCATTTCTTAGGTAGTTCATTAGTGTCTTGGTATAGTAAAAAGCAAAATTCTGTTGCATTATCTACTACTGAGGCTGAATACATTGTTGTTGCTAGTTGTTGTTCTCAAGTTTTATGGATGAAAGAAACTTTGTGTGATTTTGGATTAAATTTGAAACAAATACCTATCTTTGTGATAACACTAGTTCGAAAAATTTAACCAAAATTTCTTATCAACACTCTAGGATAAAGCATATAGATATTCGACATCATTTTCTTAGAGAACATGTGAAAAATGGAAATATAGTCAATAATTATGTTCCTACTGATATTCTTACAAAAGCGTTAAATGAAGAAGTTTTCGATAAAAATAGGCTTGCACTTGGCATCATTCGCATTTAATGACATATTTATTTTTAATAAAAGACTATTTTTGTCACGTTGTATTGAGGGGGAGAATTATTTAACCATGTATAAAATTAAGGGGGAGTAAAATATATTATTGTATCTTTTTGTTGATAACAAAAGGGGGGAGAATATTGATGAATTTATAATGATTATTGAATGGTTTGTCATCATAAAAAAAGGGAGATTGTTAGCTTTAAAGGCTTCAAATCAATCAAAATATTTTGATGATAACAAACTCAACTTTTTTACTAACTATTTTAGTGTTTCAAAGAGGCTATCTTGTAGATCTCGAAAATAGGATTCCAACGCATCTTGAATCGTCCGAATTGGAGCTCAAACGAGGAAGAAATGAGCAAAACAAGATTGGTTAAAAATACCTAATTAACAAAAAACGAGATTTTCATATTATTTTTTGATATTATTCATCCAAAATTCTTTCCATCTCTTATCTATTGAATCTCAACCATCCATACCTTTTACCTTAAATCCAATGGCCACATTCCTTTCCATCTTGATTAAATCTCACTCATTCACTCATTTTACCCTAGATCTAATGGTTATCTTTTAATCTACTCTCCATTTAAATATCTTGCATCAATCTTCCGAGAGCTCTCTTCAAACAAGCCTCCAAATTTTGAAGCTCTCAAAAAGTGTTGAATATTCTCTCAAGTTATTTCTCACATACTCTTCAAACCAGAGGCAATTTGTGAGAGTGTTCTTGTTTTTGTATCAATTTATGCATCTTGCATACAAGAGGCAATTTGTGTGAGATCCTTTTTTTTTTTTTTAATTTTCTTTGGGATTTGTATTAAGGTGTGGGATACACCTTGGGTTGTGTGAAAATTGAGTTGGTTTGATCCTAAACCATTGAAAATGATTTGAGTTTCTCTTTATCCTAAGAAAAAGAGGGTCGTGTAGGTTTGGATCTCACCCGTGTAAGAAGATCAACAATGAAATATCCAAGAAGAAATCTTGGGGAGTGGAGTAGGGTGAATGACTTTAGGGGCAATAAGCCTATGATTAAAGGTAAATAAAATGGAGATCATATGAATTATTGTGGGTTGTGTCCTCGTGTCTAGTAAAAAGAAGAGTTGTTTAGTTGTATGTCAAAGAGTGAGACAAATCACCAGGATAGGGAACGACTATGAATGTATGCTTGTGTGTGTTTAAAAGCCAGCTTAAGTTTATGAATGATTGTTGGATGAGTAAAGTTGTTGTAGGTGCATGCGTGTTGGGAAGTCTCAGCTAGCAACCAGAGCCTGAGTCGGATGGGCGTCTCTCGGTAACGACGATTAAAGTAAGAAAGAGAGTTTGAGAGTAAGGGTTGGATATGAGCATTTGTACTAGAAGGCAGGTTAAAGCGGATTGTGGTCCTTTCCATCGTGACCTCTTACCCTTAAGTTATTTAACACTTTTAGTCTTTTGTTGCAGGCACCACTTAAAGTACAAAGATGAGGCGTGTGGGCTGGACGAACGATTATTTATAGTAATTCAGGGTCAGGATTTGAGAGTTGTAAATATGTTGTGAAATTTTTATTTAAATCAGTGGAGATTATGCCATTGCCAAAATGAACACTATTGAAGGAGAAAACCTCTGTTTAAATTCATCTTCACTGATCCAAAAACCAAGATATAATAACCCCAATATATAGGGCAACAAACAGAAGGGAAAAAACTCCTCAAAAGCAGACCTAGAAAATATGCAACCTAAAGCAGAGTAGTACAACTCCAACCACACGAAAAAAGCAATTGCACACACACATTTCACACAGCTGGGCCCAATAACAATACAAAAGATAATAAGCAAGAATGGGCCTGGATAAAATATATTTAATGGGCTATCTTCTTAACAGCCATATTTATTCTTGTTTAGCCTTAAGAATTCTAGATATAAATGCCATGGCGACATCTTAAGGAGGTTATTAAAGAACCACTATATACAATGGGTGAATTTTAGGTGGGTTTCGCTTGAGCTAGTTCTTTGTTTCTTTTTTTGGGTGTTACATAATATCACTGATTGAAGTAGATTGGTGACAAAGATTGAAGTTGATAGATGATGCAAATTAAAGTCGATCGATGGCACAAATTAGTAAAACGGTGATGTTGATTGAAACTAATCAATGACACTAATTTCAATAACACTGATTAAACAAATATGCGACTTTTATTGAAATCAGAAATTTCATAAAATATTTTGAAATCTCTCGACTACGAGCTCATTTTGGTAATGTCTCTTCATTGATTGAAATCACATATTCCGTCCATAACTCCCGAAGCCCGAAGCTCCGCTCAAAGTTTTATATGCATCTACCATAAAATCTAGTAGTTCAACGACGAAGCCTAATTCCAAAAATTTCGATGTCATTTTATCACAAATTTCCAATGGTAAAATCATGTAAAAAAATGAATGGAAGGAATAATAATTCAGTAGCCTCTCTTAGATACTCCTTCCATGGCAGCCAATAAATCAACGTATCTTTGATCCCTCAAAATTAGTTCTTTCTAGGCTAAATCAAAGTAAAAGAAAAGAAATGATAAAATTTCATCCAGAGCCAGTGCCCAAGTGTATACGACATGTTGGGTTTTTTTTAAAAAAAAGTAATAGGAAGAAGATTGTCCATATAAAAAAAGTTGAAAGAATCATAAAGGTCAAAGAAATAAAAAATAAAAAAAGTTCAAAAAATCGAAAAAGATTCAAAGAATCGAAAAGTTAAAAGGAAGTGGTGTGCTCTAAGCACTATAAAAGGAGTAAAGTGGCTTTGGTTTCAAAACATTCCTGTTGAAAATACTTTAAGTTTGCTGTACGAACTGTAGTTAACTAATTTCTTAGGGAGAGTGGCAAAGGGTGTGAGTATAGTCTAAACTTTGAAGAGAGTGTTTATGCAATTAGGGTCTGGAATAGAATTTTGTATAATTATAACAATTTTTCACATAATGAAAGTTTTTTCTCTCCGTGGTCCTTTTAAGTTCTTGTTATTTTCTACCTATTCCTACGGTAATTATGGAAGGTTTTTCCCAACACATCACTCATACAAAGAGTGACGCAGGCACAAGGAACGCTCCAACACTCATACGAAGTGCGCCACAACACAACGCCTACAACACAAAGCACTTGGATCCGAAGGATAATTTATTGTTATTTTGATTTGTGTGAACGATTCATAGCTTTAATTCATTTAAATAATTCAATTATAGAATGTTGAAATTTGACATCAAACTGTAGGAATGAAAAAAAAAAATCATTGATTGCACGTAACCTTACCAATTGAGATTCAATTAATGTTTAACAATATCACATTAAGGGTAACATTAGAATTTATAGTTTATTTTCAACTTTATAATTTTTGAAAAAATTGCATAAACCACCCCTAATTTTGCATTAAAGGTAACATGTGATCGATTGGGCGAGGCTTTCACGAGAGATTGCGCTGCATTGGAAGATGCATCCGTGAGCGATCAGCGCCAAGTGAAGTGGCAGCGATCGGGCGACTGATCCGAGCGGTAGGGGCGGCATGCAAGGGGACGACGGAGCGTGCGATGGCTACAGTGGTCTTGGGCGACGGTTGTGTGGTGGCTCTCCTCTCTTGTTTTTACCTCAATCTCCTTTGTGAACTTTATGGTCAAACTCAAACGACAATTTAAACTCTATGCTAGGTCAAAATGCCTTTTAAACCAATTTTCCTTAATTTCAAAATTGCCCCAAAAGAGCCTGAAACCACAAAACACCATGAAACTTTTTGGTAATTACTAAAAGGTCCCTTGGGGTAAAACTACCAAAATAATACGTATGGTCAAAACTATCCAAAACTAAACTGGGAATCCTGGGAAGCAGAATAACTATACATGAAGGTTCTAATTTAAAATATGGGGCTTTATACTTTATAAGGTTTTGACAAATATGTATTTTGATGATTTCTAACAAAGATGTATGCTTCCTAATGAAAAGTTGTACAATCAATTCCTTTAAATAAGTTTGGGAATAAATATTTTAAATACGAAAATCTAGGATGACCTAGCTATGATACCAAAGTAAAATAATTTCATTAACAGGAGAAAAACTAATGCTACTAAAAACCCTAAACTTTTTTATTACCAAATGTTTCCTCTTCAAAATAGTAGAGACCATCCAGCATTCTAGTTCGTCCAATCATCTTCCCCAACTCCCTAACTTGAAAAATACACTAAGTAGGATAGAAAATAACACGACAATTAGCATTTTCGAAAATCTCACTTATAGATAACAGGTTGCAAGCTAGTTTAGGGACATGAATGACAAATTTTAAAGTCAAAGTTTTATATAAGAGAATTGTTTCTTTTCTTGCAATAGAAGTAAAACTTCAATAAACAATTCTATATTTTTCTTTAGAATATAAATGATTGTATGATATAAATTATTGGGAAGTTGTAGTCATATGATCAGATTCTTTAGAATTGATGATCCATGGAGACGAATTAATACAAGATAAAACTAGAGGGCAGTTACTTGATTGTGCCAAGAAAACACAAAAATTACCAAATGACAATGTGATCTTTAGCAATTGTAGGAGTTGATGAATTGTCAATAACAAGGGCACTATTAATATTAATGGTAGATAAATGCTAATAATTACATGAGCCAGAGATTGTAGGCGTCAAATATTTTAAGTCTGTCATCTTAAAAAAATACAAACCAAACAATAAACAAATGAATCGACTGTCACATAACAACAAAAAGAGCCAAACTATATGACAACCTAATCTTTTACGAAAATTGTCAATTGCGACAATAATCGTTGCAGATTTGATTGTCGTGTGTCTGGGTCACGAGTCTAATTTTGGTGACGAGCAGTCAAAATAAGTACTAAAAAAAACTCACTAGTTGTGATGTAATTATGAAATTTTGTCTACAAAAGAAAAAAAAATAAATAAATTGAGTAAAGTGTACTTTTTTAGAAAATTTTCAAATCAAAAGCTTAAAAATGAATCATAAAGTTCCAAACAATAATGTCTGGTCCAACTTGCGAGTATCTTGACTAATGTCACAAGACATAGTACGACCCGACTCTAAATAAGTCTAAACTAATTATAAGACCTTTATTATACATGTCTCAAAACTTGGATACTAAATTCAGAAGAAATGTCGAGTAAAATAAAACATGGATCTTTGATTGAATTAGTTAAACAATATTCCACCCTCAGAAACATATAAAATAAAAATTCATGCTTAAACCATTTGAGATCCATTGCAATACATTTATTCAAATAAATAACTGATAATAATATAATGTGAAATAAAATCGACTCTAATTAAGCCAAGTCCATGGTGCCTCCTCAGAAGTGTCAGCTCAACCATTTTGGTACAACCCCGTACTTGAAACATCATTTTAGAGGTAGGGATGAGTATTGGAAATATTCAGTAAGAACTCCCTTAAAGGAATACAACATACAAAAGAATATAATCAATAGGCAGCTGAACATGCAAAACCAGACAGATATACCAGAAATAATCGATAGCACGAAGCAAAAACATGGAGCTATAGCTGACACAACACAATTAACCCATCATCATAGATCCAATCCCATAAAGCTAAAACCTAGAGAAAACCACACCATTAGGGTCTTAGAACCTTACCTCAACCTCAAAAGCTAATACAAATCTCTCAGGTGGCTAAACCCTGTCAAACAACTACCCATGAATGGTACGAAAATGATATGGGATCGAAGGGAGCTATAAGCCTAAGCTCGGCACGTCTCTACTCATACCACATGAAACTGGCTGCCTAGGTCAGTATAAGGTCTACTCCATGACCCTATTCCAGATTTAGGCATGCCTTTAAGATAGATACACCATCATCTAGTGAGTTGTCTAAATGGTGGCTCTCACCATAGTCCAGTCACAGGCTAACGTGTATCGCATACCCAGAGTAGCTCGAGTCAGGTAAGTTTACATCCTGATCACGACCCCTAGTAATACGTATCCTTGAAACAAGATGATGACAAAGCTAAATACTAACACGACACTAGGAGTAATCCCACTCTCTTCTACATTCTCAACCAATCGTCATAGGAAAACATATACGAGACATTACACGAGCATTCTAGAATGATAGCATGCATTGAGAAAAATGAGTGAACAAATATACATCATGCTGACATGCTTAACAACATACAAATTATCAACATGTTTCCACAATATCCACAACATAGGTGAAAAATGTTGAGCATAACAAGTCAATCACGACATGATTAATAGAGTTGTTAGGTGTGAGGACAACATAATTCCTGGAGGAAAGCTCTTACATTCGTTTTAGTACATAACCGAACAGTTCCTCAAGTTCCAGCGAACAACGATCCTAGAACTTGAAATCCACCAATTCCCCTTGATCGATTTACCCATCTCGTCACTACAATAATTAAATTATTTATTTAACTTATAATTCATGCTCCTCCATTAATCTTTCTAACACATAACCATTTAATTTAATAATGGAACATGTTTGACAAATAATTAATTCTCTAAGTGTTCTAACTGAAACTCGACAAAGAAATCGGCGATCGCATGGTGGGACACGCGCTGGAACAGCAGCAGCGCGTGGCTTCTGTTGCTCTTGGGTAGGAGCTGTGCTGCAACATCTCTGGCGTGGAATTAGGTGCACTGCATGGGAAGACACTGATCTGCGACGTGGATGAGTGTTGCGCTGATTGAGGCTGTGCATTGTGGCTGGGGGAGACACGGGTCTGTGGTGTAATATCGGAGCTGTCCTCATGCGAGATCGAGCGCAGAGATGTGCACATCAACAGAGCCGTGATGCTGGGCTGCAGCTGGATAAAGGGGCTGATGATTTGCGCAGGCAAGGCGCTAGCACAGCTCTAACGTGTCTGTACCGCTTACCGGTGGGTGGATGCGAATAGAGTTGGAATTTATGTGAGAAATGACGAGGAGTGTGAATGTAAGGGCTGGTCTAGGGAGAGGTCACTCATTCCACATTCATGCATTTCCTCTCAGGCCAACCCCTTTGTTTTACTCTTTTTCAACAACACCCAAGACTCATTCTCCCTTCTAATTTAATTACAAACCCACTATGCTTTAGACATTTAAATTCTATAAATCACCCCTAACATAATTTTAACCTGTAGTTTAATTATTCACCTACCCATAATGCATAATCATTCCATGGAATAAAATAAAGCTAAAGCCTCAACTTGCCATCGTTAATATTTTCATACCAAAGCCACATATCACTAGCATGAAATCAATATAAACAATTTGCAAAATAATTACCATTTTTGGATGTCAAGAAAATTCTATGAAATTAATTTCTAGGTAAGTGACTGTTATAGATTGAACGTCACCTCTTAGCTCTCAACAACCATTTTAACTACTAAGTCATTCCACGATAATTTTCAAGTTTCATTGTTTCAATCAATTTACTTGATTGTTTTCAATTAAGCTGATTGAATCCCATTGATTTCACAAGATTGATGTTATCCGTTTAGCTTAATTAAATCAATCTATGAAATATTGGATTTTTATTCAACTTTGATTTTTTTTTTTTTGTTTTTTTAATTTTTATTTTAAATTTTAATGAAAAGCCCCTTATATTAAATTAAATAAGGGGCATGAGCAAGAATTTAAATTTAAAAATATAACCGATGAGATGAGATAACTTTTGAATCACGCTACTTGAAAAACTTGGTTCAGAAGTTTGTGGAAGTCAATTTAAAACCCTTCTCTTTACCGAATCTTTGCTTGTAAAACATAAATCTATTTAAATTAATAAACTACAAGTTTTATATGTAGGATAAAGGCACCACGGGAGGGGTGAATAGGATTCACTAATTTTAAGTTATTTAAAATAATATACTTTTATGATCTAAGTTTTTGTTAATCTAAAATCACATAACAATAAAATATTAATATGCAAGAATTAAAATCACGAAAAGTAATAGTTAAGAAAGAGAGAAAATACCAAAGTTTATAGTAGTTTGGAAATCCTACTCCACTCCTGAAGGCTCTCTTTGGGTATTTTACTATGCGGTTCTCTTGCGGGTGAGAATCAAACCTACACAACTGTAACGACCCGACCCGAATGGGGTTCTAAATAGGCCGTCACCTCAATGCATGCATTCAAATCTACAGAAAATTTGCAAGATGGTGTTTGGATTCTAAGTAAAAACTAAAACATGAAAACATCCATTTAAAAATCAACATAAATTCCTGAAACCTGTCCTTGTTTCCAAGCACCTGTTCCAAGACAAATACATTTCCAAAACATACTCTGATCAGAGATTTATTTAAAACATACAAACTTTACAACAATGCTAGAATCCGGAAATACATTCAGAAAACACCCTAGGGCTCGTGCCCAACTACATGCATTCAGAGGACATTTAAATCATAAACATAAACATAAGATTCAGAGTTGAACAACGGGTTCCATGATCACAGCTCCTCCTCCAGCCATCCTGTCTCGCACCATGGTTACCGTGGAAAACCACATAATAAGGGTGAGTAACGAATTACTCAAGAAGAATCCCCAACCGGGGTACAATACGATACACATGGTCATCTCGAGAAAGATATGCAAGCTATGAATATAAACACAGATAGAGCACATAGCTTAGCCCACACTTGGGCCTCGGATGCCAACTCAGGGTCTTAGTCCGGAAATCAATCACCACACAACACATCACACAAGTCGCCCTATACGAGAAACAAGTCCGGCCTCACCGCCTCTCATCGTCGACGAAAGGTACACTGCGGCTCAAGATCCCGAGGAGCTCTCCGTTGGCGTTGTAATGAGCGTAAGCATGCACCGCGTGCTACTGCAGACTATGGGGGTTGTTGTGGTGCGAAGGCGTGTTTGCCCATATCCGACCACCACGCCTAACTAAATCTTTGGATCGGTGTCAGCGACATAGGGGGTGTGAGACACGGACACGTAAACTATGTCGGCTGAACCACCGCACTGGGCCAAGGAACGGTCGTGGTAGGCTTACACCAGAAGTCGTCCTTACCTTAACAGTGGCAATCGGGGGCTACGGCCGAACACGCCGAGGGGCGTGCCGACTATCGGGGACGAGGCAATGCCAAGTCATCATCCCGGCGATTGGGGCATTTAACGATCGCCACCCTCACCCAAGATTGCGGGGCCTACCGCTCGGGTTAGCTAATCCTTCACGGGGTCGGGGGCGGAATGACTTGCTCGACGTCCCCGCCATGGATGCAAGGTACTTTATGCATCGGGCCGGATGATGCTATCTACCGCACTTCTAACTCGCCTAGCAAGCAAACAAACAATTCCATAAAATCCAATACGTGCTCAAAGAGAATACAACGAGCCTAGCATGATACTACGAAGCAAGGAACAGATACGAGCATGCCAGAAAGGAACAACCTAGCATGGATTAACATGAGAATTAACCAGGAAAGTCATGCTAATCGGGAATTCAAATTAGAGCACTTATCACCAAACATGTCAATAAACACAAACAAGCATACAATCGGCAATCGCATAATATATCGCGAGGTCCACACAACTCCGGTAAGAAATCCTTACTGGCGGAAGACCTCTAAACACAAGAAACCTAAGCTGCGATCGAACCCGAGCTAGCTAGCGAGAACCTAACAAAAACAACAATAATTACAATCAAAAGGCCCAAATATAATAAAACAAACAGGGCTCAGCTCGAGAGCAACTCACGAGGCGCGACGGACACACGAACGAGCCATTTGCTCTTTGCTAAGCTGGCTAGGCAAAGCAGCCTAGGCGCAAGCCGGGCGCGCTGGGCGCAGGGCGGGCGCTGGGCGCGGCGCTGGCGCGTGGCGCGCATTATGGCGACGCGCTGGGCTGGGCACGGCCAGGGCGCACGAGGCTGCGCGCGCGGCGCGCGTGACACGGGCGGCGAGCGATAGATGGCGAGACGAGCAACTGGCGAGCGCGCGCGCGGCTCGGCAGGGACGACACGGCGCAGGGGACGGCGCGCGGGCGCGATCTGGCGAGGGCGAGCTCGAACCTGGGCGTCTGGCTCTGCCGATCCGGCTGCTGGCGACGACGACGGCGTGCTGGGCGGAGACGGGCGGATCTGGTGCGGCGAGGCTCTACCGAGCGGAGCGACGGGCCGGGCGAAGACGGGCGGATCTGGCGCGCGAGCTCGGCGATCGATCTGGCCTGGCGACGCGGCGATGGCGACTGTGGCACTGGGCGGTGGCGGCGTGGCCGCGCGAGGAGGAGGGCTCGGCGGCCGGGCGAGCAGGGCTGCTCGGGCAAGGTGGGGGCTCGGGAGAGAGAGAGAGAGAGAGAGAGAGAAAAATGGATTTGGGGAAAAATAAAAGAAAAAGAAAATAAAAAGGAAAATGGGAAAATAAAAGGGAAAAATGGGATTTTAATTCCATTTTCCATCCTTATCCACTTAAAACCTCAAAATCCCATTTCCCGGCTTCCTCCTTCGAGACCCGACCGAAGCAATCCTTTCCAATCAATAAATCTCACTTAAACCCAACTCCCAAAGCAACACTAAGGGCCCGGGCTCGAATCCCAAAGGAAGCACACAACCAACCATCACTTTGCAAAAATCCCAAATCACAACCGAACTTCCAAACGACTAGCCCAAACATCTCGGGACTCGCAAGCAACATCAAACAAGCCTCAACAAAGGCAGGAGCTGCCTCGAAGCCCCGAAAAACCACAAATCCTGCCCGGGGTGCAAAAAGACCAAAATACCCCTAAAGGACAAAACCGCTCTAACGACCCAACCAACAACCGAAACTTGACCCGAAGGCACCTCGAAAACTGGGATAGAAAACTGGGCTGTTACAATACTCCCTCCTTTAAAGACTTTCGTCCTCGAAAGTCCTAAGATGAAACAGCTCCAGGAAAACTCAACTGAACCAGCCAACTGAACTTCTCGGCCAACAACACCAACCTTCTTCGAAAACCAAACCCTTTTGGGTTCTCAAAAACTCAAGGCCACAATGCCATCCAGACTGCCAAACACTGAACTTTCCAGATTCCAAAAAAAATCAAACGGCCTACTCTTACTTCACAAGAGACTAACAAACCTCAAACCTTGCCTACAACCTTAACGAGAAGCAAACAAATCACCCACTGGCGATTGATCCAAAAAGGCAAACTTTTCCAACAAGCACAAGCTGAAACTTCAGCTACGGCCAACCCTAAATGGCCAAAACCAGGCACAGGCTCCACTCGGCCTAGCCAACAAACAGGAGCCTCTCAACGGCCGAACACAAACTTTTCCATGAAAACCTACTAGCAACTGGCCAAAGAGAACATTGCCAGGCAAGGAAACAACCAACGCTCCTCTCATGGAAATCTCGGCAGCAAGGACCAAACCCTCATAGGGCTACCAGCAACACAACAGCTTGAGGAGAACAGCCCAAAGGCTAACCAACCAATGCCACGGCACCTCTGTGCCAACTCTCTCAAATGCGGCTCTGCTAACGCCAACTGCGAACGCACAACAACTAGGAACAAAGCCCGAGAAGGGCTTGCTCAGCAGAACTCAACTCAAGCTCATCGCGAGCAAAGCTCGCCTCCAAGCTACCACTCAACTCTTAAGATCCAACTGGCTACTTAGAGGACTTCTCCTTTAAGCTTAGGCCTAACTCAACCTCCAACCAGAAGCTCCACTCCCGAAACCTCACAAGGAAAACGGATGACGACAACCTCCAAGCTTACGGATCCTGAGCCACACGAATCCGCAAGACTACCTCACAAGCTAACACTCGAGGCTGGCATCCAAGGAGCAACTCAACCACCACAGAGGCTAGGGGAAAAGGAAATCTTCAATCCACAAAGAACCAACAACTTGCCAGAACAACTCAACTCTTACTGGCTGGCCTCCGCCCTTGCGGGAACAAACAACTCTTGCTTGCTAACAACACAAAGCAGGGACCCTCTCCATTTGGGTGACCATTGCGCTACTCGACCAACTACACAACTCGGGAGCTAAGGCGACTCTCGCCAAAGCGGAAACGACTTCCCGGCAAGCAAACTCCAGAAGGGCAGCGAACTCCACACACGCTCGCTAACTTGCTCAAACCCAAAGCAACAGCAACCAACTCTCTTGGAAGCAACACCTAACAGAAATCTCAACCAATCGGATCACCAATCCGGAACTAACAGCACTTGCTCAACTGCCGAGGGAGGGGTCAACTCCCAAAACTTTCTGACCAAGAACAAGACCTCAGGGCAACGCCCTCCAGCTAGAACCGAACTAGCTCTTGAAGCAACAAGAGAACCACATCTTGGCCAAACACTCACAAGAGGCAGAACAACCTTTACTGCAGCCTCTAGAACACCATCCAAGAATCCGCTTGCCCCGAACAAACGACTACTTCCAAGCGGCCAACAAACTTTTCCTTCTTGCTAGCACCACTACCATCAACTCCAAAACCGGGAAGTAATCGACAACTCCCCAGAAGGAAACGGCTCTTACAAGCAGACAACCGAAGGAACAGAGAGCTCCACATACGCTCACTGTCTTGCTCCACTAGAGCAACATCATCTAAATCTCACGGGGCAACAACGGGGTCCATCTCGGTGAACCTCCAAAAGCCAAGCGGGGCAACTCAACATCTTAGAAGCAGGAAAACAACCAGCGGGGCACGAACCATTCGCCCCACGAGCAAAACTAATCTCAAGCAACTCCAATCCACACCTTGGTCGACACCAAGCATCAACTTGCCACCACACGGAACCAATCCGGACTTTACTCCAAACAACCACTAGCTTGCTAGTCTACCAAGATCGCTAGCAACTCAACCGAGGCTACAACCCACACGCCTCGGTGGCCAATGAAACTCACTACGGGCTCGACCGAGCTGCGGAGAGGCTCTCCACAACCTAGGGTTCTCCGACACACACCTGCTTTGCCGAGAAGCCGATCTAACGGACAAGCGCTCGAACGAACAACTCCAATTTCCAAAGCATCCCAACCATGCTTTGGCCAACTCCAACTCCTTGGGAACCTAGAGGACCCGAAGCGCACAGCACGCGTCATCCTCCTACTCAAAGCATCGGCCACAACATAACTTCTACCCAAGGAAAGATCCAAACAACTCTCTTAGCCATGACTATCGGAAACCACGCGGCTTAGCTACCATCGCTCTTGTTGGTTTCCAACCGAACTCCAACCAACGATCAACAAGAAGATCCGCCAACCAAGCTTAGGCCCAACTTAACAAATCTTGCCTAAGCAACAACTTGATACCACGAGCACGGTATCCTTACCACCTCAACCAAAGCCTTACAACAACCACCTGGAGTCCAACTTCTCTAGGAACTGAGCACTAGATCTCCAAAGCAAACCCTACATGGATCTGAAACTCTCGCCACGGAACGAACCACACAAAACACACTTGTGTGCACAACTCCCAACCTTCCTTTAGAGATCCAAGACTAACAAGCGCTTTTCCCAAAAAGCAACGCGAGCTCCTGGCAGAGATACAAACAATCCAAGGAACACCAAAAGTTCCATCTCCACAAGATACTCGAAGCTGAGGCAACCTTGCTCTACCAAAGCATAATCATGCCAAACCAAACTTACTTTGTACCAAGCCTCTACCAAGGGTGCTTACCCCTAAGGCATCCAAAACCTCTCGCAAGGCATCAGCTCATCTCGCCTCATAGGCATCCAGCTCATCTCATGAGCATCCAACTCAGGGTCCCTCTGATGGACCAAACTCGCATCTATGATGCTCAACTCTCCTCAGATAAGGCCCTCGAAGGTAGTTGACCGCACTACCAACCACAAAGAAATCTTTTGGCCTTAACACTAGCGCGAGACTCACGCGCACCAACACTTGCCAACCGGCAACCTGCTGACTTACTCAACCTCCAGTAACACTGGGAAAAGGCTCCGGCTCCTCACGAGCATCCTCTCGCTTGTAGTCCATCGACTACCACTGAACTAGCCCTCTGGCACGACTTAAACAGGTGCCACTGCCATAAACGGATCCAAGGCTAAAGGAGTGCACTAAACTCCGAACGGCATAGAACCATCTGCTATGCCCAAGCCAAACTCAAGCCTGAACCAGACTTAATGCCAAAGCGGCACACCAACCAATGCACCCCAAGTGCCACCACTACCAAAACCACATCTTACTACCAATGGGGCCAACAAGGTCACAACCTCAAGTGACACGAACTCTGGCTAGGCATACAAGGGCTCCAACTCAAAAACCATGCCTACGGCATCTCATCAAACCGAAGGCTCAAGGCCTACACTAGCATCTCCACATGATGCTCAACAAAACTCTGGCCAACTCTCTCAACCTACAGCAGCTAGCTCCACTCCAGGAGCTCACCAAAGGAAGAGTGCTCAACTCTCCCACACATCTGAGGAAAACACCAACGGATCCAATCCGAAGGGAACATCGCCATTTGCACCCTTAACTACTGTGGTTTCGGCTACATGGCTGCAAACAACAACATTTTACAGGAGCACAAAAATGCCTCAACAATCTCCTCGAAGGCTGCCAACTCTGCAGCTACTCACTGGGCAATCAAATAACTGTTAAGGCTCAAGATCAACACTTGAGCTACCCAGGCTAGTCCACACGGGGACCTGCTCCACAAGCATCCACAAAAGCACAACCACAGCTAACTCCTCTCTTGGAGTAGAACTCCAAGGCAAAGCACCTCCACCCTCTCACTAGGGGAAAACCAACAACTGGGCCACAAATGGCCTACGGGAGTCTAAACTCTGCCTCCCACGGGGACGATGTCCCAGGGCATCCGAATCAATCTGGATACCTCAACAAGCCACAACATACATCACACACTGCGGGAAGTTGGCATGATGGCTCTCTAAGCCCAAACCAACAACGAGTCAGAACCTGCTCGTCTCCGCTCCACAACACTACACAAAGCATATACTAGATGACAGGTATTGTAAATTCTTAACCCTTTTTCAACAACAAATAGTAAACTTAGGCGTACTGATGACTGTCAGATCTTGATGATCATGGAAAAACGACCTACAACAAAAGGTCGATCTCTACGAATCTATGACTCGAGCTCGATACCAATCAGAACGACCCGACCGAATGGGGTTCTAAATAGGCCGTCACCTCAATGCATGCATTCAAATCTCTGAAAATTTGCAAGATGGTGTTTGGATTCTAAGTAAAAACTAAAACATGAAAACATCCATTTAAAAATCAACATAAATTCTGAAACACGTCCTGTTTCCAAGCACTGTTCCAAGACAAATACATTTCCAAAACATACTCTGATCAGAGATTTATTTAAAACATACAAACTTTACAACAATGCTAGAATCCGGAAATACATTCAGAAAACACCCTAGGGCTCGTGCCCAACTACATGCATTCAGAGGACATTTAAATCATAAACATAAACATAAGATTCAGAGTTGAACAACGGGTTCCATGATCACAGCTCCTCCTCCAGCCATCCTGTCTCGCACCATGGTTACCTGTGGAAAACCACATAATAAGGGTGAGTAACGAATTACTCAGTAAGAATCCCCAACCGGGGTACAATACGATACACATGATCATCTCGAGAAAGATATGCAAGCTATGAATATAAACACAGATAGAGCACATAGCTTAGCCCACACTTGGGCCTCGGATGCCAACTCAGGGTCTTAGTCCGGAAATCAATCACCACACAACACATCACACAAGTCGCCCTATACGAGAAACAAGTCCGGCCTCGGCTGTCATCGTCGACGAAAGGTACACATCGGCTCAAGATCCCGAGGAGCTCTCCGGTCGGCGTTGTAATGAGCGTAAGCATGCACCGCGTGCTCTGCAGAACTATGGGGGTTGTTGAGTCTCGAAGGCAAGCTGCCCATATCCGATCCACCACGCCTAACTAAATCTTTGGATCGGTGTCACCGACATAGGGTGTGAGACACGGACACGTAAACTATGTCGGCTGAACCACCGCACTGGGGCCAAGGAACGGTCGTGGTAGGCTTACACCAGGAAGCCGTCCTTGCCTTAACAGGTGGCAATCAGGGGCTACGGCCGAACACGCTGAGGACGTGCCGACTATCGGGGACGAGGCAATGCCAAGTCATCATCCCGACGGTTGGGGCATTTAACAGTCTGCCACCCTCACCCAAGATTGCAGGGCCTACCGCTCGGGTTAGCTAATCCCCCTCACGGGTCCGGGGCGGAATGACTTGCTCGCGTCCCCGCCATGGATGCAAGGTACTTTATGCATCGAGCTCGGATGATGCTATCTACCGCACTTCTAACTCGCCTAGCAAGCAAACAAACAATTCCATAAAATCCAATACGTGCTCAAAGAGAATACAACGAGCCTAGCATGATACTACGAAGCAAGGAGCAGATCACGAGCATGCGAGAAAGGAACAACCTAGCATGGATTAACATGAGAATTAACCGGAAAGTCATGCTAATCGGGAATTCAAATTAGAGCACTTATCACCAAACATGTCAATAAACACAAACAAGCATACAATCGGCAATCGCATAATATATCGCAGGTCCACACAACTCCGGTAAGAAATCCTTACCGCGGAAGACCTCTAAACACAAGAAACCTAAGCTGCGATCGAACCAGAGCTAGCTAGCGAGAACCTAACAAAAACAACAATAATTACAATCAAAAGGCCCAAATATAATAAAACAAAGCAGGGCTCGGCTGGGAGTAACTCACGAGGCGCGAGCGACACACGAACGAGCCATTTGCTCGGGCTAAGCTAGGGTAAAGAAATGGCGCGAGGCTGAGATGAGGAGGATGGCGCTGGGGCGCTGGCGCTGGCGCGCGCTGGCTATGTGCGGACGCTGGGCTGAGCACTGGGCGGCGCAGGCGGCGCGCGGCGCGCGCAGCGCGCGCGGACGACGGCGGCGATGATACGGGCGAGCGAGACGTGACGGCGAGAGCGCGCGCGCGGCGGCAGGACGGGCACGCGCGAGGGGCGCGCGCGGCACGATCCGCGAGGGCGAGCTTCGGATCTGGCGTCGCTCTACCGATCCGGCTTGGCGGACGACGACAGCGTCTTTGGCGAGCAGGCGGATCTGGTGCAGCAGGCTCATTTGGAGCGAGCGACGAAATTTGGCGAAGCAGGCAGATCTGGCGCGCGCGAGCTCGGCGATCTATTCTTTGGCGACGTGCGATGGCGACTGTGCACGGCGAGCTGGCAGCGCGCGCGGCGCGGGCTCTCGGCGGCTGAGAGCAGCAGTGCTCGGGCAAGGTGGGGCTCGGGAGAGAGAGAGAGAGAGAGAGAAAAATGGATTTGGGGAAAAATAAAAGAAAAAGAAAATAAAAAGGAAAATGGGAAAATAAAAGGGAAAAATGGGATTTTAATTCCATTTTCCATCCTTATCCACTTAAAACCTCAAAATCCCATTTCCCGGCTTCCTCCTTCGAGACCCGACCGAAGCAATCCTTCCAATCAATAAATCTCACTTAAACCCAACTCCCAAAGCAACACTAAGGGCCCGGGCTCGAATCCCAAAGGAAGCACACAACCAACCATCACTTTGCAAAAATCCCAAATCACAACCGAACTTCCAAACGACTAGCCCAAACATCTCGGGACTCGCAAGCAACATCAAACAAGCCTCAACAAAGGCAGGAGCTGCCTCGAAGCCCCGAAAAACCACAAATCCTGCCCGGGGTGCAAAAAGACCAAAATACCCCTAAAGGACAAAACCGCTCTAACGACCCAACCAACAACCGAAACTTGACCCGAAGGCACCTCGAAAACTGGGATAGAAAACTGGGCTGTTACAACAACCCTTTTTTTCCTAGGCTAAAGAGAAAACCTAAATTCTTTTCACGGATTCAGGATTAAACTACTACTACCTTCTTTTTTAAGGCTAAAGAGATATTCAAATTCTTTTACTGGTTTAGGATTAAACCAATTACGTTTTCTCACAACCCAAGGTGTTCCCACACCTTAATACAAATCCCAAATTCAAAATAAAAATAACTCTCACAAAGTACCCTCTCATAGGCAAGATTCATAAGTTTGGCGTTGGTAACTTCTTCACAAAATTTGCAATGCGCCGATTCAAGAATGTGTGAAGCAAATGACACTTTTTGAAGTTTTGAGAATGATAATGTTGTTGTCTAATTTTTGTTATGGAGGCTATGGATTTTAATAGGGAGAAGATGAAATACGTCCGTTGAATTTAGGGCAAAATGATCGATAGACGAGATGAAAATATGATAATGGTGGCCATTGAATTTAGGACAAATGTAGTATATGACTATGATTGAATGAAGATAAGATGGGAAGAGTTTAGGTAAAAGGAAATGATTTGAAAATGAAAATCCTGCTTTTTTTATAGACGATTTTTCTTCAAATCTTCATTTGCGTATATCTTCTTTATTTTAACTTCGATTTGCACGATTCAAAATGCGTTGGACTCGTCTCTCCAAAAAGAATTTGGTTTATGTTAATTTTAATAAAATATTATTTTTATCTTTTTTTAATTATTTATTCATTTTAGGATTAGATTAAATATTATCTTATATTTTTTCCTTTTATAACTAGGTAGAATCTTTTCCTTTTATGATTATGTCATATTTTCCTTTTTATGATTAGATATTATATTTTCATTTTATAATTAGGTCATCTCTTGTACTCTATTTAAACTCATTGTTGGGTTCATTATCAAATGAAGAATTCAGAAAATTTGAATTTCAATCTTTTCAACATGGTATCAGTGCATCAAATTTTTCCTTTCGATCCCGGTAAACCTTTCTCTTCCTCTCCTAAACTCTTTCACTTTCTTTTCCATGTCCTTCTTCCTCTTTTTTCTAAATTTTTTTTCCTACTTAATTATCATCTTCATTCTCCTTTAGAAAAAAAAAAAAAAGTTTCTCCTCAAACCTCTATTTCCTTTTTCTCACCTCAAAACCTAGAAAATTCAAACCTTCATATTTATTCTTCCTCACTACTTTTTTCTGATTCATTAAAAAAAAAATCAACCAAATTTTCTCTCTTCAAAGGCGTCAATGAACACCTCGCAACCGAAAAAATTATTAATATTTTCAAATTGGTCCTGACCAGTACTCCCAAATTGGTCATGTCTAGTATTCCCAAATTGGTCCTGTCCAGCATTCCCTATTGGTCTTGTCTAACATTCCCTATTAGTCTTGTCCAGCATTCCCTATTGATCATGACACAATTCTGGATTTGCCAGCATTCCCGATTGATCCTAGCAGCATTCCTAATTGATCCTGGCAACATTCCCGATTGGTCCTGACAATCAGTCTTCCCAATTGGCCCTCGCATCAACATCATCTCATTGGCGCATTATCATCACAATTGGCGCATCATTATCCAAAGACCAACTCTGATTAATTTAACTTCAAGTTTGGGTTGTATTCCATATACAATCCAGCTTGAATGGAGTGTTGGTTTATGTTAATTTTAGTAAAATATTATTTTTATCTTTTTTAATTATTGATTCATTTTAGAATTAGATTAAATATTATTTTATATTTTTTTCCTTTTATGATTAGGTCATATTTTCCTTTTTATGATTAGATAATATATTTTCCTTTTATTATTAGGTCATCTCTTGTACATTATTTAAACTCATTGTTGAGTTCATTATTAAATGAAGAATTTAAAGAATTTGAATTTCCATCTTTCAACAAAAATATCAGTACATAAAATTCAAGTTCGTTACACAACTTCTTCACAAAATTTGCAATGCGCCGATTTAAGAATATATGAAGCAAATGACACTTTTTGAAGCTTTGAGAATAATAATGTTGCTGTGATATGAATTCAACCACCAACTTATTGTATTCACATGAAGGAGCAATTACGAGAAGCAATAAAAGAAGATTCCATGAAGATTTTAAAAATTGCATGGCAGAATTTTAAATAAAGAAATTTTCAGATTTCTTATTTTGGGACTTTTTGATATCAATGCTTGTCAACCATGCTCATAATTGTAAGGTTCATTCTAGAAGAGTTGCTTGAGTCTATTTAAAGCATATCTCTTTTGTCTAGCATTTAAGCCATGCAATTGACTTTTGACTTCTTATGTCCTATTTTTTACAAAATGTATTTAATAGCTTTTTGAGTTCTTTTTGTATTTTAAGGCATGCACGAATTTTTGGCCTTTAAAATGGCTTGTATAATACATTATTTTGGACAGATTTTATGAATGAAAAACTTGTGTTTTCTTAGACCTCATTTGGTGTAGTCTTTCTTTTCAAATCTTGCTTTAGGTTTGAAGTTAAATCAATTCATTGTATTAGTCTTGATCAAGCTAATTATGGAGTGAGTTGTCTTAGGATCTAAGAGTGACCATTTTAGATTTTGAGTGTGATCTAAATTAGCTATCATTGTGAGTTTTTGCAAGGATCCTAAAAGGACCTCTAGCTTTGTAAAATTCAAGCAACAATCGGCGTTTATCATGCTGTCTAATTTTTGTTATGGAGACTATGGATTTTAATAGGGAGAAGATGAAAGGCGTCCGTTGGATTTAGGGCAAAATGATCGATAAACGAGATTTGATGAAGATATGATGAATGGTGGTCATTGGATTTAGGACAAATGTAGTATAGGGCTAGGATTGAATGAAGATAAGATGGAAGAGTCTATGTTCAAAAGGAAATGATTTGAAAATAAAAATCCCATTTCTTTTCATAGGCGATTTTTCTTCAAATCTTCATTTGCCCATATCTTATTCACTTTAACTCCGATTTGCACGATCTCAAAATGCGTTGGAATCGTCTATCCAAGTTCTACATAATAATTACTTAAAAACTACAAAAATATAAGTACACAAAATTCAAATTTATTATCATCAAAATATTAATTAATTTGAGATAATTGGCCAAAAGGTCAACATTATAAAGCACTAATAATGGTCATAATCAATCCCCAAATAGGGTTTAAATTTAACTTTATGGCCAACAAATTTGTATGCTCGGGATGAAAAAGTCGAATTCTAATTAATGTTGAATTAAAAATATTATTGTGAAATATCATAGATCTATAAACTAGAGTTAAGGAATCAAACATCAAATGTTTAAAATAAGTCTTTTATCTCAATTAAATTTTTTATATTTGGTCAATGATCTTTTTAATTTCTAATGAATAGTAAAAAATTTCCTCTATCCTTGGAAGAAATATTACCCTCTGAGCTAGCAAGAAATATTACCATATGAGCTAGCAGTTCAAACACAATAAGATCACAACTTCAACCAATCGTGCAACTAATAAATAAAAATTAATGCCTTTAAAACATTGACCTTAAGTACTATTTTTTAAGTTTTATCTTGGTTACGTCTCAAATTGGTAAATATATTTAAAAAAATTGAGTACATATCGGAGAAGGGGAACCATAAACAACTAAATATATTAAATGATCTCTTTTTAAGATAATTTTCATTTTTGTTCCTATCTTTCTAAAATTTCTAATTATTTGTTTTTATATAATACTTATTAATATACAATATTGCACTAATAACATATACTATTTTATTAATGATACATAATAATATATTAATAATGCAAAAAATATTGTATTAATACCCTAAATTATATAGTATGATGAATATTTATTATATTGTATATTTTATTTGGGTACAATGAGCTATGAAAATATTGAGCTTCTCTAAAGAAGGTCGAGCCCATTCAGAAAGGCCCAAACCTAAGAAAAAAATGGCTCGAATCCACCTTAGAGGTCGGGACCCAAACTAGAACTATGCACGCATGCATGCAACACACCCACGCAGGTGCCTTAGGCGCGCACAGGCGCCCAAATGATTAGAGGCACTTAGGCGAGCAGAGACGACCAGGTGAGCAAAGATAACCAGATTGGTAGAGGCGACCACGTGGGTAGAGGCGACAAGGTGGGCAGAGACGATAAGGTGAGCAGAAGCGACCACGTGAGCAATTGTGCCCAGGTTAGCAGAGACAACTAGGTTGGCGGATGTGACCAGGTTAGCAGATGCAACTAGGCGGGTGGATGCGACCAGGTGTGTAGAGGCGGCCAAATGCGTAGAGGCGACCAGGTGTGTAGAGGAGACCAGGTGCGGAGAGGTGCCCTGGTGAGCAGAGGCGCCCAGGTGCGCGCACGCCACAGGCCTGATCTCGCCTCTATCAGGTCTGGCGAGTCGGGGGCAGACCAGATCAAGGCCAAATAGGCTGGATCAGGTTGACCCGATCTGACCTGGCTCCAATTTTAGAAATAGTCAATTTTTCTTATTTGGGCTTCGTTTCACATGTCGTTTTCACCCCATTTTTACGAATTCTATGTAATGGGAGAGCTCGGTCTGCACATAAAATTTTTGCTAAAAATAGCCACGTCCGTATAACCTATAAAGTCTCAATCGAAGGATCAACAGAGGTAAGCTATTCAAACACCTGAAATTGCAACTTTTTAGTCGATTCCTCATTACTGACTTACGCACTGGAGGCCATGTGGCATGCACCACACCGGTACCCAATTTCTCAGTTTTGTAGGCACGACGTTGCCTACCTCAAATAATTTACCGTTGATACAAAGGACCGAATTCCGACACCAACATGAGCATAGCTCATTGTATCAATATTTCCTACTAAAAGATCTTGGGATGAGAGAATTCCTCGTTTAATTTAAAAAAAATATATATATATCAACTTTTATAGTTTTAAAATATGATCAAATATTAAATATATTATATTTTAATAATATATATGATATTAATCGTCGGTTTAAATTTTAATTTTGTTGGCTAACAAAAGCTTAACACAATAATATAAAGTGTATTGTTTCAAATCGTAATTGTGATTGAACTAAAAAGATCAATTAAAAAGGTCAAACTTGTAATCTCCCTTCCCTCAATTTTTACTCAATAAAAAAAAAAACTAAAAAGAATTATTATTAACATTATTAGATATGCAAACTTTTTTATTTTGAACTTTTGTCCCTCAATTCTTTTTTCTCTTTTTTTGTATAACTGTCGATAAAATTTTAATAAAATTAGATAAAATTTTAATAAAAGATATCAATTTATATAAAAGAGATAGTCATTATTAATTTAAACTTCAACTCTTCCCTTTTTAATGCAATAAGCAATTAATTTATACCAAAACCTAACAAAAAACTAAAATATCGAATGAATTGATGACGCGATGAGTTATCTGATTTGGTGTTATTTTATTTCTACTTCACTATAAAAAAGAAACACATACAAAACTAAAATTATTAAAGTCAAAATGCTGAGACGGAAAATTATTTATTTTTCTTCAATTTAACAATTAAAAAACTATAAATATCATTAGATTATAGCATATTAGGCATGTAGATGCTACTTGACGATTCAAGTACATACAAGAAAGCAAGATTGAATACATCATATGTCAAGTATGTATTCAAATGACATCTGTCATCTGTTTATATAAGTATAATGTATGAACAATAATTTAAAACATATTTCTAACTTTTTGTTTACAATATTTAATAGTTTATTTATAAAAGAGTAAAACTCCCCTACACATGAGCCTAGAATTTGATGATGTGGTACCATTGGTGCCACAAAAATTCATTTATATATATATATATATATATTTATTTATTTATTTATCAGATAAATTTTTGTGGCACCCAATGGTGCCACATATTAAAAGTGTAGGGCTCCCCTACACATCCATGTGTGGGAGAGTTTTACTCTTTATAAAATAACCTAATTGAGAATCTGACTGATGTAGAGAATTTTACAAGATGAAGTGAATTGAGAAAATATCAATATTATGTAACGGCCATAGTTTTCACTACGTTTCTCCAGGTGTGGTTTGTTATTCTTTCTGTTTATTCGTTGGGCCGTTATTGATGTTTTAGCCGTAAGGGGTAATTTGATAAAATCTACTTTAGGGCCTGTTTAATAATGTAATGAGTTGGGAGTTGTATTTGTGATTTCAGGACAAATGAGGCTAGTTATGTATTTCGGGTTGAAGCGCCACGTGTCTAAGTAGGGATTTATTCTATCGATCAAGTCCCATGGCCGTCTCATTTGTCGATCAAACAGAAAGCTAGAGAATTCTAGGGAATTCCCTTCTTCCCATCGATCAGCCCTTTCCTCTTCTCCATCGTTCACTACCGATCCTTCCCCCGTCGAGAGTAGCTGTGCAATGATACCCGCGTCTGAGCCTAGACACGCGCACGCGAGTAGCCCCAGTCTTTTCGAACGCACCTGTTTGCACCCAACTGTTGATCTGTTCTTGCAGCACTCTCTCGTCTTCGCCAGTAGCGGTACGTCAATCCTCCAGCAGCAACTGCCCGCGAGCCGCACGCCCGCACCACACCAGCCTGATCAGCCACACGCACGCGCACATCCGTGCATCGTGCCTTGCTGCACCGTGTCCCGCATCACAACGCAACCCTGCAATGATCACAACACCGATCCACGCCCGCGCACATTCCAGCCCCCGCGCACGCATCTAGGGTAACCTTTAGTCCCTCTGTTCCCCGATCAAATTATTTTGCTGGCTATTGATTAATTAAATTAGAATTACCTGTTTAGGTTGTGATCTATTCGTGTTGGGTATCTACAGCTCAAAGAGCATTTTATACTGTTGTGTATTATTTTCAAGTAAGGATTTCTTACCTGTGTTGTGTGGACCCTGCACTTATCTTTCATTGATTTTATCTGATGCATTATGTGTGTTTTACTGTTCCCAAGCATGTTTAGGTAGATATCGTGTTGAGATGATGACATGTCTATGATTGTCAACATGCATTAGTTCCATGTATGTTGTGTTAGTATCCTGTTAGGATTGACTGCTATCTATTTGACAAGTATTGTTATCTGCTTAGGGAATTGAACATGTAGTACTTTTAGAATATATATATATATACACATATTTATGTTAGGTTGTCATCATCTAAAGGCTCTAACGGGATGTGAAGTAACATGACACCCTCTCAAACTCTTATTTTTGTGGTCTTTTCCACCAGGTAACTTAGGACAGCACCGAGACGACTAGAGGAAGAGCTGGTGGATCATGGCAGTTTGCTGTTTTATAATTCTAATATTTCAATTCATTTGTCTTCATCGTTTCAGCATGTCGAATAGGGATAGAGTGTCCATTTATTTCACTATTTGAACTTTTTTAATAATCTCTGGCCAGATGCTCCAACATTGTTTTAAGCTTATCCCAGGGACTCTTTATGTTTTGGAATAAAGTAGTTATTTGATTTCTAATTTTTTGTTATAACTATTTTTTTAAATCATGCATACCGAGTAAGAACATGATCTAGGATTGTTTTAGAAGTCGGGTTCTTACATGTTATAGGTGGTTTTATATATTTAAACTTCTAAATTATAAATAAAAAAAACAATATTTTATATGAGAAAAAGAGCCTTTATAAGGCATTTCAACCAAACATGCCGAAAACAAAAACAGTTTTACACAATTTGATCTACTTGTAACACACGAAAACAATTAAAAACTCAAGAAATAATTTCGAGTTGGCAAGTGATAGTAAAAAGTCTTGAATAATAATAATGTACCAATTTGCAAGTTGATGGAATTTGACACACCTAAACAAGTATAAATAGGATTGATAACCTTCAAATTCAAAACTACACTACTACAATTTTGGTCTTTCATGACAGTTTTTTCAATTCAGAAAATTTTAAAAATCTAGAAACTGTCATAAAATATCCAAAAACACGCGTATTTGTGGAAAATAGATGAATTCTAAAGTTATTGAAGTTTTATGACAGTTATTGATATTTTTATAATTGTCATAAAACAAATGTAATGACATTTTAATAATTGTCATAAATTTTTTTTCTTTTAGACAAGAATATCTCATTTTTCATAAGATTATGACATTTTAAAAATTGTCATGGAAAATAATATTTGTAAATTTTATTTCATTTATAATTTTTTTATGTGGGTTATTGAGTTTTTTATTAAAATAAAATCTAAAATCTAAAAAAAGAAAAACAAGTTCTTAAGTTGAAGTAATAAAAAGGGATTTTGAAAATAGGTCACTTTGGGGGCATTAAAGTAAAAGGGAAAAGAAAATAATTTAAGTAAAAATATTGTTTTTGGATTTAAAAAAAATAGAAAGAAAAAAAAGAAAAGAAAACAACTCCATTTAACACACCCCTAAAATTAGTTTTTTAAAACAACAAAATCCTAAAGCCCCTTCTTCTTCTCCATCTTCATCTCCACCAACCCTAGCCGCCCCTTGTTGCCTTTGTCGCCGAACCACCTGTGTGCCGTCGTCGAAGACTCAGCCGCAGCCAAAATTGAAAGTGTCGCACATCACCGGCACGGATCGAGGCTCCGCAGCTCCTCGTCGCGCACTTCTCATCAAGCAGTAGAGGCGTTCGCAGTTGTTGTCGTGGAAGCTCCGCGCGCAGCTCCTAGTCACGCACCCGAGGCGTCCTGCCGTGCGTACGGCGGTTTGCAGTTGTTGTCGCCGACCGTTCGTGTCCTGCCGTGCACCCCGAGGTTCGTGAGCCCGAGGCCGTCCTGCCGTCCGGCCGTTCGCAGTTGTTGTCGCCTGTCGTTCGTGAGCCCGCGCCTCTTGCTCTTGGCGAGTCCGATTTGTTCGATTCTTGGGTAAGTTCGCAAAACAGTCGTGCTTGTTTCGTCGGGTTTCGAGTAAGATCTTGACTCGTTACCATTGTTAGCCTTCATGGGTTGATTTTTGAGTTTGACTGATTGCTAGGTTGTTGTTTGGAGGGCATTGCAGCTCTATTGATTCGTGTTTCAAGAGGACAGCCACGTTGATTTCGTGTTTTGGGTAAATTTCAAAGTCGATTTTGTTGGTTTGAAGTTCAATAATGATTGATTATTTTTTTGTGGCATTGGTAAAGATTAGTTAAAATGCTTGTAAAATGATAGATATAAGTTTTGTGCTTATTGTTAATTTTCTTTAACGCCTGATTGTGATTGATAATTTGAGAGATTGAGAATTATGAAATCAATATATAGAGTGAATATATATAAGTTGCTCTTGGATGCATATTGTATTATTAAATTGCATATTGTTAATTTTTTTTTTATGATATGAACTTTAACATATTTCATATTCCAGAAAATTACATGTAATTATGAAATGATGATTAGTTTTAAATGATGAAATATATTTGTAAAATATAATATTGTGTGAATGATAATAATTTCTAATCAATTAGTAAATTAGATATATAAGAAATGATGAATACAATTTTTTGAACTAAAAAGAAACTTAAATTATGAAATATATCCTCATAATATGATATTATGTGAATACAAACAATTTAAATTTTATTTAGTTCAAAATTGATAATATTAGGTAGATAAAAAAAGAATATAAAATTTTTGAGAGAAAACAATTGAATTATAAATAAAAAATATAACTATGTATGGAATATAACTAATATTCAAAAAAGAATATATCATACAACATTGAAAAAATCAATTTTAACTCAAATTTAGAGAAATAAAATGAACAGTTTGAGGAAAAAATTTCTGAAAATTTTTATTTTAAAAAATTAAAATTAAAAATTAAAGTTTTCAAAAAACAAATAAAGAAATCGAAATTAAAAAAAAAGCAAAAGAAATAATTAAAACAAAATCGAAAAGTTTAAAGCTTAAAATTTGAAAAAAATTGGAAAAATATATTAAAAATAGAAATCATTAAAAATGTAAAAAAAGAACTCCATCCGTAACAACTTCATATCCCCTCCAAAAAAATAGCCCCTTGAGGTCAAATCTTGAATTTATTGTCTGCGGTAGGGGTGAATATATATAATTTATTCTCTACTTTTGTTAGGTGGTTGTGTGCATTGTTTTCGAGTTAAAAGGAAGGACTATCACTCTCGTTTTTTAGTCAAGGTATGTATCGCTTTGTACTTGATTTTACGAGTGTTTTCTTTATTCTAAGTTTATTCTGAATGAATATTTCTTGCCCAATTTATACTTGCATTAAAAAAACATGCATGATGGTTATTGGGCAGTAAATAGTACATGTATTACTTTTGTAACATGTTGTTTGACCATAGATCGAAAGTACAATAGAGAAGTCGTGGATGAATGAAAATAGATTGTCCAAGGAATATGAGTTAGGGGTTGAAACATTTATTAACTTTGGTTTGCAACATGCCAATGGGTCAAATTTGCTTCGATGCCCATGTTTAAAATGTGGAAACCGTTTGTCTATAGATGTTTTAACTATAAGAATTCATCTATATGTCAATGGTATTGATAAAAGTTATAAGATATGGTTTTGGCATGGTGAAGTTTTGGAAGCCGATGATATTAGGTTTAAATTTAAGGATGAGATACATGAAAAAATTGAGGAGGACAATGATTTGTTTAATGTTATTGACATGGTTCAAGCTGCACATGACCAATCTTCACAAGGACCTGAGATGTTTGATAGTATATTTGAGGAAGCTAAGAAACCATTGTATACAGGATGTAATCGATTTACAAAGTTGTCTGCTCTTGTGAGATTGTACAATTTGAAAGTGCGATTCGGATGGTCTAATGCTAGTTTTTCCGAACTACTAACCGTGTTACGTGAAATCCTACCTGAAGACAATGTTCTGCCAGTCTCTATGTATGAGGCGAAGAAAACCTTATGTGGTCTAGGATTGAACTACCAAAAATCGATGCATGTCCGAACGACTGTTGCTTGTATAGGAAAGAGTTGGCTAAGGGCACTAAGTGTCCACATTGCAATGTATCAAGATGGAAGTTATGTAAGAATTCAAATGAAGAGAAAAAGGGAATAGCAGCCAAACATATGTGGTATTTTCCTATTATTCCTCAAGTTTTAAGGAAGTTCAAAAGCGCAGAACATGCAAAAAATTTAGTTTGGCATGCAACAGAAAGGATTGTAGATGGGACTATGCGACATCCTGCTGACTCTCCGGCTTGGAGGTTGATTGATCACTTGTGGCCTGAATTTGGTTCAGAACCAAGAAACCTTCGTTTGGGGTTGTCTACTAATGGAGTTAATCCATATGGGGATATGAGCACTAAGTATAACTGTTGGCCAGTGATAACTACAATTTACAATCTTCCACCATGGTTATGTATGAGAAAAAAGTTTTTGATGTTGTCAATGTTAATATCGGGACCGAAACAACCGGGATACGATAAAAGAGAATTGTTCTCTTTGAAGGTAGTGCTACTTTGGACTATCAATGATTTTCCAGTATATGATAACCTATGTGGATGTATTGTCAAGGGTTATAAAGCTTGTCCGATATGTGGTGAGAACACTAATTCATTACGATTAAAACATGGAGTGAAAAATGTATACCTAAGCCATAGAAAATATTTGTCAAGACATCATCCATATAGGAAACAAAAAAAAGCATTCGATGGTGACCAAGAACATGGAAATGCTCCGGTTCCATTGTGAGGTGAAGAGATATTCTTAAAGCTAAAATTCTTAAAGTTTTCAAATGGAGAAAATAGAGCTAAGAAATCAAATAGCCAAGCTTCAAGTAGTTATTGGAAGAGTATGCCTCCATTTTTTGAACTACCATATTGGAAAAAATTGCATGTCAGACATTGTCTTGATGTAATGCATATTGAAAAGAACGTGTGTATGAATATCTTAGGAACGTTATTGGATATTCCAGGAAAAACCAAAGATGGACTTACTGCTAGAGAAGACTTAGAAGCTATGGAGATTCGACCTGAGTTAGTGTCTGTACGTACAGGTAATAGAACATACATACCTCCTGCATTTTATACATTATCAAGGACTGAAAAGTATAGTATATGCAAGGCTTTATGTGGTATAAAAGTATCTGAAGGCTATTCTTCCAACATCAGAAGTCTTGTATCACTAGATGACTAGAAAGTTAGTGGTATGAAGTCTCATGACTGTCATATTTTTATGCAACAATTACTTCCAATTGCATTACGAGCAGTGTTACCGAAGAACGTGAAGTTTGCTATTACTAGATTTTGTTTCTTCTTCAACTCATTATGTTCGAAGAATATTAAGGTAGTCGAGTTGGATAAGCTACAAGATGACATTGTTCTTACATTGTGTTTGTTTGAGAAATATTTTCCACCATCATTCTTCACCATCATGATACATTTGACAGTCCACCTTGTAAGATAAGTTAAATTGTGTGGACCCGTTTATCTTAGGTGGATGTATTCTTTTGAGCGATACATGAAGGTGTTAAAAGGATATGTACGTAATAAAACTCGACCAGAAGGTAGCATCGCAGAGGCTTACATAGCTGAAGAGGCAATTGAATTTTGCACTGAATTTTTGGATGGGTTAGATCCAGTTGGACTTGGTTCGTTCTTTATAAGAGAAAAAAAATGATCGATAGACCATTATCAGCTGGGTCATTTATTAGACCATCAGTGGAACACTTGAAACAAGCACATTTGTATATACTTGAGAACTCAGCAAAAGTGCAACCATATAGAAAGTAAGTAATTATATGTTTGTTTTTCTCTTTAATATTGCATATGGTTAAACTCATTATACATTATTACTTGTTACAGTAAACACTTAGAGTCTTTGAAAACTAAAAATCCAAGAAAGTGCAAGAATGAAAAATGGCTCAAGGAAGAACATAATCGATCCTTTGCGAGTTGGTTACACAATAAGGTATTATATTAAATAAACACTTTGCTTATACTCTTCTATTAAAGTTCATGCATTCTCTATTAATAATAAGTTCTCTGTTAGGTGGCACTCGAAATACAGGGTGGACTAACAGTGTCTAACAATGTACGTTGGATTGCACATGGCCCATTTCCAGAAGTGTTGACATACGAAGGCTATATGATTAATGGGTGCACATATAGTACCAAAACTCGTGACAATAGTAGGAATTTTCAGAACAGTGGGGTTAGTTTAGTCGCCTCAACGATGCAAGTGTCTAGTGCAAATGATAGAAATCCTATTGTTTCTGATATGTCTTTTTATGGAGTAATTCAAGAGATATGGGAGTTGAGTTACAATGCTTTCAAGTTTATTTTATTTACATGTGATTGGGCTGCGGACTACAATGGGGTGCGTAAAGATGAGTTAGGATTTACGTTGGTTAACTTCAATCGTATTGGACATGCATCAGATCCATTCATTCTAGCCAGCCAAGCAAGACAAGTCTTTTACGTTGAAGATCCACTAGATGATCAGTGGTCTACTGTTGTCACACCACCCGAAAGAGACTATTCGTATACTTGTTTCAATGACGAACTTTCAAATACATTTCTGTTCTATCCCTCAACTGTAGAAAGAATGTCACAACTTGATTTGGGCGAGAATGAAGCCTCATATACTCGCCATGATTGTGAAGGCGTTTGGGTTGACAACTAATATTCATATTGTCAACATTTATGATTTCTTTGTATCAAAATTAATTTAACATGTTTCTTGGACTTAGTAGTTTGTATTTTATGTTTAGTAATTTTCTGGATTTCACGTGTATGCTTTATAATTTATGATATTTGTTTCCACGATGAGCATATTTATCTATTAATGAGATTATTTTCTAGATGGATGTTCAACCGGAGAGTAGTGTACACAATGATGGGTCTACAATTCCCCCTGATGATACAGATTTTCTATCGGCCCATAATGTTGTTCAAGAAGCATCAAAGAATAAGAAAGTACGTGGCTCCACGGGAATGCACGCGGTAACTCGTGCCAGTAGTGAAGGACATAAATTGGAGGTTAGGTACAACTCAGATGGTCAACCCATCGGACAAAATGCAGTAACATTTGCGAGCTTTATAGGAACGTGTGTAAGGTTTCATGTTCCAATTACATGTCCTGACTGGAAAAGTGTCTCACGTGAGATGAAAGAGAAGATTTATGAAATTATCTTGGTATGTATATTATATGTACTATATACTTTTGTTCACCTTATTTACAATTTGTATGAATTATAACGTAAAAGCAAACAGGGTGGATTTATAATTGATGCCAACTCAAAGAAAAGTGTTCTTCAAAGTGCTGGAATCAGTTTCCGTCAATTCAAGTATTGGTTGACGAGATATATTAAGGAACATTCAGATGATTCAGATATGTTGAGTAGACCTCCAACTAAATATCAACATATTCCACTTGACCAATGGGTCCAATTTGTCAAATATCGACTTTCTGAGGAGTTCAAGGTATAATATCAAAATAATTTATATTAATATTTTGTGTGAATGATTGATTTTGATGCACTTATTTCTATTTTAGGTGGTAAGCAAACAAAAACAAGAAACGCAGGAACAATATGAATACGAGCATAGGCTGTCTAGAAAAGGATATGCAAATTTTAAAGAAGAAATTGTAAGTTTGATTTCAATGGAGATTTAATAGTTATTAACGATGATGTCTAATTAAATTCTTCTATTGTAGAAAAAAAAAGAACCCGAGGAGGATATAACTGATCGATCCAATGTGTGGAAGAAAGCTCGCATGAATAAAGAAGGTCAGATAGTTCGTGAACAAACTAGAGAAGTGGCAAATCGTATAGTAAGTAGACTTATTGAAACTTATTTGGTTCATATTTTTACATAAGAAGAATTACACCTAATCATGTGTTCATCATTTAAGGATGATTTGAGAGCATCGCAGATGCAAGATGAAGGTAGTTCGTCTAAGAAAATGGATATTTTGTCAACGGCAGTGGGTTCGAATGATCGCAATGGAATTGTACGAGGTGTAGGTAAGGGAATTACTCAAAATCAGTATTTCCACAAACCCAAAAAGATTAAACAGATAAATGAAGAAAGTAATGACATAGAAAAAGTCATGATGGCTGAGAAGATCAAAGACTTAGAAGCTGAATTGGCAAAGTATAAAAAAACCGCTATTGAAAGTGAATGTCCTAGTGATAAACAAGCAACTGAAGTTGAGCCTGTCAAAGTTGGAAAGAAAGAACCAAAGGTACACTACTTTAACTCTTAGAAGAAAAAAAATAGTTACGTTGAAATAAAGTATCTAATCTCATGCTTAGATGAAGAGGCTCCTTGGAAAAAAAGAAAACAAAGGCAATAAAGGAACGAATAAGATGGACCAGATAAAAGTAAGAACCATTTTAAAAAAAAATTAGTTTCAGTGTTTCAAATCTGGCTGACTGCTTTTGTATGCATGCAATGATTGTCTGAACATGAATATAGGATGGAACATCGTGCAAACTAGCAATAGGGACACCTTCAAACATAGTAGCTAGTGGGACGATTTTTTATTGGGATCGTGCTGGAGATAATGTCCTTCTGTCAATAGACGTTGTTTTCAACGGTGATAGTGAGGTGCCTATACCATCCAAAGAATATGGGAACACACTGTCACAAGAAATAGGGTCACATATATTATGGCCTCGACGTCTAGTAATTATTAGTAGTCCAAAGGTAATATTTATTGTCTTATACTTAGATGTTATTGTAAATATTGGTTTACTAATGTTATCGTACAACAGAAGGTTCGTAGAAGCCCTAGAAAGTTGTAGAAGAACATGAATGCATGCTCAAACACAGTAGTGCATAATCTACCAATAGAGTTACAATGTTTGTTGCGGGAGCTCGAGCTCGTCCCTTCATCGATTCAAATCAATGTGCCTGAGGATGTGTTTGGCACTCAACACAAATGTAGCATTCTATTGGATGATGTGCACAATTTCTCTAAGATGCACGCAATTGCTAATCCATGCCTTAATGCATACATGATGTAAGTGTTATGAATTTTATTGTACTTAAATAATTGATGAATAGTAACAATTATTATGTCATGCGCAGGTTCTTGAAAAAACATTTGGATGTGAATAAACCTCTAAACATGTACCACTTTATGGATTCTGGTGCTCTATCTTTAAATTCATCTGTTGAATTACGTGTTAACAAACTCATTAGACGCTTGAGAGAAATTGATTCAAATCAACCATTACTCTTTCCATATAACTCAGGGTAAGTTTCATCAATGTCTTAGAATTTTATGGTCTTCTTCTTATTTATTTAATATGTTATTGTCTTGTTATAGATATCATTGGTCATTAATAATCATGGATTTATCAAAGGGATGTGCCTTTTTCATGGACTCATTACTCAATCGTTTGCATCCTGACATAACTACAGTACTTAGCAGGTACGCAGATTTCAGATCCTATCAAAGTGATGCACCATTATTGTTTATGAACAAATTAATTTTCTATCATTTGCAGAGCTTTTAAAGACATCACTAATAAGAAGCTTACGTGGAAATTAATCAAGGTAGCTCTAATGGTTTTCTTAATCTAACTTTATGTATCATTTATGTATATCTTACTAAGTTCATGTTTTTCCTTGCGTGCATAGTGTCTGAAACAAGTTGGTGATGTGGAGTGTGGGTATTATGTAATGCGATTCATGCGCGAGATAATATTCCAGCTTGAGACTCTATACACTGATGTTGTACGTATATTAAATCTTAAAACCTATAGATACAGTTATAATAATCAAGTTTTGAATACTATGTTATTTTTTTAGATGAAAAGTGCACCATCAATGTATAGTCAAGATGAACTCGACATGGTCCGTGCTGAATGGGCCAAGTTCGTGGGTTCATTCATATTATTTGCAAGATGATGTGTCATATGTTTTTTTTGTGGAACACCATATACATTTTTGTGAAAGTCTCCGATTGGCCTTAGGAGAACGGTGTTCAAGGAAACATAGTTTCTAAACTTAAACTAATACTTTGGATTTTATATTTTGAGCAATATATTTTGGAGTACTCTTAACAAATTTGCAACAAGTGAACATTCTACCAAGTAAGTCTAATCTCTAACTTCTAAAAATGATGTTATACTCATTGCAATATCTTTGAATAGTGATTATGTGGCTATCCTGCAGTTATGGTAGCCAAAAAATAAAATCTAGATATACTCATATTTCTCATTTGCTTTAATAGATTGAATACTAAGTTGTTTTGGTTGGAAACAACAATGGTTTTTGTCAATATGAATGGAAAGCATGGATGAATAATCAAGTAAGGCTATCTTTTTGTCATATTATTGTTATTAGTTATATTGTTGTTCTGTCTTTTTCATTTCAAAAAGTAACAAAAAAAAACAGGCATTGGATTCGAAGACAATTGGAGCTTAATATGGAGAAGAGTTTGAGAATTAGGCTAGATGGTCCTATGAAAGTGGATGTGTTCGAATATTTTGGTTGCAAACGTTCAGCTTCATTTGAGAGTTTGAGCCTAGAATTTGTGGTAAACTCTTTACCTTCTTATCGACTCAACATTTATGCTTAGTGGTTAAATTTATTTATTCTCATATAACATCATGTTTTAATCATAAAGATGTCGTCTGATGATATTTATATAATTGTTTTCAACCAGATACTCAAACTTGAAGTTGAAAGTGTGGAAGCAACTTGCCTTAGAAGGTATTGTTCTATTTCTTTGAAAGCTAATGTATAGATGCATATATTTGAAGTGAATAACAGAAAGTAAAACAAGAAAATTACACAAGCATTTATTTAAGATTTTCGTAAGGTTCTATTTAATTGTCCGCTTGGTGAAAAATGATAAACTCTTTTTACTTTTGTTTTCTTATTTTGAGATATAATTGATATAGGAAAAAGAGTTCCTAAAGATGGTGATGTGCATAAGCTAATACTTTATGCAGGTTCATTCTTCATTTCTTGTTTTTCTTTGTAATTGTCTCCATCCAATTATATATTTCTTGAATTTAACATGTCAAGGTTTATAATTATATCTACCAATTGTGTTTACAAATATATGGATGGTTTGAAATGGGTGGCTAGGTTATGTCAGTAAATATTTTCATTTTGTTTTACATTCACTTAAAATTTTATAACTATATTGTGTAGGTACTTTGTTCAAGGTAAGGATCATTTTTGCATGATTATCGTTCAAATTGTCGGTCATCATCGTACAAGTGGTCGATGTATTTGATTCTCATTCTAGGCTTTATGAGGAGTTGAATGTAAATTCATTTACAACTTATATACACAAACTATATTTGTATAAGCTTTAAGTGTTTGTTAAAGTCTTATTTACATTGTGATCACTTAAATCTATTTCTCTTTTATGTGGATCGTGACAATATTTTTGGAATGCACAATTATTTAATAGCTTAAATGTTGGAGCTTTTGCATTAATAAATCCAATAGTAATTAATATGAATTATATGAATAAATCAATGAATAATTTTCAATTTTAAAATTTTAAAAGCTGTCATGATATATCTTTTAAGACAACTTTCAACTATCATGAAATAAAAATTATGACTATCACAATCTGTCATGAAATTCATTTTATGACAACTTTAAACTATCAAGAAATACAAATATGATGATCACAAATGAGTCATGTTATCTCTCTTATGATGATTTAAATTATCATGAAATATAAATAATGACTATGATAATTGTCATGAATGGTGAATTCATGACAGTTTACAATTTAATTTTATTTGTAAAAATAACCTAGTTTCATGACATTTTAAAATTGTCATAATAGGAAAAGCTATAATTGCAAAAGTATCATAATTTATGACAATTATAAAATGTCATAAATAATTATAATAAACCCTATTATTCATCATTTCATGACAATCTTTAGTTGTCACGAATAAACATTTATGACAATGTTATAATTGTCATAAATTATATGTTATGACATTGTTATTAATTGTCATAAAAGTCTTACCATGACAGGGGATACAATGACATAGTATATTTTTGGGATAATTGTCATAATAAATGAACTATGACAATTAAAAATTGTCATGAAATGCTGAAATTGTAGTAGTGCTACCCAACACACACTTACAAACACATAATCAAAAGATGAGAGCAATGGCTAATTCAACTCTTATCCTCATATGGCTCTCTTCTTCATTTCCTTTGCGTCTCTCCGATGCAGCAACGACAATACCTTGGAGACCATTACAGGCACAGCTATGTGCACACCAACCGCTAACCCCGTGGACGACGCTAACAATCAACCCTTAGTCAACACCGCCGTGAACTTAGTGTGCAATGGCACAATAGTCGGACAAAATCTCACAAGCACCACTGGAACATTCACCTTCCCTGTAGTGTTATCGACACCGGTTACCTCCTTACTTTCAAATCGCTGCAATATTGCAATCAAACTCCCTGTTGACACTTGCACTTATTTGCCGAAAATGGGATCTATGAAAGCTGTGGTTCTTCGCAACGTCCCAGATACTTCTTTTAATTTCATTATCAGTCCTTTTTATTATACTAGTGTTTAGGCACTTGTGACCTTTGGGATAAATATATAATTAAGGGATACTTAACACCCTACCGTTTAATAACGCTCTTATTTTGATTTCAAAAAAAAAAAAAAAACCGCTCTTATTTACTGTTTATGTTTCAAAGAAGTGTATTCTATGTGTCATACTCATCTAAAAAGAGTATTATGAAATAAAATAATTAACATGGGTCGCTTTTATATCACTTTTATTTTATCTATGTGGAGTTATGTGTTGATGTTTTTTTTTTCTTTTGTAAATTAAACTTCATTAATTACCAACCACCACCTTGCAATTAACCCTAAAATGGAGCCAATATTAGAGGAGATTCCCCCTCCATAAAACTGACTCCTCCGGAACCTGTTCAACAAAAATAATCAAATGTTTTTTGCCAACAAAGTTTTCACTCTATTAGAAAAATCTATTATAATGAGAAACTTTAATATATCGTAGTGTATTAATTAAATTCATAATATTAACAAGAATGTTGTTGATTCCATAAAGATTTGATGAGCCAAGTTAATCTCTCTAATAACTTTTGCAACATTAGATTCTATCAAAATGGGAGGAGCAACTTACCGTGAGACTCAAGGATGTAATTGAGTCATTTCTTGTCGTAAACTTAGCCGCTCATTAATTTCATCAACCCCATTTTATAGCATACGACCACTTTTGGGATTGTCCTTACAATTACGAATCATCCATTTTCTTCATGGGACCGGAGCGGTGAATTCTCGAATAGGCGGTGAATGGGGGAGTGAGTGGGGGTGAAAAATTCCAAACAAGCTAAATGGGGATGGCGACGAAGAATGTATTCCCCATTCCCGTTTCCACGTTCCCCACCTAGTTTATATTTTTTATACATATTTTTAAAAATTTTCTAAATACATTAATATAAAAATATTTATTTGGATTAATATTTTTCTTATCTAATTAATTATTTAATTAAAATCAATAAGCATTTCTTTTCATATTGAAAAAATTATCTAAGATTTAGTGAATTGAGTTAACAATAAAGAAAGCTTGTTAAAAGTTAAGAATAAAAAAATAAAAGAAGAAGAGTTAAATGGGGAATAATTCTCCGTGGGGAACTCGATCCCCGTGATTTCCCCACAGTGAATCCCCAAAATTTTACGGTGAATTTCGCGTGGATGGGGATTGAGATGAGTAACGGAGATGGGGACGGTAAAGTCATCCTCGTCCCTGTCCCGCCCTGTGGACATCTCTATCGGGCGGTGTCGATTTCAAATTTTGAAAAATCGACAAATTTTGATCGAAAAAAAATATTTAAAACTTTCCACCGAACCAATGAATATACACGTACAAATAAAAAATTTCCTTTTATTTTTTTCAAGGATGAAAACTTCATTCACACACTTCTATCATTTCACCTTAGGGGGTGTTTGTTTTAAGAGAAGGTGAGATGAGGTGAGGTGTTGAAGTCCAATACCTTGTTTGGCCCAAGGTGTTCTTCACCTCGTGTCATCTCATCTTCTCTCTCCTTTTTTTTGTTTAAATTTAAAATTTTTTCATTTTTTTATTTATATATATTTACTTATTTTATTATTTTATGTTTGACATATTTTTTTATAATAATATTATTATTTTAATATATCAATATATAATTACAATAATTATACTATTATAATACTACCTTAAAATGTGGCTTAAGGGATAAATCATTTTTAGGCGATTTTACCCCTTAAGTCATACCCTAAATTACAAAAATGTCATTTATAATAATATAAAAAAAAAATTCAAATAATGTAGAAGATAAGATATTTTTATCAAATCATACTACCTTAAAGTGTGCCTTAAGGGATAAATCATTTTTAGACGATTTTACCCCTTAAGTCATACCCTAAATTACAAAAATGTCATTTATTAGAATATAAAAAAAAATTCAAATAACGTAGAAGATATTTACAATATCATTTAGATTTTCATTCGTACAAGATAAGATATTTTTATCAAATCTCATAAATTTTATGACTAAGTTAGAAGATAAGAGATATTTGAACATATCAAATGAAGATATTTACAATATCATTTAAATTTTCATGTAAAAAATAAGATATTTTTACCAAATCTCATAGATTTTATTTGACATTTTATATTCTAATTAAAATAATAAATTGAATTTTCCAATCCTACAAATAGTTGTCTACATTTTGTTTACAAAAACATTCTATGTTTGCTTGGATTTATTTTTCTTTATTTTTTTTGTTTTATAATAAGTTATGTTGGATTATTTTCCTTAACTCTCATCTAATTTTTCTTTTGTGCAATAATTTTTGTAGGGATTTTTTTTTGCATAATTGTTGCCTTTCAAAAAAATACTTGGAGATCTGGAAAAAAAGGTTTGAGATTATAAGATTATCAACTGAGATTAGTGCATGAATTATTCAATTTCAAAAGTTTGGTAACAATGATTTCCTACTATATATATATATAGTTCTCTATATTTTGTTTACAAACACATTTGAAACTTTCTTTTTGCGTGGGGTTACTTTCTTGGTTTTATTTTTTTATAATAAAAAATTTAGTTATCTTATTTTTGTTGGATTATTTACCTTAACTTTCATCTAACTTTTCTTTTGTTGAAATAATTTTTGTAGGAATCTTTTGTTGCTTAATTATTGACTTAGAGATGTGGGAATTTTTTTTTGAAGAACGATAAAATTATCATTTGAGCTTAAATGTATGTTCATAGATGTATACTAATAAATATATTTAGCATATTTATATTTATAATTATAATAATGATATAACTCTTATAAATTTTATAATTCAAGAGTAATTGATCTATTTATAGATAAATTGAGAAAAAAATTAAAGAGCATCGATTTTTAAAAATTAGAGATAAAATTTAATTTTAATTCAATAAATTTTATTAAAAATTTTTTAAATAAATAATTAACTGCTTTTTAACATAAATGTGAATTTTAATAAATTTAACTAACGTGAAAAAATAGTTATCAAATTCAATATTATATTGAAATTATTATTTGATGATTTCAATTTAGCCTAAAACTGTAAGAAACAATTTATATATATATATATATATAATTTATTATTTAAGAAATTATCAAGTGCAACGCCGTGCTAAAATTCTAGTTATATCAAATGTTTATTTAAATATATTTGAATTTTAAAAATTAAAATAAATAGACATATATTATCTCTTAATATATGACGTTAAATTTTCATATTTTTATTCATTTTTTAATCGTCTTTAATAACAAAAAAAAAGTTATAGAAATTCAATTGTTTAGAGATAGACGATAAATATTATGTTTAAAAATTAATAATTAAAAGTTATGTGTTTATTTTTAATATTAACAATAAATATATCAATTTATTATTAAAATAAAAATTAAATTTAAATAATTTATACACATTGAATTTTTATTCGTAGTTTACCATAGATTTAAAAGTATGAACTTATTTTCAATAAACTTAAAAATATTAAACTTATTTTGTTTGTTAAAAAAATGAGATTCAAATTTTATACTCTTGTATTCAAAGTTCCACTTTGATGAAATAATAGTAAGAGTGGATTTTTTTTTTTTAAACGATAAATTTATTTAAATAATTTTGAGAGTCTTGATTGTATATACAAAAAACAACTATAAATTGCAAGACTTGTATGAGTCATAGAGATTGAGATCTATTCTACCTAATAAAAAAATAATAAATTTCAAAATTTGAGGGATATTTTATTACTTCAATGTAATAATTATTATCAAAATGTGACTGAGTTCTCTTTTAACTAAAAAAAACAATAAATAAATTTTTTTAGAGGTGTCTATGGTTCCAGTATCAATGACTAATAAGATAAATATATTTAATTTATTATTACCTGTTAATTAGTGTATTTTATTAACAATTCTTTGACCTTCGGTAACTATGAATATTAATGTATAAAAGGTATAAGAAAATAATTTTTTTTAAATAAAATAAAAATTGCTATCTAGATTTTATAATGACTAGTTTAACCAAATGAATTTATTTTTATTTTTTAATAAATAGAATCTTGATATTTTTTAATTTTTTTAATTAGTTAAGTCTAAAAAATCTTTTTAAAAAAAGTTATTAACGATGTACAAATATTTTAGATTAGTTAAACTTTATTATGGTAGTGTGAAAAAAAAAAATTCTCATAATGTTTTTTAATTAAACAATATTTAAGTATGAAAGATTAGAAACTTTTAACCTCATGGTTATTATGTCATACATAATATCATTGAAACTGTGTTTTTTTTAATAAAAACATTAATATGATTAAAAGTGCTTAATATAAAATTTATATTACTTACATTTTATTTATGATAGTAGTTATATTTACATACTTATTATATTAATAGCTAAATATTTGAGAATAATTATTTTTAAAAAAAGAAAAAATAATAATTTTATTGTTAAAAAAATTATAAGAACAAATTAAAAAAAAAAAAACTATCTTAACATCTCATCTCCTCTCCCTCCACCCAAACAAGGTTTTTCTGTCATCTCATCTCACCCCAAACAAGGTTTTCTACTATCAACATCTCATCTCATCTCACCTGCAGCCAAACACCCTCCTAAAAAATAATTAGAAAAACTTACCTACACATAAATGTGTAGGTATGCACAACTTATTACATATATGGCATAATTGGTGCTACATAAATGAATTTTTTTTATGTCTTTTTTGTTTGAAAGAAATTTTTGTGTGGCTCTAAATTTGCCACATATATATGAGTTGGGTTTACCAACATAGTCATGTGTAGGTAAGTTTTTCTCAAAACTAATAAGGGAAATTATAGTAACTAGACCAGTTTCAAGAAGTATTTGAAAATTTAGATGTGCAGGTTTTTTTTTGCAAAGTTAATTTTTCTTTTTAATTTTGAAATATATTGTTTTTTTAATACCATTTTGGCCTTATACTAATTTAATTCAGAATTTTCGAAATTATTATCCCATTATTAATACTTTCCATTCATTTTAAAACATACAATTTATAAACGTCAACCCTTTTAATTTAGAGAGATTTTAATTATTATTTTTATTTATCTCTCTTCTTATTCAAATTTCTTTTACGTTTCAGTAATGTTCCTTCTTCATTTAATCATTTATGATTCTTCTTTAGATTTCATTCTCTCTTTTCACTTTTCAGCCACCACACAGGTAGGATGGTATATTCTGTCGAATTCAGTCAGTCTAACACGCATCTTCGATTCTCCTTAGAATTTGCATTACGATTTTCTTTCTATTTTATCACCATCAGAAAGTTACTATTCATTCCTCATTAATCGTCCCTCGATATGTCTCAGATTGTTCAATATGGTCTTTTCAATTCATGTTTTGTCATTGATGTACACCTATTTCATTGATATTCTTATGTGTAGCATGTCATGTGTACAACATTACTTCGTACTTAGACAGTTTTCCACATTCTGGTATGTTTTTTGTCATTTTTTTTTTATTTAGTCCACTTATATTACAATATTCAGAATGTCACAAATCATGTTTAAAAATGTAGTTAAGTCATCTTTACAATTGTATTTTCTTCCTACTCTGTTTTCCATATTATGGTACAATTTAGTGTATACACATCTACAATACAGTATAATTTCTAAATACACTATCCTGTCGTATTAAGAATCTGCAATACCGTAGTACCCATTCTTCGTTTTAATGTTAGTTATACAGTACATCATCTCCTTATTATTTCATCAATCATTCTAATTTTAACTGCGCACAGTGGTCTTTAGAATGTCAATATTTCTGTTTATAAATGGAATAAAATCATATGTACAACAGTATAATCTATACTGTACACACATCTACAACACTGTATAATGTATATTATACTATACCGCCAATTTTTAAAATGACGGTACATACTATGTTGCAATGTTAGTTATTCTGTAAAATTGTCCCTTATATGTTCAACAAGCATTCTTATTCATATTGCACACGGTGATATATTACAGTAAAATACATTATTGTTTACACATTTGTAGCATACAAATTATAATATATTACAGTTGTGGTTGGACGTGTTAGTGATATTGTACAACTTCTCTGTATAGGTTATTCAAGCATTCTAATCTGTATTGCAGATTGTGGTCAATGAGTTGAATGCATCATTAGATGAAAGAAATTTTCATGTAGATTTGATATTTACTCTCTTTACTATACGATACTGTCTTAAATTTATTGTATCATTCCTAACTGTTTATATATTTTTAAATTATGGCAAGTACATCATGTTAACGTTCAAGACAGAAGTTGTAACTGTAGAGAATACGACTTAATAGGAATACCGTGTGTTCATGCTTGTGCCATCTTACTATACAAACAATTTCCTTCTACATATGTTGTTATGGTTTTTTGTTATGTACTTTTTTTGTACGGCATACAACAGTATCATGCTTGTAACAAACATATTATATTACAATATTATTTTACATATGTTGTTATGGATTTTGTTCTGTACTTGTTTGTTTAGTAATTAACCACCTTAGAGAGAGAGGAAAATGGTGGAGGAATTATTCAGACTGTACCTTATAGAACATGTCATTTCAGTACTGTATGGTTATCAACAATGTTCAGATTCTATTCAATGGAATTGTATGCACAACAGTATATGTACGTAAATAACAAAACCATCCATCTTTTACTAATATTAAAGAAACTACATATCTTTCAAAATATATCCCAACATATCCTCCTCCCCCAACCACTGAACCGAAGGTTCTTAACGTTTAACACCAAACGTAAATTATCTGGTAAGTTTTTTCCCCTTCTAAATCACCATATCTCTTGAATCTCCAAGTTATCGTGTGAGTGCTTTCGCTTCGTATGTGCACAAGTTTCGTATTTCGATCGTCAGTAATAGGAAAGTATTGAAGAGACTGTACAATTTTATTTCGAAAACCCAACAATTATCGAACACCAGAAAACGGTTCTAAGAAACCCTAAATCTAAACAATAACTTTGAACATACCGCACAAGTTCTTTCACTTCCTCTACGGGAAGTTACGAATTTCTGTAGTCCATATCGAAATGTATTGGAAAAACAGTACGATCAACAACGAAATACACGATATGAAAAATGAGCATATCCGGAGAAGAGAAAGAAATAATAAATTTTCGATTAGCAAAAAATAAAGAAGATGAAAAGTTACTTTGAAATGCCCCATAAAATCTGATCACGGAGGAGACAATTTAGGCCAATTAATGTTCTCTAAAATCGTGCTTCTTGATTTGGAATGTTGGCCAATTAATGCCTCCTAAAATCGTGCTTCATGATTTGGAATGTCAAACGAGTTTTCGTTTTTTGAACGTTTCTTCCCAAATGAAAAACCAACGACTCCAAAGTATTATTGTAATTCGTTAATTACAAAATTTATAATGTAATAAAAAAAATTCTATTTTTACTAATATTTTTCTAAATACTTATATTTATAATTATTTTTTAAATATGGTCTATATATAAAAAAGCCCAACTAATAATACTACTTTGAAAACACAAAATAGCACACGGTTTTCAAAACAACTTTACTTTTAAAAAATACATTATTTTATTTCTCTTTCTTCTAAACCAACTTTTTGGCTTTCTTTTATCTCTTCACAATCAATTCTTTTCATTTTCTCTTTCTCTCACCTAATTTTTACGATCATTCTTTTTTCCTCCATGGTTGTTCTTCTATTCTCTATGACCGTAAGCTTCTTTTATTTTTTATTTTTTCTCTTTGTTATTATTATTTTTAATTTCTTATCTACCATTATTATTTCTTTTGTTCTCCTTTTTTACTCTTTTTTTTATTTAGTTTATCAAAGAGTCATATACTGACTATAATGAAGATTTTGTCATTTTGTCATTTTATTTTTCACTTATTCATCTTTTTTCTTTCGTTTAGCTCATTGGGAGTCTCACAACCAACTATAACCGATCGACCGACTGCGAGGTTGATCACCGATGTTAACCGATCGACATAAATCGATATGTCGGCAATCGGCGTCGGTTTTAGCCAAAAACTGACTCCGACCAACCGATGAACACTCCTAGTTCACACAATATTGAGAAGATGGATAGAGCAAGTGCACCAACTCTTATTGATGATCAGTGGAAACAAATTATGGAAGGAGTTGAGGGTGAACAACCCTCGAAGGGGTGTTCACAAAACCGGAAAAAACCAAAAATCGAACCAATCCAAACCAACTGGTTTGGGTCAGTTTTTTTGAAATAACATAAATTTTCGGTTTAAAAAATACTAAAAACCGACTTTTTCGGTTGAGTGTACGGTTTAATTTTTTCAAAACCACTAAAACCAAATCGAACTAGTTACATTTTAAATTCAAATAGTCTACACGTCTATTAAGAAGCCTACCTCTATCCTTCTCTTCCCAATAATATACTTTTTTTTTCTTTCCTTCCATCTTTTCATTTCTTTTTCCTCTCAAATATCAAATCAATTTTAATATTTCTTTATTTCTTAACTTCTTAAACACTTCAAATTTTCACTCAAAGAAGCAACATTTCTTCTCATCATATTTTTATTTATTTTTTCCTTTTCTTCTACAACATTTCTTCTCATTTCTCTTCTCATTTCTTCCGAATTCAACTTTATTATTTAAAGTTTTTTTTTTTATCATTCTTTTCTCTTTCTTCCCTTGGCATTTTTCATCTTTATTCATTCTTCCTTCACATTTCTCTTCTCATTTCCTTTCTTTCTTACAGCTCAAGGCAACAAGAAGCTTAACTCGCAACTAGAATTTTTGTTAATAAATCGATTAAAATCGAAACCGTACCAAGTAAATCGAAGTTAATTGGTTCGGTTTTTGAACTAAAATCGAAGAGTATTGGGTTTGTAGGGTCTGATCACTGCAAAACTGAGAATGTCGGTTCGGTCTCTGGTTTTGGCCAAAATCAGTCCAAACCAAACCGTGAACAGCCCTACCTCGAACTCCTCAATTGAAGTTGTGTGTGATTCGAACAATTCTAGTGAGTGAATTATTGATATTGACCCATCAAATCACGTGTCTGGTAAATTTTTTTTATTGTGTTGTGTTTGTTTTTAAAAAAAGAGGAGAATTTAAGTGCAACCCGGGTAGCACCTCCACCATGATATCATTCATTTGAAGTTACACATCTTCTTTTTTCTTTTAATTTTTTTTATAATAAATATAAAGTAAAAAAAGTGAAATAAAATGTGTGGCACCAAAGATGCCACATAAGTGATGTCATGGTGGGGGTGCTACCCGGGATGCACCCAAATTCTTCTCTTAAAAAAATATCTTCACCTATTGGGTTGCCTAATGAAAAAGGAACTGAGGCAACAAAAGATGGAAAAATTGTGATAAGTGATAATTTGGTTTTAGAGAATGTGTTGTATGTTCCTGCTTTGACTTGTAATTTGTTGTCTGTGTCTCTACTATTAGAACAACAAAAGTATATTGTTCTTTTCACCAACAAGCTTTGTTTTATACACGGCCATAGTTTGAGGAACTTGATTGGAGCGGGAGTGCAATGTAATGGAGTCTATTTCTTCAGGCCGGTTCATACTTGTAATTGTTTAGCAAATAAAGTGAGCGTTGTAAATGAGCCAAACTTGTAAGAAGAAATGAAACCCTAAGTTTGAGAAGAGAAAAAGAGAAAGAATAGAGAAGAATGAGCATGTTTTTTGGCGCTTACTACCCGCCACCAAAAGTAATTAAAGGGGAGCATATTTTCCCATCACCGTTAACAATTTTAATAATCGAACCCGTGGCCGTGGGGTGAAAATCAATTAATACCAAACCAGATAACCAATGGTGCCACCAACCATTCGATATTTTAGTTTTGTGTTAGATTTTGGTATAAATTAATTGTTTATTGCATTAAAAAAGGAATGTGTGTGTTTTTTTTAGTACAAGTTGGGGGAAAGAGTTATTACAAATATTAATTCTAAGAATCGAACCCATGACTATGGGATGAAAATGAATTAACATCAAATTAGGTAACCAATCGCACCAACAACCCATTCGGTATTTTAGTTTTGTGTTAGGTTTTGGTATAAATTAATTGCTTATTAATGCATTAAAAAGGGAAGAGTTGAAGTTTAAATTAATAAGGACTATCTTTATTATATAAATTAATTTCTTTTATTAAAATTTTATGCACAGTTATTAAAAAAAAAAAAAAATTGAGGAACAAAAGTTCAAAATCAAAAGGTTGGCATATCTAATAATGTTCATAATAATTCTTTTTAGTTGATCTTTTTATTTTATTTTTTTATTTTTGAATGCAAATTGGGGAAATAGAGATTACAAATGTGATCTTTTTAGTTCAACAACAATTACTATTTGAAACAATACACTTTATACTACTGTGTTAAAGTTTTGGTTAGCCAACAAAATTAAAAATTTTAAACCGACGATTAATATAAAATATTAATATTTAATCATATTTTAAAATTTAAATGAGGAATTCTCTCCTCCGAGACCTTTTAGTATGAAATATTGATACAATGAGCTACCCTCATGTTGATGTCGGAATTTAGTCCTCAGTATCAACGGTAAATTATTTAAGATAGAGAATGGTCGTGCCTGCAAATCAGAGAAACTGGGCATCGGTGTGGTGCATGCCACATGGCCTCCGATGCCTAACTCTGAGAAATCGAGTAGGAAGTTGCAATTTCTGGAGTTTGAATAGCTTACATATGTTGATCCTTCGATTGAGATTCTATAGGTTGTATAGACGTGGCTATCTTTAGAAAAATGTCTACGTGCGGACTGAGCTTTCCCACTACGTAGAGTTCGTAAAAAAGGGGCGAAACGGCGTGTGAAACAAAGCCCAAATAAGGAAAATGGACTATTGAAGAAATTGGAACCGGGTTAGGTCGGTTCGACCCGACCCGGCCTATTTTGGCCTTGATCGGGTTTGCCCTCAACCCGCCAGACCTGACAAAGGCGAGTCTAGCATGTGGCTTGTGCGCACCTAGGTACCTCTGTGTACCTGGTCGGAACTGCCCACCTAGTTGTCTCTGCTCACTAGGGCCCAATTGCTCACCTGGTTGCCTCTGCCAATCTAGTTGTCTTTGCTCACCTAGTTGTCTCTACTCACTTGGTCATCTCTACTCACCTGCATGGTGTGCTGCATGCGTGCGTGCACTGGTCCAATTTGGGTCTCGACCTCTAAGGTAGATTTTGGGCCTTTTTGCTTAGGCTTTGGCCTTTCTTGATGTGCTCGACCTCTTTAAAGAAGCTCAATCACAAAATAATTGATATAGGAAATTTAGAAAATATTTGTATCAATATCTATAACTATAATTAATATTCATCATATGATATAATTTAGGTATTAATACAGTATTTTGTATTATTAATATATTATTATGTATCATTAATACAATATTATATGTTATTAGTATTAGGGGTGTACAAAAAAACCAGTAACCCGAATAATCCAGACTACCCAACCCAAACCGTAATAGTTGGGTTGGATTATAATTTTTTGGGTTGAGTTGAGTTATGGTTTTATAGTTTTTGTTGGGTTGGGTTTGGTTGGGTTGGGTTTGGTTGGGTTGAACGAGCCAACCTAACCCAACTAAGAATATTATGTATATATTATGTGTGTATGTAAGATAAATTAATAAAATAGATAGTATATTTGTAAATCTTCTATAAAACAAAAAAAGAATATGCACTAATAAGAATAATGGCTATGAGGTTAAGCCAAAATAAATGAACAAATGCTACTAGGGTCTCTTTTGAAAAAACAACTAATTACACACAGAAATATTATCTAGCTCAATAGCTCTAGAATTAAGTTGTTATGTTGCTTATTCTTGCACTTCCTATCTAAAAACAATTGCAATTACCTTCTAACATTAGTTGGAATTGATAGTTTTTTTTTCTAATCTTTATTGGTCGTTAGTTTGGGAATATTTCTCATATTTTCTTCTGCTCTCTAATTTTGATCTTAAATAATATCATTTATTCCTTATTTTAAAAATAGAATGGTACACTTGTTTTAACAATCACATGCCCATTTATGTAAAGTATAATATCATGCATTTTTTTAACATATTTATAAACTAATGAGTTGAATCTTAGAGATAAAATGAAGAGTAATATAACCCAAGAATCCAACCCAACCCGAAAATCTAGGGTCGGGTTGCGCTTATGCATAGGGTTGAACAGGTCGTCAAAATGACCAACCCGAAAGATGGAGTTGGTTAAAAAATATCATCCAACCCTACCCAACGCAGACCATGTCCACCCTTAATTAGTATAGTATTTGTATATGAATACTGTATTATATAAATTTATTTTTTTTGAGAATATAGAAAGATAAGAACCAAATTGAAAATTGTCTTAAAAAAGAGATCATTTAATATATTTAGCAGTTTATGGTCTCCCTACTCCAATTTGTACTCAATTATATATATATATATATATATATATATATATATATATATATATATATATATATATATATATTTAGTAATTTGAAACGTAACCAAGATGAAACCTAATAAATAGTACCTAAGGTCAATGCTTTAAAGGCATTAATTTTTATTTATTACTTGCACGATTGGCTGAAGTTGTGATCGTTGTGTTTGAAGTGCTAGCTCATAGGGTAATATTTCTTCCAAGGATCGAAGACAATTTTTACTATTCATTAGAAATTAAAAAGATCCTTGACCAAATATAAGAAATACTTATTTTAAACGTTTGAGGTTTGATTCCTCAACTCTAGTTTATAGATCTATGATATTTCACAATAATATTTTTAATTCAACATCATTTAGAATTAGACTTTTTCATCCTGAGCATACACTTTATACTATTTTCCTATAATTTTGTTGGCCATAAAGTTAAATTTAAACCCTATTTGTGATTGATTGTAACCATCATTAGTGCTTTATAAAACTTGTGGTTTATTAATTTAAATAGATTTATTTTTTCAATCACAATGATTTGCAAGATACGGTAAAGAGAAGGGTTTGAAATTGGCTTCCACAAACTTTTGAAGTTTTCCATCTTGTGTCCTTACATATTTGTAACCCCAAGTTTTCAAGTAGCGGATTCAAAATTTATCTCATCTCATCCGTTATATTTTTAATTTTTTTTGAAACAGAATGCTGAAGAAAAAAGATTAAACATGACTTGGATCAATTAAACTCACGCATGAGTCAAACACTCGAGGTTTTTCTGAAAGAAGTCCATTATGAAGAGCTTCTGGAACGTCCTCTATCACATAAATACTCAAATTTTCCATCGCAGCCATCTTCGAAAGAGAATGAACCAATGAATTTGCTTGACGATTACACCAAGAAAAGGACACAGAGAGGAACCTCGCTGCAAAAATCAAAGATTCATCAATAATCCCCCCACCTCCATTCGCCCAAAAGATCGTGATTGAAGCATAAGGGCAACCGCTTGATTATCAGTTTCCAACTCAACCCGTCTGAACCCCAACTCCCACGCCAACATAATTCCATCACGAACAGCCACGGCTTCTGCAGCTTCAGCCACTAACTCCCCAATGATAGGTTTGCAAAAAGAAAACATACAATCCCCATAAGAATTTCGTGTGATTACCCCGATTCCGGTCCTTCCCTCCTGACTACAAATTGTTGCATCAACATTAACTTTAACTATATCACCAATAGGCGGGATCCAACCCATAGGAGGATGATGCCGAATAGCCTTCCCACCCAAGCCCATATTCAAATTCATTCGAGCCGACTTATAGTCATTAAAATAGTGCACACAAAAATCCCAATCTTGCGTCGGATCCGAAAGTAGATGACAATAAGTATCATTGCTATGCTTTGCCAACAAACCACTTCTTCTACTCCAGATTCGCCAACACATAAGCCAAAAGAGTTCCAACTGATCTGCACGAAGTTTCTCAAAGAACCAAATAAAAAGGTCTGCAACATCATTAATCTGATTAGGTAACTTAAAAGAAAATAGTGGGGAAGCCCTCCAAGTAACTTTAGCCAATTTGCACTTCCAAAGAGCATGAAAAGTTGAATCCTCTTTAAGATTACAAAAGAGACAGAAAGAATTGCAATCCACATGTCTCTTCTTAAGGTTATAGTTAGTTGGAAGGAAATTATTGTACGCACGCCAAATCAAGTAAAGAACCTTACTTGGTAAGTTGGAGTTCCAAAGAGTCTTCCACCAACGCTTACAAATTTCGTTATTGGAAGAAGGAGAGTCACGACCCTGCAAGGCCAACCAATGGGTCGACTTAACACTGAAGTGACCAAATTTATCGTAGTGCCACAACAAAGAATCTTTCCCAATACTTCTTGGTCTTGGCAACATTAAAATTACTCTCACATCGTTAGCACAGAAAGTTGGGGGTTGGGATGAAAATTTGATTATATTTTTAAATTTCAATTCTTGCTCTTGCCCCTTATTTAATTTAATATAAGGGGTTTTTCATTAAAAAAAAATCAAAGTTTAGACAAAAAATTCAATACTTCATAAATTGATTTAATTAAGCTAAACGGATAACATGGGATTCAATCACCTTGACGGAAAACAATCAAGTAAAATTGATTGAACCAATAAAATTTAAAAATTATCATGGAGTGATTTAGTAGTTCAAATAGTTATTGAATGCTAAGAAGTGATACGTTCAATCCATAATAGTCACTTACATATGAATTCATTTCCTACGGGTTTCTTAACATCCAAAAATTATAATTATTTTGCAAATTGTTTATATTGATTTCATGCTAGTGATCGGTGGCTTTGGTATGAAAATATTAACGATGGCAAGTTGAGGCTTTAGCTTTATTTTATTCCATTGAATGATTATGCATTGTGGGTGAATAATTAAACTATATGTTAAAATTATGTTAGAGGTGATTTAGAATTTAAATGTCTAAAGCATGGTGGGTTTGTAATTAAATTAGAAGGGAGAATGAGTGTTGGGTGTTGTTGAAGAAGAGTAAAACAAAGGGTTGGCCTGAGAGGAAAGGCATGAATGTGGAATGAGTGACCTCCCCCTGGACCAGCCCTTACATTTTCACACTCCTCGTCATTTCTCACATAAATTCCAACTCTATTCGCACACCACCCACCGGTAAGCGGCACAGACGCACCAGTGCTGCGCAACCCCTGGCACCAGATCCATCTGCCAAGCTGCAAATCGTCTTCGCCTTTGTTGACTGAGAAATTTCGGCCAATCAAAAATTGCCACATTATTTACAAATATATCTAATTAAATATTGGGTAAATTACAAATCCACAATTCTACCAAAAATTAATTAGATTAAAAGTCATTTGATATGTAGTTAGGTCCATATTAAGTTGAGCCTAAAACTCAAGCCCAATAAAGATCCAAGCACGCATGGGGTTCCAATCCAATGGCTAAGCTTAAAGATCCATGAGGCCTAAGACCAGCCCAAAAGCCCATGAAGCTCAAGTCCACAAGCTCATGGGAACTTTATAAATATAGAACTCTCCCTCATTTGCAAAGCACTTGGACCTGGACCCTCCCTTAAGAACTATGGACTGAACACTCAGAAACTTAAAAGTATAAAGTCAAAGAGAATTCAGAGCATCCAACAGTCCATCAAGAAGCCTTTAAGATCAGTCAGAGAATTCAGAAATCAAGCTTCAGAATTCTTAACGCTCAACGACAACAGCTCCAACAAATCGATCATCTCCTCACCAGATCAACAAGTCAAAGACTGATCATCCAAGTAGATCAACAAAAATCAAAGACTAGTTCAAAGATCAACAAACAAAAGACCGATCATCTAGCCAGATCAATAAGTCAGAGACCGATCATCATAGAAGTTCAACAAGTCAACGAGCGATCATCATAGCTAGATCAATAAGTCAACGACCGATTAAAAGATCAACAAGTCAAAGACCGATCCAACATCAACAAAGTCAACCTTGAGAACAAGGTGCGAAGCCCTCAAGACAAATCCAACATCAAGAACAAGCTACTAAGCCCTCGAAACAAGTAAATCTCAAGAACAAGCTGCAAAGCCTTTGAGACACATCCAACCTCGAGAACAAGCTATAAAGTCCTTGAGATATTTGTATATGAGAGAAAAAGAATCAGAGGAATTCCCTTATTTATAAATTCAAAAAAATTTCTATTGAAATTCTACTAAGCATGATTATCTCAAAATTAAATTTAGCACAAACATAATTTCAATTAGAAGAATTCTTAAGTTCTCTTAGATTAAAACCTAGCTATAGAATAATCTTTATCATGAATGACAGAAAGAACCAAAAATTTGCAAGGAAGTCTTAGAGCTTGAGATAGAGCAGAACAATCACAGTAATAGCTAAGTTTGGGGGAACTAAGTCTCACCTTCATTGAGGGGAATGAAGAATTTAAGTTTGGGGGTGAGGGCAGCCCGAGGAGTGTTGAGTGAAAAAAAGAGTATATAAAATAAAAATCAACCTACTTTGGAAAAATAAGAAGATCAAGAAAGGTGCATAAGCCTAAGGAAACCTTAAGTATTCTGCTGTCTACGAATTAATGCAAGCTTAAAATTCTTTTGCTTAGAGAAGTCGTTTGATGCTCAAGCGATTTATGCTAGAAACTACAAAATTTAGTAGATATGAGTGCAACCTAAGACGAATGCGAAAAGCATAACTAAAATCCTCAAGGGATATAAGGGCCGGAACGAATACCTTAGCAGAGTAAATTGGGAAAACTTAGACTAGAAGTAATTGCGATACAATAGATTAAGTAATGAGGAATACTTGCGATGAGGAACAATCTGTGAGTCATGGTAAGGAAGATTTTAACGTTAAATCTGAATCTTTATGAAAGATTGAATACTGAAAAGAGAAAGAAGTACTTTCTTGCTAAAAATATGATAGGCGATAAGAATTGCGGAAGTGGATCAGAAAGAGTAAAAATGCTAAAATAACTAAAATAACCTAACTAGGCGGATAAGCATTACTTGAGGACAAGCAATGATTTAAGTTTTTGAGGTGTGACAGCTCTCAAATAGAGCGTATTTTAGACTGTTTTAATTTGCATTATTATAGAATAAAAGGGGAAAAGCGGGCGCTAATAGAAAAAATGTGATGAAATAACTTAGAAAATCAACATGCATTCATAAAGTAGCATCAGGAGCATATATTCATGTTTCTAGCATAAAACTTGAGTACATTGTGCCTAATCAATGTGAATGGCAAGAGATATTGAGCTACACCGCGGGAAGGACCACAACGCAAATGATGATGATGCATAATCCCTTCTGTTTATTGTTTTATTTGCAATTCGAATTACTTCACAAACGTGACTCCCTCTCTCTCTTGAATCTCAACATAATCCCTTAATCTTATTTTTACTTTCTCTTTTAACTTTTACCAAATAAATGGTAAATATAAAACTCAATATAATGATGCATTATATTTAAATCCCTTATTTTTCCTACATGGCATATATGAGTATTTATAATGAATAAAAGGTAACAAATGAGATTGGATTTACTAGATCAAATCTAATTCAAAACCACCCTAACTTCTTATGGTTATTTATTTAATATTCGATTGATATAAACATTGACTATAAAACAATTTAACCTAAAATATAAAATTGACTAAATTTAAGTAATGAATTTAATATTTCTATTTAATTCAATTAATAATAAATCTAGGTTTCAAATAGTCACAATAAAATTTTTATTTAAACCAATTACTAATTTATCATTATTAATTAATATTGAAACCAAATATTACAATCTTACCCCTTGATTATAAATAGGTCACATATATGAGATTATGTTCGATAAATTGCAAAATGATTCATTTTAATTAATAGCAATGATTGTATATTAATTAAGACTTCGAAAAGTATATCGGTTGTTATTGACTTTTTTTCTTTTCGCACTCCCAAAGACTCACTTCTCGATTCGAAATGAAAGAAATTTTTTTTTAAGTATTTAAAATTCACAAGTTAAAAAACAAACCTCCAACACAAACTCCACATGGATAAAATAGTTGTAATATGGAAGCAACCCACGTTAACTATTTTATTTCATAATACTCTTTCTAGTCCTTTGAAACATAAACCGTATATAGAAAACAAGAACATTATAAAACAGAATTATCCCTGCCTTAATTTTATATTTATCCCAAAGCTGAGAAGCGACTATTAGAGAATATGAGGTTCGATGGTGCCTCTTTTGGGCTCACCAATCTTGAATCGGATCTCAATTTCATTTTTATTGGACTGATACCCATTTGGACTTTTATGGACTCTGATACCATATTAGAGAATATAGGGTTTCACCTCAAAACCAATTGGTAATGAGAGAAGTAACTCATATCTCTTTTATATTGATGTTGGACTCTCCCTTTTTCAAATGTGGGACAATTGAGATCTCAACAGCGCCTAAGCACTAAACAGAACTGAAAAGTCCGACAACCAAATTCAAAACCGAATCTACGAGGTCGACGACAAGAATCGGAGCTCGAATAGATCCGGCCTGTGGCAACAAACTACAAACATCAACAGGGAGGTTGACTACAACTTTGCAGCTGGGCAGTGAAAGTGGGAGAAAGTTGATGAAATGAGCAATGCTATTAAGTAATGGCAAGATGGTGAAGATTCCAGTGGTGTTGGTGAGAGCTTGTCCAACTGTTTGGCCATTGCACACTAAGCTCACAGTGGCGTTCACCAATGGTTGACTGTTCGCTCCGGGATTCCCGGTTGGCGAGAAAAAGACTCTGCCTGTAATGTTCACCCCCAAGATACCAACTTGGCTACGTCCGAGAGACGCGAACGAAACGAAGAGAAGAGCCATTAGAAGAAGAGATGGATTAGCCATTGTTGCTTATTGCTAATAGAGACTTCTCTTTTGGCTATGTGTGTTGGGTGGTTTTGAATGGGAAGGATATCAAATCCTGTTTATACTTGTTTTGGTTTGTCAATTTCAATCACTTGCCAATTGGGATGTTGTTCTTATTATTATTATTATTATTGAAGACTTAATTTATCACTTGCCAGCTTGAAAATTATTTCCTGAGAATTTTTATGAATAGGTTCTTGCGTTCAAAAATGTAACCCTTGATGGGGGAGAGAAACGTACTTGAAACATAAGTTTATATGGGATTACATTTTAAGTTTTCAATTTTAAACTTAGAAATAGTGAGAACCTCTCTTTAGAAATTAATAAAAGGAGATGCAATTGGTTGAAGTTGTTACCTATCATTTTGTGTTGATTTGTGACTCACATATTTATATTAGGAAATTTTATGTATTTAACCTTTTGCATACGTTAAATATTGGTTACTTTGCGGTAATTTTGTATTCCCTTTTGGGTTTTGTGAGTTAGAGTTTTTGTGACCCAATTTGTAACACCCTATTTAAGCATCTTTATGGGTCAGTTTTTCTTTGAGAGAGATATTAGAGATGTAGAGTTTTTGTAAGGTTTATGGTTTGAGCATTGTTTTCCCTTCTCTAATTTGTTAATGTGAGTAATGAAAATTGGCTCTTAGGTTCGACAGTAAATTAAGGATATTTCGAACCACTATATATCTAGTCTTCTTCTCCATTTACTCAATTATGTTTCGTCTTGTTTATTGATTTTTTAACAAACATATTTGTGGTTTAAGTTTAAATTGCTAACAGTTTGAAGTGCTAGCTCGTAATTTAATATTTCTTCTAAGGGTCGACAATTTTTAATATATATTAAAAATTGAAAAGATTGATAAATATACAAAGTTCAATTGACATAAAACATGCGTGTAACTTAATTGTTAGACGTTTGATTACTTTAACTCTAGTCTGTATGGGTCATCAATAGCAGAGTTCTAACAGTTCTTATACAATCGGTAACCATGAGATTATAAGTTCAAATTCTCCTTCCCAAATTATTGTATTAAAAAAAAAAAAAAAAAACTCTAGTTTACATGTCTGTATATAATATTTCACAATAATATTTTTAGTTTAATAGTTATTTTTTTTAAACTAATTTAATAGTAATTAAGCTTCGAACTTTTGGTCAATTGATCCATACATTTTATATCATTGATTTTTTTTTTTCTTGTGCGATAAAATTAAAAAGAACAACTAATATTTTCAGACCTTTTTTCTAAAAGAAAATCTGCCTTGTCTTTAAATATTATTAAGAGAGAATTAATGAGAGAGACATCTAATTTTAAACTAATATAAGAAGACTTTTAAAATTTTCAGCTCAAAAGACCATAGAGTTACATACACCAATCAAGATAATCGACTGTATCACTAACTAATTCGATAATACAAGTATAAATCTAAATCATAGTTAAAAAATAATTTTTTTATATTGAAAAAAAAAAATAATAATAAAAAATAATTTTTTTTAATATATCCATTGGAGTGTTTATAAAGTAAATAATATTCAATATGGCTAATGAAACTCTGTTAAAAACTCAACCCATTTGGTTTGATAAGATATTTGATTAAGATGTCAGAAGTTTTTTTTTTTTTTTCATTGAAGATGTCAGAAGTTGAACCTTATCTTCAAATTATATTATTGGATCATGAAAAATATTTATATCGTTAAATATCATGTTTTTTCTCAATTGCCGTGGAACCAATTCATTACAAAAAAAGAACGAAAATTTTAGTAAAAGAAGTTTCGATCGATTTAAAACAAAGTCTAATGGCATTTTGTTAATGTAAGACATGGTAAGTTTGAATTGGTTTATTGGGTTCTATATGAACTATAAATAGATGTTATCCTAAAATAATTAGTTTTTATATTAAAAAAATTGTTGTATATAATAAATTCTAACGTCCTATTTTATTTATAACAACATAATAAAAATATTTCTTACACAATATTTTAATTTTTATTAATTTCAATAAAAAATTTACTTTTGTTTCAATCCATTTAATTTGAATGATATTTGAACTATTTCTAAAATTTTGACCATTTTTTTCCTTCAAAGTGAAGACAATTGATTTGTGTTTGGTATACAATGTAGTATGTTGGTAAGATTTATTGAATCTACTGGACATAGTGAATATGAGTGATAAATTTGTTTCTAAAAACTATGTTTGGAATGATATAATTATGCTTTCTACAACCGAATGGAGCCTTAAATTTATTCATTTTAAAAATTATTCCGTTGCTATAATTACTTTAAATTTGCATGCTCTTTTGTAACTCGTGAACTCATTGCTCCCTCTCTTCTTCCCTTTTAATAAATTATCTTTTATCCCAAAAAACTATCTTTGGAATATGTAATAAAAAGTAGTGAAATTATGTAAACAAAATCGGGACATTTTGAAACCTATAAACCTAATAAAATTTTCTAATATATATATATAATGTAGTCAACTATTAAATAAAATAGTCAACATGAGTAGTTGCTCAGCGGTACTGATATATGTCCAATGACCAGAGGTTTAGGATTCGAATCTCCCCATCTCCAATTATTGTAATCTAAAAAATAACTATTAAATAAAATCAATACTCTCACAATTCACAATTATTGCGTAACTCATTTTAGTTTTTTGTTTTTAAATATAAATTTTTTTATTATTTATTCGTGTTCTTTTCATACTTTTTGAAAAACAAACTCAAAAACTTATCTTTAAAAGCTACTTCTTTTCGTTTTTAGAGTTTATTTAATATTTTTAAAATTTTAAAAACAATAATTTAGTTATCAAACAAACATGTTTTTAAAAAAATTAAAAAAACTAAAAACTAAAAACGAAATGATTACCAAACGGGACCTGAGAATTTAAAAGATAATCCAAAATCAATTTAGTAAAAGAAAAAAGAGGAGTGGAGAAGAGTTTAGAATTGTTGGTGTTGAAAAACTTTTGTTTGGGTTAATTGTGAAAAAGATGAGGAAGAAGGATGTTCTTGGTACGGTTGGGATTATATTCAGCTTTTGGCTTGTTGGGATAGATTTTAAACCTTCCAAAAATTTATGGAAACTTTAGAGTTTGTCTCAACTTTACGATGGTGCACCATTGATAACTATTATCGAAATTGATAAAGAGATGGACAAATTTTGGACAATTCAAAACCATATTTTAAACACTTTCAAGACCATTTTCAATACTTTCGTTGATTTGTATTACTTTTGTTATTGTGGAGCATAGTGAATTTTACTTTTATGTGGTTTTCAATTGTTGCAGTCTGAAAATGACCTAAGTGATAAATGAATTTCTATTATAGCAATTGATGAGAGTTATTTTTTAAAGACTCTTTGTTACTCCACGGTTGTAAAGTTTTTTATTTTAAATTTTGGCAGGTTCTTACTCCTTGGTGGTCAATAATATGTTTATAGTATTAGCCAACTAAACTTCTTCGACGTCAACGAATGATATATTGACTAATTATTGCTGACATTTTATGTTAGGATCTATCAGTCTATTATGTAAAAAAAAATTATTTGAAAGGTGTCTCGAATTACTTTAGAAACTCATTTATTTACAATTTTTTTTACTTTTATTTTGATATGACTTAATTTGTGGATCAATTTCAAGATGAGTCTTCAGATTTATTGTTTTTCCATCATATATATATTTATATATTTTAGTGAGTATCGTTGTATCATATGTTTTAATTTTTAATGAAGTGCTCTGTTTTCGAAAAAAAAAGTAATCCATTTTTTTTTAGAATTAAGTTATCCAATTTTCAATTTGAGAGAGCGAATATATTGAAAAATTCTACAAAATAATATTGAAATAAAAAAGGAGAAAATTCTCTCTTTTTTTCAGGAGAAAATTCATTCTCCTCCACTATTCAACTATTTTATCTAGATTTAATTACCTTATTAATTAGCAACTGGTCAAGGTTCGAAGTAAAATAGAATAATTTAACTGGTCGTTCACTTTATGGTAATCTAGGATTTCCATGGGATGGGAATCTGGATTAGCACGTTTATTTAACAGGAATCGTAAATATTCTGGACATCTAGGATGCCCATTTGAGAGGCATTTGGATGCCCTCCTGCAACATGAGATTTTAGGATTCCCATGTATAGAGCATCCCGAATGACATTTTTACACTTATTATTTATTAAAATTATATCTTATCAATTTCTATCTAACTTGTTTTCCATATTTTATGAGTAGTTTGTAGCTTAAAATAAAATAATATGTTCTTTTTTAATATATGATTATTATTCATGTATAAACAACTAACCATACATAATTAATTTTATTTATATTTTTCAAATATAATTGTCTACTTTTTTATATTTAGCGAAATTTATTGCTTATTCAACTAATAAATTTATTTTTGTTTTTTTATTAAATAAATTTATTTCATAAAATAATATTTAAATTAATAAAAAAAAGATATGTTTTATAAATTTTAATTATATAAATTAACGTGTAAATTAAGTTAAGAGGGTAATTAAGACATTTTTATAATCGTTTCTCTGATACCCATGTAATTATTCCTACAAAACAAACACAGTTATCTAAAAATGCCAGACATCTATGATTCCGAGTATCTATGATTCCAGATATCGAAGGATTCCAGTTATCCAGATTACCAGAAAGTAAACGGCCCCTAATTTTCATCAATGGATAATCACTTTTTTTTAAATCAAATGGATAGTCATTTTGGTTGCATATGAATTAATCTAATATCATCTCAAAAAAATAAAATCTAATAATATCAAATAAGCATGTCCATTAATATGTCATTTAATCAAAACTAAGTTAAAATTTTTTTTGGTACATATGGGGAGAGGGAGACAAATACCCATTCTCAAGATGAAAACTATAATGTTGATGTTGAACTGTTTACAACCAAATAACGAAATCATTGAGTCACTAACTCATTCATATAAATATCAATTTTATGATTTGGATCCTATATATATCATAAGATTTTATCCATTTATTACTACCTCTCAAATTCCATCAAAATTCATATTTATATATTTTTTATTATCTTTTTATATATAGTTTTTTTTTCTTCTTTTTTTTTTGTTTACATTAATGATACACATTCATGATATCTTGATTATTAACCTTCTCTTTATATCAATGAACTAAGTTTTTATCATAAGAAAAAATGAACTAAGTTTTTATTGTTATATTCGTAAAACAAATAAATAATATAAATAGACTTAAATTTGAGGTAAAATTATGATGGAGTGGTTCAATTGTTTGAAGTGCTTAAGATAATAAGTTCAATTAATAATACTCACTTAGCTAAGAATTAATTTTCTACGGCCTAAATAGTCACGGATATCAACAAAAAAAAATAGGGGTAAAAAAATGATTCATATTCCTAAAACAATTTTTTTTAGAACCATATTCCTGGAACAATTAAACAATATAAATACGCTTTAGTTTTGATTTTAGAAAATGTTCCACAAATAACCCACAGAATGATATGTCTATTTCGATTATCGTCATTCAAGCTCTTTAATAAGTAAAAATAAAAACAAAAATATAAAAATTCATTAGCGAATTTGGAAAGATAGGCACGGAAATGAAAACTATCTTAAAAAGACAATCACTTGATACATATATTTAGCCAACTTGAGACGTAACCAAGAGGAAAGCTAATAAATAGTACCTAAGGTCAATGCTATAAAGGTATTTATTTTTATGTATTACTTGCACAATTGGCTAAAGTTGTGATCCTATTGAGTTTGAAATGCTAGTGTTAGAAATTTCTAAAAAAAAAACTAAATGACCTACACCAAAAATGTAATTAATAAATTAGCATATCTCCTGCCATTGTTTTTTGTAACTGAAAATGAAGCTCAATGTTCACCTGAAACTACAACACGAACAACAGCAGCAACGAACACCGCGACAATAGAGTTCTTAGTTCTTCTACACCCTCACTATTCCAAACTCAAATGGCGTGTTTTCTTGAAAGAGTAGGCCTAGGGATCCAAAATATGGAGTAGAAGAAGAAAGTACAGAAGAGTTCTATAATTCTCTCTGTACTTTCTCTCTATATTTTGTCCGAAATAATCTATCGATAAATCTCCACCATTAAGAGATTTCATCCATAAAAAAATAGAAGCTAAAAAGTGGGTGGGGTGATTACTAAATGATGGGTGGTTTACCTAAAATCATTGATCTTACATAGGGGATAAAAAATTAAATAACATATTAATAATTTCCAACAGCTAGCTCATAAGTTAATATTTCTTTTGAGGGTGGAAGATAATTTTTAGTATTTATTACAAATTTAAAAGATCATTAACCAAATATAAGAAGTTTAATTAACATAAAATACGTGTCCCTAAGGGCAGCACGACAATTGAGGTTAAGGACTTCAAGGCATACTTTCTGAGATCACTAGTTCGAGGCCGTTAGAAAGCTCTTAAACTATAATACCCCTTGAAATATCCCGATGCCACAGTCTAGGAACAGGCCAGTAGTGCCCTGGGTATAGGGGAGCGAAGCTTCAACTTCCTGGTTTTCAAAAAAGAAAATTAACACAAAATATGTATAGTAATATATAGAGTGTTCCTTCATTGTGAATTGTAGAGAAAATCGTAAAGCAAAAGTGGGTGAATAGAGGAAACGTTGTGCAGAGAGTTATAGAGAAAGTTTAATTTAGAAATAAAGGAAGGTGTTTTAGAGAAATTATTGTGTGCATTGTCTCTCCAATCCAGAAGCGAAAAGCTTACGTGATTTTTATTTGTGTTATTGTTTTATGTTTTTCAATTCTAGATTTTACAACACTGACCAAAACTTGTGAGGGAATTTGATTTGCCCAATCCATGACGACCTCAATCTTTGATTTTGTGTTTCTTCTGTTTTGGCCGTTATTGAAATGCGTCACTTTGGTGGGGGATTGAGTTCAAAAATTTCTTTATTCTTTCGCGTCAAATATAGGGTTGCAATTTTTTTTTCTTTTGAAAATCATTAACTAAGTACTCTTCAAAAAAATTATATTACAGCGATTTTGTAACTATTCAAATTACTTCTCATTTTTAATCACTCGTTTAAAAATATTCAAAATAACTGCTTATTTCTAACCACTCATTTCTAATCATTAACCTTCTCGCACTGCTCTTTCGTCGTCGCTGGGAGTTGTAGTCGTGGGTCTTATGTTGTCGTCGGAGCTGGTTCGTTGCCATGGAGAGCGTCCCTATTTGGGTGGATATGTTGTCGTGGGTTCGATCTGAAGTAGTGTGATGGGTTCCATTTGCCTTCGTGGAGGAGCTCGCTATTGTCGTCTAGTTTTGTCTAGTGCGGTGGAGCAGTGTCGTGGATGTCGTTTCACCACCCGAGTTTTAGTAGTGAGTGTCATTGTCGTTCGTCAGTGGTAAGTGGTGGTTCCTTTCTCTTTTATTTGTGTTTTGTTAGTAAAGATGAAAGCCAAACGGAGAAGAAGACTCATGTTTGGTTAGTGGATTTTGAATGGTTAATTTGTAGATTATGGGTGTATGTTATAGGTATAAAGTTATTTAAGTTGTGGATAAGGAATATTTGTTTGCAGGTTTAAAGCTATTTAAGTAATGGATTAAAAGTGTTTGGTTTGAGGTTTTGGTTATTTGGTTTGGAGTTTAAAATCATTCAAATGTGGACTAAGGTTGTTTGGATAAGGAGTAGCAGTTGTTTGGTTATGGGTATAGCAACTGTTTTGATCTAGGTGTAGTGTATATTTGGAATAAGAATAGCTAGTGTTGATTGGCTAAGGTAAGGGACCCTACACCCCTTACTCGAGGCTCGTGGCTATTACATGTGTTAGATTGACTTTGTTAACTTACTTTTTATATGTGGCATAATATGTGATGTATGTTGCTTGTAATGATTACACTGAGAGCATGTAACATATTTTGTCGATTTCTTGTTTATGGCAAACATGTAAAATATGTTGTTTATGGTTATGTATGAAGTTTTGATTGCTTGATGGATAGAGTTGGTCTTGCATGTTGGTTTGTATGTCCTATTGTGGACTTGCATCATGTTTGATGCACAACTTGCTGCTTTGTTTGGACCTAAATGAGGTACGGAGACCGGATAGAGGATGTGAGTAAGCGGACGTGCATTATTTGTAGTCGACACGTTCTCGATGGGGGATTTGTGGTCCATCGCCACAGGGTTTTCGTAGATGGTTGGCCGACCAGACTCACGACCCTATCAGAACTTTACTAGTAGCCTAGATGCCTCTCCAAGTATGTGGTTGGGTTTGTGGCCTATTGGTGAACGTGGCTGGATCCATCCTCATCGTGAGTACGAGACCTGTTGGATTTGTAATATCTTCTGCATCCATTGTGATACCCGATCTAAGGTGAGGGATCTTGCAAGTAGAGAAGCCTGGTAGCCAAGGGACCACAAATCCAACAGGCTTCTCTACTCGCAAGATCTATCACCTTAGATCGGGTATCACAATGGATGCAGAAGATATTACAAATCCAACAGGTCTCGTACTCACGATGAGGATGGATCCAGCCACGCTCACCAATGGGCCATAAACCCAACCACATACTTTGAGAGGCGTCTAGGCTACTAGTAAAGTTCTGATAGGGTCGTGAGTCTGGTCAGCCATCTATGATAACCCTGTGGCGAGGGACCACAAATCCTCCATCGAGAACGTGTCGGCCACAAATCATGCACGTCCGCTTACTCACATCCTCTATCTGGTCTCCGTACCTCATTTAGGTTCAAACAAAGAGTCAAGTCGTGCATCAAACATCATGCAAGTCCACAATAGGACATACAAACCAACATGCAAGACCAACTCTATCCATCAAGCAATCAGAACTTCATACATAACCATAAATAACATATTTTACATGTTTTCCATAAACCAGATATCGACAAAATATGTTACATGCTCTCAGTGTAATCATTACAAGCAACAAACATCACATATTATGTCACATCAAAAAAGTAAGTTAACAACGTCAATCTAACACATGTAATAGCCACGAGCCTCGAGTAAGGGGTGAAGGGTCCCTTACCTTAGTCAATCAACACTAGCTATTCTTATTCCAAATATACACTACACCTAGATCAAAACAGTTGCTATACCCATAACCAAACAACTGCTACTCCTTATCCAAACAACCTTAGTCCACATTTGAATGATTTTAAACTCCAAACCAAATAACCAAAACCTCAAACCAAACACTTTTAATCCATTACTTAAATAGCTTTAAACCTGCAAACAAATATTCCTTATCCACAACTTAAATAACTTTAAACCTATAACAAACACCCCTAATCTACAAATTAACCATTCAAAATCCACTAACCAAACATGAGTCTTCTTCGTTTAGCTTTCATATTTACTAACAAAACACAAATAAAAGAGAAAGGAACAACCACTTACCACTAACGAATGACAATAAGACTCACGAATAAAACTCGGGCGGTGAAACGACATCCACGACACAGCTCCACCACACTAGACAAAACTAAACGACAATAGTGAGCTCTTCCACGAAGGCAAACAGAACCCATCACACTACTTCAGATCAAACCCACGACAGCATATCCACCCAAATAGGGACGCTCTCCATAGAAATGAACCAGCTCCGACGACAACACAAGACCCACGGCTACAACTCCCAACGACGACAAAAGAGTAGTGCAAGAAGGTTAATGATTAGAAATGAGTGGTTAGAAATAAGCAGTTATTTTGAATAGTTTTAAACGAGTGATTAAAAATGAGAAGTAATTTGAATAGTTACAAAATCGCTGGTATATAATTTTTTTTAAGAGTACTTAGTTAATGATTTTCAAAAGAAAAAAAAATTGCAACCCTATATTTGACGCCAAAGAATAAAGAAATTTTTGAACTCAATCCCTCACCAAAGTGACGCATTTCAATAACGACCAAAATAGAAGAAACACAAAATCAAAGATTGAGGTCATCATGAATAGGGCAAATCAAATTCCCTCACAAGTTTTGGTCAGCGTTGTAAAATCTAAAATAAAGAAACATAAAACGATAAACACAAATAAAAATCACGTAAGCTTTTCGCTTCTAGATTGGAGAGACAATGCACACAATAATTTCTCTAAAACACTTTCTTTTATTTCTAAATTAAACTTCCTCTATAACTCTCTACACAACTTTTCCTCTATTCACCCTCTTTTGGTCTCCAAGTTCTTACCAAAATTGCTAAAACAATAAAATCTACTAATTCCTTAATTACTCTCCTAATTGACAATCCATTAATTCCTTAATTGTCTATCAACTAATTCCTTAAATATTCCAAAAACATTAAAATATATTTAAGTTTATTCCAACTAAACTCCCTCATAAACTTAAATGTTCCTTCCATCCGTCATGCCAATCATCTTATTGAATTTCTTGAACAATACTTTCGACAACAACCTTAAAAATATCTGCAGCTTAATTCTTGCTCGCTCCAACGTCTTCCAATGCAAATAAACCGGCTCCTCCATGAATCGATTAACAATGCCAACACTTAATGCGAGAGATTCGTTCTCGCAATGGGAGAAAAAACTTAATCATAGTCAATTTCTGGCTTCTGCTTGTATCCCTTTGCAATAGGTCGTGCTTTGTCCCGCTCTATCTTCCCTTGCGCATTCATCTTCTTCTTGAATTCCCACTTCACACCAATCTGCTGACTTGCATTCAGCAATTCTGTCAACTTCCATGTATCATTGCGCTCTATCGCATTAATCTCTTCATCCATTGTTGTTTGCCACTTCTTCTCTTGCTCTACTTCCTCAAAGTTAATATCTTATGCATCTACTAAAAAACAACAAGATGTACCTCATTTTTCGCATCATACAATTCTTGCAAACTCTGCATTCAAGGTTGTTGCAGTTCTTCTTCTTCTTCAATTGTTTCAAACTCTCTTAGCATACTCGTTGATGCAACGACTGGTAATTCTCCAACTTTGACACTGACTTCCATCGAATTGTTCTAGTCTCATTTGCTTTCTTCATTTACTCGTAAACACTTTTCTCGTACGCTTTTCAAATTCAATTTATACATGTGATTTCTTCCCATCTCTACTCGAGCAATCAAACGCTATTTCTTAACCCTCAAATGAAACAACCGGTCTTTTAAAAATACAAAAAAACCCTTCTTTGTAAGTTGCCTCAAAATCAAAATATTTGTTTTGAGATCTGGTTCATAATAAACATCCTGGATTGACCGTATCAAGAGATCCTTATGCACAAAAGAAATCGTACCTTTGCCTTTTACTTTTACTTTTGATGCATCGCCAAAAGAAACATGACCATCTTCAATTTTATGCATCTTTTTTGATAGATGGTCGTGTCTGCACATATGGTTGTTTGCCCCTAAGTCGAGATAACACACAATATCATTATTATCGTTGCCTTCTTTATGCGCTATCAAAAGAATACCTTCATTCACACCGTTTTCTAATGCTAAGTTGGTTATTTCTTCAATATTTTTCTCTGTTCGACAATCTCTCGCAAAACGTCTTACTTTACCACAATTGTAGCATTTATCGGAATAGCAAGCACTTGCATTGTGCCCATACTTGTGACACTTGTAACATTCAATATTTGACTGATTCGATCTACAACCTCTTCCTGGATAGAGTCCTCTTCTGCACTTATTCGCTTGTCTTGTATGATCGTTCTCTACATCATAACTATCGCTTTGACTATGCCATCATTTCCACGACCTCCACGTCCGCGACCTCTACTTTAAAATTGTTTAGAATATAGTACTTTTTCATCTTCGATCGACGCCTGGGTATGGAGCACATTCTCTAGCGTTTCCTCTTTCTTCTTGTTCTTGCGTTGCTTGTATGCCTCAAGAAAACCAGCAAGTTCGTCAACAGTAAGCATCGCAAGGTCTTTCGACTCCTTTATTGCGCACACCACATTCCCAAAATTATTCGTCAATGATCTTAAAATCTTTTCAACAACTCGCGCATATATCTGTTAGCTTTTCGTCATTGCGATTGAGTTGATTCACCACCTTCTGCACACACATGATGTAGTCAGATACGCTTTCTGACTCCTTCATTTTTATGCTCTCCAACTCGCTACGACGAGTCTGGAGATGCACTTGCTTCACTCGGTCGGCTCCTTTGAACAATTTCTCTAAACTGTCTCACGCTTATTTTGAAGTAGTTGCATTTGACATCTTCTCAAAGCTGGATTCATCCACTGTTCGGAATAGCATATTCAATGTCATTTTATCCTTTGATCGAGTCTTTTTCAACGCTTTGGGTTTAGCCACCGTATAAACCGCAGTATTTTTTGGTTCTACGAAACCTTCTTCGACCACTTCCCATGCATCATGAGATCCAAGTAGCGTTTTCATATGGATGCTCCAATTCTCGTAATTTGCCTTCGTCAATCGTGGCAGTGATAATTGATCTGTTACATTCGCCATTGGCTCTGATACCAATTTGTAAGAAAAGCAAAAACAATAAACACAAATAACAATCGCACAAGCTTTTCGTTTTTAGACTGGAGAGACAATGCACAGAACAATTTCTCTAAAACACTTTCCTTTATTTCTCAATTAAATTTTCTCTACAACTCTCTACACAACTTTTCCTCTCTTCACTCTCTTTTGCTCTACGATTGTCTCTACAATTCACAGTGAAGGAACACTCTATTTATAGCCTATTATAAACTTGGTCTCCAAGTTCTTACCAAAATTACTAAAAAAATAAAATCTACTAATTTCTTAATTACTCTCATAAATTAACAATTCATTAATTTCTTAATCGTCTATCCACTAATTCCTAAATTAGGTATTCCAAAACTACATTATAATATATTTAAGTTTATTCCAACAAGCATTTGGAGCAAAAATTATCATAAAACTTTGCATAATCACTAATCAATCAAGGTGGTAACTGTAAGTAATTTGGTGAATGATTTCATTCTTCTGCTTCTGAATTTCTCTGTTCGTATTTTTTGATTAGGGAATTGAAGAAATGGATGCGAGTTTGGAGATATCAAAGCCTTGAATCGACGAAAGAGAGTATAGGAGAATCGTCCCCAAGAACTCCCTTGAGGTTTTACTCGTGGCCGATCCTGATACTGATAAGGAAAATTAAACTTTCACATTCTGTATTTTTGATAAATTTTCTTTTTTGCATTCGAGTGAAGTTGCTCTTAAATTATGGCTCTGCGTTTCCGAATTTTTGTTGGTGCTTTGAAATGTTTTTATTAGATTTGATTTCAGAGTGCTGCTTCTATGACTGTGAATGTCGGTTCATTCAATAATTAGTGCATTATCACCTGAAATCCAACATTCAAAGCATAATCTTCTATGACTGTGAATGTTGGTTCATCCATATGTGTATAATCTAGAACATTCCTTGGCCATCTAAAATAAAGTTGAATGATCTAACATATTTCAATAATATTCAAAGTATACTCTTTTTCTATTGTCGCGAAACAAACACAATGATGCACATGCATATCCCATGAAAATCTTGGATTATCTCAAAATATTTAAAATTCACAATTCATAGTCAAAAAAGAAACTTCCAACACAAAACTCCAAATACATAAGTAGTAGAGATATGGAACCGACCCACGTTAGTTATTTTATTTCATAATACTCTTTTTAGATGAGTATGGCACATAGAATACACTTCTCTAAAACATAAACAGTAAACAGAAAACAAGAACGTTATTAAACGGGCAAGGTATTAAGTATCCCTTAATTATATATTTATCCCAAAGCTTTCAGGAGCGCTTCAGAACTATGTCTCATACTTGAAAATTCTGTTAATAAGTTTCAAAAGTGAACCTACCATGCTGACGGGAACAAGAGGAGCACGAATAGCTCCGGTCTTTGGCAACGAATCGCAAGGGTCAACAGGGAGTGGGACTTCAACCATGCAAGGCAATGGAAGTTGGAATGAGCCGGTGCCAGAAACAGTGGTGTTCGGAAGTGGCGCGAAGCTGAATGATCCAGTGGTGTCGGTGCGATCTTGCTCGAGTGTTTGGCCATTGCACACCAAGTTCACAGTGGCGTTGATCAAGGGTGGACTGTTGGGAATGGGGTTCCCAGTTGGTGTGCAAAAGACACTGCCTGTAATGTTCAATCCCAAGATATTGACTTGGCTGTGTCCCATAGACGCAAAGGAAATGAAGAGGAGAGCCATTAGAAGAAGAGATGAATTATTAGCCATTATTGTTTTCTTATTGCTATAGACACTTGATCTCTTTTGGCTATGTGTGTTGGGTGGTTTTGAATGGGAAGGACATCATATCCCATTTATACTTGTTTTGGTGTCTCAATTTCCATCAACTTGCCAATTCGAATATTATTATCGAAGACTTTTTGGAGGTGTTTGAATGAGGTTTGGATGAGGAGTTATTTTGAGTAATTAAAAATTGACAGGCCAAAAACTAGTGTGAATGTGCTTTTTTTCTTTTTATTGAGGAGTTTATAAAAAAACTTGTTTGGATGTATATTTAACGCAAGTAGTTTAAAAAAAAATGGAAATGAGTGCTATAAAATGAGTTATTTTAAATGATTAGAAATAAGTTGTTAAAAATGATTAAGTAATTATAAATGAATAATTTGAAATCAAAAATTATTTTGAGAAGTTATAAAAACTTATCTTGATGTAAGTTTTTAAAGAAAAATTAGTAAATCCTTCGCTTAAATACTCCTTAAATATGGCAAACAAACACACCCACTTCCCGACTTGAAAATTATTTGCTAAGATCAATATTATTGATCAATTAATTATCTAATGGTTTGAATGACCTAATACGGAACTCTTATTGCCAAATCAACAAAATAGGTTCTCGAGTTTAAGCGTTCAATAAAATTTTGAAGTTAATTTTTTGTCGAAACATATATATTTTGTTGATTTATATCTGACAATTATTAAGTGACAAAAATACTTTACTGAAATAATTTGTCCATCTCAAGGGTCTTTTTTTTTAATGTTATTTTTTCATTTTAAATTTAAAAGTTTAAATATATAAAATCACCCATACTATTTGTGATATTTTCTCAACTCACTCCATCTTGTAAAATTGTTGATGTTGTCAAGTTCTCAATTTTTTCTAAAAAATGATACAAAATATATTAAAAAAGAAGCTTGTAAGGGGCAAGCAAATCTCAAACGTCTTTACAAGAAGAATGCCAATTAAAAATAATAATGTAAATAGAATAATTTTGAAATAATATTATCTTTGAGCACCTTTCAACCACGGTATAAACAAACTATTAAATATATTTGTAAACAAAAAGTTCGAATTTATGTTATATAATACATATATGAACAGATGACCGATGTCATTTGAAACATACTCGACATATATGATACATACAATCTTGCCTTCTTGTATGTACTTGAATGGTCAAGTATGCATATATGTGTTTAAATATGTTATTGAAACAATAAACGATATTTCTAGCTTTTTTTTTAGGATAAAATACTATTTTGATCCTCAAACTTTGAGATTTATTTTATTTTGATCCTTAAATTTTCAAAAGTTTATATTTAGTTCGTGAGTTATGAGATTTTTTTTATTTTAGTTTCTAAACTTTCAAAAACTCCAATTTTAGAATTTGTGTTAAAAAAAAAGACTAAAAAACAAATCCTATATTAAATTTGAAATTAATATTAATCAAAATTGATTCAATAATATTAATAATTTTAATACAATTTAAAACAAAATGTGAACATATTTCTAAATTTGATGGAGAAAGGATGGTAATTTGTTTAAAGAAAATTAAACAATTTTTTCATAAAGACTAATTTTAAGTTTTTTTGAAATTTTAGGGACCGAAATAATACAGGCTAAATTGTTTAAATTGGACTAAATAATACAGGCTAAATTTTAGGGACCGAAATAATACAGGCTAAATTTTAGGGACCGAAATAATACATGCTAAATTGTTTTTTTGAAATTTTAGGGACCGAAATAATACAGTTTATGGACTAAAATGAGACTTTTGAAAATTACAGACTAAATTGGAATAAAGCTCAAAGTTTAGAACTAAAATTGGACTTTTAAAAATTTATGGACCAAAATTGAATAAAGGTGATCAACGTTCAACGACCGAAAATGGTATTTTTACCATTTTTATTAATAAATTGAAGAAACATATATAATTTCTATCTTACCGTTTTGATCAACGTTCGGTTTGCCTTAATGGAGAATTGTGAAATCATTAAATTGAGAATTTGGGAACGATGGGTCCGAAATGAAAATTATCTGAAAAAGGAGAGATCATTTGGTAAATTTACCAATTTAAGACGCACAAGAATAAAACTCTACCGTGAATTAAAGATTGTATTCACATCTCACAATTACTGCTAAGTTAATTAAGAAATCAAAAGGTAATCCAATTTTTTCTTTTTTTCTTTTTTGAAAAAAGTTATCCAATTTCAATTTGAGAGAGCGAATATGTTGAAAATTTCGATAAAGCAATGCTGAAATAAAATTGGAGAAAATTCATTCTCATCCACAATTCAACTATTTTATTGGCTTTTAATTTCCTTATTAATTAACCGAATGGGACAGTGGTATCTGGTTTGGTGTTAATCTATTTTTATTCTTCGATCCCTGAAATCGGTATTTATAATCCCCTTCCCTCAATTTGTACTAAAACAAATGCCTTATTAATTAGCTATTGGTCTATACTTTATTTTTAATTTTTTTTTAAACAAGCTATATATGGCTCAATTAATCTAATTAATATCAAGTATCATCTTAAAAAATAAAATCTAATAATATCAAATAATTAAGCATGTCTATTATTATTATTATTTTGAGAAAAACCTGTCATGTCCATTAATATATCATTTGATCAAAACAAGTCCACTGGTATTACTTTCACTCCAAAAATTACATTTTTATTTCATCCCAAATGTGTTTAATCCCACAATCTATATTCTACTTTTAAAAAAAATAATAATAAATTGTACATTTTTTAGTACATATCATGGGACGGCGGACAAATGTCGATTATCAGAATCGAACATATGACTCTGGTATTGAACTAGTTTATCACCAAACAATAAAATTATTGCATCACTAACTCATTTAGTCTAAATTGTACTCGGCATTAAATTGGTTAGAAATTATTGGAATATATCTTAGATTTATGCAATTTAACTAATTGATTATCGTAAAGATTTTTTATAATTTGATATTTTGGATACGATATACATTTTTCAAATGAATGAAAGGTGGAAAATTTAAGTCATTTGTTATTACTTCCCAAATTTTATCATGGTATTAGAGCCATAAGCACTTATCTAAATTTATCTATCAAAGTCATGACTTCTCAAGTTATGGTATCAGAACCTATCTAAATTAGAGAAGGTTATCTTATAGGTTCGATAGTGTGTGCAGTATAAGTTATTTGACGATTTGTGAAATGTGTGTGATTCATATGATAAACGTTCAACATCTTATTTGCGGTATATTAAGGTAAGTGATGTGATCAACGAAAGTTTAACGATTCGTAAAACCTGCATGTTTCGTGTGGTGCAATGAGGCATTGTATTAGCGGTATATTTTGTTTTGCCACGTGATCCACGATAGCTTCGTGATTCATAAAATTTGCGCTAGCTGTGTGGGTGCAATAATTTTATTGTCTTATTTATGGTATATTTGGCTCGTGAGAACAAAGCAAAACAAACAAATGTAACATCTATGTGGTGTTAACATCTATGTGGTGTTGAATGTTTTTGTTTCTAAGTTGGTCGTGTGTATTTACATGCTCCAACTTAAAAGCTATTAGAAATAAATATGATTAAGATATTTTATAGGATTTGTTATATCCAAGCTTTGAATATTATTATACATCCTGCATGTTTTGGGTGGGGAGAACTTGAGAGCATGGGATGGAATGACTTCCATCCCTTCGTTTTGCCCGTGGACTTGGGTAAGGGTAAGTCCATCCAAGTCCACACGTGGGCCCACTTTTTTTTTTTTATTAAAAAAATTAAAAATTTATTATTTTCTTAATCTTTGATTTTTCTTTTTTTTTTAATCTTTAATCTTTAATATACATTTAATTTTAGTTTATTATTATTTTTTATCATAATTTTTTTGTATATTTAATTTGTATATATATACAAATATAATTATTTACTTATCAAAATAAATATTTATTTTAAATTTTGTAATGAGATTTTTATATTATATATTTAATTTGTAGTATCTATTCGAAATAAAATTATCCAAAGTAAAACTTGAACCTCGACCATTATCCTAACATATTCAACCGATTCATCCATTTAAGCTAATTGATTACAATCATATATTATATTATATTTATTTGTTTCTTTTTTCTTTTAAAATACTTTTTCTCAGGATTTTAAAATATATTATTTAATCATTATTAATATATATATTTTTTTAAAATTAAAATTATTTGATCATATTGATTGTTGTAGGTTTCAATTTTAAATTTAATTTTAAGAATAAAAGAAATAAAATAAAATTTAAAATTTCATTTTTTGTTTCAGGATTGTTTTATTATTATGCTCTTGAAAAAATATTAACAATTATTATGTATTTGAAATTTATTATATAAAAAATACATGATAAACACTAACTTCATAATTTATTATATAAAATTATATATGATAAATATTTTTAAAAAAATTTATACCATGTATTTTAAATAAAGAAAATATACAAAAATTTTAATTTTATTTAAATAAAATAAATTTCAAAATAATAAATGAAAAGAATTTAAAAACAATATTGATAAATGAATATCTATGCATTTGTAATTTATTTCTAAAATAAAATTTTTATTACTTAAATGAATTTCAAAACAATAAATTTATATGTATTTTAAATAAAATATACTGAATTTTAAATTTTATTCAAATAAAAAATAAAATAAAATAAATTTAAAAAATAATATTATCATAAATTAATATACATATACATATATTAATTGCATCACTTTCTTTCTCTTCCCTTCCCACCAAACATAAATTTATTATCACTTCTCTTCACTTCTCTTCACTTCTCTTCTCTTCTCTTCTCTTCTCTTCCCTTCCCACCAAACAAAAATGTAATCTCATTTCTCTTTCCATTCCATCTCTTCTCATCCCATCCCATTTCATCCTCTCCAAGCCAAACATGCTCTAAAAGATTTATTAGTATATTTGTTACATATTATTCAGGATTTCTAAGAATATCTTTTGAAATTTGATATTTAATATACTAGTGAAAATTTAATAGAAAACAACTGTTTAGGGATTTTCTTAAAATTTATTATAATGAAATTTTAGCTGCTTTTGAGAATGGTCAAGTTGTAGGTAGGGATGTCCATAGGGCGCGGCAAGAAAATGGCTTCCCCATCACTCCCACCAAAATTAGTCCTCATTTCCGCAAAAATGCTTGTCTTTTCTCAAGGATTAAGGTAGAGATTCCCTTTGAGGATTTTTGTTTCAATTTAATTTTTTTATTTTTCCATTTTCAATATATTATTTTGGACAATAATTTCAAATAATTAGATTACCTTAAAAAAATATCTACAAGTTTCAACTATAATGTTAATTATTAAAGAAAAGTATTATAATTTCACCAACAAATATATTTTTATTTAAAAATTAAAGGAGATAAAATAAAGAAAAAATATTAAAAGAATGTAAACACGATGGGGATCGAGAGAATGGGGATGGGTAATAGCCAACGAGGAATTTTTTTTTCCTCATCATCGTTCCCTGCCCCGTTGGGATGCAAGTTTGAATTGGGAATTGCATAATATGGATGTTTATATATGCTTTTCTTCATGGTGATTTGGAAAAAATAGTGTATATATGCAGCTTCCTCTACAATACAATGCTTCCACTTCAGGGAAGGTTTACAGATTGTGTAAGTCTTTATATGGTTTGAAATAAACACCTCGACAATGGTTTGCTAAGTTATCTAATGCTTTAAATGTTTATAGTTTTATGCAGCTTTATGCTGACTATTCGTTGTTTAGTTTTATTCGGGGTAGTGTATCTCCCCATGTAGTTGTGTATTTTGATAACTTAATTATAGCAGGTTCATCGCCTAATTTTGTTTTAAGATTTAAAGATTACACGAATTCATGTTTCTATATGAAAGATTTGAGAGTTTTGAAGTTTTTTTTTTTGGCATTAAGGTAGCTCGAAGGGAGAAAGATATATTTTTTTGTCAATGTAAATACGCTTTGGGTATTTTGATTGAAACCGTCATGCTAAGTTGTAAGTCTATCCACACATCTATAGAGCAGAAGCATCGACAAGTTTGTGTCGAGGGGGAGCCATATACGTACCCAAACCAATATCGTCATTTAGTTGGAAGTCTTGTTTATTTGTTAGTAACTCTCCCTAAATGGAGTTATTATTCAATGCATACTATTGCACAGTTTTCAAATATTCCACAGGTTCCACATTGGGCGAAGCAACCCTATGGGTTCTGCACTACTTGAAAGGTGCTTCATGTCAAGGTGCATTTTATTACCAATTAAAAGTGAGATGAGTATGACTGCTTTTTGTGATAGTGATTGGCATCCTATCCATTGACTCATCGTTCGTTGTATGGATATGTAGTTTTTTGGTTCTTCTCCTATCTATGGAAAACTAAGAAAATGTGATTGTGTCTCCCTCATTTGGTGAAGCTGAGTATGGTGCAATGATTGTTGCTACTTATGAATTAAAATGGTTGAAGTCATTACTAACTTCTCATGGTGTTTTGTGTTCTCATCGTATAAAATTTTTTTGTGATAAACTTTAGGCGGTTTTCGAAAAAAGATATAAACTACTCTTCATATATTGAGGTAGATTGTTATTTTGTTAATGAGTTGTTATCTAGAAATGTTGCTAGTAATTATGTTCATAAATTTATATAATATAAATTATCGTTTATTGTAACGATTTTCCATTTGGATACTATATATATTTGTCAAAGGAAGTGAAAAAGCGGAAAATTTTAACATATTTTTATTTTATTATATATATATATATATATATACATATATATACATATATATACATCAATAACAAGTACCTCAATAACAAATACACTCATAAAGCTGAACAATTGCTCAATCAACTAAGTTTTTGTTCTTATATTCCTAAAACAAATAAACAATATAAATGGACCTAAATTTGGGGTAAAAAAATGATTCATATTCCTAGAACAATTAAACAATATAAATAGGCTTTAGTTTTGATTTTAGAAAATGTTCCACAAATAACGCACAGAATGATGTCTATTTCGATTATCGTCATTCAAGTCCTTTGATAAGTAAAAATAAAAATAAAAATATTTAAAGATTACATAATAAAATCACACTGAATTTGGAAAGATAGGAATTAGGAATCCAAATGAAAATTTTCTAGAAAAGGGGATTATTTAAGGGACAACTAAGGAAATAGCTAGAATTAAGAAACTAATTAGGGAGTGACTAAAAATCTTTAGACTTTAAATTTATGTATTTTTTTCATTTCCGAATTTTAATTAATTTTTAATATGTAAAGTAGTTTACAATTGTACCCCTTCTATGTTTTATAAAGTTTCTTTTTAATCTATTTAAATACATTATTTGTAACTACCTTTTATAACCTAGAAAATTCTAAAACAACCTAACTAATTCTAAAAATGTTAGGCAAACAAAATTAAATCAATAATTAAATACATTATTTGTAACTACCTTTCACAAATATAACTATACATCTTCTTCCCATAAGTCGTACATACTCTCACGGGTCGATGTGATTTTTGTAAGTTTGGTTAAATATAAATATAAAAAAATGGTTTGGAATAGTACGTGAGCTTGAGTTTTATGAGCACCTTAAATATCCATTTTTGAAGAAGATGAAAAGTTCATTTTGATTATTTCTTCTCCTTGAACAACCTCTGCAAAAACCCGCCACCCATGTATTTCTGATTGATGATGCCCGTGTTGAAAAATCCATCCGCAAGAGAAATGAATGCATTTCGTTGGGCTCTGATTCTCGAGACTTCAAAAGGGATCGACATTGAAGCCACGTTTCTGAAAATATAAATGTTTCTGGTGTAAACTTCTAAATCTCTTTTGGTGGTTCGACATTTTTTACCGTGTAAACTTTCAAATCTCTCAAATGCTCTGGTTTTTTAAAGATATTAACTTTTAAAATCAAATTCCTACTTTTTTTTGTTGTTCAAAAAAAAGGAAAAAATTCCTATTTTTTGGGATTTTGTTTTTTTTTTACTTTTATTATTATTATTATTATTATTATTATTTTCATATGTTAGACATGATTGACACATATTTTATACCTAATAGAATCTCTACTTTGTAGGGATTATATTTTCCTTTATTTTATTTTTATTTTTTCGCATATGTTAAACATTGGTTGCACGTACTTTGTACATATCCTATGTTGGTTACTGTTGACACCTATTCTGTAAGTATTGACACATATATTAGTTATATTAGTGTTGTCATTCGTATATATAATGTGAGTAATGTCGTTTCTTTGTTTTGTTTTGTTTTTCATAAGTTAGACATTGTTGACACATATTTTGTACATATCATGTTATAATAAGAGTGCATATATTAATTACTATTGCCTATATATTTTGTAAATAACGTTATTTTTTATTTTTTATTTTAGTTTATGCATATTTTAGATACTGTTGGCATGAGTTTCTTTTTAAATGTAAGATCAACAGTTCAAATGGTTAAAAAATATGCGACAGATCGGTCATCTAACGTGCGAAGCATAGAGACTTTATCTAGTTATTCTTTGTAACTATTTATTTTATGTAACTTTACTTAGTGCATTTTGTTTGGGGGTTTACATCATTGGTTTTGACCTACTGGATTGCCTACATTTGTATATGTAAGACTAAGATCTCCTTTATGCTATGTGTTTATCCGTTCTTGTTGTGTTATAGCTGTTAATCTTGCTTGAAATATGTATATAAGTATGAATTAATTTATTATAATACATTATTCTCTTGCCTCCCTTAATATGTCCATGTGCCCCTCTATCACCCTTGATGCTGCATATGTTTTCTGAAATTATGTCCCTCATATGTAGTATCTAAAATTTATCAACATGTGCTATGTTTGTGCATCCACGGTACATCGTGATCAACAACTTTGATTTGTGGTTTTCATTTTTTTAGTAAACTTCTTGAATCTTAGGAATTTGTTAACAATTAATTAGTATTTAAATTTTGAAATATTATCAAATTAGCTATCCTTAGATTTAGGAGAAAATTGGTTAGGCTTAAATTTAAAAAAAAAATTGGTTTTTTTTCCTTCTCCTGAAAAAGCTAAAATGGGAAAATAACTTCAAGGGTACTTTGGAGATGAAACATTTCTCTCTCCTCCCTGATTTTTTTTTTTAGTCATGAATTTTAAAGGACAATGCAAAAAAGCTATGACCTCTATTTTTTCACTAAATTAAGTCATTCCTACCATTTCCCATTATTTAATATAGTTAGCCAATTTGAGACGTAACCAAGAGGAAACCTAATAAATATATATAAAAAAAAAAAAAGAAAAAAAAAGAGTAAACCTAATAAATAGTACTAAATAGTACCTAAGGTCAATGCACTACAAAGGCATTTATTTTTATGTATTACTTGCACAATTGGTTGAAGTTGTGATCCTATTGAGTTTACATATGTATGTATATATGTATGTATGTATGTATGTATGTATATTAAGTCGTCGTGAATAGGGCAAATCAATGAAGGTACTAAGTTTTTTATTCAAGACTCTCGGTAAGTACTTTGGTGAATGATTTCATTTCTTCAGCTTCTGAATTTCTCTGTTCGTACTGTTGGATTAGGGAATTGAAGAAATGGAGGTGAATGATGATGAGATAACAAAGAGTGAAACATTGACTCTTCACTTTTCCAACCATAACAGAGAAATATGAGCTCATTTTATGACTTAATCATTCCATTCGTAATAGAGTCCTACACCCTAACTCAACTATATAACGATCATTAGCATCGTTCCTCCACCAGCTCACACAACCTGTTGCATCATCATTGAGGTAACGCTCCTAATTCTTACAATGTACTATAGATTCAAACAAACCACGCACACGCTAGCTCACCCTAAATAACTTCATCTCACCTTGGAGTACTTTTCCTCATGCTAATCTCATGCTTAAACTTATTACATACTTTATATCACCACTACAGTTACTAGTCAATCTCCTCATACTAGTCTCACGCTTGAACAAGTGATCTTGCATCTTACATGAATAAACCTTACTAAGTTATCAGTATAAACACAAACAAATAGCTTTCAAAGCTTTTCTCTACATAAGTAAGATAGCTTAGTAAGCCTCACGTCCTCAGATAAGTTTAGCACATCCAACGACTCATCATGCACTCTCAAATGAGTGGAACACTAGTAACAACTCACACTGCACCCTCAAATGAATGAAACACTACTGGTAACTCACCATACACCTTCATGGAGTGATACACGCAAGTATCTCACACTGCACCCTCAAAGGAGTGATACACGCTAGTATCTCGCACTACACCCTCAAAGGAGTGATTCACGCTAGTGTCTCACACTGCACCCTCAAATGAGTGACACACGCTAGTATCTCACATTGCACCCTTAAAGGAGTGAAACGCACTGGTATCTCACACTACACCCTCAAAAGAGCGATACACACTAGTATCTCATACTGCACCCTCAAATGAGTGATACACACTAGTATCTCACACTCCACCCTCAAAGGAATGATACTTTGCTAACAATTCATATATCTCACAAAGAGACAAGAACACACCAAAAACATTCCACAACAACACTCTACAAGGACCGTAACATAATTGGAAATTCGTCGTGACTTCCTGAACATTCATACAAAAAATAAGTATGTACAAGAAGTACAAACATAGCTACTTACCTAAAAAATAAAGTAGAAAAATATGCATCACCTAACACTCTGTGCCTTGAGTTCCAAAAACCTGCAAATGATTCATCACTAAAAAATGGCACCATCGGCTTGAATCGAAAACAGAGGAAGAGAAGAATGACATCGTTTCATTTAAAAAAAACACACCACTGAAGCATGACTCAATGGCCACACACCTCACACCTAGAAGACCAAGCATTGTCATTTCGTTCCAAGCTAAACTATGTCGTGTGGACTTGGTCAACAATTAGGCCCTGTTGCATTTGATAACCATTTCGTTTTTTGTTTTTTGTTTATAGTTTTTCATTTTTTGTTTTTGGTTTTTTGTTTTAAAAAATAAAAACCGTATATGTTTGATAACTCATTTTAGTTTTCTGTTTTTAAAAATGAAAAACCAAAAAACATGTGTGATAACTGCTTTTTGTTTTCAATTATCTCATTTTGTTGGGATTTTTTTAGTTTTTTACTATTCATTCTTATTCTTTTCATACTTTTTTTTAAAAAAAAAACCAAAAACTTGTTTTTAAAAGCTACTTTTTTTAGTTTTTATAATTTCTTTGATATTTTAAAATTTTAAAAACAAAAACCAAAATTGGTTATCAAACAAACCTGTTTTTTAAAAAGTAAAAACAAAAACGAAATGTTATCAAACGAGGCCTTAACTTTTGACTTTTTTCTTTCTTTCTTTAGGATCTTACAATATTAGTCTCTTTATTGAAAATTATTGTTATCATTTGTTGCATTATGCCTTGAACGCACTAATGCCCCACGTAAATTAGCATTATGTAATTAGGTTTTAATTAGAGCGCATATATAAGCTCGAATTAAAACCCTAGCAACATGACATAGTAAAAATAGATGATATTTTCAGTTTCAGAAGATCACAGTCACTTTATGGCTTCTTCAAAGGAGCATTTGGTAATGTGAAGTTATAGTGTCTTTGAACTCCCTTGTCTCGGGCATTTTCAGATGGGATTTTCTTAACTCAGCTCTTAATAAGAGAGAAGGTTCGATTTCCCGATTTTTTTTTTCAAAAAGTTGGGTTTTGAATGTGAAATTTGTGGAGATGATGTGAGTTCTCTTCTCCAATGATATGAGCTAAGTGCTTGTTGTATAACAACCATGAAAACCTGTTAGAATGGAGTTTTTTTTTTTTTTTTTTTGTAATCTTTTGTAATTGATTGGTCATAAGGTTCAAGCTAGTAGTTTGGTTCGAGTAGGTTGGATAAAACCAACATTAGGAATTGTTAGAGTTTTTCATGGTACTCAATCGTGTAATAAGGCAGTTGATGTGCTTGTCAAATTAGATTTTGTGGACTCTTTTTGTTCGTTTCGTCTTCTTTCTCTTACGAGAAGAGAATTATTGATTTTTGGAGAGAACTCTCTCTTGTAGGCTCCATGGTAACAATGACAATTGTTTGTGTGATGATTGATGAATGAAAGCTAATTTACTTTAATTTTTATATATATCTATATATATATAATAAAAAGATTTCTATCTGTTTACATTTTATAGAAGTTAGGATAGAAACAAATATTCATAAGTTTAAGAATATCAATGTACAATTTTATATAGTTTACTAATGGTGTGTTAAAACGAAAAAATGGTAGATTTGTGCATGAATCCCCTGAATAAATATGGAATAAAATGGAAAAAGGCAAGACCGATGCATGCATTTTATGATTGTTGAGATATGTCTTGAACGCACTAATGTCCTGCGATTAGTAGTCGGAGGCCTCGCTGCCCGGTCAGCGAGTGGTGCTGGGGCAACGCCCCCATTGCAAAAACGCATTACGCAGTGTACATGCGTGAATGCATTTGTATTGGCTTAGCAAATCCCGTGCGCAAATGCATCTCTCATTGCAGCATGCTGCAATGCGTTCTGCATCAACATTCTGTTTTAATTCTTACACATTTTGTAATTAGGGTTTAATGGGAGTGTCTATATAAACTCGAACTAAATCTAGTCGTATTATGATATATATTTTGTAGTCTCTGTATTTGTTCACCTCTCCTTAATAAAACTATTCTCTCCCTACCCTTGGATTAGCTAACACACTACGTATACGTAAATTTTTGTGTGTTTGTTCTTCTTCTCCTACGTTTTCTTTATCTTGGATCGGTTGTTGATTGTCATTTACATAATAATGATTAAAAAATAATAACAATAATAAACACACAAATCCGTATTAAATTAACCTTTTTTTAATGGAGAAAAACGTTCCTACACATTAAGGGACTCTACCAAATATAGTGCCACATAAATTTTTTTTAAAAAAAAATTAAAAATGATTTATTTATGTAACATCATGAAAAGGTTGGGTTGCAGCCAAGTTGTCAATATCCCTTCGATAGATTGGAACTAAATCGTCTGGGACTTCTTCAATCCAAAAACAATCGCCATCATCTGGAACAAACTTCTTTGCCAAGGCATGGGCCAATACATTTGGCCTCCTATCACACCAGTGAAATGTGCAAAAATCCAGCTTCATAGCTAGGTGCTTGATGTCATACAACAATGCTCCTGCATCTAATTTGTCTTCAAAGGTCAAAGAAAGTTTACTAAAAATTGTTGATGCATCTGTCTCTCCACTTCTAGACGTTTGAAACCAAGGTCCAACGCTCGTTGAATACCATCCCTAATGGTCATAGCTTCACCGATCTCTACTTGGTTTGTCGGCTGAATCGGTTCGGCCACAGAAGCCATAACTTCCCCTGATGTGTTCCTGATTACAGCTCTCATTCTAAAAATATTTCCATCAATATTAAAAGAAGCATCAGAGTTCATTTTATAATTTTGAGCACTAGGAGGTGTCCAATAAGGGCTCCTATTGCCATGTTTAGAGTGATTATTTAAAGAACAAGTGTGGCTGTCTTTAACAAATTCAAGATAAAAGTTTTGACAATACACCCAATCAATTTGAAAAACATTCCTATCGTTCCCTTTGTTCATTACAGCTTATTATGATTATTCCACATTCCCCAACACATATTAAGAAACATTTCAAACATCTCCTTATTAAGCACAGAATAGAACCACACCAGAAGCTCCTGGAAATTACAAAGCCCCTTTGGCCAATTCATGGAGTAAAAAGGTGAAGATTTCCATTGAGTTTTAGAAAAAGGGCAACACCAAATGGCATGAAAAGTATCTTCTATAGCCTCATTGCATCTTCCACACCCCATCACAACCCCAATATTTCATCTTTTCAACGCATAAGTGGTAGGGAGGTAATCACGATACATTTTTCAAGTAAAGATTTTAATTTTATTGGGGATAGAAGCATTCCACACTCTTTTCCACCACATCGTATTGTTATCCCCACTAGAAGACGAGGGCAACTTTTAAGACCACTCGCCAAACGATACCCCGATCTGACAGTATAGATTCCATTTTTCTCGTAGTGCCACATAAGAGTATCCTCCCTACTTCTAGTTGTACGTGGGAGGCTCAGAACAAGTTTTGCATCCTCACTATCAAGGACCTCTTTAATAAGACTCGAATCCCACACCTACCATCTTCAGTCAAGAGGGTATCAACTCTATCCTGAACCCCCACCCGAGAATCGTAGCAAGGACTCTACGACAGTCCTTGATGAGACTTTTAGGGAGTTTGAAACACGACATAAGTTAACAATTAGTAGACATGATTTTCTAATTTCTAGTCATTTTTATTTCCTAGTTGTCCCATTTAGAGTATTTTAGGGAAAAACATTTATCTTTCCATCTATTTTTTTTTTAGTCATTCATTTAAACTCCAATACATAATAGTCATGTCCTTTATTATTTTTCAAAATCTAGTCATTTCTTAACATTTCCTTAAATTAATTGTACTCGGTCGGCCAAACAAAGGGAAGGGAACACTTTCCTTCTTGACCCAAGTGGGCTGGCAAAACAGGCTCTTATAAGTCCATGAGTACATTTATAAACAGTATCTTTGTATAAGGTTTTTTTTTTTTTTTTTGGTGCTTTTGTATGTACCATTTATTTGTGTGGTTGAAAGGAAGGTTTCTTTAACGTCATTGATCTCCCGTGCCAATCATCATTGAATCCACGTAAAGAAAAAAGCTGCTTTATTTATGTCCCCAGTCAATAAACTTTATGTCACGTTCCAATATTTAATATTTAATTATTCCAATTTAATATTTCCATTATGTTTCTTTTAAGAAACATCATGGAATTTATGTCCCGTTGACATTATTTTGTTTCAAAATAGAGCAACAATAATATCAATAATAAACCACCATATAAAGTTCTAGGACTCTTAATTTAAGGGGAAGAAAAGAAAAGATTCTGAGATAGTTTGGGTAATTTTTAAAGCTATTGTTTGAAAATAATCTACTTTTAGGTAGTCTGAGTTTAAAATTAATCTTCTTTAAGATTGCCAACAATTTAATTATTATAAATAGTAAGTTATCCTAATAGGAAGTTATAACATTTAGCATTTAAAATAATCATGACTTAATGGTCAAGAAAATTTAAAATAAATAAATAGAGATAGATTTAATTTATAATGGTCCATAATAATGAAATTATTATAATAGAGGGCTATTATATGCATGATTTTAGGTTGGCAGCAAGAAGATGGAAGAGGTCATGTTGGAAAGATAAGTTTATAAAATTTTTATATTTATTAAGATTGAAATCTTAGGGACCCAAGTAAAATTCAACGCAGTTAAAAGCCATTTCTTTCATTTTTATTTATTTTTAAAATAAATCTAGTTTAATTGATTTCATTTTTCTTTATTGCCAAACGAAACTCGGTTCTAAGGGTATTATTGTACAATTTAAAACCTAATAGATTATAGATTTGAAATTTTTCACCTCCAAATATGGTTGAACTAAAAAAAAACATCTTGTTTTGAGTATTTACACATAGAGCCTTCTCTTTTCTATATAGTTTCCTTTTGTATGATGTATCAATTTAATTTGACAAGATACTTCTAGCTGTCAAAAAAAAAGACAAGATACTTCTTTTTTGATAATTTTGACAAGATACTAATTTCTACTCGTGCATTAAATTGAAAGATGTGAAGAAGGGTAACAAAAGTAGAGTTCTACTTACCTTTAGTACAATTTTGTAATTATGAGATTATAGGTTCCCACCTCTTCCTCTAATATTATGGTATAAAAATAAAAAAGAAAAATAAATACGTGAAGAAGGAAAAATGAATTATGGATTTAAAAAGAAGAAAATGTGTGATTGGAATCAATTTTTGACATGGTGTATTTATGATATGGTTTTAAATGTTGGAGGCTTCTATGGTAGCTATTTAATTTTTTTTTTAGTTCAATAATAATGGAAGTGGTAAGATTTAGAAATCATAATCTTTAATATATATATATATATTTATTTATTTATTTATTTGGGGTGCAAATAGTTTTAATCTTAAAATTTAAAAATGTTATGAAAACGGAAATCAACAATCGAAGATAAAAAAAAAACGTAGAAGAGAAAAAATAATATAGAAATTTACATGGTTTAGTGACATTGTGTTAGCTAGTCCATGGGTAGAGGGGGAGCACGATTTTATTAAGGAGACCAAAAATACATAATACAAAATGAACATCATATGCAGCTAGGATCTAATTTGAATTTATATATACACTTTCATTAAACCTTATTACATATAAAAGGCTCATTGTATAGAAAGAAATTAATGCATATCATATTGCACTGCGTAATGCAATTAGCAAATGCGGGATGAACTTACAGATGCAGGATGCGAATGCGTTCACGAATACGAAATGTAAATGCTTTCATGATGTGTTTTTGTAGTAGCATGAATACCAAAAGCAAAATGTGTTTTTGCAACGGGTGTGTTGCCCCCACACCCCCACTCGTTAACTGGATGGCAAGACCTCGACAAGTAATCGTAGGGGGGTTAAAACATCATATCTCAACAAGAAAAATATTTAAACAATTATTGTATTAGATTTTGCATGTATAACAAAAAAAAATGGCAAAATATTTCAATCTATAACACAAAATCAAAAATAATTCATTTGTAGCAGAAAATCCAAATTGACTTCTATCACTTGAGTTCTATAAGTGATAGAATTCAATCAATAATAGACTCATTCGATCACTGCTTGAATTTTGTATCAATGATAGAAATCCATTGAATTTTATCACTAGTTGAATGATAGAAATAAATATGCTATATAAAAATTGTTTTAAAAAAATTTGGTGCAAATATAGAATGTGCTACTTGTCGTAAATTCTCATAAGCAAAATTTATAAACAAAAAGATTATTAAAAAAAGGAAGAAAAAAACAAGAGTTGACGAATTTCAAAAAATTTCTCTTCTTTTCTTATCTATTTATATTGACCGCATTTTTCTAAATTCTTTCAACTGATTGATTTTTTTTTTTTTTTACATCTTTCTACTGAGTTCAAAAATTCATAATTTCAGACCATAAATACACACTTATTTGATTAGTTTAGCTACACTTTTTGTTGATTTTTCTCTCTCTAAACTATATATATTAAGTTAGACCTTGGCAGTAAGTTAGATTTTGACCATGTATTCAATGATTGAATGAGTAAAATACATTGTGACTATTACAATTAATTACTTTTTTCCTTCATCTCTTTAGAGTACAATTTCTTTTATTTTGATTCTGCAAAAGTTTCTTTTCTAATTTCCTTTTTGAAACCTCTATGATCTTTTGGATGCAACATAGAATAAATTAATGGATTAAATTAGGCCCTGTTTGATAACCATTTAATTTTTTTGTTTTTGGTTTATGAAATTTAAGCTTATTTTTACTCAAATTTCCTATCATGTGCTCCATCTTTCCTACAATGTATCCATATTTCCTTAAGAAAGTAGGTGAATACTAACCAAATTTCAAAAACAAAAATAAGTTTTTGTAAGCTACTATTTTTTGTTTTCAAATTTTGGTTTTGTTTATTAAAATATAAGTAAGATATAGATATCCCAATAAGGAAGAATGTATGGTAAGGTAGTTGTTGTAGACTTAAATTTGATAAACAAAAAATAAAAAACAAAATGATTATCAAACGGGACCTTAAATAATACATTTGTCGAAAATTGCCTCGAGGTGAAAGAGACATAATTATAGCAAGAATGAGAGTGATAGACAAAAGTGAAATAGAGACAAATAGGAAGGGAAGAATAATACATGGCTATTTATTTAGTAAGTACCTAATAAAAACTTTCCACTTGTTTGTGAGAATTATAATATGTCAAATCTTCAAATGTTATTTTTCTCTAGTAAATCAAATCATCATCTTATATATATTCTTTTTTTTTCTTTTTTTTGAGAATGCAAATAGTATAGTAAGTATAGAAGTAACCCTATGTACAAAGTAATATAAGCTTTCTACTAAAAGTTGTTCCCAAGTTAGAAGTTTGAATGTGGCATTTTCATTGGTTCTTGAATGTGGCCTATTAAAACTGCCATGAATATGTTTCTAAATAATGGTGTGTTATATGACTTCAATTATTAATGTTGAATACCATAATTTCAGAATTCATTTTAAATGTTCATAAATAACAACAACACTGGCAACTGAGTCTAGGTTGGAGGTTGGTGATTGACTTTTTTTTTATTATTATTATTATTCAAAGAAAAAATTATTTTATTATAGAGAAATACTTCACTACGTATTGATGTGAAGAGAGATTTTTACGTATGGGCATATATAGTACTATTCAGATCATATAAATTGTTCATAAAAAAAAAATCACATATATATTTTTTTCCCTTTTTTTATTAATTTTAATCTATATAAAACTTATGTGACACTAAATGGTGTCACATATCTAGTTAAGTAAAATTTCTTTATTCATTAATATTCACGAGACTGTTTTTCTTTATTTTATGGAGAGATTTCAAGTCTAATCTTTTAATCTCCAATATTATTTTACAGTATTAAATAGAAATTATAATAAAGTTTTTTTTTTACTACAATATCAACCCCCAATCTTTTACTTCTCAATTTAGTCATTTATTATTTATAAAAAAAAATCAGCCCTTTAACTTTTTATTCTAGTTAAATATGTTAAAATAGTCATGATAATGAGTGAATTTTCAAAATTTTATAATGTGATTCTTTTCGTAGTGTAGCATTGAATAAAGTAATACCGAGGATCAATGGCGCAGTTGGTTATCTTATCTGGTATTAATCCATTTCAACTCCACGATCACGAATTTGAGCCCGAAAATAAAAAAGCATTGAATAAAGTAATTGGTGCATTATCTAAATTCACGAACATTTTGGGTTAAAGATTTAAACTTATTAATTTTTAGTTACTCTAAAATACGTTAATATTATTTAACAGTATGTAGGTGTTAATCCATTTAACTCCACGATCCCGAGTTCGAGCCCAGAAATTAATATTTGGCTCTCATATTATTTGAGAGTAGCCTCTATATAGAGTTTGTTGGTCTCTTCCATCTCAAAATAATAATAATAATAATAATAATAATAATAATGTAAATTTAACTCTATGTTTAATAAAATAAATGTATAAACTTGAATATATAATTGAGCAAAAAGAGGAAACTCTTTTCCAGTTATAAATGGCGTCAAAGGCGGAGAAAAGTAAGGAGAAAAAAAAGCCTTCACGAAACAAACTGAGTGTGAGAGTTTCAATGAAGAAACAGAGCAGCTTGAAATCACCACCGTCTTCACCGCTCGAAATCTCTTCCGACGACCTCCTCCGCCGCAGCCTCCGCCGCCGGAACTCCAAATCCTTCGGCTGCGTCTCCGGCCTCCTCCACTTCCTCTCCACCACCACCAGCCACAGCTCCAAATCCATCACATTCGGTAAATCCCTCCCCCAATTCCAATCAATTTCAACCCAATTTCATAACATTCACAAGATTCCTCTGTTTATTTCAGTCCACACCCAAAATCAAGAACTCGAAGATTCAATTCCTCCGCCTCCAAAACCAGAATCCGCCGCTGATTGCAAAATTTCCTGTTCGGATTCGGATCCGCAGATCTCCGGGCGGTCGGAATCCGGAATGTGGAGGTTGAGGGGTCCGATCGTGCGGCTGATGGGACTGGAGGAAGCTCCGGCGACGGAGGCGGAGAAACAGAGGGAGGTTATGGCTGCTTTGGAGAAATGCGAGCGGGATTTGAAGGCGCTGAAGGAGTTTATCGACTCGTCGGATAGTTTCCGATCGTCGGCTCCGGCGGGTGAAGGGAAGAAGATTGAGTTCTTGGGTTGGGAGCCGAGTCCCGTATCGTTGCGGCATTTCGTTAACACTACTACCTCTGCTAATCCCGGTATGTTCTTACAATTTTTTTTAAATTCAATTATTATTATTATTATTATTTTCAATATATATATATATATATGTATGTATATATATATACATGTATATATATATATATGTATCATTTAAAATTTTGAGGTTTCTTTCATTTTTAAATTATCTTTTTGTTTGGTTGGAGCGTGAGAACATTAAGGAGACGTTTGGCTATTCCTCTCCCCATCGTTTGGCTCGCTGGGTTGAAATAATCCAGTCCAACCTGGCGCCTGGAGCCCACATGCGCATTTCCTTTTCTTTATTTTGCGTTTTTTTAACATTTATTTATACTTTTAATTTTCTTTTTGACTTAATATTGCCCACGTTTTTCCTTTTTTTAAAAAAATTTATTTATACATTTAATTTTCTTTTTTGAATTAATACTTGTTTGCTTTTATAATTATACATTTAATTTAATTTTTTATATTTTAATATTATTTTTTTAATAATATTTATTCAAAAATAAATTGTTAATATTACGATTCAAACGTGAACCATTTCTTAGATAAATAATTCAAGATAATACATTTAACCAACTCATCTATTTAAATTATTTGATTACATTTACGTGTTATATGTTACTTACTTACTTGCATATATTTTATTTTAATATGTATTAAACATTTATCATTTATATAATATTTGTAAATATTTATATATTTAAATTATTTATATCTAGTGATTGTATCTTTAAACAAATACAAACTTTATTTCATTTACGGATTTTTTTAATTCAATTATTAAATTTAATCATTTAAATTGTTTTACATCATTTTTGTTGTTGTTAATTTTAATGATTAATGTTTTAGATTTATCATTTAAATAATATTTATAATCATTTTTTTATTTATATTTGGATAAGAATTATTTGACAATGTTTTTTTGATAAATAATTTTTATTTATATTGCTCCTTTTTCACCTTATTTCACTCTTTTTTTTTTGTTAATTTTAATGGTATTTATAATATTTTATTTAACTAATATATGAAATGAAATAAAGTTTAAAATTCATTTTTTAAGAAATAGAAATAAAATATAAATAATTTTGAAACGTCTATTTTCCCTTAGAAAGAAATTTAAATACATATTTATATATTTTATTTTGATGTGATATAATCTTTTTAATTAATTATATATATATATATATTTATTTATATTTATATTTATATTTATATATTTATATGACTAAACTAATTAACTTCTGATTTAATTTTATTTATATAAAATTTATTCACATCAAATTATTTTGATTATTAATCTTTCAAATATAAAACCTAAATATTTGAATCATTTTACTTTTTATTTGATATTTTCTGTGATTTACTAAATTTCAACTACTATTTAAATAGTAATATAAATGAATAAACTTTAAAATAATATTTAATCAATAAATAAATTATATATTCAATTATTATATTAAAAAAAATACTAAATATATATTTTATAAATAAATCAAATAAAAAAACTTCATCTCTTTTCTTCCTATCCCATCTCACCAAACACATATACATATTAAATTTAATTTATTTGTATCTATTTATTTTTAACATGTCATGTTTTTTTTAAAATTATCATTAAAATAATATTTGTAGATATTTATATATTAATATTTTTATAAATATTAGTTGACAGTTTTTTTTAATTGTTAAATTTAATCATTTAAATTGCTTTACTTTATTTTATTTTTTTTGTTAATTTAATGATTGAAATTTACTAAATTTTAAATTTATTTCACTCATAAATGAAATGAAATAAAGCTTAAAATCTCACTTTTATTTAAAAGACATATTCGTAAAATATATCAAAATTTAAAAAAAAATGTTTACATTATTTTAAAAAGAAAATTAAATACATATTTGAATAATTTATTTAGATTGAGATATAATAATTTTAGATTAAATTAATATATAATTATTTTCCCCATATATTTGTATAAAAGATATACACATATATTTTTTATTTGATTTATTTATGAAAGTATATTTATATAACTAAATTAATTAAGTTTTGATTTTCTTGTTATATATAATTTATTTACATCAAATTATTTTGATTATTATTTTTTTAAATATGAAGTCTGACTATTTAAATTATTTATTTGATAGTTTTTATGATCTACTAAATTTTAAATAGTAAATTAAATGAATAAATTTTAAAATATATTTGATCAATAAATATAAATTACATATTTAATTATTATTATATTAAAAAACTACTAAATCATCTCATCCCACCAAACACTCATTTATTATCTCTTATCTTTTTATCCCTTTTCCACCAAACATAAACTTACTCTCACTTCCCTTCCCTTCCCAATTCATCCTACCCAAACATGCACTAAAACTTATTAGATAGGGATTGGTAGATGGTAGTTAGAGTTTTTTTAAAAAAAAATATAGACACTTTCTAATACTAGAATTTTAATACTAGAATTATATATATCTATATATATATATATATATATATATATATATATAAAAGTTTAATAAAATATGTCAATTGGGTGCTATATTTATTTATTTATAATTATAAACTGTTTCATACATTTTTACACTAAGTTTAAATCATCAAATAATAATTTCAATATAATATTGAATTTTATAACCATTTTTTCACGTTAGTTAAATTTATTAAAATTCACATTTATGTTAAAAAGATTAATATTTTATTTTTAGCTTAAAAATAATAGATGTTATTATTTTTTTAAAAAAAAAAAAACTTAAAAATTTATCGCATTAAAATTAAATTTTATCTCTGATTTTTAAAATAGATGTTCTTTAGTTTTTTCTCAATTTATCTATTAATCGACTAATTACTCTTAAATTATAAAATTTATAAGAGTTATATCATTATTATAATCATAATTATAAATAAGCGAAATATATTTATTAGTATATATCTATCAACTTACCTTTAATCTCAAATGATAATTTTATCAACAAAATATTCATACAAAAATTATTGTAATAAAAGTTAGATGAAAATTAAGGTAAATAATCTAACAAAAATAAGATAACTAAATTTTTTATTATAAAACAAAAAAAATAAAAAGAAACCAAGAAATGTAACCCGAAGAAAGAGAAATTCAAATGTTTTGTAAACAAAATATATAAAACTATATATATAGTAGGAAATCATTGTTTACCTAGAATTCATGTACTTTAACCTCGTCTTATCATTTTTCACATTTTTTTTCGAGATCTCCAAGTATTTTTTTGAAATGCAGAAACAATCCTTACAAAAATTATTGCAATAAAAGAAAAATTAGATGAAAGTTGAGGTAAATAATCCAATACAAATAAGATAACTTATTATAAAACAAAAAACAAAGAAAAGTAAATCCAAGCAAGGAAATTGGTATTGTAAACAAAATGTAGAGAATTATTTATAGGATTGGAAAATTCAATTTATTATTTTAATTAGAATATAAAATGTCACATAAAATCTATGAGATTTGGTAAAAATATCTTATTTTCTACACTAAAAGATGATGAAAATTGAAATGATATTGTAAACATTTTCATTTAATTGTTTAAATCTTTTATCTTCTAACTTAGCATAAAATGTATGAGATTTGATAAAAATATATTATCTTTTATGGATGAAAATCTAAATGATATTGTAAATATCTTCTACATCATTTGCATTTATTTTTTTTATATTGCAATGACATATTTGTAATTTAGGGTATGACTTAAGGATTAAAATCGTCCAAAAATGATTTTCTCTTTAAGTCACACTTTAAGGTAGTATGATATGATTATTTTAAATAAGATGAATTGATCAAAGATAATCAATTAACTTGAGTTTTTAAGTGCAGGAATTTTGATCATCTTACTTGGATCGTCACTTTTTCTGCTACTAGAATTTTAGCACGGCGTTGCACGTGATAATTTCTTAAATAATAATATATATATATATATATATATATATATATATATATATATATAAATATATATATTGTTTCTTACATTTTTAGTCTAAATTTAAATCATCAAATAATAATTTCAATATAATATTGAATTTTATAACCATTTTTTCAAGTAGTTAAATTTATTAAAATTCACATTTATGTTAAAAAGTAGTTAATTATTTATTTTAAGCTTAAAAAATAATAGGTGTTATTATTAAAAAAAAACTTAATAAAATTTATTGAATTAAAATTAAATTTTATCTCTAATTTTTAAAAATCGATGCTCTTTAATTTTTTTTCTCAATTTATCTATTAATAGACCATTACTTTTGAATTATAAAATTTATAAGAGTTATATCATTATTATAATTATAAATATAAATAAGCTAAATATATTTATTAGTATACATCTATGAACTTACCTTTAATCTCAAATGATAATTTTATCATTCTTCAAAAAAAATTCTCACATCCCCAAGTCAACCATTAAGCCACAAAATATCCTTACAAAAATTATTGCAACAAAAAAAATTTAAATGAAAGTTAAGTAAATAATCCAACAAAAATAAGATAACTAAATTTTTTATTATAAAAAAAAAACCAAGAAAGTAACCCCAAGAAAAAAGAAAGTTTCAAATGTGTTTATAAACAAAATATAGATAACTATATATATATAGTAGGAATTCATTGTTACCAAACTTTTGAAATTCAGCAATTCATGCACTAACTTCAGATGATAATCTTATAATTCTTCAAACTTTTTTTAAAAAGTATCTACAAAAATTATTGCACAAAAGAAAAATTAGATGAAAGTTAAGTAAATAATTCAACGTAACTTATTATAAAAAAAAAATAATAAATCCAAGCAAACAGAAAGTGTTCTTGTAAATAAAATGTAGGCACCTATTTATAGGATTGGAAAGTTCAATTTATTATTTTAATTAGAATATAAAATGTCAAATAAAATCTATGAGATTTGCTAAAAATATCTTATTTTCTACATGAAAACTTAAATGATATTGTAAATATCTTCATTTGATTGTTAAAATCTCTTATCTTCTAACTTAGTCATAAATCTATGAAATTTGATAAAAATATCTTATCTTCTACGGATGAAAATCTAAATGATATTGTAAACATCTTCTACGTCATTTGAATTTTGTGAAAAATTCAATTTATTATTTTAATTAGAATATAAAATGTCAAATAAAATCTATGAGATTTGGTAAAAATATTTTATTTTCTACGTAAAAATTTAAATGATATTGTAAATATCTTTATTTGATTGTTGAAATCTCTTATCTTCTAATTTAGTCATAAAATCTATGAGATTTGATAAAAATATAGTATCCGGATGAAAATCTAAATGATAATGTAAATATCTTTTAGTTTATTTGAATTTTTTTATATATTCCAATAAATGAAATTTTTGTAATTTAGGGTATGACTTAAGGGGTAAAATCGTCTAAAAATGATTTTTCTCTTAAGCCACACTTTAAGGTAGTATGATATGATTAAGCCACACTTTAAGGTAGTATGATATGATATGATATAATAAGCCACACTTTAAGGTAGTATGATTAATAAAATTTCTCTTATTAAATTAATAGAATTCGAAATATATTTAAGTCATCATAATGCTCAACTACGTGATCGGATATAGTTTATATCCTATTTTATTTCAAATCTAAAAGTTAAAAAAATAAATAAAGAAAATTATAATATGATTTATTAGGTCACCTAATTGGTCTATGACCTAAATATTCCTCTAAGAGTTTATAAAAACATAATTAAAGATGTAAGTCTTATAAACAATGTTTTTTTTTTAGTTTTAAATATAATTTATAAAGAAGAGCATTCTAACTTATAATATGTATTTTTGGGTTCACCGCCCTTCTATTGAATCTCAATTTTATTTTATTAGACTAAATATACATTTAAATTATCATACCGGCCATACTTGAGTTAATGTTGATATTCATCTTAAAACTAAGGAAAATTGTAGTGGATGACCTATTTTAACAAAATTATTACAAAAGTAGTTAAATTTGAAAATATTTACATCCATAATTATAAATACAGTTCAATAAGGTATTTATTACAATTATTAATATAATATTTTGTATTATTAATACTTATGATTATGGTCGTTAAAAAAATTTCAAATGTGATTACATTTATAATTATTTTCTGAATTTAACTAGTTTTGTAAATTTCTCAAAAACCAATAAGTAAGGAGAGAAATAGTTTACTTATCTTTTACCAAACTCCTACTTTTGATGTAAGACAATAATAGGATATTTAACACTCTTAAGCATATGTCTGTTATCAACTTTATGTAAGATAATTTTCAAATTTGAACTCAAATGTTTGAAAATTAAAACTAATACTTTACTATAAATTTAAATATTTCACAAAAATAAGGGTAACTATAGTAATGAAGAATATGTAAGTAAATTATTGTTTTTAAAAAAAGAGATTATGGGAGTAAACCAAACTTTTATTTGTTATTATTATTAGTTCTTTTTAAATCAAAATGATGTTCTTTTTAAAAATTTATTGTCGTATGGAATTCTTTCAAAATCTATTATCAAAATGGAATTCTTTTTATTTTTTCAAATAATGCTATTTTAGTTTGGAAATTGGTCTAACAGTCAACTGCCACGGCCGTGGACCATGGTTGTTTTGTTTAGCGGTGGTTGGACGGCACCGCTTGCAAAGACGTTTCTGTTTGTTTTTTTTTTTTTTAATATTTTCTTTAAGATGTCACTAAATAAGAATAAATAAATAAAATCTCATTTTCATAATAAATTTATTTTGATGATAAAATTTAAAAAAACGTCATTTTGATTAAATAAAATAAGTCAAACATGCATAAACAATAAAAATTCACGATCAAAAGTAGTCTTGGGGAACTTTTTCTTTTTTCTTTTTTTGAGAATAAGACTAAACAACTTGTGAAGACGCCGTCGTGGATAGCATAAATTGATTTTTTCACAAAATAATTATTTTAAATTTATAAATATTTTATTCATTGTCAATAATACATTTCATTACTATTTTAAATTTAAAAATATTTTTATTCATCGTCAATAATACATTTTATTACTGTACTATAAATACTACTAACTAAATTTTTTTAAAAAAAATCATATTATTAATTATTTTTTAGATTTATCTAGTCTTATAAATTTTTCATAAATAAATTGAATGTCGTAACTAAAAGAAAATTAAATTAAATTTTCACTATTTAATGAAATGAGAATTATAAAATCATATTCGTCCCAAAAAAAAGCATTAGTGAGTAAAATAAGTAGAAGAGAGTATCTATTATATACTATAACCATGGCTTGATAATATTTTCAAAAAAATAATAATAATAACCGAGGCTTGATAAATCATAGTTCAATTATGAAACACTATTTATCTTTTATTATAGCTAAAAATAGCAGTAGTTCAACCACATTAACTATACATTTAATGATTTAATGACTGAAAGGTATAAAACTTATTATGAAATGTTCAAATCTCCTCACCATGATTAGTCTGAGAGCTAATCATAAGGTGAAAAATGGTAATGTTAAACTCATTTTATAATTTATCTACAATCAGTTGAGATTATTAAATCATCTAAACTTCAATTCAAAAACAATATTAATAATCATACCTATGACTATGGGTGCTTGGGTTGAATTAGAGATTTCTTTACACCAACCAAACTTTTGATTTGGAGTAATTTATCAACCTTTATATTAGAACAACTCAACTCATCTCATATATTTTTTTTGTTTGATTGAATTGGATTATTAGATCGTAAATGTTTCATATTTTCTCTTTAAAACTAAACTTATAGCATGTAATCCATAAATATGTGGAAAACAAATTGCATATTTTGGACCCAAATTATTTATTTATCTTGTTAGTTGAGGATTAGAATTTATCTTATTAATTAATCTACTTAATTAATCTTAATAATATATATATATATATATATATATATTATTCTTAGTTTGTTCAGGTAAAGTTAGATTAAACCGAGCTAAAAATTTGTCAACTCAAGACCGAATTCGAATCAACCCAAAAAAATATAAATTATAATCTAACTCAACACAAAGAACATTATAACTCAATTCAATCTTTATATTTGAGGTGGGTAGTCCCGATCACTTGGGTAATTATTATTTTTTTATACATTTCTACTTTTTTTTTTTTGAAAATCGGGAAACCGGAGCTTTGCTCGGATCCCTAGAGTTTGATATCGGGATAATACTCTGAAATCCTTAGCCTCAACCACTGGGCTGCTCCTTCGAGACTATACATTTTTACTTAATGAAAAATAAATTAGTGATATATTCTTAACACTAATAAACTTTTTAGAAAAATTATTGGTTATTTAAACATTTTATTGCTAAAAATAACTATCGATTGAGCTTATATTGTTAAAGGTAACTTTTTTAAAATATAAAATTGAAATAGTTTTATAGAGTTTCAAATTATATATTAAAAAAAATAAAATTGTAGTGAATAGTCTATACTCACAAAATAATTGTAGATTTAGGAAATTTTAAAAATAAATATATTATATTGTATTATTAATATATTATTATGTATTATTAATAAAACATTATATGTTATTAGTACAATATTGTGTATTAATATAGTATTATTATTAATAATACCGTATAATTATTAATATATATAACTTTGATGGCTTTTATTTTGCCCCGTATTGTAAATACTTTTTAAATTTGGTCTATTCTTAAAGAAAATCCTTTAAAATGTCTTAATTTTTTAAAAAGATTTTTTTAAAAAAAAAAGTTTTAAAAAATATTTATAAAATTTAAGAACTTGGTAAACACAAAACAAAAATGTTTTAATTTAAAAATGAGCAACCCTATGATTTAAGCATAAAGATAAAGATTATTCATGAAAGGGAGAAATCTGTTATTGAATATGTATTGAGAAAGTCCACACAAAAAAATAAAACATGAAACATGAAAAAGGGACAAAAAGAAAACATAAAAGTAAAAAGGTGAAGAAAGTGATAATTTTGTATGTCTGTTGGGAGATAATAAAGTGAAAATAAGGAGTCAGCAATGATAGCACATCAATTGCAGCTTGCAATAATAGTAGTAATTTAGGGACCAACTAAAGTCATTGGCTTTATTGTTTAATGCAATTATTCTCAACTTCCATTCAATAACTTGTACCATTTCTTTTATTTGTTTATTTATTTGGATTGAGCTTTTAGACTACCTTATTCAAACTTCATGAACATTCACTTCCGTTTTAATTTCCACTTTCCAATTCAACATCCATGTAGTTTGATCTTACTATTTTTTTTTTTTTTTTGGAGTATTTTAGAAATACTTATCACCATATGTCAAAGAATGGATCACATCCTTTTATTTTTATTTTTTTAAAAAAAATTGACTTTAATCGATGAAGAGTGAAATGCTTACGTGTAAAATTGTTTAAAAAGTAAAACGATGTGTTCCAATTTTTGACATGTGATAGGTAAGTATTGCTTTTTTTTGTATGTGTGTTTTGAGTTTGTGATTCAAAATTTAGTTTGACAGAATATACTCAAGAGAGATAAAATCTTTCTGACTCAATTTCTCTTAGTTAATCTAATTTTATTTTTTTAAAGATTGAATTGTAAACTTGGTTCCTATAATTTAGAGAGAATTGTGTATAGTTTTGAAAGTTAAACTTTTAGTTGTCATGGTTTGATAAAATTTCATAAATAATCATTACGGATCATAATTACTAACAAATTAAGTATTTGTAGTTAATTATTCATATGTCAATGAAGTGATTTTTGTATTTTGTTAATGATGTGTGTTAGATAAGCTATAAAGAATGTGTTTGAAATGGCAATTAATTTATTTTTATAAATAAACTATTTAACTCACAATTTCAACTAAATACAAAGTTCGCCACATTTGTTCATGAATGTCTACTTGTCACATACTTAATTTGTAAACGATTACGAATGACATAAATTATTTATGAAGTTTCATCAAACCACACTCCAAACCAGCTGAGGGCTTGATTCCTCACCTTAATGTTTTGATTCAAAGGCATAAACATTTGAAATATTCATTCATTTATACCTTTTCTATGAAACATAATTTAATCTTTAACAAATGTAGAAAGAGCACAACTACCTCAAAGACAAGATCAATTGCAAAGGAAGAATCCAAGAGAAGAAGATGCCTTCAATCTAAACAAAATTGACAAAATCAAAACCAATGAAGAACTAGTTGGTAAGTGCAAGAATGAATTATTATCTCCATTATGTAGCAGCAGCAAGGCAATAATGAGAGATATTGTAGAAGGAGTTTCCAAAGACATTGCTTGGGGTCAAAAGAGGGAAGTGGAAAGAATAGTATTGGCTTTACAACATCAAATTTTTGCTGACTTGATTGAAGAGCTAGTTAAAGATTCAATTTTTAGCTATTCATTTAGTTATAGTTCTTTACCATTTGAAGCTTGCAAAAGAAGACTTTGTTTCTAGCTAGCTTTTTTTTTTCTCTATAGTGAAATTAGCATATACTTGATTATTTGATCAAAAGTATATTAGTTTATCAATCAGGTTTATTAACCATTTGATTTGATTCCCAAAAAGTTCATTAATTTATAGATCTTTTTTTAGTTCAACCATTAGAGATTGGGAGATTCGTTCACACTAATGTCGTTGAGTGATTGCTCTTATATTAGCCTTTTATACTTTATAGATATTACTTAATTATATTAGTTTTTTTTTATTTAATGATTATTTATATAGTGTATCTATAATTTTTATCACCTAAAATGTAGAAGAATTTAAATGTATATATATATATACACCAAAAACAATTCTACTTGCCCATTTCCATTATCATATTAAAGAAACGTTTGGAGCAAGGTGAATGAAGTCCAACTACAACTTGCAAACAACCTGCCCACCTAGTTGGCAAACCGTCGTAGGTGCCTAATAAATTTGACCAATGTTTTGAGCCAAATATCAATTTTTGGGTTCGAATGGGTGACCGTAGAATTAAAATGGATTAACACCAAATAAGATTCTGAGAATTAGATTATGAGAATTAAGTAAAGGGAAATTTAAACTTCATAACCTCCTTAATGCCAGAAGAGGAAATTTTACAATTGGGTCGATGTGAGACAAAGACATTGAAATTTTAATTTTATTAAAAAAAAATTGAATTAAAAAAAAATGATGTGTGGGACAAAGACAATTAAAATTTTAACTTAAAAAAGTAAACTACACGAGTGGGATCCAAACACACTATTCCATTGTAATCGATGTTAAAACAGTGTACCATTTGAACTCTAATATATAGTCTGTATACAATTGTTTTAATTATGGATATATAAGGTCTTATTTGATAACCATTTATTTTATTTTATTTTATTTTATTTGAAATTTAAACCTATTTTTACTTCAATTCTTTATCATATATTCAATCTTTTTTACAATTTATCCATCTTTTTTTAAAAAAGTATGTGAATGTTACCCAAATTTCAAAAATAAAAATAAACTTTTGTAAATTACTTTTTTTTTTCAAATTTTTATTTGATTTATAAAAATATAGACAAGTTGTGGCATCCAAGTAAGAAAAACATACCATAAGTAAGTATGGTTGACTTAATTTCAAAATTAAAAATTGAAAACAAAATGATTATCAAACGTGATCTAATAAATTTGATTTCTTTAATTGGAAGAAAGTTGAAATGTATTTTCAATAGTTTTAAAAACTGTAATTTAGTCGAATTTAATCGTTGTATTTTGAGTGTTTTTCGATTTATTTGTAAATTTTTAAATGACCATTTTTGCAACACCCACGTCCTTCATGGAAACTCACTTAGGAGGGAATCAAAACACTTGTAAGAGTAAAACTCCCCTACACACATACGTAGGGGAGCCCTACATTTTACCCATGTGGCACCATTAAGTGCCACAAAAGTTTTTTTCATAAATAAAAGTATTAAAAAGGAATGAAGTTTTTGTGGCTTTTAAAGGTTCATATAGCATATGAGCCAAGTGGATACTCACTTACGAGCACCTGTAACATAGGAAATTTAACAACCACACATTCAGCATAAATAATTCAACCAAAATGTATTACAACACATTGGCAGATCATAAATTAATCATCAAACTTGGCAAAACAATTAATCTTTCTTAAAAACACCTTCCGCACCTGTAATTATCTATCCACCTCTAGGAAATGTATCATCTCCATTACCACGCTCACTTCGTCCCTCCCCTTAGTCGAGGTATCTCTCTTGCATTTTTGTCCTATTGAAGCAGCCTCCAACCTCAACCTTACAAACGTTTGTCCATTATAGGTAAAGTAACCCAACTACATTCACCCACACATTTATAAAGGTACCTTAAACTCATATCACAAATCTCGATGTATTCCAATCTCGTCTATAGCCTAATCCCTCCTAAATATTAATTCCACCATTCCAGTGACTTTAAAATAAACCTTATATATTTATCTCAGTATTCAATATAGCATCACTTTGTTTCTCACACTTCAACAACACCAAATTTGTATCACAAGTCAAAGACCCAACTCTTTTTCTACTGTATCCCAATCCGCCCATCCTGCCAGAGGGCGACACCACTTGCTAATTAACTATTCCCTTTTCATCTTCATTTGATTTAGAATAAAACCTATTGCTTCTCCACAATATGTTCTCCACCTGCAAGCACATTAATATAAATTTTATCCATGCGAACATCACATCACATCACATCCCTCATCAAGACATAGTAATAGCTCAACATAACCGCTCTTCTAGTCTAATAAACTTCCAATGCACGCTCTTGAGAGATCAACTAACCATAAAATACATAAACACTCTACAACCACACACAATTTCGTAATAGATCTCCCTTACCTGCTGTTGAGATCTAAGAAGCACGGACACGGACACGACACGACACGGATACGTAGACACGCCATTATTTAAAAATGTACGATTACGGATACGTCGAGAACACGTGATTTATTATTCATTTTTATAATATACTATTAAAAGATGAAATCCAAAATATTTTAGTTAGTTGTAAGCCTACCCATAACAATTTCTAAATATTTAGTTTTTATCTCATTTTCCTTCCTTCCATTCTATTTTCTCTCTTTCTTTCCTTTTTCCATTTTAGTGCATCTACCTTCGATAGACATCGTCGTCGACAGCCTCCACCAATAATTCTCGTTGTCATGTCATCCGTCATTGAAAACAAATAAGTCTTAATTGAGGTGTCCATGAAGTGTCCATGGTGTGTCTATAAAGTATCCGAAATTGAAAATAATAATAATAAAAGAGGACATGGAATTTTGAGTGTCAGACACGTGTCCGACGAGTGTCTGGAAGTATCCGTGTCAGACACGAGTACGACATGGATACTTTGTCAAAATAGAAGTGTATGTACTTCCTAGGCTGAGATGTTTCTCCACGGTGTAAGTCGTACCCGCTTACTCTCGTGCTTCGTGATCACACATAAGGGGTATTACTAATTGGATTCCACACTAACGGTTTAGTCAACAAACCTTATCTTATACATAACATCAAATTTTATGAATTTTAGTTAGCCTCCATTGGCAAATCGAACTCCAATCAACTCTCTATTACCGATCAACAATTTTCTTACTCTAACAACGATTTTCTCACCTTTCCTTGACGGTCGACTCCATTGAGCCTCATATTCATCTTCATTTTCGTCGCATTGTACACAAATAAGCTTCAATTTTGAGATCTCAAACAACCTCCACGAGCTCGTTCATGCCGATTCCACGCATTTTTCCTTTGCAATTTCTGTCAAACATCAGCCAAGAATGAATCCCATTTAGCCCTAACTCTATCGCGACTTCAGCCCCCATTCGTATCTATCGTTTCTTTTTTTTCCATTCCTCAACAAGCTTACACGTGGTTTTCTTTTTGGGCCAGCTAGAAACCTTGGGCTTTATCTTCTTTTTTTATAAATTAAACTCAAAACCCACACTACAATAACATCTTTAAATCAAAATACATACATAAAATATACATACAAATATGGGTTTCACAATTTTAAATTTAATAATTAATTATTTTAATACAAGAAATAATATAGAATATACTTTTCTTTTTTTTTTGAAAATAGAATATACATATTTTTAAAATTAAATCTAAACCAACATATGTTATTTTGGTTTGCACTATTAAATTTTCTCTTCCATCCAAGCTATTTCCGCCCATAGCAATAATGAACCATCACTACTACGATTTTGGCTTTCTATGACAATTTTTAATTGTCATAGTTGACTTATCATGACAATTATCTCAAAATTATGTTATGTCATAATATCTCATATCATGGTAAGTCTTCTATGACATATAAAAAAAATGTCATAAATATTTTTTCACGACAATTAAAAATTGTCATGAATCAATGAAAAATAGAGTTTATGATATCAATTTATGACATTTTATAATTGTCATAAATAATGTTATTTTTGCAATTTTAACTTTTTTTACCATGATAATTTTAGAATGTCATAAAATAGAGTTATTTTTCCAAATAAAATTTAATCATAAACTGTCATGAATCATATTTCATGACAGTTATAATCGTCATAATTTTTATTTCTTGATAGTTTTAAATTGTCAAATATTAGATATTATGATAATTTAAATTTGTCATAAAAGGTATACCATGACAGTTTTTAAATTCTAAAATTGGATATATTTCATTAATTTATTCATTTTATTCATGTTAGTTACAATTAAACCAATAATTCAAAAACAACATTTAAACTCGTCAATAATTGTGCATTTAATAAATAATGTCACAATCCACTTAAATGTCAAATAGATTTCATTCATCACAATACAAATAAAATCCTAACAAGTTCTTTACAAAGTAGTTTATATAAAAGTTGTAAGTGAAATTACACTTAATGTTTCATAAAGCCTAGAACGAAAATCAAATACTTTGGCAACTTGTACGATAACTCACAACTTCGATCATTACCTTGAATAAAATACCTACACAATATAATTATAAAACTTTAAGTAAATAAAAACAAAATGTTACCAAATATATTATTATGTAAATTTCCCAATATAAATACAAAGTCACTAAGAGTATACTCAAATAGAGAAGACTATAAACTAACACTAAACATGTACAAGACCATGGTCGATGAAATTATTGAAGACCAAAATTAATAGTATCAAAACTTCAAGATACAAGACCATGGTCGATGAAAGTCTAAAAACAAAAAAAGTCACGAACCCCTAATAATTACCTCAATCTTCATTATAGGTTATCATACATGCAAGATAGCCGCATAAACACTATTTAAAGTATGAGTGAGACATTATTTTAGAAGTAGGAAATTAAACTTACTTGATACGTTGTTGCGGGTGTTAACACCTCCCAAAAAATCCATTACTTCATAGAGTTCATTGTATCAACCTACAAAAAAAAAAGAATTATAAGTTTCTCAACCTTGCTAAATATGAAATCATGGAGTAACAACTAGATCATAGAAAATAATACGTGTAAACAAAAGAAAATACAATTATACAATGACATAATTGACTTGTACCATATTTTCTTTTTTCAGTTGAACTCCTATAAAAATCATAGGCATGCACAATTCAGAATACATATTCTAACTAGCTCAAAAAATTTAGATAAAAGGAACACATTCATGCGTCATGAAGTATAGACAAACCGTCAAGTCATCATTGTATGAAAATTAATAACTCCAAGTAGTAATCATTGGCTACATAAGCATTTGCACTCCATCAACTGGACCTAAAACATACACTAGTAGAAATTCCACTATAGATGGCGGGCATTGCCCGCCATCAATGCCCCTGTCATCGTAACGTTTCGGTGGCGGGCAGGGAAAAGATGGCGGGCACGCCCGCCACCAATATGGACCAATACAAAGGCGGGCATTCATGCCCGCCATTAATACTGTTTTATGGCGGGATTTTATGCCCGCCACCTTTAATTTTTTTTAAAAAAAAAAAACCCCAACAAATCATCGGGTCTCGGGTTGTTTTTAAAAAATGGTCAATTATCGGGAATTTGATGGTCAATCATCGAGTGCCAGCCATTAAAAGACATTATATTTATAAAAAAAAAAAACAAAAAGATCAGAAAAATGCAGAGCCCGCCATTAAAAGACACTATAGCTATAATTTATTAAAAATGATATATATTGCGCCAGCCATTAAAAGTTATTATACTTTATAAAAAAAAAAGAATATAGAAATGATCAATTCTAGACTTTCTAATAACTATCCAATCCCCTATTAAACTCTAGTTTTTAACGAAATCAATCACCCACACACTAATTTATATGGAATTCTAACTTCTAAACATATATGCATGTGTTCGTAACACAATAATAGATATGCACACGAAATTTCGGCAGCATGACGGGGCAATAATGCGATCCCAAAAAATTTCACCTGTTATATAACAAAACTCTCCACCTGTATATGAACATAATAAAAAATTCAGTACTCACCAAATGAGACTTTTGTCCTTCCAGAATCTATTAACATGCATCTAGCTATTCAATTAACATTTAAACTACAACTAATTCATTCCTTCATACATAAACACTAATTTTGTATTATATGTCTACCTATGTACTCTGCCCATTCAACTCGTACCTCATCAATATCCGCTTGAGTGAATGTATTTGGGCCAGTCTTGAACTATAAAGTATTAAGACATAAATAAAAACACCAAATTAGTATATGTTCTATATGATGCTATTTAACATGTAAATAAAACTTACAAGTCTCAATACGTGCGTGGATGTGTTGTATATCATCTTCCATATGAATATTTGGACGTAGAATCCACATACTATTGATCCAATTTGTTGAGGGCACTAGGGGAAAAAATAGTTACATATACTTAGTAAACGATAATTGATCAGCATCACAAAAAAAAGATTATAAACAAACGAATTTGATTTAACTTTACCTTCACCCATTTCCAATATAATTGTTTCGGCCTCAAATTGTGTCTTAAATGCCAAACTCGGTAAGCACTATATTAATAATTCTAAACATTAGGATGATTAAATATACACCGTATGTTCCGCAAGAATGATGACGAAGTTATGATTTTGTATAAACTCTCATGGACCGGATTTTCGCCCAACGAGTTAAAAATGTACACCGTATGTTCCGCAAGAATGATGACGACCAAAATCCAATGGTGTTTATAGAAATTAATTAACCAATATTGAGTTTGATATAAACATAATCATAAGTATTAAAAATCCAAAATGTAGAACACATACCCAGTATTGAAGGGCAAAAATATTCGCTGATTCATATCAACCAACGTGTTAAACTTATCAACTACATGTTCAACTCGTTCTTCTAGATTTTGTTTCGCCGAAACCATTGCACAATCGCCACCGTCTACTAGTATGTAGTTAGCCAGTATCTCTTTATCACAAATTTCTCATATGTAACTGAAATAAAATATGGAAACGTTATTAAAGTGGTATGCGAATATAATATTTGAGGAAGAAAACGGTTTACTTACCCGATGTAACAAAGTATGGAAGTATATCCAATTTCTTCCATATTACAATATTCCAAAATCTCGTCTTGTGCAATATAACAATCGGGAAGAAAACCGGTTATGGTAAGTGGGATACGTACTAGTCCACCAACACCCAGTTGATCTCTAGCGTAGTTACGTACTAGCTTGATCATAATTGGAATGGTCGTGTTTGATTGATGGGATTGCGAATCTGAAACTGTCTTCTTACTAGTAGCTGATATAGACTTCTTAGTAGTCATTTTTTTGGGTTTAGATGGCTGACAATAAACATTTTCGATTATTAGTAAAATAAATGTGTTACATATTACATTATTATAATGTATGATTATATATACCTCCGTTGTTGCAGTATGTGTCTTATAAAAGATTTTGGTCATGGCACGAAAGTGTTTCAAGCTTGTCTGAGGTATTGCATCTCCTCGTTTAAAGGGATGAGCAAGTATAGGTCCTCGTTGCCTTCAAGTATCAAATCGATCATGACAAGCGCATTGAATTTCCCCAAAGGCATACCATGTATCCTATCAGATAAGTCGCTCGATTCATACAATGTACCAATGGCAACAATGTCACCTCCATGTTCAACGGCTAGTTTACATGTCGTACCCTTTAAAAAAAGAAAAACAAATCATAATTAAACTACAATGATTCAACTATATTATTAAAGTTCAATAATATAATACTTACTCCTCCGAAATCAACTGGGACATCATTAGGATGATCAATTTGTTCTTCAACGATGTCGACCCCTTGAAGAATTTGATTTTCTTCCCTTATGCCATCTCTTTTGCTTCCATCACACAGAGAGTTAAATCGTTGAGAGAAATCTACTTGAGGGTCTGGTTGAGTTGGTCATTCACCCATCTTTGACTTCGGATGAGATATCTTAAAGAAAACTGAATGAGTTACAAATCGACCAGCTTCCTTTAGGCGCCCACGATGTTCCGGCGTTCCCAATGCTTCAGCCAAAATATCTAGACCTTCATTTGTACGTTCCAAGTTATCCTGTTGAAAAAATATTTTAGATTCACATTTAAAGAGTTGAACCCAAACAGTATACAAAAGAAATGAAACAACAACTTACAATTTTTTCGACCATTTCAATTGTGTCTTCATCAACGTACTCTTTATTCTTTCCCTTTCGAGCTGCTTTCCATAATTCAGCATGACCTGAGGGATTACTTTTGATATCTATATGCTACAATTAAAATTAACAGCACATGAGATTTAGTAAAATAGAAAATACATGATAAGAAACATAAATTCTTAGGGTAGATAGTTTCTTACTAGTTCATGACAGAGTTGAGCATATCCCTTTCGAGTCGTACGATGATGATACTTTTGTTTAGCTTGCAATGTTTTTTTCTCGTCACTTTCTTTTTGTATAACATATAATTATATGAATATATTGAAGGTTATAGACATTACACTCATAAAAAATAGTTACCTTGAAGTGTTCTGACAATCTAATGTCTACAAACTAATCCCATTGCTTTTGTGTGATCGCAGTGTATTTAACAAGTGGTGTTCTTAATCTCTCAGGTTGGTCTAGAAATGGTTGAACGTACTTCTTGTTTAGATTGTATCTAAACGTTCGGAACTCTGTCGACATACACATCATGACATTATGTTTAGACATAAGATCAACTTGAAACGTCATCTGCTAACAATAGAATAAGTTAGATTAATAATTTAGTATTGAAATACATAATGAAATTTAGATGATATGTAGTTACCTCTATAGAATCCCAGATCAACTCTTTTAGTGCATCAGGAACAGCATACCAATCTTCATATGTGATAGGTATTTGGGCCCTAACACACATACCAATATAACTACGCAACTTGGTATAAGACTCACCGATATCTTGGCCCATTGAGTTGTATTGTACAGTGCGACGCTCTCCTGTCATCCGGTCTTGAGCAAGCTCGCGTAATTCTGTAACTCCTCTGGTATTTCGGTTTCGAGAAGTTCGTCTAGCATTGGGAACATCATCGGCATGATCGCTATCCAACTGAGACATAATGTAAACCTGGATAAGAAAGAATTTATGTTAATTACAAATAGAAAAGATTGTATACATAATATGAATTAAATAATCACAAAAATAATAGAACAAACCTATTTATTAATCCATATACCATCACAATCAGTTCTAATATAGGTGTCTGAGTCATCATCAACAATATTAGGTAGGGATTCTATGATTCCATACCCACAATCTTGGCCAATATCAACTTCATCATGATCGTGTTCTACAGCTATTCTCTGTGAAGGCATTAGCACCACTGACCAATGAGGGTTAATTGGATCTTTTATGTAGAATACTTGTTTGGCTTGAGTGGCTAAAATGAAGGAGTCGGATTTATGTCTAATGCGATTAAGGTCTATGGTCGTAAATCTCATGTCGTCTACTTTAATTCCACCATTGTTTTCAACTCAATCACATTTGAATAAGACGACTTGAAAACTATTGTAATCAAGCTCCCAAATTTCTTGTACTATGCCATAAAAGGTCATGTCTGACATGATTGGATTTTTGTCTTTCGAACTAGAAATTTGCATAGTTTGAGCTGTTATCATAACTCGACTGTTTTGCACACTTCTAAGATCATCGCGTTTTTTGTTTGATATTGAATACCATTAACCATATAACTTTCATAAGTGGTAACTTCTGAACGAGGTCCATGTGATATCCACCTTAATGTAGATGATATAGAATGTATTCGAACTCCTATAGCCAACCCAACACGTTCACGCAACCAACTGCTAAAGGTACGATTATGTTCATCTTGAAGCCATTTTTTATTTTTAGACTTAGTAGGATTCAATTTAGACAACATTTCCATGTGTTGATCTATATATGGAAGCACTTCATCTACATTATGAAGTATATACATATGTGCTTGATCAATCATATCTTTAGTTGATGTTTTATAATTGGAGGCAGATAATGGTCGATCGATATTTTAATCTATCATTTTGTTCGAAGTTCGCAACCCTACTGATTCAACTCCTTGTAAGAATTCAGAACAAAACTCTATCGACTCTTCCAATATATAATTTTCTCCAATGCATCCCTCTGGACGATTTCTATTTTGAACATAACCTTTCAAAACTTTCATATACCTTTCAAATGGATACATCCACCTCAAATAAACTGGTCCACAAAATTCAATCTCTCTTACAATATGCACCAAAAGGTAAACCATGATTGTGAAAAATGCTGGTGGAAAGTACTTTTCTAATAGGCATAAAGTGATCACTACATCATCCTGCAATCCCTTCAACTTAGATGAATCGATCGACTTACTACATATAGCTTTGAAAAAGAAACATAGTCGAATGATCGCATATCTAACGTGTTTAGGCAAAACACCCCGAATTGCTACAGGTAGCAATTGTTGCATCAAAACGTGATGGTCATGCGATTTAAGCCTGTAAAGTTTCAAATCAGTAAGCGAAACTAATTTACTTACATTGGATGAATAACCTTCATGCACTTTAAGTTCAGATAAGCTTTTACACACACTCATCTTCTCTTTTCTCGATAGTGTGTAACATGTTGGAGGCAGGAATGTCTTTTTATCTCCATTCTTAATTGGGGCTAACTCAGGTCTTAATTTAGCCAAGTTTTCGCGAGGTTTTATTCCATCTTTTTTTTTTCCAGGAATATCAAGTAGAGTTCCGATAATATTCGAACAAACGTTTTTCTCAATGTGCATGACATCTAAACAATGTCGCAAATGAAAATGCTTCCAATACTCCAATTCGAAAAAGATCGATTTCTTCTTCCAATAAGATTATGTAGGTTGTTGTCCTTTGCCATACGTAAATTGAAAATTATTCAATTGTGCAAGAATCTCTTCACCACTTAGAGGTTCAGGGGGTATTCCATATTCTTGTTCTCCATTAAATACTTTTTTCTGTCTTCTAAATGAGTGCTCGATTGGTAAATATTTTCAATGTCCGAGATACACATTCTTTTTTCCGCTAGGTAAATAAATTGATGATGTTTTGTCTCCACAAATAAAACATGTTTTATAACCTTTTGTAGTACACCCACATAGGTTACCATATGTTGGAAAATCATTAATGGTCCACAACAAAATAACTTTGAGCGTGCAGTGTTCTTGCCGATGGGCATCAAAACATTGAATGCCCGTGTTCCATAACATCTTCAGATCGTCGACTAACGGAGCTAAATAAACATCTATGTCATTTCCAGGTTGTTTGGGTCCTGAGATTAATGAATTTAACTGTAACGGCCCAGAAATTTCATCCCGGTCTTCCCGGGAGGCCCAGGGGCATTTTGGTAATTTTGGGTCGGGCCGACAGGGCCGGTTTTGAAATTGAAACTTGCCGGAATAATTATGATTCAATTTGAATAGGATCGGGATTTTATGAGGAATTAAATAGCGCGTCGAGTGAGATTCGAACCAGGGACGTGTCGCGTGCTAGGCAAGGGGCGCTGCCAGCCGAGCCACTGGGAGTGTTTGTTAATCTACGCGCGCGATTTGGTATATATGCCGTGCGCAGTGGGATTTTCATATAAAAGCAGAGCTCGCCCGATGCTTCTTCTTCCTCGCGATTTCTCCCTCGTTTCTCCTTCGACCGACTGGCGATCTCCGGCGATTTCTGCCTTCCCCAGCTCCGAATCGATCGTGGTTGTCTTCCCCAGCTCCGAGGTCGATCCTTTTCCGGGCTGAAGGTAAATTTTCCTTACTTTCTTCTTCTCTTCTTCGTTCCGAGCCCCTTCTTAGGGCTTCGTTTCACGCCATGGTGAAGTGATTTTCTGGGTGGTTTGTGTGCAGCTAGTGTAGGGAAGTTCTCCAACGAAGAATCACTCGTCGAATCCCCGTGGATCGTTCGATTTTGGGTTGTCTCATTCGCCCCTGTTTCGTGCTCTGTTGCTGCGTAGTGCCGCCGAGTCTCGCCGCACACCGCGCGCGCGCCCTCGCGCGCCTGCTGCGCTCGCTTCGCAGCTCGCGAGCGCCAGCAGCCGTGTCGCGCGCGCTGTCACCGAGCCGTGCCGCCGAGCCGTGTAGCCAAGCCGCGCCCCAGCGCCGTGTCGCATGTTCTGCTGCCGAGCCGAGCCGCCAAGCCGAGCCGAGCCGAATTATTTTATTTTATTTTATTTTATTTTATTTAGATATTGTGTGTAATTGTGTTGTGCTTGTTAGGTTCCCGGTAGCTAGTTCGGGTTCGTTCGTAGCCTAGGTTTCCGTGTATTCATCCCCGACCAAGGTAAGGATTTCTTACCGGAGTTGTGTGGACCCTGCGATATTATATGTGATTGCTGATTGACTGCTTGTTTGTGTTTATTGACATGTGTAGATAGGTAATCTATTCTGAATTCCCGATTAGCATGATTTTCCTGGTTTAATTCTCATGTTAATCCATGCTAGGTTGCTCCTCTCAAGCATGCTTGTGTCTGTTCCTTGCTTCGTAGTATCATGCTAGGCTCGTTGTATTCTTATTGAGCACGTATTGGATTTTATGGAATTGTTTGTTGTTTGCTAGGGCAGGTTAGAATTGCAGGTAGATAGCATCATCCGGGCCTGATGCATAAAGAACCTTGCATCCATGGCAGGGACGTCGAGCAAGTCATTCCGTCCCTAGACCCCGTGAGGGATTAGCTAACCCGAGCCGTAGGCCCTGCAATCTTGGGTGAGGGTGGCACTTGTTAATGCCCCAACGGTTGGGATGATGACTTGGCATTGCCTCGTCCCCGGCAGCCGGCATGTCCTCGGCATGTTTGGCAAGAGCCCCGATTGCCACTGTTAAGGCAAGGACGGCTTCACGGTGTAAGCCTACCACGACCGTTCCTTGGCACCGGTGCGGTGGTCTGCCGACATAGTTTACGTGTCCGTGTCTCACACCCTATGTCGGTGACACCGATCCAAAGATTTAGTTAGGCGTGGTGATTGGATATGGGCGACTTGCCTCGCACTCCGGCAACCCCCATAGTCTGCCAGAGCACACGGTCCATGCTTACGCTCATTCTGGCGCGATGGAGAGCTCCTCGGGATTGTGAGCGGTGTACCTTTCGCGTCGACAGAGAGAGCGCCGAGGCCGGGACTCGTTTCTCATATAGGGCGACTTATATATTGGACTGCGTGATGATATTATTTCCGGACTATGACCCTAGTTGGCATCCGAGGCCCAAGTATGGGCTAAGCTATGTGCTCTATTCTGTGTTTATATTCATAGCTTGCATACGCTCATCGAGATGACCATGTATATCGTATTGTACACCGGTTGGGGATTCTTACTGAGTAATTCGTTACTCACCCTTATTCTGTGGTTTTCCACAGGTAATCGTGGTGCTCGACAGGATGCCTGAAGGAGGAGCTGTGATCATGAGGCCCAGTCTTCCAACTCTGATTTTTGTATTATGACTCTCGTGTGTTTTGTTTTCCCGAATGCATGTAGTCAGACACGGAGCCCTAGGATGTTTGTAAATATTTGTGGATTCCAGCATTTTGTATCTGAACAGGTTTTGAATGGCTTTTAGTAAATCTCTGATCAGAGTAAACTTTGGAAATGTATTTATTTTGGAACAAGTGCTTGGAAACAGGGACAGGTTCCAGGGAAATTGTCTAGTTTTTAAAGGAGTTATTTTGAATGTTTTTGTTTTAATTGGAATCCCAAATCATGTCTGTTTAAATGTCCTTTACTTTGAATGCATGCATTGGGATAAGGGCCCATTTAGTGCCCCATTCGGGTCGGTCCCTTACAGTTGGTATCAGAGCTCAGAGTCATAAATTCTGTAGTATGACCTATTGTTGTAGGTCGCTTTCTCATGATCACTAGCACTCCGACAGTCATCAGGTACGCCTAAGTTTACATTTTGTTATTGACAAAGAGGGTTAAGAATTTACAATACCTGTCATCTAGTGTATGCCTTGTGTAGTGTTGTGGAGCGGAGACGAGCAGGTTCTGACTCGTTATTGGTTTTGGGTGTAGATCGCCAGCATGCCAGTTACCCGCGCCGGAAGAGGACGCCCGAGAGGAGGCCGAGGTGTCAGGATCGGATCTGACACCACAGGGACATCGTCCCAAGCTGAGACTGATAGCATTCCGCCTGTAGCTCCCCCTGTTGAGCCCAGAGTAGACATTGAGGCGACTGTGCGCCGTGAGACTGCTCCTAGAGCAGAATTTGCTAATTCTATGAGGTCTATGGTGGTCGACTTGTTGATTGGCCAGAGGGCAGAGACCCAGGCCTTGTTGGCAGCACAGCGGGAAGAGTCCCGAGCTCAGATCGAGCGGTGACTTCGTTTGGTTCAAAGAGAGGCGATAGCACCCCTAGCTCGCAGAAGCTTGAGCTTTGAGGCAGAAGTGGCGGAAGGTGCCGATGAACTGGGTAAATGGTTGAAGGATTTCGTAAAATGGAACCCTGATAAGTTTGACGCCACAGGTGATGCTTTAGCAGCAGCCAGATGGATTGCCCATTTGGAGTACACCTTCCTGATTATGGTGTGCCCCGATGTGCAGAGGCCGAGGTGTGCAGCCCACGTGTTAGGGGGCGTAGCTAGATGGTGGTGGGAGTCCACCCTGAGTGAGAGACCAGCTGGGTCTCCACCTGCTACCTGGGAGTTCTTCAAGACAGAATTTAAAGTCAAGTACATTAGCGATGAGGCTCAAGAGAAGATGGTAGCGCTTTTTCGAGAATCTGCAGCAGGTTACGATTCTATAGAGAGTACGAGAGGAAGTTTTTTGAGTATGGCTATTTTGCTCGCATGCGGTGATAGCAAACCCCGAGTTGAAAATTCGGAAGTTCATTTTAGTCCGAGGCGGTGTGTCTCAGATGATGTCGGCTCGGCCCCTACCACTTATGTTAAAACATTCACCGCCACTATTTACAATGGAAAGTATCTGTTGAGCGGGGTGGCGCCGCCCGGCAGCAGCGTCTGTCCCATCCGTAGTGGGACGAAGAGGAGGTTCGAGTTCGAGGAGGCGGCGTGCCGCCAAGGGCGATTCCTAACCGGGATCGCCAGAGATTCTCGCCCGATTCCAACCTCGCAAAGCAGAGCGGTCCCAGCGCGATTCCCGCTGTGTCACTTATGGAAGAGTTCACTTCGGAGCTTGTCAGACCGGGCCCAGGCGGTGTTTCCGATGTGGAAAGGAGAGGCATATGATTTGTTCTTGTGATCGGCCCGGCTATGGCGATTCACTGTCTTGGCAGCAGCAGCAGGTAGGGTGTTCGCTACAAACCGTCGGGAGGGTGAGCGTGCGAGATGCCGTGATGGCGTGTACGCTTCTTGTTTTGGATCATTGTGCATTTGTCTTGTTTGACTCTGGTTCCACGCACTCTTCGTTTGTATCTCTGTATTGTTTCTTTGAGCATGCTAGGTTGAGATTAGAGCCTCTAGGTTTTGAATTGTCTGTTGCAACTCCTTCGGGAGTTAATATGTTAGCAAAAGATAAGGTTAAGGATGGCCGGATCGAGATATCCGGGGAATTACTGGTAGCTACGCTCATGGTTCTACCCATGAGTGGTTTCGATGTGATTCTTGGTATGGAGTGGTTAGCCGCTAACCACGCATTGATTGACTGCCACCGGAAGGAAGTAGTGTTCAAAGCCGCGGGTGGGCCCGTGCCTTCAAGTTTCGTGGAGTTCAGGGTGGATTTTGCCCGCCGATGGTGTCAGCTGTGAAAGCCCGTCATTTGCTAGCTCATGGAGCTTGGGGCTACCTAGCCAAATTGTCCGGAGAGAGTCGTCCCTCACTGACTATTGATCAAGTGCCGGTTGTGCGAGAGTTTGCTGATGTGTTTCCTGAGGAGTTACCGGGGTTGCCCCCGAAGAGAGAGGTTGACTTCACAATTGAGCTCGAGCCAGGGACCCTCCCTATCTCGAAGGTTCCGTATCGTATGGCGCCAGCCGAGCTAAAGGAACTGTAGGTTCAGCTGTAGGAGATGTTAGATCGAGGATTCATTCGTCCGAGTGTGTCCCCGTGGGGAGCGCCAGTGTTGTTTGTGAAGAAAAAGGATGGCTCGATGCGCCTATGCATTGACTATCGTGAGATTAATAAGGTGACAGTGAAGAATAAGTATCCGTTGCCCCGTATCGATGATTTGTTCGATCAACTTCAGGGAGCTTCTGTGTTCTCCAAGATAGATTTGAGATCCGGGTATCATCAGTTGCGGATTAGGGACGCCGACATTCCTAAGACAGCGTTCAGGTCTAGATATGGGCACTACGAGTTTGGGGTCATGTCGTTTGGATTGACTAATGCACCAGCAGCGTTCATGGACATGATGGATAGGGTGTTCAAAGCATTTTTGGACAGCTTCGTCATCGTGTTCATTGACGATATTCTGATCTATTCGCGGACCAGGGAGGATCATGCAGGACATTTGAGACAAGTGTTGACAGCCTTGAGGGAAAACCAGCTTTATGCGAAATTTTCCAAATGTGAGTTCTGGTTGGAACAAGTGGCCTTCTTAGGTCACGTAGTCTCGAGAGATGGTATAGCTGTGGATCCTGCAAAGATTGAGGCCGTGAGTTCGTGGGCCAGGCCGACTTCAGTTACCGAGATACGCAGCTTTCTGGGCCTGGCAGGTTACTACCGTCGGTTTGTTAAGGACTTTTCCGCCATAGCCTCGCCCCTCACTCGTCTGACGAGGAAGGGTGTCGAGTTTGTTTGGGACGGTAGGTGTGATGAGAGTTTTGCCCGGCTCAAGCGTGATTTGACTTCGGCACTGATGTTGGCGATCCGAGGGGACAGGTGGTTTCGTGGTTTCTGGCCGATGCTTCCAAGTTCGGGTTGGGTTGTGTGTTGATGCAAAGACGGGAAGGTCATTGCTTATGCTTCCCGTCATTTGAAGCCATATGAGCGAGAACTATCCGACTCATGATATGGAGTTGGCGGTAGTGGTGTTTGCTTTGAAGATTTGGAGGCACTACCTGTATGGTGAGCGGATCCAGATGTTTACCGATCACCAGAGCCTCAAGTATCTGTTTACTCAGAAGGAGTTGAATATGAGACAACGGAGATGGTTAGAGTTAGTGAAAGATTATGACTGCGAGATTCTGTACCATCCTGGTAAAGCCAATGTTGTAGCCGATGCTCGAGTAGGAAGGCGTCGCACTCCGCGGTGTTGTTGAGCTCCCGGCCCAGTTACGGAGAGAGTTCGAGCGGGTGAGATTGTAGTGTTGTTAGGTGAGGTTATTGCCGAGTGGCTCGATTCACGATCCGACCATCGATTAAACAATGGATTATTGATAGTCGGTGAGTGACCCCGCACTTAAAAGATTATTTGACAAAGTTAGTGCTGATGGAGATTTTGATTTTGTGTATTCACCAGACAGTGGGCTGACGTACAGAGACCGTTTGTGTGTTCCGGATGTCGCAGGATTGCTAGCAGAGTTGCTCTCAGAGGCCCACGATTCTCGTTTGCTTGGCACCCCGGGGTACCAAGATGTATCAGATCTTAAGCGAGACATTCGGTGGATGGGTATGAAAAGAGATGTTGCGGAGTTTGTCGATCGATGTCTCACTTGTCGCCAAGTGAAGGCACCCAGGCAGACCCGGCCGGTTTGTTTGCGGCCGGTGAGTGTACCTCGGTGGAAATGGGAAGAGATCTCCATGGACTTTATTTTCGCTTGCCGAGGACTCGAGGAAGTTCTCTCGATTTGGGTGATAGTCGATCGATTGACTAAGCGCGCACACTTCATTCCCGGTAGAGACACTTATACCGTGGAACAATGGGCGCAGTTGTTTTTGGAGCAGATCATTTGCTATCACGGTGTGCCTGTGAGGATCGTATCTGACCGTGATTCAAGGTTCACTTCTCATTTCGAGAGCGCCCGAGAAGGGTTTAAATCGAGTGCGGCTTCAAGATAGCTTTTCACCCTCGCACCGATGGATGCATCGAGAGGGTGAACAGATTCTCAAGATATGTTGAGGGCTTGTGTGTGTTGATTTCCGGCGATTGGGACCGAGATTCAGATTCGATGGAGTTTGCATATAACAACAGTTATCAGTCGATGATTCAGATGGCTCCATTCGAGGCTTTGTATGGCAAGCGTTGCCGATCTCCTGTGTTCTGGGAAGAAGTTGGTGATAGGCAGGTTTTGGGACCCGAGTTACTGCACTTGACCAATGGTGCCGTGCAGAAGATTAGAGCCCGTATGTTGACAGCTCAGAGCAGACAGAAGAGTTATGCCGATGTTCGGCGTCGGGATTTGGAGTTTGAGGTTGGTCAACATGTTTTCTTGAAGGTCGCACCGATGCGAGGTGATTTGAGGTTTGGCAAGCGTGGAAAGCTGAGTCCCCGTTTTGTTGGCCCGTTTGAGATTCTGGAGAGGATCGGCAAGGTTGCTTATAGATTAGCCTTGCCTCCGTCATTGTCGGCATAGCACAGTGTATTTCATGTATCGATGTTGAGGCAGTACGTGCCGGACCCATCGCACATTGTAGATTTTGAGCCTTTGCAGCTGAATGAGGAGTTGAGCTTCGAGGAAAAACCAGTGGGGATTCTTGCTTTTGAGACAAAGACACTGCGTAATCGTGAAATCCGGCTGGTAAAGGTTCAGTGGAGGAGTCAGAGTTCAGAGGAAGCCACTTATTTTGAGCCTTTGCAGCTGAATGAGGAGTTGAGCTTCGAGGAAAAACCAGTGGGGATTCTTGCTTTTGAGACAAAGACACTGCGTAATCGTGAAATCCGGCTGGTAAAGGTTCAGTGGAGGAGTCAGAGTTCAGAGGAAGCCACTTGTTATCCCAAGCTGTTTCAATCTTAAGTGACTTTCGAGGACGAAAGTCATATAAGGGGGAGTATTGTAACGGCCCAGAAATTTCATCCCGGTCTTCCCGGGAGGCCCAGGGGCATTTTGGTAATTTTGGGTCGGGCCGACAGGGCCAGTTTTGAAATTGAAACTTGCCGGAATAATTATGAGTCAATTTGAATAGGATCGAGATTTTTGGTGAAGGCATTTGGGCTTGGGAATGAGTAAAATTAAATGAGGAATTAAATAGCGCATCGAGTGAGATTCGAATCAGGGACGTGTCGCGTGCTAGGCAAGGGGCGCTGCCAGCTGAGCCACTGGGCGTGTTTGTTAATCTACGCGCGCGATTTGGTATATATGTCGTGCGCAATGGGATTTTCATATAAAAGCAGAGCTCGCCCGAAGCTTCTTCTTCCTCGCGATTTCTCCCTCGTTTCTCCTTCGACCGACTGGCGATCTCCGCGACGCCTTCTCCACCCGAATTGATCGTGGTTGTCTTCCCCAGCTCCGAGGTCGATCCTTTTCCGGGCTGAAGGTAAACTTTCCTTCCTTTCTTCTTCTCTTCTTCGTTCCGAGCCCCCTTCTTCCGTGCTTCGTTTCACGGCCATGGTGAAGTGATTTTCTGGGTGGTTTGTGTGCAGCTAGTGTAGGGAAGTTCTCCAACGAAGAATCGCTCGTCGAATCCCCGTGGATCGTTCGATTTTGGGTTGTCTCATTCACCCCGGTTTCGTGCTCTGTTGCTGCGCAGTGCCGCCGAGTCTCGCCGCACACCGCGCGTGTGTGCTCCTCGCGGCGCTGCATCGCATCATGCATGAAGCGACCCACTCCGTGTCCGTGGGCCTGTCGCCGAGCCGTGCCGCCAAGCCGCCCCCCAGCGTCGTGTCGCGTGTCTTACTGCCGAGCCGAGCCGAGCCAAGCCGAGCCGAGTGAGAGCCGAGCCGAATTATTCTATTTTATTTTATTTTATTTAGATATTGTGTGTAATTGTGTTGTGTTTGTTAAGTTCCCGGTAGCTAGTTCGGGTTCGTTCGCAGCCTAGGTTTCCGTGTATTCGTCCCCGACCAAGGTAAGGATTTCTTACCGGAGTTGTATGGACCCTGCGATATTATATGTGATTGCTGATTGATTGCTTGTTTGTGTTTATTGACATGTGTAGCTAGGTAATCTATTCTGAATTCCCGATTAGCATGATTTTCCTGGTTTAATTCTCATGTTAATCCATGCTAGGTTGCTCCTCTCTAGCATGCTCGTGTCTGTTCCTTGCTTCGTAGTATCATGCTAGGCTCGTTGTATTCTTATTGAGCACATATTGGATTTTATGGAATTGTTTGTTGTTTGCTAGGGCAGGTTAGAATTGCAGGTAGATAGCATCATCCGGGCCTGATGCATAAAGAACCTTGCATCCATGGCAGGGACGTCGAGCAAGTCATTCCGTCCCTGGACCCCGTGAGGGATTAGCTAACCCGAGCGGTAGGCCCTGCAATCTTGGGTGAGGGTGGCAGTTGTTAATGCCCCAACGGTCGGGATGATGACTTGGCATTGCCTCGTCCCCGGCAGCCGGCATGTCCTCAGCATGTTTGGCAGTAGCCCCTGATTGCCACCTGTTAAGGCAAGGACGGCTTCCTGGTGTAAGCCTACCACGACCGTTCCTTGGCCCCAAGTGCGGTGGTTCAGGCTGACATAGTTTACGTGTCCAGGTCTCACACCCCTATGTTAGTGACACCGATCCAAAGATTTAGTTAGGCGTGGTGACTGGATATGGGCGGCTTTGCCTCGCACTCCGGCAACCCCCATAGTCTGCAGTAGCACGCGGTGCATGCTTACGCTCATTACAAACACGACTAGAGAGCTCATCGGGATTGTGAGCCGTTGTACCTTTCGATGAAGATGAAAGCCGAGGCCGGGACTCGTTTCTCGTATAGGGCGACTTATATATTGGACTGCGTGATAATATTATTTCCGGACTAAGACCCTAGTTGGCATCCGAGGCCCAAGTATGGGCTAAGCTATGTGCTTTATTCTGTGTTTATATTCATAGCTTGCATACGCTCATCGAGATGACCATGTATATCGTATTGTACCCGGTTGGGGATTCTTACTTGAGTAATTCGTTACTCACCCTTATTCGTGGTTTTCCACGGTAATCGTGGTCTTGCGACAGGATGCCCGAAGGAGGAGCTGTGATCATAGGGCCCAGTCTTCCAACTCTGATTTTTGTATTATGACTCTCGTGTGTTTTGTTTTCCCTGAATGCATGTAGTCGGGCACGGAGCCCTAGGATGTTTGTAAATATTTGTGGATTCCAGCATTTTGTATCTGAACAGGTTTTGAATGGCTTTTAGTAAATCTCTGATCAGAGTAAACTTTGGAAATGTATTTATTTTGGAATAGGTGCTTGGAAACAGGGACAGGTTCCAGGGAAATTGTCTAGTTTTTAAAGGAGTTATTTTGAATGTTTTTGTTTTAATTGGAATCCCAAATCATGTCTGTTTAAATGTCATTTACTTTGAATGCATGCATTGGGATAAGGGCCCATTTAGTGCCCCATTCGGGTCGGTCCCTTACATTAACATTTCTAGGTTGGCAAATTATGTTGGTTACTTACAATCTACCCCCATGGTTGTGCATGAAGCGCTTCATGCACAACCATGGGGGTAGATTGCAAGTAACCAACATAATTGGCCAACAGCTATATCTAGTACTTTGGTCACCATGTGGATTGACTCCATCTGTTGATAGGGCTAGGCGAAGGTTTCTCGTTTCTCCACTAAAATCAGACCACCTTTCATCTATTTCTTTCCATGAAATTGTGTCGGCTGGATGTCGTATGCACTCATCTCGCTGCCGGTCCGTAGCATGCCACGTCAACAATCTCATGATTTCTTTACTTGAAACATTCGTTGAAATCTTGGAATATGAGAGAAATACCACATGACTTTTGCTGGAATATTTTTCACTCCTTCTTCCTTATTCTTCTTAACCTTCCATCTCGATATTCCACAAGTAGGACACAGTTCTGCATCGACAAGTTCTTTTCGATACAAACAACAATCATTGATGCATGCGTGGATCTTTTCATACTTCATCCTTAAGGTACTTAAAATCATTTTAGCATAATAGGTAGATATCGAAATTTCATTAGGACTAGGCAACAACATACTTAATAATTCTAACAGCTCTGAGAAACTTTTATCGCTCCACCCATACTTTGCTTTCAAATTATAAAGCTTAATCAGTGTTGATATCTTGGTAAAATCTTTACAATTTGGGTACAATAGTTTCTTGGCATCCTCTAATGCTTCCTTTAATAAAGGGGATTTGTCATCAAAATAATTTTGTGCAGCCTCAAACATCCCTATTGGGTCATCTGGATCATCCACATTCTCATCTACAACTTGATCTATTGGAACACTTTCACTATTTCTTTTTCTTGAAACTGATTCTCCATGCCAAATCCATGTGTTATAACTTTGATCGATACCATTACAAAATAAATGATCTCTTATTACATTCACATTTTGGTACTTGGCATTCACACATTTCAAACATGGGCAACAAACGACATTCAATCGTTTCGAATGTCGTATGACATTGTTTATAAATATCTTAACACCCAATCTGTATTCCGATGACATTCGATCCTTAAACATTCACGACTTATCCATAGCCATTTTAGTAATTCTAGTCAATTAGAGAAACTTAACCTACAAATTTTTTCCAAAAAGGTAAAGTTGAGTCACACATCTCACTCGTATATTGCATTGTTTATAAATATCTCAACACCCAACACATGCATGGAAAGATTTTTCATAATGCATTAATAATACAAAACTAAACTAATACAAAAGGCACAATGAAAATTTAAGTTTCTTAAACTAACTTTGGAAACAAAAGTTTCTTAAATTATATAAAAAATGTCCAAATATGAAACAAACAAATTTGAAGCACATCTTGAGACATAGATGAGATTTGAAGCACATTATCACAAATTTGAGACATATATGAGATTTGAAGCACAAATGAACAAATTTGAAACATATATGGAAAGATTACAAAAATGCATCCATGAAAAATTTCCTTAAAAAAAAAACTCTTTTTCTTTAGAAAATGAAAATGGACTAGAAATTACCTAGTTTTTGGGAAGGAAATACACAAATTTGAGAAAGGGAAACCAAGTGGCGGCGTTGATGGTCGGACAATGGCCGGGAAATGACCGGAGAAGTGGCGGCTACAGCGTGAGGGTAGGGTTTGGTTGAAGAGAAGAGAAGAGAGAAAAGGGGGAAAATGGCTCGGGTAGAGAGAGAAAAGGAAAGAAAGGAAAAGAAAAAGGTAGCGGGTGGCCCATGCCCGCCACCAAAGCCCTTCTGAGGCGGGCTTGGGCCTGCCACCAAAAGCTAAAGGAGGCGGGCCCAAAAGGCCCAGGCCCGCCTCCAAACAGAAAAGGTGGCGGGTGGGCCTTGCCCGCCACCAAAAACTTTTAAAGGCGGGCTTGGGCCCACCACCAAAAAATAAAGGAGGCGGGCCCAATTTCGCCCGCCACCAATGCTCAGGCCCGCCATATTTCATCCGTGTTTTTTAAACCTCTCCTTTTTAGCCCGCCATCTATAGGGGAATTTCTACTAGTGATACAAGCCAAATTAGCCTATTAGACTTGAGTTAAAAATAAAACATCAACAATCTACAAACATCCTTAAGTCCTTGACTCAAAGTAAGATTATAACCTACTTGCCCAATCTAGGCATCTGGCCATTTCTTATCAAGAATGCCCTGCATTGTAACCGAGAGTAAGCAATGAGAAAAGCAACATTAGATTGTACAAAGACTAATCACTTTGCTAAGTCTGTTGGTTTACTCCAAAAAAGGGAAACAAATACATAGAGCATTGAACTTTTTTTTAATTAATAGATAAGCTAAAATAACTCACTAAAGCTCTCGACCAACAAGAAAGAAGAGTATACTCAAAATGAATATACAAAATGAAAAATCATTAGTGGGTAAAATATGAACCTATTAAACAATATTCTACTAAAACATTATATGCAAAAATCAATTCTACATTTTTTGTAAGGCTATAACAATAAAGAACTAAAAAAAAAACAGTAACCATAAGCTACCGAATCCTCGCCATTTTCTTCAATCATCTAAGGAAAATGCTCATATGTCCCATGGCAATAAATCATCTAAGGAAAATGCTCATATGTCCTATGGCAAAAAAAAACAATATTCATAAGCTACCTTGAATAAAATACCTACACAATATAATTATAAAACTTTAAGTAAATAAAAACAAAATGTTACCAAATATATTATTATGTAAATTTCCCAATATAAATACAAAATCACTAAGAGTATACTCAAATAGAGAAGACTATAAACTAACACTAAACATGTACAAAACCATATGGTCGATGAAAATTAATAGTATCAAAACTGCAAGATACAAGACCATGGTCGATGAAATTATAAAAACGAAAAAAGTCACGAACTCCTAATAATTACCTCAATCTTCATCATAGGCTATCATACATGCAGGATAGTCGCATAAATACTATTTAAAATGCATTAAAAGTATGAGTGAGACATTATTTTAGAAGTAAGAAATTAGACTTACTTGATACGTTGTTGCGAGTGTTAACAACTCCCAAAAAATCCATTACTTCAAAGAGTTCATTGTATCAACCTACAAACAATAAAACATGAATAGAATTATAAGTTTCTCAACCTTACTAGATATGAAATCATACCTACTAACAATCTTGGTTTCTATGCCTCAATAAAGAGATCGAGAGAAAAAAAAAGTGTATTAGTCTAGTTTCTAGAAAAGTAAACTAATTGGGCTTTATTCGAATAAGAACTGGAGTAACAACTAGATCATAGAAAATAATACGTTGTGCTAGAAATTTTTAAGCTCCCCATTGGCGTTTCATCGAAATGGAAAGGAACCTACCACCACAAAACGTTAGAAAACCAAATATCAGACCCCATTACAATAGCATTTTTTGAAAAGTAGGCAAAATAGTTCATCTAGAGTTTTTCCCAAATCTCGAGCATTTACAACAATCCAACTCTTTCTTAACTCCCTCTAATATGCACACATTTCTTTGCCTCCTACTCAAGAAGAATCTCTCTTCTCAACATTTATTAATATCAACATAACCTGCACATTTGAAGTTTAACTAACAGTCATTACAACATCTTCACGCACACTCCTCATTTACATCAATTAACATCCATAGCCAACACGTTTCCTAAATACCCCAATCATAAGCTATAAATTCAAATAGAAACTTCATTCCACAACCTGCAATTAGCAACCAACATAGAAAAACACCCAATAAACCTTACTAAATTGAATCCACCCACCTATTATTGAGAGGATCACTTGTTGTGTAGCCCAATACCGCCCTGTCTCAAACCTCTTACATACAAGAGTACTTAAAATAAGAGTAATTTCAGAACAAACCACTTGTTTAACAATTTTTTTAACCATTATAAATCTCTAAACTTTGGGTTTTTTATAAACTTGAGCATTAAATCAACACTTTCTAATTAACAACAAGCAACTCATCTCTTTCTCTACAAGCTCCTTGAGAATCCTCACCTATTTCAACAGTATAGAACAACTAAGAAAACACTTCTTGAGTTGCAGACAATAGATTAATCCATAAGCAAGTTTCAACCTAGCAATTAACCTCCAAAATAAGCCACTTAAATCCAAGTTCAACAACAATATCGAACCTTGAACCAACGATTTTTTACTTCGAAACTTACCCAAAACTAGGAGTAACCACGGCTATCCCAATCTTGCAAGGCTCGAAGAACAATACAGACCAACCTATCAACAAAATCCAAACAACAACCCAACCAGGACCACCATTAATCAACAACTAGAACCCACAAGAAATTAATCATGGGACCAGGTTAGAAATCTTACCCACACTCACACCAGCCAGGAAAAACAAACGAAAACGCTAGCAGGTCGCGAGGCGTGGCACGGACGGCCATTGGGGCAGATCTGGGATGCGATTGGGGGCTGCTCGCAGGTAGGGGACACGTGCGCAGGGGTCGTCGAGGTGCTGTGCGGCCATAGGTTGGTGTCGGTGGGGTCTAGTGCGTGCGTTGGAGCAACACCGAGCTCCTGCTGGCGCGGGATGAAGCAGCAGAGTTCGCTGCACGTCCGTGCGAGGTGTGTGTGTGCGTAGGGGCAGAGACGACTCAACACAAGTGTTGCAGGTAGGTTTGTGTGGCGACGACCTCGAGTGAGCGGCGACGAGCAACGGAGAAACACGGCGGCGGCAATGTTGGGTGGGTGAAGAAGAAGAACGAAGAAGAAGAAGAAGAAGGGATGGGTTAGGGATTTTGATATTTCTTTCCTTTTTTAAAAAAAAATAAACAAACCAAACCAAAATCTCTTGATTTTATATTTTAATGACCTTTGTTTCAACTAAAAAGATCATTTTTTTTCTTTTTATTTTTATTTTTTTAGATTTTATGTTAATAAAAAATAAAATAAAATTTATAAATTTATAAATTTTCTATGACAATTTCAAAAATTGTCATAATCTTATGAAAATATGAAATGTTATTACCTAAAAGTAAAAATTTCTATGACAGTTATTACAATTGTTTTATGACAATTATCAAAATATTAATAACTGTCATAAAACTTCAATAACTTAAAAGTTATATGTTTTTCTACGATATGCGTGTTCTTAGACATTTTATGACAGTTTTTATGTTTTTAAAATTTTTTTGGTTGAACTAACTGTCATAGAATGTCAAAATTGTAATAGTGCATACAAAATAGAACAAAAAAAAGAAGCATAAACCTCTCATCTTTATAAACGTATTTGGTGAACTTTGGAATAATATTGGCCTTAACGTTCCATGTTTAGTCGACCAGAAAATCACCAGAATCACTAACAATAAATTTGTTAAGAAAGCAGAACAACAATCGAAGAAACGTAAGAGAAAAATACACAGAATAACGATATATTAGATATGCCCACGAGTAGATGAGAGAGCGTTTTTATTAATTTAAATATAAAAATACAAAATTTATTTAGGGGCCCGATTGTGGGCTAATTAGAGAAGAAAGGTACTTTTTCAAACTTATTTAAAATAAGTGTAGATTTTAAACAATTTACAAAAGAATGGCAGATGTTTTTGTCTTATTAGAATGCATCTCTCGAAAGAAAGAAGCTTATTTTACTGACGCCACATCATATCTCATTCTACACACTCTTTTTTATTTATTTTTCAAATTGATTTCAATTTTTAAATCAATTAAATCACACGTTTTTCTTTTAGAAAAAAATATATATATCTGTCTTAAAACCCGTTGGTAGAGGTGAATATGAGTTGGGTTAAGTTGGGTTAAAGAGGTTTTCAACCCAACCCAAAATTTCAGGTTAGTCATTTTTTCAACCCAACACTTATATTGTTGGGTTAGATCATCGAGTTCAATAATAAATTATAATTATTAATATAAAATAAATACATAATTAAAACAACATAAATGGATACCGAATGTCAATGACGCAATTGGTTATCTTGTCTGTGTTAATTCATTTCAACTCCACAAGTTTGAGCCCGAAAATTGGTATTTGGCTGAGTAGTTGTACCCTCTATGTAGGGTTTGTTAATTTTAAAAACATTCCAAATTAACTTTTTATGCGTTGAATTATTATGTTGGAAAAAATTTCAAAACTTAAGAAAATCTTTTTTTTTAGATTAACAATTGGAGATGAGAAAATTCTATAGTAATTTAGATGAGAATTGAGATTCATGATCTCTTCGTTCTTTTACATCTATGCCGTTGAATTATTATGTTGGAAAAAATTTCAAAATTTTAAGAAAATCTTTTTTTTTAGATTAACAATCGGAGATGAGAGAATTTGAATTCAAGACGTCTTATTGGACATACTCTAGTGTCGCTGAATAACTACTCATGTTGTTAAAACTTTAAAAAAATCTACGAGACCAAATAAATATGTATTTTAGAAAATCAAATTAAATCTTTATTAAAGACGTCATTATCATATAATACATTTCAAGATCATTTTGTTGCCCATTTAATCCATCAAATATCATTTTTTCAAGTTTGAATTTTCCTAACTTAAGGGGGGATAAAATATAGACTTTTTTAATTTATAATTTGTTCAGTTTTGAAAATTAAAAAATAAATGTTTGAAAATTTGATTTTTTTTTTTTTTTTGAGTAAAATCATTGTTGAATTTCTCTGAAAAATAAAAAACCTGTATCGAAAGTCAGATTTGAATTCTCAAAAAAAAAGTTTGAATTTTCTATATTAAAAATAATGGGTTTTTTGGGAAAAAAATGTTTTTTTTGTTTAAATACCACAAGCACGAAGGTAGGGTATTTATTATAATTATTATATCTTAAAATGAATTAAAAAAAGTGTGTGCAGTGAGATTTGATGGGCAGGTGATATATGCTTCTTTCAAGAGAGAAATTTTAATAAGACAAAGAATCTGCCCTTCTTTTGTAAAATTGTTTAAAATCTACCTTATTTTTGTAATAAATTTGAAAAAGTACCCTTCTTCTCTAATTTTTCCTATTAGTTTGGATTGATTTTGAGATTTTGTGCAAGTTTATGGGAACATAATTAACAATGAATTGAAAATATCTGGTAGAAAAGGAGATGAGGATGGCCTTTGAATAGGTCGTAAACTATTTTTTGAATGACAAATCTACCCTTATGAGTAAATCTCTTCAATTTAATTTAAAAGAATTAATTGCAATTCTTATTAAATTTTAGATGGATCAAATTAATGATTTAAAATTATTTTTCCTATTTTTTTAATAGGTCCAGGCTAGGTTTATTCAGTTGGGCTCTCAAATTCCAAAGTATTTTTTATTTCCACATGTCAATTTTCTAACTCATACTTTAAAGATTGTCTCATTAGTTTTGTCCTTTTATGATCAAATCTACACTTCTTCTCTCTCTTCCTTAATTACTAGTTTGCCAATTTTGACCAAACTTCCTCTTTCTTTAATGTTCTTTCAAAACTTTTATTTTTCTTTAAAGTAGAACAGTAGTTATTCCGAACTTCATATTTCTAGGTTTTTTCTAAAAAAGCAACTTACTATTCTTGAGTTAAAAATACATGTCCAAAAGAAATAATTACTTAAGGTGTGTTTGACCCTCAATTTATGTAAACAGTCATGTTGGTTATAATAATTCAACCGATATTTGTCCCACCATTTATTATAAACGGTGGTTATCTAAATCTACGTGCCTGTTTATCTAAACTTAGGTGTCCATTTATCTAAACCTTACATATATTACTTTTTGTCACATAATCAGCCTCTCAAATATCATTTATCATAATTTCTATTATAATAACTTGTCTCTCAAACATCATTTATTAACTAACCGTTTATCATAATCTATCACTTATCATAACTTTTTGTCTATCATAACTAAATCGGTGTTCCAAACACATCAACTCAACTATTTATTACTCATCAGTTAAAATATTATTCACGTCTCTTAATTTTGGTGAGAAATTCTATTTCATTATTTTAATGGAAAATTAACCTCAAGATAGTATCATGACCAATCTTATGCTCTTTTCCATGCACGTGAAGGATTAAAATAGAAAAATCATTAAAGTTAAGGGACAAGAATATTATTTTAACCTACTTATTTTTATTAATTCAATCATTTAAAACCTATTTTTTTAATGTATAATTCAATTTTTTATAGAAAAAACATAACATACAATTACATTTAAAAAATAATTATAAATATAGGCACTTTTAAAAAAAATTAACAACGATATTAATGATAATATTTATTAATAATACATAATATTATATTTAAAATATTATATTAATAAGTATTTATAATATAATATTAAAATATATCAATAGTCATATACAAATATTTTAAAATTTGTCTAGATCTATTATTTTGTGAAAAGAGCATAACTAATACATTTCCTTTTTTATAACTTAATCTTCCCTGTGGTTCTCAATTTTTCTATTTTTTTAGTTTAATAATAATTAGGGTTAGAGAATTCAAGTTTATAACAATATATACTTATATAATTTAATTATCATACCTGTTGATCTTCCTCTTTTTCAATACTTGTTTAAAATAATACATAGAAAAAAGTTTTGAAAATTAATTAAAATGTACATCCCCAAGCTTAAAAAAAGACAATAGCTCAATAAATATAATTGTGGAACTTTGAACAAAAGTTATCATGAATTCGAATCTTCCCTACATTCTTGTTGAACTCAAAAAACAAAAAACATGTTCATATCTAGGATTCTACAAGTTTTGAGTGTGTTTTTAGCTTATTTTCTCATCTTAATTAATCTTATTTTTGTTAAGAGTTTAAATTTAGAAATGTGTAGTAATTATTTTTAAGGGATGTTTACATTTCATTATTCAGGGAGTTATGAGTAGTATTTTTAAACAAATTTCTACTACATGTTCGAATAGGCTAAGTTTTGGTCAAACCGTTATATTTCTTTGATTAAAAAAAGTGTTTCTTGTTTACATTTCTTTAATAAAAAAAAAAAATTATATCGATTTTTTAATTACTCGTATCCAGGGATTGCTATTTGTATTAATCATTCCATTCAAATTTATATATAATAGTAAGATGTTTCCAAATCATGTTAATATAATATTGTGAGTTTGTTGACTGTACATATTGATTGGTCATGGATGATGTAGATGGATGTATAATAAAGTCTATTGGAAGTAATCAATTGTTAGAGGCAATCTAGTTATTCAAAAAATTTAAAATGTGTATGTCATGAGTTATTGTTCTAGTTTAACACTTAATTTGTGTGAGACTCTCTCTTTCTTTAAATTATTGTCATTAATATTGTAAAAATAAAAATCATTATCATTAATATAATATTAAAAATTTATTTTTCTGTCTTTTTATTATTAGCCTCTTTTATTATTAAATTTAAGGGGATATTGGATTTTGGTGTTGAAAAGAGGAGAGAAGAGAAAGTTGAAGAGAAAGAGGAAGTAGAGAGATTTTGAGGTATGAAGTAGTTATTTGGAGATTAATGTTTTGGAGAAGAGATGTTGTGAAAGTATTTATTTTATATTAATTTTTTATTATGTAATGATTATAGATTTTGGATTGATTGATAAATATAATATATTTTATTTTATATTATGTGGTTGAAAATTAGAGAAAGTTTGATGTGATATTTGATAAGATTAGATAAAATATATTTTATATTATATTATATGGTTGAAAATTAAAAAAAAATATTTGATGTGACATTTAAAAGATTTAATGTGATATTAGAATAGAAGTTGAGAAGAAGTTGAAGAGAGATTGATGTCCTAAAAACAAATATGGAGTTAGGATTTCTCCTCTCCTCTCCTCTCCTCAACACCAAATCCCAAACACCTCCAAGGTGATGTAAATTAGATTAATTAATAGTTTGGTGGAGTAGGTGATGTAAATTAGATTAATTAATAGGTTTGGTGGAGTAGGAGTTAATAACTTTGCCAAACCGTGAGTTTAGCCCAATTTTGTTTGAATAGGTTTTTTTTTTATATAATTAGAGAAATGGCTGAGTTAAGAAACTAATTAAAGATGTGGCTAACGAACGAAAATATAAACATACAGTAATATTTATTTTAAAATAAATGAAAACATAATCATAATAAAATAGAAAGATTGTCTTGAACTTGATCAACAATTTAGGTGAAGACAAAATAAAAGGCGAAAAGTTGTGAATCAAGTAACTTCTAAAACGATTCAAGAAATCTTTTGAATTGATTGTTTTACATAAATAACTAGTAGACCCCAATGTAGAAAGTCAGTAGTAATTAGTCGACACTTCATTGATTGACATTGAACCTTTGAGAGTTAACACTATCATCATAATAACCATTGAAGAGCAAAAACTCGCCAAGGAAGAAATCAAGAGTTTCAAAACCGAAAAGGAATGAAGGCTCTTTCAAAAGTAATGCATATCCATACCTAGATTAAAAATTTCTTTATTAATGAGCTCTTCCTCATACCATAATAATTTAAAGACACAAGAATTAAGAACTGGCAATGCAAAAACAAAACACCTGAAACTATAACAACAATAAGAAGAAAAATAGCGTAAGCACTAAAGTGACTCTTAAAAGTGTTGCTACTTTTAAAATAAATTGGATCGTCCAAGAGTTACCCTTCTCTTGAACAATCCTCATTGAAATTATTATGGTAAACGACACCCCTGTCTACTTCGGTCAAAGATTCTTTATTGAGATTTACTTTCTTCGTTATCCTTTTTTTTTTATATTCATGACTGTCAAGGAAATTCGTAGGAAATTAATTCTTAAGTAGGTAGTCGTCATAAATTGAACTTATTATTTTATGCATTCCAAGACCCTCTTTGATCATTCCATAATGATTGAGATTTGCTTTCTTCCCAACTTGGACTCAATTGTCATCTAAAATTAAATTTCCTCAACTTAAATTGTAGACCCAAATTAGAATCCTCCTCAATTCGTTCCAAACGATTCCACTTCTTTCACTCTTTTTTTAGTATTTGTTCACCAATACTTGACTCCTTTAGAGGGGCTCTTCCAGAATAGCCCATTCTAAATCTTAATTTTGTTTGAATATATAGTAAACCATAGCAAATTTTAAATCATAATCTCTAGATAGTGAATATCAAAATATGATATGTCCACTTTTTTTTTAATCGTGAAAATCGGAGCTTCATTCTCCTGCACTCAAGTCACTGATGACTCATCCATAAATTGTTGCATCAAAATATTTTGGAGGGCATTTAAGATTAAGCGTTTCCCAACGATTTCAAATTAGGAATTATACAAGAAAACGTATCTTGAAGTATGTACATAATCTCAATCAACACGATTATCCCCCGAAGTCATGATACGTCCACTTCCATTTTTACAGCTAAATTACAACAATTTCTACCAAATTTACCGAACACTTAAAATCAACTTTTTTGTACCAGTTAAATTTAAAATTTACTTCATGCAATTAATTTTTCCAAAAACAAAGTTTAATTATGGAGTGTCAAGTTTTTCTGAGGGATTATCCCAAACGATATAAGGATAATTTCCTATTTTAAGCAACGGGTGGAGTAGGTAGAAATTATTTGAGACTCCCACAATGAAATTGATAATTTTGAACAATTAGATGCATAAGAGAGATATCGTAAAAATATCTTATTTTTATACGTTAGGGACAACACGCTCTATTTTTTTTGTCATTACAAGGTGTTGCCCCGTCTTAATTTAGTAATATGAGATTTTGTGCAACATACATTAGCATCATCAATCCTTACTTCAAATAAAATATATCTCGAACCCTTCGTGACTTTTACCAACTTTGTCTATATTGAGGAGATCTTCCCTCAAATAAAGTACACTGAATTGTATGAGACTCGTCATTCCTTTGTTCGAGTTTTGATACCACTTGTTAGGGACAACAATCATCCACATACACTCCAACATTGATATATATTCCTTTATCTACTTTGGTCATAGTTCTCATGACTTTATTTTTTGTCATAATTACCCAAAAAGTTGGAGATGTTGTTCACTCTTTATATATCCAAAATCTTTCCTTTAACTTGATAATGTGCGATTTTGTTCGTATGCATTAGTTGATAATTATTTGGAACCAAATGAATTTTGATATCAAAATTTTATGGGATGAATATAATCGATATCGTTAAAGATATACTTATGGACTCCGCACTAGTGAAAAAGTAAAGGAGATCAAAAAATTTGTGCAGTGTTTGGGGGTGTTTGTCAAAATTGAGGAGGATTTAGATTAAGTATAAAATGAGCAAAGAGTTCACCCTTCATGAATTTATGATATTTTTTTGGAGGTGTGAATATCATTAAATTTTAAGCAAACTGAAAATAATAATAATAATAATAATCTACCCCTCAAAAATTGAAAATATTAATTTGACAATTAAAATGTAATATTATTTTTAATTTTTAAATTTTTAGCAACTATATCCCAAAGTATTCTTATAAAAAGATTTTTGTGAATGAATACATATATATATAAGCAAGAGTACACACCTCATGTATTCTCATGATGATTTTTTTAGTGTGTGAGTACCATTAAGTCTGAGCAAACTCAAAAAATAAACTTTTATGCTTCAATAATTGAAAACAACGATATTAGGATTCCAAACTTTCAGCATAATTCCAAAATCAAATCCATACAATCACTTATTTTGATTTTAATTTGAATTAAAAAATCAATGTCCAGAATCCCAATAAATTTCAAATAGTCACTTATGGAAAACCTAAACCTAAATGGAATCAAAATATTGAAATACAATTGTGTTTACATAGGAAAAATTCATATTAATTTTTCAAATGATTTTATGCTGAAAATCACTCGTTACAACACCAATCGTAAAGCGCACATTCGCTAAGCACATAAAAAACATCTAACCAAATGCAATTTTGAATCTAACTTGCTGAAACCCAAAATGAGTATTATTAAATTCAAAAAAAAATTTAAAAAAAAAAAAATCAACTCCCACTTACATGTTAACGATTTGATTTGTGTTGAAAATTCTTATGCCTACGATCAAATTTATTGTGCGCGTGTCAGTCACTTCTGGTGGTCTAGTTAGTATGTGTCCTGCCCAAAATTCAGTGTACTAATATTGGTACCTTTCTAAAAATGTGGTTTTAAACATTTCTCTCCAAGTGGAGAATCTTATTTTTGTGGGATTTTCTTTTAATTAATTGTGAATTTGTTAACTAAATGTGATAAAACATTTGTTTTCATTTTTTTAATTCCTAAGATCAGGGGGCAGGAAGTGGTATGTGTTTTTATTTTGTTTTTTTTTAATGGAATTAAATAATGGGTAGAATTGGAACAATTTTATTATTTCTCTCCCCTCAAAAACAGTTTAGACATAAATTTAAAGGTGAAAAAAGGCTAGACATTGACTTTATTATTTTCTAAAATATAGACATTTAATATAATTTCTCTTTTTCTTTTAAATTCATATCCAAACAAGCTATTATCTCTAATTCACCTAAATAAAAAAACCACAAATAAACAAATTTTACTTCAACTCCTCCATAAAACTCTACATCAAAACAAGTTATTTCAAAAACCTCAATTTTCTAACTTCTCAAAATAACTTCTCAAACTAACTCTTTATCCAAAATCTCATGCAAACACCTTCTTTTAAGTATCTCATAAGCTTTTCTTATTCGACTAAATGACAAGTTTGGTCATTCTCGCTCTCAGATCTTACTCATAGATTCACCGTCTTCTATTGTCCGAGCATTTTCCCTAATTGCAAAAGAGGGAAAATGCTCCTAATTAACTACAACAATCTGTACTCTTGCTATTGGAAATGGATCTCAAAAGTTCTTCGACGATTCGATTCGTTCTAAATTTGGGCAGAACCAAAGATTAAACCAAATGTCTCAATTTTGAAAGTTGTTGAACCAACCAAATTCGAACATGAGTTTTGATTTTTGAATCAAACCATTGTAGTTCGATGCATAAAAATTCGGTCTTGTTGCTGATTAGCTGAACAAACAATGTGAATCAAATCAGAACAATTCACTTTTTATATAATTGAAAATTCGTAAACTAAAATATATATATATAACCATTTTTTTTTTAAGTAATATAAAACCAAATCAAACTAGAATACAGTCGACTCTTTAGTTTGATCTGTTTAATCAGGGAGGTTACTTATATTTTAAACCAATTAAATTATAATAAAATTGACAACCTATAAAAAATAAATTTGAATTTAAATGTACCTTCCCAACATAACACAATCCCCCTAACCCCCCAAGCATTATTTAAATATCAATTAAGTAATACAAGTTTTACTCAATCTCACACCTCCTCTTTGAATTAATCAAAAGAAATTAATTTAAAAAGAAATGAAAGAAAAAGTTGACTCTTATACTTGCCATATCTATATATAGAAACCCAAGTCTTATATTAATATATTATAGGAGTTTAATTTATGAATGAAAACTCCCCTTTTTGTCAAAGATTGTTGTTGCATATTTTAATTGACTTTTATTTATCCACTTATCTCTCCACATAATGAAATAACTATAAGACCATATCCCTTAACATTAGTTAAAAGAAAACTAATGATAAAAAAGTCCAACCCTTCTTCTCTTTCATATCTCAACTTGAGCTATTGATCCAGTTCCCCAAAATGGCTCCAACCATGGAGGATAGAGAGTTGGTCAAAATTGAGGTGGGGGAGATAGGAAGATTAAGAAGCTTTAGTTCATCATTTCGTCGACATTCTTCGAGCTTTCGGAGCAGCACAGCAGCGGACGAGGAGGACAGTGATGTTATAGATGCTTCTCTTTGGGCATCGGTCGAGAGATTACCGACGTACAACCGATTGAGATCATCGTTGTTCGATGACGGCGGAGGAGGAGAAGGAGATGAGGAGAAAGGAAGAAGAGTTGTAGATGTTACTAAGCTTGGAGATGTGGAGAGGCAGCTCTTTATTCAAAAACTCATCAAACACATTGAGAATGATAATCTCAAGCTCTTGACAAAAATTAGAGAGAGATTCCACAAGTACGCCATTTTATCTATTCCATACTTAAAATTTTGGAATTTCCATTCTTTTTTTTTAATTGTATTCAATTTACAGCCAATTTTGCTTTAATCAATTTAATTTATTAACTTCAATAAATTTCATTGGATTAAAGTCATTGGTTTGTCTATTGAAATGTGAGAAAGTGATTTTTCAATTTTTACTATATTTTAATCCATTTTTGCTGTATTAAAAAAAATTCTAAATTTCTTTTTTTATTTATTCACTTAAAATCATCAATCGTAAAAATTGATGCGGAAGAAACAAAAATCTATTAAAATATTGGATTAAAAACGGGTGTCTTAATTTAGACACCATTTGAGAGGTATTTTTAGACTTCACATCTAAGTAAGCAACTTAGATTTTTCTTCTTTTTTTTCTTCTTTTTTTTAACAAGTAAATATTTATTTGATTTTTTATTTTAAATTTTTGAAATTTTAGATTATTCTTACTCAAATTTTTTATCATATATCTATTTTCTTTAGAGAAAGTATGTGAATACTAATTAAATTTTAAAAAATAAAAATAAATTTTCGAAACTAATTTTTTTTGTTTCTAAATTTTTGTTTTATTTCTAAAAATGTAGGCAAGATGTAGATATACAAATAAGAAAAATCTATGATAAGATAATTATTGTAGCCTTAAATTTCAAAAATAAAATGTTATGAAATAGAGACTTAGTTACTCATCCATATCGTTTCAAATTATAGACATGTCAATATCTTGTAAAAGTAAAATATAACAACAAACCTATAAGGAGTACTTTTTAAATAAATATAAAACTAAGAGCATTTTTAATTAATTTAGCCTATAGAGTATTAGGAGTTAATTTTCACTGAGTCTTTTTTTTTTAAGATTTTCAACGATTGGAGGTGGGGGAGACTCGAACCTAAGACCTCTAAGTCATTAGGTATACATTGATTTCGCTTGAGCTACTGCTCTATTGGCAATTTTCACGAGTCTATTAGCAGGCCATGTATTTTTATTTTATTTTTTAAAGTTTTCTTTGGTTGTAGGTTGTAATTAATTAGCATATTTACCTACTCCAGTAACCAACTAGTTTTTATAGATCGTATTAATGAATCAATGACAATGATTCAATCTAATATTGTAATCAAAATTGTTTAAGTTGAAAAGGACTTGATATTTAGAATATAAAACGAGAAGATATTTATTATTAATAAAAGATAATTGTTTTGTAAGGTTTGTTGAGATATGTCTTTGAATTGTGTTAACCCACGATTATATAGTCAGGGTTACCCTGCCTATTATATGTTGTAACACGGTTTATGTTTTTAATTATACTGTAACGTATTGGTTATACGTTGTAATGTGATCTTATGAGAATATACTAGGTAAACTATCTTAAATCTTTAGTCTTAATTTTGGATCAACATTTTATATTATTATCTCATGATAAAATTATAATTCTCTTCTCTACTCGTGAATATAGTTAATTACACTTTTGGTGAATCATGTAAAGTTCTACGTTTTTTACTTATTTTCTTTATTTATTTTTAGGGGTTTTTCATGTATATTACAAAATTGTTAAAATATTTCATAAATAGCACAATAATAAAAATATTTGCACATATAGCAAAAAATATAAATTGATAAACTTCCATATTGATAGATTCTATCGATAGAGGTTGATAGAATCAATTACTAATAAATAAAGTAAATTGATAAACTTTCATCAAATTCTATCAATAAGACCGATAGAATCAATTAGTGATAAAATTGATAAAATTTCATCACTAGAGAATGATAGATTCTATCAAAATCTTCTATAAAAAAGGTAAATACTTTTTTTTTTAAATGGCAGAATTTTCTATAAAAGAATTATTTTTAAAAATGTGCTATAATTGTAAACTATGGTAAAAAAGTTGTTATACATTGCAAATTCTCTTATTTTTATTATTGTTCTCAATTTCATTACAGGGTGGGTGTGAAATTTCCAACCGTGGAAGTGAAATATAAAAATGTGCACATTGAAGCCAAATATGAGGTCGTTCATGGAAAAGCCCTTCCAACAGTTTGGAATTCATTCCAAACAAAACTTTTTGTAAGTCCATCCTTTTCTTTTAGAGAAATTGCACTAGGTGGACTACTTTAACAAAATATTTATCAATCTAAACACATCCTATAATAACTGTAATCTTATTTTTCTATTTATTATTAATTAAAATATAATTTGTCTTATCTCCATTTTACCCTTACCAATTTGATTGACGCTAAATTCCGTTTTTCTCCAACGCTTATTTTTTTGTTTATTTTTTAACTAGCGCCTAATTATTTATTTGATTGCTGCAATTTTTTGCATTGGCAATTCTTTAATTTTTTATTTTTATAATTAATTCTTTAACTTCTAATTGGTCTTTTTGTCATCGATTTTTTTTTATTGATAACAAAATAGAAAATTAATTATTTTATCTTTTATAAGTTGAAATAGAAATTATAATTATATTTTATCTTTTAGTATTTTATTTTTTATATTTATCTATTTATAATTAATTCCTATGTATTTAAGTACCATTATATATCTAATACTTTGAACTTATCTCAATGTCTTTAGAATGAATTATGCACTTTGGCTCTGACTGAACATATATACCGTCGTTAGTATCACAAATCGTTGTTGCAATGTCAATGCGTATTTGTTGGAGAAAATAAAGTCAAAGCCCTCGAATCTGAGGGTAGAAAAGTCATAAATGTGAAAATTTGTCATTATAGATGTAGTTGTTAGAGTAAGCATTCAAATATGGAGACATTTATGTTCAACGACGAAGATGCCTATATTTGATGTTGGAGAAGAAAAGTTTATGACACGCTTCAATTAGTTGACGAATCAACATTCACTCAGACAACTTATCAATAATAAGTCTTCAATATTCAACAAATATTAATACTGTATTAATGACTAAACATTAAATATTTAGAAAAACTTAGCAAGATTAATAAAATATATAATATAATTACAAATATGGTCAACTTTTTTGTAAATAACAATTATAGTAATTGGTAAATACTTTCTTATAATACTGTATTAATAATACTTTTGCATTGTATTAGTAATACATAATATTGTACTAATATTATCAAATTGTAAAATTGTAATAGATGACTTATTCTAATAAAATAATTACAAAGGTAGTCAAATTTGAAAATATTTGAATTCATATAAATACAATTCAATACGATATTAATAATACTCATTAATACAGTATTATTCAATACTCATTAATAGAGTATTATTCAATTATTATTAATACAGTACTATTCAATTATTATTAATACAATATTTTATATTATTAAAACATTACTATGTATTATTAACACTATATTATGTATTATTAATATCGTATTTTATTATCGAGGGTCAATGGCCAAATTGGTTATCTTGTCGCCCACTCTCATATTGTTTGTTGGTCTCCCTTCCCCCACTTTGTACTAAAAAAAATATCTTATTTTATTAATACCTATGTATGATTGTTATTTTTTTAAAATAAAAGTCACCATATTTGTAATTATTTTCTAAATTTGACAAATCTCATAGGTTTAAATCGATAAATACTGTATTTATTATAAATCATGCAACTACTAATACTGTATTTAGAAAGTCCGTTACATGTTAAGACTTATCTCTATAGTTTGAATGCACTATTAAGTAATGGAATCTTGAACATTTCTTTAATACATACCATTCCTAAATTGCTTTTATAAAATCATTGTCAAATACACAATACAAATAAATATAAAACATGATGAACTAATAGTCATTTGTGAGATAAATGTACATAAATATACCAGACATCTTAATCATAAAATATAGTGTTAATATAAAGTACTTATACATACACAAGTAAAAAAAATACATTATTAATAGATTTTAAAATTACTAATACATCACACAACTTACTCAATCCATACTAGAAAAATAATAATATTTTGGAATCCTTATTTATTTATTAATACATAATTATAAGATTTTAGATTTTTTTTACAAAATCAAAACAATTATCATTAATAAAGAAATCGTGTATATCAAATTCCAATAATAGTAAATGTTCACGTAGGTACTTTTTGTTGGAAACCAAATTGAAAACCGTCCACAATTTAGGGAGATATTGTTTGAGGATATTTGTGTAATTTACTTATATAACGATTTTTTTTTTTAAAGGAGTTGACTACATGTGCTAAATTTTCTAGATGTGGACACGGATGTAATTCTTTTTTTTGTTTAGTCTACTTGTGCATAAAGCCCTTTCTTTTATTTTCTTTTCTCGAATTTAGTTTCTTTCATTGCTCTATGTTTTATAAGATAATATGATTTTTTATATATATAATAAGATTTGAGGATTCGAACTACAAACTCATCTAAAAAAAAAAGCTACAAACTTCTTGATTATTACATATTTACTATGTTGGTTTTCAATTAAAAAAATACCAACAAGTTGATCACAAGATCATATCATGTTCGAGAAGCCCATATAGCCAAACAGGAGGTTACCAAACCCAAACCCTATTACATGAGTTTCCCAAAGCCTAGCCCGCATGATAATGGGCCACAAAAATCGATTAATATCATAGGTTGGTTTAGTAATAAAAACATCTATTTAAAAATTATTGGATTTAATTAATAGGGGTCACTTAATTAAATAGAAAACAATTTTTTGCGTTTTTCCTTGACATCTTTATAGTGTAGGTTTAGACGATATCTCTGTAAAAGTAATTTAAGTGTGTGTAAGCGGGTTTAATCGCTCTTTTTTTAGAATAAAAAACTGTATGTTGGTTCAATCACTCACAATTATCAAAAGAAAATATATTATTTTTGTGTCATTGAACTATACTCACTCTAACCCGATGGCCGATACAATGTGATAAGCTCAACCCATTATCTAATTTCTAAATTCCAATTTTTGCACTACTTGTTTTCATTTTGTTTAGGACATCATCAAATTTTGTGGATCCAAGTCTCATGAAGCTAAAATTAAAATAGTTGAAGATGTCAGTGGTGTCATAAAACCAGGAAGGTAAACTTTCTTTCAGCTTGGTTTTTGAAATTAAAGCTTAAAGTCATAAAATCTGGAAGGTAAACTTTCTTTAGATTTGGTTTTTGAAATTAAAGTCTACAACTATTATTTTAACACAAAATTTTTATTACTTTGATGTATACACTATACTTGTATTTTTAAAAACCAAACCAAAGTACGAAAGTAAAAAAAAAAAAACTTTGAAATACTTATTTTGGTTTATGAAATTGGATTTAAATCTTATCAAAAGAAAATGAAACTATCTACAAAAGTTGAGTGTATATAAACTTTTTTAAAAACTAAAAATTAAATCGTTATCAAATAGAGTGTTAATGATCAATTGAAATTGATAAAGTTTCTATTTAGTTCTTATGTTTCAAACTTAAATATTATCATTCTTCATATTTCAATAATATTCAATTTTAATTTCTATATATCCATTGAGTTTTTTTTTTTTTACTTATTTTCTTTTGAAAACAAAATTTATGTTAAAATCAAAATAATCACATCATTTATTTATTAAAATTTAAATTAATCTAATCATGTTCTTAGTCAACATTTGTTATGCCACTTAGATTTTGTTATTTCAGTTACTAAATTAAAATATTATTAAACTATTAAAGATAAAAGTATTTAATTTTGTAACATAGAGATTAATTAGAAATTTGACTTCAAATTTATCAAACCAAGTGATCTTTTTCAATTCTCAATTATTGTTGAATTAAAAAAAAAAAAACTTTTGAAATATAAATAATGTTGAGCAACCTATTTGTTTCAGGTTAACTTTGCTACTTGGTCCTCCAGGATGTGGAAAGACCACTCTTCTAAAAGCCCTATCTGGAAATCTTAACAAATCCCTGAAAGTAATTTCTTTTTTTCTCTTTTCTTTCATTTTTTCATTTTTTTTTATTTAGCTAATCATTTTTTAACAATAAAAGATGACTGGAGAGATTTGTTACAATGGACACAAGCTTGAAGAATTTGTCCCACAAAAAACTTCTGCCTATATCAGCCAATATGACCTACACATTCCTGAGATGACTGTGAGAGAAACCTTAGATTTTTCGGCTCGGTGTCAGGGTATCGGAAGTCGAGCAGGTGTGCTTCGTCACAACGTTTTTTAAATCCTTAGTATCCGTTTGATAACTTTCTTATTTCTTGTTAGCTATTCGTAAGAAAAGAGGTTCAATAATTGTTTTTTATTTCTCAAGAAATAGAAAAATGTTTAATTATTTCTTATTCTCCTCAAATTACAAATAAAAATAAGAAAAATTGTGATCTATAAAAAATTAGTAACGTTTCTTCGTGGATTTGTTCTAAGTATGAAGATATGATGAAGGAGGTTAGTAAAAGGGAGAAGGAACAAGGAATTATTCCAGATCCTGATGTTGATACTTACATGAAGGTAAAAAAAAAATTAGAAGCTGTTTTTTTTCTTTTATTCTTTTTTTTTTGTGTATTAATTAAGGTGTGAAATTGTAATTGATTTAAACAGGCTATTTCTGTTGAAGGGTTAACACAAAGTCTTCAGACTGATTACATACTCAAGGTCAATATTCTCTTGATCTAAACTTCATTTCTTTTATGATGTCATGCATTGGTTAAATGAGTTAACTTTGAAGTTTTTTTTTTTTTAATTAGATTTTAATGTTGAATTTAATTATGATAAAATTAATCAAAATTGTTGGTAGCATGTTGTTGATTTCCTTTTTAATTCCACCATCATGAATTCAATTTTAAAAATTGGTATTTGACACTTACCTCATTTGAAACTAGTAAAAGATACATTAATTTAAAAAGAATATATAGTGTTATCTTCTAAAACTTTAATAACCCAATACATAAAAATCACGAATATACTTATTTCCATTTTCATTGATATTGCAGATCCTTGGCCTTGACATTTGTGCTGAGACTCTAATTGGAGATGTCATGAGAAGAGGTATTTCAGGTGGTCAGAAAAAGAGATTAACCACAGGTAATGAGTTGAAAATTTTGCAAAATTTGTAGCAAGATGAAAATATTGGTATCAATATGAGATTTCAATTTTACATATATATGATTAATTGATATATCAATTAAAAAAAACTTAAATTTCAAAAATAAAAATAAAATATCAAATGGTTACTAAAAGAAATGCCTTAATTTTCATAACAAGGTTTCATTTGTTGATTATTAATTTATGTGTTTATTAATTCTGATTTAATTTTAGTATTTTAATATTAATATGTTTCTAGTTTTTAGGCCTTAGTGGAATCGTGTAATAGTACATAGTGGATCCTAAATTTTAGGGACTGGGAATATGCTATTTATTTTTACGATTTTATTTTTGTCTATATATTGTCAAATGAAAAATCCATAATATTAAGATTAAGTTCAGCAAATCCTCTCCATTTTTTTTCTCTGTTTCCAAATACAATTTTCTTTCTTCTTCTGTTAAATTAATTTTCCAACAAGTCGTATCAGAGCTAAGTTTTTCTGTTATCATGAACAATTCTACCCAATTGTCAGTCCCTATTCTTGATGGGAAGAATTATAATCGGTGGTCTGTACAGATGAAAGTTCTGTTCGATTACCATGAGTTATGGGATATCGTGGAAAATGGAGTTTCTACATTAGTTGAAAATGCAACTGATGTGCAACGAGTAGCGCATCGCGAACAGAAGAAAAAGGACAAAAAGGCGTTGTATTTCATCCACCAAGGGATTAATGATGAGACATTTGAGCAGATCGAATGAGCAATGACCTCAAGTGAGGCCTGGACCATTTTGTCAACTTCTTATAAAAGTGATGACAAAATCAAGAGGGTGTGTCTTCAAACTCTAAGACGTCAATATGAGTTGCTGCATATGGAGACTACAGAAATTGTTGATGAGTATATCAATAGGATTCTTGTCCTGAAAAACCAAATGAATACCAATGGTGAAACACATTCAGAGTAGACAAAGGTGGAGAAGATTTTGAGATCTTTAACTCCCAGATTTGAACACGTTGTTGCTGCAATTGAAGAGGTCAATGACCTGTATGACAGTAAGGTTATTGTCGGGTTCCCTAAAAGCGCATGAGCAACGGATGAATGACAGTAAAATTGAAAAACCAATTGAACAGGTTTTACAAGCACAAGCCTCAATTAATAGCTCAAGTTCACGAGATAGAGGTCGTGGACGTGGTCGTAGCTATTCCAACAAAGGTCGTGGTGGCCAGAATCATGGAGATAGTGACCAAAATAATACTGGTTCCAATAACAATTCCTATTGGAAAAGAGGACGTGGTCGCGGTAGATATAGAGGTAAATATAATAAATCAAATGTGGAATGTTATAATTGCCACAAGCTTGGCCATTATGCAAATGAGTGCAAATCAAAAGGTGATAATCAAGTTGCCAATTGTGCTCAAGAAGAGGATTATGACGAATAAGATCATGCATTATTAATGGTAGTCACATCAAATGAAACTCCAAACTACCAGACTTGGTATTTGGATACTGGTTGCACAAATCACATGAGTGGCCATAAGAACTGTTTCCACATTTTGGTGAATCCTTTCGCACAGAAGTGGAATTTGGTGATGGAAGATTAGTTCCGATGACTGGAAAAGGGCAAATTCTTATAACATTGAAGAATGGTGATCAAAGGTACATTTCAAATGTTTTCTACGTACCTGATATGAAAAATAATTTGTTGAGTATGGGACAGTTGGCCGAAAAAGGTTATGTGATGCACGTCTCTAGAAATAAATTCTCAATTTTTTATAAAGAATGTAATATGATTCTTGAAACCTTTCTATCAAAAAATCGTATGTTTCTAGTAGATTTTAATATGGGTGATTTCAAGTGCTTGAATGCTATGGTGAAGGATAAATCGTGGTTATGACATTTACGTTTTGGGCATTTAAATTTTCAGAGTTTGGAAAATCTTTCCAAACATAATTCAGTGAAAGGTTTGCCCAATATTTATCATCCTGATCAATTGTATGAAGCTTGTATTTTTGGAAATAATCACAGGACAGCTTTTGTTAAGCAGCCTTGGCGTGCAAAATTTCCTTTGGAACTGTTCAATACAGATGTTTGTGGCCCAATGAACATATTTTCAATTGGAGGGAACAAGTATTTTATAACATTTATTGATGATTTTTCAAGAAAAAGTTGGATTTATTATTTGAAGAGCAAATCTGAGGTATTTTACTGCTTAAAAATATTTAAAGCTTTTGTGGAAAGACAAAGTAGCAAATTAATCAAGATGATGTGTAGTGATAGAGGAGGTGAGTGCAACTCCATTGATTTCAAAAGTCACTGTGAAAAACTTGGATTGCAACATAACGTTATTATTCCCTACACTCCCGAACACAATAGAGTGGCTGAGAGAAAGAATAGATCAATTATGGATATGGCTAGGAGCATGCTTAAAGCAAAAGATATGCCAAATTATTTTTGGGCTGAAGCTGTATCTTGTGCAGCTTATTTGTTGAATAGATCACCTACCAGAAGTCTTCCCAACACAACTTCTACTGAGGCATGGAATGGATTCAAACCCAATGTCCAACACTTGAAGATATTTGGATCAGTTGCTTATGCTCATGTCTTCAAGGCAACAAGATCCAAGTTGGATGATAGGCCAGTGAAGACCATTTTCATTGGATATAAGCAAGAAGGGTACAAATTGTACAATCCAATGACAAAAAAGGTGATAGTAAGTCGTGATGTTACATTTGCAGAAGACGAGGTATGGGATTGGAATACAACAGGTGACATAGACTCAACAAAACGTTACATTTATGTTTTGAATGAGGATGCAGATGTAGAAGATAGAGTCAATAAAGAAACAACTACAGTTCAACCAGAAGTTGCAACTCCAATTGCAACTACTATGGAAAGGCAAAGAAGGGAGCGACGACAACCTCCACATCTTCAAGATTATGAGGTTAATGTTGATGATGAGGTTGATAATGATGGAGAATCAGTCCATTTTTCTTTTTTTGCAGATTCAAAACTCAATGAAGGTGTCATAAAAAATCCAAAATGGCAAAAGGCTATGAATGAAGAATTGATGGCAATGGAGAAAAACAATGCATGTCAGTTGACTGATTTTCCAAAAGGTCAAAAAAGATACAAATCAATTGATGTGAAGTGTATGGATAAAATCAAAGTGAAATCAAATAGTGAAATTGGCAAACACAAAGCAAGTTTGGTGGCGAACAAATTTAAACAAAAAGAAAGCTTTGATTCTGAATATTTTTTTTGTTATGTAGCCAGAATGGAAACTGTAAGATTGTCTATTGATTTGGCTACAAAAAGCAATGGAAAAACCATGGAAGATTGCAGATATTTTTAAGCGATTAAAGATTGAGACCGTTTGAAGATCATTCCAAATCAGAATTAAGGGAGGATGTTGATTATTAATTTATGTGTTTATTAATTCTGATTTAATTTTAGTATTTTAATATTAATGTGTTCCTAGTTTTTAGGCCTTAGTGGAATCGTGCAATAGTGCAGAGTAGATCCTAAATTTTAGGGACTAGGATTATGCGATTTATTTTTAGGATTTTATTTTTGTCTATATATTGTCAAATGGAAAATCCATAATATTAAGATTAAATTCAGCAAATCCTCTGCATTTTTTTTTTCTCATTGAAAATATATGTAAAAATTTAATAATAAAACTAGAAAATTCTTAAGAGTAGACTTAATTTTTAAAATATTATGAAGTGGGTTTAATAATTAAGTTATTTTACTTTTTAACAAAGATTAGATTTTATTATTGCTCCAAAAAGAGTAGAGCTTCAGTAACATCATGTATAGTATTAAAGAAATTACAAATTCCAATTTCTTCTTTTATAATTGAATTTTTAAAAAATCTTATATATTATTACTATCTATATTTACATTCAAGTTAATAGATAATATCAATCAATGTTTTATGAGTATTTATAAAAGATATAGATTAATCTTGAACCCTCTAATTTACAAATATTTTCATCCTCGAAAAAATTTCATATATATGCAGGGGAAATGATTGTTGGTCCAAACAGAGCATTGTTCATGGATGAAATAACAAACGGATTGGACAGCTCCACGGCATTTCAAATCGTTTCTTGTCTACAACATTTTGTTCATCTCACAGATGCAACCATTCTTATTTCTCTTCTACAACCCGCACCTGAAACCTTCGATCTCTTCGACGATTTGATTTTAATGGCACAAAACAAGATCTTATACCACGGTCCTCGAGATCAAGTTCTTCAATTCTTTGAGGATTGTGGATTCAGGTGCCCCAAGAGGAAAGGTGTTGCAGATTTTCTTCAAGAGGTCATTTCCAAAAAGGACCAGCCACAGTTTTGGTACTCTAATGATATTCCTTATACTCATGTCTCAGTCGACGTGTTTCGGAGGAACTTTAGATCGTCGAGCTTCGGAAGGAAGCTCGACGAGGAGGTCTCAAAAGCTTTTGAAGAATCGGAAAGCCACGAGAATGCGGCTTCGTTTGGGGCGGATAGTGTTTCCAAATGGCAAGTGTTTAAAGCTTGTGCATTAAGAGAACTCCTCCTCATGAAAAGGAATTCTTTTATCTACGTGTTCAAAACTTGTCAGGTTAGTGCTTTTGAAGTTTTTGTTTTTTGAATTCTGACTGACATTTGAAAACTAGTAGACCGGTTAGATACGATTTTTCTCATTTCTTGTTTCTTTTTTTTAAAAAAAATTAAAATAATAATATATTTGGTAACACTTATTTATTTTATTTTTTTGATATTCATAAGAGACATATGACTTTTTTTTTTTTTTTGAAAACCGGGAAATCAGAGCTTCGCTCCCCTGTACCCGGGGCACCACTGGTCCGTCCCTAGACTGTGGCACCAGGATACTTCGAATGGTATTCTAGTTTTAGCGCTTTCCAGCGGCCTCAAACCAGGGATCTCTCAAGAAAGCATGTCTTGGAGTCTTTTGCCTCAACCGTTGGGCTGCCCGTTAGGGACCATAAGAGACATATGACTGACCTTATAATATTTTGATATAAAAAATATGGTAAAAAATTAATTTTTAGATAGGTAATTAACATGCGTTAAGCTTCGTAATTACTTAAGACCTTTTTTGTTTCAAAAAATAAATGTTTAAAGAAAATGCTATTCTTTTTTTTTTCAAGCAAAGAAAATGCTATTCTTATCCACTAGGTTTTACTTATTTCTTGAAAAAGAAACAAAATTATCTGATAACTATTGTTTCATTATTATATAAAAATATATAGCATGCTTGAAACATATAAAAATAATTATTATAAAAACTCTACATTATATCTAATACAAAGCCTTAATGTAAATTCAAAACAATAATAAAATTTATCCCTCATTACGTTGCCCAAATTTGATAAGTCTACATGCTCGTTTGACCAATGAGTCAAAAGATCATAATTAACATTTAAGAAACAAAATAGAGAAATTATAAGTCCAAATCTTAGAACAGTTTTCACATTTTACAAACTATTATCAAATAAGTCTGGTTTTTCAAAAATGAAAACAAGAATGAAAAACATTATCAAACAATTTCGTATCTAACATTTTTTTTTTTTTGAGGGTTGCAGCTTTTCATCATTGGTTCAATCACAATGACAGTGTTTGTGCGAAGTAGAATGGAAATTGATGTTGAACATGCAAACTACTACTTGGGAGCCCTGTTTTTTGCCCTAATTTTGCTTTTAGTTGATGGGTTTCCAGAATTGGCAATGACCATTCAAAGATTAGAAGTTTTCTATAAACAGAAAGAATTCTACTTCTACCCAGCTTGGGCTTATGTAATTCCAGCTGCCATTTTGAAGGTCCCTCTTTCACTTGTTGGATCCTTAGTATGGACATGTCTCACTTATTATGTCATTGGATATACTCCTCAACCCACCAGGTCAGTTTTCACATTTTACATAACCCTTTTAAATTAACTATAAACTGGCCCATTCACATGTTTCCTAGAAAAATTTTAATTTTGAATTACTTCAAGCTGAATCTGTTTAGTTTTGCAATTCATTGAGCTACCGAAAAATAATATGTGTACTTTGTTTATATAGGTAGTAACTATTAATTCTTTAATTAAATCTTGATTTCATTGGGACTTGTATATCTTCAAGATCCCTCTCATTTTAAATGTAGCCACGGTTCATTCATATATCTCTTTTAAATTCGGACATACATGCAACAACCCTTTAAACTAAAATATTGAAAGAAAAAAAAGTAGGGAAAGAAGAAGAAAGGTTCTAGGAACCAAAAAATTAAACATTAACATTGATAAGTGTTAAGAAAACGGCAATCAACAACCAATCGAAGAATAAAGAAACGGGAGAGAAGAAGAAACAACACACAGAATTACATAGTTCACTAACGTTGTGTTAGCTAGTCCACGGGCAGAGAGGGAGAACAATTGTATCAAGGAGAGGTGAATTACACAATACATAATGAATATCATAATATGGCTAGCTAGGGTTTAACAAGTATTTAAGGAGAGACGAATTACAGAGAGTACATAATGAACATCATAATATGGCTAGGGGTTTATTCGAGTTTATATATGCACTCTCATTAAACCCTATTACATAATGCATAAGCATTAAACAGAATGTGGATACGTTAGCACACGCGGAACGCACAACACAATGCAGAAGTGCTAGTGCTGCAGAGTGCGAATGCGGGTTGCGTTAAATATGCAAGCGGAATCCATTGTTGCCATGCGCGAAGCAATAATGACTCTCGACTACTAATCGTAGGGCATTAATGAGTTCAAGACATATCTCAACAATAAGAAAGACTAGTCTTTGTGTTCTTGTTTTTCATCCGCATCTAAAAAGTCTAAATCATATGAATAGAGATGTTGCCCCTTTCCTTATATATATATTGAATATATTCTTTTCGTAACTTAATAATGTGGAATTGGTTGTTGAATTTTGTAGGTTCTTTCAACAGCTGCTTATTCTATTTGCGGTGCATTTAGCATCTTTATCGATGTTTCGAGTGGTAGCGGGAGTGTTCCAAACCCATGTTGCATCCATGACAGTGGGAAGTTTTGCAATATTACTAGTCTTGATTTTTGGTGGCTTCATCATCACACATCGTAAGTAGTTTTTTTTTTTTCTTTTTTTTTAAAAAAAAATTAGTACAATAACAATAATATTTTAGATAGAGATTATTGGCATTTTGTATTTTGGGGAGTTTTGCTTTTGCATGCAGCATCCATGCCAGCTTGGTTGGAATGGGGTTTTTGGGTTTCTCCTATTACTTATGGAGAGATTGGTCTTTCAACTAATGAATTCCTTGCTCCAAGGTGGCAAAAGGTGACTGCAAGACTACTCTCTATACTTTTTGTCCTTAAATTGCATTTCAATTTTTGAAGTTTTGAATTATATAGGCTTGAAGAACTCCTAGGTTAATTTTTCAAAAAAAAAAAAAAAAAATCATTAGTTAGTATGTTAGTCTCTATTGTTGCTAACCCAAGTGAACAAAAGATTTTGGGTATATAAAAAGTGGATAATAACTCCATTTGCATGAACCCTTATGAATGTGGATGTTCGCTCTCCTCTATTGCACGAAAATCATGTTTGAAAGTATAGTTATTGAGTTTTGAGGAGGGATTGGATGAAATTTTTCCTACCCTAAAAACAAACATGAAGTTAGTTTTACCATGTTAACATGCATGCTTAAACAAAAGTTAATTCCCCAGATAAAAAATATATATGATATAATAAAGAACGATTGAAGCCAAAACAAAGTGAGCTTACCAGTAATTGATATATATTTTCCACCATCAAGTTATTATTTCAAATCTTTCTAATAAGATTCTCAAAAAAAAAATCTTTCTAATAAAGTCCTTTTCAAAAAAAAAAAAAAAATCTAATAAAGGAAAAATTACATTTTGGTTCTTAGATTTGAGATGAAGTTTCATTCTAGTTTCTAAATTTTAATATTGAACATTTTTACCTTGAATAATATTCACATTTAGTCTTTTTATATTGTTTTTAGTTTACTTTTATACTTATTATCTTTTAAAAATTAAATTCACATGAAAACAAAACACACTCAATTTATCAATATTATAATATAAAATTCGGAATTTGTCCTCCATAGTATATTTTTTTGCTCTTCATTACAATTGTAACACATTTTGCTCAAAATTTATATTCTAACATCATTAGACTTCTATCAATTTAATTTTAAACTTCTATCAATTCAACTAATGGACTTCTGCCACTTCAATTGATAGATTTTAAATTTCTATCAGTTTATGATAGACTTCAATCGATTTTAAGTGATTGAACAGTATAAATTCATAGACTTCAATTATTTTTGCATCCAAAATAAATAAGTTTTGAAAATATGCTATAAAATTATTTTTTTAACACATGCAAATCTCCTATAAAATTAGTATAATCATCATTTTAATGAAAAGTAATTTATGTAATTAACGATTTTATTGTATCAAAGATTAAAAGCTGATATTAATGAAACATGAGAGATAAAGGTTTGTGCTGGCATTTGTGTAGCTTCAAACCAGGAACGCTACGTTAGGGCATACGGTGCTTCAAAGTCGAGGACTCGATTATGAACAATACTTCTACTGGATTTCACTCGCAGCATTGCTCGGATTCACAATCATCTTCAACATTGGATTCGCCTTAGCCCTAACTTTCCTCAACCGTAAGCTCCTTTTTCCCTTTGTTTTGAGTTCGAATTCGGATCTGTTAGTCCATGGAATATCAACGAATTTCTCTTTCATTCTCTGCGTTTAGCTCCCGGATCTTCTCGTGCTGTTATCTCGTACGAAAAGCTTTCGCAAACTAAGAGAAACGAAGAATCCAGCAATGGCGCTGCTGATTATGTGGAACAAGTTCATCCTTCTAAACCCGCCTTAGAATCCAACAAAGGTTGCGTAATCTGTTCTAATTTCTGTGTAATTTCTATCGTTATATGAATTTATTGATTTTTTTTTTTTTTAATTTTCTTTTGGTTTTTATTTCATGGATGGATTGCTTCAAACAACAGGCAGATTAGCGATGCCTTTTACACCTTTAACGGTTGTGTTTCAAGATCTGCAGTATTATGTGGACATGCCTGTGGTAATACAATACTCCTGTGACTCTTTGCTTCATTAGCTTGTCTGTGAGATTGTTTTTTAAACACTTTTTATTTGTTATAACTGTTTTTAGAATTTTGATTGATTGGTTGCTATGGGACGGTGTTGTTGGTGGAGGCTTGGGGTCTCAGGTTAGCTTAATTGTAAAATCACTTGTTGTTTTCCGGGTCGAGTCCTTGAAATGGGCTCGGGTGCCTCTAGGTGTGTAGTGGGTCAAAGTTTTGATTCCTGGTTATAAAAAAACGAAGTTGTAATCGATCGGGTTCTTCAATGAAGACACAAACGAAATAGTTGTCTAGTGCTCTCGCTTGATTTTTGTTATGGATAGGAGAACCTATTTTGAGAACAAGCTCGCAGAGAAGTCTCACTTTCGCGGTTGAATTGAAATATTAAAACATATTGTTGTTTAGCATAGCTAACTTTTTCTTTGGAATCAAGGAAATGAGAGAAAGAGGCTTCACCCAGAAGAAACTCCAACTCCTTTCTGATATTACAGGGGCTTTAAGGCCTGGCATCCTAACAGCATTGATGGGTGTCAGTGGAGCTGGTAAAACTACTCTGCTTGATGTTCTTGCCGGAAGAAAAACGAGCGGGTACATCGAAGGAGATATCAAAATCGGTGGTTATCCTAAAGTTCAAGAAACATTTGCCAGGATATCTGGTTACTGTGAACAGAATGATATACATTCTCCACAAATCACAGTGGAAGAATCTCTAATTTTCTCTGCTTGGCTTCGTTTGGCATCGGATATCGACTCCAAAACAAAAGCAGTATTGTCTTAGTTCTTAAGCTAAAACTATAATTATTGAGCAATTTGTTTCTAATATTGATATTAGTTACTTGTTTCATAGGAATTTGTGAATGAAGTTCTTGAGACCATTGAACTTGATACCATAAAGGATTCAATAGTTGGCATACATGGTGTCAACGGTCTATCAACTGAGCAACGTAAACGATTAACTATAGCTGTGGAGCTTGTTTCCAATCCCTCAATCATCTTCATGGATGAGCCTACTACTGGTTTGGATGCAAGATCAGCTGCAATTGTTATGCGAGCAGTCAAGAATGTGGTTGATACTGGAAGAACAATAGTTTGTACCATCCATCAGCCAAGTATCGACATCTTTGAATCATTTGATGAGGTAAAAATTTTACAACTGTTGTGATGCTCTATTCTAACATTTAGGCATTTGTGGAAGTTCAATACAATGCCAAACTAGATTGGCCGAATTTTTCTAGCTATTTTGACAAGAGGAGCAGGAAAATAGTTGGTTTGAGGTTTTCTCTATAATTAGTGTTTTTTACAATATTAAGTATTAAGGATTTGTTTTTATTTCTTTCAAGTTTTGTTTTCAAAATTGTCTCTATCAATGGTATTCGAGTGGCTTTTCAAAAATGCTTAGACGTTAAAATCTAAAAAACTTTGCAAACTCTGAAAAGTTTCCCTTTGTTGGTGAAGATGCAATGATTCCTTTCAAGCCATAACTCTCATAAACCTCAAGTGCGTTTTGTCCATTGAAACTATCTGTCTTCTATTTAAAAAATTTCTCATATAACAATAGAGGAAACAATTTTGTGGCTGATCTCTTAAAAATTCTTAACATTTTTTAAATTTCTTCAACAATTTTGACTGACAGAACTTGAGTGTGAGGAAGGCCACAACAATCACAAGCATTGTCCCCAAGGGGTGGCGCAGTGGTTGAAGACTTGGGCTTTGAGAGTATGCTCTCCTCAAGGTCCTAGGTTCGATACTCACCTGTGACATTACTTCTTTGATATCTCTAGTGTCTGGCCCAGGGACAGGCGTGATTACCTTATTTCAAAAAAAACAATCACAAGCCTTCAATGTCTCCCGGTGTCTGGCCTAGGGACGGGCGTGGTTACCCTTGTTTCAAAAAAAAAAAAAAAATCACAAGCATTCATAAAAACAAACAAGGGACGAAAAAAACTTCTAAAAAAATACCCACCCTACAAATAGCTTGTTATTAACTATAACTGGTTTTGGGATGCTTTCACTTTTTGTGCAGCTGATTCTTCTGAAAACTGGCGGTCGCATGATCTACTGTGGTCCACTAGGGCAACATTCATGTAAGGTTATAGAATACTTTGAGGTCAGTCTGCTCTGCAACTTGCAATGCTACTGGTGGCTATATATAATATTTTCATTGTTTCTAAGCATTTCATTTTCTATGAATCAGCATGTCCATGGGGTTTCAAAGATTAGAGAGAACTACAATCCCGCAACATGGATGTTAGATGTTACCTCTTCATCGGCAGAAGCTGAACTCGGCATAGATTTTGCTCAAGTGTATAGGAACTCTGCCCAATATGAGTGAGTTATGCCCTAGAATTTTTGTTTCCCCCATTTTCATCTCTATTTTTTCTTCTAACTTATCACTTCAAATAAAATGACATTGCAAATAAGAAGCTAATTTATTATCTATTGAGCTATGAGTTGTTAAAAACTAAGGCATAAAACTTTCTTTTTAACAATTCTCATTATGCAGTTATATCAAAGAACTTGTGAAGCAATTGAGTATTCCATCTCCCGGTTCGAGAGATTTGTATTTTTCAAATGTCTTTTCTCATAATTTTGTGGGACAGTTCAAGGCTTGCCTTTGGAAACAGAACTTGTCTTATTGGAGGAATCCTTCTTATAACACAATGCGTGTCTTGCATACAACTTTATCGTCTTTGATTTTTGGGATACTATTCTGGAAACAGGGAAAGAATATGTGAGTATTTTATGAACTTCTTTAAATGTGAAAGATTTTGGTTCCGTTATTTCAGTTCTCAAAATATTAGTTGACTTACGAAATATGTGCAACCTCTTGTCTTTTTTTGTTTGTGTTCGAAGAGAAACCCAGCAGAACTTATTCAATGTCTTCGGTTCAATGTTTGTGGCTGTAATCTTCCTTGGTATCAACAACTGCTCATCGCTCCTTCCTTATGTATCCAAGGAGAGAACTGTCATGTACAGAGAAAGGTTTTCTGGGATGTATTCTTCATGGGCTTATTCACTTGCACAGGTACACATTCATCTTAAATGTGTTTAATCTTCTCGATTTCTATCGTTTGAGCTTGTAATTTTACAAAATTAACTTCCATTAAGACGAATATAAGTAGGAAAGTAAGGATCGGCAATAAAAGGGTGCTTAAAAGAGGAGCCAAAATTACACTAACAAATAATTATGTTAAAGCTTTCAAAAAAAAAATTATCTTAAAAAATTTGCAGTAGACAGCAACTGGAAGTTAGTAAAAATTTTGCTGTAGACAGCAAGAGAAAGATAATCTGACATTGAATTGTGAAATAAGATTCGTCGTATATATGTAAAGACAAGCTGTCCAAGAGGTTACAGATCCGCATCTCCCCACTCCCAATTGTTGTGGAATGAAAAAAAAATGAGGTCAGTTGACCAAAATTATTTTCTTCGAACCAAATATATCATAACATAGGAAAAAAGGAGGTTTGTAGAACTCAAACCCGCCAAATGTTTTATTTTTCTTAAAATCTCGTATATGTTTACAACTAGTATGTTGACACATAAGTTTTATGTAATCAGGGCTTTATTCTTCTAATTTGCAGGTGATTGTGGAGGTTCCATACCTGTTTGTACAAGCAGCTATCTTTTTAGTTATTACTTACCCAATGATTGGATTCCACGCATCAGCATCCAAAGTGCTATGGTATTTCTACTCTATGTTCTGTGCACTTCTCTACTTCAATTATCTTGGGATGCTGCTCGTCTCCATCACACCGAACTATCAAATTGCTTCCATTTTATCCTCTGCCTTCTACACCATGTTCAATCTCTTTTCTGGCTTTCTTGTTCCAAAACCGGTAAGCTATATCTGACTGCGAAATTATGCTTCTTGATATTTATTTTGAGCAAAATGCTTCTTTTTCTCTACATAATTGGGACTGAATCTAACCATAACATTGAACGAAAGAAACTATAAAGAATCTGTTTCGACTCTTGCACTTCAAACTTTTCATGTTTCTTGTAGAAATCTTGGCGATAGATCTGATATATGAGTGTGTAGGATATTTCTTAATACATAAACTTAATGACAAGGACCAAGAAGATATTCGTGGAGAGGGCCAAATATGTAAATCTTAAAAATGGTTATAAAGTTAAGATCGTAATAACTTTTTTTTGGAAACTGGAAAATTGGAGTTTCACTCCACTATACTTTGGGTAACCACACTTGTCCCTGGACTAGGCTTCGAGAGATATTGAAGGAATGGAGATACGGGAGGTGTTTACAAACTAATGTCACAAATAAGTCTCGAACCTGGGACCTTGAGAGAAGTTAAGAATATAATAATTAATAACTATATAGCAGGAAGTTATCTGATATAAATAGTCACTAAGAAGCACAGACCTTTAGTTTGGCTAGTGTGTCCATGTTGGACACATATTTCTCAACACTCCCACACATGTATTGAACACTTGTAGCATAATAGATATGCTTTGAAGAAAAAACACTAGTTATACAAAGTCAATAGGTTCAACGAATCAAAAATATTTTCAGTATTCTAAATAGACACATAATAATATAAGACAAAGCTGTTAAATTTTGAGAGTTGCATCAAACTTATTTTCTTCCCCAATCTAAATGCATAAAAATAGACTTTGAATTTTCTTCTTGCATAGAAATATATATATTTTGATAATGTGCCTTGTATCTGTATCCTTGATTTACAAAATAATCTGTCGTGTTTGTATCTTGCACATGTATCTTTGTTCAGAAGCAAGATTATTTTCTTAGTCAGTTTACTTTGTAGTAATGAGAATAGAATGAGATTTCTTTAGTAGACTTGCTTCTTTGCTGTTTTATGGGACGTTTGGTTAGAGAAGCTCTGGAATTTTTAGTGGGGAAAAGAGGTTTTGGAAGGAGATTTGGGAGGTCGTTACTCCTTCGATGTCTCCAGTGTCTGGCCTAAGGACAAGCGTCAAAAAACAATAGAAAGGAGTTTGGGATATCATTAATAACACCACTTGTTTCTGTTTCTAACGTCTTTTGTAAACATCAGTTTATGTTGCATCTCTTGTTAGTTTTTTTTTATATTCTTTTTTTTTCATTAATGAAAGTTTGATTTCTCATTAAAAAGGGTAAGATTATAAAAATTTGTCCTTTTTTTATGCACCAGCAAATTCCTGGATGGTGGATATGGATGTATTATATAATCCCTACATCATGGAGTTTGAATTGTTTGCTAACATCCCAATATGGAGATATAGACAAGACACTGATGGTGTTTGAAGAAAAGACAACAGTGTCAGCTTTCTTGAGAGATTACTTTGGGTTTCACCACAATCAACTTCCTCTTGTGGGAGCCATGCTCATCCTCTTCCCTATACTATTAGCTTTTCTTTTTGGATTTTATATAGGAAGATTGAATTTCCAAAGAAGGTAGACATGCAAATTAGTTTCCTAGTAGAAAATTTAAGGCTAAATATATAGTTGTCTATGACATGTGGGCTCTCTTTTTTTTGGTTTTTTGGGGGTAGAAGTTTGACTTTGTATTCTTCATTTTGTAAGAGTTGATGAATAATCTTGTAAGAGTTCTATGCATAAAAGTTTTAGCATCAACCAAAACTTCCTCTATGAATAAAGAACAAACACAATTTGAGATGTGTTTCTTCTCTTTTACCATCTTTTGTTAAAATGCAGATCATTGGAAGCGCTACAAAACACCAAATCGGCAATTTATAAACCAATAAAATCTATAAATCAAAATACTAATTTAGTTATTGAGGTTGATATCTATTAACTTGCAGAAAAAAGTGGACAAATTACAAATTTACTCGTTCATATCTTGAATATTACATAGGGAAGACTTCAAAAGGATCGATCGGTTGAGTAAAAAAACAGGTAATCATTTTTTGTATTTATTTATAGCTTTATCAGAGTAGGAGAATACCTGTAAAAACAAAGGAGTAGAAAAATCTGTGCTACGACGGTGGCTGCAGCGGCTGCGCCACTGACATGGAGATTTTAATTTCATAAAATAATTATAAATCTAAGAAAATTTGAAAATATTTTACATGCATAGTAAAAGATAATACTCACCCTATAGTATAACTTAGGGTATTAATATACAGTATTGTGTATTATTAATTTATTAATATAGTATTATATATTAATAATATCGTATAATGTTTTATTATGATTGCTTTTTTTTGTCTAGTATTATAAATACTTTTTCAATTTGACTTGACCTAAAAAAATCCTTTTTTTTTTCTACGAGGAGCAGTAAGGTTTTTTTCTGTTTTTTCTACGAACTCAACTTTATTCTTCTGGTGTGTACTTGATTATAATCTTTTAGAATACTTCTTTCATAGTTAGATTTTAGATTTCAATTTAATTTATGTTTTAAAATTAAATATTTTTAGTTGACAATACAATAATGTTTGCGTTCGATTTTTAAAATAACAAGATAGTTACATACGATGTGAATGTAGTAATTGTCCATTAAAATCATTGGGCTAAAAATTGAGCTAAGGTCCGAAAGGATCGGTGGCCTGATAGTTCCATTATTGGGTGGAAATCCAGTTTAACACTATGGGCACGGGTTCAATTTCTAGAATCGGTATTTAGCTCTCGATTATTTGAGAACGATTGTACCTTCTTTGAAGGGTTTATGGTCTCCCCTCCTCCAACTTACACTAAAAAAAAACTTTTCTTAACCCAAAATTTACCAAATAAGTCTACAAACCAACCCGAAATGGTATGTATACAAATGTTCCATAAAATAAAAAGAATTTTAAAAAAATAATGGCCCATGCAGGTCTCGAACCTGCAACCTTCGCATTATTAACACGACGCTCTAACCAACTGAACTAATAGGTCAATTTATTGATAGGTTTCAACAGTATATATATATATATACCAATTTAAAATCATTTTTGAATTAGTGTAATTTATATTTGAAAGTTTAAATGGTTCTTAAATTTATATTATAAAATTTTAGACGTATTTACATAAGGAAATAATTTTGAGATGAGATGAATATGATATTTTTGCATTAATCAAGAGATACAATAGAATTTTAAAGATACAAACTGAAATTTAAATTTTAGACATGAAATTATGCATAAAAATCATTAGACATCGATGTAATATTTGATTTATTAGGAGAACATTTAAAGGAACAATGTTAGGTTTTCACTTTCAAAATAAAATCAAATACTTGGAAAGGCAAACTTAAATTGAGGACTTTTAATAATTATAGATTTCTAACGTCAAATAGTCGAGAGGGTATAGAGAACAAAAGATTATGGGTTATCTTCCACCTACTTGATAATTAATTTCATTTTCTAAACATTAAAATTTTATAGGATCAAACATGTGGTCTATTGTCGCATAAATTAATTTGAACCCTCACAAATATAAGATAAATAAAAGTGTATTTTTTAACTTAAATCTTTAATTACTCTCTTTTACTATACAAGCATTCAACGTTTCCCAAGATAAAAATATTGAAGAACTTGATGAAGTAAAATAAGATATCACTGAATGATGTTACAAGTCCAAAACAACAGTGGTACCTAGACATTTCAAGCCCTTGCCATTGCCACTAGGATACTCAAGAAAAGTTTGATAAAGTTGATAATTGTGCAGTCCAAAAGAAACTGACAATTATGAGTTTAACAAGATACAAACACTAATTATACCTACAAAATTGCACTGCATAAAGTAACCATCTCCTTTCATGCTTTTTAAAATCTAACATCATCAAACAAAGCAAATAATCTCAATCTAATTCATCTCTTTAATCAGATCATTGATGCCATCCTCTCTATTCCCAGCATCCCCACCCTCCTTGAATGATGACTTTTTCCCTTGAAGTCCACTTCCTGGCTTCTCAAGTTCAAAGGGCCATAGAAAGGAAACTACCTCCTTAAAATGTGGCCCAACATTAGCAATTTCATGCACAATATCCTCCATACATAGGATTCCATGCTTGCCCAATTCCTAAAATTTACCATCACAATTAATAGGTGGTAAAAGAGATTAAAGGCATGTATGAAATGACATTCTAAGTGCTTAAAAGCACTTTTTAAGCACTTAATTCATTCCTAACAGCCCCAAACGGTAGTATAGTAGCCAAGATGGTTTTTTCAGTACCTGTTCGATGATGTTATTATCGGTTAGAGGAACTCTTTGTTTGTTTATCTTTGCAACTCCCTTCTTGTGCACGAGCTCCCTCACGTTTTTAAGATTAGGGTATCTGTAAATCCACCAAAATATTGGTAAAATCATGGAGAAGAAAATGTGAAATCTAGCGAGAAGCGAATAAAAGCAAAACGATCATTTGCATACCCGTATGTCACATACGGCTCCACTCTTTGTAGCTTTCCTAGAATATTGTCATTAGCCTTGGCAAAGACTGCGCTGAAAACTCTACTAAGTCTGAGTTTATATAAGATACTCCTCGTCTTTGGATGCATGTCGTTCTTGCTGGAAAAATGCAGAAGCAGATTATTGATATTTTTTTTGAAACAAGGGTAACCACGCCCATCCCTAGGCAAAGCACCGGGAGACATCGAAGGAATAAGATCACTGGGACATTGAGAGGAGCATACCCTCAAAGACCAAGTCTTCAACCACTGTCACCCCTTGGGAACAGATGCAGGTTATTGACATTGAGAAGTTATAAAAAGGGAAGGAAAAGAAAATAAATAAGGAGACATTCTTACCCCTGTATCCGGATTATAAAAATCAATTTTGAATTTGATGGCTCTAAGGCAGTTCTTTTTCTCTTGGTCCTGTGCTTCATCTTAACAAGGTCTTGTTCCTAGAGAAATTACAAGATTGTATACAAATAATGAGAGTGATACTTAACATCTTGAAAACTAGGCGTGTGGCTAAGGGTGCAAAAAGAAATCTTTTCAAAAGTCATTCTAACAAAACACTTATCAAACAATTGAAGAAGGCTACAGAACAAAGCACCTAAAAACTAAAAATACCAGAACGTGATTTACTATGCCATGTTACATTCTCCTAGCAACACAAGATTTGGATAAACAACTCTTCTAGAAACATGATTGAAAAAAGTCAAAAATTATAATAGTCATTAAACAAAACAGCTCCAATATAGGTCCATTCCGTTTCAGTCTGAATGAACACATATGTCCATTTCCATGCATGTCGATTACTTCCAGAAAATTTCAAGCTTTGATAAGTAAAATAAACTATTCATCTTCAATTACATAAAAAAAAATAATAATAAAAGTAGCAGTATTTGAACTTAAGCCCAGCTATCTAAGAACATGGAACCTAGTGACTAAAAACACTAACATTTCAACAAAGCCAGCAATCTTTAGCTATGATATTCTTATTAAGAATTGGAGATCCATTTTGTAATTGCCTAATGGGCCCCTTTTGTAATTTCATACTATTAATGAAATTGTTTCTTATCCAAAAAAAAAACAAAAAAACAAAAAAAAATAAAGCCAGCAATCCAAAACAAACTAACTAAACCCACAGCCTTTTGAATTCAACATTATTTCAATCACAACCTGAGGCTATCAGAACCCAATTTTATTTTATTTTTTTGAAACAAGGGTAACCACGCCTGCCTCTAGGCCAGGCACTAGGAAACATCGAAGAAGTAATATCACAGCTGAGTTTCAAAACTAGGACCTTGAGGGGAGAATACCCTCAAAGCCCAAATCTTCAACCACTGTGTCACCTCTTGGGTACATAACCCAAATTGTATTACGACAATCTTTTTCGCGGACAAGTACTGGAGACTTCTATCACATAATTGAATCTATATAAAGGTAAAACAAAAAGCAGAATTCAAATACATCTTCCATCTATATGCCAAATGCAAACTCAAAAGAGGGTATTGACAAGTAGAACACAAGCATTAAACATATTTCACACTGAACTCAAAATAAATGTGTTAGGTTACCCTTGCACGAAATTCTCTGACAAATTCCTCTGGTAGTTTGATAAAACCATCCTTATTTTTCTTTGAATTGAGCTTCCTCAACTCCAATTGCTCCTTTCTTTTCAGTGCATTCACTTCATTGCTCTTTCTTTTCTTCAATATAACCTCTGGTATATATGTGAGTGGCGTTGGTTCCTCTTCCGCCATCATAACTCAACTGTAGACGAAAAAATTCAAAGTCAAAAATTAAAGCCCCAGTATCAATAGCACAAATTCAAACACAAAGAAAGAAATGCATATCTTAAACTAAAAACAACAAAGTTATCTCCAAAAACCCAACTTGCAATCATGACTGTATTGAAAAGTTCAAATTTCGAATGCTGTTGTACTCCTAAAAAATGATTGGATAGAAAACAATTCCAGTCTAGGGGAGTTGAAAGGTGAATGGACAAGATTCAAGCTCCCAGTGTTTTAAGGTGCACATTGGCGTAGCTTAAATGCAAGACACAAGACAATCAACAATCAATCGGTACAACTAAGTTAGAAACCATCAAGAATTAGCCCAAGACAACAAAAAAACCTTAATCTAGACAAGCAGAGAAAGGGTGTAATCAATTGACTCGAGTTTAAATCAGTAAATAACCATAAAATTCGCCCAAATAAAAATGGAAATTAAGGCAGAAATATGTTTTTTTTTAAAACTTGCTACTTTGATCCGAGGTAACCACACACATCCCTAGAACAGGAACTAGAAAAGATAGTGGAGACACGGAAAGAGTCTACAAATTGAGCACAACCCAATCCTTCGGGCTTCGACCACCGCGCCACTCCTGGGGTCTAAGGCAGAAATATGCGTTCAAATGTACTAAACCAGAAATGTACGGCGGTCAATAAAACCAACTCCGACAATCTAGGGTTTAACAAAGCAAATTTCAGAAAGGAAAAATAGATGTACAGATGATCAAAGCCTCGGTTGAAAGATATGTGCAACAAAGAAAGAAGCAGTTCGAAAAATTCCCAATTCTGTTGTTGAATTAGACAAGTTTCAATTTGTGTGCTTTTTAAAGCGAGAAGACATGGATGAAGATGAGGAGAATACCACAAAGAGCAGAGAAACGGCGGCGACACTGAGCAGCAGCGGCGTGGAGAAGACGAAGGTGGTCGCGTGCGGATTGAAGAGGAAAATAAAGAGGATTTAGGGTTTCTATTTATTTAACCCTTTTTTTAAATTATTTTGCTAAATTGTAGAAAGTACTTTTTTAGTTGATAGAAAATACACTAACCAGGTAGTTTATATCAAAAAACCACCTTTAGGTATTAAGATTTTATTACGGTGTTGCACGTGATAATTTTTTAAATAATAAATTATATATATTTATTTATTTATTTACATATTTATAATTATAATTATAAATTATTTTTTATATTTTTACATTAAATTTAAATCATCAAATAATAATTTTAATAAAAATATTGAATTTTATAACTATTTTTCACGTTAATTAAATATATTAAAATTCACATTTATGTTAAAAAATAGTTAATATTTTATTCTGAGCTTAAACAATAATAGTTGTTAATATTTTTTTTAAAAAAAACTTAATAAAATTTATGGCATTAAAATTAAATTTTATCTCTATTTTTAAAAATCGATATTGTTTAGTTTTTTAAAATTACTATTGAATTATAAAATTTATAAGAGTTATATCTTTATTATAATTATAAATATAAATAAGATAAATATATTTATTAATATACATCTATGAGCTTACCTGTAACCTCAAATGATAATTTTATCATTCTTAAAAAAAAAATTCACATCCCCAAGTCTAAACAATTAATCAACAAAAGATCCCTACAAAAATTATTGCAACAAAATAAAAGTTAAATGAAATTTAAGGTAAATAATCCAATAAAAAAAATTACTAAATTTTTTATTATAAAACAAAAAAAACCAAGAAAGATAACTCCAAGTAAAGAAAATGTTTCAAATGTGTTTGTAAACAAAATATAGATAACTATATATATACTATAACTTTTGAACATGCCTTGCACGGGAGATTGTTTTCTGGCATATGAGATTATATTTTTATTTATTAAAATACTTATAAATAATATATATATATATATATATATATATATAAATTTTAAATGAGTAAGTAAAATATTTATTATCTACTTTATTTAAAAATCTCATACGACGTACTTCAAAATAAAAGTGAAAGAAAAAAATATACATATCATAATATTTAAAGAAAATTATGAAATAAATTAAACTTCTTTAAGAAATAAATTTTCGTCATACTAAAATCTTACTTTGTACACAATATTTATTTTCATTAATTTATTATTTTAGTTTAATCTACGAACATCAAAACCATCTTTTCAAAAAAAAAACAAACCTCGAAACCATCATCTCTCTAAAATCTAAAAAATCATATTTGTACTTTCTTATTTCACCTCATATCACCTTATATTTTATAAATAATAAATAATAAAGAAAAGATTGAAAAAAATTAAAAAAATATATTATCTATCTCTTCTACGAATTTTGATGAAACATAAATTTTTTAAATATTAATTTAAAACATAATATTATATTAAATTTATTGTCCTCTACAAAAACAATAATGATATATAGATTTATATTTAAATTTAAAATATATATATATAAATAAATATATAATTAGTAAATTTTTTAAAATTTAAGTAGTTTCATATGTCAAAATATGAGTAATACTCCAATGACATCACCTATCACACAATAAGTAACAAATTACATGTTAAGTCATATTTATTATAATAACAAATAATAATAATAATATGAAAAAAAATATTATTATAAACAAATTATCTTTCATTAATGGAATAATGTGGTAAACACTTCTTCAAAATTTTAAATACTCCATAATTTAAAAGAAGATTATAAATTAAAGTTGAAGTATAAAATAAATAGAATTACACAAAGAAAACATAATAAAAATAAAAATAAATGAAGAAGAAGAAAATGTTTTGTACAACAAATTAAATACAGATCGAAAAAACTGTTATTTACCTTCGACGACAACGGCTCCCACAAACACAACTTAGGCACCAATGCTAAGACTCCCAACCCGAACAAAATCTGTACAACATCAAAAGAATTATTAGTAATTTTAATTTTGAAGAACGATAAATTGTGGTATTTATAGAAAAAGTTGGAAACCAAATCTTCTTTAAATTTGAAAAAAAAAACTCAATATCTTGATTTGATTTTATATTTATTTAGTTTGAAGATACTAAATTTTAATGATTAATAATAAGTCACATTTTAAGTAGTAAAGATAAAGATAAAGATTACGTGGATTCTCTTATCTTCTAACTTAATTTATGAGATTTGCTAAAAATATATTATCTTTTACGTTATAAAGATGATGAAAATCTAAATATCTAAATAATATTGTAAATATTTTTGCATTTTTTTATATTTTAATAGAAGATTATGGCATGTGTTGTAATTTAGGGTGTGACTTAAAGGGTAAAATCGTTCAAAAATGATTTTTCTCTTAAGTCACACTTTAAAGTAATATGATATGATATGTATAGTAATAGTAGGAAATCATTGTTACCAAACTTTTAAAACCGCATGTACTTTAGCTTCAGTCTTCAAACATTTTTTTTCAAGATCTTCAAGTCTTTTTTTAAAGGGAACAATTATGCAAAAAAGATCCTACAAACAAAAATTATTGCAACAAAAGAAAAATTAGATGAAAGTTAAGTAAATGCTCCAACAAAAAGAAGATAAGTTATTATTATTAAAAAGAAAGAAAAAACTAAAGTGAAATGTGAATGAGGTGATTAGGGGTTATGGTTAGTGGCGGGTCGGTTTAACTTATTGGTGTAATTCAATGCAACATCATGATCACAGGTTCGATCTTGATAATTGGTATCTGACTCTCATTTATTTAAGAGATTTCAACAATCAAATAAAGATATTTACAATATCATTTAAATTTTCATGTAAAAAATAAGATATTTTTATCAAATCTCATAGATTTTATTTGACATTTTAAATTAAAATAATTAAAATAATTAATTGAATTTTCCAATCCTATAAATAGGTGCATACATTTTGTTTACAAGTTTGCTTGGATTTATTTTTCTTTATTTTTTTGTTTTGTTTTTTGTTTTATAATAAGTTACGTTGAATTATGTACCTTAACTTTCAACTCATTCTTCTTTTGTGCAATAATTTTTGTAGGGATTTTTTTTTTGCATAGTTGTTGCCTTTCAAAAAAAAAATTCAAAAATTATAAGATTATCATTTGAGATTAGTGCATGAATTCTTCAATTTCAAAAGTTTGGTAACAATGATTTCCTATTATATATATATATATATATATATTCTCTATATTTTGTTTACAAACACATTTGAAACTTTCTTTTTGGTTACTTTCTTGTTTTTTTTATAATAAAAAATTTAGTTATCTTATTTTTGTTAGATTATTTACCTTAACTTTCATCTAACTTTTATTTTGTTGCAATAATTTTTGTAGGAATCTTTTGTTGTTTAATTGTTGACTTGGAGATGTGGGAATGTTTTTTTGAAGAACGATAAAATTATCATTTGAGGTTAAAGGTAAGTTCATAGATGTATACTAATAAATATATTTAGCTTATTTATATCTATCATTATAATAATGATATAACTCTTATAAATTTTATAATTCAAAAGTAACTGGTCTATTAATAGATAAATTGAGAAAAAATTAAAGAGCATTGATTTTTAAAACTCAGAGATAAAATTTAATTTTAATTCAATAAATTTTATTAAGTTTTTTTTAATAATAACACCTATTATTTTTTAAGCTTAAAATAAATAATTAACTACTTTTTAACATAAATATAAATTTAACTAACATGAAAAAATGGTTATAAAATTCAATATTATATTGAAATTATTATTTGATGATTTAATTTAGCCTAAAAATGTAACAAACAATTTATAATTATATATATATAATTTATTATTTAAGAAATTATCAGGTGCAACGTCGTGCTAATACAAAATGTATGATTATAGATGCAAATACTTTAAACTATCTACATTTATAATTATTTTGTGAGAATAACGCATTCAATACCCATAAGGTGCATCGTGGAAAACCCCACATCTTTCTGCTCAAGAGTTGTTTAGGCAAAATATTTCACTAAAAACTCGTTCATGGAGGCACCTCAATCGAAAAATGGTTCCTTTATTTGACAATGGAAAGCCGGTGTTAATTACTTCACCCCCATCCATCGACTTAAAATTTCTTGGCCCTCATTCTTTAATAATTTAGGTTATTTCCTCCTGGTGGAAAAGATTGTGGAATGTTTTAATCCCTCATAAAATTAAAATCTTTATTTGGAAAATGTATAATGACTTCTTCCCCAACTTCTTGTGCTTTTTTCCACACGAAAATTATTTACTCTAATGGATGTGGGAGGTGTAAATAATGGAGATTTAGAAACGGCGTACCATGCGATTTTGGATTGTCCCGTTTCAAAAAAACTTTGGAAATCATCCCCTCTTTTCTACTTGAACTGGCCGAATAATTCTTACTATTTTAATGATTTATTGATTTGGTTTTGTTCAAATTTAGATTCTGATTTTGTTTAACATGTTTCTTATTAAGTGTTAGGGTATGTGGTCCAACGGGAATAAAATGGTTCTTAATTTATCTTATGAGTTGGGTAGGACTAAGATTGATTCAGATTATTGTAAGATCTATTATGATGAATTCAGGGGAGCAAATACGTATGTCAAGGATAGAACTAAAAAGAACTTAAATAGCAAAAGTCTTATTTAGAAACCACGTGATGGTGTTGTCTTACAAATTGAACATTGATGTTGCTCTAAACTTTATAGATCACAAATTTGGAATGGGAGCGATCATCAGGAACGAGAAGGGAGAGGTTATGGCTTCTTTAACAAAACTATTGCAAGTAGTGTTCGAGGTGGAGCATGGGGAAGCCTTACAAATCAGTGAAGGAACTGGATGGGCGATACAACTAGGTTTTCGACGCATTCTCATTGAATCTAATACGATGAATGTCATAAATAAGCTAGCCGGCGCAATGTTCGTACTGCTCTGATATTTGGTCTCGTCTTCCTTCTGATATGCAACCTACCTCCAACAATGTATCTACCTCTGATTTCATTCTTTCCAAGATTGATATTCGTCTTAACAACCAGCGACATATCCTTCAAAGTAACATGTTGGGTTCAATTCTTTGGTGTATTTGGCGAGAACGGAACGCGCGTCTCTTTGATAGCTCTCACTTGGATGTGTCATCCACAACTCTTTGGGAGAACATTCTTATACAGATGACATCTTGGTGCACTAAAGACTCATCTTTTTGTAATTATGATTCGGCCAGTATTGCTCTAAATTGGAGAGCTTTTTGTACTCATGAACTCTAATTCTGCTTTTGCTTGCTTCTCGCTTGCTTTGCCTTAATATATTTCGTATCTTCTTTCAAAAAAAAATAAGATAGATCCGAAATGTATTTTATCCTATCTTATATTCAGTATATGGCTCAACTAGGTTTTCGACGCATTCTCATTGATGTTGGTGTGGGCGGAAAGCAAATTCACTGGCTCACGTCCTCGCACAAGCACCCTTCAAAATTGATGAAGAATATGTTTGGATGGAAGATCTTCCTATCTGCACCTTGAGTGAATGGGATGCTGCTACTTCATTTGCTGCAATTTAATTTCCTTCTGTTTTCTAATTCCTATCTCAAAAAAAAAAAATCGAGTTTTTAACTCTCTTCAACATTCTTTTTGTAAATATTTACTTTTGAGTTCTTTCTTATCGCTCATGTTTAGCTTTTTTTTTTCTTATTTTATTTGTCGTTGGTTTAATATGACTCATAACTTATATATATTTTTATTTTGAAATTTTGAATCCAATAAAATATAAATCATAGTCAAGAGAGCATTTGAGGAAGTCATTACTACACTTTAGATGAAGGTTTTACAAGTATTGTAACTCTCATCATATAGGTGCTGAGGGACAATCTTACTGTCTAGCAAACATGAACTCAACCTATCTTGTGCATAGGAAGGAGTAAGAGATGGGTTTATGCTATTCTAAAATGTGTAATTTTAGAAATTAAATATAGGAGTATATGAATGATGTTATGGACTCCTTTTCTTTTCTTTTTTATAAGAATGATGTTGTGTACTCGAACTAACTTTTATCTTTAACTTTAATATTAATTTTTTTTTTGGAGACAATCTAATATTAATCTTTTATACCACAAAATGACTAGTACAAATATGTACTTTCAATTCTTTTAAAAAATACAAAATATTTTTTCACCTTATTCATAAACATAGTATTTCTTATATATATTTAGCATTTCTTATCATAATTATAGTATTTGACATGATATTTATCTATATAAGAATTAATTCCAATTAATTTATATCTAAAATAATATATAAGAAAACATTTGTATGAGAAAATATATAACACATTATTATCTAAAAAAACAATTGCAATTATGTTTTTTTTTTTTTTTAATAATGGACACATAAGAAAACGTTTGTATGAAATAATTTATTTATTTTAGTAACAACTAATACTAAGAACCATATTATCTAAAAAAAATATATCAACAATCACATAATCTGCAATTAATTGTATAGTAAAGTTTATAGAACTCACAAGTTGGGAGGTAGAAGGTTTATTAAAAAAAATAGTACATTTTTTCTATAAAATTATTTTTTCTTATTTTTAATTATAATTTATAATGGAATATGAATGAAATTTAATGTTTTGGAATTTTAAGAGTTTTGTAACTCTAAATTTTTACAAAAACAAATTATTATTATCAAATGCATTAAAGATTAAAGTTTGATAGGTGTGAGGTTGAATTGAATTTGAGTTAAATCATTTGTCTCTTGTTCAAATCTCATTAGGCCTACTAAAAAAAAAATATTTTATTATTATTTCATAATTTATTTTTAACACTAATACCTACATCTTTTCTTCCTTTTCCCCCTAAATTGTTGGCTTTCAAAACTCTCAAAATCTTAAAATTATCTGACGAGGTTGGTGTTACATTTCATTATGCTTTTCTAGGTTATTTTGCCTTCTCATTTTTTATCTTGAACTTCATAATAATGTAGTTTATCATTACTTAACAACAATATTGTTTGGTAATTTTTAACAAAGACGAAAGGTAAATGAAAAAAAAAATTGTATAATATATTTGCAATAATATAATTTTTAAAACTTCTTCAAAATATATTTTTTTAGAATAATACATCAACATATTTTCTCAATTTTCTCACTTCAGTCGAAATCAATCGACCACCAATAATTTAGCCACCTATCATTTCGATTGAAATTACATAATAATAAGACTTTATTTAAATTATTTTTAAAAAATTATAGCTAGACTCACATATTACTCATTTTAAAAAAGAAATACATGGTATTTATATCAATAGTGTAGATACACTAAATATATATTTAGGTAGGTTTTCAAATATCATATCATATCATATCATACTACCTTAAAGTGTGGTTTAAGAGCAAAATCATTTTTGGACAATTTTACCCTTAAGTCACATCCTAAATTACAAACATGTCATAATCTTCTATTCAAATATGAAAAAAAATGCAAATATATTTATAATATTATTTAGATTATTTAGATATTTAGATTTTCACCCTCTAGAAGATAATATATTTTTAGCAAATCTCATAAATTAAGTTAGAAGATACGAGAATGTGCGTAATATTTATTATTTTTATCTTTATCTTTACTACTTAAAATGTGACTTATTATTATTATTATTAATTATTATTAAAATTTAGTATTTTCAAACTAAATAAGTATAAAATCAAATTAAGATATTGAGTTTTTTTTTCAAATTTAAAGAAGATCTTGGGTTCCAACTTTTTCTATAAATACCACAAATTTATTGTTCTTCAAAATTCAAATTATTAATAATTTTTTTGGATGTTGTACAGATTTTGCTCGGGTTGGGAGTCTTAGCATTGGTGCCGTGAGTTGTGTTCGTGGGAGCGGTTGTCGTCGAAGGTAAAGAACATTTTTTTCAAATCTGTATTTAATTCGTTATACAGAACACTTTCTTCTTCTTCATGTATTTTTATTTTTATTATGTTTTCTTTGTGTAATTCTATTTATTTTATGCTTCAACTTTAATTTATAATTTTCTTTTAACTTTATGAAGTATTTAAATTTATTCTGTGATACGTGATGTCATTGAAGTACTACTCATATTTTGACATACGAAGCTACTTAAATTTTATCAATTTTACTAATTATATATATTTTAATTTAAATATAAATCTATACACCATTATTATTATTGTAGAAAACAATAGATTTAATATAATATTATGTTTTAAATTAATATTTAAAAAAATTTATGTTTTATCAGAATTCGTAGAAGAGGTAGATAATAGATTTTATGAGTTTTATTTTTTTTTCAATATTTTCTTTATTTTTTATTATTTATAAAATATAAGATGAAATAAGAAAGCACAAATATGATTTTTAAGATTTTAGAGAGGTGATGGTTTCGAGGTTTTTTTTTTTGAAAAGATGACTTCGATATTCGTAGATTAAACTAAAATAATAAATGAATGAAAAAAAAATATTGTGTACAAAGTAAGATTTTAGCATGAAGAAAACTTATTTCTTAAAGAAGTTTAATTTATTTCATAATTTTCTTTAAAAATTATGATATGTATATTTTTTTTATTTCACTTTTATCTTGAACTACATTGAATGATTTTTTTAAATAAAGTAGATAATAAATATTTTACTTACTCATTTAAATTTATATATATATTATAAGTATTTTAATAAATAAAAATATAATTTCACATGCCAGAAAAAATCTCCACGTTCCAAAGTTCTAGTATACCTAAATATCTTGAGTGTTCGCAGTATGTTGTTCATAAAAAATCTATTAAAAAAAAATTAAACTTAAAAATAAAAAGTATTAAAATTTATTATCTTATACAAATAGGTTATTCTACGATTAAAATTTATATAATAATTTTTAGTTTATAAAATTGTATCAAATTATATTCTCCCAAACATACCAGTGAACACACCACCTATGCATAAATTTTCTAGCACGTTGAAGAAAGTGTAAATTTTTTTTGTATATATAACATATTGGATCTTAAATTGAAAGGTAAAAATCATTCTATATAATATTGAAAAGTTGAGAATATCTATCGATTATGATTAGAGTCAACCATCTTTTTTTTTTTTTTTGAAAAAGAACAGTTCATTACAAAACTAAAACTCATTACATCCTAACCTCGCTATTGAGGAAAAACCACTAACGTGGCCCCAAACCACAATTTGGAAGGTGGCCAACCCACAAGAAAACCAATAGAAAAGATAACCATGATCAATTAAGAGCCTCATCGAAGCTAAAGCCTTAACAAACATGGATTTCAAGCAATCCACATAAGACCAAACTAGCTTTGTCGACATAATGATGAACAACTTTAATATTGCTTTGGGAGATAATCCTTGGAGCATTAAGACTACTGAGGTTCGAGATCCCACCAAAGCTATGAAGGGGAGGTTTGAATCCATAACGGATCTAATCTTGCCCTAGAACGACATGACTTTCCATTGATAAGAGAGACCCTTGTTGTAAGGGACCGACCCGAATGGGGCACTAAATGGGCCCTTACCCCAATGCATGCATTCAAAGTAAAGGACATTAAACAGACATGATTTCGGATTCCAATTAAAACAAAACATTCAAAATAACCCCTTTAAAAATTAGACAATTTTTCTCGAAACACGCCCCCCTGTTTCCAAGCACCTGTTCCAAGATAAATACATTTCCAAAGTTTACTCTGATCAGAGATTTACTAAAAACCATTCAAAACCTGTTCAGATACAAAATGCTGGAATCCACATAACATTTACAAAACATCCTAGGGCTCCATGCCCGGCTACATGCATTCAGGGGAAACAAAACATAAAGAGTCATAATACAAAAATCAGAGTTGGAAGACTGGGCCCCATGATCACAGCTCCTCCTTCAGCCATCCTGTCTCGCAACTTGGTTACCTGTGAAAAACCACGATAAGGGTGAGTAACGAATTACTCAAGTAAGAATCCCCAACAGGGGGTACAATACGATATACATGGTCATCTCGATGAGCGTATGCAAGCTATGAATATAAACACGAATAGAGCACATAGCTTAGCCCACACTTGGGCCTCGGATGCCAATTTAAGGTCTTAGTCCGGAATAATATCACCACACATCCAATACATAAGTCGCCTATACGAGAAACAAGTCCGGCCTCACTGCTTTGTCTCGTCGACGAAAGGTACATCGCTCACAATCCCGAGGAGCTCTCCGGTCGTATTTGTAATGAGCGTAAGCATGCACCACGTGCTACTCTGCAGACTATGGGGTGCCGGGTCAGAGGAAAGCGCCCATGTCCATCCACCACGCCTAACTAAATCTTTGGATCGGTGTCACCGACATAGGGGTGTGAGACTGACACGTAAACTATGTCACTGAACCACCGCACAGGGCCAAGGAACGGTCGTGGTAGGCTTACACTAGGAAGCCGTCCTTGCCTTAACAGTGGCAATCGGGGCTCTTCGCCAAACATGCCGAGGACATGCCGGCTGCGGGGGGCGAGGCAATGCCAAGTCATCATCCCGACCGTTGGGGCATTTAACGATCGCCACCCTCACCCAAGATTGCGGGGCCTACCGCTTGGGTTAGCTAATCCTCACGGGGTCGGGGACGAAATGACTTGCTCGACGCCCCCGCCATGGATGCAAGGTACTTTATGCATCGGGCCGGATGATGCTATCTACCCGCAACTCTAACCGCCTAGCAATCGCAAACAAATCCATAAAATCCAATACGTGCTCAATAAGAATACAACGAGCCTAGCATGATACTACGAAGCAAAGAGCAGATATACGAGCATGCTAGAAAGAAACAACCTAGCATGGATTAACATGAGAATTAAATCAGGAAGAACATGCTAATAGGGAATTCAGAATTGAGTACCTAGCTATACATGTCAATAAACACAAACAAGCAATCAATCAGCAATCGCATAATATATCGCAGGGTCCACACAACTCCGGTAAGAAATCCTTACCTTGGTCGGGGACGAATTGACACGAAAACCTAAGTGGCGAGCGAACCCGAACTAGCTATCGAGAATCTATCAATCACAACAAAAATCACACAATAGGCCTAAATATAATAAAACAAACAAGGCTCAGCTCGGGAGCAACTCACGAGGCGCGACGAACGCACGAACGAGCCGATTGCACGAACGGGACAGCAACGGGGCTGGCTGGGCGCGCGGACGAACAAGGCGTTGGCGATGCGGCACGACTCGGCGAGCAGGGGCTCGAGCGACGCGTTGCGGAGCTGGGCGAGGACGCGCGCACGAGCGCGGGTCGATGTGCGGCGTGGCTCGGCGGGCTGGGCTGCTCTACGCGCAAACAGGGGCGAACAAGGCGAACAGAGCGTTGGAGAAGACGAGCTCGATTCCGAGCGATTGGAGAGGATTCGACGCGCGATTTGTTGATGGCGAACTCCCCTACACTAGCTGCACAAAACCCATACCTCAAATCACCTCGCCTCTCGGCGGAATTGCACACACCAAAGCGGGGAGAAGAATCAAACTTGAAGGAAAGGAAGAAGAAGAAGCTTACGGGATGAAGAAGATCGGACCTCCGTAGCTCGGGATGAGAACCGCTTAGAATTGGGGTGGAAAACCCGCGAATCATTTGGTCGGTCGAGGGAGAAGAAGAAGAAAAATCGCGAGGAAGAAGAAGTTTGGGCGGAAAATTTCGCTTTTATAAAATCACCATCACTGCGCGCACGGCATATATACGAGATCGCGCGCATAGATAGAATAACAAACACGCCCGGTGGCTCGGTGGTGCGCGCCCGCCTAGCATGCATGCACGTCGTCGCTTGGCTCGAATCTCACTCGACGCGCTATTTAATTCCCTATTTATTTCCACATTCTTCCAAGCCCAAATGCCTTCACCATCGGCCCGACCCAAAATTACCAAAATGCCCCTGGGCCTCCCGGGAAGACCGGGATGAAATTTCCGGGCCGTTACACTTGTCCACCAGCTCAACCAATAGGCGAACAAAAAAAAAGCCTTCAACCTATTACTAGAAAAATACAAACTTGAACACTTACAACCCTTAATTATAAGATAGAAAATAAAAAAACTAGGGCCATAAATAATAGAACCATAAATTCCAGCAGCAAAATAATAGAGAAAACATCACATTAGTCCATGCCAGCATGCTTTGATCCATAGTTCTCAAGAGAAGCACAATAATAAAAAAGAAGTCAAGAACATCAGAGTAAAAGACTGAGACGGATGAAAGGAAAATGAATCAAACTGGAAGCCAGCTCAATCCAACCAAGAAGTCGGTCAGATCAATCCATAGTTCGGAGTCTGGACCGGTTCGGGAGAACCAATGAACTCAACCTCAACCCAGGTTTGGTAAAAAAGCCGATTTATTTTAATACTTTTGAGCTTGGCAATTATTGCATGAAGGAAAATTGTCCTATTTTTTAGCCCCGTGAGCGACAAGCCATTATAGCCTGACAGCTGCCCTTTCACCCTCTATCTCTCAACAGTACTACCGTAGTTCATCTTCCCCGTTCCTCCTCCGACCAAAATTTCTGCTCCCGACGACATCAAAGCAACGCCTGAAAAATCAAACGAACCGATCATCTCTGCCTTCTTCTTCTTCACCCATACAACACTTTGATTCAGCATCAACCCTTTGTATTCACACTTCCCCCGATCAAACGGGATATTACCTCTTCCCAAGCCTTTTTTGTTCCCCCAACTTGGGATATTGTCCACCGAATCTTCTGACCGAGCATCACCTTCAGATCTAGCCTTCCAAAGAGTACCCTCTTTCCAGAAATCTGACCTTCGAAACATCTCCGGAGCTGCTCGTTGCGAGCTCCCCTTCGCAGCCCTCTCTTTGTCTGCTTTGAGTAATTTTCAAGATACTTCTTGAGCAACCCCCAATGGGCTCCATCCACCAAGCTCGCCTTCGAGCCCAAGAACACCCACACCCCACTCTCTAACTAGAGCATAGCGGAGCCCAGAAACCCCCACACTCCACTCTCCAACGAGAGCACAATGGAGTCCCAAGAACGCACCCATAGGTGCCCAAAATCGTTCACCAACAGCTCTTCAAATAGAACATCTTGGAGCCCAGAGGAAAACTTCTCTCTAACAGTGAGAGAGAGAGATTTTCATTTTTAACTATTTATTTAAGTTTGATGTTTAGAGGCAACCATCTCTAGTGATGATTGTTTTAAGAAATGAATATAAAATACGGAGATTTGAATTTCTTACGCTAATTTTATTTGGAATATCACATAAAAATAATTAAAAAAAAACATTTGGTTTGTTCGGGTCGGGTTGTATGATGGGACCCACAATGTGACCCGAAAGACCATATAAATATCGCCGTCCTTTCCACGCTATCCTGCACAAATAAAACTCCGTCTCTTATTATTATTTAATCGATTTGTTTTGCAATTAATTAAAAAAAAGAGAAAAAAAATAATAATTAAAAAAAAAAAAACAAAGCAAGAGAGGAGAGAGAGAGAAAGAGAGAGAAAGAGCTTCGTCTGGTTGTGACGAACCATCTTTCCAAAATCAGAATTCTCTTTTCCTCTTCTCTTCCTTTCTCAAACCCTAAACAGACAAATTCCGATTCCATTTTTCCCCACCGTCGCCGCCGCCGCCCCCGTGAACTTCTTCTCCAACCGCTTGATCGTTTCCTCGACCTCGAAATTCACCGTTCCCCTAAAATTTGGGGATTTTGTTGCGTTTCTGTTGACTTCGGAGGCGATGGTTCTGAAGCTGATTTGTCCGCCATCGTCGGCCTTCTGAGCTCCTTCCAGGTGAATTCTAGTTCCTTGATTTTGTATTTTTTTGTGTTTTTTTGCTGCTGGCTTTTAGTTTTGATTCTTAGTTATACTAGAAAAGCGTTGGGTCCTTCGATGATTTGTTATTCCATGGAAGCTGCAAGACGGTTTTTAAGCATTTTGAAGCTCAATAGAGTGAATTACATGGATCTTATATTCCTAATTTTTGTTGCTGTATGATTTGGAGCATCATTTGTGAGTTGAAATTGAATAACGTGAATAAAAGACAGAGCAATAGCTCTGCGGTGAATTTGAGTGATGCGTTTGATTGGTTTTATTGTTGTCGGAGTATTCATAAGTTGACATGTTAGAATCCTAACCAGTTATCATTTCTATGTAAGCTTCTAAAAGTAGGTTATAATTTTTCGCAGGATTTTTTTTTTCTTTTTTTCTTTTCAAGTTGTAGTCTCTCCTCATCATGTATCATGCTAAGAAATTTTCAACTGCGAGCTTAGTTCCACATAAATCTCAAGGTGCTGAACAAGGTGCAAGTGCTGCGGTTCTCGGTGGATCTTCGGCCAAAAGTCCAATGCCACCGGGAGGAGGTGGAAAACAACGATTGCGATGGACATCAGATCTTCATGACCGTTTTGTGGATGCCATCGCACAACTTGGTGGACCAGATAGTGGGTATTTTTTTTATAGTAATGTTATTGTGCATTTTCTTTTGCCTTAATTTTCAGGATTATGAAGGGGAAACCCTTGAATGAAACCATGCATCTATTTCTTCTCTGTAGTCTTTACTAGCTTGCTTAAATGTGGTTCCATGTTATTTTTAGGCTACCTGTTTCTATTTAATAAGTTCAAGGGGTTTGAAATGAAGTAGTACAGTACAAAGGTATGGAGGGTTAAAGGTCGTGCCATGAGTTTGGTTATCTCAAAAGAAGTGCATAAGGTTGAACACAGAAGTTGATATACACACAGTCTTGAATGTTAAATGTTCTATTTTTTGAAACAAGGGTAACGATGCCCGTCCCTAGGCCAGTTAAATGTTGTTCTATGGTCCTACCTTGATAGATTCTAGGTGTATGCAAGTTTTATGCAGTCTTGAATATTAAATATAGTTCTCTATTGTTCTGTCTTGTGACTTGAGTTGCATGCTAACTAGCTAGGACACTTACGATATAAGAGCCAAATAAAACCATGATATTTTTTAGTTCAGCAATAATTGATGACGGGAAAATTTGAATTCATGACCTTTGATCGTGGAGATGCACTTATTTCATTTGAGTTATTGCTCTTGTTGGCCTAAAAAAACTATGAGTTAGATTTGCATACTTCCAATTTTAGGTTACTAAGATCTCAAGGGGATTGAAAAGCATTCACCTAGGTCAATTGTTACAATAAATACTCTTTATAATAACTCCCTTCTAAGTAATAATAAAAAGTGGACGGAATAATAGGATTTCTGCTCATCTGAAGTTTATTTCAATTAAATAATGCTTCACTAGTACGAAGCTTGTGAAAAGACCGTCTTATTGCTATCAACAAGGAAGGAACGTTGTTGCCAAATATTAAATTCTATGTAGGAGGAGAGTAGTATTGGATTTGATGAAGCACTGTTTACATTGGAATATGCTTGTGAGATAAATTTTAAATTTGACTTTTTTGGCTTTGTGCACATCATGAATGTTTTTTTTCATCGCAATCCGTCTTACCATATTGCTAAGCCATCCTCGCATGTTGCTAGGAAAAACAAAAGTGAACTTGATCATTTGACCACCACAAGTGGTTTACAGAAAAGTAATGATTTTGAATGTGAAAAGTTTACGTATATTCTTAAGCATATAATTATGTTTACAAAGTAGATTTTCAAGTTTCATTTTCTTACGTGATAACTGAAAAAAAGAGAGAATTTCATCGATTACATGAAAGGAGGAAAGAGAAACTCCAGTCCAAAAGAAACTACTGAACAGGGGGGTTATACTATACTGTAATAAAACAATTAAGTTCATAACTTGCACCTAGTGGCAACCACAAACAGTACTCCATCCAAGAGAAAAGAGGCAAAGGTTTTTTCCCAGTATTTTTTTCTTTGAAAGTTCCTTAGAGGATAGAATGTGCCTGGAGTGTTCAACTGAAGAGAATTTTCTCCGTCTTTGAAGGGGTGTCTGTCATGGAAGAAATAACCATAAATAAGGCTTCATATATCCTTATAAGTTGGGATTATCCATCCATCCAAAAGAATTGGTTTGTTAGAGCCTAAAATGAGAGGCAAAAGGTGACTTTGAGACTCATTGTCTTTTCATTTAGGAACGTATCATCTTTTTTTTAGCCTTATCTTTCGATTAAATATTAAATCAATACTTATCAATTGGAGCTTCATTTTCTTGGGCATTTATCTATCCTCACCTATTTGCACCTTTCAGGATTGATAATTGTGTTTTATTTGGTGAGGTCTGGGGAGAGATTTAACACCGAGGCTACCCAAGTAGTCACACGACTAGTTCCATGTATCCTTGAAGTGGTTGAAAACAAAACTGATCAGAGATCCTAGAAGAGAAGGCTACATTGAAAAGCAGTATCATTAAGATATCTTCTGAAATTGAGATTCCTAGAGACATTTGAGGATTTCTTATTTTCTTACTACTGGACAAAGCACGAAGTCTAGGGAAAATATTGAGAATCATTATGCTTCTTTTGACCTTCTCAATTGGCTATTACAGCCATTTCTGCGAGCAAGTTGACTCTTGTAGCCAGGAAATCATTTAGTTTAAGAATGTCTCTTCCTGGTGTATTAGAGACAGTTCCAGGACTCCATATTTTGGCAGCCACGACGTTTCTTCGTAAGGGCATCCTTTATCATAGTAAATCTCCAAAGCCACTTACTTGGGAAGGAGGCAACAATCTTACTGAGGAGGTGCAAACTAATCGAGAGAACAGGGAGTTTCACCTTGCTCCAAGCAATCCAAATGGGCAAGTAAGATTATGCACATGGAGGAAAGAGGTTTCCAAGAAAAATGAGAAATGGGGGATAAGATTGAGAGAGTAGCGGTCAATGTTTTAAAAAGCGCAAGGCGCACTAAGGCGCAATGGCCCTCTGGAGCCTGAGGCACAAGGCGCACCAAAAGGCGAGGGCTTTTTTACCTAAGGCGCACTATATAAAAAAAACACAAAAAATATATATGTGTGTGTATACACAATAAAAACATTTCCATAGATATAAATGAAGTTTTAACCAAGAATCATATATAAAACATACATTACATTTAACTATTAACCTTCATTCATGAATAGAAATGAAGTTTAACAAAGAATCTATATAAAACATACATAAGATTCAACTATTAACCTTTCATTTTAAGTGAATGTTGTCTTTGTGAGTTAAAAAATTAAGTTATTTAAGGCATTGAAATGTCTTGAATCAATTATGTCGTGCTTCGAATGACTAGTACGGGCGCCAAAAGCTTATAGGGACTCTAAAACACAAAAAATTGAGGTAAAACCCTAAAAAACCCAAAGAACACAAAAGCCCACAAGGCGCGCGCCTTTTGGCGCCCGGGGCTTCATGTAAGGTGCCAAAAGGCGCGCGCCTAATTAATCGCAGCTAAAGGTGCGACTTGCGCCTGGACGCGCCTTTTAAAACACTGGTAGCGGATAAGAAGTGGGTGATATTAAATAGAGAGAAAAGGGTGATGTACAAGAACTGGGTGGGGGATTGAACCCTTGACCTTTTGGTTCATAGATATACATCAGTTTCATTGAGTTATTGCTTCAGTTGGCAGAAAATGGTGATATTTAATAGTGAGAATCTTCAACAACAAACTTCTTACCCATGAAATCTTCTTGGAATCTGTTTCTGTATTGCTCCTTGGCAGGTGGTTTTTCTTTTTTACCATCTGGCGGGCATCTTTGTAATCCTTTTTAGTTCATCATATCAATGAGTCAATGACATATCTGTTTCTAGTAAAAAAAAGGTTGCATGTATAGACTAACCCCTCTGTTCAGTAGTTTGCTAGACCACTTGAAAGTAAGATAGTTTCAATTTTATCTTTTTTTTAGTCAAATGAAAATATGCATAGTGTATAGACCCGGAGAGTCACGGATATAAAAAAAAACTCTTATACTTCAATGCAATAACTTTTGTAGAGTTCATGTTTCTACTTGAAGTTAATGGATGGATCACCAATTTGTTTCCCATTTTCTTGCAGGGGCAACTCCCAAAGGCGTTTTAAGAGTGATGGGGGTACCTGGTCTTACCATATATCATGTCAAAAGCCATTTACAGGTGCATCATTGAGTGAATCTATTAGCTACGATGCAAATATTTTAGAGGTGGTAATATGAAATTGATTGCATTTTTGTTCTTTCAGAAGTATCGTCTTGCGAAGTATTTGCCAGAATCTCCTGCAGATGGTAAATCAGTCTTTTATTATTATTTCATACCTTTATTCAGCAACAACTTGTTGCATGTCTACTTAGTGTATTGATTTTTAGTTGGATTATAATTTATACCTCACTGACATGCAGGTTCTAAGGAGGAGAAGAGAAGCTCAGAAAGTCTCTCTGGAACAGATTCATCTTCGTGAGTGCCCGTTCCTATTTAGGATTCCTCGTGACATGTTTTCTGCTCCACTTTGTTTTACGACCTGCATCTTTCTATTAATTTTTCATCCTTCAGGGGCCTGCAAATTAATGAGGCATTGAGGATGCAAATGGAAGTTCAGAAACGTCTTCAAGAACAGCTTGAGGTTTGGCATCCCTTCTTATTTACTTACCACTTTAACCCCTTTCCCTTTTGAAATTGAAAGACCTGCTTATTTCCTACGGGTTTCCTTGAGAAACAAATGTTGTAGGGTCAGTTACGAATATTAGTCGAGGTGCGCGTAAGTTGGCCTGGATGGACAGTCACGGATATAAAAGAAAGATATACTCATACATGCTTGATCACTTTTCTTCTGCTCTTGTATGCAAGGGCAGAGCAAACCAGTCATTTTAGTTTGCATTTTCAAGTAGATAACGAACGTATATTTTTATTTGCAAGAGAGAGAGAGTGTTCTATCAAAAAGTTTACAGCCATTGATCTTGGTATTCTATTTTGACGGAAACCTGTCAATGGGCATTTGAGTATCTGTTTCAGAATGTATCCAAAGTTTGAGATTGCTTAGAATTCTTTAGTTGTTGCTTAGAATGTATCTATGAGTTTGATGATAACAGATTAATTACATGTTAAGTTCAGATGAGTGTTGCGTACCACATACAAAAAGTAGGCTTTGACTTTTTAGCCTAAAAATTATACAAATTCATCCCAGACTCAACTCGATAAACTATAAACCAAATGCTTCCTCTAGAATGATTGGTAGGTAAACTAGTTGCTAGAAAATTCTATATCTGAAATGCTTTTTTCTTGTGGATTTTAGATTGAGCATTTTTAAAAGAGAGGGTGATGTTTTTGTTTCTTGATATTCATGAGTGTCTCCAACCGGACATTCTCATAGTACAATCCGTCTAACACTACCATATTTAGATATTAAGAAAACCCGTAGAAAATTACTTTCTAGAGGTGATTGTCATAGAATAAACTCACAACCTTTTGGTTTTTTAAGGCCCTTTTGACCAGGGATGACGGTTCATTACTCGGTCTTTGTTGTTCCTCCATCAAGCTTATTGTTTGTTAATTTATGTCATTATAGACAAAAAAACTTGCTTTCATAAAAAAAGAGACTAAAAACCGTAAGTAAAACCGAGTTTGGATTGGATTGTTTGAATTGCAGGTTCAGAGGCAATTGCAAATGAGAATAGAGGCTCAGGCAAAATATTTGCAGAAGATCATCGAGGAGCAACAGAAACTAGGCGGCGAATCGAAAGATTCCGAGGACTTGACCACAGCTGAGAATAATAAGCAAAAGACTTGCCAGTCTGAGTCGTATGGTGATGCATCTGCAGGGCCTTCATCTCCTCGAAAGAAACAACGCGTTGATCATGGATCAACAGATGATTCTGCCCCATCTATTAATTTACCTTAATTTACATAAATTAATTTGTGGTCGATAGGATCGAGAATTGTACGAAAGTAATATTGGGTCGGGTTTGGGTTGGAGTTCAAAATCAAGTCTCAGGTGAGAAGAAGACGAATCAGTTGTGTCAAAGTGTACCTTTGAAGTTGAGATCCAATATGCTGGTCAATTGTACTGTGATACCTGTAACCTTTGTATATAAATGTGCACATTAAACCTATTTGTAAACCTTATTGAAATATTCCTACTTAAGCATTTTCTACTTCGTAGCGTAATCAGCATTTTTACTACGGTTTTACTAATCATGTATTTGCTTAGCTATTTTATCGAAACATGTCAAAACTATAGTTAACAGAAATAACTTGGTTGTATCAGTTTTACTTTTTTGCAGGAGAACAACTTGTTTTGTTCTTATATTGCTTTTTCTTTAGGCTCGTTTTGATAAAAAAAATTGTTTTTTGTTTATAATGTTTCATTTTTTGTTTTTTATTTAAAAAAATAAAAAGTGTGTATGTTTGATAATTCATTTTATTTTTATGTTTTTAAAAATGAAAAATGAAAAAACATATTTGATAATTATTTTTTGTTTTCAATTATCACATTTTGTTTGGACTTTTTTAGTTTTTTACTATTTAATTTTGTTCTTTTCATATTTTTTTAAAAACAAAAACAAAAACTTGTTTTTAAAAGTTATTTTTTTTTAGTTTTTAGAATTTTTTTAAAATTTTTAAAATAAAAATAAAAATTGGATATCAAACAAACATCTTTTTTTAAAAAATAAAAATAAAAACAAAAAACAAAAACGAAATAGTTATCGAATGAAGTCTTAGATATTCTTTATATTTTTAATCAATTTTACATAATCCATACCTTCGGTTCATTTGCCACCATTTTCTTAACTAGTAGAAAACTAAAGTGGAATAGACCTTAATTTATTTTGAGTTTCTCACCTTTGTATTTATTAGGTTACTAAACTTCGATGTTTTGAATAAAATTTATACTTGGGTTATTATTTTGTGTTTACGGATTCTTTAAGCTTTTAGTTTTGTATATATTAATTTTTTGAATAATCATATATATATATATATATATATATAGATATATATATATATTATTGATATTATTGAGTACAAATTGAGAGAATAAGCCCACAAACTCTATATAGAGGAACCACTAAATGAGAGCTAAATATAGAACCAATTTTTAGGATTGAACTTGCTAATCCTTTGCGAGAAACATAAGGTCCTTTGTTAAATTTATTTTTTGAAGTAATACTGAATATTATAAATTTTAACTTTAACAAGGCTGGATGTGCTAGAGATATAAAATACAAAATTGATTGAAACATCCTTTTAAAGTTTAGAAGTTATTAAATGTTTTCTTTAAATCTACTAGACTACTAATTTAACGGAATAAATTAAATGGTTAAATTAATTTTTTTTTGTGAAGTCATAAGTGATTTGTTCTTAAGAAAATACGTAAATGTTAACTAAATTTAAAAAACTAATACAACATTTTAGAAGTTACTATTTTTTTTATTTAAAATTTTGTATTAGTTTTTAAAAATATAAGTCATACGTAAATATTTAAATAAGAAAAAATATATGATAAAATAGTTATTTTCAGTTAAAAATTTCAAAACCAAAAACTAGAAAATAGTATCGAACTAAAAAGAAATAAATTAAAATTTTAAAAGTGCAGGAACATAAATCATATAAAATTTAAATTCTGAACTAAAATATTATTTTTGCAAAAAAAAAAAAAAGGGAGAAAAGTTAGAACGTTAGGTATTTTCTTTGTTATAAATGAACTTTAGGAAAAATAATTTCTAAGAGAAGAAAATGAGAGGCCAACGTGGCAGCTTATGACTGGTGAAAATACTAAAAGAGCCTTTCTTTAACTGGCGTCGCCAAATTGGAGAAAGAAGAAGAAAAAAATTAGGGCTGCAATGGGCGATAGGCATATAAAACAGTGGACTCGGCTCTCAGTTGTAAGCTCCCACATTTCCCCTTCTCTTTCCATTTCCATGGCATCATCTTCCGAGAAGGAAGCAGCTCTAGCAGCCGTCCCCTCCGACTCCCCCACCATGTAAGCCTTTTCAACCTCTTCCTCGTTTTGTTCTTTCTTTTCAACCTTCTGTATTTTGTGTTTCATATCCCCCTGTAAATTGGTCCTCTTGTGTTTGGTTTTTCCGTTGATTGGTTCGTGGTTGCTTTCATGGCTGTTTAGTATTTAGGAAACTGTTGATTTTACTTGCAATTATGTATTAATTTGGCTCTTTCGTGCAAGAAATCGGAACAACAATCGAAGAATGACACGATGATTTTCGTGGTTCACGAAGACTGTGTTAGCTACTTCCACGAGTAGAGGATATTAATTTTAGAGATGTGGAATACAGAGTGTCGATTGAGTAGGGCTGGGATTTTAAGAGATTTTATGCAGTGTACTCTAGTAAAAACCTATTTCAAAATAGGGCTCAAAAGCATAAAAGACCAAATGTGTAAACATAAACTCAATTACATAATTTGTCTACGTTTTGGGGATGTTGCCCCTTGACTTCGACTTGCTGACCGGGCGGTGAGATCTCGACTAAATAATCATGGGGCGTCTAGTTCAAGGCATATTTCAACCAGTGTTTTAAAAAGCCCAAGACGCATTAAGGTGCAATGGGCCTCTTGGGCCTGAGGCGTACCATAAGCCGCGGGCTTTATTACATCAGGCGCACTATATAAAAAACACAATTTTTTTTATATATATGGGTGTATACACATTTCCATAGACATAAATGAAGTTTGAACCAAGAATAATATACAAAACATACATTATATTTTACTATTAACCTTCATTTCATGGAAAGAAATGAAGTTTAACAAAGACTATATACAAAACATACATAATATTCAACTATTAACCTTTCATTTAAGTGAATGTTGTTTTTGTGAGTTGAAGAATTAAGTTATTTAAGGTATTGAAATGTCTTGAATTAGTTATCTTATCTTGCGCTTTGAATGACCTAGTATGGGATCTCACAAAGGATAAAGGTGAAAACATAAAAAAAATATAAAGAAAATAAAAAAGCCTCCAAGGCGGGCGCCTTTTGAGCGTCCGGACTTCACGTAAGGCGCCAAAAGGCGCGTGCCTGGCCTTTCGCAGACGAGGCGCAAGAGGTGCGCCTTGGGCCTAGGCGCGCACCTAACTGGGCTCTTTAAAACACTGATCTCAACGGTGCATTTATCTCATTCTCAAAACAGAAGGCTGATTTTTCTGTGATGACGATGATATTTAAAGATGTTTACAGATTTTGAACTAACTGTATAAATTGATACAAGTTAACGAGAAAATGCGTTTTGGACTTTTGGGTTCAATGTACTAATTGAGCGACCTAATTAATTGTCAATCTGGGTATGCAAAAATCTGCAATCATGCATGAGGTTTAGTATTGAGCTTCTCTGTATTATTTATTGATAGGCCATGTTTAAAAAGGCTAATGAGGGTTACGCCTTAGAGGCTCTAACTTTTAGCCTCAAGTCTTTCTCCTTTGTTGCATCAAAAGAGACTTACGCCTCACATAGAAGAGGCTTACGCCTCGATGATAATGCACCGGGACTTAAAATTTCTACGCTTCGTAGAATAACTAGAAGAATAGTATTAATATTTTACATTCTTATAATATAATAGTAATATAGATTTTTTTGTTAGAGAGACAATTGTTTTAGAATCGTCAATTTGTTTTTGATCATTTGCTCACTTATTTTTCTCTAGCATGTCCTTTTGGAGTTCTTTGTTGTATAGGTGCTTGGAGAATTCATTTATGAATGACATAATGAAATTGTTTCTTATTCCAAAAAAACTCAATCCTATAAGTGTTGGTGTCATGCTTTATGTATTTTTATGTAAATATCACGTTTTACCGTATATTTTTACACAAACTTAGATTTTTTATAATATTTTTAATTAAAATTGAGGCTTACACCTTATACTGCCTTGAGGCTTATGTTTCCCCTCTTCAAGAGGAAAAATCTCGAGGCTGCCTTTAACCTTTTAGAACATTGTGGATTGGGAAATTTTTTAATTACACACTGTACTTTACTTCAATTGTCAATTTTGGCCTTAAAGTTTAATTTCATGAAATTAACTTTCTATTATTTAAGTTTATATATTATAGAAATATTTTGAAGATCCGCGGCTTGGTTGGAGTATTCTGTTGGCTGGATAATATTATTTTTAGCTCAATAATAATTCTGTTCGTGACATAATTCTCTTTAGCTCAATCTTAACATTTTATTATTTTAAATCAAAACGTAGCACTATTTTACCTACTTAAGTTGATTGCTTAGTTTGGGTGTTTTATGAAGATCTGTGGCTTGACTTGAGTACTTTTTTTTTTGGGAGAAGCGTTAATTGCACCAAGTGTTCAAGTTTAGGAATCTAGGATTTACTTGGAAGGTTTTGACATACTCAAGACTCAAGTAAAGGGGTAAAAATTAAAAAAAAAATTAAAATTTTCCCCTAGTTTGAAATTTTGTATGTCAGGAAAGTAGTGATCGACAATTCTTTTTACTTTTTTCCTTTTTGGAGTTAGGTCTATACTCACCTTTGAGAAGACCCTTAGCTATTCTCTAATAGAGAAAAAAATCACGACAGTTCATGAAAACCCATTACAAGACGCAACTAATGTTTTTGGTTTCATACTTTTGCAGATTTGATAAAATCATTAGCAAGGAGATTCCATCTACGGTGGTCTTTGAGGACGACAAGGTTACTTTACATGTAGTATTGCATAGTTTGTATGATTATGTAAAAGAATTTAAGAGGGAAGGAAATATCGATTTGGGCAATGTCCTCACAATGGATAATATTGTGAATAATGTATTTACTGAATCGTTAGTTAGATTAAGATACTTTCTAGAGAGAAATTGTTACTATTGGATGGCGGAAAATATGGCGATTTTCTCCATCATCAGAGGATATGATGCTAATGAAAAATCAGCTTTCATTTAAATAGACTCTTCTCTCTTTGATATTCGTGAGTAATTGAAGGAACCAGTCGTCTAACTTGATGGATCCCTACTTGAACTTAGATTGCAGGTCTTTAATTTCCTCAAGCTCGGTGTCCCCAAGGGGTGGCACAATGGTTGAATACTTGGGCTTTGAGGGTATGTGCTCTCCTTAAGATCCCAGGTTCTAGACTCAGCTGTGACATTACTCTTTCGATGTCTCCGGTGCTTGGCCTAAGGACAAGCGTGGTTACCCTTGTTTCAAAAAAAAATTTCCTCAAGCTGGGTTAATTTTTTCTAAGCCAGATTGGACGTAGCTAAACATTGGCCCCATCTTGCTTGGTTTATCCCTTCTTTTAGATAAAACATCATGCATATCAGGATTATTTTTTAAAAAATTTTAAATTAATGTTTTTTAAAAGATTGTTCTGTCATTTGCATTTCTATCTTTAGAGGTTCCTTTAAATTTCTGAAAGGAGGTTGTGTTTGATGGCTGCTCTAACTTTCAGAAATTTGTATTTTTTAAATAATGACAAGGGTTTAACTAGTAAACAAATGGTGAAAGTAGATTAGAAAATATATCTTTCTTTTATAGGTTTATTTATTTATACGATTGTTTCTTAACATCGTTTCCTTCATATTTTTAACTCTTTCTAGAGGATATAATTTATGTTTTTGTATGGGTCCTTCCGTTTTTATAAGTTATAATCACGGTCACTCATTTTGTTTTCATATACCTGGCTTTGATGTTTTCACCAGATGAATACTTGTAATGAAAACGTAAGCTCTGTCATTGTTGTGAGTTGAATTAGTTTTTATTGATTTTCATTTCAATTTTACCATCAATAATGGCAGGTCCTTGCTTTTAGGGACATATCACCACAAGCTCCTACGCATATTCTAATCATTCCAAAAGTGAAGGATGGTTTATCTGGATTATCTAAGGTATTACTTGAGCATTTTACTCACTGATTTTAAATTTCCATTGGCTTAGTTCTTCTGAATGTTTCCTTTTGAAGTCATTTTGATCTCATATTATGATTTATCCACTTCATACTTGAAAACTGATACAATGATTGAAAAGTTCACTTTATCTTTAGAATGGAGAATATTTTGAGTGGCAGATAGGTCATTTAATGATAGGTTTGGGCCTTAAAAGAATTAGGAACGGTATATAGGAGCATTAGCATATGAGCATTAGAAGGGGCCCTGTATTGTTCCCTTCATTCCTATACATGGGAGGTGTTTTTTTAGACGACTACCTTTCTAGATATTTTGTAGAACATCTAGCTCGAGAGGAATAGTAGAGGCTTTTATTTTTTGAAACAAGGGTAACCACAACTGTCCCTAAATCAGGCACTGAGAAACATTGAAGAAGTAATGTCATGGTGAATTTTGAACCTGGGATCTTGAAGGAAGCATTCCTTCAAAACCCAAGTCTTCAACCACCGTGCCACTCCTTGGGGACGAATAGTAGAAGATTTTAGGGGTAGGGAAATTTTAGGGGTTCTATGTTTATCTTTGTTTCTTAGTCTTGACAGGTGGAGCCTTTTCATTTTGTCTTGTTTGGTTATTTTCCTTTGCTCTTGTTTGACTCCCTTGACTTGGACTGATATTTTAGATTACCTAGTTGTATATCCTTTTATTTAGAGCACTATTCAACGCCATGAAACTTAACATGGAATACGGATACCATTGCATATATTTGGCTATCTTATTTAACCTTTACTATACTGTATTTTTATACTTAATGTGGTTCATAGGCTGAGGAGAGGCACACAGAGATTCTGGGCCACCTCCTTTACACTGCCAAGCTCGTTGCCAAGCAAGAAAGGCTGGACGATGGCTTTAGAATTGTTATTAACGATGGACCAAGTGGATGTCAGTATTCTCATCTCTACCTTTTATTACTTCATACTGAATATGATCTTCTTAAAGAAGCCCAGTTTAACTCTATTTATTTATTTTTTAAATTTAAGCTTAAATACTATTTTCAGCATGACCTTTTTTTTGTTTTTGGATGAAGAAACAATTTCATTGATAGTGAAATGGGGTCTGATAGGACCTTTTTTTTTGGTTTTGTTATCTAGCTTTTAAAGCCATGCCAGAATTTAAAAACTACACATAATTTTCAAGGCTTTCTTTTCGTTTTTGGATTTGGCTAAGAATTCAAATATTTTTTTTAGGCATAGACAGCTATAGAGGAGGGTTAGGGAGGCCATAACCTCTCTCTCTATCTATTTTTTTTTTTTTTGATTTTTTGATTTTTTTTTATATATATATATATATATACATATAGAATTGAACCCTACTTATGTAATAATATAACATGGTGGTCTCTCAAATCTTAGTATTTCTGTTTTTTTTTGTATATCAAAGTAATTCAAATCTGCAGCATAATTTTCTTTTGGATCCGCTCCCACCTTTAAAAGAGGTGAAGAAATTGGAAGGAAATAAATATAATTTTCAAGAATAAAAACTAGAATAGTCCCCAAGAGATGATATAGTGGTTGAAGACTTGAGTTTTGAAGGTGTGCTTCTCTCAAGTTCTCAGATTTAATGTTCACCTGTGACATTAATTTGTAAACACCTTCTGTGTGACCATTCCTGTGAAGTCTCCTGGTATCTAGCCTAGGAATTGCCGATGGACGTGGTTACACCGGGAATAGTGGAGGGAAGCTTCGATTTTTCAGTTTAGAAAAACACCTAAAATAAATGAAGTATTTGTTGCGGCATCTTTTTTCCTACACTGACGAGTGCATGGAAACTTTTGCAGGTCAATCGGTTTATCATCTTCATGTTCATGTTATTGGGGGACGACAAATGAACTGGCCCCCAGGTTAAGAAAGATGAACTCTTTAAATTAAAATTGAAATAAACATTCATAGCTAATTATCCTATGCCTATGCTGTCATCTACACTGAATATCTTATATAATCTACAACTGCATGTGCCTCTCTTGGTGTCAACATTCTATTGAATATGAAAATTAAGACAAGTTTGGTGGGTATTGTTATTTTTGTTGAATATCTAATTGTACCACAGAATGCAAATATATGTATGTGCCCTGTTTAACAAATGGGAAGTTTCATTAGCATTCAAGGAAGCAAGTTTGGATCGGAATGACTTTACGCTTTTAGTTTGTTTGAATGATTGGTTAGAAGATTTTGTTGGTAGGTTTACCCGAAGAAGAAAGGAAAAAAGGAAAAAAGGTATAAATCGGGGGAGGGAGAGACCCGAAAACCCTACATGGAGGGTACTATTGCTCTCAAATAATATGAGAGCCAAAAAAGCCAAAAAACCCTTAACTGTGGTGTTGAATTGGATTATCACCAAATATTGAAATTACTAGTCCGGTAAAAAAGAAAAAATTATTTATAGAGTTTTGCTTGAGGTATAAAATCCCATGGCCTTTTGGAACTTTTGGGAAACTTATAATTATTTGGTTTTTGAAAGTTAGGCTTTAATAGTTTCGTTATTGAATATTTTTTAGATTTTGTTGGTTAATTTTTTTTATTAATTTATTTTGGAGAGAGGATCACAAAATCCTACTTTAAGAATATTACCTCTCAAAATAAAATGAGGGTCAAGTACCTTCTATTTTTTCTTTTAATACAATTCATTAACTATTTGGTTCATACAAGTTATGCTTTTATATTTTATTTTTAAATGTTTAAGATTCTAGTGAATAATTTTTTGTTTTTTGAAAATTATGCTTTTCTGTATTTGAGATGGGTAATGATAGCAATTTGATTTTTGAAAAACTATACTTTGGTCTTGAACTTTTAAGTCTTTATTTGATAATTACTAGGCTTTTGGCTGTCACATGTCTAGGTAAATATTTAAATTTTAAGATCTATATATGAATAATTTAAGTTTTTTTAGTTTGACAACTATTGAGTAGGAGATACCAATAGATGACGTCTCAGTCATGTTATGTACAACCCTAACCTCAATTAAGCTATGTTTTTATTTTGGACTAATAACTTAGATTTTGAACATGTGTCAGTATGCATTCAAAATACATTGATTGAGGTGAACTGAAAAAAGCATTTTGAGATAGAAAATTTATTTGTGTATGTGTAGAGAAAGATAATTAATTTGGATCTTTACCACTTTGAAATAAACCAATAATTTAAGGAGGTTAGAAAGCTTTCTCAAAAAAAAAAAAAAAAAAAAAAAAGTTAGAAGGCAAATTAAATGCATTAAAAAAAGTAAATTAAATTTGATAAGGATGGATATGCAATTAACTATGGAGGTTAAACAGTCAATTAAATTGGAAATCCTAAAAAAATTGACCATTCTATTTTATTTTATTTTTTATTCTTAGTAAAAAGGGGTTTGGAATGACAATGCTGCCAATGGACATTAATCGGCAATCATATCAGTTGAATGTGTAAATTTATGGCGCACTAAAAAAAAATTCAAATGATATCACGTATGACTCTGCATTATTTATTAATTTAAAATTTTCTTTTAAATTAAAAAAAAGAGAGAGACAGTGAAGCTTGGTCCGGCTGATTTATCTGATTTTTTAGATAAACAGGTTTGTTAAAGTCTCTTTCCATAACTATTTGACTTTTTATTTTTGAAATTTATGTTTATTTTTAATCAAATTTCCTACCGTATGTTTTATATTTTCTACGATTATCTATCTTTCTTTAAAAAAATATGTGAATACTAACCAAGTTTTAAAAATAAATACAAATTTTTGGAGCTATTTTTTTGTTTCTAAATTTGATTTAATTTCTTAAAATATTCATAAGAAGTAAATGTCAAAGTAACAAAAAAACCTTAAGGTAAGATAGTTACGAGTTATCAAACAAGATCTTAACTAAGGTTTATAAGTTATCCATTTCTTTCAATTCTAGCTTGATCTCTTGGATTTCTTGAACTAGTTACGAGTTGCTTCCATCTTTTTCTCTTGCTTAAGTTACACAATTTAAAGAACATTAGTCTAAGATAAGTCTAATCTTTCAAAGGATTGAAGTGAGAATGGAAAAAAAAAAAAAAAAATCTTAAACTCAGCATTTAATAAAAGGAACAATATTCATGAATTGTTATTTTTATTTCAAGCTTGATTAGGGAGCGTATGATCATGATGTTTGATAACTATATAATGGCTAAAAGTCAAGGATGCTGTGAAATTAAAATCTCACTTAATCAACTCATTATTAAAAGAGTTTCTAGCAGCATACACCAATAAAAAAAGTGTTTCGCTTATATATATAAATATATAAATTGGACACGATTAACTTATTTGTTTAAAATTCTTGTATGATTTTCACTTTTGTCTCATAAGATGAAGAGTCGTCATTATCTTCACAAAACTTATATGAATATTAAGTCTAATTTAAATAGATATTTCGATCCACAAATTTATATTCAATATAAAATTGGTAAACCAAAATCACATCATCTTAAAAAGGTACGTTTGAAATTTGAATATTGAATATTCACCATATTTATAAGAATTGTTGACTATTCCCTTCATTATCAAGTCTTAACATGAAACTGCAAATCATCTAATATATTCTATTACATGTATGTATATCAAACACATTGATGATCACTAAATTATAGACAACAAAAATTATAAAAAAAATCCAAAATATTCCCATTGTTCCCTATAGACACGATATGCTCATATACCACATGTTGCTCTCTAGCAAAATCATAGCTTCACAAAGAAAATTAGATAAAATAATAGTAACTTCATATATTGGTCCGTGGTGTCACATCCCTATCCTCATTGAAAATGAAGAAATGAAGAAATGAAGTAAAGGGGAAACCAAAAAGCCAACTAGACTTTTTTGGTTGCTTATATAACCATTCATGTTCTTTGGCCATAGAAGTTTGGCACAAAAACACTTCATATAATACACACCTGTTTGTGTTGGAATAGTTATTGGCTTTATTAGGCTACTATTTCAAATATACCATAATGATACGTTATTTTTTATAGAAAAAGAAAATCATATATTAGTGAGACAACTACGGATCATATAGCTCAACCACAGATCTACTCGATGTTTGAGCACACATTAGCTACCCCTCACCGAGGCAACCATTTTAGAAGTACTCCTTACTGGAGGACTTGTTTCAGAAGCACTCCTAGGAGTACATAGATGCTCAATCATGGGTCCATACAGAAGCACTCACATGTGGTACTTTATTCGAGAGAAGGATTGTTGGGAATATAAACAAAGTATTGTAGAATCCTACATTGGTTAAATACGGAATAGATCATTGGGTTTATAAGGGAAGAAAAAAAAATCTCCATTGGTATGAGACTTTTTGGGATATGCCCAAGAACAAGCCATGAGGGTCTATGTCCAAAATGGACAATATCATACCAATGTGAAGATTCAAGTAGATTTGTCGTCCTTTAACAAGTGATATCAGTTTTTGTAACAGTATATGGCTGATCAATAATCACATCTGAATGATCAATAGTCATAAATGACTCATCTGTAGCAGCGTGTTACCTTGGTGGTGTAATTTGCCTATGTTTAAACAAATCATAAAGCTCCACCTGTTTTTCAACACCATTGTTTTTCCCAGCAACTGTGGACTGCATAATGGAGTTAAATATAGAGTTTTCATCAAAGATAACATTTCGTCTTTGAATGACTTTATTATCATAAGGAGACCATATTCGGCATCCCTTGACTTCATTACCATAACCTACAAAAACACCATTTTCTAACTTACCTTCACTGACATGGTAATGAACATTGCAAAAAAAAAAAAAAAAAAACTTTTAACAAAGAATAATCTGCAGGCTTACCGGACCATACTTCATATGGTATTTTACAATCAATACCTATGTGAGGTCCACGATTGATCAGATAACACGCTATATTTAATACTTATGCCCAGAATTTTCTAGATAACCCAGCATTTGAGAGCATGCATCTTGCTTTGTCCAGTATAGTTTGGTTCATACGTTATGCTACCCCATTCTGTTGAGGCGTGTCCCTGATAGTATGATGCCGAAAAATCCCTTCATTTTTGCAGAAATCATTAAACTGCAAAACTGCAAAACTCAAGGCCATTATCTGTTCGAAGTCTCTTGATCTTCTTCCCTGTTTGATTTTCCTCAAGAACCTTTCATGTCTGACATTCTTGAAGGATTCACTTTTCTGCTTCATCATGAAAATCTGAGTCATTCTTGAAAAATCATCGATTACTAACAAAAAATTCCTACAACCTCCAATTGATTCAACTCGAGAAGGACCCCAACAACCAGTGTGGATATAATTAAGTGTACCCTCGGTATAGTGGACTCCTTTTGGAAACTTGCTGCGACATTGTTTCCCAAACACACAATGTTCACAGAACTTGAGATCCTGCACTTTATGTCCACATAGAAGATCTTTCTTCGACAAAATCTACATTCCCCTTTCACTCATGTGACCAAGTCTCATGTGTCACAACTTAGTCATTTCTTCTTTCTGAACTGCAGACGATGCCACTGCAGCTAAACTTGTTAACGTTGAACTTGCAAGAAAATATAAGGTTCCACGTTTTGTAACTTTCAGAACTACCTTCAAATCCTTGCATACATACATGACTTCACCTTCACCTTTGAAACTAAAACATTTATTGTCTAGCGTGCTGAGAGATATCAAACTCTTGGTCATCGATGGAACATGTCTAACATCATTCAAGGTGTAGAATAACCCGTTGTGTGTTCGTTCCTGATTGAGTCAATTTCAACTACCTTGCAGACTGTACTATTTTCCATTGACACATTACCTTCATCAATCTGCTTATACGTTAAGAACCACTCCTTGTTCGGACACGTGTGATACTAAGCACCTAAATCGAGGACCCACACACCTTTAGAATATGTGTGATCATTCGCAGCTAGGGCCGATCTTCTTCTGAACTTCCATCTACTTTTGTTATGGCTGTTGAACCTTCCTTTTTATCAGGTTGATAACTCTTACTTCCAGGACAATCAAACTTCCAATACCCTTTTTTCTTACAGTAAGCGCAAGTGTGTTGGTCATGGAATTATAGGTGTTTGAGCCTTTGGAATTTGTGGAGAATTCCTTTGACTTTTTCTTTCCAGACTTTCGACGTTTGCTGCCTGTTGCAACCAAACCAGACGTTTTACCTTCTGTTGTACCATCGACCTTGTGGCGGTCTTCTCTAGTAAGCAACACATTTTTCACTTCATCTAGATACAACGTATCTTTGCCAGAAATAAACGAACCCAGAAAATTTTCATACAGAAGAGACAAAAAGACCAATAGAATTAAAGCGACATTCTCATCATCTATCTTAACTTTGATATTACACAAATCCATTAATATCATATTTAGTCTCTTTAGATGTTCTTTCAGAAGCGTAATTTCGGTCATACGAAGGCTGAATAACCGTTGCTTCAAAATTAACTTCTTGGTCATCGGTTTAGTCATATACAAACTCTCGAGCTTCAACTACAAACGACAACCTTTACTTGATCTGCGACTTCATTAATGACATCATCGACAAGACAAAGTATGATCATCGAATGCGCCTTTTCTTGTAGGATCATCAACTCCTCATCTTTGTCCAAATCTGCATCCTTCCACTTGGCAGTAAGAGGCTTCCAAAGACCCTGCTGCTTTAACAGAGCTCACATCTTAATCTAGTAAATTTGCTCCCCTCTAGTAAATTTTTCTACTTTCACGTTAATGCCAGACATTTTAGAATCGGTTGCCGAAAAAAAATTGTGGAAAATCAAACCCTAAGCTATGATACCACTTATTAAGGGACGACAAATCTACCCGGATCTCCATAATGATATGTTATTGCCCACTTTGGGCATCCCTCATGGCTTTGTTCTTGAGCTTCTCCCAAACGAACTCATACCAATGAGATGTTTGTCTTCCCTTATAAACTCATGATCTACCATTTATTTAACCAATGTGAGATTATTATACCACTTTGTTTGTATTTTCAATTAAAATAAACAAAGTTTAACAAAAAAATAAATAAATAAAGTTTAACAAAAAAAAAGTAAAATCATCCAAAAACATTTCAAAATCTTACAACAAAAAGAAGCATCCATGTTTTCCAAACTTTGTTTTTAGTAGCACTGTATTTACACGAAGAATTATTTTTTAACCCTAAAAAATTTGTATAGGGTGATTGATTTGCCACATACATAAAACCATAAATTTGTGACAGTTTGGTGGTTTGTGTTGTCTTTAATCTGAAGAAACACTGTCATATTAGTTGGAGTTTTGGAATTGGTTTATGATATTTCAAGTTTATCCAGTTAAAGATGGGAAGAAGACTTGACATTGAGCCAAGAAAATAATGGTAAGTGATAAAACATTAATGTTTCAATTTACCTTTCATTTCATTGGCTTCATTAAATAAATATGTAGGTCTTTGGTTGGTACAACAGAAAAGAAAAAAACAAGATTGTTTTAATCATGTTTCTTGGTTCATGTTTATTTACTAAAGTTTATATTTCATTTGTGATTAAAAAATGTATAGTTAATCACTAGTTTTACAGAAAAAAGGAAGTTGCTTAAAAATTTTCTTTTCTTTAATTCAATAATTTTTTTAATAGAGTGATTCAAACTAGTTATTTTTCAAAATCAAACTCGTAATTGTAGAATTGAATTAGATTACAACCAATCAAGTAAATCAAGACGCAATTAATTTATTTGATTATACTCACTAATGTTTTAGCCACATATTTTTTAAAAGAAAATTCCAATAAGTACTAAGAATTTATTTTTAAAACTTGAGAGATTAAAATAAAATATTTAAAAGGCAAAAAGGAAAATGAAATGAGTATAGTGTGTAAGATCAAAATTTGATTTAAACCCAAAACTATAAAAATGGTTTGTTTGTTTATTTAATTATTATTTTAAAAGATTGAGAAGGATGGTAGAAGACAACTTTTATGTACTTGAGCCAAAAGAACATTGCTTGGTAGCTAGAAAACCATAACTCTATAGGAGAAAAAGGAGAGGAAAATTTCCAATAATTATTAATGGATATATTTATTATTAGAAGGGTGATTATGTGTCTATTTTGACATTTAAGAGAGCAATTAAGCTTATTAAATGCATGTCTTTAGAATATTTTTGGACTATTTGGAACTATAATTCAGAGGGACCACCAAATCCAGAATCTATTTAAGTTTATAAACTAATCATTTCTTATTGGGTAAGATAGATTTTGATTGTAGGAATTTGCACTTTGATCTAACTCTAAAAATTAACAATCAAAAGATTTGAATTCAATTTTTATTGATATTGAAAAAAGATCAATTTTTATACCTTTAATGTTACTTTCATATTTTACAATAAAATATATAATTATATATTTGAATGAACATCAAATTATATAAATGGTTAAATAAACAATAACATATAATTTTTTTTTATAAATATTTATTTATATTAAACTGCATATATTTTTAAAAAACTATTTTAATGAATTTTATATATTTTTATACTAAATTATTTTAGGGACTTTTGCATGTATATTATAAAAGGGTTAAAATATTCCATGAATAGCATAATAATGAAAATATTTGCACACATAGCAAAAAATGTAAATTGATAGACTTCAATATTGATAGATTCTATCAATAGAGGTCGATAGAATCAATTACGTAAATTGATAGACTTTCATTAAATTCTATCAATAAAGACTGATAGAATCAATTACTGATAAAATTGATAGACTTCCATCATTAGAGACAGATAGATTCTATCAAAATCTTTCATAAAAAAAGTAAATAGATATATAAAAAAAGTAGAATTTGTTATAAACTAATTATTTTTAAAAAGTTATTATAATTGTAAACTGGGTCAAAAAGTTGCTATAGATTACAAATTCTCATTATATTAACTTTTTATAGAAAATTATATTCTAAAAATATTAGAAATGAGAAACGGAGAGAAACATGAACATTTCATAGTAGTCACCTATTTAAAAATTAATTTCTTAGAAATTTTGTGAGTATGCCTGTGACAATAATCAAGATACGCCTAAACTGCTCAGACAGTCACCGATTTTGACCGCACTTCCACTGCCACTTCGAACCGTAACGCAGCGGCGACGAATGAGGCGGACTCGGAGAGCAACTGAGCATCGTCTGTAGCACTGGTAATGAAGGGATTTGGGTTTCATTGCAATGCGATTCAAAATTGCAAGAAACCGTTAAATCCTTCTCTTCCATGTCGTTTTAGGAACAGAAAATGCAACAAACCCACAAAGGAAAAACGACCCATTCATGATTAAGAGCCAATTTTTGTTGTTTGTTGTAGAAACAACAATTGAAAATGAAGAACAAAGAGAAAACTTTGCTGAAAGGTGAAGTTCATCAATGGTAGAGGGTGATTGGCTGCTGTTTTTTTTTTTTTTTTTTACTTACAGACCTGGAAGAAGAAGAGATAAAATGAATGGAGAAGATAATAGATGATTTAATTTAATTTATTATTATTATTTTAAACATTATAATCATAAATTGTCTTTTAAATTTCTATTTTAATTATTTTTTAAATAATAAAATCCATGTAAACATTTTAACATTATCCTAGTCAGTTTTCCATTATCTCATTAATAATTTCCTTATCTCAAGGACTAAAATGAAATATTATTAAAATGTCAGATAAAAATGTTTAATTTTAAAATATAGAAATAAAAATGAAAATCTAACCAAAAGATAGAAGTTGTTCCTTATTATTATTACTAACTCAAATTTCAAATTTGCAACCTCTTACATGTTTGCTAGTATTTACTATTGGTGCAATTACATTCAAGATTAAAGTCTTCAATTTATGCAATATCTCTCTTTAATAAGTATCTAATATATTAAATTTGGCTAACAATACAATAACTTAACGGCATAAATGTAAGTTGTTGACTAAGAGATTATAGATTCCAATTAACTAAATAATAATAATAATGCACTGCATTTGAAAATTGACAAAAAATATAAATCAGTAATAAAAAGAATAAATGTAAAGTAGATTCCTATGAAATTTACAACTCCTTTTTTATAGATGAAATTCATAAATTAGTTTATAACAATATGGCAAAATTATATATAAAAAGAAGATTTTAATTGAATTATGATGATAACTAGAATTATTCAAATTTTATTTTGATTATTATTGTAATAAAAGTTTTAATTATTACTATAATACTGATTAAAGACATAATAATAATAATAAATATAAATAATTTTTAGGCATAATAAAACAAAAGAAGATAATTTTGGTTTTTTTTCTAAAAGTTGTTAATGAGTATAAATGTAAATTCAATATTAAATTTAGTATTGTCAACAAAAATAGTGGCTCAATAATATTAATGTAGTTATAGGTTATAGATTCGATTCCTTGTATCTCCGATTGTTATACTCAATATATATATATATATATACACACATTAATTTCATAGTGCATAAGGATTTCTACAAATTAAACATATACATTTCTGATTACATAATGGACTTTTGAAAAATCCCATCATGATCAGATTCTAGGGGTTAAAAGATATCTTTTAATTTTTGAGTTTATCGTGATGGAAGATTTGAAATTTCATTGGATGATGAAAAAGATGAAGTAACATGTCTTGATGGGTCTAAAATGGAGTCTCATACACTTTGATTTAATGTGATTCCAATAATTGAATGTCATCAAATCAAATCATTAATAAGAGAACAAAATTTGGTCCATGTTGGAATGCTTAGTCTTGTCCACTTCTTTTATGTCCCACATATTATTTTCCCCCATTATCATGATGTATTTTATACAATGCTAAATTGTCCTAAACATTTAATTTTAATTCTCTCCAACTCTCTCATAGAGTAAGGAAATTTGCTACTTACTAATTTGTTGGGTAAGAGTACAAAAAACTATCACATGATTATATTGCTCGAAGTAATTAAGTTCATGAATCTTTTCTACTTCTGTTCTTTTTTTTTTCATTGATTATAATAAGTAGTATAACTCAATTAAGATGTTATATTTCAGAATATGTCAAATGTTAAGTAGTATAACTCAATTAAGATGTTATATTTCAGAATATGTCAAATGTTAAGTTTCTCATCTCATACGTTATACTATATATAAATTAGAGTTAAGTTTGTATGTACTCACATACATACTTACAAATAAGTATTCACTTTTTTAATTAAATTAACTCTTATGAAGATCCTCATCTTATTTTTATATTGAAAAAGTGAAAAGTAATGTGGACTACTCTTCTTATCGTTATCAATTAGTTGTTAGATGAAATAATATGGTACCAAAATTTATTAAACTTAAAGTGGAAATTGATGAATCTAAAGAGACGTCATATTCTTAAGGGTGAATGTTGAAAATCATCCTATTATTGCATATCATCACCACCTTGATAAGACGTGAATACTTCTTTTCTTACCAATTGTGTATTTGAGATGTTTAACTTTAAAGAAGGTAAATTTTCTTGACCGCCACCATTGAATCCATAGTATTGCTTGTCAACTTCTGTTTCTTCTTTTTAGAGGACAAAAAATCACGTAATTCACTTCAAATAACTGGTTCGAATCCAGCCCATAGCAGGGTTCAAAACCCCCTTCAACAAAGAAAATGAGCACCTTTTAATTTTTTTTTTACCATAAAAATTAGAATGCATTGCATTGTTTCCATCAATATATATTTTCTATTCTTAAAATATTGATGCTAATCTAAACCTGACTTTATACGATACGATAATTTTTTTGTTTTTTGTTTTTTGTTTTTCATTTTTTGTTTTAAAAATTAAAAATCGTATAGATTTGGTAACTAATTTTAATTTTATGTTTTTAAAAATTGAAAAAAAAAACTTATTTAATAACTGTTTTTGTTTTTAAACCTTACATTTTGTTTTGATTTTTTTAGTTTTCTATTATTTATTCTTAGTTTTTTTCATGTTTTTTTTAAAAGAAAACAAAAAGTTTTTTTTAAAAGTTTTTTTTTTACCTTTTAAAATTCCTTTAATATTTTAAAAAAGGTTTTAAAATTTTAAAAATAAAAACTAAAATTGGTTATCAAACAAACATGCTTTTAAAATATTAAAAAATTAAAATTAAAAACTAAAAATAAGATAGTTATCAAACACTTAAATTATAGGGGCTTTTGCATGTATATTATAAAATGGCTAAAATATTCCAGGAATAACATAATAATGAAAATATTTGCACATATAACAAAAAATGTAAATTGATTGGCTTCCATATTGTTAGATTCTATCAATAGAGGCTGATAGAATCAATTACTAATAAATAGAGTAAATTGACTTTCATTAGATTCTATCAATAAGAGCTGATAGAATCAATTAGTGATAAAATTGATATTACTAGAGAATGATAGATTCCATCAAAGTCTTCGATAAAAAGGGTAAATAGAGATTTTTTAAAATATAGGTAGAATTTACTATAAACAAATTATTTTTAAAAAGTTGTTATAATTGTAAATGTGGTAAAAAAAGTTGTTAAACACTGCGAATTCCCTAAATTATATAGATTTATGTGGAAGTTATTGATCCTCACTAACATTTTATTAAATTTTATATGACCAATAACATAATTTTATTTTGTAAATAGTCAAAATGAAAGAAAAGAAAACTACCCTTAAAATGAGTAATGAGATTCAATTTTTTTTAACTAATATAACTCACAACCCTCTTAAATTATTAAAACAAAATGTCATATCATGAAACCTACTTTAAATGTATGTGAACAAAATTGTGGCATAGGATCCTTTTTTATTCATAATTTAAATTCAATAAATAAAATTTAAACCGATATTTTGAATTTTCTTTTCAACAATATTTGAAGTCTCAGGATTTGATTGGATAATATATATTTTTTAGAGGATGATCTTTTAATAATGTTAAACTTTTGATGTCAACGGTGATATTGGATTCTTCAAAAAAAAAAAAAAAAGCCAGTGATTTTAGATTAAAACATAGAGATTAGAAATATAATTTGATTTATTTTTTCTCACCACCCGACCAATATAAGCAAAGAGACAGTGTGATTGATTAGTCGACGTTTGTATCACAAATAAGATTTAACCTGTGACTGCAAATCCATGAAAGTTAAAATTTTGATCACTTCAAAACAACCAATGAGTGTTAAATCAAAGGATATTTTCTTTTTCTTGAGGGAAACAGTTAATTGGATTCGAATATTATAACACTTTTCACAAAGATTAGAAATCTAGTTTTAACTGCAAACCACATAGTTCAATTAGTTGTGATATAATGTTTGTGATTAAGAGATTATTAGAGAGTGTGACATGCCAAAATCAATTAGGTGATGAAATAAGTAATTTATTTATTTTATAATCTGTCTGGAGATTTGCAGTCACTGGTGATATTGCTCGTGGTGATATTGTTGTGAGCAAGATTAATACCAACGACAATCCAGTTGATATGATGACTAACTCTCTTCCACTAAACAAATTCAACCATTACTTGAGTTTGGTTGGTGAACTATTTAAAGTTGGCAAAAATGACTGAAGTTTCTCATTTGGCGTTTGAATCAATTAACATCAAGGTGAAAATTTGTTGTGATCGCTTAATTAAATTTCACATCTGGAATTTTGTTGCTTCCACCGCCCAAAACCACTATATATATATATATATATATAGTTTTTCTTTTAAACAATCACAATAGCAAGAATTTTATAAGAATTTTGTAATTCTTATTTTTTAAATTCTTTTATATTAATTTCTAATTGCATTTAGAAATTAATTTGGGTAGGGTGTATTGAGATTTTGGTGAGTGCTTGAGTGTACTCTTTTGTAATCGCGTTTGGAACTCTAGTGGAATATTTTTGCCGTCTTCGCCCGTAGATGTAGGCTTCGTCCGAACCACGTAAGATTTTTTTGTTATTTTTTTTCTCTCTTTACTCCATTTATTTATTTTAGCTATTGTCATAATTAGAATATAGTTTATTTCCGCTGCATCGATATTAAGTGGTATATGTTAAAGATCGAATAGTTTTTCAACACATAGATTTAAGATAGTAATTTCTACGTATGTAGACATATAGAAAGCCAACAAGAACAGTGCTCTATCGATATCTTGTATGACTTAGTAACCATGAGATTATAGGTTCAAATACCATTTTGGTCCATTGATGTCCACTTTTGATCCCTAGATTATCAAGAAAGTTAAAAAAATGGTCCTTTTTAATGAAATAAATTTTTTCAACATAAATTATTTTCTCTCTTCATCTTTCATTATTTATCTCTTTAAAAGTTTTTATCTCTTTTCAATCCACATCTCTTCTCTTTTTTTCTTTTTCTTCTTTTATTCTCTTTCTTTTTCTTCTTCATTCCATGGTAGACTACAAATTTTGAAAACAAAAAGTGGCAAATCAAAATAGGAAAACGATTATTAGAAAATTGTCTCATGTTAAAGAATTTGATGAGATGAATTTAAGAGAGATAGAATTTTTAGAAAAAGAAATGATTTATATGGGGGAGAGAAAAAATAATTCAAGAGTGAAAAAAAAAATCATTTGACTAAAGGACTATTTTTTAACTTTCTTGATAGTTTAGAGATTAAATTTAGACATTTGAAAGTCGAAAGACTAAAATGAAAAAAATTTTAAAGTTGAGGGACCGAAATGAAATTTAACCTAAAATTAAAGTACTTTAAAAGGAGTTTGCACATGACAAAAAAAAGGAAGTGGAGTGGCAAATTTTCTTTTTGTAAAATTGTACTTTCACAAATGCAGATTCATTTTATCAAAGCCAAACTCAAAGGTCCTCGTGTAAGTATGACAACTTTTCCCCAATTGAAAAGATTTTTAAGAGTACCAAAATCTAAGATTGATAGTTGTTGGATCGTACAAGATCTAAAGATACATTATCCTAGAAAATATATAAAGATCAATTAAATAATTGATTTTTAAAAGTTTGTTCATGAGTTCATTCATTCCCATTTTTTATGGATCAATTCTAAAAAATTCTCTATATATAAATTTTTAAGACAATTTGAAATTAAAATTGTATTTTTTTTAATTTTATAATAATTGAAAGAGACTTAAACTCATAAACTCTTAATCATTAACTATACACTGATATCAATGAGTTATGATTCTTCTTCGCTTAAATTTATATACTTATGAATGTTCAAAAGAAATAGTCTATCATTTTTTTTTAAGAAATAGTCATCATAATTTCAAAAAATTTAAAAAATTAGCACATACTCAATTTATGACCAGTGTTGGAGATACTCACTTGTGGTGCAATTATCCCACATTGATAAGATGATCATTCTTCGCCACATTTATAAGGGATATGAGTTACTCTCTTTATTACCAATTGGTTTTGGGGTGAAACTCATATTCTCTAATAACCAACTTTAATATAAAAAAAAAAAATCTTCTAATTTTTTAGTTTATGGACATGCACTAATATTTTTCTTCTAATTTTTTTAGTGTACGAACATAATTTAATATTACATAATATAACGTACAATCTATTCAATTTTTTTTAGTACTTGAACCATTGAAGGACTCGAATAACAAATCTTCTCATTGTTAATATATTCATAATGACAATTGAGCTATTTTAATTTTGGTTAGCATATACCGCCTACTCAAGAGATAGCAACAAAATGAAATAAAATCAATTGCAATATCTTTGGACCAAAAATAGTAACCATTTGCTCGAACAGTAAAAAAAAATAGTAATTACATGCAAAATTTAAATATAATTAGTTGCAGCAATTATATTAAAATTTTCATCAACATGTTGATATTTCATTGACATCAGTTCATGTCAATAGGTTCAACATCAACATAAGTATGTATTAACAGTCAATTATTTTATAAAATTTGATGAAATATAACAAAAGTACCAACAAAATATTCCAAGAATGCCCAGTCATCATAGTGGTGGATTTGATAAATACATTGATTTCAAAATCAAGGAAAAACAAAATATGTCGTTAACATTTTGCTTCTCATATTGAATAAATGTTTGTGGTCTAGAAAAAAATCGAATTTAAATAATATATATAAGAAGCTGAAAATGAATAAAATATAATAAGTAGTTTGAGGTCTAGAATATTGAAACGTTACCCTGCATTTTTTAAACACAATAAAAAAAAAACTATAATAATTAGTTGTGAAATTTAAGGTGTATTTGGCGGCAGGTGAGATGAGATGGGATGAGATGTTGATAGTAGAAAACCTTATTTTGGAGTGAGATGGGATGACAGAAAAACCTTATTTGGAGTGCAGGGAGATGAGATAACAGAAAAACCTTGTTTGGGATGAGGAGAGGAGATGAAATGTTAATATATGTTTTTTTTATAAAAAAAAAAAATGTTCTTATATTTTTTTTAACAATAAAATTATTCTTTTCTTTTAAAAAAAAAATAATTATTCTCAAATATTTAGCTATTAATATAATAAGTATGTAAATATAACTACTATCATACATAAAATGTAAGTAATATAAATTTAATATTAAGCACTCTTAATCATATTAATGTTTTTATTAAAAAAACATAGTTTTAATGATATTTTGTACGACATAATAACCATGAGGTTAAAAATTTCTAATATTCCATACTTAAATATTGTTTAATTAAAAAAAAATTATGAGAAATTTTTTTTTTCACACCACCAAAATAAAGTTTGACTAATCTAAAATATTTATACATCGTTAATAATTTTTTTTAAAAGATTTGTTAGACTTAAATAATAAAACAAATTTAAAAATACCAAGATTCTATTTATTAAAAAAATAAAAATAAAACTATTTGGTTAAACTAGTCATTATAAAATTTTGATAGCAATTTTTATTTTATTTAAAAAAATTTATTTTCTTATACCTTTTATACATTCATATTCATATTTATAGTTACCGAAGGTCAAAGAATTGTTAATAAAATACACTAATTAATAGGTAATTATAAATTAAATATATTTATCTTATTAGTCATTGATACTTCTAGGGAACCATAGACACCTCTAAAAAATTTTATTCATTGTTTTTTTGTAGTTAAAAGAGAACTCGGTCACATTTTGATAATAATTATTACATGGAAATAATAAAATATGCCTCAAATTTTAGAATTTATTGTTTTTTTATTAGGTAGAATAGATTTCAATCCCTATGACTCATACAAGTCTTGAAATTTATAGTTGTTTTTTGTATATCAATAAAGACTCTCAAAATTATTTAAATTAATTTATCCTTAAAAAAATATATCACTCTTACTATTATTTCAAAGTGCAACGCTAGATACAAGAGTATAAAATTTGAATCTCATTTTTTTAACAAACAAAATAAGTTTAATATTTTTAAGTTTATTGAAAATAAGTTCATAGTTTTAAATCTATTGTAAACTACGAATAAAAATTCAATGGGTATAAATTATTTAAATTTTATTTTTATTTTAATAATAAATTGATATATTTATTGTTAATATTAAAAATAAACACATAACTTTTAATTATTAATTTTTAAATATGATATTTATAGTCTATCTCTAAACAGTTGAAATTCTATAACTTTTTTTTGTTATTAAAGACGATTAAAAAAATGAATAAAAATATGAAAATTTAATGTCATATAATAAGAGATAATATATATCTATTTATTTTAATTTTTAAAATTCAAATATATTTAAATAAACATTTGATATAATAATAGTATAATTATTATAATTATATATTGATATATTAAAATAATATTATTATTATAAAAAAATATATCAAACATAAAATAAGTAAATAAGTAAATATATATAAATAAAAAGATGAAAAAAATTTAAATTAAAAAAAAAATGAGATGGGGTGAAGAACACCTTGGACCAAACAAAGTGTTGGGCTTCCAACACCTCACCACATCTTAAAACAAACACCCCTTGAGAGGATAGTGCTTTGAGAAAAGAAAAAAAAAATATTTAAAGATTGAAAAGGTTAGAGAGATGGTTATTTTTTAAAATATCTGTAAAATCATATTCTAACAACCGTTTTTTTTATTAATATATGGATGTGGTCGGAGATCCTTGTCAGATGCCTTAAAGTTTGCACTATTGTTATGAGATATACTACTCGCTATATAATATTGAAAGAAAAACTTGTGTCTTTAGAGGCAAACCTTCTTTAAAAGGGGTAGGTGGCACCATTTGGTGCCACAAAATTTTTTTTATTTTAAAAATAGTATTGTTTAAAGAAAAAATTTGTGGCACCAAATGGTGCCACATTTCCCTTTTTATGGAGGACTTGCTTCCTTAGCTAAGAAGGCTAAGTTTTTCTCTAATATTGAAAAACTTAGGACATTACTCAAATTTAGAAAATAATTTTAAATATAATTACTTTAAAGAAAAATTTAACAATTAAATAATATTCATTAATAATACATATTTCTATATTAATGAACAATTATAATAAAGTATTAAAATGTATTAATTATTTTGGAAGTAATTGCAAATATTTTAAAATTTGCTTACATTTGAAATTATTTTACTAAAAAAAACTATATAATACAATTTTTATATAATATTTAGATGTAAAAAAAATCCGTAAGAAACTATTTCAAGAAGGTGACTACCACGGATTAAACTTATCACTTCTTAATTTCATCACCATACTAAAAAAAGTTATAAGTTATTTCTTCCATAACACTGTTTGAAATGAAATTTCAAATATCGAAAGGATCAGGCGCGTTGATTTCACTATCTGATTGATAATCTAACTTAACACTATGATCAAAGTTTGATATGGAGAATCAATATTTGACTCACATTTATTGAAAAATAATTGGTTATATCTTATATGTGGGGTTTATAGTCTCTCACCCACTATTTGTATTTTTAAAAAATAAAATCTCAAATTATTCAACCTATATTAAAAAGTTTTCCACCATGCAATTAGCCATCCATCCATAAATGGTGTCGATGTTTATTTTCTCCCTCTAATTACTCATTGACGCCTACTACATTTTTTATGTTGGAAATTTTTATGGTTAAACTCTTAATTTTTTTTTAATATAAAAAAAACCCCCTTTAATATTTTATTAAAAACTTTCAAAGAACTTAAGTGTGCTAAGGAAATGTCCAATAAATTTATAACAATATATCATTAATTAGATTCTTTGATAGTATGATCAAATATTAAGCTGAGAATATTGATATATATGGCCATACAAAGATTATTATGTCCAATCGCACATTGATTTCGGCAGCTGGATAGAGAGGCGTCCCCATATATTATATGACATTTGCCTAATTCCAGATATTGTTAAGAGGGAGCATTATATATATATATATATATATATATATATATATATATTCAACTTTATATTGTCTTTTTCTTGGCCTCATTACATTATAAAGTTTAAATATCATTTTAATTAAAGCTATTTTGTTTAATAAATTTTAGAAATATATTCATATTTTAAATTGTGGAAAGTTTTAAATAGAAAGAAAGAAATATTATAATTTATTTTTCTTTTTAGTTCAATTATAATTGAGAAAATGAAATTTAAATCTATAATCTCTTAATTATAGGATAATACACTCATATTGTTGTGACCGTTTGTTTGTTAAAACAAAAGTCTACCTTTTTTGTAAACACTTTTTTTTATCAGTTTTTTAAAGTGAAAGATTACTATTTTTTTTCACATGTAAGTTTTTTTTTTAATCAATAGTTTCAAAATCCATATCAAAATCATATTTGAAAATTAGAAATAGTTTTAAAACAATTTTTATTTACGGAATGGGTCGATGACGCAATGATTTCAATGTTGTAAACTAGTTCAACACGTCACGGGCTTGAGCCTGAGAATCGGTATTTGTCCCTCAATATGTACTAAAAAAAATTATTTTCAAATTCGATCAAAAGTTCAAATGTTATATTATGAAATATCAAAATTTCATCGGGTAAGAAATTCATACGAAAACTAACACAATTTTAGAAAATAAAAAATCAAAATAGTTATTAAACGAGTGTAAGATATTGTAAGGATAAAATTAAACTCTCCCACCATACATATCCATTATATCAATATAAACTATATCAAGTATTTGAAAAGATTAAAGCTAGACATTAAACTTAGTTCTCAAAATTCTTAAAAATGGGTGATATAGTAATACAATACCATTGAGGTGTATGAGGAGGATTCTTCATGTTTAAGAATGTGAAAGAAAAAAGATTTCCATCCCAAAGGAAGAATCTAGACAATTGTTGCTCATTTTTGTTAAAAGATTTGGACTTTGTGAATGTTAAAGTGAATGGAATCTTTCAAAATGGCCCACACCCCTTCATTAGTTGATAGCCAATTTGGACACTCTCATCTCTCCCAATAGTCTTTGTTCTCTCATTAGTAAAAGGCTAAAGTACAAAAAGTATATACATTTATTATTTCAAATAGTTATATACACCAACTATTTTTATAAAACAAATGGTCAAATTTTATAATTATTTTATTCTTAAGAAAATAAGTAGAAATTATATTTCTAAACGGATAACTATTAAGAATACACACAAATAACTGGGACAACTTAAATAATTCGATCAATGTAATCTAATTTGACAAGTTAGATTGGTTATCAACCTATTTGAATTGAATTGAGTTTAAATAAATAAAATTTTCATGGATTAAGTTAGTTCTTGAGTTGACTTAGAATTTGTTTTTGGTTGTCTTGAGCTAGCCTAAATTTATTATTAGTTCTTAAAAAATATTTTCTTATCTTATATATGCATATATTTATTTTATTTAATTATTGTTGTTGGACTCTCTATTCTCTAAAATTATTTTTTTAAAAAAATTAAGTCTTTAAAATGTATGTCTCTTAATATTTTGAAGTTGAATTATTAATAGAAATTATTTTTTATTTTCTTAAAAATTGAAAATAAGTAACAAAGATATATTTGAATTTAAAATAACAATCCAATGGATTGATGGTAGACTCACCAAACTCAAATTTTAAATTATTCAAAAATTCCTTTTAATCTAGTATAATTCACCTACAATTTTTACAATTTTAATGATCACTATAAATTGAATTCATAACATTTAATTTCTAAAATTTTCTTAACAGTTAAATAGGAAAAATATTACATGAAAAAGATACCTAGCTTTTAATCCCTTATATGATTACATCATCTTTTTCCCTTACAAAGATTTCTTCTCTCTCATATGATTGCTTCATACCATACATGCATTTAATTATAAATATTTCATATAAGGGTGAGGGTTGCTTTCCATATGGTTTTTGAATTGAAAGAAGAGCAACTTCAATTCTAAGATGAGCTTTATTAATGGAGGGTTATCTGAGAAAACAGTCTTTGGCTGCAAAAGTAATGATATGAGAGAGAGAAGAGAGCCTTCTTCTTTTCCATCTTACCTCAAAAATCCTAATTCTGATTGTCACCATCAACGTTTTCTTCCTCCTTCAACCATTGATGATTCTTCTGATATTTTTGATGCCAAGAAGTATTTCAATGATGTTTCAACCAACAGCATCAACAAGGTTTCTCCCATAACGAGCATCGAGCCGATGTCGATGTCGATGTCGGAGAAGTGTGTAGGTAGTTCGGTAACGTCTCACGACCAGGATTCAGATCAGGACTCTGATTTATCGAGATCTAGGGTTTCTAAACTCCGCGATGCCTCTATAGATGGGTATCGTCGGAGCTATCGAGCTAGGTCTTTTCATTCGGCGACGCCGACCGCCTCGTCGGAGGCTAGTTGGAATAGCCATACAGGGTTGCTCTCGAATCCTCCCGGAGCAATTTCGGTGTCGGTTTTGCGTGGAGATCATTTTGATCATCACTCCGAGAGGAAAACACGGAAGCCACCATCGTCGTTGTCGTCTACGAGGATGAGATGGATTTTCGGAAGCTCTAAATGCCCTTGTACTGGGAAGAAGTCGGTTCAAGTTCAAGAAACTAAAGTGATATTAGATCCAAAAACAAGTCCTCCTTATATCAACAACAACACCAACCTTTCTCAATCTCAAACAAATTCTCCATCTTCAGAGAAAACTACATGTGAGAACACAATGATTCTACAACATAATTCAAATAACGACGTCGTTTGGAGCACTCAAAGACATCTTCCTCCAAATTTGCTTCAACAAGGACCCACAACCCAACGTGTAGTAGCCAGCTCCAATGGCTTCACTTTCCCCATCTTGAAAAGCAACAACTCTAACAACAACAATGGAGCTTTTCCAATCCGATCTATAAACCACGTCTTAATCGAAGAACCACCTCGAGATTCTCTAGAAGTTTTCAAACCGAGTTGTGCGGGAGATGGCGGTGGCGGTGGCAGCCTAAAATCACGGATTTTAGCTAGCGTGGCAGCATCCGGTGGCAGCGCCACCATCATCAACGACATGGACGATGGGGCAAGCGATGCGAGCTCAGACCTATTCGAAATCGAAAGTTTCTCCACACAATCAGCTAGCACCACTACCATCTCATACCCCGCCATGTTCCACCGACGAGACTCGATGGAACTCGAAGCAAGAAGACTAGGGTTGGTTGCAAGGGCCACGCGCGATAACCTTGACGAGCCAATGACACCATCAGCCGATTGGTACGAGCCGAGCGAGGCGAGCATTGACTGGAGCGTCACCACGGTCGAAGGGTTCGACCGAGCGAGCATTGCCAACATGTCAGAGGCAGAGGAGCCCTGGACCGAGAAAAACAACAACAACAATAACAACAACAACAGAAGAAGATCGTCATCGGGAAACGGGTTGCTGAGCTGTCGCTCGGAGAAGGCGGTGAGCGTGGGCCCGCAACCGATAACGAAGCATCATGTGGGGAGTAGGCCACCATTGGGGAAGAAACCACCACTAGCAAGGTCTAATTCAGCTCGCCATTCTCTTTCTTTTGTTGCCTGATTTGGGAGCACTTATTTCTCTTGTGATTGTGATGGAAGATGATATTGGATTTTTCTCCAACACACCATCTCTTTATTTTCTTATCTTGTCTCTTCATTTTTTTTCTTCCTCTTTCATGATAGTGTTGTGTCTCTTCAATAATTGTGTGAACTAAAAATTACATGTTCTCCTGTTTTTAAATTTCTTTTTCAATTCAATTATTTTTACTTATTACATTGCTAAATCAAGAGATGAATTATTGTTATCTATTTATTTATTTATTTTTAGTTTTGTAATTTTCTTCATTTGAAAAGATTAATCTCTATTACATGAAGTGTACTGGCATGCATGGTTTATTCAGGCACATGTAAGGTTTTCTTAGAGATGAATGATGTGTTGAGGTGATCTAGCAAAATATGACTTAAATGGTCAATGTGTCTTTGATATGAACCTAGTTTGAGAGCTTAGGGAATTCGACTAGGGATGAAAATTTAAGAAATTGCAATTAGCACAAGTCATAAGGACTAAAATGGTAAATACACTCTCTTTTAGTTCAACATTCAAACCTCTAAGAGTGTGTTTGGAACACCAGTTTGGTTATGATAGACAAAAAGTTATGATAAATGAAAGGTTATGATAAACGGTGAGTTATTATAAATGGTAATTGAGGGACAAGTTATTATAACATGGATTATGATAAAGTGTGTTTGAGGGACTGGTTATGTAATAAAAAGTAATATATGTAAGGTTGAGATAAACGAACACGTAGGTTTAGATAAATGGATATGCAGGTTTAGGTAACCATAAACGGTGGGACAAACATCCATTGAGTTATTATAATCAACCCAGCCGTTTACATAAATGGGAGCCTAAACACACCCTAACTGTTTTGTTGCAAATACCTGTAAAGTATTGTACAACTCACTTTGAAACAAATAAATGTAAATTTTATTTACTACATTAATCTCCCACTTTCACTAAAGATGGTACCATACCAAATTTACATATATTTAAAACACAATTATAAATAAACCAAACTATATGGATTGAATTTATAACTTACTCTTGAGTCGTATAAAGAATTTTTAAGCAAACTATTTGAGCCATTTCATATATTTAGCTCATTCCTAACTTAGTTGTTTAAATTTGATGAATAAATATTAATGATACTTTCTCGTAATCTCGAAATCAATCGTGCACCATCATGCATTGCCAAATTTTGACACTCAAACCCACACGAGGATGGTCTTATTAACGAAAAGATCACAAACTCTATAAAGAAGATATTACTACTCTACCAAACAAAAAAAGATGCACGTCGATTTTTTTATTGCTCCCATTTCAAACCTTGTGTTTCCATTATTTTTTATATATATATATATATATATATATATATATATATATATATGTGTGTGGTGACTATTCAAATTTGGTTGAGATTACTATTTTCTTTTTAAATTTGATCGAGATTACTGTTTTCTTTTTTTTAGTACATATCAAAGGATTATTTTATATATATATATATATATATATATATATATAGTGACTATTCAAATTTGGTTGAGATTACTGTTTTCTTTTTTTAGTACATATCAAAGGATGAGGACGGATTCTCAAATCAAACCTATAATACTAATGTTGAATTAGTTTACAACCAAACAATATAATCATTGTGTCAATGACTCATTCGAGATGATGATCAAAACTACAATATTTGGCCAAATGGTAGAAAATTAATTCTTACATTTTTTTGAAGTGCTTTGTACGATTCGAGCTTCTCTTTCTCCATTGTTACAGGGCAATTGATGATTTGCAGGATTCTCAGAGTTTCCGTCGATCTTTGAAGCCATCGGGGAAATTCATCAACATTTGGAAGATCTCTGATTGTGAATCTTTGAAGCCTGAATTCAACCTCCTTCAAGGTCAGTTTAAGCGATTTACAATTCCATATCATCAAATTTTGTAGCGATTTTAGAAACCTCATCTCGTTTGGCAACGATTTCAATGTTTTGCAATCGCAAATCATTAGGGTTTCAAGATCGACTAGGCAATTTGGCCGTTCGAATAGAAATTCTAGGTTATCGCACCCTCCAATGGCGAGAAATCGCAGAGAATTCATGGTCCCGACTCCATTTCTGTGCAATTGAAGCTTGTTTGCTGTTACAAACAGGTATCTCAGGTTTATCAAATTCCTTATGTTATTGGGCAGTTCTTCAAGTGAAGAACAAGATGCAAGTATCAAGGTTTGCAAGCGTTGTAGATCACAGATTGAATCTGGTAGCTGTTTGATTTTCTTATTCCCCTGCAAATCCAGGTATCTTAGGTTCTTAAGTGTTCCTATAGCATTTGGAATTTCTTCTAGATTTGTATTGCCTAAATACATTAGTCTTAAGCATTTGAAGTTTGATATGCATTTGTCCACTATGGTTGCATTCATATTTCCTACTTGAAATGCCATGGATTTTATTTCAGTGACTGGTTTGTTGTTGCCTAGGGAGCCTTCAGTTTGATCCTGTGTTAGTACTTGAGCAAGTTTTTTTATTAGAGGGTGCAATTTAAACCAATAACCAAGACCATATTCCTCAATTTCTTGAACAAAACATCTTGACCATAGTTCTTTGAAATATTTCTCCCCTGTATTTTCCATTGATAAGAAGTTGTTCTCCTTTGGTGACTGGAGGAGTCCATGTGCCATCCATAGCTGAATCAAATCATTTGATGTGAATACGCAATCATTTGGTAATTGAGAACAATAAAGAAAGCAATGCCGCAGGTGCGAGGGCATTAGCGTATAACATAGTCTGAGTATAGGTAAAATATTGCCATTCTCAATCTTTTTTGCTTGTAGCTTTTGGTTTACCTTCTTCCACTCGGTTATACTAGGTTTTGAAGATATCAGGCTCCCCAGACACTTAATTGCCAAAGGAACTCCTTTGCATTTTCGTACAATTCGCTTTGCTATGTCAGTGTACTCTGGATTTTGTGCTTCTTGTGTGTTTCTAAAAGCATAATCTATGAATAAAGAAAATGAATTATGCTCTGATAACCTCTCAACTTTGAAAATTGTTTGATGCTTTGTATTATGTCCATCTAGTAGGGGGCTAGCTAGAAGGAAATCGTCTCTGCTAGTATTTGAAGTTACTGTAGGATCTGAGACTCGAACCGGCTCATACTCCGTGGCCACCAAATTTTGCTTTGATTGTTTCTTAGTCTTGTAGACCTTTGTTAGTCTTAAAGCATCTGCAATTTCCTCACTCTGAGTAGTTACTATTATTTTGCTGCCGTGGTTTCCCATCCCCAATAAGTTTTTAAACATGGGACGATTATCCAAGTTCGTGATTGAAAGGTCTTGAAAAACTAGCAAACAAGTTCTCTCTCTCAGAAATTTTTGGACCTTGAAGAGAAATTGTTTTATGGTTAAGTTATAGTCATCACAAATTTCTTTACCACCTGCAAAACTATATACCTCTTTCATCAATCTCTGTGTATCAAAGCCGTCTTTCACACAAACCCAGAATCTTGAAGTGAACTTATCGACTACTTTGGGATGATTATAAATGAATTTGGCTAGAGTGCTTTTACCTATACCTGCATCTCCAACTATGTGGAAGAACCCATGAGTAGATTCTAGGAAATCATTCAGAATGTCGTCGTATCGGTTGTCGTGATAAACCTTTGGAGCATAATTCAAGGGGTAAAGCAATTGCCAACTTGGTTCCATGAATCCTATAGAAACTTCAGTTGCACTAAGAAAGGTGTATGTTGTCTCCATTCTTACGGGAGCACTTTGATGTTCTTCGAAATGAAATTCATACATTTTGTCTGCAACGGCATCCAAACGACCGCGTAGTTTCTTTGCCATACGAGCTGGTTTAGATTCACGTGCAACAATCGGATCAAAGCAGAGGAAAGGAGCACGTACCTGTTGTCCAACGCCCTCTTGCTTAAGGTTTGCAGAGTCCCATTTGAATTCATCAATGGAATCCTCAATTTGGTGAAAGACATATTGAAGCTCCTTTAGCCAATTACGCACATTGGGATTATTTTCTTGCTTCTCTTCAGCATCCAAGAGAATTTCTTTAAGGGTAAACATGGTGTTCTTCATTTTTGCTAGGTAGACTGGGCAGTTTTTTAGCTCATTCAAGATATTTTCAGCTTGGCTGTAGATGAAATAAGCCATATATTCTCTTGGAAAATATGGTTTCTAAATTGCCCTTTATTTGTTGAGTTGGAATGGTTAAAAATGAGTTAAATAGCACCACCTACCCTCATTGATTCTTTGCATTTTAATGAAGAAAAATAGCTTTAAAACTCAACTACTAATGTTCTTCAAGCAAACCCTACATTTACAAGGCTGTAAGATTGTACCAAGTACGCAGAAAACTAAATTCAGAGTTTGAAAATGTGCAGTTTTAGAACAAGATAGGTGAACTATTCTCTTTTTTAAAATTAGTTTTTTAAATGAGACTTTATATTATTTAATGTGATAAAAAAATGAAATAGTAAATTTAGAGGGTTATTATTTTGAAAGAGCATGTTGAAGATCTCACATACTAAATATGATGAGTTTCTATAATGTTTATAAAGTAGGTGAGCTTCAAATTGATGTGCTCAGTAGAAATTAAATGGGTCAGTGGTACAATTGATTATCTGGTTTGGTGTTAATTCATTTTTACTCCATGTCACGAGTTCGATCCCACAAAATGATTATCAAATGGGAGCTAATTATTCTACTTACTATCAGTTTGTCTCTTATCCTTAACCATGGTGGAACTATAACATGAAGAAAGGTTTTCATTTCTTTTTTTTTTTCGTATTATTCACCCAGTATTGTTTCATTTATTAAAAAAAATGTAGTTTTCGTTGTAAAGAAACAAAATCTAGCTATTTTCTCCAAAAATACAAATTAATTCTATTCTTGATTTATTCTAGACCATTTCGAATGAAAGTTTTCTTCTCTTTAATATTCAAAAACTCAAGTCTTAGGTAATTGTTTATTCTTTCCCTTGTTAGTATATAATGGAGTTGGAAGCATTCTTAATATTCTATAAGTAGGCCCTTCTTTTACGTTTTTTTTTTCTTTTTTAATTATTGGGACATTAGTTCTTTAAATATGTTCGAAACTTATAAATTAGAGACAGACTCAAGAACGCACCTAAACATACAGCCCGCAAACATGCATACGAAGTAGGGGTGCAACAAAAAATCGAAAAACCGACCCAACCAATTCAATCCAATGAATCGGATCGATTTTTAGCACAAAGTTGGACATATCGGTTTGTAATTTGAAAAAATCGAAAATATTGGATCGGTTCCGGTTAAACTAATAAAAACCGATCCAAACTAATAAAAATACTTCTAACCTTTAAAAAAAATAGTTGTTTATGAGAAGTTTTTTTTATATGAGAATATTGTTTTTGATATATTAAAAAAAATTGACCATTTGATCGGATCGGATCCATTTTTGGATATTGAAAAACCGAACCAATGGTTCTTTACTTCATTGAACATTGGATCGGATCCATTTTTTGAAAACTGAAGATATCGGTTCGGTTCTCGGTTTCAAAACCGATAAAAACTAAACCGAAATCACCCTAATATGGAGGTATTTGGATGAGGTTTTGGTTGAAGAGTTAATTTGAACCCTTATTTTAAGGAGTTAATTTGAGGGGTTAGAAATTGAAAATTGTAACCAAATACTCATTTGGATGTAGTTTTTATGGAGAGGAGTAAGAATCAATAACTTATTTGGATGTGAATTTAAAATTAGGGATATTATAGTGAATAGTCACTCCTAATAAAATATTTACAAATCTGTTCAAAATTTGAAACAATGTCATTTATATTTATTTGTTTTTTTATTATTTAATTAATATTTTCCTATGTCCCATTTTACCCCAACTTCTCCACAGAAAATTGTCTTTTTTTATGTCCGATATATTTTTTTCTTCTTGTCAAGTTGACCTGCAAAAATTCACCACCGACCCAATATCTCATAAGAAATTTAGGAAAACAAAATCTCTTATTGGAATTATTATGTTGATAATAATGATGTTTGGGGTTGTTAAGATTTTAATAGTGTATTTTAACAAAATACGTTATTGGAATCATTATCATTTAATATGATATATTATGTACTTAAAACAAATTAATATGGTATTTTCATGTAATTAATTCTTAATTAATTAATAAATATAAATTTTGATGAGGTAATATTTATACGTCGGATATATATATATAAAAGATATCTTAGCCGTAAATACAATTAGCCGTAAATACAATACTAATACGGTATTTATACAAAGTAAAATAATAAGATTAGTCAAATCTAGAAAACAATTAACCACTTCAAAAATAATTAAAAAATGTACTCATTTATATTCATATGTATGGTTATATTTTTTTGTATTATTGATATTCATGAGTATTTATAATACAATATTAAAATCTATTAATTACTAACGATTATTTTAGTATTAAAACGTATTAATTATTATAGATTCAAATAATTTAGAATTTGCCTACATATTTATGAGAAAAGTTCTTGAGTACAATCTCTCTAAAAAAAATTATAGTACTTATAAATAACATGATTCATACTACAAAACAAATAATAATCAATACTCTTATTTATTTGAAGCATGTATTTATTTATAATACAAGATTAATAATTAATACTAGTATTAATAAATATTTATAATACAATATTAATAATTAATACTAGTATTAATGAGTATTTATAGTATAATATTAGATAGGGAAACTTACAAGATTAGTCAAATTCAAAAAACAATTACAAAGATGATCACTTCGAAAAACATTTAGCAATCATAATCATAAATATTAATATTAATACGGTATTAATAATACATAATATTGTATTAATACACAATATTTTATTAATAACATATAATACTATATTAATAAAACAAAATATTGTAATAATAAGTACAATAAATACTGTATTTATGACTAAGGATGCAAATATTTTAAAATCTGACTACATGTATTTATTTTATTAAAATGGATCATCCAGTGCAATTTTTCAATTAATAATAAATATTAATATTAATGAGTATTTATAATACAATTTATAATTGATTCAAAAAAATATTAATAATATAGTATTAAAAAATATTAATAATTATAGTCAATTTTAAAATTTTCTTCCATTTATAATTAAACTTTCCATAAAATTAGGCTTAAAAATAAACTTTCCATAAAATTTCCTTTAAAAAAAACCTTCAAAAATACACATAGACAAAACAAAATGATTTTAGAAAGGAAAGCTGAAGCCAAGTTGAAAATGCGTGATTTAAAGATTTTAAAATTTTTTATTTGTTATTTTATTAAAAGTAAAGTCAGCTTTGAAATAAAGGATATTTTTGTCATTTTACACTAATACGAATTTCCTTAATTTTAATGTCAGACTACTTTTGTTAAAATTTTAAAATCTAGATACTTTTGTAAATATTTTTTCCATTCAGGCTAATCCCATAAAAAGTTCTTAAAATTATTAGTTAAAAAAAAGAATAATTAGATGAGGGGTTAAAATGAGTTATTTTGAGGAGTAAGAAATGAATTATTAGAAATGAGGAGTTATTTGAGTAGTAATAAATGAATTATTAGAAATAAGGAGTTATTTTGAATAGTAAAATTGATGAGTTATTTTGAATAGTTATAAAAAAAAATCTTTTGAATGTAGTTTTTCAAGGAGAAATTAGTAAATCTTCCATAAATATAGCAAACAAACACTCCTAAGAGTGCCCAAAAACGCACACATAGGTGCTCGATCGCCACCTCTCTAGAGAGGTCTAGAGCTTTCTCTCTCAAGAACTAAGAGAGCGTAACTTTTAGGCATCGTTTGATAACTATTTGATTTATTTTTTTTTGGTTTTTAAAATTTAAACGTCTTACTCAAATTTCCTAGAAGTGTTCCACCTTTCCTACAATTTATCCATCTTTCCTTAAGAAAGTAGGTGAGTGCTAATCAACTTTTGAAAACTACTTTTTTTTTTTGTTTCTTAATTTTAATTTTATTTCTACAAAAATGTAGGTGAGAGGTAGATAACCAAGTAAGAAAAAACTTATAGTAAAACAATTGTTATAGGCTTAAATTTCAAAAACCAAAAACAAAAAATCAAATGGTTATCAAATGAAGTGTTAGTAATCAAATTGAAATTAAATTTTTATGTGCATAGAGTATATTCAAGCTTAGCTAGAAAAGTCATGTACAAGAGTAAATGAAATCACTAATAAGAGTAGTAGCTCAACATCATTAATATATATCTAATTGTCATGGGTCATAAATTCGAATTCTCCCACCCCAATTTTTTTAATCTAAAAAAAAGTATTTTTAAAAAAACTAAGAGTAAATGAAAACACAACATCATCAGCAAATTACATGAGGCACTATGTTTGAAGTTCATTCTCCCATGATGACACTTTAATTCAAATCATATTCTCATCTTTAATCACAATCTCGATTAAGATATTTGAATTTCGATTATGTAGATTGCAACCCGCATTGAGCCAAATATAGATTTTAAGATTGAAATCGTGAACGCAATATATTTGAACTTAATTACCACTCAACAATAAAATCATTATGTCAATAATCTTTTTAGTAGATATTCCGTTATTGATTTAGTTAGATTTATTACATTAGGTTGTTTTATAATCTTTGGGTTAGTTAAGTTTTCCAAATTCATATTCATTCTATATAGGAAGATGTCCAGTTTTTACTCTTTCAAATTCAATAGGTTATACAAAATAATTGGAAACTCGAACAATCCAAATTACCTAATTTTAATTGACTTGATTTGGTTCGTTTTTAATTTGCAAATTTTTTAATTATACTTATGTATGTATATGTGTATATATATATATTTGTGTGTGAGAGATTAATTGACAAGATATATTTTTAACATATTGGGAGGGGGAGTAATGTACTAGCTGTTAGGATCTCACAAATATCTCATATTGGAAAGTGGGGAGTCCAACATCAATTTAAAAGAGATATGGATTACTCCTCCATTGTCAATTAGTTTTAAGGTGAAACTTCATATTCTTTAATACTAGCAACACATGCATTTTTCTTCAATTTTTTTATATATTGAACTACGAGCCTAACTTTAAAGAGAAAATAAAAGATAAATACAATCTGACAACTCACTCCAAAAATATATGGATGGATTTGGTTGAATTTCTCTAATAATAAGGATGGAATTAGTTGGCAAATTGACTAACCTAAAGTTTTAGATTAATCTAAAAAAATTATTATAACTTAACTCAAAATCCAATCATATACACTTTTTTTTTAGAACACAATCATGTATGCCTCTAATATATAATGTCACAATTTGTTTCGTTAAAATGACTTATAATTAAGCATTTTAAAGTTAAAATACAAATATCATTTTGGTCCTGCGAGACTTGTTCAATTTAGTCTTTTAATTTCAATAAACCTTAAGTTATACTTGCTATTAATTTTTACAGTTGGCTTTTCAAAATACAAATTGGTCTTATCTCTCTCAATTATAGAAAATAGGGAAAATTATGTTTTTTGTACTGTTTAGGGCTTAATTTGAGTTTGGTCTATTTATTTAAAAAATGAATATTTTTACTTTTAATTTTTAAATAATACTCATTTTCGGTGCTTAAGTTTGGAATCTAGTTTTAATTTGGTCATTATGTTCCAAAATCGAACACTTTTACCTTTGACATTTCTATAATATTCGTTTTTAGTTTGGTGTGTTTTCTAGTTTACTTTTGTACCAATTTTAAATTTACTTCAAAATTAAATTAATCATTTCATCAATATATTAGTATTTAAAATTGAGTAATAGTGTTTTGGAAATACTTACTCACACTTAGAATCACTAGAATTTTAACACGGTCTTGCAGTTGATAATTTTTTAAATAATAAATTATAAATATATATATATATATAATTATAAATTGTTTCCTACATTTTTACCTTAAATTTAAATCATCAAATAATAATTTCAATCTAATATTAAATTTTATAACCATTTTTTCATGTTAGTTAAATTTATTAAAATTCGCATTTATATTAAAAAGACAGTTAATATTTTATTTGAGCTTAAAAAATAATAGATGTTATTATTTAAAAAAAAAATTAATAAATTTATCGTATTAAAATTAAAATTTATCTCTGATTTTTAAAAATCAATGCTCTTTATTTTTTTTCAATTTATCTATTAATAGACCAATTACTCTTGAATAAATAAGCTAAATATATTTATTAGTATACATTTATGAACTTACCTTTAACCTCAAATGGTAATTTTATAATTCTTCAATTTTTTTTTTTCACATCTCCAAGTTAACAATTAAGCAACAAAATATTCCTACAAAAATTAAGAAAAGTTAGATGAAAATTAAGGTAAATAATCCAACAAAAATAAGATAACTAAATTTTTTATTATAAAACAAAAAAAACCAAAAAAGATAACCTCAAACAAAAAGAAAGTTTCAAATGTGTTTGTAAACGAAATAGAGAGAACTATATAGTAGGAAATCATTGTTATCCAATTTTTGAAACTAAAGAATTCATGCACTTTAACCTCAGAATGTTATCCTTCTTCACACTTTTTTTTTAGAGATCTTCAGGTCTTTTTTTGAAAGATAACAATTATACAAAAAATATTCCTACAAAAATTATTGCGACAAAAGAAAAATTAAATGAAAGTCAAGTAAATAATCCAACAAAAATAAGATAACTTATTAAAAAAATAAAATAAAAATAAATCCAAGCAAACAAAAAGTGTTCTTGTAAACAAAATGTAGATAACTATTTATAGGATTGGAAAATTTAATTTATTATTTTACTTAGAATATAAAATGTCAAATAAAATCTATGAGATTTGGTAAAAATATCTTATTTTCGACGTTATAAAGATAATGAAAATTTAAATGATATTGTAAATATCTTCATTTGATTGTTGAAATGTCTTATCTTCTAACTTAGTCATAAAATAGATTTGATAAAAATATCTTATCTTCTACCGATGAAAATCTAAATGATATTGTAAATATCTTCTACCTTATTTTCATTTAATTTTTTTTTTATATTCCAATAGATGACATGTTTATAATTTAGAGCATGACTTGAGGGGTAAAATCGTCTAAAATGATTTTCCCTTTAAGGTAGTATGATATGTTTTCACTTAAAAAAAAATAGTTTTGATTGATGGGGGAAAATGTTAAGAGTGGAAAGAGAAATACAAAAAAAACAAAAACATGTGGTTGTAATGGTGAATACTTATCCACCATTAGGTAAATATTGCTCTTTAAAATTAGTTTAGTCATCATTTTAATAATTATTAGAATTTGAACATAGGCGTTGCACGCCATATATGTTTAATAAAATATGTCAATTGAGTGCAATAAATAGTAATTATATATATTTATAATTATAAATTATTTCCTACATTTTTTGCACTGAATTTAAATCATCAAATAATAATTTCAATCTAATATTGAATTTTATAACCGTTTTTTTCATGTTAGTTAAATTTATTACAATTCACATTTATGTTTTTTAATATTTTATTTTGAGCTTAAAAAATAATAGGTGCTATTATTAAAAAAAAAACTTATAAAATGTATCACATTAAAAGTAAATTTTATCTTTGATTTTTAAAAATAGATGCTCTTTAGTTTATATCATTATTATAATTATAAATAAGTCAAACATATTTATTAGTATATATCTATGAATTTACCTAAAGAATTCATACATTTAACCTCAAATGATAATTTTATCATTCTTCAAGAAAATATTTTCACATCCCCAAGTCTTATTTTGAAAGGCAACAATTAAGCAACAAAAAACCCCTACAAAAATTATTGCAACAAAAGAAAAGTTAGATGAAAGTTAAGGTAAATAATACAACAAAAATAAGATAACTACAATTTTTTATTATAAAACAAAAAATAAAAAGAAACAAAGAAAGGTAACTCAAGCCAAAGAAAAAGTTTCAAATGTGTTTGTAAACAAAATATAGAGAACTATATATATATAGTAATGGTAGGAGATTATTGTTACCAAACTTTTGAAACTAAAGAATTCATGCACTACCTCAAATGATAATCTTATCATTCTTCAAACTTTTTTTTTTCACATCTCCAAGTCATTTTTTGAAAGGCAACAATTATGCAAAAAAGATTCCTACAAAAATAATTGTAACAAAAGAAAAATTAAATGAAAGTTAAGGTAAATAATCCAACAAAAATAAGATAACTTATTATAAAAAAAATAAAAAAAAGAAACAAAGACAGGTAATTCCAAGCAAACAAAAAGCATAAGTGTACTTATAAACAAAATGTAGATAATTATTTATAAGATTGGAAAATTCAATTTATTAGTGTTGTTATAAAACTTGAAGTTATGAAATTTATATCAATCGAATATAATTACGTGGATGTCAAAATAAATGAATATTTACACGAATTAAGATATAATATTTATACGTGTGAATATTTTATGGACATTATTAGAATATAGTTTATTGTATTATTTTAATTAGAATATAAAATGTCAAATAAAATCTATGAGATTTGGTAAAAATATCTTATCTTCCACATTATAAAGATGATGAAAATCTAAATGATATTGTAAATATTTTCCATAAGATTTTTTTTTTTAGATTCCTATAGATGGTGTGTTAGTAATTTAGAGGATGACCTAAAGACGTAAAATCGTCCAAAAATGATTCTCCAAAAATGTTTATGTGAATTTATCTCACTTCAAACAAGATTTTTCCGTCATCTCATCTCACATCAAACAAGGTTTAGATTTCCTCCACTCCAAACAAGGTATTTTAGATTTCATGTCCCTCAAACAAAATTTTTCTGTCATTCCATCCCAAACAAGATTTTTCTGCAATCAACATTTTCTCTCATCTCATCTCATGTCACGTACAGTCAAACATCCCCTAAGTTTGGTCTAATCTCAAACAATTAAAATAAAAATTAAAAAAAAAGTAATTTATATTAGACGCACATATTTTAAAATTGAATAACTTTACTCGTGATATTATAATAAAGTTCAACAATGCTTAATTTTAATCATTTAAATAACAAAATTATTAGAAATATAACTTAATGTTGATTAGACTAACTGAAAATTAAACTCTTAAATCTAGAGACAAAAAATGAACATTATTGAAATGTGAGAAGTTAAAGTGTTTCTAAGATACTTTTTCGCATAAAAGATTTGCATTGAGTTTTCTAATAGAAATAATAATTATTATTATTATTATAGAAATTTGTTGTTGACAGTAATTCTATTGTTCCTGTTTTAATTATAACAATTTGTTTAAATTATTTCATAAATGGAAAAATATTGAACTTTTATTATTTTTAACTAATTTCATTCGATTATTTTCAATTAATTTAATTTCATTCTAGCCAAATTAATTTCATTCGATTATTTTCGATTAATTTAATTTCATTCTAGCCAAATTAATTTCATTCTAGCCATCCATTCTATTTCATTGAAACCATCAACTGTGTGGACATCAGTTTAAAGTTTGAATTAGTTTTTATCTTATTTAATTTTTAATATTTTAACATTCATAGAATATATTTCCTTTTTATTATTCATAAAAAAAAGAAAAAAAACTCCTAGTATTATTATTATATCTTAAAAAAAAAAAAATTAATGTAAGCCTTCAAAACCATGATCATAAGTTCGATATTGAAAAATAGGTATTTGACTTATTTATTTTTAGAACGGTCGTACTCTATGTATAGAATTGGTAGTCCATTTTTTTCAATTTATACTAAATATAAATAAATAAAAGATAAAATCATGGACATTTTTTTTCTTAGATATCGGAAAAATCATACAGCTGATGTATTATCCTCTAAGATATATTAGAATAATGATTAAAAACAAGGAAATTTACATCGAATGGGTCAGTGCCGTTATAGTTTTATTCTTTGGTTGTAATCGAGTTCAACACCAGCGTCATAGATCTAAGTCCGAGAATTAGTAATTATAACATATTATATATATATTCTTTTTAATTTTTAATTTTACCATTTTCACATCAAATACAGATTAAATTTATTGAATATATCAGTAAATTAATTAGAGACTACCAACAAATTAAAATGATAAAATCTACGATCTACAATAAAGTTTATTTAAAAAATCAAAGGAAAAGACTCACAAACCTGGTATAAAAGATACGTTATTTTCGAACAAGATAAATTAACTTACAATTATGAAATTAAATTAGATTAAAATTATTTTTGAAAAAAATAAAATCCAAATATTCGTAAATCAATTATAATGTAATAACGGTAGCTTAGTTTTGGGGATTATAATGAAATTTAATTCATAAGTCAATAGTAACGATATCTTTGCAGCTGGAGATCGGCGAGCCGACCACGGAGGGCCAAATTCCGATGCTCAAAGCGACAACCTGGCTCAGCTTTTTCAAGCTGTACGGTGCCAAAAATCATGGTTCTCTCAATTGCTTCGAGCATTTCGAATCTACTGTTCTCCATTTTTATGGGACAGTTGATGATTTGCAGGATTCTCAGAGTCTCCGCCGATCCTCCGAGCCATTCAGGTAATTCCTTCACCTTTGGAAGCTCTCTGATTGTGAATCTTTGTAGCTTGAATTCAACTTTCTCTAATTTCAGCTCTCTTAGATGCTTCCAATTCCATATCGCCAAAGTCTGTAGCGATTTCAGCGATCCCATCTCGTTTGGCAACGATTTCAACGTTTTGCAATCGCAAATCATTAGGGTTTCTAGGTTTTCTAGGCATTCTGGCTGCTCGAATAGATTTTGGAGGTTTTCGCACCCTCCGATTGCGAGAAATCGCAGCGAATCCATGGTTCCGACGCCGTTTTTGTGTAGATTGAGCTTCTTTGTTGTTATCCATAGGTATCTAAGGCTGATTAGATTCTTTATATCGATGGGTAATTCTTCGAGTGCGGAGCAGGAGGCTAGAATCAAGGTTTGTAAACTTTGTAGATCACAGATTGAATTCGGTAGCCGCTTGATTTTATCATTTCCTTGCAAGTCTATGTATCTTAGGTTTTTAAGTGCTCCTATAGCATTTGGAACTTCATGCAGGTCTGTATTGCCTAAATACAACAGTCTTAAGAACTTGAATTTCGAGATGCATTTTTCGGTTAGGGATGCACTAGGTAGCACCATGTTTCTTACTTGTAGGGCTATGGATCTTATTTCAGTCAATGGTTTCGGGCCTACCGATTCGTCAGCTTGTTCTTGTGCAACTATGTATGCCAGTTTTTTAATGAGAGGGTGCAATTTAAACCAGTAGCCAAGACCATGTTCTTCGATTTCTTGAACAAAACATCTTGACCATAGTTCCATGAAATACTTCTCACCTAGGTTTTCCATGGATAAGTTGTTTTCTTCGGGTGAATGGAGGAGTCCATGTGCCATCCATAACTGAATTATATCATTTGAAGAAAACATGGGATCGTTTGGTAAACGAGAACAATGAAGAAAACAAGGCTTCAGGTAAGAAGGCATTAGATTGTAGCATAATCTGAGTGCAGGCATAATGCTGTCATCCTCTTCCTCTTGTGCCCACAACTTGTCTTTGACACTTTTCCAGTCACTTATTCTAGTTTTTGAAGATAAGAGGCTTCCCACACACTTTATTGCCAAAGGAACTCCTTTACATTTCTGCACTATTTGCTTTGCTATTGCAGTAAGCATTGGATTCTGTACTTCATGTGTATCTCTAAAAGCAATATCTTTGAATAGAAGAGATGAATTTTCATCTGATAGCCTCTCAAGTTTGAATTTTTCTTGTCCCATAACATTTGCAATTTCCTCGGTTCGAGTAGTCACTATGATTTTGCTGTCCTCGTTTCCCATCCACATTAAACTTCCAAACATGGAACAATCATCTAAGTTTGTGATTGAGAGATCTTGAAAGACAAGCAGAAAAGTTCTCTCTCTCAGAAATTGTTGAACCTTAAAGTGCAATTGTAGCATAGTCAAGTTATCATAATTTTCTTTACTCTCTGCAAAACTATATATCTCTTTCATCAATCTCAGTGTGTCAAAGCCCTCTTTCACACAAACCCAGAATCTGGAAGTGTACTTTTCAACTACTTCTGGATCATTGTAAAAGAATTTGGCTAGTGTGCTCTTACCCATACCTGCCTCCCCCACTATGTGGAAGAACCCACGATTCAATTGTTTGAAATATTTCAGAATGCCGGCGTGTCGATTGTCATGATAAACCTTTGGGGCATCAGTCAAGGGGTACAACAATTGCCAACTTGGTTTCATGAGTCTAGTTGAAACTTCAGCAGCACTAAGGAAGGAGTGGGTTGTCTCCATTGTTACAGAAGCAGTATGCTTTTCCTTGAGATTAAATTCAAAAACTTTGGCTGCAGTTGCATCCAAACGATCGCATAGTTTCTTCATTTTACGAGTTGGTTTAGTTTGATGTACAGAATTTTGATTGTAGCACGAGATAGGGGTTCGTACCTGTTTTTCAATGCCCTCTTGTTTCAAGAATCCCCATTTGAGTTCTTCTATGGAGTCCTCAATTTGGTAAAAGACATCTTGCAGCTCCTTTAGCCAATTTCGTAGCTCAGGATTGTGTTCTTGCTTCTCTTCAGCATCCAAAAGAATTGCTTTTAGTCTCAACAGGGTATACTCCATTCTTTGTTGGTAGATTGGGCAATCTTTTAGCTTACTTAAGATATTTTCAGCTCGGCTGTAGATGAAATGAGCCATATTCGCTTCGAAATTTTCGTCCCCTTGCGATTTGTTGAGTCTGGAATGGTAAAGAAATCAACCTGTACTTATATGCACCTACTCCTCGAAGGCGTGGCATTTTCAAAAAGCAAAACAGCTTAAATCCAACTCTTGGGGAAATGTAGATTCTTTCCTATCATCATGAAGAATAGAATAGGAGCATTTTTAATATTCTCTAAGCAAGCTCTACATGTAAAAAGGTCTTCAATTATGCAGACAAAATATTTAAATAGGAGAATTTGTAAAGGGATGAGAGATGGTGATTGCTACATGTATTCTTGGCTAAAAGATTGGAGGTTTGAATATCTCAACATGGTCTCAAAAATGGTTAAGAGAGGTCTAATTTATGTGATTTGGAGAATCTAAAAACAAAAAACAGAATCTGCATTGAATACAAAACAGGCTCTTAGTTTTCCACATAAAATTATATATATATATATATATATATATACACACACATAATAATAATAACGAACGAACAAGTTCCATTGGTATGTTACTCTTCATTTCTAGATGCAGTTTATAAACTCAACTCTTGGGAAATGTATATTCTTTTCCCTCATAATGAAAAGAGTACAGAAGCATTCTTGGAGTTGTTTAAGCAAGTTCTTTTCAAGATCTTGCAACTATATACACAATAATTATGTCCACTTTTATCATTTAAGGAACCAAATAAATTCTTTTGTTGATCTGTTCTACTCCTCATAATATACTTCATTTCATAAGTAATTTCTAGCAACGTTGATTTTGGAAATTAAAAGAAAAAAAATTGTTTAAAACTCATTATCGTACATTTACAAGTGAAGTTAAATATATTTCAAGATGGAGCGAAGTTCAAGCATCGATTAAGAAGTAATCAAAAAGGCAGTGCTTAACTAGCATCGTTATGAGTTTGAATTTCTTATCTTTAATTTTTGTCGAATTTGAAAAAAAATTATTATGTAGCATGACAACTAAGCTGTCAGGTTGTTTTTCTTCCCCATATAATTATTTTTTTTAGAATAACTTTATTGAATGTGCAATTTTCATCAAATAATTATAAACATAGGCTGTCATTAGTCGTTAATATTGTATTATAAATATAATATTATAAGAAAGTATTATTAATATCAATGACTATACGGTCACATTTACAATTATTTTTTACATTTGATTAATCTGCAAGTTACCTTTTTATTTTCATGATTTTAAATCAACAAGACTAAAACTTTGACTAATCATTTCTTCTTTTTTTCTTTTTTTTTTTTACTTTTTTTAAAATAAGTCTGTTTGATAACAATTTTGGTTTATGTTTTTAAAATTTTAAAAATGTAACACCCTACAAATCTCCTTACCTTTGAACACCAAGTTCCTTTTTTTGGAAAAAAAACAAATCACAATTAAAACCATAACCCGAACATCAGTTTACACTGCACTGAACATGTACCAATGCCTATTTGCCGAGACTACAAGTTCCAATTAAATTCCACGCAAACTATACATTTCTTCTTAGTTCTTGATTCCAAGGTGTCTGCTTGAACATAACATAGGAAAATAAAATACCAATACTTATGAAATTAAGAGAGGAAAACAATGAATCCCTTAAGCTAAGTACTCCACTTCCAAAAATAGCTAATAGCTAATTTTCAAACATCCAAACACCTAGACAACAGACGTCTAGCTCACCAACTAACAAATACACTAACATTTTTAGTAAAACCTTTCACAACCATAAATTCAACATACACAACATTTACCTCTCCAAGCTACAACTATCACTTCGTTTTTTTTTTTTTTGAAAACTGGGAAATCGGAGCTTTGCTCTCCTATATCCAGAGTACTACTAGTCCATCCCTAGACTGTGGCATCGGGATACTTCGAATGGTATTCTAGTTTAAGCGCTTTCTAGCGACCTCGAACTATGAATCTCTCAAGAAAACATGTAAAGTCTTTAGCCTCAACCGTTGGGCTGCCCCTTGGGGGCAAGCTACAACTATCACATGAAAGATTTCAACCCAAGAAATCCCGCACCTGTTGTCGTGAGATCTCGAGCCTCCTCTTCTCCACCACATTTGATTCCTACCACGAACCTCGAATCTTGCCGAACAAGCGGAAGATCCAACCTCAACAACTGTTAAAGTACAACAATATGTTGTAGGTTTAAATCTTCTCCTGATATACTAAGGAAAGAAAAACCCACAAGAAACTACTCACTAACCTCACGAAAAGCTTCATTGCCTCTATCTCACTGATAAATCGATGAACACCACCAAGTGACACAGCCAAAAATGGCAGATTCCACCTTTCATTGAAGCTGTGGTGGGTTGGCACAATGCCGATTTGAGTGGTGGCGGACGCATTGATGGAGGAGGGGTGGAAGCATACAGGCCGATGGACAGAGTCGTGCATGCCAGAAAAGCTTTGCCATTTGTGAGGATTCTTGACGATGCCGATTTGATGAGGCTAACACGTCTATGGAGTATGCGTCAATGGACAATGTGTCACTTTTCTCCATCGACCTGACGAAGCATCACTTTCCTTCGTACCAAGAAAGCTTTCTCCGACTTGCACGACTCCTACTGGAGAGTGGCTAGCATAAGAGAAAATCCCTCCCCGTCCCCACGTTGGAGGAGAAAGAGAAAAGTTTAACTAGATAACCGGCAAAAATGTCAAAGCCTTATAGTTGAAACTAGAAACAGAACACAAAGTTGATTAAGTTGAATCAAATAATTCCCTCAGCCCCCATGATCATGTAATATTTGTTCAACAGTCCCATAGCTCTTTAAATGAGTAGCAATTCCTTCCAACAATGAATATATAACTCTACTTTTTGGATGTGACTTATCACCCTTTCCAAACTCATGAACAACACCATCAACTTCAATCAAACTACACCCAGGAGTCTTTCTCATCTTCTTACTTTTCATCCTCTTTCTTAATTTCAATGCATCTTTCCATCTCTGAACAGAAGAATATAAATTAGTCATGAGAATGTAAGTGCCATCTTCATCAGGATGTAAATCCATCAGTTTTCGCATCACACTTTCGCCGAGGTCGACATTTCCATGAATCCTGCAAGCCCCTAATAGAGCTCCCCAAGCAAAGGAATCTGGCTCGATATCCATGTTTTGGACAATCTCTTTTGCTTCCTTTACTAACCCTGCACGCCCAAGAAGGTCGATCATGCAGCCATAATGCTCCGTGTGAGGTGTAAGCTTATATGTATTCGACATGTCGAAAAAGTACTTTTTGCCTTCAGCAACCAATCCGCTATGGCTGCAAGCCATAAGAAGACCTAAAAATGTCACCTCATTTGGCTCGATACCGACGCTTAACATCTGAGAGAAGACATGAAATGCCGAGTTTGCTTCACCATGTAAGGCCAACCCAACAATCATGGCTGTGTATGAATATACATCCCTCCTTTTCATGTTCTCAAACACCCCAAAAGCTTCTTCTATTTTTCCACATTTTGCATACATATCCAAAAGCGCATTCCCAACAAACTTATCAGCCAAAATATGATTTCTACCAATGTATGCATGAACCCACTTACCCAGCTCAAGAACTCCAAGGTTTGCACAGGAGTTCAAAACCGCCACTAACGTAACCTCGTCCGGCTTCGCACCTGTTCGTTGCATCCTACGAAACATGTCCAGAGCTTCCCCATACCGGCCTTGATAAGCCAATCCTGAAATCATAGCATTCCAAGTAACCACATTCCTCGAAGGCATTTTGTCGAACACTTGGTAAGCAGATTTCGAATCATCACATTTCAAGTACATATCTATCAATGCATTACCAACAAACACATCAGCATTCATATCAATGTAATGGCGAATATAGGAATGCACCTTTCGACCCAAATTCAAGTCTCCCAAGTTGGCGCAAGCAGAGACTACAACCACCATAGTCCGCCCATCGGCCCGAACCTTCAGACCACACATTTCCACAAAAGCTCGAACAGCTTCCTCGTAGAGCCCGGCATTCGTAAACGCTTGTATGAGCGTGGTCCAGGACACCAAATCCGGGTGAGGAAATTCGTCGAACACCTTCCGGGCAGAGTCAAAAGAGCCACAAACGGAATACAATCTCATCAGCGTGTTGCAAACATAAACATTAAATCGCACCAACCCAATCTTGATCAAACGAGCATGAACCTGCTGGCCCTCTCTAATCCCCTGAACCCGAGCCAGGGCCTTGAGAACATGAGGCAGAGTGAACCCGTCGGGCTCGACGCCGATGAGAAGCATTTCTCTCAGAAACTCCATGGCTCGGAGATCATTGGAATTTGCAGAGATGGCGTTGCAGAGATTGAGGCGGAATTGCGCATCGGGCGAGTGGGTGAGGATGGAGCGGATGTAGAGAAGGTCGGTGGAGGAGAGGGAAATGGGTTTGGGAAAGAGGAAGTGATTGTGGAGAGAGGAAGAAGGTGCTTTAATGGCGACGCCATGGAGTTGTTTGAGGTGAGATGGGGATTTGCAGGAACTGAGGGTTCGTGGGAGAAGATGAAGTTGTTGGGAACTCATACATGGAGATGGATATGGTATGGTTGATGTATGTGAAGGTGCCACAATTCTTCATGAATATTATATGAAGGGTAATAGTTAGTATGGAAATTATATTGAATAACCTTTCTTTCTTTTAATTACATGGAGATTGAAACTCATGAATTGCTCTTCTCACTGAGCTACTGCTCATGTTGATTAGCATTTTTCATAAAATAATTACATTTAAAATATTTTCATTTATAGTCATTTGTGTATTATTGATATCATATATTATTGGGGAAAATATTTTTTTAGTCGCTACTTTTTTGTTGAAGTTTCATTTCGGTCCCTAGGTTTCAAATCAAATGCCTTAAGCTCGTCTAATAACTATTTTGTTTTTAGCTTTTGGTTTTTGAAATTTCTAAAAGTTTGTTTTTGTTTTTGAAATTTGGTGAATATCACATATTTCTTAAGAAAAATTAGATATATTGTAGAAAATATGAAGCATATCATAGAAAATATGAGTAAAAATAAATTTAAATTTCAAAAATAAAAAAACAAAAAATCATATGGTTATCGAGACTTGATTTCTCACATTTCAATAATGTTCCATTTTAGATTTCAAAATCAAAAAGCATAACTGAATTAATCTGAATTATGGTAAGGGGGTATGAGGAGTAATTTAATAGGTGAGCAAATTTACGTAATCTAAACTAAGTTAAGTTGAAGTGTTGGTTAACTTAATTTTAGCGTATGTGAAGCTTTTTTTCTTTTTTCTATTTTTAAAATAAAGCTAAATTAATTTTATTTTTATTTAGGTATGGTGGTTTGTGTAACCTTGGGTGGTGTTTGTTTATCATGTTTAAAGAGTTATATAGAAAAATTATTTTTAAGTAGTTAAAAATTTTGAGTTAACAAAAAAAACTCGTATAGATGTGATTTTTGTATAAATGAATTAAAGTCAAAACTTTATTTTGATATAAATTTAAAATAGGGGGATTTTACATGTATATTAAAAAAAGTAAAATAATTTTATATATAGTACAATTCTCAAACTTATTCATTTGTGCCACAAAAATTATTGAAATCTATCAATTTGCATTGTCCAATTATTCAAAATCTATTTAAGTCTATCAGTCTAACCGATAGAAGTCTAAAGTTTATCAGTTGAACGGATAGAAGTCTAATAATGTTAGAATAGGAATTTTGGGCAAAATGTGTTATATGAATGAAATTATTTTTAAAAATGTGTTGTAATAGTAATGAATAGCTAAAAATATGCTACAGAGGACAAATTTCATTTAAAATAAATAGTTATTTTAATTGGTTAAAAAATAAATGATTAAAAAATAGTAGTTAAAAGTGAGTTATTTTTTTATTGATTTGAAATGAATAATAAAAAATGAATTGCTAGAAATGAAATTTATTTTTAAAAATGGAAATGAGAATGAGTTACGAAAAAGTCATTTGGATGTAAACTTTTCGAAGAGAATTTAATAAATCTTAAAACTAAACTCTACTTAAATATAGCAAGCAAAATAACCCCTTAGTTTATCAAATCAATTTGGTAATTTTTCATGCATTTTGATTTTGTTATTAACTTTAACTAAAATGAGTATATGCAAAACTACACTTAAAACTTAATATTTATCTAAGTAAAATTTTTTTTTTTTTTTTTTTTAACTTATTCATTCTAAATCTCAAAAACTTCATTACTTAACAAATTCATTAAAATAATCATAACTATATATAAACTTTTTTTTAGATCATAACTATATATATATATGTGTGTGTGTGTGTTTTTTTTTTTCTTCTTTGAAAGGGATAAAGATATATACATAAAGAGAGATGATACAGATTACAAAGATTTTTCAACATTTTGTTACACAATTAATTTTCTAAAGAAAAACTGTGCTCCGCTATAAATGCATAATTACATGAAACCAAACCATGACAATTCTCCTAATATTATCAAATTAAAATAATAATTAAAAAAATCAAGAAAAACTATCTATATCGTAGTTACTACCATACCAAATATGAAATATGGAAAGTGCTAAAAATCCTCATCCATCTTGAACTCAGGAATCCCACCGTTATCAACACTCAAACTGGACATCACAGAAGCCTTTTGATACTCACCAACTCTCTTCTCAAAGAAGTTGGTCTTCCCCTACAACGATATCAACTCCATCCAATCCAACGGATTCTGCACATCATAGATCTTGACATGCCCTAAATCAACCACCAATCGATCGGTGACGAACTCAATGTACTCCCTCATCAGATCGCCGTTCATCCCTACAATGCCTCACAAACTAACTCCCTCTCGATCTAAACCGCCTCCACACTGATTCCTCGCTCACCTTCTTCCTCATCAGCGAGTACAACAAACAAGAGAAATCACAATGCAATCCTTCATCTTGCGAGATCAATTCATTCAAAAACACAATCCAGGCATCGGACTGTACATCTCCAAGTGGATGTTCTTGATCGCGATTCTCTGGCGTCTGCGATCTGGATCTCGTTCATGAAAGCAATGATGAAATGCTTCTCGTCGGCGGTGAGGGATTTCCAGTGGCGGAAGTCGACGGAGAGATCAACTTCCTCGGCGGTCCAGAATGAGGCTATGGATTTCTTGTACATCTCCCAGATTAGGGGATATTGGATTGGGAACATACAGAATCTGTCTGGATTGCAGAAATATTCGATTGAATTGAGAGAGGATGAAGAATTTGAAAAACACTGGAATTGTATATATAGAGCGGGTTTTGAAACTTTTGAGAAAAAAAACGGCGGGTTTTTGAAAATTTTTGCAAAGATCCAACCACAGAATCCAACCAAAACCCACTCCCTGCTCTCAAACGTGCCTAGTAACACTCTCCAAATGATCTTTGCAAAGATCCTATGTGAGCCCTCCAAATTTGTGTTCCTCTCTAAAAGTTAGAGAGAGATATATAACTTCATCTCTGATACATTCTTACATATACCGAAAAACTTAAAATTATATCACTTTGTCCATTTCATCTTAGAACAAAATGTTGTGCTTCGAGGATTTTGATTTTTCATACCAAACTTGCTTTTGGATCAGAACACATAAGTCGACGACATTTTTATGCATGAACTTGCTATTATATAATATAGTTTTTAAGGTTAATGCCACTATTTCATTTCATACCTAGTATATTTTTAAACTGTTGAATATTTTGTCAATAGATTTTTTTAACGTCGTTTAGAAGAATGGATAATACATGAACTTAAAAGGTGTTTCGTTATGAGACTTGTTGCAGTACGTAGCAACTATTGCACTTTACATAGCACACAGCCGTTTCAAATGAGCGAAGTCAAGTTATTTCATGTGAACCATATGGAAATAGACGTATGAACGTGAATTCGAGATTTTCTTTTTGTACATCAACATTTATTTTCTATAGAAAATTATGTGTCTTGCTTTGGTTGCAAGTCTTTGGTTCATACATGCTTATTATTCTTTTGAACCTTTGAGCTTGTTGACCACTTTGATTGCCTAGTAAGTTAAGGATGTGCACTTGGTTTAAGTTTTAAGCGTAGGATAGAGATGAACATAATTAGTACCAAACGGTTTCGTAGCTTGTTGGCCCTAGAGGCTGAATTGAATTTCAATTTAACCCTTTGCCTCAGGTTCAAATCTCAGTAGGTAGAGAGAAGAGAAATGAAAGAGGAAATTGGTTACAAGATGAACATAATTAGTATCATCTTTAAAAATCATTTACTACTACACAAAACAGAAGAGAATTAGCAAACAAATTTACTACTCGAACAAAGACAAGTTCAACTTGCCACGACATAGAAGTTATGCGCTAGCAACATGCCTTTGTTGCAAGTGGATGTCATCAGGGAAGATAGATGATGAAGGTAGTCATCCACTGCTCGTTGAGGATCGCTGGAGGATATCATCATGCTCGCCCACGAGAAGTCCCTTGTTAAGGTCACTTTCAACAGAAAAATACAAGTGTGATTCATCTAATGAGGCCGAAGAAAAGACGCAGGTGACAGACACAAGTGAGTGAAGACTCAACCCGCGAAGAAAGAACAAGTAGCATAAAGTGAGGAGTTGATGAAGGTAGATCAAGCGTCGAAGGCTGTTGAGAAATCAAGAAGATCGGGAAATCGACATGATGCTGGGGAAGAGAACTTCTATGCGAGAAACAATGCACCGGTGAGGAATAGGATAGGTTCACTACATCGAGTCAAATATTTGTCTATTCTTTGAAATTCAAAATCAATAAAAAAAAAATTAAAAATTAAAATAAAATAAAAAATCTAAAAAACGAGGTCTTATTCGATTTGGTTTGTTGGTTTTTACGCGCACCTCGCCTAATAGACAATCATTCAAGTTCAAAGAAAAAATTTATAATTTATCTTGAATTACCAATTAATATGGAATTCAAAGTTTTAAATAACATTAATATTTCAAGAGAAGTGTAGTTTGTATAGAAGAACTTCCTTCATCACTATACATGTAAAAAAGAAGAAAACAAAGAATATCAATTGTAATCAAGGGCTAAGAGGTGTTGTTTGGTAGCAGCAAGAGTAGGGAGCTTTACCCTTAATGGATGAGGAGTTTGAGATGTTTGAGTTGAGAAGACAATGCACATACTTCCATCAACTTCTCCCTCTATTATATCATACAGCTTCTGTCCTGCACCATATCTTCCAAGCAACTCATATGATCTCTCAGAACCTTCCATTCTTACACACACATTCTCATCACCTGTTTCATATCAAAAACAATTATTTCATTTCTTCAAAATATTGGTGAATGAAGTGACTCACCTGTTTACAGATTGATACTTCTTTCAAAATCAACAACAAATTTACTTCATTAACTTTTTGTTAGTTTCATCTCAAAGGAACTAAACAATAAAAGTTTTTTTTTATGTACATGAATATATGATTCAGCTTAGCACATCTTGACTATTTTTACGGAACAATCATCTTATCCTATTACAAGATCAAGGTAACTTTAATTAATTAATTCCTAAATAGATAGAAATATATATATCATGCATTGAACTCATAATAAATATGCACTTTATGATTGTCTAGGTCTAGGGCAGGTGTGGTTACCTTGTTTCAAAAAAAAAAATTATAAAAGGTACTTATTTTACCATTAAGCCAACCTATAATGGTTACATCATTTATTGTTAATATTGTAAATTAAATGAGGACAAGTTGAACATGTTTAGTAAATTTAATGTAATAATGGAAACTTTAAAGCTTTAATCATCTACTTCTCTGCAAGTATAAACAGTAAAGACGAGAGACAACAAATCCACTTTCTCATTTCAAAGTTGAAAAACAAAAGAGACTCAACCAAGTTAAGAAATTCAAATACTAAATGAATCTCCCTAGAAATTTGAGTGATGTAATGGGGAAATAAAAAGTGAAAGAAAAGAACTCACAGGCAGCTAATTCAATCTGAGTGAGGTACACAAAGTCCAAAACTGCAGAAATCTCCCTTTCAAAAGTATGGAAAGGGCCACCCTGAAACCCCATCTTCCGCAGCTTACAAACCCCTTCTCCAAGCTCCATCATCGCCCCTCTATGATTCTAAACCAAAAACAACAATTTCACAATTTCACTCAACCAAATATTTTGAGAATTACAGATATAGGAAAATTTTAAAGTCTTTGCATTCATAATCATAAATAATTTTTTATTAATATCAATATTATGTATTAAATATTCATTAATATCAACATTGTGGATTGAATATTCAATAATACTTTCTTTCTTTCTTTTTTTTGAAAGAAGGGTAATCATGCCCGTCCCTAGACAGCCACCAGGAGACATCGAATGAGTAATGTCACACAGTCTCGAACTTGAGACCTTGAGGGGAGCCATACCCTGCAAGCTCAAGTCTTCAACCACTATGCCACCACTTGGAGACAAATATTCATTCATTCTAGTAATATAAGAAAATATGTGACAAAATTCATCAATAACAATGACTATATTTGCTATGTTTTTGTTAAGGAGGATCATATTTGTAATTATTTTCTAGATTTGAAGTTAGAAGTTTTTTCAATTTTTTAGATTAGAACAATTAGGGTGGAGATTCGAACTCGTGACAATACACTCGATTACACTGATGTGACTAAGCTGTTTGGCACAAATCATCCAAATTACAAAACTGAAATTGAAGTAACTAACCCGATTGAAGAGATGATGGAGGCCCACAGCGCACTGAAGAATGCCATGAATTAGGGTTCTGGTAGGATCTTCCGCTCCGTTCCACAGAATCTCAAGAACGTCATGGCAATCGTAATAAGCTCCTTGGTTGAACAGATCGACTGCTTCATCGAAGCTGAAATCCCTTGCGATATGATCGTCTTCTTCGTCCTCGCGACCGACGGCGAATCGATAGGCGGTGCGGAAGGAGAGCGATGATGTGGTTTTGGTTCGTCTTACGCCGGTCCTTGCAGAGCTTCGGAGGCAGCTTCCATGGCGGAAAGTTGGGATCGAATTGCGGTGAGGTCGAAGAGGGGATTGTGAGGAGGAGGAAACATAGAGCCATGGAAGAGACGCCATTGGCGATTGATTGATGAAGCTTGGAGAATTGGAGCCATTTTCTCGACGTTGTGTGATTTTTTTGGAGTGAAGGGTTAGGGGTTTCGTATGCGGCAACTCGTAGACACTCGTTTTTTTGGGTAATATATATAGTCCACGAAAGAATGTAGATATTTTGATTTTGGTAATTTTTCAATTTGAAAAGTGTTGTAATTAATTCATTAATTAAATTTGAATATTATGAAAGAGGGGATCACTCAAAAAAAAAAAAAGGAAAATTGGTATGGATAGTAATTTTGTAATTTTTGTGACCTATCATAATTATAGCATTTTTCTTCCAATATTTCGTACATAACATATTTTTATTTTATTTTATTTTTAAGAAAATTCTCATATTACTACTTTAAACCGATTGAAACGTGAAAGTTTTAGTCAATTGACAATCGATGACGAGAGGTTTGACATCATGACTTATTAGTTGTTGAGTGTACATTGATACCCAAAAAAGTCATCAATCTTTAAGTGTGGTATGGTAATAGTATTATATGTATTTATTTTTTATCATAATGGTACATTCAATACAATTTTCTTTTATATATATATATATATATCCTAAATAGATCATATATTGAAGAATTTCAAATTAGAAAAGTGACAGAAACCTCATCACTACCAGATACGTGGAGTTATTATTTTTTTTCAATTGATAATTTTATTTTGTTGGAGGTAATTTAATTTTATGAGAAAAAAAAAAAGTAGAAACAAAATAATATCATGAAAGGCTAACAAAATATATGTGAACTAATGTCTACCTTTAAAAAAAAGTAATAGTAATAATAAATGCAAGTACATCGAATTAGACTTCAAAATCACAACTATAATCAATAGTTAGATTTGTAGGGTCAAAGATGTGTATAAGCTAACCAGACACATGCGAATAAATTATTAAAAAAACACACATACTCGAATAATGTCTACTGTTATAGTATTATGTGCATTTGTCCATTATCATATAGTGCATTCTTTAATTATATTGCATTCTTTTCATTACTGTTTCAGGTACAACTTAAGTGAATTTTGAAGCTCATCTCAGAAAATTGAGACTATTCAAACCATACCCCATCCCACTAATGCAGTGAGCAATTAGAGCCCAGGTTTGTGATTTTAACTTGGAAAGACAAACTTGAGAAAAATTGATTTCAAAGAAAAACAAAAACAAACTTGAGAGATCAGTCATCAAAATTCCGAAAACTTTTAAGAAAAAAAATATAAAAATGAGAAACCAATTGGTCAAATATGTATGTGTGCATTTCAAAATTGATTGACAATTAACACGACAAAGTTAAGAGCCAGTAGAGCTGTCTCTTAATGTCGCCTAGTAATCTTACGTACGATTGCGCGATGAAGCCGATGTTTTAACGGCGTGCAGTGCAGCTTTAAATGGAGCCGAAGACGAATTACCTACAGTTTAACCATTGCTGATCATTATCCACACATATTTGACATGTAATTCTAAGCCATACTTCAAACATTATCAAGAGACAACTATAAAATAACTACTGACATTGAACAATATTACATAAAAATATATCTTTCGCCAACAAGGGCAGAGTCTACCGGCATCTTATACAACCTAGTAACCATGAGGTTACAGGTTCTAATCCCACTTCTCCTAATATTGTTGTATAAAAAAACAAAGAACATGTCTTTTATTTTCAATTCCACATCTAGATTATTTTTTAAAGAAACTGTTGACAATGAATAAATCTCAAATAGGTGAGCTACTTCTCTCATCACTAATTAGTGTTGAGATGAAACCTCAAATTATCAAATACGATATCAAAGCAAAAAGGTTCTGGGTTCAAGTTTCTGCAAAATATTTTTCTTCCTCAATTTAAATTGAATTATACTAGTAAGGCATTTCTCAAATTTTCAAGTTCACAAGTGTGAGGGAATGTTGACCATCTTGAGGTGACCTAGTGTTCAAAAGGACCTTAAGTAAGTAAGAGTGATAGGTTCGGTTCATGATGTCACCTACTTAGGAATTAATTTTCTACGTCTTCCTTGACATCCAAATATTGTAATTTTTTTGTATGGCTTGTGACAATAGTAGAGGTGCATGTACGTAAGCTGGCAGTCACGGATACTAAATGAAAGCGGATGTTGGTTGATACAAATACTATTAAATTACCCCTAAGTGATCAACAAGTTGGAATGCAAAATCTCCTCTGTGTAACATAGAAGATACCATCAATCTCTTAAACATGACAAAAACAAACAGTTAAGTTCACATCAATCCATTCACTCTAACTTTAATCCTTTTACCAAGCTACCATTCAATTTTGAGACTCTGTCTCTCAACCCTACGTCAACTCTCTACAAATCATATGAAAACATTTCACGATTCTCGTATTTCGTGTTAATCGACGGAGTCCGTCTCGTTCCCCTTCCATGTAACAATTATAAGCAGAAAATAAATCAAATTCATGACAAGAAACAGAAATCAAGCGGATGTATTATGTAAACATACCAGGCTTCCATTCCAAGTTCTTGTTTTCATAATTATATTTCATTAAAAAAAAACCTACGTATTCTTATTCATTGACATATTAAAGAATAGATGCACCAAATAAGTAAGATGTATGGAAGTAAAGGAGAAAACAAGGTGAGCAGGAAGAAAGTGAGACCTTAGCAATCACATCATTTCTGCAATTCTAAGCTTCATTTGGAGGCGTACGCTTATCATCTTCAACTTGACGTATCCGGTAGCGAAAATAGATAAATTGCATTAGTATCTGAAGAAGTTAAGGTTTCTAGTTTCTGTGCTAGCAAAAAAACCACGAAAGTTGTAAAAGAAGAGCATTAATAACCAATTAGATCGTCCGAGAGGAATGACCTTGTTGGTAAGAGGCTTGGAGTCTCCCAAGTATTGCTCCCTTCGAGAACTCAAGTTCAAAACCGTCGAGTGAGCTTAATTGTAAAATCTTTTGTTATCTCTCAGGTCCAGTCTTTGGAATAGACATACGTGCCCCAAGTATATGGGACAGGGTAACTCCGTTCCAATAAGATTAGAGTGAAACCATCAAAAGTTGTAAAAGAAGAGCATTAATAACCAATAAGATCGTCCCCGAGGGACGGCCTCGTTAACAGAAACTTGGAATCTCAAGTTCAAAACCCACGAATGAGATTAATTGTAAGATTTCTTGTTGTCTCCTGAGTCCAGTCCTTGGAATAGACACAGGTGCCCCAAGTATGTAGTGGGCCAAAGCTCTGATTCCCCATTTTTTTAAATTTTTTTCTTAAAAAAAAAACTAAAAACTAACAAGATCCGGCCTGTTCAAGAAACGCTAAAAAACGCTACAATAGGATACAAAAACGTCGAGAATCACACATCCAAATGCATCCACTAGCCATGGGAGATTTGGTTTGATCCTCTTCCAACTTGTACTGCTTGCAAGTATACTATAAAAAAATATATAACTATATATAAAATGAAGAAATTGTTATGAATAGATTCCAATACCCTCCAGAAAGAAGAAAATATGCTAATTTGAATAAATATAATCTAAGAAGCTAGAAAAAAATGAAAGTTTTCATTGTTTTTCGTTTTGGGTACTCACCTTGCAACATAAGTAAGATTTCCCACTAAAGCAAAAACAAACATTAAAGGACTAAGACCCTGCACAATAAATTGAAGAATATTAATGAATTCCACCCACATAGTACTACATACTTGGGATGAAGCAAAAGTACACACTAAACTAATTGCACAATAATTAACTTTACCTCAACATGGCCCCTTCTTATCTGCAAATAAGAAACAAACAAGAGTTAATGCCTTCAAAACATTTTTCTTATAAGAAACAAAACTTCTATTGATCAAATGAAAAATTTACAAAGTTGTCCTATCAAAACTAGTTACAAAAAACATCTTCCCCACCTCTTAGTTATAAGGCCATATTGTTAATTTGTAATTAACAAAGTGAAATTGTGATAACAAAAATGTTGTAATCTATGGCACCAAAAAAGAGTGGTATAAATGGTAGAATTAATCAGAGTTTCAGCAGATTCCTTCTTATCTTTGCTCCTTTCCAGCTTGTATGAGACTTTCCTAAAGGTTCTTTCTGGATATTAATTGGACCCCAAAAAAGCCACATGAATGCTAACAAAATTGACAGAAATAGGCCAAAAGGTTGCATTATGGACCAGACTATGTATGAGAAGAAATATACAGCCCAAACACTGGTAACAAAATGAGAATTTCTTGGGATTAAGTTTTTCTAACAATAGAATAACTCATGCTTGGATAAGAAAATCTCACATTCAAGCAAATTTGAGGAAGTCGTCCACCCATATATATAACTGCCATTCCCCAACCAAGGTAAGTTCCAATCGCGCCGCTTCCTTTGTCGCCAGCAACCTGGAATTTCGACAGCACTCAACAGTTTTATACCTTCACTAGAATATCAAATATTTAAGATCTCCTTCGAGTCAACTTTCAAGGCAAAAGATGCAAAAAAAAAACCCCTTCATGGGCATGAATTTACTAGGTTTCATAGTTTCCGGCTCCAATGTCATACACATAAAACTAGGTTCATTTCGCCCTACCTGTAAAAGTTTATCTGCCGATTCCAAATAACATACGTATATTTATGCAAACGCCACGAACAACTGTACATTTCAAGGAAAAGAATCCAACTACTCGACTTTCATTGAAAATTTAACCGTTGTTGTGATCTCCTGGTGCAAGCTTTCCCCCGTTTTCCAATGATTATAGCTATGATATTCTTGCCAACAATTGGAAATTTATTTTGTAACCGGCTACTTGCCCTCTTTGTAGCTTCATATTACAAATGAAATTGTTTCTTATCCAAAAATTTATGCAAACTTCTGGTCCCTAAAATTAATCAGCAGGTTCCAATTAACATACATGTAAAACTAAGTTCATTTTTTTCTTACCTGCAAAAGCTTTCTGCCTACTGCTATGACAAATCCTTTATTTGGACTATCAGAGATGCTGCGAAATCTGTTTTCGGCAGATTGATGGAGATTGAGTGTGCCAAAGAAAGTCAACATGGAGACCTGATGATGAAAGTTCATACTATTATTCCTGAGATTACATGTTATGGACAATTGTGATAGGTTTGGGGCCTTAGGATATTAAGGAATAATATGGGGGTATATTAGCAATTACTTGGGGAGCAAGTAGAGGCTTGTGGTTATAAATGGGAAAGGTTGTGTGAGGGGAAATGTATGCATATTTTGAGTGATTACACTATGGGCTCTAAGAGACGATTCTCTGATACCAAATTGAAAGGATCCGAATTGTATTACGAAATAAAAGAAACAACTACAAGATAAACCAAGTTTGAATAGGACTTGGAACCTCCCTTTCTCTAGAGAATCATCTCTTAGAGCCCATAGTGTAATCACTCAAAATATGCATACCTTTCCCCTCACACAACCTTTCCTATTTATAACCACAAGCCTCTACTAGCTCCCCAAGTAATTGCTAATATACCCGCATATTATTCCTTAATATCCTAAGGCCCCAAACCTATCAAATTGGTACACAATAAAGCTTACCACACATAGCATATTCTTGAGATTGGGAGGTGTTGCAGATGGTGCTGGTTCAGTTCCATCAAGCAGGGGCTCCTGCATAGGGTTCTGAATAGAAGGAGGAGTCATTCTTTGTGTTATATAAGACCCTGCCGTGGGAGTATGACCCCGAGATAGAGATCTTGCAGACCTGAATATTTACGAATAGACGAGAGAACGTAATTACCTGACCATACCATATAATAAAAAATATACACAAAAAAAGTTGGACTAGAAATGAAATTTATACAACTTTGAGCTGAAAAGCATGGATATGTTTTTTTTTTCATTCTCTCATTAGTATTAAGGAAGAGAGAGAGAATAAAGACTAATGCCACCCCCAATCCTTTTCTACTTCTTAGGGATGAGAATATGGCTCTCTAAGGTAGATGTTAAAGAAGAGTTTTAGAGTGTAGAGACCAGAACCATCAGGTGGAGTGTCATTATAAATTATTTGAGTTATCCTTCCAAAAATTTAATAATTCTTTATCACAAAAGGAGTTAAAAGGGACAGAGTCCAAATAAACCAAAGGAAATTTGACCTTGTAAAATCAATTAATGAAGTAGATTAAAAATTAAATAAAACCACATCTTTTGATTTCGCATTATATTCAAGGGAAGCGATTACTACATGGTTCTTGTTTAGTGGGAATAGAGTTAAACTGACTGAGTTATAACATTACATTTCTAATACTGAAACTGATTCTGTGAATTAATTGATTTCTAATACTGAGGTCACTAGAGTTATAGCTTTCAGATTGAATGCTAAAAATTGTATATACATTGGACGATTGTGATATTTATGTGATATGAAAATATTTACGTGTAGTATAGCTCTCTTCCAAGAGAGCTATTTCGTCGAGCCACGGGAAAAGGAATTGGACTAGTGGAGGCACTCTCTCTTCCAGAAGTATTGAGCTTGCTCGTGTCCTCGTCATTGTTGACTTGATTCGCATTAACACTGATGCAGCTCTGTTGGCCTTTATGACGTGCATCAGTCTGCACATTGGCATCAGAACAAATAAGAACCTAAGGAATGCAGTAAATTCACAAATAACAGTAAGGCAAACAAATATAATTCAGCTTTGTAGAAAAAGAACCTCAGGCATTCAGTAGATTCACAAAGAGAAGTATCACAAACAAATATAATTTATCTTTGTAGAAACAGCTTCATATACACTGTGATTACATACAATATGCCACAAATTAATTTAATTTAATTTTTTTTGGATAAAGAAACAAATTCATTTATGGTTGAAATTTCAAGAGATGAGTGCCTCATAGGCTCATAGGACATCTTACAAAAGACTTCTCCCATTGCAAAGGAGAGTAGAGAAACTATAGTCCGAGAAAAATGGAGAACGTTTTAGCCAAGATACAACCATATTAACAATAGGATCAAAAATAGATTCTTTCCAAAAAAACAAAAGAAGATCGAAAATAGACGGATAGGGAGATGATTTATCTTTGAAGGGTTTCTTGTTGCATTCTTGTTAAATTCCCCAACAAAAACCGTCCTAGAGAGATATATCAAAAGAAACTGAAGTTTTAATTGAAAAGGAAAAATGCAATAGCTTTAACAAACTATTTCCAACCAATATGTGTGTGTGGCAATTGTACATGTATGTATAATAGCATATATGTACACATATACATGCAAATCCTCGTGCAAGCAAACATTGTATTTCACGTGAGTGACCAGCATATATGTACATATACATATACATGAAAGTGTATATGTAGAGTCGTAGACAAGCAAGCAACAAGTGATAAATAGGAAAAGAGAATGTAAAACCTTGCTCTGTCTTCGATTATACTTCATGTGAGGATATAGGTGCCCGTAGTATACGGTCTGTGAAGTCAGAATCACTGTTGTGATTGTATACATCTGTATTCCAGCATGATAGTGATTTCTACCAATGTCAGGAGAAAATAAAAAAGAGGTATATGATATTTGGAGGGAAGAGTATTTCAAAAATTTAAACCATACCAATGCCATGTAATATTGAGTCGGAAGCTGCATAAACAAAGCAAAGAAGATTAAGAAAATTGTAAACATGTAAGATCTTGACAAAATTAGTCTCTCAATATTTTTGTTTTTGAAACAAAGGTAACCACACCCGTCCTTAGGTCAGGCACCGGAGACATTAAAGGAGTAATGTTACAGGTCAGTCTCGAACTCGGGACCTTAAAGAGAGCATAGCTTAAAACTCAAGTTTTCAACCACTACACCACCCCTTGGGGACTAGTCTCTCAAAATTTTTGTGTAAAGACAAACATGAGAAGGCCTTTACAAAATGACCCTCATTTACAGCTTCAACTAGATGGTATAATGTATTTAGCTCAAGCCACACAATTTAATTGAGTTATGCAACCATGAGAAATGTGGTTATTTTGGATGGAGTTTTATTTGCTAGAAAAAAACTACATATATAATAATTGTGGATTTATCTTGTTGGACTTTGCTAATGAAAAGAAAGGGTATTTATTTTTTTAGATTTTAAAGAACCACTTACTGTTGCAGGTTCGAGTATGCAGCCAAATACATTGAGAAGATCTCTGCAAAAAAGATCAAGATTTGCAAATTATCTAAAATTATATGAATGAAAGATATTTTATCTTGGCAGCTACATTGAGAAATGAAAAGATGAATGACTAAACTCTGTTTTGTATTTTGGCAACTTTGAAGGTACAAATAAATGAGACATGTAGATATGTACCACTCAATCAATTTAAAAGAAAACTATTTAAAGCACACATCATGGTGATTGGCTATTTACCGGCTTATATTTGTGATTCCATACCTCAAATATCTTGCTAACATTTTGTACCACAATGGAAGCAATCCAAAAAAAATCTCATAGTTGAAATAACTAAGCCTCGTTTGATAACCATTTTGTTTTTTGTTTCTAGTTTTTTGTGTTTTAATTTTTTGGTTTTTTGTTTCAAAAAATAAAAACCGTGGGTGTTTGATAACTGATTTTAGTTTTATAATTTTAAAAATTAAAAAACAAAAAACATGTTTGATAACTGTTTTTTTGTTTTCAAACATCCATTTTGTTTTGATGTTTTTAGTTTTTTACTATTTATTTTCTATTTTTTCATAATTTTTTAAAACGAAAATAAAAATCTGTTTTTAAAAGGGACTTTTTTTAATTTTTAGAATTTCTTTAATACTTTAAAAATTTTAAAAATAAAAAGTTAATTATCAAGCAAACTTGTTTTCAAAAAAGTAAAAACAAAAACAGAAAACCTAAAATGAAATGGTTATCAACGGGGTCTAAACCAAAATAGATAAAATATGGATGGTCAAGTTCAAAGAGCCCTTTCTATCCCCCACCACTCCCATCTAGGTGCAGAGCAGAGGAGGATTCTATTGGCTTTAGAGTGTTAAGGTGCCATTAAACATAAGATCAAAGAATTAGTAACTACTTCCAACCAACCATTATGACAACTCAGACGTTTAAGGCTCAATGCGTTATCATAGAGGCATGCGTAAGCCTCTTCTTGTGAGGCGCAAGCCTCTTATGATGCAAAAAAGGCAAAAGATTCGAGGCTAAAATTTAGAGTCTCGCCCAAAATCAAACAAGATTTTCACTAAAAAATGCACTAAGATGAGTTATATATTATTCAAACAGGAAGTCCTCAAAAGTACTATGAATCCATTTAAATAAAGTTAGATTTCAAAAGTGTATAAAAAGCCAAAAATTAAAGAGAAGCAAAAAAGGATGTACCCCACAATCCAAGTTAGCAAGAAGGCAACAGAGAGGCCCTCAGATGATTTTTCCCTGTAATTTGTAATGATTTGGGGTATCTCCGCTACGCCCCAACTGACGACGCTAGCCATTCCGAGAGCGAGAGAGATGCCATCTCTGGCATTGCAAAGGCAGTATTTCATATTCTTCTTTACCCATTCCGAGCAATGCTGGTTGCTGGGGCAAATGGGCTTTGAGCTTTCAAGTACTCCCATTTGCTTCCAACCACTTTCACTCACCCCCAATCCTTAATCTGACATCAAAATAACACAAAAAGAGGACTCGGTTTTTTTTTGTTTTTGATATTTGTCGGCATTCACGCACCTCGACTATTGTCACAACAACTGCTGTTCTTAAATAGACACTACAATGATTCAGGCAACTCCATTATTTTAATTGCTATAAATATTTACATACCCCAATTGGAAATGGTTTTGTGAGGTCTAATTGTAAAGATTTTCCCAGTCGTTTTCTAAATCAGAATAGAACAAAGAATCATCCAACAAACACAGAGCCGATTAAAGTTTTTCTAAATTTAAAATCTTCCCCACCTTCAAAAAACAGAAAATGAATACACAATGTAATCCTGAATTCATTCAACCTTTCAGATTCGGTAATAATCATATCCAATCATGGTTCAAAAGAAAAAGACATTCAACGCAACGATGGAGAAGAAAAAAAAACACTAACCAGAAAGTAATGTGAGCTTTAGAAAATGAGACTCTGGATTTCAAAAAAACAAATAATCCATTTGCGCACAGCTTTTCTTGAGAACCCCCTGATGTAAATCACTCTTCCCAAAAATCTCTCAAAAATGCAAACTTCTGCAATGACAAGTGTTTGTTGTAATTTCATATATGATTTTATTTTTTGTTTTTTTCAATTCCTCAATATATGATATATATATATGGTTAAAATACTATTTTGGTCCCTCGACTTTTAACTTTGTTCCATTTTAGTCCTTAGACTTTCAAATGTCCAATTTTAGTCCCTCAACTTTGATTTTTGTTCAATTTTAGTCCCTCAACTTTGATTTTTATTCCATTTTAGTCATTTCCATGTTTAAGCCATTAGTTTTACCATTAAAAAAAAAAAAAAAAAAAAAAAAAAAAGTCTTCTCAACTCCCTTCTCTCAATAAACCCATATCTCTCTGTCTCATTTCTTGTTTTTTTTCATCTCTTTTCCATCGATTATGATTAATGAAGGTGTTAATGGGTGAATGGGTTGGAGCTTTTGGAAAGGATGAAAAGAAAATAAGCATATTTTGTCTATTGGTTATGATGGATACTTCACAAACTCTTGATTTTTTTTTTTTTTTTTAATGTATATGAATGATATTTTTAGAATTTAATTATAGAATTGTTGGATTTTTAGAATTTAATTACTTCATAGTTTGCAGTAAAATAGGTCATCTCTCAATTTGTAGAAGTGGGTGATGACGGAAGGGGCTTGGGGCCAATGTGGAGATGGATTTCAGGAGCTTGAGGATGAAAGAGCATATAGGAATATGGCCTTTGAGTTTACTCTATTTTCATGATGATGAACAGGATGGAAAAGGGATGAAAAAAAAACAAGAAATGAAACAGAGAGATATGGGTTTAGTGAGAGAAGGGAGTTGAGAAAAGATTTTTTTTTTTTTTTTAATGATAAAACTAATGGCTTAAACATGGAAAGGACTAAAATGAAATAAAAATCAAAGTTGAGGGACTAAAATTTGAACAAAAATCAAAGTTGAGGGACTAAAATTGGACATTTCAAAGTCCAGGGATCAAAATTAAACAAATCTCAAAATTGAGGGACTAAAATTGGACATTTGAAAGTCTAGGGACTAAAATGGAACAAAGTTAAAAGTCGAGAGACCAAAATGGTATTTTAACATATATATATATATATATATATTTCGGAAAATAATATGCATATGTTTCAAAAATAAAAAATATGCCTATATATTTATGTTTTATATTTTATATGCATACAAATACAAATGTCAAAAAAAAACAAATCTCATAATTGTATAACTATATATGCCACCATTTAAACAGTTGCTCTATATTTTTATATATTTTTTTATTTCTTGTATGGTTAGTAATGTAAGAGTCCTTAATTTTATTGGGTACGTTAATCTCTTTTATTCAATCATTTAGATGGAGATTTTTTTTCTTAAGTACAATTTAGATGGAGATTCCAAATAGGTTGTATAAAATAATGTTAAACCTCTAATTTATTTTACATCATTCAGTTACGATTTCCTTTTTCTTTTCATTTCTTCATTACTATTTTAGGGATTTTGTGAACTGTCGTTTTATTTTCCTCGGCAGATAAAAAAAATAAAGAACCAATGAAAAGTGTGGTTGATTTGTTGTTTTTTTTTTTTAAAGAATGAAGTGGGTTTAAAATAAACAATAAATGATTATTCTTAATATTTTTGTTTATTCTTTTAAAATTTTAATTTATTCTAACTCGATTTTTTTATTATTCTTTTCATTTTTCTTATAAAAACATTTGAAATCGTAATCGACTTTAAAAATAGAGGTAAATTTTTTAAAATTAAATCTATTTGATAATGTTTGTTTCTTTTTCTTGATTTTTTTATAATTATTTTTGTTTCTTATAAAAAAAAACTCATTATTTTTTAAAATAATATTGTATTATTTTGGGTTTTTTTGAAATTTTCTACAATATGATTTTTACAATATTTCTTAAGAGAGTAGAATGCTAAGCAAATTTGTAAACAAAAAAACAAGTTTTTAAAAACTATTTTTTTTCTCCAATTTTGATTTTGTTTCGTAAAATATTTATAAGATAGAGATAAAATAGTTTTAAAATGGTTATGAAATAGGGTCTTAGTTATCTTAAAATTGATTTAAGGAAATGATCGAATTGAAATGATAGCCTAAAATTGATAAGAACAATAATGTCAACTTATTAAAATCACGGTTTTCAATCGATTTATTTATTAAAAAAAAGTAAATTAATTATAAAAATCATCCGATAGAGAGTATAGACATATAAAAACCATTTAATTGGAATAGCTCTTAGTTTTATTAACGAAAAAAACACGTTGAGGGAAAAGAAAAAAATAAATAAATATAGAGAAAATTTTATTATTATTATTTATGAATATCGCGGTCAGCTTAGCCCAACCAACTTTTGCATGTCAATAGAACTCTAAAAAATTAATTTGAAGAAGTTTTCATTCCAATCAACCTGACGAAACTTCGAATCTAACTAGTAGTGTTGTGCCACAAATAGGGGTGCATCATTTTTTTTTTTAAATGCATGAAAAATTATAAATAAAAACTCAACTTACATATCAAACATAACTTTAATTCAAAACTTAACTTAATCTCTACATCAAACAATAGTAAACAACTTAATTTAATATATTCATCAAATACATATTGACTTTATCCGTTACCTTAACTTAATATCGATTAATTTAATCATAATTCATGTACCAAACACGTCCCATAAAGTGACTAATTCTCGATTTCAAATACACAAATAATCCATTTTCTCTAGAGCTTGACTAACGATCAAAACCACCCTTCCCAAAAATCTTTCTCCTACTATCACAAGTGTTTGTTGCTATCATCGGCCATTTCATATATATATATTTTTTAATTCATATTTATGTTTCAAAAAACTATATCATATATGTTTCAAAAAACGAGTATATTCCTAAAAAAAATAAAAAAATAAAAAATATATATGCCTACATGTTTATGTTTTATATTTTATATGCATGCATCCCATACAAATTGCAAATGTTCAAAAAAGTAAATGTAATCGGTTGTTAATAATGGTAGCCTTCATTTTATTGAAGTTAGAGTGGTTAATTTTTGTATTCATTAATTTGAGTGTACATTGAACTTGGTTGTATAAGATATTGTTAAACTTCTATTTTTATTGGTATTAATTAATTTGTTTTAAACTATTCATTATGAGCTAGAATGACATTTTGTACAAATTAATAGTCATGAAATTACATGTTCGAAATTTTCTTTGCAGAATATTGTTATATAAAAAAAAGTTATGATTTTTTTTTATTCTATGCTCACGGAAGGAAAAAAAATAAATATATAGAGAACTCAATTTTATTATCATTCATGAGTATTCGGGCCAGGTTAGCGGAACTCCACTATTTTTACAATCAACCTTCGGATGCGAAAAAAACTCTAAAAAATTTAAAGGTGATTAAACACATTTTTTAAAATATACAAGTAACGTAAATATTTATTTTTTATTATTCCGATTGTTAATTTTTTTAAAAAATTCAATAATCTATATGGAAATTCGAACAATATGGTTATTAGGCGAGCGAGTCTTATTTGACGTGATATTTCTTCTTTTATTTGATTTCTTTTTTCTTTAAATATTATTTAATGATAATTTCTTCGACACTATTTAACTTTAATAATCATTTTACTTTTTTAATTTTTATTATAATTTAATCTTTTGTAAATCCTTCGAGTTTCACCTATTTAGAAATGATTTAGGTTATGTTGAAGAGTTATATTCAGTACTTAAAAATTGAAAATTGTGTAAAAATTAATTTATATATAGTTGTTGTATAAAGAAGTTAGAGTCAATACCTTGTTTGGATGTAGATTTAAAATGAGTAGTTATTTTTAGTAATTAAAAATAAGTTATTTTGATTAATTAGAAAGAAATTATTAAAAAATAAATAGTTAAAAATGACTGAGTAGTTATTTAATGATTAAAAATGAATGGTAAAAAGTGAAAGTTATTTTTAAAAATAAAAATGAAAAAAAGTTAATAAAAAATAATTTGAAGGTAGATTTTCCATGAAAAGTTAATAAATTTTAAAACTAAATACCAGCTAAAGCCGTCAAACAAACATCCCCTCAAGTTCTTACAACTACTAAAAATGAAAATAAGATTTTGTAAATTACTTTTTTGAAAATTAGGTCAAAAGTAGATTTTAAAAAATGAAATTTATAAGGCAGATAAATTGTAATCTTAGTTTTTTTAAATAAAAAACAAAATAATTTTTTTTGTTTCTTCTTTTAAAATTTAATTTGTTTTAACTCAATTTTTTAATAACTTTTTTCATTTCTCTTATAAAACATGTGAAATTTTAATCAAATTTTAAAAATAAAAACAAGTTTTTGAAAATTATGAATTCGATGTTTTTATTTCATATTTTTATTTTAAGCAAAACAAATAAGAATATATTTGATAGCTATTTTATAACTATTTCATTTTATAATTTTAATAAAGTTTGTTTTTATAGTTTAAAATAATGCGTTATTAGGTTTCAAAGAAAATGTGTATCTAAGATTTAAAATTACTAGCCATGTTTGAATGACATCCTCCATTTATTGTTAATTTTTTTTACCTATGTCTTATTTAAAAAAAAAATAGAAATTTGAGCTTCGCTCCTAGGGTGATTTTCGTTCGATTTTTGTCGATTTTGTATCAAACAGACAACCGAATCGATATCTTCAATTTTCAAAAAATGTATATGATCCAATATCCAATAAAGTATTGAACATTGGTTTGATTTTCAATTGGTTCAGTTCGGTTTTGGATCGAATCCAATGTCCAATTTTTTTAATATATCACAACAGAATTTTTTATTAAAAAAAATCTCATAAACAAGTTTGGTCCCTGCATCTAAAGGATAAAAAAGTAAGATTTGAAACAAGTTCGTTTTTAATTTTATGTTTTTGTTTTTAATATTTTAAAAATAGGTTTATTTGATAACCAATTTTAATTTTTGTTTTTAAAATTTTTAAAACTTTTTTAAAATATTAAAGGAATTCTAAAAGCTAAAGAAAGTAGTTTTTAAAAGCAAGTTTTGTTTTGGTTAAAAAAAAACATAAAAGAATCAAGAATAAATGGTAAAAAACTATAAAAAAAAAAAAAAAAATCAAAGATGTTTGATAACAAAAAATAGTTATCAAACACATGTTTTTAAATTTTTAGTTTGTAAAAACGTAAAATTAAAATCGGTTTTTATTTTTTAAAACAAAAAACAAAAAATAAAAAATAAAAAAAGAAATAATTATCAAACAGAGTCTAAATATATTATTTTTAAATGTGGTTCATATCATATATTTTTAAATGTGTGTATATATATGTATGTGGTAGTGATATGTGAAAAAAACTTAGTTGTGAGTAAAGTTTGCTTTGAAAATTACAAACTAATATGGCAATTATTGACAACAAAGTTTGAGAAAGTTACTTCGAAAATATATTGAAATTTAAGAATAAAAAGTGGTAGTTATATATGAGAAAAACTTGGTTATGAGTAATGTTTGCTTCAAAAATTACAAACTAATATGGCATTTATAGACAGCAAATTTGAGAAAGTTACTTAAAAAATATATTGAAATTTAAGGATAAAAAAGCATTTATTATAAGAAATTGATTTTCAAGGCTTTTAGATGATTTTATATGAATTATTGACTTTTTATATATATATATATATATATATATATATATATATATATATATATATATATATATATATTTTTTTTTTTTTTTTTTTTTTTTTGAAAAAAGCTCTATATATTAGTTATTGGCTCTATATATTATGTATTAGATTTGGTTTTTATTGATTTTTAAAAACGAAAACTAGAATCGATCCAATATTTTCGATTTTTTAAAATTACAAATTGATATGTCCAATTTTGTGCCAAAATACCAAAATGTTGTATCGTTATAACAGAGCATCCCTTGGGCTATTTTCAAATTGAATTAAAATTTTATATGATGCAAAATATGCATGCTATCAGCTCTTAGTTTTATTAAAGAATTATATATATAGAGAGAGAGATAAAATAATTTGATTCTATTGTTGGCAAATGCAACAGATGCAAAATCCATATGAGGAAGTAAAAAAGAAAAAAAAAATTATAAATGATAACCAGCATTATTACTCTTGTTTTCAGCTCTAACATCGAACAAACAGTACATCAACGTAATTTAACATCAATTTACCAACCATATTAACTCATGTTTCCATGTTAAAGTTTTTTTTTAAACTAAACTTATCAATCAGTACAAGGTACTGAATTGTTAGCACTATGATATTAAACCAGACAAAAGGAGGGGCAAAATTCCAATAATAATAGAAGGGTATAGAAGAAACTATGAAAAATCCCATAGTTTAGAGGGAACAAGAACTCTGTGCTAAGCGATAAATCTAATAAAATTACCGGCATTTCTCAGTAGCTCGAGCAAAGAAGCAACTACTTTTCCGGGTTAGAATCCATTGTTTGAGTTGTTGGCGGAGTAACAACAGCCATACTCAAATCATGGGAACCGGATCCTCCCGCTCTTTCACGAATCTCCCTATATTCTTGACAGATAGCACAGAAATGGCAGAAAAAGTGGGTCACGAAGTCTCCACAAGGTGCTTCCTGCATCACATTGCAGCAATCAAAAGGTGTGGCTTATGGAAATGTAGTGATCTGCAAAGCTAACCCGTCGACTAAGCTTAAAAAGAACACAAATTGCAATGAACTAGGCTACATTATATGGCAGAGATAAGGGCATTAGAGCCGTGTGTAGAAACAAACCTAAAGAAAAATACTACATACATTGAATTCCCCTTTTTTAATTTGGGAGTGTCTGAACCAGCATATGCACACGGCATACCATCTTACCTTTACTATCAAGAAAACTCGTAAAAAATTAATTCCTAGGTAAGTAGTCGTTATGAAACCCATCATCTCTTAATTCTCTGAGGCCCTTTTGATCACTCAGCCATATATTTTATTTTTCTCATAGACAAGCATATCAGAAGAAATCGCATAACAACGTTTATGAATGCTACATGCCATGTACATATCCGTACACTACTCATGCTTGCAAAACCATGAACAAGTGGATAGTAGAAACATAATAATGGTAATAAGCAATGAAAAGGAAATAAGTGTGTTATCATACCGGCAAATTGTACTTCGACCGAAGGGCCTTGCGGTAGCCACAAGCATAACATGCAAGAAAGCATCCGGGTAGATTCCACAAAAGTCCATCAGTCAACAAGCAGCAGACTGTGTTCATTAGTGCCCACAAAATGAAATGAGTTGCACATGACCCAAATATTGTTCGAGAACCCAAGAGTTCTGCGTTCTTCCCAAACAGAAAACATGGACAAATTAGGCCAATAAAACCTGCGCCAACAAAATGTTGCAATGAGCTACTCATTGAACATGCAAGATCATTTTAAATGCAATGCTTTTGTACTCAAATCATACTACTGTCAATAGCAATATTAAACCTGCTCATTCCACTACAAAAATAAAAAGAGGTACGTTTCATGTCATCCTATTATCTAAATTATGTTTGGTATCTAACAAACTAAAAGTGCACAAGATCAAGTGTCCTATTATATTTCAAATACTTTACACCCATGAATCCATGATCAGTAAATCGCTATACATACTTCGATGGTCGAAACTAGTAGGGGCACAAATTGACCGTACAACTCGAACTAATTAGAGAACTAATGAAATCTGTAGCCCCAAAATAGGTAATCTTATAGATTTCTTACCTTGACAGGAGTAGTTGGTTCGCAAATCACAAAAAAATTGTTTCTAACAAGGGTCTTATAACACTGAAAAATAAGTGACAGAGCAAGTTTTTTTTTTTATTTGTGACTATCAAGGCCAGCTGATGCATTTTTCGACTACTATCACTTGAACCCACAACATTTGAATGTCAAATGAAACTTTAGGAAATTAATTCCTAGATAGGTGACCATCATGGATTGAACGTATAACCTCTTAACCACTAGGTCACTCCATGATAGTAGAGCAAACTTATATTTCACAACCGGATACGATAGTTTCTATAATGGGAACACCCACTGGTCCAAGTTAAAATATCTAACATTTAGATATAATAACACATTCACTCAAGATGCACCTTCATAATTTTTCCTTCGCATAAATCAAGGTCAGAAGGCAGAAAGTAGCATACAGCTCTGCATATCATCGCAACATGCACAGATTCCAGACGACCATTGTGATAATCCATCCTTGAGTTCATTTGGTGTGGGGCGGACCTCATCTCCCGAGATGATCTCCGCTTCTGAATCAGACTGCCCTAATGGAACATATGCAGGAGGGACATAACTTCTTCGACCATCCATCTTGCGCTTATACACAACGCTTTCTTCCGATCACTTTCAAACGAATCCAACCTGTAAGTTTTATCACAAATCATCAAAATGCAATTCCTAAAACCTACACTTCACCATTCCCTCACTTTTACATGTTTTTTTTTATAAGAAACGATTTCATTGATGGTATGAAATTACACTTTTACATGTTTTAACACTTCGATCCTTTTCTTTTTTTCTTTTTTTGTTCGTTGAAAACTGAGAAATCAGAGTTTTGCTCCACTATTATCGAGGTAATTACTCTAGTCCCTGAGCTAGGCATAGCTCGACATCGAAAGAATGAAAAAACGGGAGGTGTTGTCTCCAAACGGTGGCGCAATGGTTCAAAACTTGGGCTTTGAGGGTATGCTCCCCTCAAGGTCCTGAGTTCGAGACTCACCTATGACATTACTCCTTCGATATCTCCGGTGCCTGGCTTAGGGGCTTAGGGGCAGGTGTGGTTACTTTGTTTAAAAAAACAACACGTGAGGTGTCTACAAATTAATATCAAACTCGGACCTTGAGGGAAACGTAACTTCAAATCCCAAGCTTTCGACCACGGCACCACCCCTTTAGGGACTACACTTCGATCGACTAACTCATTTTCCACATTAATTCGAGGAGTGATCAATTAAAATCTGGACGTGAAAGTTCAGGTAGCAAAATTCAATCCATAACGGGAGAAAATAGCTAAAACGATTCGAAAGCTCGAAAAGAAAAACGAGCATCAGGATGTGAAAGCTACACTTCGCCCTCCCCTCACGTTTACATATTTTTACACTTCGATCTACAAATTCATTTCGCACATTTCATCTAATCCAATGAGTGATCAATTAGAATCAGGATGTGAAAGATCATGTGGCAAAATTCAAACCACAATCGGAGAAAATAGCTAAAATGATTCGAAAGCTCAACAAGAAAAGCGAGCATCGGAATGAGAAACGCCCAAAAATCGCTACAAAAAATTCAACGTAAGATGAACAGCATTAGGGTTTGTAAAGAGTAGAAACAAATTTGCAGTGAAGGATCCAAGACAAGTACGAATTACCTGTGGATTCAAAGTAGAAGATGGATTTCGGCCGAGTGTTTGATCGTTTTCTTCACCGGAAAATCACGGCGGAGAAGAATCGGAAGGAATGTGGATGCGGTGGGTGAAGATTTTCGGGTTGCTTTTGTGTCGCCGGAATCGTCAGCTTCGAATTCTTATATTCGTAGCTATAGAGATGAATGGCGGTGGCTTACACTTCACACTTTCTTGCCCTGTCTGGCATAACTTTTCTTCTTTTTTATTTTAGCTTTGACATAACACTTTTTTCTTTTTCTTTTCAGTATGCATAAGGGGCTGTTTGTTTGAGTTTTTTTGTTAAGAAGTTATATTGAAGAGTTGTATTGAGTAGTTAAAAATTAAGAGTTGTGTCAAAAACTCGTTTGAATGTAGTTTTTGTGTAGAGGAGTTAGAGTCAAAATCTTATTTGGATGTAGAATTAAAAATGAGTAGTTATTTTAATAGTTAAAAATGAATGATTAAAAATTAATTATTTTAATTGATTTAATAGGAATGATTAAAAATAAGTGATTAAAAATGATTGAGTAGTTATAAATGAATTATTATAAATGAGAGTTATTTTTAAAAGTATAAATGAAGAGAAATTAATAAAAACTTGTTTAGGTGTAAGTTTTGAAGAGGAGTTTTTTTTTTTTTTGAGAAACAAGTTTTGAAGAGGAGTTAGATAACTCCTAATTCCAACTTCTACCTAAATATGTCAAACAAATCACCCCTAACACTTTTTCAATGTATAACAAATTTGTTACATTAATCACCAAAAAAAAAAACAAATGAGTAAAAGTCTATTTGGGTCCATTTTGTTCATAATTTTCAAATCTCAAATTTTAGTTCATGTATTAAAAAATATATATTTCTATTCCAAATTCCTTTTTAGAACACTCGAAAAATCAATCCAAATACCTTTCAACGAAGATAATCTTATTTAACTAGTTTTGGTTCTTTTTAGTTTAATCAATTTCAAAATTATCATTATCATATTCTTTTTACTATAGGAAAAAGATAAATAAAACTTTGTTTATGAATGGATTATACAAATGATTCAATATCGATATCATCCATTTTCGATATATATATATATATATATATATAATAGGTTAGTAGCACAATTAGTTATCTTAATTGGTGTTAGTCCATTTCAACTTCATAGCTACAATGTCTTCGATTTTGGAGTTTGCTTGTCTCTCTCTCCCCAATATATGGTACTAATATATATATATATACCATTTTGAAAGAATATATTGAAACTCCCCACTTATATAATGATTAAGTTCAATTGTCATACCAATGAGAATAGTCAAATGTTTTTTACAACGAAAAAAAATAGTCTAATGTGTTTCACCAGTGTGCATGCAATTGCAAATATTAAAAAAGATCACAACTTTACGAAGTTATAACTATTTTTTGAGTAACTATTAATATTAAATTTATTTTTTTAGTTAATCCTCGTAACTAATTAATCTTCTTCTTTTTTTATTGAGCCCTACTATCAAAATGGAACTTTTTTTTAGTGGTGTAGAGTGCAGACCTCCATTCATTTCCTGTCATATTAATAACATTTTAAGAACTCAAGAGTTTTTTTTTGTTTTTTTTTGAGTTTGATAACATTTTGGCGAGTGCTTAATGTTTTTAGAGGACTGGAGGCTAGCAAGGCTCACTAAAAAATAATAAAATAATAATATATTACTTAATAACGTGTCAAGAGAGCATGTACTAAATTTTATCCTGGCCAAATAATATACAAAACACGCAAAAAAAAAAAAAAAAATCCAGGCAAAATGTAGCTGAAATTCTAACTTCAATTAGATTGATCGCCTCTAATCAGGGAAGGCCACATTTTCACAAAATCAGGCAGGAACAATAATGGACTACCACATTCAACTGAATCATGGTATTCATTCTTGAAAAGTAACTTTCTGAGACCAACCTGATGGATGATGAAAACGACAGACATCTTACTGATCTTTGTCGTGTTCTTCTTCTCGATCGGTTTCGGAATTTAGGTGTAAATTTTCAGAATGCTCATCCAATCCCCCCTCTGGAATGAGCTCCCCAACTTTTACATACTTTTCCATGAACTTATATTCCCAATCCTGCAAGATTACAAGCTCCTCTTCATTCAGGCCTTCGATATTACCATTAATGTCTTCAGGTTTGAAAGATAAGAGAGCCAAGGCCCTGCTAGCTTCCTTCCCGACGAACATGGAGTACGGCGAACCAGGACCGTAAAACATCCTGACCATCAAGCCAACCAAAAGATCAGAGTCATCTTACATACTAAGGTAAAATTAAATATTTCATCCATGTAATTTGACCTTTCTATTTAGTCTTTGAACTCCACGAAGTTCCAACTACTTCCAGAACTATGTTTGTGTAGTGTTTACTATATCTATATCTATATCTATATATATATATTGATATCCATGACTATCCAGGCCAACTTACGCTCACCTCAACTATTGTCACGGGACATAATGTCTGACCTACAATATTTGAATGTCAAGGAAACTCCAAGAAAATTAAATCTTAGGTAGGTGTCTACTCTTAATAATAGTGGATGAAATGAAAACATGGTTGTTAAATTTTGGGTGAGGTGGTGTAAGATGGGAATCAATTGGATGGATAAGAAGTGAATAGGTAACAATGAATAAGCATTACAATTGGGAAATTGATTGAGGTGTTAATGGGTCAGGTGGTCTAGTTAAAATTATGGCTAAAGTATGCAATTTTTGGTTGGTAAAATTAGGTTGGAGGGGAGCATAATTGAAGACATATATCATTGACAACAGGTCAAAAGTTCGAATCTTCCACGCTACAAGTTGTACTAAAAAACTCAAAAAAAGAAGAGGGTTGGATGGGATTATTTAACTTCAAGAGATTAGGGTTTGGGTGTACTGGTTTGGACATCTAAATGACATGGACAAAAATAAGTACTGGACAGTGAAAGCATAGCAACAAAAGAACAAAGTAATTCAACCAAACAGTAATGTGAAAGCGATAGAAGTTAAGTATCATGTACTAGATCTCGATAAAACGCCCAGCGTAGGTTCGATGGTCAAAAGGCTAGCTTCAAAGTTCAACAATTTGAGGTCATTGGCAGCTACCAATCTAAGTTAAATTTCCTAGAAATTGTCCAATGGCAAACATTGTACCTCTTGGCTAAGGAAGAAAAACAAATAACCTAAGCAATGAATCCATATGGAAAGTGGAAACTATGAATTTATAAAATAACCTAGGCCAAGATTTATAAATTCACAAGGAAACCATGAATCTTGAGAAAGCCAAAAGTTATGTGCTTGTAGGTTGGAAGGGCAATTCAAGTTTATAGTTTTTATACTACCAATGTCTTTTAATACTAACCAATAAAGAGCAGTAAAACTTATACTTGAAAGATGGATAAAAACAGAACCATCAAACAGGTTTTGATCTTTCTACCCTTTTTTCAAATTTCTCATTGGTTTAACCTCATATAAACTCTAATGATCTTTATGGATTCTTTTTTTGTACTCTTTCATTCATCAATGAAAAGTATCATGTTTCCTATCAGAAAAAAGAACCATCAAACAGGCTGCACAACCAACTGGTAGAGCTAAGGATAGGAAGTTCGACAGGCATGGATCTCTCCTAAAACGGTAGAAAATCCCCTCTAGACTCTTATAGCAACTACCTTTTCCCCCTTACATTACTGCATTACCCTACCCAAAACATAATGTGAGTCTATACTTGTATCATTGTATGTGTATTCGCTTATGTCAAGCAATGAACTTATTAATTTCACAGGCTATATTATCAGCTTACATAAATTTGAGCTTATGGAACTCATTTTTGTTATACAATATGCCAACCATTCTAACTCATTCCTTTGAATAGTCCAGCCATGCCATATATTACATAAATGTGGGGAGGCTTCCCAACCCCAAAACTTCCAAAACTCTAGCTTGAGCTAAATATTACAAAACAAACTGATTGACTGACTTGAAACTAGTCTGATAGATGAAAAGTTACAAAAGGTCCAATAAATTAGAACTTTCATTGATAGATGAAATTTTCTGTGATTAAATACTTTCCCCAACATATTTTGTTTAAAAAAACATTCACCGTCTTGAAAATTTTGTCTTTTTTTGGATAATATTGGTTGATACAATTAAATTTATTCCAATCCATCAGCTTAAACTTTTGAGTTAATTGGTGGTTTAACATAATTCAACATGGTATCAAAGCAGGAGGTCAGTTCAAATCTCTTCCAAGTCGTTTCCTCCCCAATTAAAATTAAAGGGCATTTCTCAAATCCCAAAGATGGGGCGGTTAGTCCCGTATCCCTTCATCTCAACCACAATAATTACAAAGCCCTGGTATAATAACCCATGCTGAGTTATGATAATTCGTGTTGCAATACAATCACGGTCAGTTTTCTTTACTATTCTGCAATTCTTAAACTCCAATCACGAGATAAACAGAAGTAATTATTCATCTAGAGCAATTAATTTTTTTTTTGAAACAAGGATAACCACGCACGCCCGTTCCTAGGCCATGTACCGAAGACATGGAAGAATAATGTCACAGATCAGTTTCGATCCATCTAGAGCATGATTCCGAAGATTAAGAATGATATTCACATTCAAAGCCGCAAATCATGAAATTAGGCAACCACTCCGATTCAATTAGAACACATCTACAAATAAGCCCTAGATACGAACCAGAAATCACTCAACGAACAACGAAGGAAGAGAAAGGAGAAAAAGAACCTGCCGGAGGAAACATCGTAGATTTGGCCTCTTATAGCCATGAGAAGTGGCTTGCTCGGATCGGAGCCGTTGTAAGCCATCAACTGGTGCTCCGTCAACCGCCCTACTTGGACTGCTTTTGATGCGTCTGCAACGGAATCGTTGTCGAATAAATTCGAATTGGCGGGATTCGAGGGAGAAATCGGCACGGTTGGGGGCTTATTGAACTCTTCTTGAGAAACGAACATGGCGGAAACCATTCGGAAGACGAAGATCATTGACGCGAGTATGGTGAAGAAGGCCGTCGGCGATAGTCCGGTGTACAAATCGATCTGTTCCATTGCTTTCCAGTAGATCTCCATTTCTCTTCTGTTTAGCTCTGCAACTGCGATTTTGGTTTTGGTACTTTGAATTTGAAGATGGAAATTTCAACTTCGCCAACCATGAATATTGATTCCTCACCAACCACCCCACCCCATGGTTGACGAGTCGATGTTTTTCCCCCTCCCACTTTGTGAGCTTTTTTTTTTTTTTTTTTTTTTTTTTTTTTTAGTTAGACTAATAACTTTTATTTTATTTTATGGGGACTTCAAATTTATAACTTTTTTATTGTGTCGGTTGGATTTTGATTGTATGTGAACAATGAACAATTAAATATGCTAACTTCGAATATATTTGAGTTGATAATCACATTTAGTTGAAGATTTGAATTTGTATTAATCAAAATATATGAACTAAATGAGTTATGATTATGGTTATTTTCTATAAGTCATCCGGTTAATGAAATATAGCACGGATAAGTTGTTTTTTCATAATATTAATCATTGTGTATGTGGACATGTGTTAAGATTATTGTTATTATTTGTAACTGTGGTAGACTTGTCATTTAACCCCTACAAAATTTGAATATCAATGAACTATTGATTTGTTTAGGTTGGTTGTCGACGTGGATTGAATTTTGTCATTTACGACCACCCAACGTCATCGTTAGCCAACAAAGCTCGGTGACCATGTTTTGTAATCGCTTGCCAGCTTGCGTGTTAAATGGTATTTCTCGTTCCCCATGCGTTTCATTTAATTTTATTTAGTCGATTATGCATATCAACTGTATGTTTGAACCATGATAGGTTCGTTGTGGTAAGTAGTTGTCCAGATTGTTGAATGTGCATGCATGTTTTACATGTAATGCGAATGGATTAAAGATAGCATGCAGGTAATTTGTTTGTTGTAGCCTTCGAGATTGTCACCCGATAAATATTGATCTACTTGATGGTATCCGGGCGAACTCTAATTTTATTTAATTCTTATTGGGGTTTTTTTTAGTAGTTTGGGGGAAGGACATCACAAATACTAATTTCAGCTATCGAACTTGTGACCGTGGAGTAAAAATGAATTAACACCAAATAGATAACTAATTGCGCTACTGTCCTATTTAATAATTCTTATTGGGTTTCTGTTAAAAGTTAAATCTCATTTTAATAAGTCAAAATATTGAATACATGCATTATAACCACCTTAAAGATATAGTTGATATTTAATGAAAGGGTTGGTCACATATTACCAAATTTTAACTATTAAGATCCAAGTCACATGCTCAATATTGAAAATAAGTATTTGATTCTCATTTATAAGATGTGGACATTTTGGTCTTTTACATGCATCCACCCATTGAAACTACTATTTTCAATATGTCTATATTATTGTCACAACAAAAGTATCGGTATAAGTGCAAGTACATTATAATGGAAAGAATTGAATGATTAGTGACCAAATAGTTTTATTATTTGATTGTAAATTAGTTAAATGTCAGCGTCACAGGTTTGAGCGTGAGAATGAGTATTTGTTCCCCTCTCCCAATATATATTAAAAAAGAAAACTAAAATAAACTATTTTGATATAAAATAATAACTAATTTGGATGTAATTATTTAAAGAAGAGACATAAAAACTCATTCATTAATTCCTCCTCACAAAAACCCCAAAGGAAAAGTTTTGTAAACCATGGAATACAAGAAGAAATTCGTAGTTTTTTTTTTTTTTTAAAAACCCAAACCCTAAAATTTAGATCGTTTTGTAAAAAAACACTTCTTGAAAGTTTTTTTATTTTCCATTTTTGGTCAACATTGTTTCTCGATATTTTGACGTACTTCACAAACCATTTCTTTCCAGCTTCGTCCACTTATCACCCTTCTCACGAACAATCTTTTTGCTGGTGAATTAGGGAATCCGATTTCGCCATTGCACTCATCCTTGGTTTCAATTTCATTCATCTCTGTTTATCATCTCCTTGTTGCGAAGGACATTCAAAGACCAGGGAGAATCTTCAGCACCAATCTTCTTCTCCATTGCTGTAATTTGTCCTCCCCGAGGTTCGATACGGGGGAGACTTTCGTCAAGCGTCGAGTTCTTCAATCAATATATGGCAGGTATTTCAAATTTCAAATGGGTTTAAAAAAAAAAAAAATGGAAATCTAGATCCACCCACTACATTAGCGACGAGGAATTACTGATTGGATGTGAACCCTAATGTTGTTTTTCCATTAATTTTCGAACTGTTCGTCGTGTAAATCCTTTTTCGTGTTGAGAACGGTAGTTTTTTCTAGTAATATTGGCAAGTTGGCTTTATCGAAAATTTGTTTTTGTTTACAATTCGCGTGCCTAGTATTTTTAAGAGCTTACATAGCGTCGATGAATAGGAAGTTTTTCTTCGAACTTTTCTGCAGGGTAATGTAACAGTATTCTCGTTAAGGGATGAACAACGAGGGTTTTGAAGCACAGGTATTGACTGAGAAGTTATCCAAACTCAACAACTCTCAGCAGAGCATTGAGTGTATCCTTTCTCATATCATTATACTTTGTTTTATTTTTGTAACCTTGCCTGTTCTACAAGACACCGAATTTAGTTTTTGCTCATATATATAAATATGCACAATTTTGATAATGATCCATACTTTCATTGAGAAAATAAAAAAAGAGAGGAGCAATTATTTTATTCCTTCTCTCTAAATAATTCCCCTCTAAACTCTCTCAACAAAAAACCTGATCCATCCTCCTCCAGCCCCATTGCCTCCGTTGACGCTAGAGGGGACCTCCATTTGACGTCCACAAGGTCGGTTATGGTCTCTCTCCTCTGAAAAGATCTTCATGCTTTTGGTTGAGACCACGTCGCTTAAGCAAGCTCAGATTTTCATATCTATTGATTTGACCAATGCATGTTTTTCTCTGCATTTTTGCTTCTGGATCTGACGCTCAGCCTTCAGACATGGTGAAGGTTCACGGTGGTTACCCATTCACGGACGATTGGTATTATTCTTTCGATCGTCCCTATCTAGCTTGTAGACAATAGATCTGGGCATTGATAGCTCGCTAGCATTATATTTAGAGTGCTTTGTCCAGATTTGGCTCTCGAACATCATTTGTGGTCAAGGCCCATGATCGACTCGCTCATCGACGATTAGTTCCTCCAAATTGTGCATACCTGCAATATCTCTCGGCTCCCTCATACACCACATTTGGGAACTTCTTCATTTAAATTTGTCAGGCATGTTTTTGTTTGAGCAATATTTTCTTTAGGTGAGCTTGTTCGAGGGTTTGATGTTGTTGTTTTTTGGCGGCTTGGGCTTCTTTTCCAGATTTGCTGGCACTCGGCCACTAAGGTGGTTCCGTTGGCTCGCGGTCTTCCAACATATTCTATTCGGCTGCTCCTAGTCTTTGAGTTCGGTCGAGAGTCAAACATTTATTGTGTGGTGTGAAATGTGCAAGCAACCGCAATGGATGGATCTTGTGCTTTTCGCCATTGGTGTCTTGACAGTGTACATGCTTGTGTTTATGGAAATAACTTCTCGAAAATGGTGTTGATTGATTGTTGACCGTGATGTTTGCATGCGAGAGATCTGTGAAAGCTTGCCGCCTACAATACAACTCTCTTGAGGATTCTACATTCTTCTTGGAGTGTCAGATCCTTGCTCATACGTGTCTTGAGTGAATCACAATGCTTCTCTCTCTATCGACATGGGAATGGACATTAGTCTTCCTGTTCTTCCCTCTGGCCATTTCAAAGAAGATTTCCTTGGTATACGAGTTACATCTTCTTGATATGTGACTAAAATATGAGATAACTCCTTAGACACACAAGGACTTCTCTCTCAGGATGATATTTTAGATGTTCGACTTTTCGAGACCTATCTGACTTGTTTATTTTCGTGTCATATTTTGTAACAAAGACTAAAAAAATGGCCCTCTCCTTTGTATCACTTCCATTTTATCATATGAAGATGTTTTTGTTTCCTATAGAAAAAAGAATGAAAGAGAATTACAAACGAACATAAAAACATATTAACAAAGAAGGCCACTTACAAGAAACTTAACTCAATATTGTGGATGCTAGCCTGATTAAATTGATTTGGAGCTCGTCTTTTATTGGTTGGTCTGCTTTGGATGCCATCGATCATCGTGGTGGTATTCTCATTCTTCGGAGTGAGCCCACTTTTAATATACAAAAGGTGGTTAAAGGAAGGTACTTTGTTTCTTTCCATGTTTTTTTGGCCGATGGTTTTTCTTTTTGTCTCTCTTCTATTTATGGTCCATGGTGAATATTGTGACTTATTTCAACAAGAATTTGACAATATGGGGTGATAATTGGATCATTGGAGGGGACTTTAGTGTCACTCACTGGTCGTGGGAGAAGTCTCATGAACATGTTATTGCAAGAAGTATGAGGACTTTCAATGACAAAATTCTGGCCTATAATTTATTGGATATCCCTTTGCAAAATCGTTGTTTCATGTGGTCCAGTTTTGGACCCACTATGTATCTCTCTCGCCTGGACAGGTTCTTGAGTCATTTGTCTCGTATTACATCAGATCATTATCCAATTGCGGTCACCTTTGGGGCCATTATTTGGGGCCTAAGCCCTTTCAGGTTTGAAAATTATTTGCTTAAAAATCAAGATATTAAGTCTCTTGTCGAAGATTGGTGGAGCCACAAACCACTTGTTGGTTGCCCGGGGCATAGTTTTATGACGAAGCTTAATGGTCTAAACAAGGGTATTCAAAATTGGTGCCGACAGCAAAAACTTGATTCTTCAGAGCTCTCTTCTTTAATTTCTTCTCTTGAAGGATTGGATAATTTGGAAGATATTGGTCCACTCTCTTCTCTACAGATTGATTTCCATAGATCTATCAATGATCAAATTGAGAGGTTAACTACCCAGGAACCCATTTCTTGGAAGCAACGATGCAAGATTCAGTGGCTTAGGGAGGGTGATGAGAATTCGAGTTTTTTTTTTCCATAGAATCTTGGCGGCACGAAAGGGGAAAAATATGATCTCTGAACTTTGATCAAGTTCGGGTCATAGTTTATTGACATCACTTGAAATCGACAATGAATTTATTGACTTCCTTACCAATTTTTTTTACCAAAAGTGCCTCTACTCGCTTTTTGCCGGATAATCTTGATTCGAGTCCTATTTCACTTGAGTAGGCTCACGAGCTCGAGGTACATTTTACACAAACAGAGGTCTTTGCGGCGGTTTGTTCTCTTGGCACTAACAAAACACTAGATCTAGATGGTTTCACAACTGAGTTTTTTAGATCCTTTTGGGATATTCATTCATCAATGAAAGTTTTCTATTTCCTATCAATAAAAAAAAAGAATCTTTTGGGATATTTTAAAGATTGGCTTGCTAGTATTGATCACAGATTTTTATTCCACCGAGACTATCAATGTGTCTTTAAATGAAACTTATCTATCTCATTGCAAAGAAAATAGACTCCAAATCATTATCTGGTTATAGACTGATTAGTTTGATTTCTTGTGTGTATAAAATTATTGCTCGGGTTCTTTCAAATCGTTTAAACTTGTTCTTCCTTCCACAATGGCAGAGAATCACTTGGCTTTTGTTGAAGGGCGACAAATTTTAGATGCCTCCCTTATGGCTAATGAGATTATTGATGATTGGAAGGTGTCTAGTAAGAAGGAGGCTATGATCAAATTAGACATAGAAAAGGCCTTCGATACTACTGATTGAGACATCCTTGATGCTGTGTTGTATGCCAAGGGCTTTGGTCTTATTTGGAGGCGATGGATTCGAGGATGTATTTCGAGTGCGAATTACTCAATTCTCATTGATGGAAGGACTTAAGGTAAAATTGTTCCATCTAGAGATATTCGACAAGGTGATCCACTCTCACCTTTCTATTTCATTCTTGTTTCTTATTGCCTTAGTCGTCTTCTGACTCATAGTACGAGTATTGGGAAAATCACCAGTCATCTGGTGGGATCCTCTTCTCTCATGATTAATCATCTTCAATTTGCTGATGATACGCTATTATTCTCCTCAGTTGATAGACTTCAACTGGTGGGATTACAGCAGGTGATTGAAATATTTGAATATGCATCTGGTCTTAAGGTGAACCTATTTAAAACTGAGGTGATTGGTATGCACGTGGATTCTGTTTGTATGGATTGGATGGTTACACAATTTGGGTGCAAACAAGGTGTTTTGCCATTGTCTTATGACTTTTATCTCAGGTTCTCTTTAGGTGGTAATCATCGAGCAATCTCCTTTTGGGACCCTATCTCTGAATGAATGGAGAAAAAGCTTCATAACTGGAAATATGCTTTCATTTCAAAGGTGGCCGCCAGACTCAATTCAAGCAACTCTTTCTAGTTTTGCCAACTTATTATTTCTTATTATTCAAGGCTCCATCGGTTATTATTCAACGTATGGAGAAAATGTTGAGATATTTCTTTTGGGAAGGTTCTAAAGGTGATGGTGGTATGCACAATGTGAATTGGGCTTCAACTCAGCTACCAAAATTGATCGGTGGGCTTGGCATTGACAACTTAAAGCTAAGGAATCAAGCTCTATTAGCTCAATGGATTTGGCGCTTCCTTTAGAAACCTGATGCTCTTTAGAGACGACTAATTGCTGCGAAGTATTATGCTTCTTTGGTTGATAGCTGGCCTTTGGCTATTACTTCTTCAGCGTATCATGGTCCATGGAGGTTCATCTACTCTACATTGAATATTATGCATGACCATATCTTGTGCCGTGTTGGTAATGGCTTGACCATTCGTTTCTGGACAGATTCTTGGTTACCTTGTGGATCGATTTGTTCAGCTTTTCCACGCTTATTTCAAATTACGTCAGAACAAGATCTTGTCATAGCTGAGGTGTGGAATCATGTAACAGGTAATTAGAATCCGTATTTTCGTAGGAACTTGACGGATTTGGAAGCTATTGAATCATGAATGGTCATCTCTCTCTACTTATCTAGATCGTTTCAGACTTCATACCTTTGCTGTTTCTTAGATTTGGCCTTTGGAACACAACAACATGTTCTCTGTTAAATCTTTGGTTACTAGCTTGCTTGGTGTGGTGTGCCCTATTAGCAAAGACCTGTATTCTACCATTTGGTCTGATTTTTACCCCCAAAAAATTGAGGTTTTCTTATGGGAACTTTGTTGAGTTGCAGTTAACACTATTGATAGGTTACAAAGACGAATGCCTTGTATGGCTCTATCTCCGGGTTGGTTCGTTATGTGTAAATCGGACGTTGAATCCTAGTCTAATTTATTCATTCATTGTCCTTATTCACGTACTTGGTGGTCTGTCGCACTTTAGGCCTTTGGATGGTCATTGGTTATACCGTTGGACATTAATTCTTTCTTGTTATCAATCCTCGCGGGTCACCCTTTCCATGGAGTGTGGAGGCTGCTTTGGTTGGCTTTTTGTAGAGCTTTCTTGTGGCTGCTTTGGAAGGAGAGAAATAATAGGATTTTCAGTGATTTATCTAAAAGTTTAGATCATCTTCTAGATCGTACTTTATCAACTATGTATTTTTGGTGCAAGAATTTGCCCACTTTTCTTCATATAGTCTTTCGTACTTTATTTCCAATTGAGATCTATTTTTGTAAGCCTTTTGGCTCGGGGATGATATATGAAAATTCAATGAAATTGTTTCCTTTCAAAAAAGCAAAAAAGAAAAAAAAGGATCTTTAATCTAGTAATATTAGTCTTAAAGAGTAATTATAAAAAGCTTAGTAGCTGAGGCCCAACCCAAAGAGTTAAAAAGGCATTGATGAGCTTGGTGAAATTTGCCGGTGTGGGAAAAACTCATCAGAAGTCAGGGATGTGTAACGAACTGGGCTAACGAGTTGTCTCAACTTAGGTTTTCTTGAATAGGAGATGCAGATTTGGGCAACTCTTTTCCCTAAACCACGTAGAGGAAGACCGAGGTGGAGTGCTCAGGTGGAGGTATAACGCTTCACAAGGAAAGCATTTAGCGAAGGGATGAGCAGGGAGATCATGTGAGTGGTTGAGCACAAGTGAAGAGGAATGCATAGGGAAGAAAGTGTACAAGGGGCTTATGATAAAGTTAGACTCTATCAGCCGAGCACCTTGTTTTAAACTCTTATTCTTTAGAGGAAGATGTTGGAGCCTTCAAGGTGTTTCGTCTCCACCAGCTTCTGATAAACTTTTGCTGTCTCTTTGCTTTCTCCTTGGATCAGTCTCAACCAAATTTTGGTGTCATTTTGACCAAAAAGTGTTCTTTCCTTTCGAATGAAACTATTTAAGCTCCTTAGTCTAAAAAAGTTTCTTCTTTTGATTTAGATGATGGTTCAGTTGTCACTATGAGTAGCGAAAAGGTTGCTCCTATTTTAGAAGAAAACTCTAATCTTGATTTGAAGAATGTGGTATGCCGGACTGCCACATGGCTGATGCTTTTTATTACTTGTTTATAGAAAATCCTAATGATTTTCTTTAAAGCCTTTTGATGCTGTTTTTTACGGAGATCCAAACTCGTCGGCTTCAATTAAGGGCAATTGTTTCTTTTTAGAACTTGATGTTTTTGTTGGACAGCTTCTGGTGATTGCAGAATTTGGACCATTGTCTCTTCATGACAGTTTGAAGAAAAACCTATGAGATCTTACAAATTATCCTCCATTGGATAGTCTGATTTTCCAAGTCCATGTGGAAATCAAAGAGTCAAAACAGAGTAAACATCCTGATATGGATTCTTATTAATGGACTTATCATTACCTATGAGTTTTTGCTAAGTAAGATATTTTGACGTGTTTGCATCCTTTGTCTGTTCGCTCTGATATCATCGGTCTGAAACATTACCCTATGTCTTTTTTGGTTGTGTTTTTGCCTAGAAATCTTGTATTGAAGCACTTATATCTAATCTTTGGTTTGAAAGAAACCAAAGGACTTTCGACGATGAATCTCTAGCCGGGCGTGATTGTTTTGAATCGATTTTATTGAAAGCTTCTTCTTGCTGCGCTCTTTCCAAGTCGTTTGAGGAATATTATTCAATTGTAGTAAATACAAAGGGAAGTGACATGCTTTTATTTTCTCTTGATTAATTATTGTTGTCTTGTATATCTAGAAAAATATTGTTGTATTATAATTTTGTTCGTTTTTATTTTTTTATTATTGCTCTCTTGTTTATCACATTTTTAGAATTTGGTATTTTGAGAATTAGTTACTTTTGGTTTCTGCAGTCTGCTTTAGGAAAAACTCGTTCTATTATTTTTTACTTGAAGAAGAAAAGATTAGAAAAGGTTTTGAGAGTTGTCGTTTCTCAAAGCAGTTGTTGAGATATCTTTTGGCTGATCAATTTTAAAGTATGTACTCTTTTCGCAAGCAATGTGTAAGGATGCTTCATTTGGAAATCCTTTCGTTGTTTAATTTTCGGAGTAACTTCTGCTTGCAATTTCTTTTTCCTGTCTCAGCTTCCATTTAGATGGCTTTGGTGATTGAAGCAACTTTTCAATTTTTCAGCTTTTGTAGGAAACTGATAGAATCTACCACACTTTTCTATTAAAAATAAGATAAACCTCTCGAGAGAATCTCTCAAAGAGTCGCAATACAATGATAACAATTCGATAGATAAAAGAGTAACCTAGTCCGCCTATTTATAGCCTTCCTAGGATTTAACCTAACTTTGTAAATAACTCTATTTAGGCCCATAGGCCCATTACAAACTAAATGCGCATAATAAAATATATTAAAATAGTAATTAGCTCATTCTTCACTTCTTGCTTCGCCTCGAATATACTTTTAATGATGCCGGGATCGTATCAATACTTCCCCCCCACAGAGCCACCTTGTCCTCAAGGTGAAAGTCCGGAAATTGCAATTCCAAATCAGCCGCGGACTCCCAAGTCGCATCCTCTGGTGCGGAGCCTTCCCATTGAACCAAAACTTGACGCGATCCGGCCCCGTGTAAATTCTCCTGGACGCCCAACACAACCTTAGGGCGAACCACCATGCATAGATCATCTCCCACCAAGGACGGTGTAGACATGACAAGAACCGACGAGTCTCCCGCTTTACGCAGAACTGACACGTGAAAAACCGGGTGAATCTTAACTGTCGGCGGTAGTTCCAAACGATAAGCAACAGGACCTACTCGAGCCAGCACACGGTAGGGCCCAATAAACCTCGGCGCCAGCTTCGGGTGTTGAAATTTAGCCAAGGAAGATTGGCGGTATGGTCGAAGCTTGATATACACCAGATCATCAACATTAAACTATACATCCCTACGTTTTGCGTTTGCGCGATCCGCCATAGATTGTTGCGCTCGCAACAAGCTAGCCTTTAATGTGGTCAAGATCCGATCACGATCCTTCATCAATGAATCCACGACGCCATCGGGCTAACTCGTGATCATAACCCAGCAACAGTGGTCTGGGAGGTGCGCCATAAATAATCTCGAAAGGTGTCATACCCGTGGATGAGTGGAAAGACGTGTTAAAGCTGTACTCCGCCCAGGACAACCATGGGTACCATGCCTTAGGATGATGCATCACAAAACACCTCAAATAGGATTCGGACAACGATTCACCACCTCGGATGCGCCCATCATGCGTGGATGGTAAGTGGTGCTCCGACACGATTTAGTGCCCGTAGCCTTGAACATCTCTTCCCAAAGCAAACTCGTAAAGACCTTATCGCGGTCGGATACAATACTTTTTGGAATTCCGTGCAACCGAACAATCTCCTTGATAAACACCTTTGACACCGGCAAGGAAGAAAGCGGGTGTCGAAGAGGTATGAAATGAGAATATTTGGACAAACGGTCAACCACCACCAAAGTATAGTGTCATAACCCTCGGATCGCGGTAAACCTTCCACAAAGTCCATCGAAATATCTTCCCGGCACATGCGAGGATTGGCAAAGGTCAGAGCAACCCCGCAGGAGATAAGGATAGGTGTTTAGCTTGAACACGAGATAGAGCATTCGGCCACAAAGGACGCGCACACGAGCCTTCATTCCTTGCCAATACACCTCCTTAGCCAAGCTACCGATAAGTTTTAAGGACTCCGAAATGTCCCCCAATAGCACCACTATGGAATTCAAGCAAAAGTAGAGGAATCGTTGGGGATGTCGGAGGCAAAACAAGCCTACCCTGATAGAGCAACACATCACCAACTACTGAGTATCCCGGAGGCCCCTCTTACGGTCATCGACTTATAAATTTCCATCGACTTATCATCCTCTTTAACTTTCATTGCGTAAATACACGGCGGTGTTAATACCCGCCACGACACTTAGCATGCCAAGCTCGCATTTCTCGGGCATTCGTGACAAGGCATCCGCAGCTCTATTTTCAAGGCCCTTCTTATATTCGTTGCTGAAATCATAACCCATTAATTTCGCAATCCATCGCTGATAGTCGCCATCCACTACACGCTACTCAAGAAGAAATTTCAGACTCTTCTGGTCAGTACGAACAACAAAGTGATGCCCTAACAGATAGGCCCGCCCTTGTGACCGCCGCGAAAACGATTGCCATCAATTCACGTTCATACACCGGTTTCACCCGATGAGTAATTGGCAATGCCCCCGCTAAAATATGCTATCGGTGACCACGTTGCATCGAATCGCTCCCACCCCGATGCCCGAAGCGTCGGTTTCGACCACAAATACTTGGTCAAAGTCTGGCAATCGCAGGACCGGAACACTACTCATAGCATGTTTCAATCTCTGAAAACTGTCTTCGGCAGTCGGTCCCCACTCAAACTTCCCCTTCTTTAATAGCTGGGTCAACGGAAAAGCTATGGAACCGTAGTTAGCCACAAAACGTCGATAGTATCCGGTTAACCCGAGGAATCCTCGGAGGTCCCGAATATTTCGAGGTGGGCCACTCTATCATCATTTGTGATCTTTGTCGGGCGGGCAGAGACGCCTTCCACAGATATAAAGTGCCCTAAGTACTCAATACGTTGCAACCCAAATTGGCACTTCTTCGCATTTGCGGCGAAAGCATGTGCTGCGCAGCACCTCAAAAACACGAGCGTGTGCTCCCTGTGTTCTGAATAGTCATGTCAGTAAATCAAAATATCATCAAAAATACCAAAGACGAACTTACGCAGAGAATCGACCGCAAAATCTCATTCATCACGATCGAACGTAGCGGAGCATTCCGCAACCCAAAGGGCATGACTACAAACTCGTAATGTCCTTCATGCGTTCAAAAGTTGTCTTGTATATGTCGGTCGGTTTGACACGAATTTGGTGATATCCACCTTTAGATCAATTTTCGAGAAGCGCAGAAGCGCCATGAAGCTCATCCAACAATTCATCCACCCGTGTATCGGGTATTTATCCAGATCAGAGCTTGATTTAATGCACGGTAATCGACACACGTAAACGCCAACTTCCATCCTTCTTTTTCACTAACAACACAGGGGCTAGAGAAAGAACTCGTGCTAGGCGAATTACCCGGCTAACAACATTTCCCGTACTAGTTTTTCTATCTCGTTTTTCTGATATTGTGGGTATCGATATGGCCGGACATTCACTGAGTTCGTCCCCGCAATCAGTTCAATCGCATGATCACAGTTTCTTTCAGGAGGTAAATCTGCCAAAGATTGAAAAACCGGTGAAAAAGGTTTAATTAAAGAGTGAAGCTCTCGGGGTACCTGCGATAAATCCGGGAGCATCTTGGTTGGTTCACAATCCTGTGTTGTCACCTCACACATGTTCAACTCCACCAGTAACCCTTGGTCCTCAGGACGTAAGGATTTCATCATGGATTTCAAGGATACTTGAGCCTTGACCAACCGGGGTCCCCTTGCATTCTGCTGCCGACCCCCCAACACAAACCGCATCTTCAGGGAACTGAAATTGAATTCTATCCTTCCCAATGTTTCTAGCCATGCCACCCCTAAAATCACATCTGCGCTACCTAAAGGTAAGGGTAGGAATTCATGTACCACTTTCAATTGCATGGTGTAGCACCACATTTTTACAGATTCCCGCGTTGCTCGCATTGCATTCGCGGTTCCCAACATGATGCCATAATCATTTGAGGGCTCTATCGGTAACTTCAACTTCTCCACAATGACGTCGGAAATAAAGTTATGGGTGGCCCCACAATCTATCAAAACTACCACTTCTAACCCCGAATAAATCCGGTGACTTTCAAAGTCTTGGCGAGCTCGGCCCGCCAAGGAGTTTAAGGACAACGCCGCTAAATCCCTTGTATCGCGCGTATCCACAAAAGTTTCATCCTCCAATTGCCTCATCATTTTGGACGAATCCTCGTGGTCATAGGTGTCGCGTACTACCAATATCTCCAAAGATTGAAGTTCCTTTTTGCATCGCCGGTGCGGGCACAAATCTCTCATCGCAGCGGAAACACAACCCCTTATCCTTCCCGACACGGATTTCATCATCGTCAAACGCTTATACGGCGTAGTGGTCATTCATGATTGTTTGTAATCGGTTTAGACGTTGAGAACGTAGTCGTTCTCATAGTTGCAACACCCGTTCCCTTCGTACTATCAAGTCCCGATCCCCACTTGTTCTGTTTCACTAGTCCGGGCTCACCCCTTTTCCTAGTGCTCTAACGCCGGATCATCCTCAATTACTTGTGCCATAAACTTTTTATCTTGTATTCCCACTGTCGCAATTTTCTCATTTCACTCCTTATTTCTTCTTTTAAACCGCTCTCCCATTTCCCTTCTAACGATGGCACTAATATCGCGCATTCCTTAGCATATTTCTCAAACGATCGTCGATATTCTTTAAAGGTGCCCTCTTGTCGCAAACTCATCAACTTAGGGTACCTCTTGTCATTTATGCTGGGTTGGAATCGGTGTAACAGAGCTCACGAAATTCTTCCCAAGAAGCGATCGGTGATCGATCTTCCTCAGATCGCAACCATTCCGTGGCCTCACCCTCCATACACAAAGCCGCGGCGTCGACTGCTCTCGCCCAATTAATCGGTTAACCCAAAAATACCGTTCCACTCGACACAACCAACCTTCCGGATCCTCATCGGTAAGACCCTTAAAGACCCGGCATCTCGAGCCCGTAACCTCCTGTCAAATCTGGACTCGCCGCTCGCTCTCTCTGCTTCGGTCCTCCCTGCTCATATCGGTCCTCCCACTCTCTCGAGTCTCCCGGTCTCCCTCTCGACACGCCATCCCACCCCGTTCGTTTCCAACCGTCGTGCGCTATTGGTCTGTCATAACCAATGCGCACCCTCCTCTCCTCCGGTGACTCGTGGACCCGGCCGTTACTCCCATCACCAAAATTTGGGTATCTCTCTCCCCGGTCCCGCTCAAATGGTCCAGACCGACCCGACCCGAACAACCCGACCCGACCCGGTCCCCCTTGACCGCCGCCGTGCCCTCGACGCTGGCTCGCGGTGGCGCCACGCCCGACCAAGACGCCGCCCGACCCCGCTCGCCCCCGACACCGCCCGAGCCTCACTGCTTGCTCCCGCGCCAACCACGCCCGGCCCCAGCCACACGACCCCTGCGCCCCTGCAGGTGGCGCGCAGGCGCTGCTAACCCGCGCGACCCCGCGCCCATTCGCTCGCGCAAGGCCGGCCGCGCGCGCGCTACGACATGGCTGCGCGCTCTGCTGTTGCGCCCGCGCCTTCCGCGCGCGTCGCCACGCGCGACTGCGCCCCCGGTCTGTCCCCATCGGCATCTGCGATGCCCTCCGCGCCGCCCCGGCCCACCCTCGCCACCGCGAGTCCACCCCCTTCCCTTTGTCCGCACCGCTTGCCTGCCGGTTTACGGCCGTTCGGTGTTCGTTCTAGCAACTTTTGTAAATTTAGGTTAATTTGACCTATCTCACTATTCATCGCCGCGGTTGAACCTCGAATTCTGTTGCTTCTTCACCATCTCGGCACCACTCGATTCGCACTCTTGAACCCTAGTCTCCATCTTGGTAGTTACCATTCCCGGATCGGTAAATGGCTCTGATACCAAAATGATAGAATCTACCACACTTTTCTATTAAAAATAAGATAAACCTCTCGAGAGAATCTCTCAAAGAGCCGCAATACAATGATAATAATTCGATAGATAAAAGAGTAACCTAGTCCGCCTATTTATAGCCTTCCTAGGATTTAACCTAACTTTGTAAATAACTCTATTTAGGCCCATAGGCCCATTACAAACTAAATGCGCATAATAAAATATATTAAAATAGTAATTAGCTCATTCTTCACTTCTTGCTTCGCCTCGAATATACTTTTAATGATGCCGGGATCGTATCAGAAACCCGATGCTTCGTTTTTTGTTTTACTTTTTAGGTTTTTTGTTGTAGTTTTGGATAAGTTCTCATTTTTGTTGTCTAGTTCTTGAGGCTTCTCATATTATGAGTTTTTGTGTCCTATTTTTGTTTATTTATTATTCTTCTTTTTGAGGTTTGTATCCCTTGAACACTTATTTTTTTTTTTCATTAATTCAATGAGAAGTTGTTTCTTGTTAAGAAAATATCAAATCTATATATATATATTTTTTGATATCTATGAGTGTTTAGGCAAATTTGCATGTACATTGACTGGTTTCACGGGATGATTACCTGTTCATATAAAATTTAGTCACAAAGAAAACTCTTAAAGGTTTTTTAATTCTTATTCGCTAGTCACAATGGTTTGACCCCTCTCTGAAGATTCTATTATTTCTCTTTTTCCAAAGGCTTCACAACATGTCACTCAACCCTGCTTTCCATAAAACCTTCCACTTCTAAAGTTGTTCATGGTAGGTGGAAGGAGAAAAGATGAAGACTCGTCATTAAGCTTTCTTATAGATAGGCTCTTGATTTTGTGATTAAGATTTTTCGTATGTTGGCATGATTTCATTATTAAACTTGAATATCGATGCTTCTTATGGTTGAATATTTTTATTTTTTTTGGGAACTTTGGATTGAGAATAATTTTAGCCTTTTGTTCTTGGCCAATAAATTCACTAGTTTTGAAGACGTTTTGGATGTGAATGTGATAGCTCTTGTGTTCTGATGGAACCCTTTTTTGGAGTCTGTATGCATTTTTTTTGTTGGTACATACTGATTAAAGAGCGTTTCTTATACTGTTGTCTCCTTAGAGAATGTTTATACTCAAATTTATACTCTTTTAAAAAATAAATTCTTGGTTGGTGCATTTGTTATGAATCTGTTTGTCTTTGATATCAAATTAGCTTTATCAAGATGGTGCATTTCCCACCGAAAAAGGGGCAAGCAGATTGTTGAAACATGGGATAAGTTATTCAACTCATCTCAGAAAGAGCAGCGCGTTTCATTTTTGTATTTGGCAAACGACATTTTGCAAAACAGCAGGCGCAAGGGAAGCGAATTTGTGAATGAATTCTGGAAAGTTCTTCCTGGTGCTCTCAAGTACGTTTATGATCATGGGGATGAAAGTGGAAAAAAAGCGGCTACTAGACTTGTATGTCCTCTTTATACTTGTGTACTTTTATGTCCTCTTTATACTTGTGTAAAAAAATGATGGCAATAAATCTTTTTATGTTTTTATTTCTGGAAGTTTGTTAGTTAATTCTGGGAACATATTGCTCTAAAGTAAAACATTTTGGATTTGTGGGTATCTGGCTTTAAAACTCTTCTTTTCCTCTTCAAAAAAAAAAAAAAAAAAAGAATGAAAAGAAGGGGACGAGAAATAAAATACAGAAAATGGAGAATGGATTCGTTTCATTTAGCTTGACAAGTTTGTATCATATATATTTCTACTGGGCTTCTCAAAGTTTGGACTGCTTTATGAGTGACATTGGCAAGTTTGTAAGTGGAATGCATGTCTAAATTAATTTGAATTAATCATGTATTGTAAGTTTTAATTTTATGCCTAACATTTAACTATAAATATTGATAACTCAAAAGTACTAAAATCAATCATATTTTATAAATAAAGACATATTAAAAAATAATTGATAAAAATTATTGGTAAAGTAAACTCGGGAAAAAAATACAAGTTTTTTTCAAAGATAAAGACATTTTAAAAAGTAGTTGATATTTTTTTATTAAATATATTTATATAATAGGGCTCAACTACTAATTGTGCCAGATGGCAACCATGATCTTCCCTCCCCTTTCCTTTGTTTTTCAAACTCTCCTACTTCCAACTCTTTAGGCAAATTTCTTCACACCAAGGAGCTCATGTTCATCGACTCTCTCTCAATCTCATGTGACTTCTTTTCTAGTCCACACGATGTCATCGTTGACCACTCCACAAGATTGGTTCTCCAACATGGACAACGTTGCAACTCAAAAAGTATTTGCATTTTTTTAAAATTTTAAATTTCTTACACGATCTGGAATGAGTCGTATGATTTAGAGTCTTGAATATACAACTCATCTTGTTTCCGATTCAAAACAAGTTTTGTGTTCTTTTCCATTTGTGATGTTTCAAATTGTACGATACAAAAGGTGCATCATCGTATTTTATTAACCATGTGCATTCCTATTTGTAGTAGTCTTTTGTTTACCATGTTTTATGAGTACTGAATGTGCTCAATTGGCGCTATTCAGTAATTCCCAAAGCTTGTGTATTAGTTTTGACAATCTAATAAATTCTAGATATGTGGCTAAGAAGCACGGACACAGACACAAGATATACGACACGAACATGAAGAAACCATTTTTTGAAAATGTAGAACACAAATATGTCTTAGACACATTATTTTTTATTGTATAATATTAAAAGGTAAAAAACAAAATGTTTTAGTTTTTTTTAGTAACTATAAACATAATTATAATTAATAGCATTTGAATTTTACCTCCATACTTATATGAGTTCATTTTAGTCCAAACCAGACCTCATTATCCTCTAAACGTTTGCTATATTAAAAATCCTAACCCTTAACAATTCAAATCTATTTTGCTTTTACCTTCATTTCCCTCATCTCATTCTATTCTCTCTTTCTCTCCCTTTTTCATTTTTGTCCATCTAACTTCGATGGACGTTGCCGTCGATTGCCTTGGTGTGTGATGTGCTTATGACTTTTCTGAAATTAAAAAATTAATAAAATAAGGGGACAAAATTTTTAGATGTCACACATGTGTCTAAAGAGTGTCTCAACATTCGTATCCAACCCATATACTTTGTAAAAAATGAAGTGTATATTTCTTGGAGCGCGAGCTTATGAATTTTGCATGGAGTCACTCGCAATTGCTACTTTTCCTTCTTCATGTTCTTAACGAATGAATTTTTATTTAATGTTTTAGAAAAAACCACCAACTATTTATTTTTGGATAAGAAACAATTAACCACCAACTATTTCTTTTGTGAAATTTTGATTGTGTTGTTATGGATCTCGTCGATTTTTGGAAAAATTTCAATAAGTTTGAGACTTTGATCTACATTTCTTCTCTTGAACCCTTTTTTGATAGTAGTGTTAACTTCATCTTAAAATCTTTAACATGCTTCTTGATTTCTCCAAGTCTCTTGCTCTGGCACAATTCATTCTCATCAACTACGATTGGTTTCTCTAATTCCAACTTACTTTCTCTATTTTCTTGATCCTCCAAAGAATATTCACTAATGGACATAGTAACACATACCATCGTTATAGATTTTTGGCGACCTTGTGGCTTATTGACTCCCCATTTCTGTTGTAGATTGTTTAATAATTTTTGCTTCATGGTCTTCTAATATCACCTAACATAGTTGATCTAGCTTCTGCATCTTTTTTTCCCCATATTCTAGGTTGTACCCTGTATTTTATTTACACTATTATTCGTTGGATCCATCCTTTTCTCGAGTTGCTGTGCGAAAATGAGCATAGCTCAATTGACATCTTGTACTAACGACCACGAGGTTAGAGGTTTTATTCTCTACCTCGCATATTGTAAAAAAAGTACTAGAATCGCAAAAGTAGCAACAAAAAACTATATTGTAACCTCAGGGAAGAAATTATAATATCATGGTCGTTGGAAAGGCTAGAACTCTCCCCAAGAAATGATTTACCCAAAACATAAGCTCTCCTTCTTCAAACCTTACCTCCACTATCAACACAAAATTTAGACCGGTTCATTTCGCTCTGGTTCGGTCCGTTTTTTTAGGGCATTGCATATAATGGGTAGTTTTCTTGTGTGCTTCATATATGGTTAGCTCTTGGCATTTGTGTTCGCCAAATATCAAGCACCATTTGTAATTGGTGAAAGTTGCATTGCTAACTAATATGTAGCATTACCTCTTGAAAGTTGGCGAGAAGTTTTTAGATCGATTGCTTGTTTCTTCGACAGTCTCTCCTCATCATCGGTGCTTGCCGATTGCTGAACGCACATTTTGTGTACGAAGATCCGTGCAAGTGCGATATCAAGAAACTTCTTTACCATGCGAGTTTCTCCTTCATCCTCCTCTTTGCAACAATTGAGTAGTCAACACCTCGTCTATTGGTTTAGAGTCGTCTTCTCCGTTGCATCCACCATTTGGCATTGAATTGGGTTGACTTCTTTCTCCCTTATTTCTTTGGCCCGATTCGATGAAGTATCTCAATGTAGAGGTTCATCCATTGGATATGTAGCTTATTCATGAGATAATCCTTTGGGTTATTAAGACAACCACTATTTGGATTATAAGTTGGACTATCAACTTCTAAATGGCAACTTACCTGTTTTTTAATGTGTTATCTCATTGTAGTCTGGGCTCAGAACCTAACCTTCTTTTCTTCCTTGTAACACTTTCATTTGATCAATGAAAAAGTTTTCGTTTCCTATTTAAAAAAACTATTTGTAACAAAAACAATTTACTAATTCTCAAAATACCCCTTACCACTATTATACTAATCCCTTCATATAACCTTTCTCACATATTCCTTCACCTACATATGTTAGAAAGGGAGATGTTTGTGGTGAGTTGGGATTTGTTCGTTTTGTAAGATTTCATCCTTCTCTTTTGGCTTTAGTGGCTAAGTTATTTAGTATTGAAGTTTTTTTTTTGTTTGACGTCTTTTTTTGTGATTTTTTTTTGTATGTCCTTGTATTTTTCCATTTTTTTTTAATGAAAGATAGTTTTTCATAAAAAACGATAACCCCATTAAAAAATTTTGGGAGAAGGATGTTAATGAATTTTTCGAGAAGATGATGTTAGTGGTTTTTGGCATTCATTCATGTTGATGATCGAAGACCTCTAGAAGTGAGAACCTTACCTCTAGGTTTACTATTAATGATAATAGCATATTTGTTGAAGAGAAGCAACTTCGAATCTTTTTCCATCATAAATGGTCAAACCCTTTGCTAGCAGAATCTCAATCAACCCTATCAAATGCCTTCTCAATGTCTAATTTGATGACAACCTTTCTTCTTCTTTGGATTTCATTTATCAATGATCCCATTTTCCAGTGACATGAATTACTTCAAAATCTTTGTTTCCTATAAAATAAAAGAAATTTGCTTTAAAAGTGGTTTGTGACTTTGGACAGGTTACAAATTTCAGCTGTTTAATGAAAACAGGGTTATACTTTGATAGAGTGAATTTAAGTTTATACGATTTTTTGGTGGGTTACAGATCACAATTGATTGACATTTTCTTCTAAACTATCCTGCAATAGTAAGATTGAATGGTTCTGCCCCCCTCCCCCTCTTTTTTTATGACAATATCTTGAGTGTTATTTTGTAAGTTGTGATTTCATTTTCTCACTCATTTTTTTCTCCCTTGTTTCCCTTCACGGGAGTTTGTTTGTTAAGGTCGACATTTGGGAAGAAAGAAAAGTTTTTGGTTCTCGGGGTCAGAGTCTGAAGGATGAAATGCTTGGTAAAATTCCACCTCCATTACCCAGCAGCAATGGGAAGAGTTCAAATCCTATAAAAATAGTGAAGAGGGATGCACACTCTGTGAGAATTGTAAGATCTTAGCTGTGGTAGAAGATGACTATTGTAGTTTCCATTTTATTTATTATATTATGACCTCTATATCTGTAATGCTTAAACCTAGAAACTGGCTGTTGGAGGTGTTCCAGAAAAGATTCTTACTGCATTTCAGTCCGTACTTGATGAACATCTAAATGAAGATGCGGCTATGAACAACTGTAGTTCTGCTACTCATCTTCTGAATCAAATTGAGGAAGACTTAAACGCTTCCTTAGCTCAAGGTATAATCTCTCATCTACTAGACATCTCGTACAATTTTAGTTCAACTTGACATTGTCAAGTAAGCGGAGCTTTGGTTATTAAGGGTGGCCTATTGTAAGAAATGCTAGTTTGTGCAATCTAGACTTTTGTTTGGATAAAATTTCGAACTTTCATTGAGATAAAAATGAAACAACATGGACTATTGATATAACTCAAAATTTTAACAACCATGGAAAAGGGGATCTCATATACTTTAAAGAATCAAGTCTTTTTAGTTTTACTCGTAAATGATATGATATTTAAGAATGTTTATTATTAGTTCTAAGATTTTAATTATTCGTGGGAACTAGTCCTGCTTTATTGATCGCGTCAATATATTGGTGATGTGCCTTTCTTTATCCTTATTTATTTCTCTTGTAATGGAATTAGTCTATGAAGTGCGGACACGGACAAGGACATAGACACTGGACACGGTTATAGATACGACATGACTTGGTGATACGTCATTTTCTAAACAACTAGGACATCGAGACATTAAGGATACATTATTTGTTTTTTAGTAAATATGTAAATTTAGCTTAAAATACTAAATGTACTCTACTAAAAGGCAAATAATGTCAAGTTAATCACAATGGACGTCGGTTAGGCATGTTGCATGGGAGGTGGTGGCAAACGAGTATTTTAGAAGATGAAGACGAATTTTTTTTCATTAGGAAGGGGGAAGGTGGTTTGATTTTTTTGTGATAAATGAGAGAGGACTTTTTTGTTTTTCTGTTACCCTTTTCTTTACATTTTTATTATTTAGTTAATTATAACATTTGGGTTCAAAGACCACTCATGCTTACAAAAGGTGTCCAAGGTGTGTCTGAGATGTGATCGAAATGCGTCCAATTATTTTTTTTTAAAAACAGGATATGTAAAATGGCATGTCGGACTCGCACCTGAGAAGTGTTCGGAAGAATGTGTGTCTGATATTGTCCGACATAGATTCTTTCCCTATTTTGAAGTGTCCGTGCTTCATAGGAATTAGTAGTATTAACTTTGTTGCATAGGATATTGTGTCAAATGGATTTGAGAGTTCTAGCTCTCAGTGATTAAAAGGCAACTCAAGGTACTAGCATAGCCTATGGCGAGGGCAAGTGACCTGGGGTTGCGTGCCTCACAAGTAGTTGAGATGAGCACATTCATTCAGGTGCTTGTTTGACTTTGCATGTTTGTGCCTGCTATTTTATCTTTTTCTTCGTGTAGGATTTTGTTTTTCTTTTTGCTCTCTTTTGTTTTCGTCATTTGAGTTTTCCTTTCTACTTATGATGGAAATTGTAAGGAGTTTTATTCTTGAAGATCCATTTTGTATTCGACAAGAAGATTCACTTTATTTGATTGAAGACTCATTGTTCGCCGAATTTATTTCGCTTTCCATTCCTCTTTTCATTTGGATGGGAAGATCTATTGCTCAGCTCCTTAAGCTTCCCATAAAGAAGTTTTTCTTTAAGTCCTTCCAAGACGACTATGGTTTATTAAGAATAAGCAAGCTCCATGCCTCAAACAGTTTGTTGTGTCGTTGTGTACTTTGACCTAGGAGAGGATGTCAACATTTCATACACATCCCTTTTGGTGATGAGAATCAGGGTCTACTAGCATTCTTAGAGTTGTTCAATATATCCATTCCTATTCTTCATACACATCCCTTTTGATATCTGTGATTGTCCAGACTAGCTTGCGCGCACCTCGATTATTTTCACAGGGCATACCGTGTGGCCCTGCAACATTTGAATGTCAAGGTAACATGTATGAAATTAATTGTTAGGTAGGTGGTCACTGGCCCACCATAGTTTGAACCCACGACCTCTTATTTCCCCATAGCCTTCGTCCCTCCATGATTGTTCTTTTTCTTCATTTTATTTACTTATTGAAAAGTTTGTTTATTGTTTTTAATAAACTATAAAGCATCTATAAAATATAAAATGTTTACAAGTTTATACTTAAATATATGGAGTCCAATGTTTATAAACTCATGTTTTAAAAGTTTTTAACATCTTAAAATAAAGTAAACTTTTCATTTATATATTAATTAGCTTGCATACTTTTAAAAATGTTTTTTATATCGATGGATGCTCTCTCTATATAATATTTAATTATGCGTTTATTTGTTGCGCCTGTCCTCTCAACAATCATGAAGCGTGTTGTCTTGCATTGCAGTTTGCATTGTGAAAACATTGCTAGCAATACATATGTGTATTGTACTTAATATCGTTTTTTAAGATGCACCAGGTACCTTGAGGGTTCTTTGTGTCACAATCATGCATGTTCTCAGTGTCACAATCATGCTTGTGACACTGAGAACATGCATGATTGTGATAAAAAGGAAAACAGAGATGAAGTAATATCCCCAAAAGGTCTCCATGTTCCAATAGATCAAACTGAATCTTACACATTCGATACATTGCAAGTTTTAGGTATCTTCACCCTAATTATTGAAGGTTGTGGTTTTAAATTGAAGGAAGCAACCCCTCAAACCTTGGATTAAGCCTTGATCTCATCCCCTGTTATGAAAAGATTAGTCGTTAAAAACTTCCTGACCCATCATTGGCCAGATATTGTTCTCATCTAGGAGACCAAACTTCCATCAGTTGACTTGAATTTAATAAAATCAGTATGCAGCTCAAGAGATATTGGTTGGACTTCTGTTCAATCCTGGGGTTGATCCGGTGGTTTGCTAATTATGTGGGATGAAGAGAAAGTAAGTGTTGATGAATTCATTCAAGGAGGTTACACATTGTCCATCAAAGTAAAACTTGTTGGATTTCGAATATCTATGGCCCTACTAATTACAAAGAAAGAATTCATCTATGGGAAGAACTTAGATCTTTGGCATTATACATTGAAGAGCCATAGTGTGCAGGGGGTGACTATAATGTAATTAGATGGGTTTTTGAAAGAGCACCAATCAAAAGGCAAACTAGAGGAATGAAGCAATTCAACAATCTTATACAAGAATTAGAACTACATGATCTCCCACTTTCCAATGGTAGCTTTTCATGGACCAAACCTAGGGATGACTTTACTAGATCACTGATAGAAAGATTCCTTACATCAATAAGCTGGGACACTTTATTCCCTAATTCAAGGGTTTTAAGGCAAATTCGTACGGTGTCAGACAACTATCCTCTTCTCCTTGAAGCTGGATCTTTTCAATGGGGTCCTTCCTATTTTAAATTCTACAACAGCTGGCTTGGGATTTCAGAATGTAAGTCTCTTATTTCTCACTCTCTACAATCTGATTCCTCCTATGGTTGGGTAGGTCATGCATCTCTTTAAAGCTAAAGAATCTCAAAGTCCTATTGAAGACTTGGTATTATGAATATAAGGAAATCTCCAAGCAAACTGAGAATGGTTTGTTAAAAGAAATTGAAGCTTTGGATATCGAAGCTGAGCAAGACACTTTGTCTACAACTGAACGAGCCAGATGGTCACAAGCCAAAGCAGAATTGATGGCTTTGTATGTCTTAGAAGAAATGAATTTAATTCAAAAAAGTAAGCTACAGATGTTGAAAGAAGGTGATGAAAATACAAAATTTTTTCATCGGTTCCTAGCTGCAAGGAAGAGAAAACTGTTAATTTCTGAGCTCCAAGATGATAAAGGTGTATCCTTACTTTCTTTCCAAATATTGAGAAAGAAATCTTATGCTTTTTCTCATCCATCTACACGAAAGCTCTTGGTCCTAGATCTGTCCCCTTGCAATATGGGTTGGAATTTGGTTTCTGCTAATCAAAACTCAAGCTTGATCAAACCTTTTACCTAGGAGGAAATATGGAATGCTATCAAATTATAGGGAAGAAATAAAGCCCCAGGGTTTGATGGGTTTACTATTGAGTTCTTCTCCTCCTTCTGGTCATTTTTTAAAGAAGATTTTACAAGGCTTTTGTCAGAATTTCACTCGAATGGTCATCTCAACTCAAGCATGAAGGAGAATTTCATTTGTCTTATTCGAAAGAAAGAAGCTGCTTTGCAAATAAGACATTTTCGACCAATTAGCCTTACCACATCAGTTTACAAGCTAGTAGCTAAAGTTCTTATTGAAAGGTTAAAAGAAGTAATGCCAAGTATCATCTCATCTTCTCGAAGTGCTTTCATCAAAGGGAGGCAAATTCTAGATTCGATTCTGATTGCTAATGAAGTGGTTGAGGAATATAGAACTAAAAAGAAAAGTGGATGGATACTTAAGCTTGACCTGGAAAAAGCTTTTGACTGTGTTGATTGGGATTACCTTGAAGAAGTCTTAAGAGCAAAATGTTTCCATCCTAAATGGATCTAATGGATTTCGAGATGTGTTAGGAACCCCAACTTTTCAATAATCATAAATGGGCGGTGAAAGGAAGAATTGCCGCTTCCAGGGGAATTAGACAAGGAGATCCAAAGTGGCTGCTCAAGCCCTCAAGCTTAATTGTAAAGTGGAAAACTTGCCTTTCAACTAACTTGGTTTTCCTCTTGGTGGTCATCCTAAAGAACTATCTTTTTGGCAGCTAGTTCTCGACAAAGTCCACAAGAAAATTGAAAGATGGAAGAAGTATACACACTCTAGAGGAGGAAGACTCACCCTATGCAATTCGGTACTTGAAAACCTGCCCATTTACTACATGTCTATCTTTAGTGTATCTGCTTCAGCTTGTTTATTATTTGAAAGATCTCTTCGAGAATTCTTTTGGACTGGAAATCCGGATAGCTCCATTACCTAATTCGTTGGAATCAAGTAGCAAAAAGGAAAAAACAAGGAGGTTTGGGCATTGGTGGCATTGAACAGAAAAATATGGCTCTTCTAGCCAAATGGGGTTGGAGATTTTGTAATGAACTTACTGCCCTATGGAGGAAAGTGGTGGCTAGCATTCATGGTGTTGACTTGCATGATTGGCATACCATTGGAAGATCAAGCCAAAGTTTAAGAAGCCCTTGGAAGAATATTTCAAAGATATGGCAAAGTGTTGAATCACTATCCAGATTTAAACTTGGCAATGGGCAAAGAATTTCATTTTGGAAGGATAAATGGGCTTGTGATTCTTCTCTCAAAGCTTCCTTCTCGAGATTATACACCATTTCTACTAAAAAAGAAGGTACCGTCTCTTCTTTATGGGATTCATCCATTTCGGCCTAGAATGTTACGTTTATGCGGGTTTTAAAGGATGATGAAGTGATAGACTTTGTAGCCATACTTCAAATCATCTCCCTTTTATCTCCAAATCAATCTGCAGACAGTTTGGTTTGGACTCTTGAGCCATCTGATATTTTCTCGGTTAAATCACTTTATGCGCACTCCTCAACTTCAGAAAATTCAGTTCTTTTGAGTGCAAGAATGTTTAAGGCATTGTGGAAGTCCAAAAGCCCAAAAAACGTTTCTGGTTTTGTTTGGATTCCTTTAAACGATAGTATAAACACTTCAGATTTGTTGCTAAAGAAGATGCAAAATTAAGCTTTGATGCCCTCCATGTGCCCTTTGTGTTGCTCATCTGCAGAATCAGCAAACCACGTTATGTTCCTTTGCCCTTTCTCCTTATCTTGTTGGTCAATGCCGCAGGAAATATTTGGCATTAGTTGGTCTTTTGATTGTTTGATTAGTTTAATATTCAAAGTTCTTTGGAAAGGCCTAGTTTGAATAATGTGGAAGATTGCTTTGGGTGAATGCTGTCAAAGTCTTTGGGAAGGGAATCAAAGGATCTTCGAGGACTCTCATACGTCGTTGCAGCAACGTTTTGAAATTGTGAAGCTTAAAGCTTCATCTTGGTGTTCTTTGGCCAAATCCTTTGAGGGTTATATCATTCAAGATATCTTCTCCAATTGGGCTACTTTCCTTTAGTCTTATCTTGTATTATTTTGATTCTTTTCTTGGTCCTTATTTAACTCTCGATATTTTGGCCGGTTTCTTATGTTTTGTCCTTGTTTTGTTTTCTCCTTGCGTTTTGTGCCTGTACTCTATTCTCTTTTCACTTTCTCAATGAAAAGTTTGTCTCTTTGTTAAAAAAAAAAAGTAACCAACACATCCATTACCAATCTATTTGTAAGAATCCAGGCTCCATTTATGGAGAGAACTCCAAAACTTTGATACATCTACCGTAGCTCGACACATAAGGAGGGGCTTTAAAACTCTCAGAGGTAAGAGAACTAAACCTCACCCAATGAACACCAACCTTGTACCACTCAGTAATCTTAGCCATGGTGTGTGCCTGATAGGATTGCTTTGTCTGATTGAGAGGTTCTCTAAGAGAGGGAAGAAGAGTATTTGCAATTCAATGCAGACTCTATGGAGTTCCAAGAGTCATGAATGAGCTTTTTGAATAATTACGGAAGAAGAGACAATAGAGGGGATGAGGAATGAGGAGGCTCTTGTTCACAAAAGACAAGTTGTTTTCCTTTCCTTTACAGAGGATGTCTTTGTATGTTGAGGAAGACATATTGTTAATTGGAGGGAGGGAATGACGTCTGAAGGTTTTGTGAGGATGGGTTTGTTTGATGTATCACCCTAGATGAAGCATTTATGTAGAAAACTGTACTATCCTTTTTCCCCTACTCCAACAAGGAGAAGGATTTTGTTTACATTACCATTCTCTGCACTATCTATGAGCCCTCTTGTTGGAGTGTTGTTCATTCCAAACCCTGATCTCCCTCGATCTAGTTTCGACGAGTAACTTTTATGGGAGGGAACACAAACGAGTGAAACATTCTTGGAGTCATGGCAATAGTCCTTTGTCAAGGATGATGGAGAAACTTTTTCCATTGGAAGATTCTGCGAAACAAAAATACTAATGGATTTTGGTGTTAGTTTAGAAGGGGAAGGATCTTCTATCAATCTTGAAGATCGGTGATCCCATTGTTTAGATCTATACAATAGGGTTGAAGAAAGATGGTGGAGGCAAGATGGGAAGTAAGGAGAGAGGAGAGAGAACATTGTGGGAGTCCTAGCTTATGATCATGGTTTGGTAAGTTGGTTATCCTATTTGGCAGACCCTTATTATTATTATTTTTCTTTTCATCTTATCTTTCAACAGAGGTTGGATCCTATCAAATACCAATTCAGCATGAACACGTGGATTGAGATTTTCTAGATAAAGTCATGGTCAAGAAAGGTTTTGGGTATAAGTGGTGTTCTTGAAAATTGAATTATATTCATTTTGTGTGAGATATTCCATCTTTGTGAATAGTAAGCCCACATGTAGCATCGGAGGCCTACGTGATCCCCTTTCCCCTTTCCGTTTTCTTATAGTGGTGGATGTGTTGAGTATGATCATATACCCGGGGATTGAGAGCAAAACTTTATAAGGCTTTTCGGTTGGTATGGACAATTTACGTGTTACTCATCTCCGGTTTGTTGACGATGCAATTTGTTTTTTGCTTAAGAGATGAGAACTCGTTTATTTTGTAATCTTCTCTCTGTCTTTGAGTGAGTCTCAGATTTAAAGATAAATATAGGTAGAAGCTAATTTTTGAGCTTGAATTGCAACTAATAGAAGCTTCAAAAGTGGGTAACATGGTGGGTTGTGGGGTGGGTCATTTTCCTTCTTCGTGCCTTAGTTATCTCCCCTTTAGCCACTCTCTTAGATCTCCTGCCTTCTAGGATCTAGTGGTTTGCAAAATTAGAAAGCATATTTTCTCTCGGTAGAAGTGCTTCTTTTCTAAAGGGGGAAGACCTACTCTCATTTTGATTGTTTGAACAACATTCCTTTTTAATTTCTCTGTTGAAAGATGAAATTCTAATTCTTATTTAATAATGAACCCAACATTGGGTTTAAATAGACTACAATAGATTACCTAATCATAAAAAAGAAAAGATAATATGTAACTTAATCATAAAAGGAAAAATAATTAAAAAGATAAAAATACTAAAATAAATGTAAACTAACACTCCCCTTAAGCTGGGTTTAATATGGAATACAAGCCAAACATTGGAGTTAAATTCATCAAAATTGGTCCCATGTTTTAGTGAGAATGTCAGCAACTTGATGACGCCCATTAGGATGATGAAGTGCCAATTGGGAAGATAATGCGAATTAGGATGATGCCAACTGGGAAAAGCGACATGAAATGGGAAAAACGTCGAGACACGTTGCCAAATGGGGAAAATGCCACCAACTGGGAAAAGCGCTGCCAACTGAAAAAAGTGTTGCCAACTGGGAAAAGTGCTGCCAATTGAAAAAAGTGAGGCCAACTAGGAAAAGCATAGCCAACTAGGAAAAGCGTGGCCGACTAGAAAACTGGAGAGGTGACAATTGGGAAAAATGGAGAAAGTCCAATTGAAAAAGTTGGAAAAATGCCTATTGGAAAAACTGAAAAAGACCAATCGAAAAAATTGAAAAAAGGCCTATTAGGAAAGTTGGACAAGGCTGATTGGGAAAATTGGAAAAGGCTAATTGGGAAGACGAACTAATTAGGAATACAAGCCAATTGGGGAGACGAGTCAATTGGGAAGATAGGCCAATTGGAAAGACGTGTCAATTGGGAAGACGAGCCAATTAGGAAGACAGCCAATTGGGAAGAGTAAAGCTGCATGAGGTTTAAGGTTGGATTGTACCGGGATGGTTCCTCCCGTTGCAGGCTGTTCATTGATGGCTTTGAACAGAGAAAATTTGGTTGATTCTTGTCGGTGGTATGAAGAGCATCAAGTTGAAACTTGTGTCTGTTCATCGGAATTTGATTGCAATGTTTTTTTTTAATGAATCTAAAAGAAAAAAGATTAAGGAAGAACAAAGATGATGGTTTATATTTTCTAGGTTTTAACTTGGGGAAAAGGAAATGTTTGAGGAGGAATGGATTTTCTCCTTTAAGGAATTTGAGTTTCAATTTTTTTTTGGATGAAGTAGAGAAGATGAGGAGGATAATAGGAAGAAGAGGAGTTGTTTTCTGTTTTTTTTTTTTTGAAACTATTGGAAGATGGTGAAGAAGAAGAGAGTGGAGGAGAAGAGGAGGAAGAAGAGTTCAGGACTCCTAATCGTCTTCCCCGACTTTCTTCAGAATGTCAGCCTATGTGTATCATAGTCTGGACAAGTTTATGATGGATTCACTGTTTCAAAAAGCATTTGAGGCACGCCTCAAGGCGAGGCAGTAACAAAATGTCTCGAGGCTTACGCCTCAAATGTTAAAAAAGAGGCGTATACCTCAAGTGAGAGTGGTGTAAGCCTCAGGGCAAATTGCTCAGAGGCGGTTTGAGGCACCTCATTTTTATTTTTTTCGGTGGACAATAAATCATGGGTATTTATTTTTAATTCAATTGGTGGTAATCCTTCTGTCCTAATTGAGCGGTGCTGGGTCAGTATGGTGTGTCCATGTAAACATTAAAATTGAAGATAAAAGTGTGAGTTCAATCTTTTATTTTTTAGGTTCCACTCTTTGTTTTATTCACTTTCTTCTCTTCATTTTTTTATTACTTTAACTTCTTTTTTTTTTCTTTTTTTTTTCCCGTGGTGTACTTTTGTTAATTACTTCAACGTCTTTTTTTGTTTTATTTTTTCGTGGGGTACTTTTATTTAATTACTTTAACTTATTATGTTTTATTTTTACCTGCCGTACTATTTTTTCATTTGATTTGTCTTCTTTGTTTTTCATATTATTAGTTAAGTTAATCTTATTATATGCTTTATTTCTCCATGTTTTTTTTTTGTTGTTTTTATTTTATCATTTTCTATTGTTATTTGTTAACTATTTTTCTGCTTTGTTTTTTTTCAATATTAATTATTTATCAATGATTAGTTTACTGACTTACTCTTTAAGAAATATTGCATTTTTCTTGAATCTATAACAATTTTAACCTTAATAATATATAAGTTTTTAACTTAAATGAGGCTTACGCCTCATACCGCCTCAAGGCCGCCTTAAGCTTTTTAAAACATTGGATGGACTTTCTTTGGGAGGGGTTGATGAAGGAAAATGAGCTCTAATGGTAAGATACGAGAAGGTTTCCATTGATTTGAACTTAGGGAGTTTAGAAGTGGGTAATCTGGAAGCCCACAGCTTTGCTAGCTAAATGGTTATGGCCTTATGGGGATTTCTCCAGGATCTCGCTTCTTGTGGCATAGGGTCATTGTGAGTAGGTATGGTGCATCCCTCTAGGAACTCTTGAAAAAGCAATATTCAAGATTTTCCTTTCTTTTTTCAGTGTTCTTTCTAGCGTTGTAGGTGAGGAGAGACCTTTTCTTTTGGAAGATTGATGGGTAGAGTAGACATGTTTTTAAAATCTTAAAAAGGTGTGCCTTAAGCTAAAAAAGGCTCTAAGCTGAATGTTGGCTCCTCGTCTTGGAATGGAGAGGTGTGTATATAAAATCCCGCAAAGGGAAAATGCCGTTTATGAAGCCCTCAAGCTTGTAAGTTGCTTGCCTTGACAGTAATATTTTAGTCCTTTTTGTCTATTTATTTTTTAAATTCAAATTCAATCAACAATTACTGCCAATCCACTTCTCCATTCTCTCTAATTATTAACAATCAAGGAGTGGATGAGGATGAATATGTATTTTAGCTATCATAATTTTGATCTTTTGGACTTGAGATTTTTATTTGGGATTAATATTTTGTATAAAATCCCGCAAAGGGCAAATGCCGTTTATGAAGCCCAAGCTCGTAAGTTGCTTGCCTTGACAGTAATATTTTAGTCGTTTTTCTCTATTTATTTTTTTAATTCAAATTCAATTAACAATTACTGCCAATCCTTTTCTCCATTCTCTCTAATTATCAACAATCAAGGAGTGGATGAGGATGAATATGTATTTTAGCTATCATAATTTTGATCTTTAGGACTTGAAATTTTTATTTGGGATTAATATTTTAATGTTTCATGTTTTATAATGAGGTGACCATGTGAAAAATTCTATATTGAAAGAGATTAATATATGTTGTGTGTATATATAAGTTTTATTTTAATATGCATGGTGCGCCTTGGAAAAAAAAGCCCGCGCCTTTTGTGCTCCTTGCATCTCTTGCTCCAAAGTGTTTTTGCAGCTTTGTGCGCATTTAAAAACAATGGGATAAACCCCTCTGCTCATTATTTTCTTGTCTTTTCCTTTTTTTTATAGGAAAAATACTTATTTATGAATGAAATAAGAACAAAAGGCCTATCAAAAAGTTTCAATGGGTTATAAAAGGAGTATTTTCCATTTATATCTTATGAAAAATTGCAAGGTGGTTGTTGTTCTTGCTCATGAAGACATGTTCCATCACTTCATATAGGTGTCAAAGCTGCAAGAACATCAACCACCTTGCAATTTTCAAAATATTGATGGGTAGAGTAGACATGTTTTAAAAAATTGCAAGGTGGTTGATGTTCTTGCTCATTCAAGGCCTCAGCTTCTAAGTTTATTTTTGGTATTGGTACTATTTTACTTCACTGGAGACCATTCAATGTTATAAAAAATGCTCGTTTTGTGTTTCAAAACATACAATTCTAAAAGAATCGAGATAAAATCGATTCAAATCGCAATTTTGAATCGCAAATTGTCCATATCGGACGTTTCCAGAGGAAAGAATCATACCCTTTTTACAATTACAGGTCGTCGAAGATCTAGACACTAAAATGACGTTTGGTCTTAACTCCAGGAAAATAAACACAAAGTTTAGAGAAAGAGATGAAGAAAGAAGGAAAAGGAAAATGCGAATCGAACCGCGTGGAGAGAGAAAGGAGAGATGAAGTGGAAGATTAGGGTTTTGTCCCCATGGGGTGGCGCAGTGGTTGAAAACTTGGACTTTGATGGTATGCTCCCCTCTAGGTCCTAGGTTCGAGATTCACCTGTGACATTACTCCTTCGATGTCTCTGGTGCCTGACCTAGGGATGGGCGTGGTGTTACCATTGTTTCAAAAAAAAGTGGAAGATTAGGGTATTGTTTTACTTTTTTGATAAAAATAAATAATAAATTCAAAATATAAAGTTAGTGGGTTAGTTTGTCTATTCAACTTCCATTTTCATTATTATGAAAATTTAATAGGGAAATTAATGGGGGACCTTTTTTTCACATGGAAAGTATATTAATTGTCCACCTATTCATATTCTATGAGAATTTTATTTTTAAAAAATAACTTTCCCAATTCAAACTTGGGTAAAAACAAATAAAAATATAAAATAGTTGATGGAGTGGAGACTATTTAAAATTATATATATATAAACTAATGATTATTTATAAAACTGAAACTTACGATACACGATACATTAAAATTGAATTTCGATACACGTTTCATTTCACAATTTGACAACCTTGAGACATTTTTAGCTAGGTTTCCCTTTCTTGTAGGCTTTTTTTTTGTATGCCTTTCTCTTCTATGCTCCATTTTTTTTTTCTCAATGAAAGCTTCAATTTATTGTAAAATAGAAATGACGTGGCTATAGAAATACCGATCGGTAGGCACTTTAAGGAGATACTTTATAGCGGAGTCGATCGCAAACTATTTTATCGATCATACATGTGGCTGAATCTTCATTGAAGTAATGCAAAGATTCAACCATTGTAGCCTTAGTGAGCAAGCTAAGAACGAATGATGAAATTTTCAATCCAACTTGAGTGTTTGATTGGCCTGGTCAAAGGGACATCTTACCATATGATGTCAAGCACCATTTTTTATAGTAACCATTTTGTTTTTAAATGCCTAATTTCCTTCTTCTGATAGTTTATAATGCAATGGTCATTCTATTCTTGGGCTTATTTTATTTTGGTCAGTGTTTTAAAAGGTACACCCAGATGCCTGGGCCCAAGGCGAAAGACATGTGCCTTGCCTTGGCACTTTTTGTGAAGCTCCTAGGCTCTCCAAGGCGCGCGCCTTGTGAGCTTTTGTGTTTTGTATACTTTTTTACCAAGAATTTTGCATTTTATTTGATACAAGACATTTCAAAACCTTAAATTACTTAATTCTTCAACTTTTAAAGACAATAGTTGAATTTTATGTGTTATTCTTGGTTAAAACTTCATTTATTTCCATGAAAGTGTCTTTATTGTGTATAACACGCGTATTTTGTGTTTTTTTACTTATATAGTGCGCCTTGAATAAAAAGTGTGTGCCTTTTGGTGCGCCTTAGACTCGAGAGGCCATTGTGCCTTGGCTTTTTTAAAACACTGGTTTTGGTGTATATAGAATTTTCCCTATTATATTTTTATGTTTGTGTCCTGAAACCTTATTCCTTGAGAAGTATAAGAGTTATTCTTTGTACTTTCCTTCCAAACTAGGAACTCAACCACGTTCAGTATTGCTGGACGACCTTCAAGAGCAGGAAAATGTAGTTCAACAATGTATTGGGAAACTAGAAAGTGTCGAGGAAACTAGGGCTTCTTTGGTTTCCTTGCTTGTAGAAGCGCTTCAAGACCAAGTAAGTAACTTCCTTCATCTTTTTTATTTCCTCCAATAATTTCTCACGAATGCAAGCCTCCTCTTTATTGTTAATATGCCTTCATTGTCAACAAGAGCAAAACTTAGCGACATAAGTGTGTCCATGATCAAGAGACCATGTGATTGAATCCCCACTCTTTGAACTCAAAGTTAAGTTGCTTTCTTTGTAACGTTTTTTTTTTCTTGTGGAAAATTACAGGAATCAAAGCTGGAACTTGTTCGCAGTCAGTTGCAGGTTAGATAAACCACTTCATATATTTTCTTTTCTGGAGTTGTTGGCTTAAAATAGTTTTAAAGTTTGGTTGATATGTGCTGTATCCCTTGAAACGTCAAAATTTGGTAGGATACTTGGATTTTCAAAATATTGAACTTTGGTATTCCTTGAAACATTTAAGTGAGTGCCAGACCAACATAATTCTTCCACTTTAGATGCACGGTGGGGTGAAGATAGACACGCTGCAAGTGAACACAGTAAAAATTTGAACAAGTACATTTTCAAGAAAATAATCAGACTCAATGAACTTGTTCGAAGTGTATTATAGAGGCATTTGATTTTTCTGCTTTTTAAAGTTTGATGCAAGATATTTGATGATTTGGAAACATAGTTATAGCCTTCAATTTTCATTTTTCATCATTTAGACGATGTGTGGGATTCTCATTAGGTCTCTACCTTTTTTACCTGGCTAGATATCAAAGGTTTTCATTGATAAATGAAGAAACTAATGTTTAAAATACAAAACTGCAATAATAGGAGGAAACAACATAAAGTAAAAATACAAAAATAAAATTCAGTATAATTTAAGAAATATAAAAGCAACAGTGAACTAATGAAAATCAAGAAAAGAGTGTCCGTTAATATGAATAGTAGATGTGGAGTATTCTTCAAAAGTTTTGGAAAGCTCACCAAGACAAGGCTTTGAGAAGCATGATGTTGAAACAAACATTCAAGTTGTTATTTTAACTTAGAGCGTTCTCTGGTTTCTTTCATACCAAATCCAAAGCAAGCGACCCGTAGGGCCTGTTTGGGCTTTGTAGTGTTAGAGTTACGTTGGCATTTATTTAGGGTTTAATAGGAGTCTATTTCAAGTATGTCCTTTATTGTCGTCCTCAAGGGGTGACACGGTGGTTGAAGACTTGAGTTTTGAAGATATGCTCCCCTCAAGATCCCAAGAGACTCACCTGTGACATTATTCCTTCGATGTCTTCCGGTGCCTTGCCTAGGGATGGGCGTGGTTACCCTTGTTTCAAAAAAAAGTATGTCCTTTATTGTCATTTCACATTCCTAGCTAGGGTTTCTACTTTGAGGCTATATATAAGCATGTAATCCCTTCATGGATTTAATAAGAACATTTTATTGTGCTTCTATCAAATATTACATGTAGAAGGGACATGGAGTAGAAGTGGTTGGTGGTTGGGGTTACACCCTACGGAAAAAAAAAAATTGTCGTATCTGAGATTTGAACCCCTGATCTTCCTTTTAATAATTCACATTATAACTACTTTACCACTAAAGCTCGGTTGAGACTTTATCCATATCCTCGTGGATCAAGTCCTTCAAGTTATCCACACCCTCATGGATCAAGTCCTTCGACACCTCCTCCCACCTAGCCAAATGAAAACATTTTCACTCCTTGACCCCCTTCCAATGCCCATCAATAGCTTTTCCAAGCTCTTACACATATACACAAGCACCTAAAAAGAGAGAAAATTGGTAGGAATACCACTACAAACAAATTGACTGAGGGTAAGTTTCTCCCTGTGTAAAAGTAAACATTTCTTTCAAGAAGAGTGCCTCTTATGATCTTACACTCAACAAGATCCCAAAAAAAAGAGGACTTAGGCAAATGCCCTAAAGGAAGAGCTAGATACGATAAAAGAATGATATTCACCTCACACCCACCTAAGCATCCATCCCTTCAATTTCTCCTCCTCACTTTCAAACCCAACAATGACACTTACCTCTTTCAATTTTTAAACTTGGGACCTCAAAAAGGATAGAGAGTTGCTAAGATTGATAAACAATTCATTAACTTTCAAATAAAAGAATGCATCCTCCCCTAATTTTTTTTTGAAACGGAAAACAATCTTTCATTAAGAAAAATCCTCCCCTAATTGAAGATGAGGTAAAGGTAAATTATCTTTTCCAACTATGAAACTCTATTCTCAATTCTTCACTAGATAAATCTACTCTACACATCCACTATTAATTAAGAGAGAGAGATAAGATCCCCTTGTTGAAGACCTCTAGTAGCATAAATCCTACTCGTGGGTCTGCCATCCATCAAAATAAAATGCCTCTGAAACTGAACACAACTCCCACTTGTAATGAAACCTTTAAGGCCAAAAATTTATCCAAATAGTCTCAATCCACATGGTGGGAGAAAAATCAATGTATCTTTCAAGATTCTCGTCTCCCTTGGCAAGTTAGAAGTGATTAAGCCTGAATGAAGACTTCACTTTGGGCTTCTACCTCGAAGGCCTTTGAAAATTACTCTATCCGACAGATTTTCTCCAATTGGGATGCTTTTCTTTAATCCGTCTCTCAAGCATTTTTGTATTCTGTTATCTTCCTTTTTCTGTTATGCTTTTTTATTTCTTTTCTTTTGTTTCTTTCATTTTGTACACTTCCTCTTCATTTTCTCAATGAAATGATTGGTTTCTTGTTTAAAAAAAAATCCAAATGGTCATAGACATTTTCAAAATCTATCTTGAAAATGACTATCTTATGAAATCTATAGTCTTCAATAACCTTGTTGGCATCCCCAAGGGGTGGCACAATGGTTAAAAACTTGGGCTTTGAGGGTATGCTCCCCTCAAGGTCTAGGGTTCGAGACTCACCTGTGACATTACTCCTTCAATGTCTCCGGTGCCTGGCCTAGGGATGTGCATGGTTACCCTTGCTTAAAAAAAATAGTCTCACTCGCAATAAGAATCGGATTGAAGATGATGAAAGACTTCCTTTAGGAGTGGTTGAGGAAGGTAAAAGGGCTCATCTTGTCAATTGGGGGGAGGTTTCTAAGGATTTAAGCCAGGGGTTTAGGTGTGGGTAAACCGAAAGCCCACACTAGACCCTTGTTAGCTAAATGGTTATGGAGATTTCTTCGGGATCTTGCTTTCTTGTTTCACAATGTCGTTGTAAAATTTACAAGTGTTCTTAATTGTAAAATCTTTTTTCGGGAGTTTGGACCTTGGGACGGGCATGGGTAGTGGCTTGGTTATTTTTTTTAAAAAAAGAAAGGCGGATGACATCTCTAATAAAAAGAAAATGGAAAGGAAGGAGCAGATCTCCTTGCCTAAGTCCACAATATGCCTATACCCTTTCTTGAGTTGAGGTCTCTAGTTTTTTTTTTTTTTTTGACAAATAACTGATCTTTTCATTGAGAAAATGAAGAATAAAGTACAAATTACAAGGAAAAAAAAATGCAAATGAAAGCAAAAACAAGACAAATCAGATGATCTCAACATGAGATCTACAAAGACTAGAAAACAGGGACAAATTTGACTAAAGATTATAAAAAGGCCCCCCAATTCAAGTTGATCTGTTGAATAGAAAACCCATCAAAATCCTTTGAAGAAGAATCCCATTGAAAGACATTCTTACAGGCTGAATTCAATCTGGAATGCCATGACAAACAAGAGTCCTGGAATACCCGCTGGTTCCTTTCCCACCATAACTCGTACAATAAACTTTTAATGGAGTTTATTACCCATAGAAAGCGACCTTGCTTGCGAAATGGACCTCCAAGGAGTAGCTGAAATACATTCTGCTTTACAGACTTTGAGAAAACCCAAGAGATCCTGAAACCCGAGAATAAACTATTCCAACAATGAGTGGCATAAGAGCTTATGCAACCCCTTATCTATTGTATTAATTTTTTATCGAATGCTTTAAGCTTCGTAATTTCTAGAAAATTCCTATTCAGACAATCAAAAGTTTCTCAATTGTTGGTTGATATTATTAGATTTACCTTAACCTAGGTAGTCATGTGTACGAACTCTTGAGAAGCCTTTTCCTTCGATTTCCACTTTTTGGGCATTTTCAGATTATTTCAAATTTTAAAGCACTTTCAAGCTCACAAGTGGGGGAGTGTCGGTTGATATAGTTAAATTTACCATAAGCTATCAACTTAAGCTTTTGGGTTGATTGATAATTGTTGGTTTATGTTTATTTTAGTATTTTCATCTTTTTAATTATTTGTTCCTTTTAGGATTAGATTAAATATTATTTCTATCTTTTCCTTTTATGACTAGGTAGTATCTTTTCCTTTTATTATTAAGTCATCTTTTCCATTTATACTTAGGTCATCTCTTGTAGTCTATTTAAACCCATTGTTGGGTTCATTATTAAATGAAGAATTTGAATTCCATCTTTCAACATGGTATCAGAGCTTCAAATTTTCCTTTCGATCTGGGGTAGACCTTTTTTCTTCTCCTCATTTACTTTCTTTTTCTTTACCACCTTCCTCTTTTCCTAATTTTTTTTCTTCATCACCTTCTTCCTCTTTTCCTAAAAAAACTCAAAAACAAAAAACGGAAAAAAAAAAAAAAAACCATATTGTCCTTCTGTTCGTTTCTTCTAAAAAAAACTATGATTTCATTCAAATCCCTTCCTTAAAAACTTATTTCTCATATTCCAAATCGGCGTGTCTTCCTAGTTGCACCATGTTTCCCAATTGGCCCTGACAGCTCATCTCTTTTCCTAGTTTACCCTGACATTTCTTTTCCCATTTCACCCTAACATCACTTTTCCCAGACGCCCTGACATCTCTTTTCCCAATTAGATTGGCATCTCATTTCCCAAATGGCCCAAGCATCTCTTTTTCGAATTGGCGCCAACATCTCTTTTCCCAGTTGGCCTTGACATCTCTTTTTCCAAATGACCTTGAAATTTCTTTTCCCGGTTGGCCCTGACATCTCTTTTCTCCTGACATTTTTTTTTCCAGTTGGCAGCTTATTTTTCCAATTGGCACAACATCATCCCAATTAGTGTCATCGAGTTGCTGACGTTCTCACTAAAGTAGTAATGCAGATTAATTTTGATGAATTAACTCTAGTTGGCAGTGTTTTTTTCCAATTGGCATAACATCGTCCCAATTAGTGTCATCAAGTTGCTGACATTCTCACTAAAGCAGTAATGAAGACTAATTTTGATGAATTAACTCCAAGCTTGAGGGAGAGTGTTGGTTTATGTTTATTTTAGTATTTTTATCTTTTTAATTATTTGTTCCTTTTAGGATTAGATTCGATATTATTTTCTTATTTTCCTTTTATGGCTAGGTAGTATCTTTTCCTTTTATTATTAGGTCATCTCTTGTAGTCTATTTAAATCCATTGTTGGGTTCACTATTAATTGAAGAATTTTCAATAGTAATTTAAATTCAACACCAGCTTCAAAATCGTAAAAATTCTATACGCCACCACTACTGCTATGTTTAAATTCACTTGGCACCTTTTGAATATTAATTAATGGGGTGGCTTTTTTTTCAAAGTGTTTAGAGAATTAAGGAATAATAATGGTCAAGAATTAAATGCTTCATATGTGATCTAGGATCTAGATTATATCAAAAGGTAAAAGAATACAAGATAAACGAATATTTGATAGGTCTTGGAACCTCCCCTCTCAAGAGAATACTCTCCTTGAGCCCACAAGATAATCACTCAATTCACTAAATAATTTGGATGCCTAAATCCTACCCTAACTCACTCTATTTATAACAAAATCCTAACTTACTCTCCAAGTAATTGCTAACATAGAGCCCTAGGCCCAACCTTAAGGGAGGAAAAAAGTGCACTAGGTTTTGTGCACTGTCTGCTCATTTCTCTCCAAGTCTATCTATTTAAAAGAGAGCACTTGGTTCTGTACTTCTACTGTTCATTTTTTCTTTGGAATGTGGGTATATTATATATGAATCTATATCAGATGTTGGCTGTATCCGTCTCTATAAACTCGCTTATTGTTCTCTGCCATCCACAAGGACAGACATCTCATATTTAATTATATCTCATATATTGGAGAATTTAAAACGATCAGTTATAAAGTTCGGTATTTATTAATTTCAGTTTTGCTTATGTAGCTTGTAAATTATTGCTATGGATCTGCAGATAGCTCGTTCTCAAATTGAACTAGCAAGCACTGTTCGGAACAGATTTACAACTCCAGTTCCTGGTCCTCTAGCTACTACCATCGATCTACTGACAGAAATGACCCATGCGACCGATACTAAGTTATCTTCAGTTCTATCAAACACAATCTCTTCTCAGTCCCCTCTTGTTCAGGGTATGGTTTCTTTTGCTGGTGCTAAAACCAGTGAAGAGGAACACAAGAGAGCTGCTGCTGCTATGGCTGCAAAGTTGGCTGCTTCTACTTCTTCAGCACAGATGCTTACATCTGTGCTTTCATCCCTTGTTGCAGAAGAGGCTGCTTCCATGAATGGTGGTCTAAAAGCATCTGGATTTTCTTCGTTATCCATATTCTCCCCTGAAAAACGACAGAAACTTGAAAAGCCAATGCCTATTTCTGATGTCAGCAGCTCAGACGGCATTGGCGCATCATTCGTAACGCCTATGCAACAACAACAATTGACCAGTGTGGCACTTGCGCAACCAGTAAACGTGCAACCTGTATCCCAGGCGAATCCGAGTCAAGCTTCATTTGCTCCACCACCTCCACCAGCACCACCATCTCTAACCTCCACAGCTCCACCACCGATGAATCAATATGCACAGTCTGGTGGAATAATGGGGGTTTTACCTTATAATTTTGGTGCATATTCTCTACCACCTCCACCTCCTTTGCCTCCACATATTGCCATGGGTTTGAGTAGGCCGACGTCTCAGCCTCTTCAGCAACAGCCACAACAGCCTCAACAGACACAGCCACCAGCTGGATTTTATCGGCCACCCGGTATCGGTTTTTATGGCCAAGGGCAGCAGTCGACGCCACCACCCGTCCCTAGGCAGTAAGTTCCTTGGTAGAATTTACTTGGGGAAACTTCAATTAAAGGATCAATAGCTTTAAATGGGTGAAAATTCACATTTTACTTGCTAACTGAGAGTTCATTACAGGACTTGTATTATCATGTAAATTATTAGATTACTTTTTTCGTTCTGTAGAAGTTTTAGTAAATGTCATTTTCTGCCAACAATTTAAAAGAGCATGTTGCAGCTGAGGCTCTTCCATGCTGATGGGAAGATCAAGTGGCTATATTTAGGCTTTTTCAATGTAAAGCTATCAAAAACTGGAAAGCTTGATGAATTCTCGGCGACCTCGAAATTTTACTGTGGCCTGGTAAGCTTTTCTCCTATATGTTAGGAAGCTGGCTAGAGTACTGCGTAATCAGATATTTAGTGTTAGATTCAGTTTTCAAGACACTGTTGTCTTTAAATCTGCAGGGATTGAATGGCCAAATAGACTTATTTTGGATAGTAATAACAAGACAAGATGTTACTGGTCTGTAATATAACTTAGAGAGTCCTTGAAAATTACAAGTAGATACAGTAGTGCCATGGCTTTTGTAATCTGTTGCTCTGATTTCTGATTCAGTAGAGATCTTTTATTTAAAATAAGCTGTTCTTCACTCTTCTTGGCTCATCTGATGCTTCATTTTCTCTCTTTTATTTGTGTTCATAGAACATTAAGTTTGATGATGTAGTTTTTGCAGTACGCTTGAATATTTTTTACAAGTGCAGTTTTAATAAGGTGATGAGAAATAAGTTAGTTTGAAATAAAACATGAAAGATTAAAGATTTGATTAAATGTTTTCATAGTTGTGATTTTTTGTAATCCTCCTTCCTCCAACTTGTACTAATATATATATATATATATATATATGATTAAATGTATTCTCAAGTCCAAGCTTTCAATAAAAGATTGGGATTTCAAACCCCCTAAAAGAAGCATTAAAGAGAATTAATGCAGTGGTTTTCCAATTAAAAATGACTTGAAAAGAACTAGAGATTTTTTGCTTAGTCGATGAACTCTTCTCATTAAAAATATAGTTATAAATGTAGGTAAATTTTAAATTATTTACTTTCTTAATCATTAATATTAATATGTTTTATTATTATATTATAAATATTGAAATTTTATCTTGTTAGCAACTAGTTTGAATCTAGTTTTAAATATAGTCTCAATATTTCAAAATTGAACATTTTCATTCCAAACATTTCAATAATGCATGCTTTTAGTCTTGGATATTTTTTTATTTTAATTTTATACTAAATTTTTTGTAAAATTAAATTCACATGAAAATTAAAATAGTCATTTTAATATATTAAAATTTGAAAGTAGTCTAATCATCATTTTAGTCTGTATTTATTGAAATGTGATGAGTTAAAGTGTTTAATTTTAAAATTTAGAGATCAAATTGAAATTAGACTCTAAATTAAAAAATTAAAAAAATATGGACTTGTAACATTTCAATAATGCTCATTTCAAAGTATTTACGAATATTTACCAAAATATTTATAGAAAAAAATGAGCTTGTAAGCTTCCTAAAAGATTTATATAAAAAAATATAATTTAAAAAATAATTATAAATATGGTCATTTTTCGACTATAATATTAATGAGTATTCTTACCTACTTTCTTATATTGTATTAATAATACATAATAATGTATTAATGAGTATTTATAATACAATATTATGTCATTAATACAAATATTTTAAAAGTTAACTACATTTATAATTATTTAACGTAAAGAGTTCATACAATACAATTTTTTCAAATATTTGTTAATATCAATATTATAAAAAAGTATGTAACAATACTCCTTCATACTAATAATGACATTCATTTTTTTTTTTAAAAATGGTCGTACTGATAATTATTCTAGGGGTGTTCGTCGGTCGGGGTCATTTTTTGGAGAAAACCGACATCGATAAACGACATATCGGTTTTCTAATAATAAAAACCGAATTTTTTTTTTAATCGAGAATTCCGGCCGACGGTCGGTCGGTCGGTTAAGGTTTTTTTTTTAAAAAAAAAAATCTAAGTATTTTTCATTGGAAAACCATGGATTTTACTCTTATAATTTAGTTTTTTTAGAAAATTCTCAGACCGACCGACCGACCTTGATTCGGTCGGTCGGTTCGGTTTTTGGATAAAATATGAACACCCCTAGGCATGTCCCTAAACTATGACACCAGGTTATTTTGAAGGGTATTTTAGCTTAAGTGTTTTCTAACGATCTTAATGACATTCGTTATTTTTTTTAAAAATGGTCGTATTGATAATTATTTTTTGAATTTGATTACTCTTTCCTCTCTATTTTTCACATCAAACAAACCACGTCCCTAAACTACTCCTTCATACTAATAATGACATTCGTTATTTTTTTTTAAAAATGGTCGTATTGATAATTATTTTTTGGATTTGATTACTCTTTCCTCTCAATTTTTCACATCAAACAAAATATTCATTAGAACATAAGTTTAAAAAAAAAAAAAAAATTGGAAAATCGGAGCTTCACTCCCCTATACTCGAGGCACTAGAGACATGCACCTAGACTATGACATCGGGTTATTTTGAATGGTATTTTAGCTTAAGTGATTTCTAACGATCTTGAACCAGCAAATAAGCATGACTTGAAGTCTTTAGCCTCAACCGCTGGACTACTTTTTGAGAACTCATTAGAAGTTAGAACAATCCTTCAGAATAATCCCCAATTGGAGGGAACAAACCCTACAATAATACCGGCCTCTTTCCACAATTCAAAATATGAACGACTAATATAGGTTTCGTTTGATAACTATTTTGTTTTTCGTTTTTTGTTTATGAAATTTAAGTCTACGACAACTACCTTATTATATCTTTTTTCTTATTTGGATATTTACATCTTACCTATATTTTAATAAACAAAACCAAAATTTGGAAACAAAAAAAAATAGCTTCCAAAAGTTTGTTTTGTTTTTGAAATTTGGTTAGTATTCACTTAGGGAATACGGATACATTGTAGGAAAGATGGAGCACATGGTAGAAATTTTGAGTAGAAATAAGCTTAAATTTCATAAACCAAAAACAAAAAACCAAATAGTTATCAAAGCCATAGATAATGAATAATTCATCAAAATGTGTAAAATTAATATAATTCATACAAAAAACCAAAAAGATATTCGTTAAAGATGATTTGAGATAAATGTGTAAAACCTTTAAATATTTGTTTCTAAAAAAAAAAACCTTTAAATATTTAGATCAAATGAAATTATACTTAGAATTTAAGAATAAAAAAAAATGTAACATCTTAAAATCTACGAATCAAATAAAAATTAAACATAAAATTTAAAGAGGAAAGTATAACATTTTTAAATTTGGGGATTAAGTACAACAATACTCAGAACTTAGGATCAAAACAATATTTTCCCAATATTTTATTATAATGCTGACCCATTTTAAAGTATACTCATAATTAGCTTGCCTACTACTATTTTTTCTTTTTATTTATTATTATTTTAAAAAAATTCAACTTGGTCTTAATTTTTTTTATTGAAGCCAATAAATAACACAACAACATCTATAGACATCTTAAACTAGAAGGTCATAAGTTTTGATCTTCCCCCAATTATTGAATTAAAAAAAAGTTAGAAAATTTGATTTTTTCTTTTTTAATTAAACAATCTTAAAAAGTAAGAATATTTGAATTTATAACTTAATTGACTATTTTGTCCTAGAAAATTTGAACTACAATCTCAAATGAGAATGCATGTCTATTATGGTTGAATTAAGTTCATATGAAACAAACTATTTAATATCAAATCATCCTATCAATAACAGTTAATAGAGCAACAAAATTGACCTCTAACAATTTGAAAATCGTTTTATTATTTTAAGATTTATTAAATTCTCTTCATCAAAGCTTGAAATGGACCCTCTATGTCTAAATTTTCACAATTTCATTGCAAATTGACAGACCAATTTTTTTTTTTCCTCAAGAAAAGAATAATTCAATAAATTCTTAGATTCTTAGTTTAAAAAATAAATTGTAGCGTTTTGAAATTTGATTGATAACTGTTAAACTTTGAGCGTGTGATTCGGCGGTGAACACATAAATCCAATCTCTAACTTCGAACGTCTAAATTACTTTCGATTTTTTTTTTTTGTTCAAACAATTTTCAAAAGAAATCAATTGTTGAAACGATCGCCACTGTTCATTCCGATGATCAATCAATCAATCAATCCAGTTCGAGCTGAGTGAAGTTGATTCTTCGTTCTTGAGTTGATTTGAAGAACACCTTCGTTGTTCTTGATTTCTTCTTCGAAACTGTTTGTTTGTTTGTTTGCGATTCATTTCTGGCTCTGTTTGTTTCGAAAAACCCTAGATCTTTGTCGTCTCTGTAGCAATGGAGAGCAAGAAGAAGGAGGAGCGGAACGAGAAGATTATAAGAGGCCTTATGAAGCTTCCACCGAATAGGCGGTGTATTAACTGTAATGGCCTGGTAATTTCGAATTTCTAGCTTATTTTCTCTTTCTTGAAAATGATTGTTCATCCAATTTGTTGCTTGTTTTGCCTGGAGATTCGTTTGGTGGTGGCTCGCTTTCCGGTAAACTGATTTGTTCATTTTGAACTTGGAAGTGTTTTGGATGCTTTCAGTTCACTCGTTTTTGTTTAATAGTTCGACGATTATGTCCCCAAGGGGTGACACAGTGGTTGAAATGAAAGACTTGAGCTTTGAAGGTATGCTCCTTTCAAGGTTCCAGGTTCGAGACTCACTTGTGACATTACTCTTTCGATGTCTCCCGGTGCCTGGCCTAGGGACGGACATGGTTACCCTTGTTTCAAAATAATAATTCGACGATTATCCGTATCACTACTGTTCTGAAGTTAGTTTTTCTTTCTAGTTGCATTCTATCTTGTAGTTATACAATTTTATCAAGTTTCAGTGGTTCATTTGTTCTTAAGTTCGTTAATCTTGTTTCTGGCTTTTTCTGCCATTTTATTTTGCAGGGCCCTCAATATGTTTGTACAAACTTCTGGACTTTTGTTTGTATGACTTGCAGTGGAATACAGTGAGTATTTTCTTTTCTGTACCGATGTTTGAGTACGTGATGATTGTATTTTATTTTTCAGCATGCTGAATTTAGAGTTTTAGTTTATTGGACTTATCGCTTAAGTATGAGTAAACGTTCTAATGAATGAAGCTATGACGAGTTATCGACTGAAGTTATTCTGTTTTCTTACTTTTCAACTGTGGTCGCACACATATGTTCATATTGTGTTTGAACTTTTTGTTCATTTTCACATTCACCATATATGTTGGTTTAATATCATCCACTTGTTTGAACATAAATCTAGTTGTACTTTTTCTGTTTTTCATTAATGAGTTAAGGTGGTTAAGTAGTAAACTTGCCTTGTAACTTTCCTCTTGCCCACCTAATCCTTCTCTTCATTATGATTGAACATTCTTGTCAATCTCTTTGGTTGTATGTGTTGGGCTCTCCTCTATAAATTGAGGGATTTGATAGTTGATTAGATCATTAAGCCAAATACTAAAGAACTCAATGGAGAGTAATTACCCAAAACCTTTTATCTACTTCTTTATCTTATTGCACTTGGGTTCCATTTCTTTTCTATTTCTCTATCCCCTTACTTGTTCTTGTATACTATAAGGGTGTGTTTGGGCCCCGTTTATGTAAACGGCCAAGTTGGTTATAATAACCAAACCGATATTTGCCCCTCCGTTTATTATAAATGGTAGTTACCTAAATCTGCATGCCTGTTTATCTAAACCTACGTGCCCGTTTATCCACACCTTACATATAATACTTTTTGTTACATAATCAGCCCCTCAAACACTGTTTATCATTATAATAACTTGCCTCTCAAACACCATTTATAATAACCCACCGTTTATCATAACCTTTCATCTATAACCCTAAGATTCCATTTCCTTTTAAATGATTTTCTTTCATTGTTGTATTTGAGGCTGTTGATGATATAAGAGTCTTAGTTCATCTATATAGTGTTTTCTTAGCTCTAAAATTCAAGAGTGCGATATTTTCCCCCGCTAGTGATGCTAACAAGGTTAAAATTTTTCTCCACAATGGAAATGCTAATTATGGCATTGCATATAAACATTTTATCCTACTATTGCAGTATATTTATTTTTTAAAAAATAGCTATAATATATTGTCTGAAATGTCATGGAATTCTTCTATCTAATTAAAAATGTTAGTAAGCAAGCTATCGTCAAGTAAGACTAAGTGTTAGTAGGAATTTTAATTCTTGGTTTGAATCTTGTAGAGTAAGATGGTTTTTTATTATTTCTATTCTTCATTTTTCTTAAAAATTCTGTCTTTTACTTTTATTGTTTAACAGCCGTGAGTTTACTCATCGAGTGAAGTCAGTGTCGATGGCTAAGTTCACTTTCCAAGAAGTTGAAGCACTTCAAAATGGCGGTAATCAGGTAACTTAAACTTGTTGCCTTTCCTTTCTTTTGGAATGTATGTTCTTCCCTCTCTTAGTTTTTTACTATCTTTCTAGCGAGCAAGGGAAACATATTTGAAAGATTGGGACTTCCTAAGGCAGCGGCTTCCAAATAACAGGTGCATTGTTTTCCATTTGTTGCTAAGGTGGTGATATTTTGATAATATACTAAAGATCTTACATGATATATATTCTTCTTGCAGCAACATTGAAAAAATTCGAGAATTTATAAAGAATGTGTATGTTGATAGAAAATATGCTGGTGGAAAAACATCCGAGATACCTCCTAGAGATGTGCAGGCATTTTCTTGAACCCATGCTTTCAGATTTCTTTGTGTACTGATAATTATTGATAAATGCACTCTTATATTTTTTTGGTATAAGAAGGAAACTAAAATGATTTAAAGTGCAGAGTTTTTCTTCCCTTTTCTTGTGTAATGCACTTGAATTATATGTGGGGAATCTTACATTTCGCATTTTACTAAGAATTCAATTTTCTTTTGGACAGCCCTTGTTCATGTGGCCTGAATTAGTCTCGTTCTCTGTATCTTAATTTACTTTTTAGTTTTTTTCTTGCAGAGTCATATAATCCATGAAGATGAGACAAGGCGAGCCAGTTCTTACCATTCTTACTCCCAAAGTCCACCTTATGATTATCAATATGAAGATAGGAAATATGGAAAACATGCTGCTTCACTTACCAGGAAACCTGGATCAGATCGAGGTCGATATGAGGGGAAGGTGTCTAGCTCAGTCTTTAGTCCTGATCGCTTAAATGATCAAACCTATGAGGATAGGTTTGCTAATGAGGGGTATGCCTCGAGGGTTTCAAACTTTTCTGTTTCTAATGGAGGTGATCCTTTCAGATCTGGTGCTCATTCACCAAATTTTCAGAAGGACTCAGGATTTTGCAGCCCGCCTTTTCACCGTGGTAGAGAAATGATTAATGAAGATACAAGACATCAGATAGGTAGCATACATGTAGAAGCAAATGGCAATAGAGATGCATATGGAGTTTCACGTCCACAGGTATTTTAGAAGTTTTCTTTTTTGCGCATTGCTTAGGTGTCTAGAATACTAGTTTTCATAATATCGGAAGATTCTCTTTGCAAAGTAATTTTGTTATGGTTCATTTTTAATTTTAACACTAAACTAGTCACTTTGTATATAATGTGTGGAATCCATATGGGATATAGAAATACTTAGTTTATGTGGTAAATCCCTTTGATTTTCTTTTCTTTTGTTTCTTATTCAAGAATAATCAGGATGTTGTCATTTAGGTTTCTAGTTTCTATTAAAGCTCGGCATAGCATTGCAAGCTCCAAAAGATATGAATGTTAGAACGAATGGATACCATAGAATGGGGGTAGAACAATAAAAGAGGAGCTGACACATACCCTTGCTTGCATGATGTTTATAGTAGGTGCATCATTGAGCTTGAAGGCAAGAAGGAGATATCTCAAATGTACCTAATGGAACTAGTTTTTCTGCATGCCACCAACCAATTTAAGGATTAAATATTTTAACTTCTAGAAAATGTATTAAAGAGTGGCACTGACAAGATAAGGGGAAAAAAGAAAGAAAAAAAAGAAGACGAGAAGGTGACTAGGAGTGAACAAACAAATGTCCCTGGAATTTTAAATTCCTCAAGCACCGAAAGTATCTTTAGAAAATGATTGAATTTTCAGAACCGGTACTTCTGTTGAGTAGTGATTTCCTTCAATATCATAAAGAGATTTAATTATTTAGTCCTCTTTTTTATTACTATTGTTACTATTTTAATTTTAAGACCATGTTGCCTCGAATTATTTTGATTTGTACTCAATTTTAATTTTTTCTTCCCCTAGAGAACAATGTCTTCAGGTAGTTTTGGCTCAATAGACAGTAACTCAACATCTCTGAAGTCATATAATTCAGCTAGCTTAACTGATAGCGTGTTGGAATCTGAACAAATTACTCAGAACAATCTGGATAAGATGCCTATTTCTCAACAGCCATCTGTTCCTGGAGTTCCCATCAATTTAAGTTTTTTTGAAGAACCTTTTGCACCAAAACCTGTTACTTCAACTGTTGATTTGTTCCAGTCACATGCCTCGTTGCCTGCTCCACCAGTGGATTTGTTTCAGTTGCCAACTGCATCACCATCTATCTCCGAAGATCAACTTCAACAAAGGTCCTCACTAGCTCAATCCCTACAATTCTTTCCTGAGAGTAATCCACAACATTCAGCAACATTGGCTAACATGCCATTAGAATCAGCAGTCCCTAAAAATGAAGGATGGGCCACATTTGATTCGCCTCAGACAACATCTGTTATTAGCTCTGTTAATGTTAATGATGTGAAGAATCCTTCTAATGGAAATACTTTTGGAAAGCTTGATCCTCCTCCCACTGAAGGTGCTTTGGAAGAGTTTGATTCTTTCTTATCTTCTAATGCTGGTGTCCAGTGGCCGCCCACTCCTAATCATACTGCTCATGATTCGTCTGTATTAGCAACTAGTCAATGGCACAATGATTTTCCTAATTATCAAGCGCCTGCTGATGCGACGAGCACCAATGTAAGCAGAATCTTCTTGACAACAAAACTCCTGGGTGTACTGGGTTCATGTCAATTTCTATTTAATTTTCTGCTGTAAATAGAAACTTAGTTGTCTTGTATCTGTTGTTGATAAGGAATCTTGGAATGCATTTGAAGATGCTATCACACACCTCCCCCAACAGGATGGTAAGCAAAGTACTGAGCTTCAAGTTCCAGGTCACGAGTTTCTACCTTCTGCTGATGGGCATTTGTTATTTGGAGTTACAGAGGTAAATTAAATTACTGTACCATGGTAAATATGTCTACACATTTTATTTCATACATATCATTCTATTATGTAACTAACTAATCTTTGCAGGGAGAGAGAGGCACACAGATAACCAGTCGTAAATCGACAAACCCATTCGACCTTGCGTATGATCTAGATATGGAGCCAGCAAATATGGTATAGTTTTGCTTTTGAATGTTTACTAATATAATGGTTCTTCTCAATATTTCATTTGAATTGATGCTCTTTTGTTGCTTTGAGTTTGAAAAGATAGTTTATTTCATGGATTAAGATCACTTACAATAATACTTTCTGTACCGTTTGCTGTTTATATATGAAGCTTTAACCATGTTTACATTGACATTCTTTTAGCTATAAATAGTGGAAGGAGCCTACACATATTTCTTTAACATAAAATGTTTTTTCTAGAAGAAAATAACAGTTTCCATTTTTGATACGCCATGCATGCCAAATGTAACTATTATGGTCTTAGAATTGATATATAATAGACAAATACCATGTTTGCCCTTGAAAATGATAAACATCTATGATACAATAATTTGCACCGATTCTTTTCTGAGTTTCAAGTTTCAACATAATTGATAACTCATTTGGCATGTAGATTATATGCACTGGGTGTACAGCTTTCTTATGCAAAATGAACCCCCGTGTCATGCATTGTGTTGGAAGTTTGCTGTTTCTGATAGGAAGATTATTATGTCACAAGTTTTTGGAAGTTTGCTGTTTCTGATATGAAGATTATTATTTCACAAGTTTTGATGCTTTTTAATGTGTAATAAAGTTATTCCAAGTTTCGGTTTTCGTTTCCTATAAAAAAAGATTGAAATCTGGTAGGATGTCATTGTCATATACAATGTTTTAAAAGGCGCGCACCTAGGCCCAAGGCGCAACCCTAGCGCCTCGCTTGGGAAAGGCGAGGCACACGCCTTGTGGGCTTTTGTGCTTCCTTAGGGCTTTTCACTATTTTTGCGTAATCTTTTGTGTTTTAGAGTCCCTATAAGCGCGAGTTAACTAATTCAAAACATTTCAATATCTTAAATTACTTAATTCTTCAACTCACAAAAACAACATGTGCTTAAATGAAAGGTTAATAGTTTAATCTTATGTATGTTATGTATATATTCTTGGTTAAACTTCATTTCTTTCCATGAAATGAAGATTAATAGTTAAACGTAATGTATGTTTTATATATTATTCTTGGTTAAAATTTCATTTATGTCTATGGGAATGTTTTTATTGTGTACACACATATGTATAATTTTTTTTGTATTTTATTTATATAGTGCGCCTTCTGTAAAAAAGCCCGCGCCTTTTGGTGTGCCTTGCGCCTCAGGCCCCAGAGGCCCATTGCGACTTAGTGCGCCATGGGCTTTTTAAAACACTGGTCATATATCATGTGAAGGCTTGAACTCCACAGCATTTATGCCGATTCCCAAAACGAAGCAAAGATGAAAATCTTCATCCTGCTCTTCTGCCTCTCACTTCAAACCTCCCCTCTCAATATGGACCTTCCTTTCACCTTCTCCCTATCATCTTTAAGGGGTAAAAGTGGATCCCAAAAAAATTTGATCCTTCATATTCGTAGGTGATTTTACAATTTATTCTGGGAGTATTTTGAGGCTTTTGTTAGTATTTCTTGTTTTGAGGGTTCTTTGTTAATTCATATAAGTGAATTTTATGCTTTTATACTAATATGACTTTTCAAACGGCAATTAAAAGTCTGGTTCTTTAACAAAAATAGTAGGACACTTACCGTAGTAGTTTGTCATGTAACCTTACCTGTTGGTTGTAATTTAGGTTCTGGTTTGTTGATTAGTTTACTGTTTTGCTAGTTAGTGTTTTTTTTTTGGTTAAGAAATAATTTCATTGCTGTATGACATTACAAAAGTTACAAAGATACGGGTCAAAAGACTAATGGGGTAGGAATTACAAAAAAAAAACATCTCCAATTGGCATGGAGAGTGGTCAGTTGGTGTAATTATTATTATGGAAAAGGGGAGAACATCTACACCAATTCACTACCAGTAGGATTATTGTACCTTAAAAAAAAGTAAAATGGTGAGTTTATTTCATATGAAGATCGGGTGATTACGCTCTTGCCAAGTAGTCCAATAAAAAGTTCAAACGAAACTTTCTCAAAGATGTTCTCTCATTATTGAAAGGGTGCCTACCAAGAGTACACGATAGGAGCAAATTTGATTCCCTAGGGACGGCTGTAAACCAACTAAATGATTCCAAGATGTAGTCCCAAAGAGGTTTGCTGTGATTTCAAGCTCTTCTTACCTGAAATGCAATATTGTAGGGAAAGAGCAACATGGGACAATCTTCTATGTAGCTTATCATGTGTATTGATGGCGCCATGAGTCACTTACTAGAGAAAGAACTTCCAAATCAAATCAAAGAGGGTTAATGGAGACTCGATCAATGGTGGAGAAATATCCGTAAACAGGGATTTCTTAGTCTTCCGGTTTCCATAACCAAGTCTTGCCCATTATTAGGGAGAGCAACCGGTGCAAAGCAAATACACCCAACATCTTGTCCATTAGTTAGTTAGTGTTTGTAGTTGTGGTTAGTTTTCTACTATTGATAAGATGAGCTTTGTAAACAACAGTACACCTGATGTTGAATTAATATTCCTCTGATATTTTTTGTAGTGTCAATTCTAGGCTGCATCATTTGGTATTGGAGTGAATATCTTGCTTTGGCCAATGGCTGCAACCAGTAAAAGCCAAATAAGTTATTTTAACAAGGACTGCCAGGAGTTTTGTGGTGTTGAACTTGATATCAAATACTGCAAAACCAACCTTAAAGACTTGCTAGAAAGTGCAATGAAAAATAATCAATGATGAGAATTTGAAATTTGAGTTTAATTTAGGATAATATAGTAGAATTACCTCAATAGGTTGATAGTGTTATTTTTGTTTTTTGAAAAAAGGGTAATCATGCCCGTCTCTAGGCCAGGCACCGGGAGACATCGAAGTAGTAGTGTCACAGCTGAGTCTCGAACCTGAGATTTTAAGGGGAGCATACCCTCAAAGCCCAAGTCTTTAACCACTGTGCAACTCCTTGGGAACAGGTTGATATTGTTATCTAGAAGGGGGTATCTAGAAGGGGGTTGTTTGTAGGAGAGGATATTTATTTGCATGTGAAAGTTGTTCTTGAGGAGTTGTGTCCAGCTGGAATTTTGAACACGAATAAATAACCTCTTGCGAGCAGTGAGTGCACTAGAGTCAACCTGTCTTGAAGATTGAATTTTTTTTCCCTCTTGGTTAATTTAGGAAAAAGTAAAACACTATACCCCATTTGATAATCATTTTGTTTTTAATTTTAAATTTTTAAAATTTAAGTCTACAACAACTACCTTATCATATGTTTTTCTTACTTGGATGCCTACATTTTACCTATATTTTTAGAAACCAAACCAAACCAAAATTTGAAGAAAAAAAAGTAGTTTCTAAAAGTTTGTTTTTGTTTTTGAAATTTAGTTAGCATTCGCATACTTTCTCATTGAGAGATGGATACATAAAAAAGATGGAATACATTGTAGAAAATTTGAGTAAAATAAGCTTAAATTTTAAAAATCGAAAACAAAAAACCAAATGATTATAAACGGGGCCTATATTACGTAAGATATTCAATTGGATGTCCTAATGATAGTAATTGTCTACCTCTTTTTGGAACTTGACAGTTTCTGGACATGAGCTCTTTGCAGTCTGCTCTCCCTAATGCACAGTTGCCATCCACTTTAGTTGGTGGTTCTCAACCATGGTTTGCTCAAGACCCAGCACCGTTTATTCCAGCTGCAGGACAAGGTAACGTTGCAGTTAGTTTTTTTTTCTATTTTTAAAAATTAAGCTCGTTTGCTCGTATATGCTTTCCTTCTACTTTTCGAAAACAAATATTTTTGTTCAAAAATCTTAGTCAAATATTTACCTTAGTATTAATATTAATCTTAAAAGCGTTTAAAAGTTAAATTATTAACAAGAAAATGTCACGTTATGTGATTACAGGTGGCTTATCACTCATGGCAGGGCAAACACCAGGATCTCAAATATCGTGAGTTCTGTATTCATTTATTCTAGTCGGTGATTTTTTACTTTTGCTAAAGATAAATGTTGATACGCTGAAAGAACTTAATCATCCGAATCTTGTGAAGATGGCTGAAAACAGATTTCGGGCTGGGTGTGGCGTTTCTAGATGATTGAGATTTTTTAAGAAAAGAAAAATTAGAAAATGAAGGCTGCATGGAGTTTCAAAACTATACTCCCAAATGTCTAAAATCCACTTTCTCAATAAATTTTATATTTTCATGTTTGGATTGACCAAAAGCAGTCAAATTCACTTTTTTTTAATAAAATAAAAATACCAGCTTTTTTTGAGATAGAAATGAAAGAATACATGGATATACAAAACTAAAACCCACAAAAAAGGAAGAGGAAGGAGCCTTCAAAATTTTCATTCGGAATTCTTTGTTGTTTTTCTCACCCCACATAACACCAAACTCACTCAAGAGCTACAAGTGCTTTCTCTGAAACCATTTGTTTTCCAACAATACTTTTGGTCATTCTTAGGATGTATTATTCTGAACTTATTAGTTGATTTCTGTGAAGAGCTTACTTGTTTTCTGTTATAAAGTTGTTCTTTTAGACCTTTATTTTTGTAAGTACTTTTTATTTTTTCTTCTTCCATGAAGGCTCTGTTATTCATTCATGAATTAGAACACTTCCATGTCATTCAAGAGAATACTCGAACTGAAAAATTGACTGCACATTGCTTCTTTTGTTCAGTTTTATAGCTTTCATTAGTTAATAGCTGGACGGTATATTGCTCATTTTGTTTAGCTTTATTAGTCATATAGTCCATCTAAGAAGCAATTTTTTTATTGTTAAAAAGTATTATTTTTAATTCTAAAAATCACGTGAGGGGTCTCTAAAGCATGCTCTTTAGAGGTCTTAGGTTCTAAATCCACGAGTGAACTTAGTTGTAATTTTTTTTGATCTTTTGAGTGGCTTCTGGACGGACGTGGATGACCTGGTATGTAGTGGGATGCACAATCTTTTAGATTGTGTGTGGATGCTCGGTATTTTTTTCGTATGATTACGAACTTTTCGTTTTAACCCTCGATCTTAATGACTTGTTTTAATTTGTTTTAGGAACATTACTCCACCGGAATCTGTTGCTTCAATAGGAGGAAATCCTTTTGCATAAGGATAAAGGTTATTTCATAGACAAAGCATTTCCCCTTCCTTCAGTATAGAGTATTATCATTAGTTTATGTGTGAAATAATTATTATTGGTATTATTGATGTTTTCTGCTTGTTTTCTATTTTTCCTTGAAATTATGCCACTAAATTTTAGAAGATGTCATCTGTAATCTGCATAGCCGTGTGATTATTATTGTACTAGTGCATCTCTTTATTAAGTAGCCTGAAATTGGTAATGAGAGTATGTCTATCCATCTTATAAATGTTAGTTCTTTTCACTTTTCTAATATTGGACAATGTGAGATTTTCAACATAGTTTCTTCTAACTGTTTTTGTATCGAATTTCATATTGGAACGAAATGCCTATTTGGGTTTAATGAATTATGATATCATATTAAATAGTATCTGATTTCATCTACATATATTGTTAGGTGTCCTCACTTGCCTCATGTAAGACAATATGAGATCATACCCTTCTTGCCCTGCAACATTTTAAATTGATTAATTTTGTCAAATTTGTTTGTAAGGTTAACAAATGTATTTGTCTACATTATGATTATTTGTTTATTTTACTTTTTAAAACTTTAGTTTGATGTTTTGGTTATTTGGAAATTTTCTAGAGGTATTTAGACATGTAGCGTATATATTCTTTTTTCTTCTTCTGAAATTGCATTTATCGTTTTCATTATCGATCTGGTGAACTTTCTCATCGTCAATTTTATGTAATATACTCTTATAATTGATGAAAACAAAAATATGTATGTCTAGAAATTTTGATCACCAGAGCATTTTGGACGAGACTAATTTGTTTAGTTAATCTGATAAATAGAATGGTATTTTTCATTAAAATAGTTAGATTTAGAAAGGAATATTAGTTTGAAGTTCAATAACCTGTGTAGGTTAGGACTAGAAACTCTAACCTCTTATAAACTATGCTCTTATAAATGTGATTAAAAGAGTGAGTTTTGCTTTTAAATACATTTATCAAATACTTTTTCACTTCCCATTTCTTTACTTGCTGAATCATGTTTTTCAATTAATCTCAATCTAAGTTCAAAAACGAAGTAAATAAAGAGATCTAGAATGATCTAACAATTTTTTATTCTTTTTAAAAAAAACCATCAATTTTCATTATACTTGCAAATTTAAAATTGATTGATTTTTTTTTTTTTTGAAACATGAAATTGCTAGATATAGTTGTTATATTAGCTCTCATACGAAGAGGTTTATATTGGTGAATTAATAATTTTTTAAAGAAAAACTATTATTGTGGAACAAAATTTAAGTAGATAAGTTTGACATTTGTTCTTTTGCAGTGATATATTTAATTATTGATGTACGATACGATGAGTCCTCGAGAGGTTGAAATTCAGTTTAGTGTGTGAATTATTTGCCTTACGTGTCCTGTGGGTTACATTTTCTTCATTTTGGACTTTTTCACATAAATCTTAAGTTCCTCCCAATATGTGTTATCATTTTCATCACATGTCAAGCAAATATATGATCTTTATTTTGTTTGAAATGGAAAAATTCACCTTCCTCTAGATTATAATTTTCGTTGTTTTCAAAAAAAAAAAAAAAAATACGGTTTTCGTTTTCTTTTCTTACTAGTTTTATAAATTATCTGTGATTTTTTTTTTAAGATTACAAAAATTGAGAAATTCGAAGCCAAAACTTCTAGGTTATTAAGTATACATTGACGTCTTTTAAGCTATTGCTCTTGTTGGCATAAATTATTCGTGATTTGTTATTATTTATTATTATTGATAATTTATATCTTCTTATGATGGTTAAAATAGGTTCAAGTTGATATGATCGGTAAAACAGAGCAATATTTCCGTAATGATGGGTAGTGGGTATTTTTGTTTTATTATTATTATTATTATTTTTTATGGAGAGGGGAGAGATTTTTTTAAAATAGCTTAGAGAAAAACTGAACCATTGTAATAGCTTGGAGGCAAAAACTATAATTCAGCCTAAGGTAATTAAAGTCATAGATCGACTCCCAAAAAAAAAAGTGAAACCATAAGAATTGTTAAAATTCTTAAACTAAATAAGACTAAATAGAAACCACCTGGAAGTCCAAAAGTTTTGAAGCCAATTTTTTAGTTGAGATTTTTTACAGTAATGCATAAAATTACCATCTACATTACAATATATGTTTGAATTCAGATCAAATTTTAATTATTGTACATCAAAATGTTCCATGGAATGTACATGCCTTATTTAGTTGAGCTACTCAAATTTGTATAATTGATTTAATCTTTTACATTTGATAACGTAAATTGTATTAAATATCATAGACATCCATCTCAAAATAAATTATTGATAAAAGAAATAACCCACTTATTTTAAAAATGATACCATACCAAATCATTTGAACATTCATAATAGTTCACTTAGAAAGTTTTTCACTTTTTTAATGTGCGATCTTCAACAAATCATACAATGAATCATGCTAAAACTACACTTAAGTAATAGCTCAGCTAACATAAGTGAGTTTTTATGATTTAGAGATCATTGGTTGAAAATAAAATTAAAAAATAATAAATAAAGGTGGAGTCACGGCGGACAGGTGAACAGTTAAAGCTTACTGTGTGAAATTAGGGTTTGATATTAAATAAATAAGAAAGGCACAGTTTTACTGTGTGAAATTAGGGTTTGATATTAAATAAAGCAGTGTTTGATGATACCCTTTTTATTGCCTGCAGAGACATAAAACCAACTGGCTTTTGGCCTTCTTTTTTGCATTTAATAACCTTTTCTTTCCTCAAAAGCACCTCAACTTTTTCTAAATATCCCTTCACAAATTGACTTCTTTTTTATTTCAAATTTTTATTTTTATTGATACATTAAGGATTCACTATCATTGTATTAGAGGCTCAAAATGACCGTATCAAATTTTTATCATGTGTTTCATCTTTTCACCTTTTTTTAAATAAATGAGAACTAAATACTGAGTTTCAAGATCGAATTTGGAATTTTATAATGAATTATGGATTACTATCAAATAATGAAACTAACCAGTTATATTAATAATTGATAAGCTAAAGGTTAAATAATGAATTATCTTTAAAATTTGATGCCTCAAAAAAAAAAAAAAAACAAATATATATATATTACGCGAACATTAAAAAGTTTCACTTGTGTGTTGAGGGCCCAAGTTGAGATTCATGCACATTTATTTTGATTTCAGTAAGTATTTTGTTGCTAAAGAAAGTATACAACCTTTAACTTTACTATATTTGACGGATAAAGAAATTAATTTTTAAACAAGTGGCCATCAACCTTTAGCTTCACTTCGATTCATATGTTTCAAAATTGAACACTTTATTACTCCTAACATTTTAATAATGTTCATACACTACTACAAAAAAAGATTAGATGACACTTATGAAAAACAAAATTCAAGAGGAAAAGCAACTAAAGTGCCATAAAATAAAACACGCGTTTTATGACACTTTATCAGAATCATTTTATAATTATTAATTTAAATAAAATTACAATTACAAAAAAATGTCATAAATTAAAAAGACGCATTTTATGACACTTTTTGAGAATCATATATTTATAAAACTGATTTTCAACCATGTTTTAATTTAGAAAATAAGTATTATTTTGATATTTGTAAATGTTATATATATATATTTTTTTGTTCTTTGTCGAAAGATCCCTTCCTTCGGGATTTTGTTTTTCCTTGTGGTAACCGCTCAAAAACTTCTGCAAATCATATTTGCAATTTGCAATTTTATTTCCAATTTAGCTTGTAACAAACTACCTAAACAAGGCTTGAACGAAAATGATATATTAAGTTTCTTAAAAGGTATTCAACTAGAGAACCCATAAGTTTATAATTAATTTAAGGGTTAAAATTGAAGTTTTTAAAACATGGGGTTCTAAATAAAATTAAAAGAAATATATGAGCCAACTAAAGAAACATGGGTCAAATTCTTAATGATAATAGATTGGAGGGCTATTTTGCAATTAAGTACAACTTAAGCCCTAGAATTCTTCCCCAATTGTTGACACAAGTCTAAAAAAATGCCTAAAAATATTTTAAGTCATCTATGAAATTTTCTTGGTTGACACAAGTCTTTTACTTGTGAAGTTCTTTTGTTGAAGAATATTATGTACTTACGATAAATTGACAATATATTATTATCATTAAATGCAGTTTGCTAGTATTAAATATTTTTCATTAATTAAAGATATATGATTAAAATTAAGAGTCATATTTGATTATTTGGTGATTAAAAATAAGTGTCAATAAATAATAATTATTGATAATATTTAGGTGTCGTTAATAATGCATTAATGACCTAATTTATATGTCATCTATTACTCATTGGTGACAAAAAACTAGTGTCATCTAGGGGTGTACATGGTCCGGGTTGGGTAGGATTGAATGAATTTTTTGGACCAACCCAACTTTTCGGGTTGGTCAATTCGCCAACCCGTTCAACCCTATGCATAAGCGCAACCCAACCCAAAATTTTCGGGTTGGGTTGGTTTGAATTCTCGGGTTATGTTACTCTTATTTTTCTCTCTAAAGTTTAGTTCATAGGTTCATAAATATGTTTAAAAAGATTGATGATACTGTACTTCAACTTATTACAAATCTTATTAGTGCGTAATCTTTTTTTAGAAGACTTACAAGTATGCTAGAAATCTAACTTATTAATTTATCTTACATACACACATAATATATTTATATAATATGCTAAAAATATACCATAATATATATAATATATTGTTAGTTCGGGTTGAGTTGGGTTGGGTTGAACGAGCTAAACCTAAGAACCAACCTAACCCAACAAAAACTATAAAATCATAACTCAATCCAACCCAAAAAATTTATAACCCAACCCAACCCTTACGATTTGGGTTGGGTAGTCCGGGTTACTCGGGTTACCGGTTTTTTTGTACACCCCTAGTGTCATCAAATAAAAATTATTGATTTAAAAAATGTATCATTTAAAGCATTTCAATGACACTTACTAAAAAGTGTCTTATAAAGAGAATAGATGATGTGTGATACAATGATTGTAGAAAAGTATCATCTACTGTATTTCAATGACACTTATTAAGAAGTGTCAACTAAAGAGATTAGATAATGTGAGATATAATGATTGTAGAAAAGTATCATCGAAAGTGTTTGTGATACTTTTCTGCAATTATCATATCCCTGTTTTGTAGTAATGATGTCTGTAGTATAAAAAATCATTAATTATATAAAGTAATGTTAATCACTAAAATGATCATTAGACTAATTTTAAATATCAATATATTGACATAGTGATTATTTTAGTTTCTCAAGTGAATTTAATTTTTAAAAGAAAATAAGTATAAAGTAAATGAAAAAGAATACAAGAGGATTTTTTTAGTATAAATTGGGGGGAGGGGACCAACAAACTGTATCAAGGAGTTGAAATGGAATAACACAAAACAGGATAACCAACATGTCATTGACCCATTTGATAGAATAGAAGAGAATTAAAAAGTGAATATCATTAAAATATCATAAATAACGGTGTTCAATTTTAAAATATATGGAGTGAATTAAAACTAGATCTCAAACCTACCCACTAAAATGATAACTTTTTCTTTAATTTTTTAAGACTCTTGTCATATTTAAGAAGAATTTAGATTGAAGATTTACTAAATTCTCTTTGAAAAACTACATATAAACGAGTTTTTGTTACTCCTCAAAATCACTCATCATTTTTACTATTAAATATAACTTCTCATTTCTAACTGCTCATTTTTAATCATGCATTTAAAACTACTCAAAATAACTCCTCATTTTTTAACCACTCATTTCTAACCATTCATTTCGATTAATTCATTAAAATAACTCATTTTTAACCACTTATTTATAATTATTTTTTTTTAAATACTTAAAATAACTACCAATTTTAAATTTACATTCAAACAAATTTTTTACTCTAACTTTTCTACAAAAAAAAAAAAAAATCATATCCAAACGAATTTTTTGTTACAACTCTCGATTTTTAACTAGTCAAAATAACTTCTCAAACTAACTTCTCATCAAAACCTTATCCAAAAGACCTCCTTTTTTATCTCTAGACTAATTCATATAATATTTAATCGAAAAAGTATTCGTATGAAATATGAGTACTCAAAGATATATTAAATGAACATAGCCTCATAGAGAAGTAATAGGTTATACTTTTTACTTGGATCATGTAAAGAAAGATCCCACCTTTTTGGAGAAAACTAGCTGGCTCTCTCAGCTGCCACGTGACCCAAAATAAATAAAAAAATAAAAAATAAAAAAAATAATAATTTTGACAAAGTCTTTTTCTGCTGTTTTCTAATGTGAGTAGATAGATCCAAAAATCTCACACACAACAATATATGTTCCAACTTATATATATTTAACCACTTCACATGTTCACATGGCTTCTCTCTATTTTTTCAACCAAACAAAACCTCCATTATTGATCCATTGAAAGCCATAGCCAAAGGGAGAATCAGGCCAGCCATGGGAAGGCCTCCTTGTTGTGAGAAAGTGGGGATAAAGAAGGGTCCGTGGACGCCCGAAGAGGATATCATTCTCGTCTCGTATATTCAAGAACACGGGCCTGGCAATTGGCGGTCGGTTCCTACGAATACAGGTATAGTTACAACCCGTAGCCCTATATATCATCGTCTTCATCTGTTTCATTTATCTCTTTTGAGTATTCGAAATTGAGTTGTTGGTGTTTGACATTGGTTTTAGGATTGTTGAGATGCAGCAAAAGTTGTAGGCTTAGATGGACCAATTACCTTAGACCTGGAATTAAGAGAGGAAATTTCACTCCTCATGAGGAAGGAATGATTGTTCATCTTCAAGCTTTATTGGGCAACAAGTATTGTTCTTTCTTCTCTCTTATTCTCTCTCTCCTTTCTCCAATTTTGTTGTGGGTTATATTTAAAAATCATTTTCAATATTTTGATATATATATATATATATATATATATATATATATATATATATATATATATATATATAGAGGTTATATTTGAGATAATTAATTTTATTCTACCTCTAAGGTTTTAGTTAACATAAACCCTAATGCTCTAACTTAAAAACCTATTCAAGAATAAATTGTATCTGAATAAGAGATGGTTAAGAAAAACTCTCTCTCTCTCTATATATATATATTATACATGACTTAATCATAGAATTTTTTTTTTCTTCTAATGATTAAATTATAGGAAACTTAACAATTAAATTTGATAGGAAATTTAAAAATTATATTTGAGTCTAAACATTAATCTTATGTTTAGAATTCTAGAGTCTTAGCAGAATCAATATATTTTCATTATTAAGAGGGTTGGAGTCTAAATTCTCAATTATAATTGAATTTAAAAATATATACAATAAATCCAAGCCATATTAAATTTGAGTTCAAAATCTTAGTTTAAAATTTGAGGTTTAAATTTAACCTCTTTGGATGTCACAAGAACTATACTCAGAATTCTTGTCAAATAATTTTAGGTTGAATTTAAACAAACTATGTATAAAAATATTAAGATTTGTAATGTTCATAACTATTTAAAATATAAACAAAAATGATTAATTTTAAATCTAATTTGTGAATTGGAATGTCAGATGGGCGGCCATAGCTTCGTACCTTCCTCAGAGAACAGATAACGACATTAAAAATTATTGGAACACTCATTTGAAGAAAAAACTCAAAAAATTGCATTCCGCCGCCGTGGATCAGCCGGACACGTCGGATTCCGGCAGATGTCACTTACAAACAAAGTATTTCACTGATAAAACTGCGCTGCCGCCATCCCTAGACGAAAACAGAGCCACCGCCACCGCCACCGCCACCTACGCCTCAAGCGCCGACAACATCTCGCGCCTTCTTCAGGGCTGGATGAGATCCTCGCCGGAAAAATCTCGCCGGAAAATTGCCGCCGCCACGAAGGCGCCGCCGAAAGTGGAGGAGGAAGGCGGCGAAGGGTTTAATTCGATTTTGTCGATTGAGAATTTGTGGGGGAAATCGGCTGCGAGCTGTAAGGATGAAGAGGAGAATGGTGGAGAGAAGCAAAGATCTGAGAACGCCGCCGTCACGGCGGTGGACACGGCGGCGCCGCCTCTTTCGTATCTTGAGAAGTGGCTGTTTGACGAAGGCGCCGCCGGACAGGTGGAGGAGATGATGGAGTTGCCGCCGGTGTTCTAACAAATAAAAAGAAGGAGAAAAAAAAACAAAAAACAAAAGTTGAATTATTTATTTTTATTTGTTTGAAGTTGTAATAATCCAAAGAACAATTATTTAGAAGAACGAGAAATTACTATTTTAGCTCTTTGGTTGGAGAATTTAACTTCATTTCCTTGATGAGATTTGTTTCATCTTCATTCGTATACTTTGAAAAAAAAGTTGATTTCTATGAAAAATTAAAATTAATATTAATCAAAATAGATTCAATAATTTTGATAATTTAATAAAAAAATGAAAAAAAAAATTTAATGAAAATTTAAAATAAATATATTTAAAGAATCAATTTTAATTTTTTTTAAAATAAAAAATATATAAATTAAAAAAAAATATTTACGAAGTGAGGAGTAAGAAAAATACATGAATGAAAATAGTATTTAAACCTTTTTTTTTCACAACTATATTATTGTAATTTTTATTTATTGCTTTATTTTTAAAATTTTATAAAACATCACTTTAGATTTTTTTTTTTTAATAGTTCTTATAATAGTTCTCTTTTTACGTATTCTTATAATAGTTCAAAAGTTATACAATCATATTTTCAAAAAATAAATAAATTATATAATCATGATTGTATATTACATATATATGATCATGCATTTCTCAAAGTGTGTATAGATACACGCTTGAATTTAGGGAGCAACAAAAAACCGAAAAACTGAAGCGAACTGCTTATCTAAAAATTATTTTTAGATAAGCGATCATCACCTACACATCAAACTAATCTTATACAATTTTTTCTTGCAACTAATAAGCCATCTCATTACGATTATTAGCATAAAGTAAAAATAACATAGAACTTTTTACTTGATCTAAGTTATATTAAGATATATATTTTTTTATTCAATGTTAGAGGGTGAGAGTTTCTACTTTTTTATTACTGGTTTAAGCATTTAAGCTCTACTAATATATTACAATATCTTAACTAAATGTGTATTCAAGTGAGGGTAAGTGGCGCAGTTAGTTATCTTGTCTCGTGTTATCTATATAGGGTTTGTTAGTCCCCCTTTCTCCACTATGTACTAAAAAAAAATGCGCATTCAAACTAATTTTTTTTAATATAATTAAAATATAGAAATAGACAAAAAAGAAGTTTCTATATTTATTTTAGTTCAATAATAATTGAAATGAGAATTTAAATTCATAGTCTCTTTGAAGTATATACATGGGCTTACTTATTATAATAATCATAATATTTTTGTATTTTACATGTTAAAAAATATTTGAACTTTAATTATTTTGGTCTATAGCATTCACCTAAACTGCAAACATACATAATATAAATTTTGTAATTAAAATTTGTTGCAGTAAAATTCAGTGAAACCTAGCGGAAGGCATTTTCAACCCTATAATTACAATGAAGTAACATATCAAACTTTTCGGTGATGTCACAATCAAATATTTATTCCAATTTAAAGGATAATTATTATGTAATATATGAGATAATTATTACGCACTAAAAAATTAGGTTCGGCTTGATAAAATTTAAATTTATTTCTATTCAAATTTCTTACGATATATTTCATCATTCCTATAATATATCCATTTTTTCTTAAAAAAATATATGAATGCTAACTAAATTTCAAAAACAAAAATAAACTCTTGAAAACTACTTTTTATATCTCCAATTTCTGATTTGATTTCTATAAATATAGGTAAGATATAGGCATTTAAGTAAGAAAAAATGCATGATAAAGTAATTGTTGTAGTCTTAAATTTCAAAAAATAAAAATCTAGAAACAAAATGGTTATCAAACGTGACCTTAGCTATTCATGCTATGTTTTTTGTCTAATCAGTCACGTAACTCGCATTGCTATTATTGACACATGAATAACCAACTTTATTGAAACTTTATTGTACTCAATTTCATAAGACTAAATTAATTTTTAAACTATAGAGGCTAAATTTCAATCTTTTTTTTCGAATCATAAAGTCTAGATTTTAGTTTTTGAAATCATATGAATCAAACTCTAATTTTCTTCAAAACATAATCACCAAACTTATAATTTAGCCCATAGTAGATATTTTCCTTCTATGAACAAAAAATATGGCAAAAAAAAAAAACAAATAAAAACCTTTCAAAGACAATAAGTATAAGGAGGAACTTTAAAAAAAAAAAAAAAAGAGAATAAGTACAAAGAGTAGAATGTAATTTTAAATTTAGAGAAAAGAAGAAGATTTTTCCCTAATATTAAAAAAAAAAAAATAAATAAACAACTTTTATGTGTATAAATGCATATTTATTATGAAATTGATGAAGTGGTGGGTGCTTTCACAATTAATGAATTGTTTTATAAGAAGTTAATATAATGAATGTGTTAACATTATGCCATTAATTGTTCACAACTAAAAATGAGGTGTAACATAAATGAACTTCCATGGCCAAAGAAAACCATCAACATTGCTTGTTTAAATGGTCCATACTATGCCTTTATTCACATCTTTAATCCTATCTTCTCTTATGCCTTCCATGCCACAAATTACTTGTACAGCCTTTGAACTATCAATTACATTATTTTTCATGCATTAAATTATTGAGACCTATGCATCCATATATAGACGATAAAGAAGGAAATTAAATCTTGATGTTAGAAATTTAATTATTGACTAAGAAACTACAAGGTTGTAAATAATTTATTTTACGTTGAAATGAGATAACCATGAATAATTAATGTATAAAGTACCAAGTAGACAAAGGTGTCTAAAGGAAAAAAAAAAAAAAGAAAAAAAGAAAAGAATAAGATATGCTCATAAACATTTTATTTTTTATTTTTTGTTTCTAAAATATAAGCTTATTTATAGTTAAATTTCCTATAATTTATTCCATATTTTCTACTACGCATCCATCTTTTCTTATAAAAAATACGTGAATACTAACAAAATTTAAAAACAAAAAACAAACTTTTGTAAATATACTTTTTTCGTTTCCAAATTTTAGTTTGGTTTCAACAAATATAGATAAGATTATGCATCCAAATAAAATAAAATTTAAAATAAAAACATATAATAAGACAATTGTTGTAAGCTTAAATTTCAAAACGAAAAACTAAAAATAAAATAGTTATCAAAGTGAACAAAAAATACTTTAGAAATGAAAAGTCGAGCATCAATTATTGAATAAAATTTATAAACGTATAGAAGTTATTGTATTATACTTTGTACACTATGCTTCAACCATAGCAAAAAAAAAAAAGTAACCTTATAAGTGCACCACATATACTTGAAATAAATTTTATTCTAACTATGAGTTATGCTTTTTGGAGAATCACTAAATAAAATCCAACTCATCTTCGACTTCATTTATGAAAGAGGTTATTGTCCTGACTCCACATAGCAGTTAATTATATATATATATATATATATATATATATATATATATATATATATATATAATTATAGCATCAAAAAAAAAAAAAAAAAATTACATGTATGGGTAGATTTGGATAGTTTTTTTTTTTTTTTCAATTTTACCCGGAATTGTTTGAAGGCTATCGGCTGAATTGATAGAAATGTAGATATTTTGATCATTCTTTTGTGGATAAGGGCCAATTTTCTGTTATATATATGTAATTATTTTTAAAAAGTGTTGTTGATGGATTTTTTTTTGCTATACATTTAAGAAGTGTTATCGATGGTTATTCACACGAGATTTCAATGCAGAAGATAGATGTGAAACGCGTGTAAATAAAGAATATATAATTTATATTTATTTGAATATGTGCGAGTGTGGAGTACAATCTCTCTCTCATATGTTTACGATTCTTTCTCTCTCATATAAAAATATCTTAAGGGTTTTATAACTTGTTCTCGAGGTTTAATTCGTCTCAAGGGCTTTGCATTCTTGAGGCTGACTTATCTCAAGAGCTATGTAGCTTATTTGTTAGGTTGATTTGTTTCGAGGGCTTCGCAGCTTATTCTCGAGGATAATTTGTCTCAAGGGCTTTGTAGCTTGTTATTGAAGTTTTTTTTATCTTGAGGTTGGAATTTCAATTGATTTTTAGAGTTCTAAGTGTTGAAGTTAGAAGTCTTGAAAAATATTTGATTTTAAAGACACTTCACTTCACAAGCGTAGTATGCAACTTTCTCATAACTGTGGACTTAAAAGAATGTTATGTCCCAAATGCGTATAGTTCTCTTAAAGAACATAGTGCGTATTTGTCTTCAAATTATATGGATTTGGAAGAATGTGGCTTCCTTCTCAGATCTGTACAGTTCTCTTGAAGAACGTAGTCTGCAAATGCCTTCAAATTATATGTAGTCTTTGAAGAATGTTGTTTTCTTCTCAAGTGTGTACGATTCCCTTAAAAAATGTAGTGCGTAATTATCTTGAGATTTGTGGAAGAAAACAATCCAAAATGCTTATGAAATACCCTTATGTTTGTCGAGTTTTCTCTAAACTCTTGGAGAGTAAAAGTTTCCACTCAAGTATGTACAATTGTAGTGCTCAATTATCTTGAGATTTGTAGAAGAAAATGATTCAAAATGCTTAAGAAATACTCTTATATTTGTGTGCGTACGATTTTCGTGCACAATTATCTTGAGATTTGTAGAAGAGATCGATTCAAAATGCTTTAAGAAATACTCATATGTTTGTCAAGTTTTCTCTTAGCCTTTCGAGAGTAAAAGTTTTCAATCAAGTGCGTATGATTGTAATGCACAATTATCTTGAAGTTTGTAGAAGAAAATAATCCAAAATACTTAAGAAATACTCTTATGTCTCTCGAGCTTTCTCTAATCTTTTGAAGGGTGAAGTTTTGTGCACAGTGCCTATTTTCATATTTGGTTGTTTGTTATGGAAATTTTTTACCTTTCATAAAGTGATTTTGGTCTTCAAAATAGTGTTTGGTCTATAGAATTTTGGAGAGACTTCAACTTTGGCGAATTTTCTCAAAGAGTTCTTATTTTTTGTACCTTTGAAATGATGAAGAACTCTTCTATTTATAGAGCTTATATGGATCTTGGGCTTGAATTCCCTGACTTAATTCACTAAACAAACTTGGGTCAGGTTTAATTTTAATCCAAATTCAAGATAAATTAATTTTTTGTCCAATTTAATTTTGAAAAATATTGTCCTAAAATTTAATTTAATTTCGCCATTAAATTTAGTATAATGACGTGACATTTTATGATTGGACGAAATTTTTAAATCAACAATAATATTTTCTCCTATATATATAATTTTTTTTCAAATTTTACAAAACAATATATTTTAAAAAATCTGTTCATTCGTGCTAACATCAACCAAACCAACACTTTTTTAAAGTAAAAATAATATTCAGAGGTGCATTTTTTATAAGGGCAAAAATACCTTTTTGGTCGCCACTTTTTGGTTGGATTTGCACTTTGGTCCTTATGTTTAAATGAAACACTTTTATCTATGACATTTTAATAATACTCTATTTTAGTCTTTGAAATAATAGAAATTAGCGAAATGTTGACTAGAATGATGTCTAAGTTAATTTTAAAATGTAATAATTTGATGACATATAATTATGGTGCTTACATGGATTTCAATTTTTTTTTAAAATAATAATTATTATAGGAAGCTCAAAAGACACATTGTCCTTTTTATACTTTTAGATGAAATAAATATAAATTTCAAAAAAAAAAGAGAAATAAATATAATAACTTTTTATCTTTTAAAAATTGAATTAAAAATAAATGTAAGATTCATTTTTCATCTATCATTTCTTTTCTCATCCATTCAACAAATTCATCAAAGGATGGGCATTGTTCTTATGCAAAGCACATGGAAAAAAGAGTTTCCCTCTCCTCACAAAGTTTTCTTTCTCCTTCCATATTTGAACAAACTCCATTTCTGCTATTTCTCATTTCTTCTTCATTATTCAAACCTTCCTCTGTTTTTATTTCCACTGAATGTATCATTAATTTCCCTCATTTATCCAAGATGACAACTTTCAAACTACCCAAATCTATAAGTTTAAGGAGATAACATATCCATAGCTCAAATAATATAAATTAAAAAAACAAAAAAGGAAACAAAGGGTGAATCCTTTTCAATCTCGGCCGCAAGGGATGGTGGGGCAAAGGAACGTAAACATATTTGATTTTGAAATATAGAGACCTGAGTGAAAATCCAACCAAAAGGTAAGGACCAAAAATGTATTTTTCCCTTTTTTTATACCTTACAATATTAATTAATTAAAAAAAAACTTAAAGAAGGGTTTTTTTTTTATTGTACTATCATCAAAATAATTAATTTATTAGCTAAATTTCACTAAAAAAAAATCTTAAAAAATAGATCACAAAATAAAGGAACAAACTTACTTTTTGCCAAACCAAATGATTATAGGAAATAAAGCCTTAGGTTAGAATTGCTGAAATATGCAATGCCATCACTAAGCCAAGGTTAAGATGATTGACGTATTTCTTTATCAAATAATCGTAGAGAATCTTCTAATCCTGAAATATTATAGCTCAATTAAAAAAACATTAATATTGACAATGGCTAATTGATTTGAAAGAATATTGAAGTAATCCAAATTAAGTTTTTCATAGATTTGCAAAAGGTTATGAGCATAGGAAATGAGTTGAGTAGTTCACACCGATATTTTACCGTTTCCATCCCCACCACCCATTTTAAATAATTTTTCATGGAGATTGAGTTCCCCATTTAACTTTTTTTTTCTAAATGTTTGCAAACATTTTCAATTTTAATTCAATTTAATAAAAAAAATTATTAATTTTCAAATAGTTGAGAGAAATGTTTATTAGTTTTCATAGTTAATTATGTAAGTAAAATATTCATTCAAATTAATATTTCTAACTCATGTATGTATATAAATGTATCAAATATAAAGGAGACGGAAAATACAAACACAGATGAAGAATGCATTCCCCATTCTCATCCCATTTAACTTAGAGAAATTTTTCATCATCTCTCACTCCCTATTCTTTTTTTCTTTTTTTTTTGAATTATCTCACTCCCTATTCTCCACCTTATTAAAGATTGTGGATTCTCGTGAGATTCCTCATTGTAGATGCAAAATCCATATCTAAGCTCTAATCTAAGATTGAATGTATAAAGAGTGAATAAAAAAAACTAATAGAAGGATCAATAAGAAGAGAAACAAAAGCACACCGGATTTATAGCGGTTCGGGAAGGTCCCTACTTCACTGTTATGGATCGGTTGAGCTTGATTGATCCACCATCATAATGTCATTGATAAAATGTACAAGGGCTCTCAAAGGTGGCTAGAGTTTCTACTCTCACTCTAAAAAAAGAAGAAGACCCAATCGGGGGCGGATCCAGGTCTCAAGGCTTGGGGGGCCAAACTTTTTTTCTATACACGCATATGAATTCATGGGTAGATCCAGGTCTTAAGGTTTGGGGGTCAAAATCTTTTTATGTACAAGTATATGAACATGCAGACCTCAAAAAAATTTATGAGACAAATCTCATATGAGATGTTGTGAATTAAAATTTTAACTTTTTAGTTCCAAAATTCATGATTTTTTTTTTAAATTATATTTGTATATATAAAAATCTATCTACAAATATAAAAAGTTTGATGTCACAACCTAATTTAATCGATCTTAAACTTTCAATATACTATATATACTATCTAATATATTAAACTTTCAATTATATAATATTATAGGTTTTTTTAGAGAATAAAGTATTAAAATTTATATACTAAAAAAAAATTAAAATTTATTTGATAATTACGAAAATCTATTTTTATAACATTTAAAACATTTTTAAATTCTAAAATTGAATAGATACAATATTGAAAAGAAAATATCGTATACCATTCATAATAATTAAAAAATATATAAAATCATGTAGAAAATAATTTTTAAAAACATTTAAATAGAAATATATTAGGGTACAATATTAAGATAGTTTCTATTTATTTTTAAATATTTTTTTACTAGATAAATTATACAAAAATAATGTGTTTAAAATGAAAGGAAAAACAAAGAAAAAAATTTAAATGAATAAAAAGGTCAAAAAAATCAAAATATATAAAAATGAAAAAGATGGGAAAAAGAAAAAAAAATAGAAATGGAAATAAAAGAGAAAGAAACAGTAAGATGAATGAAAATATATTAAAAAAGAAAGAAGTTCAGATCACAGATATAAGAGTTTGGGGTGGAGGGAAACTTGAGGGGATGGGATGGACTTCCCTCCCTTTGTTTGGCTCGTGGATTTGGGTAAATCTATCCAAGGCCACCCAAGTCCACGCGTGTGGCCCACTTTTGTTTTTTAATTTATTATTTTCTTAATCTTTGATTATTTTTTTTTAATCTTTAATCTAAATTTAATTTTAGTTTATTTTTTTTTTATCATAATTTTTTGTATATTTAATTTATATATATATACAGATATAATTATTTACTTATCAAATAAATATTTATTTTAAATTTTGTAATGAGATTTTTATATTACATGTTTAATTTGTAGTATCTTTCAAATAAAATTATCCAAAGTAAGATTTGAACATCAACCATTATCCTAACACATTCATCCATTTAAGCTAATTGATTATAATCATATATTATATTTTATTTATTTGTTTCTTTTTTCTTTTAAATACATTTTCTCATGATTTTAAAATATATTATTTAATCATTATTAATATATATATTTTTTAAAAATTTAAACTATTTGATCATATTGATTGTTTTAGGTTTCAATTTTAAATTTAATTTAAAGAATAAAATAAATAAAATAAATTTTCATTTTTCATTTTTTGTTTCAAGATTGTTTTATTATTATGCTCTTGAAAAAATATTAACAATTATTATGTATTTGAAATTTATTATATAAAAAATACATGATAAACATTAACTTCATAATTTATTATATAAAATTATATATGATAAATATTTGAAATTGTTTTATACCATGTATTTTAAATAAAGAAAATATACAAAAATTTAAATTTTATTTAAATAAAATAAATTTCAAAATAATAAATGAAAAGAATTTCAAAATAATATTGATAAATGAATATCTATGCATTTGTAATTTATTTCTAAAATAAAATTTTAATTACTTAAATGAATTTCAAAAGAACAAGTTTATATGTATTTTAAATAAAATATACTGAATTTTAAATTTTATTCAAATAAAAAATAAAATAAAATAAATTTAAAAAATAATATTATCATAAATTAATATACATATACATATATTAATTGCATCACTTTCCTTCTCTTCCCTTCCCACCAAACATAAATTTATTATTACTTCTCTTCTCTTCCCTTCGCACCAAACAAAAACTTAATCTCATTTCTCTTCCCATCCCATCCTCTTCAAGCAAAAAAAAAAAAAAGAAAGAAAGAGAAAGAAAAACAATATATATTTATATAAAGAAAAAAAAATAGAAAAAGGATGAATGACAGGGAACATACGAAGAAAAAAAACTGATTAACCCCGTGGAGGGGTGGAACTCATGCCACCAAAACTTGGGGGACCAAATCCGCTGAGCCACAAGTTTATTTCGTTAAATGTTGTCAATTATAAATTATATACAATGAAATGTAAAACTTTTGGGAGCATGGCCCCCCCTAGTCCCTTCAGCAGTCCGCTCCTGGACCGAATGAGGCTTTATATAGTAGCACTCATTTTACATAACTCTCATAGTTAGTTAACTAACTTCCAATATTAACCTAAGTTACAAGTAACTCACCGAATGGAATAATGATGTGTAATTCACCTAATAACATTCATATTAAAGATTGTGAATTCCCATGAAATTCCTCCCGATAAAAAAAATGGACCTCTCTAAAAAAGAGAACTCAATTGTTAACATGAGCTTACTACCTAACATGACATATGCACTTTCAACTAAAAGAGACAACCTCAAGAATCTGATCAAACCAATCTAATTTAACATATTAGAATGAATTATTAACTTAATTATATTAATTTCAAATAAATAAAATTTTCATCGATTGAGTTAGTTCATGTATTAACTTAAAATCAATTTGGGCTGGTTTGAATGAATTCAAACTTATTATTAATTTTTTAAAAATATTTGTTTAACTATATATATATATATATATTTATTTATTTATTTATCATCCAAAATTGTAATAACCCGAACTTTCCACAATAATTATATGGCAATAACCATTTAATTGTTTTGTTTCTTTTTTAATAAAAGAGGATTTAAAGTTTACTTGAAATTAAAAGGTTTCGTTTTTGGTTGAGGAGGGGCAAATAGGTCATTTAACCCGTAGTACTTTAAGTCAATTTTCGTTTCCGAGGTCGGGGAGAGTACGGTTCATGCCATCTTGGAATCTGCACCCCTTCGTTTTCCTACCTATTGGTTTCGAATTTCGAACTCAAAATCTTGTTCTTCGATTTAAATGAAAATTGATTTAAGCATGTCGAAATTGTTTTAAAGACCATGCATCTCGGGCAAGAGTTTAGGTTGAGATTCTAGTTTGAGTCAGATCCTTACAAAAATTCTTTAAAATATATAAGAAATTTTGCATGTATAATAAAAAATGGAAAAATATTTCCATCTATAGTTGAAAATCAAAACAAATTCATTTATAGTAGAAAGTCTAAATAAAATTTTATCACCGTTAGAATTCAATGAATGATAGAGTTCTATCATTATTTAATTATCTATCACTGATTGAGTTCTACTCTACCACTGATAAAAATTATGTATTATAGATGAATTATTTTAGAAATTATACAGCAAATATAATACAAAAGGTAGAATGTGTTATTGAAAGTAAATTCTCAAATATATATGTAAATATTTTAGAGTATTTAGAATGTATAATTACGTAATATAAAAGTCATCATCTTGATTTGGAAGTAAATAAGTAGTATATATTTCAACATCCATGACCCAATCCAATCTATGGGTTACATTGGATTTTGCTTTCAACACAATTTGAATCCAAAATTTCTCTTAAGCCAATTTAACTCATACATCCTTACTTTTAATCATGCTAAGCTAATAGTTCCATCTATACTTGTTAACCAAGAGGTTATGAGTTCGATCTCCACCTATTTTTTTTTTTTAAATAAATAATAAAAAACCGGTTTTGGTTTCTTTGGGGGAACTTCGAGTGCCAAAACCGTCTCCCTATCCCGTAAAGAGTGATCCCAACAGCTAGTCTGTTTCAATCAAGCATGACACTCCTGCTAAGGTTGCAAATGTTCCACTCAAGGTTTTTAACAAATTCAAAATGGATTCAACTTTATTTCTAATAATTAAAAACATCTAGGATTCTTACTTTCTTCATTCTAGAACTCCAACCACGCATTTTGGAAATGACATGCATTGTTTTTCTGTTCCAAATGAACAAACTTCAAGAGAAATGAAAAAGGAATATGCATGTGTTCAATGCCAGCTCCAGACAACCATCTCTCTTTTTTTTCTTTTGAAAACCAGGAAATCAGAGTCTTGCTCCACTATATTTGGAGTAATCATGTCTGTCCATAGGCCAGACATCGAGAGAAATTGAAGGAATGGAGACATGAGAGGTGTCCACAAATTAATATCTCAGATGAGTCTTAAACTTGAGACATTGAAGAAAGCACACCTTCAAAGTTCAAACCTTTGACCACCGCGCCACCCTATGGAACAGACAACTATCTTTATTTGAAACACTCATTTTCAAAGGACTCAAAAGTAAAAAAACTATGGTACTTCATTGAATAATGTAAAGCCCCAAAATATCTCTAATTTTCAAATGAAATTGCTATTACCCTCAAAGATCCAAAGTCATCTTGCCTATCCAAGGAAAAATATCGGTATAATCCATAAGTAATTGATTAATGGTGAAACAAGTAGAAACGATAACCTATGAGAGACATAGCGAACATATCCAGAAAAGAGCAATTGGTATTTTCTAGGAAAAAATAAATTAAAAAAACAGTGAGTGACATTATGAATAAAAACCTGCAACATAATTTGATATCCTATCCTACTTCTATTAGCACTTTCCTTTCCTGAGCTCTATTCTATTTCATATTACACCATTTTCTTTGCACTTTAAGCCATTATTCCATCCTATTATTGTTATACGTCTCATCTCAATCTTTAGGAATAACAGTTATTTACCTAATATAGATGCAGTTACGCTTGATATACAACTCTACTTTCTGACTCTTGTCCCTTTAAAATTTGCACCTGCAAAACAGAAAAGAGAATTTTCAGGACGTGTACACATTGACAAATAGCATCTGTTTGTTAGAAACAAATAGTCTGCTGTGAAAAGCATCAAGAGGCTACATTATCTTTGCTGATTTATGCATGAATCGTCTTCAAAGTATCTCAAAGTTGCACCACTTCTTCTGCCTCGACTACATTTTCCGTACTTCTTCATATATAGAATGAAAAAGCACGGTTGGTATGTATCTCTCACCATAGCTTGGAAATATAACCTGCAAGCATTAATACAGCCATTAATGAGTACAAATAAAAATTTGATCGGAAGTGTTCAGTTTTCTTGCCCTTTTGGGGACTAACATTGCATAGTCTTTTTCTTTTCATGTTACTTCTCGGATATTGAGATTTTGGTCTCACTTTATCCATCAAGTCAAGTTCTAGCTCTCGAATTATCCAAGAGCCCGCTTCCCTATAGCACAAAGTCATTGTGAAAGGGTATGATGCTCTCCCTTACAATTAGGTGGTTAGTGGAGATCTTGTGCTGACGTTTGGAACTGCATTAAATTTTGTGTTTCTCTCTAGGCTTTTGTTTCTAAGTTTTTTTGTAATTACTTTTGAAGCATTATTTGACTTGATTGGAGACCATTTTTATAAGGTTCCCCCTTTCCTGTGGGCTCTCTTTTTGCATGCCTTTTGTTCTTGTATTACCTTTCATTCTTTTGTTAATGAAAGTTTGGTTTACTATTGTAAGTGCAAACTTCCAGATTCAAATCTAATCCAAGAACAAAATGCACAATAGAGATGAATCAAAAATCAAATAGAGTAAAGAGAAGGATGGAGAAGAGAGAACACCAGATCTATAGTGGTTCGGGAACGTCCCTACTCCACTGTTATGGATCGATTGAGCTTATTCGATCCCCCATCATAATGTCATTGCAAGAAATTTACAAAGGCTCTCTGGGTCTAGGGTTTCTAACTCTCACTCTCAAATGATGAAAACCCCCAAATGAAGCTTATATACTAGCTTCTTACACATCTCTCATGATTAGTAAACTAACCCTCTAATTAACCCAAGTTACATTTAACTTATCTAGGCTAATTAATGATGTGTAATTCACCAATCAACAACTATAAAATAATAATAATAATAATAATAATTGAAAAATCCATCAAGTAAAGTGAACTTATAAGTTATAAATTGGTCTTGAGTTCTGGATGAAGGCTTTTTTAAATGTCATAATTTTATCAATGACAAATTGTATTCCTGATTTTTTCTTATGTAAGAAGTTTCTACTGTTTTGTAATTTTGCATTTCATCAATGAAAATTTTGTTTACTTACAAAAAAAAATCATATACATGATATAATTGAGAAAAAGTACAGGATGTTCCAGTGAAGAAAATGGAATGAACATACCACAATCAGTTTTCCAGCATTTTCAGGCCTCCTTGCCAAACTTATCGCTGCTACTGCAGCAGCTCCTGATGAAATTCCAACCTACCAAGAGGTGAAAATATTTTGAAACTATCAAATCTCAAGGAAAATTATCAAAGAAGACCACCAGATATCAAGGGAAATATGAAGGATCGTCCACAGGACACTTCAAATATTTCAAACGAGCTATTGACAGAGTAATCGATAGAACATGCACACAGAAATTTGCCACACAAAATAACATTAAAAGAAAATATGATTACCAGTAGACCTTCCTCCAATGCTAATCTCCTGGCCATTTCTATAGCTTCATCGCTGGTTACCTACAATTCTCTTATTAGCAAGTCATTTATGAGCCGATGATGACTGGTTGTGGCCATTACGTATAAATAAACTACTCATAAATGCAGGCATAAACGTGGTAAAATTTTGTTTACCTTGATCACCTCATCAAGTAGCTTGACATCCAGAATAGGGGGCACATAACCTGCGCCAATTTTCAATAATTTTAAGGCCTGAAAGATCAGCAATTAAAACTTATTTGAACAAAAACAAGAGATCATTGTTCCAAGTACATACAAGATAAAAACACTTCAACTCACCAGCATTTTCTCCAGAGACTACACTTCTTTCTGCAGGTTCCACGCCAACTATCTAAGTTAAAAAAACACTTGGATATTAAACACAATCTAAGAGAAGCCGCAAGCCAAAAAAAGAATCAATGACTAATATACTTAGAATTTACAGATTCAAGAGGAAATTTGTGAATTCAGCTCCTTTTTGGCGGGAATTGGAATTTATTAGGTTGAATAATATTGAAAATGGGAGAGGCTGGAAGATCGATGCATCGGGTACAGTCAGTCATATCTCTCTCCAGACTGCTCTCACAGTCTGGACCTTACCAGAAAGTTGATTCACGAAGATTTGGAAAACCGAAAGTCCAATGACCACTATTCTTTTTCTTTTTTAATACGGAATTTAGTAAGAAAAAAAATAATTGTAATTGCCCAAACCTGAATTGTTTCTTTCCTCATATTTAGGTAACGACCAGTGCCAGTAATAGTACCACCAGTTCCAATTCCAGCAACAAATATGTCAATACTACCCATGGTATCCTCCCATATCTCAGGTCCTGTAGTTTCAAAGTGGACCTGTGATTCATGCTGTACAACTTAATAAGCAGGCTTCAACATTATATTTTATCATCATGACTTGCCATGCAATTATATAAAACAGATAATGAAGAGTGCATAAAACTTAGAGAATACAGAGCCATTAAGGTTGATTAGAGAATGTGTAGACAACTAAATAAAGAGGAAATAAAAATAACCTTTGTATTAGCAATGTTATGAAACTGTTGAAGCATGTAGGAATTGGGAGTGCGTATTAGAATTTCTTCAGCTTTGGCAATAGCCCCTTGGAGGCCTTTCTCTGGGTCTGTCAAAACAATCTCTGCACCAAAAGCACGTAGTAGGACCCTCCTTTCGACATTTATGGATGCAGGCATGGTAACTACAAGTTTGTACCCTTTTGTTGCAGCAATGAAAGCTATGCCAAGCCCTGTATTCCCAGTTGTTGGTTCGACTAATATGGTCTACTCATTACAAGAATAAGACATCAAGGTCATGTATTTTATTTTTAAAAAGTAAACACACAATAAATATTTCATAGACAAATGACATAATATTTAAGATGGTGAGATAAAACATCTCAAGAGCACAGTAAGTCACATACTTAATGGTAGAAATAAGATCTATTCCAACTTCATATATTTGCTCCTGAATCATAAACATTAAAACTAATCAAGCACAACTTACCTTATCGGGAGAAATTGCACCACTCTCCTCGGCACTGCATACCATACTGTAAGCAATCCTGAGAAGTCAATAAGGTAAAATACATAAAGCAATTTGTAATAAATATCTACATATATATTCCAACCAAGATGTAAAGAATATGTTTAAAAAATTCCTAGTACAACACAGTTTCAAGGTTGCTGACGAACTCAAAATCTGAAGATTAACTAATTTTGAAAAACACCAAATAAACAATTGACTTGAGTGTAAACCTATATAAAAATAGGCTGGTAGTAGAAATCCAGACTGCCTATATCAGTTACCGCTGTAATACCTTTTGCTCTTTTGTCTAGGCCTATGTTTGCGTTGGCTTTAGTTCAAACTTCAAAAGCCCAAGCTTTGTATTTCCTTCCAAGTCTGCTATTTTGTTAGTGATTGGCTAGTAGGTAGTTGATGAGTCCTCTATAATAGAATCTTTAAGCTCTCATTTTAGAGACTTTTGAAATAACTTTAATACTTTTTTTAGAAAGATTACTTATTTAAACAACTTTATTATGTATCTAACAATACAAAATATAACTAAAACAATATTTAATGGTAGAATACATATATTTCTTTGCAAAATAACAATCTTCTAAACACAGGGACAGGTGAATAACTTTCTTATTTCTAGTTTGGAATCCGCGTTGACTTTTGAAATAACTTTAATACTAAGTATTATGATACGATCCGGACCTTGGAGTTTTTAGGAATATTGGTATTAGTATTTATTATTGATTAATTAATTGTTATTTCAATTGTATTGGGCTTTTGGGCCTTATTAGAGATTATTATTCAATTAGGTTATTTTAGGGTTTACTTGGGGAACAAGTAAAAGGCTAGGGTTTAGAGTTATTATAAATAGGAGAGGTTAGGTCTTTGTTATTCATCCATTGAATTATCATTATTGTATTGCGGCTCTTTGAGAGATTCTCTCGAGAGGTTTTATCATAGATTAATAAAATAGTGTGGTAGATTCTATCATTTTGGTATCAGAGCCATTTGCCGATCCGGGAATGGTTACTACTAAGGTGGAATCCAGGATGCAAGGATGTGAAGAAGGAACGGCCGACTTGGCCAGGAAGTTACAAGAGACTAACGCGAAGATGGAAGCGATGGAAGAAAGGTTAGGGAAAAGGATGGAATTGCAGGATTTGAAGCTCGAGACGATGAACCGAAATCTGGAACTATTAGTGGAGTCAATCCGTGCAGACAAAGGGAAGGGCTCGATGCCCGAGACTACGGGGGAGGGGTCGAGCTGCGCGGCTGCGGCTAGCTCGCGTGACGCAGGTGCTGTGGCGTTCGGCGAGGCGAAGCATGGCGCGGGGGAGGTCGTGGTAGGGTGGGTTGACGCGGGGGGACAAGGCGATGCGGGCTCGGGTGGGGCGCACGCGGGCTCAGGTGCGGGGCGAGGTGCAAGCCCGCAGAGGCGCGGGAGACGCAGGTGGCACGGGGGTCGCGGTCTGTGCGAGCGGTGCGGGAGGCGCCGGGCGGCGGGGATGTCGGGCCAAGAGGAGCAGGGCTGCGTGACGGCTTGAAGGCGAGCGGGGAGTTCTGCGGCGGAGTTGTGGGTGAGCGCGAGACCGAGCCGTTGGGAGAGTCGGGGTGTTGCTGCAAACGTGGGTGAACGCGGGTTGGGCACGGGTCCGGGCGGTGAGTTCCGGGGCTGGGGCGCGGCAAGGCCAGGACGGGGCGGGTCAGCTGGGCCGAGTCGACTCGGGCTAGTCGGGTTGGACCAGAGAGATGGGTTCCAAGGAAGGGACGGTGAAAGGCTTCTGGGGCCGGACATCGATCTAAGGGAGGACCCACGGGTTGACGGAAGGGGAAACGGTTTCCCAGAAAATAGGAGGGTGCACATTGGTTACGACAGACCGATAGCGCATGACGGTTGGAATGATCGAGGCCGAAATTGGGTTGACGATTTACCGGGACCGGAGTTCGGCCAAAGGGGAGATCCAAGGGTCGTGGGGAGAGAAAACAGGGTTCTGGAGGAGAGGAGGTTGCGCATGGGCTATGATAGGTCGTTGGCGCATGACGGTTGGAACGATAGGGGGTGGAATGACAATGTTCGAAATAGGGGACGAGATTTCGGGTGGGGAGGAGAAGGAAGACTCGAACGGGGAAGTCAGAGAGTAGGAGAAAGGGAGGGACCGGGTTGTGACAGGAGATTCAAGAAATTGGAGATGCCGGTTTTCAAGGGTCTTGCTGACGAGGATCCGGTGGGATGGTTAAGTCGGGTCGAGCGTTATTTCCTGGTAAACAAGCTAACTGAATATGAAGGGGTTGAGGCAGCTGGGTTATGTTTAGAAGGGGAGGCATTGGAGTGGCTTCAATATGAGGAGGATCGTGCTCCTTTTCGTTCCTGGAACGAATTCAAAGATGGGTTGTTGGAGCGTTTCCAACCAGCAGCTCAGGCAAATAAGTATGTCAACTTCATGAGTTTGAAGCAAATAGGTACGGTGAAGGAATATCGCCGGAGTTTTGAGCGATTTGCTAAGGGAATGCGCGATATCAGTGCGAGTGCATTGGAGGGGAAGTGGGAAAGTGGACTAAAAGAGGAGATACAGAGCACGATGCGTAAACTGCGGCCAGTGGGCATCGAAGAGAAAATGTTTATGGCCCAAGTGATTGAGGATGATTTTGCTTTTCATGCTACCCAAAATAAGGGAAGTACTTCTGCAACGGTCAAGGTAAAGCAGGAACGATTGTTTCGGGAACTGGAAGCACAGAGACTCTTTCTCACAGGACTACAACCATTCACCCGGCGTCCTATAAAAAACTCACTGAAGCCGAAATTCGAGCACGGAAGGATAAAGGGTTATGCTTCCGTTGTGATGAACGATTTGTCCCAGGACATCGTTGTCAGAAGAAAGAGCTTCAGAATTTGGATGTGTGGGTCATTCGGGATGCGCACAATTACCAGGATGTTGAGGTGACTGACTTTTTGCCAGAAGATGGAGCTACAGAAGGTGGCATCGGAGATGGAACACCTTGAGGACAAGGTGGCTCTGGGGGGGAAAGTATTGATACGATCCGGACCTTGGAGTTTTTAGGAATATTAGTATTTATTATTGATTAATTAATTGTTATTTCAATTGTATTGGGCTTTTGGGCCTTATTAGAGATTATTATTCAATTAGGTTATTTTAGGGTTTACTTGGGGAACAAGTAAAAGGCTAGGGTTTAGAGTTATTATAAATAGGAGAGGTTAGGTCTTTGTTATTCATCCATTGAATTATCATTATTGTATTGCGACTCTTTGAGAGATTCTCTCGAGAGGTTTTATCATAGATTAATAAAATAGTGTGGTAGATTCTATCATATTATTGAAGAGTAGATAAGCTACCTTAGGATTCTAGCTAGTAGAATACAGCAAAACAAAAAACAACCTTAACTGAATAGAAGTTTACCTGTCTTTGACACTTCGGCAAGGTTCCATTGATTCAAGTTTTGCAGCAACATTTGCTACGCAGCCTTCTGTCACTTTGTTGAGATATATCATAGGCGTTCTTCCAATCAACTAAATACAGTCAACATAACCACCCAAAACAGTAATTATTTTGAAAAAAACTTTGATTTTTTTTCCAGTAGCGGCTATCTAAATCAAGTAAACCTAAAACTTGAGTGTATCAACAATGACCATGAGACAGTGAAGGAACAATATCCAATAACTTGCCCATGAATTTGCACAACAAACTCCAGGGAGTTCAAAATTTGCATTACTTCTCTTGTTTCCTGTATGAAACACACTGACAGATTTTGCACCATATTCTCAAATTACTTTTAAGGAATTATACTCTTGAGCAGATGACTTATATCATACTCATGTTTTTCTTTTTAGAATTATCTTAGTTAGTTAAACGAAGATATGAATCAGCTTGTTTATAACCTATTTTTAGTTCAACAATGTATGGATGAAAGATTTTCAATTCATAAATTCTTGGTCATAAACACATATTTTATGTCGGATGAGCCTGTGATACAGGACAATGTTAAGAACAAGAAAACACTATACGTTTCTCTACTCGATCCTACATAACTTTTTTCTCTTGCAATTATACGTGAAAAGAAGAACCCAAACTTATTTTCTAGGGTAAAGAAAAAATAATGTTGGTTTATAATGCAATTCCACATTATGTACATAAGTGTCTAGTCTAGGCCAGCTTAACAATTTTACAAGGCAATTGTAACGCTACCATTAAGGATAACTCTATAAAATAAAATATCAGGTAGGTGCCACTAAAGTGAATCTATTTTGAGCTGAACTCATTTAGGGTACATTTCCTCTGAGGACTTTATGTACATAAGTATCTACATAACTTTTTTCTTATTAACTAATAAGTCAATAATGGTAAGGCTTGAGTTTTGAAGATGTGCTCCCCTCAAGGTCATCCCAAATTCAAAACTCAATTGCGACATTAATTTTAATTTGTGAATACCTCCTGTATCACTATTACTTCGACATATCCGGTGTTGTAGCCTAGGGAAGGGCAAGTAGTGCCCCAGGCTCCAGGAGCGTAAGCTCCAAGTTCCCAAATCATCAAAAAAATATATATTAATAAAATAAGTCAGAAGAGAAATGCAAAGCTTTTTGAAGATGACAAACAGAAAAGATATTGTATTATTGAGTCCATAGCTGTTCTTGCTATAACTTGGGCACACTCAATTTTTCCTTTTAAGGAATACAGCCTCTACTCTTTTAGCTCATTGGCAAATTTTTTTGTAATCCTACATGAACCTAACCACTGTGATCTTTTGTAATTTTCATTCATATCAATGAAAGTCTCCTGTTTCCTATAAAAAAAAAATCAGAAATGATGGTTGAATTTTAATAGTTGTGAACTGGAGGCTGAAAACACGATCCATATTTTTATTTTTAAGTACAAATTGGGAGAGGGGAACCACAAACCTACATAGAGGATACTCCAGCCAAATACCGAACCTTAACTCATTAACACCAAACAATAAAATCAAAGATGCCACCAACTCGGTTAAAAAAACACAATCCATATGAAATCATCCTCTTCGATGACCCAATGATACATTTTATAGCTCCGTTCAAAGATTATAGCTTTTCTACATTATTGTCTCACTGGAAAAGTTTTTTGTAAACATGCCTAGTTGTTTTTTGTAATTTTCATTCATCAATGAAAGTATGGTTTCCTATATAAAAAAAAAAGACCCAATGATACCCAAAACTCATTTCCCTTTCGAAATTCCTTATCATTGTAGCGATAACAGACCTGAAAACCCCTCGTCATTATTATCCCTTCCCGACGAACAATCGCTTAAAATGTACACCACGGTTTTCGTAATTCGACAGTGAAGGTAAACCAGAGGGACAGAAAACGCAAGAACCTGGGTTACGTCATCGGCAATGTTGACGGAGTCGAGGCCCTCCCATGTCGCGTAGCCCGAGCGAGCTTTCGCGAGCACTGGTCTCTGTCTCGCAGCAGAAGAGCTCTGAACCCTAACATTGATGGGTGCCAATGAGTGCAGCCTTGGGGATAAAGCAAGGGGGGGAGCAAATGGGAGCCAAGGAGATGACAATGTGAAGGAAGAAACCGCCATAGCTAATGGCCGTTGCTAAGGTTTTTGAGGGGTTTTAGAGCATAGGATAAGTTTTACCCCCCTAATTTTTTTTTTTTTTTAGTATATATTGGGGGTGGGGGACCGTTATCAATTCTTGAGATCGAACATGTGAGGTTCGTGTTGAAATGGTTTATCCCTAATCTTTTTCACATATATATTTTTTTTATCATTTGTCATCTAGTTTGAGTTTGGACGTATATTTAAAATTTGTCATCTAGTTTAAGTTTGGACAGTATATTTCAAAATTATACATGACATTTATATAATGGTACTTTTTAGTCTTTATATATTTTTTAATTTACTTTTAGGGCCATTTAATTCAGATAATCGGAATCTTTAGATATGGAGAATCATAAATATCGAAAATGATAGATGTCTGACATTCTTAAACGGTCATATTTGGTTTATATAAATAATTTCATGAATAAATCCTATTATTTCTATCGAAATGGGTCAGTGGTGCAATGGTTTCAGTATTTGATTATAAATCAGATCAACACCAGCGTCACGGGTTCGAGCCCATAAATCCTTATTATTTCTATTTTGAAGTAAAAAATTCAAATGAAAGCTTATTAATGGCTTATTATTATTATGGTACAAAACTTTCTTTTTTAAAAATATATATTATTGTACAAAGCTTTTTAAAGGCTAAAATTGACATTTTTTCAAATTTGAAGTTACGATTACAAAACTAAATTTGAAATATGGAAAGCTAGTCTTGATAATGTAAGTTAAAGTCCCCAACTTTATAACATGAAATGTTGAAGAATCATCAATGATTTCAAATTGAAACAGCATTTCACGTCAAGCAAGAGCATCAAAGTGAGCGGCTATGGCCTTGTTCATCGGTGGCGGACCACACCTTAGAACATAAACATGTGGATTCAAGAAAAATAAAAGATATTGAACGGATGAGTGGCGTGATTGACTATCTGGTTTGGTGTTAACCCATTTTCACTTCACGATCATGGGTGTAAGTTCAAAACATGGTCACCACTAATCTAAAAAATTATGCTGCAAGTTTCCTTGACATTCAAATATCGTAGGATCAAACAGTCTCATAATAACCCCCAATTGGCGATAAAACATCAACTTTCAAGTTCTAAAGGATAAATGTTTAGTATTTTCTTCCTAACAAAACGGAGTGTACTTCAACTAGTTACAACATTGTATCTTTGATATCAATGATTATTCAAGTTAGAATACGTGCACCTCAACTAATCTCACGAGACATATTATCTAATCCTACAACATTTGGATGTTTAGGAAATTAATTTTTTGATAGGTGACCACTATAAATTGAACTTATCACTTGAATCACCTCAAGATGCTCTTTAACCATTAAATCACTCCATTATACATAAATCGTTATAATGACAAGGAAAACAAATATACTGAATGAAATTAAACCCACAACTTAAATGTTGTCAGATAGGTAGGCCAAGAATTGAATCAGAATTGGGAAGTATAAAAGTGAACTTTTCCACATTATGGCTCAACTCGTACGCTTAACAAGTTTAAGCTTATGGGCATGAGCAGTTGTTCAACCACATTAGTGTATGTCTAATAGCTAAAAAAGTCTTGGATTCGAGTTCTCCACCCCAATGGTTGTAATCTAAAAAAAACAAGTTTAAACTCCTTGAATTTCTCAGAATCCAAGCAGGCTGTAGTTATAAGCCATGCATGGCATTTTATGAGCCATATACAATATAGAACCATTATGGATGGGCCATGGTCAAGAAAGTCAATATCCACCTACGAAGAAATTAATTTTTATTGGTTACCTTGACAATTAAATATTAAATATTATAAGGTCAGACAATTTATTTTGGGAGAATATTGGAACTTCAAGTAAACTAAAAATACAATGCAGTTGAGAAATTTTAATGATAGGAATGAAGCAAAGATGGTTACAAAATTATTTCTGAAATATTGAGCTGTACAATATTCCCAATAAAGAGAGTGGACTCATATTAATGGACAGTGCAATATCAAGTGTCAATTGCTATTCTTAATGTTATCATCTACCATTTCATAGAAACCAATAGCTCAACACAGATGAAAGACAATTTCCACGGCCATTATTTGAATTTTAGTTCAATCAATTAGTTTGAAATTAGACTGACTTTATAACATATACTAACTGATTTATGATTTATGGATAACACGTTTGGAATCATATGAATTTGATCTCATCAAAACTTATGGAGATGGAAAGTTCTTGTGTCTCCTCTACAAAGTTCATTTAATCTTGTATGATCCGAAGATCGGGAGAGCGGAGCCACTCGATTTAAGCAAGAGATCGAATAAGAAACTTGTATGTACCGATTCTCATATGGACTCTTTTAGTTTTGATTCTCTTTGCACCATTTTTACCGGGGAGGGTTGCTCTGAAAATCACTCATTATGATTTAAGATGTTTATGCCACTTTTTTTTTATCTACAATGTTTGATTTTTCATGAATGAATTAGAATAATTTGCTAACTTGTAGGTAAGTTGTAAATTTTGGAACCATTTGGTAATTCTAATTAGCCTTCCCCATTGGTCTAATCTTAGAATTATCCATATTATTGGTAATGGACTATTGTGTTAGAGACGAATCGAAAGAATGATTTGATCATATTAAATCCTACGACCAATGAGTACATCACTGATTCTCAAAAAGAAAAAATGACGTTTTTTGTCCTTTTTACAATAAAATGGATTATGGATTATGGAATTTGTGGTTAGCATTCCATTCTCAATTGTTTCGAGGCCGCACCTTATAAATTATGGGGATTTCAACTTATCAAAACCTGTGATGGAAAGATCCTATATCTTAGGGGATTTTTTTTTTGAGAACATATATCTCAGGGGATTTTGTATGTATAATAAAAAAGGCATAATATGTTATCTGGCTGTAAAATTAAAATTACTTCATTTGTAACAGAAAATCCAAATTGAATTATATCATTGGTTGAATTTTATTAGTGATAAAATTGGTTGGGTTCTATTCAATCAATGATAGATATCATTGTTTGAATTTTTTTTATCAACAATAGAATTTTAAATTAAATTCTATCACTAGTTGGCTTCTATCATCGATAGAAATTGATACGCTATAGATGAATAAATTATGTTTCAAATATAATATAAATGATAGAATATGTTGGTGGGTAAATTCTCTATATCTTATATGCACAAAATCCATTTAATCTTTGTATGACCCAAATATTGGGAGGACGGAAACAGTGGATTTAAGCTAGATATTAAGTAAGGAAATTGTATGTAATTTTTGTATTGACTCGTTTAGTTTTGGTTCTCTTTGCACTATTCATTTTGTTAGACTTTGGAAATCTTTTTTGAGATTTCAAATTGCTATATTATTTTGAAAGATTATATCTTCCCTAAATTATTTCCTTACAATTTGATTTTACTGTTGTCTTCATCCATATTTTTTAATTTTTATGATGTGATATAATTAGTAGAGTGGATGGAGATTATTCACGAGTAGCTTAGTATTGCTTTTAATTCTTGAGACTATTGTATGACGATTGTTTTTAAAGAAATTGAAGATAACAAATTCTAGCATTTTTATTTTAAATATGATAATTTTTTGAAAATATTTAATGGATAGTAAAATATAAAAATTTTAACTTAATTAAAGATTATCAATTTAAGAGTTTTTTTTTTATTTACTTATTTTATTTTTCTAAATTTTGACTAGAAAATTCTTTTTTGTGAATTTTGCATGTATAATAAAGAAAATGATAAAATATATTATTCATATCAAAAAAATTAAAACTAATTCATTTATAACAAAAAGTTCAATCAGTTGAATTCTATTAGTTATCGTAGATTAAACCTGTCACCTTATAGCACCTCAAGTTCTTCTTTAACCACTTGTCATTCCATGATGGTAACTTATATTTATATCATAATTGTCAACCTCTTCTACCAAAGATGAACAAAAGTTAGGAATTAGTTATATTATTTGATACAGATTAGTGAAAGATTTTATCTTTATTAATCTTTATGAATTTATTGTTATAAAAAAAATTAATATAGAAATAAAACCCCAAACTAAAATGATCTAGAAAACACAAATATTAAAGAGAATTTACCGGAGCACATTCTATCTCTATTATATTTGGAGTAAAATTTCTAAAACTCAATTTAGATTTCTTGCTACAAATAAATTAGTTTTGATTTTGTGCGATGGAAATATTTTGCCCTTTTTATCATACAAGCAAAATCCCAATATTAAAAAGAAAAATCAAACTAGAACCATTTAATTTAAAAGAATTAAAATTACGAAATGGGTCTGATTGGTGTTAAGTCATTTCAAACTCCATAATATAGTTGACTCTTAAATTATTTGAGAGTAGTAATGCTTTTATTAATTTATTAATTTTTTTTTTAGTATAAGTTAGAGAAGGAGACAACAAATAAGAGTACAACCACATGATAGTTCAATATCAATTCAGGGATCAAAGATGGTATTGAACTATATTTCCACCAAACAATTATTTTATTATTTAGTTTTAATATATTTTTCAAAATTCAAACTAGGATTTCACATTAAATGACGAATATATATATATATATATTAATGAAATTCATTGTAGAGGAAATAACGTGAACAAAAACACAATTTTTTAAAATCGAAATAATATATCTAACGAGGTTTAAATTTTCCATATTTTCCAAAGATTATAGGCTCTTTGGTTTGTAGCTATAAAATTTTCCTATTTTTGTTTTCGTTTAAGAGTTGTATTTTATCTCCTCTATTTTACTTTCTGGAAGGCATGATAAATTTAGAAAAGAAACTGGGAAGCTTTATTATATAGGTCATCTATAGAAACTAATTATCAGATTTCAAAAAAAAAAAAAAAAAACTAATTATCAATATAAGCAATAATAAAATTAATTATAATCATATTTTTTAATTTTTATTTTTAGAGAAGAGATACGAATTTTTCTAGTTATTATTAATTCATTCATATTTTTTAATGCCGATTATGTAAATTAGGAAATCTAAAATATTTTTTCAATCATTTTTCCTAATCAATTAGATTTTTTTTTTTTTTTTTTGAAATTACAACAATTTGGGGGAGACTCGAACCTAAGACCTCAAGGTCATTAGGTGGATATCAATGCCGCTTGAACTATTTCTCTATTGGCTAATCAATAGATGGGTTTTATACGCCAATTTCAAAGAAACCCCAAGTTTGGTCGTTGTGTGAGCTCATATAAATACGGTATTCTTATTAGTAGATATGGTTAAATAAGAGTGCATATTAATAATAAATAGGATATTTTTTACCGTCTATTTACACATTATATATATTATTATTATTATTATTCAATACCACATAAATATTTTGAATATTTTTTTACATCAAATACAAAATAAATTAACTAAGCAATTCTAATGAAGATCTCATTGAGGGGTTTTCCATTCTAATTAAATCAGAATGGTACAAGTGCAGCACAGTTAGAGGACACTCCTCCATCCACCTTCTACTTTGGTTTTCTTCCACCGTCATTTTTGCAAGTTTGTGAGCAATTTCATTTGCCTCCCTCCTACACCAATTGAAAGAAACAAAATGGAGACCCTTGGCAATTTGTAGCGTTTCCTCAACTATGAGCCCCACTTCAGATCGACAAGGATATTTGTGATTTAGCAATTGGACCACCCGTTGAGCATCAGATTCAACTTCAATTTGTTGTAGACCAAGTTCTAAGCAAGCTCCACACTATCGCGGATTGTTAGTGCTTCGACAATTTCAGCGTCTACAACCCCAATAATAGTATGGGAGACCATGTTTTTCGGCCACCAACATTTCCTCCCCTACTTAGATCTTGTGCTTTTAGTTCATCTCTAGCTCTTCTAAAATTGGTGATATATTGATTGCATAAGTGCCAATCAAACAAGCCTTTCCAATTAGTCCCAGTCGGCCGCCCCTCTTTTTCCCAGGCCACCTCCTTATTCCTTTCTGACCACCTAGCCCAGCACATCACAAAGAAATCTTACAATTTAGACAATGGAAGGATATTTTTAAACCAAACCAGCATATCAGCAGCCTCATTCACCCCTTTGGGAGCTTTGTGAAGCGAGCAAACGATGAGCCATTCCAACTCTTTTTCGCCCATTTAAAATTCCATAATGCATGCAAAGTAGTTTCTAGAGCTTTTTTACACCTTAGGCACATATGATCCTTTCCAATTCCACGCTTGATCAAATTTACTTTAGTTGGCAAAAAGTTATGGTACACACGCCAGATTAGAAACTTTATTTTGCTTGGGATATCACAATTCCAAATTGCATTCCACCAACTATCCAAAGCCTCTGCATTCGAACAAGATAGGCCTTCTTTAAGATTGATGGCAAGCCTATAACAAGATTTAATTGAGAAAATTCCATTATTCTCATAATTCCAAATGAGGAGATCTGCCCCAATCCAACGAGTTCTAGGTATTCGAAGAATTGCATCGTCATCCTCTTTAGCAAAAGTGCCCATAATTTTAGAGTGGTTCCATTCCCCAGTTGGTTTCAGGAGGTCACTAACTTTCATATCCAAACAAATAGAGCCGGTGTGAAGAATCCTCATCGACGAATCCCTAGTGAGCCAATTATCTCGAGCTACATTAATATTTTGACCATTTCCAACTCTCCACCGAAGGCCTTTTTTTAATAACTCTCGACCCCACAAGATACTCTTCCAAGTGAATGAAGCATTGCTACTTTTCTTCGCCTCCAAAAAAGAACAAGAATGGAAATATTTACCTTTAAGCACCTTTGTCAAAAGAGAATCTGGATCCACAATTATTCGCCATCCTTGCTTTGCTAGAAGAGACTGGTTAAAAAGTTCAAGATCTCTAAACCCCAAGCCTCCATTTCTTTTAGAACGACATACAAACTTCCATGTAGACCAATGAATTTTGTTGCTAGTCTCACTATCCCCCTACCAAAATTGAGATATTATACGATGACAGTCTTTTATAATAGATTTAGGTATCTTAAAACAATTCATAGAATAGGTTGGAAGTGCTTGTAACACAGTTTTAATCAATATCTCTTTTTCACCCGTTGAAAAAAATTTATGTTTCCACTTAAAGAGCATTTTCCACAAATTATCTTTTAGGAACTTAAAAGACAACTTTTTCGATGAGTTTAGAGAGACTGGGATACCCAAGTATTTGAGATGGCCATTAACTTTATTCACCTTTAGATCACTAACCAACACATCTGCCACAATATCTGCAGTATTGGGGCTAAAACAGATTGCTGACTTATCATAGTTGACTGCCTGACCTGTTAAATCAGAGTAAAGTTTTAGAGCATCCAAAATAGCTTTCGACTCCCCTTCATTTACATTAAAGAAAACTAGACAGTCATCAGCAAAAAATAAGTGAGTGATAGACGGAGACTTGCTAGCCACCTTAATTCCCGATAATTCTTCTTTTATCTTCCATCCCATTTAAAATTCTAGAGAGACCCTCAGTGCAAATGAGGAAAAGGTAGGGCGAAATAGGATCCCCTTGTCGTAACCCTCTTGAAGGTTTAACTAATCCCGTCTAGTACCATTTATATTGAAAGTAAAAGACACAGATGTGCCACATCGCATGATGACCGCAATGAAGTTAGGAGCAAAGCCAATAGCCTGCATGAACCGTCTAAGATAACTCCACTCAACTTTCTCGTAGGCTTTACTCATATCAAGTTTAAGGGCAGAATAACCAACTTTTCCCTTTTTTTCCTCCCATTTAAAGAGTGGAGACATTCATAACCAAGTAATGCATTATCTGAAATATTTCGACTTGGGATAATTCCTCCTAAAATCTCCTTTAGACGACTCTAACGAGGCCTCATTTTACAGCCTCAATTGCCAAATCCTTCACTCTCTCTCTCTCTACCTACCTAGAGAGAGAAAGTGCTGGCCGGAGCAGCCATGGAAATGGCAACGAGCTTCAACAGCTTCTTATCCTCTTCTCCGTTGGTTTACCCTAAATGCAATCTCGGAACAACCTTCGTTCCTGTAATGAACCACCTCCATGGCCGGACCTCAATTTCACTGACCAAACAAGCTCTCAAGTTTTCCTCCAGAGCTCCGATTCGATGTCCGGTAAAATGCTCTGTCTCTGAAGCTACTGAGCCCCGCACCGGTACCTTTCTCTACTTACGTTTTCTTTGTTCGTTCATCGGTGTGTTGAGGAGAAGTGAGGAAACTATTGCCCGAACCTCGGGATTCTATTATCATACGACTAGGAAATTAGGAATTAGGAAATTTGTATTGGAACTGTTTTTAAGAAATGTGAAGCTCTGTTTATGAAGTTTTTGAACTTGTGCCATGTTTCTGTTTGTTCTTTTTTTGGGAGATTGCTCCTCCATAGCAATTTATTTTTATTTGTTGTCATTGATAATTTTAGCATCTTTTTTTAAAAAAAAAAATAACATGTATAGCAGATTTTGTTGGATTTTTGAAGCTATCACTTGAACCGATTGAATCTATCACCTGAACGGATTGAACCATCGTCATTTTAGTCATGATCAGGTCAATTTTTTGCTATACATGTAATTATTTAAAAAAAGAGTTATTGATGGTATTTTTTTTTGTTTTTGTTATCCCCCTTCTTTTTTGGTGAATTTCATGGTGTTTTGTGTAGGGTGATTCTTTGGTTGCATAATGTTTAAATCTAGTATTGGTCTTCCACCTCCAATCCAAATTTTTTTACTAACATTTTCCTTGGAATTTTTTATTCTGGGCTGATGTTTTGCCTTAGCGAGGAACCAACTGATGAGGAGACAGGATATAAGGAACATAGCAATTGTGGCTCATGTAGACCATGGGAAGACTACTTTGGTTGATGCTATGCTAAAGCAAGCAAAGGTAATACGCAAATAATCCTTTCTAATGTTTATTTTTAAGTGTAGTGCATGTGTTAATTCTTCATTCTGTTATATTACGACTGCAGGATTTCCAGTTCATTAATACTGTTTAGTGCAATGTAATGCAATGTTTTTGAGTAAAAAGCCTAACTATGTTGTACCTGCTTGGTTTTTCCTATTTATTTATTTGATATGTTAATTATTTGGAGCTTAGAGCTAGTAATGTTCTGAAGAATATTAGAAACTACATAGTTTGTAAATGTTCTCCTTCATTCTTTGTTGCCCTTGCAAAAAACAAGGGGAAATGCTTTGGGTTTATTTTACCGAAGTTTTATTATGTGTCGATGACCTCACATTGGAAAGATGAAAAGAGATCTCATAATTTATAAGAAACATGGGCTACTTATTTCATTGTCAATTGGTTTTGAGATTGAGCTCTATAATAATCTAATATGGTATCAGACCACATGAACCCTAAATGAGTATTTGGGGAAAAAAAGGGATTCAACTTAAGAATGGTAAACCCAAAAATGAAGAGACCTCACATGTACAGGAAATATGGGCTACTCTAGATTGTCAATTGGTTTTGAGATAAGATCCTCATTGTCAATTGGTTTTGAGATTATATCTTATGATTATCTGATATTATTGGTTTTGAGATAACCTGTTTTGAGTTTTTGAGCATGGTACTTGTGAATGAATTAGAGTTAGAGATATGGAAGAAAAACAATAACTGTTGCAGCTTAGGATTGTAATGAAGCTTTTGGAGGATAACGATTCAATGAGGCCACCACAATCTGGTTGCCTCTTCCTAACTGTTGGATGTGGAATAAAAAATCTTATTGTCCTCTAATAAGCATTGGATACGAATTTGAAATTTATTTATAGTTTTTCTCTCATACATCGATAGTGCCAAATTGTTAACTAGATTGTGGCTGTCTACTCGTATAATTTCTCCTTTAGGAGGACCTGTATTTTGTTTGTTAAAAACAATTAAGACTATACTTAGCATGAAAATCGTTGACAACAATAACCTCCAACCTAATGTATTTTATATTTTCAATTGCAGGTATTTCGTGACAACCAAGTTGTGAAAGAAAGAATAATGGACTCAAATGACTTGGAGCGTGAAAGAGGGATTACAATACTGAGCAAAAACACATCTATTACATACAAAGATGCAAAGATCAATATAATTGATACTCCAGGGCACTCTGACTTTGGCGGTGAAGTTGAACGCATTCTCAATATGGTTGAAGGGATTCTTCTTGTGGTATTCTTCTACATATTCTATCTACTGATTCTATCTTGATTACAATTTTTCTTCAACTAGTGTTCCTAACTATTCCTGGGAATATCTTTCTAAGTTCACTAACTTATTAAGATTTCAAGATAGTTTTCATCACAAAAAAAGAAGAAAAAGGTATTTCAAGTTGCAGAGGTTATCTCATATTGTTCAAAGGGACTGTTCAAAGGGACTGTTCAAAGGGAATATCTTTCTAAGTTCACTAACTTGAACTTCTTTTTTTAGATGGACAAGGCTGTATGCCAGAGAAAATTATTAAGCAAGGCCCAATTGATTTTATTCCCCTCTAGATGACTAGTTTGGAACTTTTTTCCTCTTGCCCATAAGTTGACTATAGGTGACACTTGACAATAAATTAGTTTCAAATATGTTTCTAACTTGATCTCCTTGTGCTATCACCTCTTTTTCTATGTATCCATCCAGGTAGATTCTGTTGAGGGTCCAATGCCACAAACAAGATTTGTGCTTAAGAAGGCTCTAGAGTTTGGGCATGCTGTCGTGGTCGTAGTCAACAAGATTGATAGGCCTTCAGCTCGTCCAGATTATGTCATAAATTCCACTTTTGAGCTCTTTATTGAACTGAATGCATCAGATGAGCAGGTACATTTACAATTTATGAAAATTATGAGTAATGGCCTTGTTCTGATGATTTATGATACGAAACAACAAGATATTAAGTATCAGTAAAGGTTATAAACAAGTTCAATGGACAATGTGGCAGAAAAGAGGATATTAATTGCAAGGTCCATGACAATAGCCTAACAGCAAACTTTATATATTAGAGCGGCAGTAAAGGATACCGTCCACCTAAATTTAAGATAGCAGTTAAGGATACTTGATTAATAACAATACATTTTTTTGTAGGAAATATGAAGTGTATTTAGAGAAATCCAAACCAAGGGCTACAAAAAACAACCTAAGGGTCGTCAGGGGTAGAGAGAACCCTACGCAAAATATAACAAATGAGCACATACAATTTATAATTATAATAATATTTTATTTTTTCAAGTTATTTATATATATATATATACACTAACTAACAAGAAACAAAACTTTTCATTGAATAATGCTCAGAATACAACCTTAATGAGAGAGAAAAGAAGAAACAAACTTTATATAATTAGAGAAGCCAAGGTTAATGGAAATTATATATGGATGTCATTCTAAGTGATTCACTTAGTAGTGGGAAATTGCACACAATTTGACAAATATATGAACATCTGTTAAATGTTTCATTTATTATTTCTGATAATGTAAGCAACGTCTTCTTCACTCCAACTTTTGTTTTGGTTCAGTGCGACTTCCAAGTAATTTATGCTAGTGGAATTCAAGGTAAGGCTGGATTATCCCCTGAAAAACTGGGAGAAGATCTTGGACCACTTTTTGAGTCTATAATCAGATGCATCCCTGGACCACATATTGACAAAGACGGTGCATTGCAAATGCTTGTAAGCGATCTTTCTTTTCATCGTTTTGTTTAGCTTCAATATTGTAATAATTTGAACTGTTGAAGAATGGTGAGATTTTTTATTACATAAAAGAGCCTTTCAAAGTTAGTTTTAAAAAATGACGGTATCCTAAATCCTAAACCAAAAAACATATGAATTAAATTTCCGACTTTTCTGATTTAATGTAAAAAAACTGTACTATCGTTTTTTTTTTTAAATATTTTTTTTTATTAAACTAAGTTTCACAATCTTCATAAATAAGCTTTGTTGAAGCCGTACATTATATCCTTTATCTCCCCACAATTCTTAATCCTTCCACCATATAGAACATTATGATAAGTCCATTAAATGCAATTCTTGCACATTTTGTGCCTTAAGCTCACGTCTCAGTATGTGATTATGTACTCATGTGATATTCTTAAAGACGCAGCATGATTGACAAACATATGCTTCTCAGTTCTCCGAATTTGACAAAACTTAGTTCTCTTAAGATACGTCTCAATTTTAATGTGAACTTATCATAGGCTACAAATATTGAATACGATGAGCACAAAGGAAGGATAGCCATTGGTCGACTTCATGCTGGAGAACTTCAAAAAGGAATGGATGTGAAGGTTAGTCTACTTTGCAGGATGCCCTTAATTACCAACATTCTGCATTTCTATAGGGTTAAGTTTCCATTTCATTTTTTTTAGAACAAGAAACAATTTTATTGAGAAATGGAAGATGAGGGTTAAACTCCAAGCACCTAAAGGTGATTACATGGGCCTGTTTTTTCCTTTTATTTGCAATGTATGGTTGAAAAGGATAGAAAGATTTTTGAGGATGTGGAAGTCTTTTGGGAGGAGATATGAATTTTATTTCATTCTAAGACTCTTTTTGCACCTATGGCTTTACCACTTTTTTCCCTTCTCTTTTATGCCAATGATTGTTCTTTTTTTTTATGATTTCCATGACTCTTATTCTTATAATATAAGGTTATTTGCCTCAAATAGAATTTTAGAATCTTCCAAGATAGATTCAAAGATGGAGCTTAGGGTACTAAGTACTTCTAGTCTCTCACTTTTTGGCTTCTTTCTGGAGTTCTTTTGATACAAAATTGTATTTACTCTATCTATTTTTGTTATAACAAGTGTGGTGTAAATCTCATAAGCTTTGAGGCCTGGAAATGTCTTATCTACCCCTTCCCTTTCTCTCCTTTATACTTTGTTTCTTCAATAGAAGCTCTGTTTCTCTGAAAGAACATGATTTTAGCTGTTCTTTAAGATTATTGACTAGAAAAGGAACAAAATGTTTCCAAAGGGCGTTATTAAGCTTATTGTGGAAGTATGGGACCCAATTTGTTCTGCAACCTCCTTTTAGGTGGTTCTGCCATTTTTCCGTTTAATTAACGTTAATTGGGGAGAGTGTTCTCTTATAATCCTTGCCTTGAGTTGGTGCTTCTTATCCGCCACCCCCTCCCCCTCCTTTTGCATCTCCTTAACAAAAGTTTGATTTCTTACCTTCTTTTCTCTCTTTTTTTTTTCTAGGTATGCACAACAGATGATGCTTGTAGATATGCAAGAATTAGTGAGCTTTTTGTGTATGAGAAATTCAATAGGGTCCCTGTGGAAAAGGTGCAAGCTGGTGATATATGTGCGGTTTGTGGAGTTGATGATATTCAGGTAAATGGGAAGTCAGTTTTTGTCAAACCTTTGTTCTTGTAGTTCACTCTGTTATTTTTGTTTTCACAACTTTTATTGTGGGTTACATTATGTGTTCAGATTGGTGAGACAATTGCTGACAAACAATATGGCAAACCATTACCTGCTATTAAGGTGGAAGAACCAACAGTAAAGATGGCTTTCTCAATTAACACTTCTCCATTTGTTGGTCGTGAGGTATGTCTAATGATATTACCTGAGGTGTGATTTAACCCATATTGTTTAGAGTTTTTTTTTTTTTTTTTGATGAGTTTGGCCTAAGGTTACTAGGCATAGGGATTGCATAAAGCTGATTAAGAAGTTACGACTACACCCTCATTTTCCTGAGAAATGAAGGTTCTTGGGGCATTTTGTCGTATTTATAAATTTAACATTTCGAATCGGTATTAATATTGTTGAATTATGTTAAACCATCAATCAATCCAAAGTCTAAGTCGATGGATTGGAGTAAATTTAATTATATCAACCAGCACTCCCCCTCACTTTTGGGTTTTGAAATTTGAGAAATGCTCTACAAGTGGAATTTAATTTTAATTGGAGAGGAAACGACTTGCAGGGATTCGAACTCATGACCTCTTGCTCTAATACCATGTTGAATTATGTTAAAGCGCCAATCAATCCAAAAGCCTAAGTTGATGGATTGGGGTAAATTTAATTATATCAACCAACGAATATTAAGGGTTTAGGGTTTAAAAACAAGGCCTCTTCACATAAATTTAAGAATCCGTCATTGTTTGTCTAAATTACAATTTGGTAAGAAATGTATAGGTCTTATATGTGTTGTTAATTTGAATTGCAGGGCAAGTATGTCACTAGTAGAAACTTAAGGGATCGACTCTACCGAGAGCTTGAGCGTAATCTAGCAATGAAAGTTGAAGATGGTGAAACAGCAGATACGTTCATTGTTAGTGGTCGGGGTACTTTGCATATCACAATACTTATAGAGAACATGTAAGAATTTCATATCCAGGATGGTCCTCCTTTTACCTGTATACAGTTTATAATGGCTAATGAGTTCATTGTAGGCGGAGGGAAGGATATGAATTTATGGTGGGACCTCCTAGAGTTATCACCAAAAAGGTGAATGACCATTTGATGGAACCGTATGAGGTGAGTTTCTATTTATCATACAATGCAGGACAGTGCTGGAAAATTTTATTGGGAATCTGGGATTAATTCATTGCTAAATTTTTTGTCCCTAAGAGGTGGCACAGTGGTTGAAAACTTGGGCTTTGAAGGTGTGCTCCCTTAAAAAGTCCAGTTTCGAGACTCACCTGTGACATTTATTTGTAGACACCTCATGTGTCTTCATTTCTTCGATGTCTCCCAGTGCCTAGCCTAGGGACGGGCGTGGTGGCCCAGGTATAGTGGAGCGAATTTTTTTTAAAATAGTGAATGTTGGAATAGAATATTCTGTTTTAAGAATAGTTTGCCAGTATTTTAGAATAAAAATTGAGTGATAACTATTTTTATTAGATAATGACGACATCCATCTAAAAAATAATCGGTGATTATAGGAGTAGTCCATCTTTCTTATATTTTACTATGAGGTCTCTACTCTTTTCGATGTGGGATCCTAACAGTTTTAAAGACCACTCTAATTTAGCTCATGTAGAACCTATTAGACTTAATAGGACTTAGAAATCCAATTAGGATTATGATTTAAAGATACCAAGGACTTCGAGTATGTCTAGGATTGTAACTAACCTACAAGTCTAATAGTTTTATCAAATCAGAAAATGATAACTTAAATGTATAAAACACCGTAAAAACGTTTCTGTGGCATTTCTGTAATATCCTGCGTTAAACACATTTGACTTGAAAATAGTAAAATTTCAATTATGAAAATTGGTAAGAATGAATCTAGAAATTAAAAGTGTCGAAGCATTTACTTTTATTTTAATACAATCTCCATATGAAACTGGTTTTGCATCTAGTCTTCTTACATAGTTACATGCAAGTGCTTCATCTTCTTTTGATAAGTATAGTTTAGGGTTTAACTTCTTATAATTGGCATTCACCTCATAATAAGTAAAACTGCCATGCAGATTGCCACTGTGGAAGTACCAGAAGAACACATGGGATCAGTAGTAGAACTGTTGGGCAAGAGGCGTGGGCAGATGTTTGATATGCAGGGCGTAGGGTATGTACACCTCTCTTTACTTTTCTCTTCCCTCAAACAAAACATTTGGCATGGTGGATGTGATTTAATTAGTGTTTTCAACAATGTATATCATATACGCTGGTAATCAGAAAACTAGTGGCTCGACTGATGTTCTTGAGTTCGATAACGTAATAACAATCAACAGAGACATGCCTGTAGTTTATATACTATGCTGAAGAATATTTTATCAAAATGGTCATAACTGGGTTTTACCTTTGATACTTGGATCAATTCTTCTAATTTTTATATATTTATATCAATCTCCAGGTCTGAAGGGACAACTTTTTTGAGATATAAGATTCCAACTCGGGGTCTTCTTGGATTGAGAAATGCAATTTTAACAGCTTCACGTGGCACAGCAATTCTCAACACAATATTTGATTGTTACGGACCTTGGGCCGGTGACATTCACACTCGGGATCAGGGCTCACTGGTAACTTTTTTAATTTTATTGCTTAGAATTATTTGGACGGAAAGCTTTGATTGTTGCTTTAAATATCGGGGTCGTTGCATAAGATATTGAAATGCAACTTATTTTTAATTCTTTCAGCTGCGATCATATTACATAACCATACATACATTATTATCTCTTGTATGATATAGATTTGAAAATGCATGTTTTAATCTTCTGGTCGAAAATACTTGAATGAAGCTGTTGCGGATGATTATTCAGGTTGCTTTTGAGGAAGGCACCACAACTTCTTATGCCCTCGCTAGTTCACAGGAGAGAGGGCAGATGTTTGTGAGACCTGGCGTAGAGGTTTACAAAGGTCAAATTGTTGGAATTCATCAAAGGCCTGGGGACTTATCTCTTAACGTCTGCAAGAAAAAAGCTGCCACAAATGTTCGCTCCAACAAAGAACAAACAGGTTAGAACAACTTGGCCATCTCAACTATTTTTTCAATGTTCATTTAGATTGGAGTGTTACCTCTGCTTTTCTGCATTAGTTTCTTCACTCGAAATAGGTATTGGACTTAAAATGCTCCTCACCTGCCCACTATTACAAAACCCTCTCTTAGGTTACTATTAATCGAATGCTTTTGGTCTTTTTTTTTGGATAAAATCTGAACATTCATTGAGAAAAATGAAAGAAAATACAAGAACTGAAAAGGGCATGAGGCTCCCACAGACACACATTGACAATGCTTTTCTACCCCTCTAAAAATTATACAGTCGAGCAGCTTCGCACCTTTGGATCCTTAACTGTCTCACCCCTCTCTCCCTAACAAGCAACGGCCGAGCGCCTATTGTTTCTCTCCCTCCAAAGCCTTCATAGAATGACACTCCCACCAGCTTGCCACAAAAAAAGAAAAAAAAAATACAACAACTCCATCAACGTACCGCGGAATTAAAACAAAACCAAACTCTACAAAGAACTACTTCTAATTCTCCATTGCCATCTCACAATGCGAAAGCAGATGATCAAGGTCTCCATCTTCCCTTCTGCACAAAATGCAGCACGATGGCTCCATAAAGGACAACGCTCTCCACCTGCTCAATCTGTGGTATTAATCCTACTAAGGAGAACCCTGCCACACCAAAAACTTAATATTATATAGAACTTTCACTCTTAAGCAAAGATGGGATCTCTAAGGGGAGTAGGGGGGATTCACCTGACAACTGAAATTCATCAGATGGCCGACTAGGGATCTAACTACAGACATCCCTACTACGACGTAGGACACGAGAATGATTTTGGTCAATTAGAACCATGTTTGATCATGTAATCAATAATTATTCTATTCAAAGTCTGGAGATAGGTTAAAAACACCTTAAAATAAGCGCTTCATTGATATTCTTGAAGTGTTCATAGATGAAAAATAGTTTTAAATGCTTTTTTGGTCTTTATTCTTTGAAACTCATTGTATTTTAGTTGTTTGTACTTTCAAATGTCCAAATTTAGTTTATATTCTTTCTATAAATCTTAAATTTAGTCTTTTGATTGTTAGTTTGAAGTTAATTTTTATCGAACATATAACAATTTTTATTCAAGAAAAGACACAATGCACAATTTCAATACGATTTCCTAATTTATAGAAGAAAGACTAATCGAGGACTAATCAGAATTTGGAAAAGTTAACCAATGGTTAAAACTACAAGGATTATAATAGAACAAGTCCCAAAGTGCAAGCACCAAAATTATATTTTGACAAAATAAACATCAGAAGAAAGACATTCTAAATTCATTTGTAACTATAAGAAATGAAGTTCACACTCCATAGTTTTTTAATTTTTTTTTAATTTTTTTGCAGTGGTTCTTGATACCCCAATGGATTATAGTTTAGACGACTGTATCGAGTACATCCAAGAAGATGAACTGGTGGAAGTCACGCCCTCGAGCATCCGTATGAGCAAAAATGCAAAACTAGCTAAGAAAACAAGGTAAATACCCGTTACTGAGAAACTTCACTTATGAAGCCATATTATTTTGAATTCATAAGCTTTCATTGAGCAGCTGATAGTCAATACTGAATTGTTTAAGCATACCATCCACAATATTTTATATCATTTGTATATAAGAGAGGACAAGACATTCAAGTTGTATACCATCCAAAGTGGTGATTGATTGGTAGAAACTAGAAAGATGTAATTTTGACCTCTGCTATTGATTTTGGTAGGCTGTTGTTGATTGGAGCTTTTTTTGGCTCCAATTATATGAAATCACAATATTTTTGCTTTTGCCGTGCTTGCTCATTTGCACTCAATTAGTATCTTGTGTGTTGACCAGATATAATATTGGATTTACATATTTCAAAAATCAATAAATAGACTCATCACCATAATGTGACATTTTGTCCCATAGTACACGAACTTTACCTAAATATAATGCTCATTTAAGATGGGCACTAATTTGAAATCATACCCTTTTTCTTCTACCTTTTTTTCATATACATTTTAATCAAGTGAAAAGAGATCAAAAGGGTTGGTGGCGTGTTGGTTTCATTGTTTGGTGGTAATCTAGTTTAGCACCATAGTTGTGGGTTTGATCTTGAAAATTGGTATCTAGCTCTCATTTATTTGAGAGCGTTCCCTAATCTCTATGCTCTTCTTATTGCTTCTTATTATCAAACTGTGAGGTTTTATCGAGTGTTTTTCATAAAATTATGGTAATTTAATGTTTACCAAATGCTAATCTATATGATTTTATTTGTAGTACTACTCATAATATGATGCAAATTAGGGTTGTTTATAGGTCTTTCGAAGTCTATTATTGGTTGAAATTAATGTCGAAAACTGACATGTCAGTTTATGTCGGTTGGTTTAAAACAATGGTTTTTTAGATGTTCAAAATGTCGATAAAATACACGAAGACATGCAAATAGATAACAAATAAAGAAGACATGCAAATAGATAACAAATAAAGAAGAAAGAAAAAATATGTATGTATATCAGTTGTGTCCGTCCATGGAAGCAAGAAAAGAGTGGGAGAATGAGAAAATGTAAAATGTTAGAGAATGAATATTAAAATTGAAAATGTAAAAATGAAAGTTAGAAGATAAGAATGAGAAAAGTATAAATATATTATTATATTTTAAGAAAAACTATATTTCTTTTTCAAAAATACTATTATTTGCATTAAAGGCAATGAAAGATATTTTTTTCGTTAAAATATTATTTTGGTTCCTCGAATTCGGGGTTTGTTTTATTTTGATTCTTGAACTTTCAAATGCCCAATTTTAATTACCTGACTTTGTTGTTTGTCTAATTTTGGTCAATCTGACTTTCAAATATCCAAATTTAGTTCTTAGATTATCAAGAAAATTAAAAAACGGTCTTTAGTCAAATGAATTTTTCTCACTCTTAAATTATTTTCTCTCTCTTTCATCTTTCATCATTTCTTCTTTTAAAAGTTTTATCTCTCTTAAATCTACCTTTCTAGTCCTCTTTCCTTTTCTTTTTCTCTTATTCTCTCTTAATCTATTTCTAAATAATCATTTTCCTACTTTGATTTGTCACTTTTTGTTTTCAAAATTCATAGTCTACCGTAGAACTAAGAAGAAAAAGAAAGAGAATGAAAGAAGAAAAAAAAAAGCAAACAACTGAAGAGAGGTGGATTAAAGAGAGGCAAAACTTTTAGAGAGAGAAATTATGAAAGATGGAAGAGAGAGAGAAAATAATTTATGAGTGAAAAAAATTCATTTGACTAAATTACCATTTTTTAACTTTTTTTATAGTCTAATCATCAAATTTGACAACATTTAAAAGTTGAGGGACTAAAATTGGACAAATTGCAAAGTCGAGGACTTAAATTGGACATTTGAAAATCTAGAGACCAAAATGAAATAAATTCACAATCGAGGAATCAAAATGATATTTTAACATATTTTCTTTTTCAAAATGATCATTAACAAGAATTGAGAGTGAAGGATTCAAACTCAATTTCTTGGTCATTGGTCATTGTATGTACATTAATACAGTGCTCTTGTTGGCATCATTAACCAGAATTGATATGATGTTTTCTTTTCTAAAATTAACATTAATGAAAATTGAAGTGACGATTCTTTTTCTAAAATCATCATTAATATAAGAAATCAATTATCAATTCCTTTTATAAAAATAAGAGCAATAAGGACCCAAGCATGGCACTGAAAATAATGTGCTTCTAAATTTTCGTTACAAAATAGCTACATATATACATATTTCAATCGGTCAAACGTGATTTTTGCAAATTTTTCACTGATCGACTAGTAGATTTTCCAAAATATAAAATCAACACCGACTAATGACCTAGTAAAATCGACCGATCGATGTTGATTCGATCGATTTTGGTCGATCAGATCAGTTTTTGAATTTTCGATAAACACTCCTAATACAAACTTCAACATCAATATCTACTAAATACTTGATGAAAAAAAACCATTTGATTTCGTAATTTTGATAAATTTATATTATAAAATTAAAAATTTTAAAATATTATAGCCCTTTTTTTTAATTCGACTAAATCAAAATTAGTTTTTTTCTCTTCTAATTAGAGGTGTATAAAGAAATCAACAACTCGAACTACCTAACCCAGGAGTTGGGTTGGGTTGGGTTGGGTTGGATTGAATTATGATTTTATAGTTTTTGTTGGGTATGTTGGTTCTTGGTTGACTAATTTTTTGCTCATTCAACCAAACTCAACCCGTACTAAGAATATATATATATATTATGTGTGTATGTGTAAGATAAATTAATAAGATAGGTTTTTAACTTACTTGTTAGCCTTCTAAAATAAATATATGCACTGTTAATATAAGTAATAGGTTGAAGTACACTATATGCTCTCTTTTTTACATATTTATGAATTTATGTATTGAATTTAAAGAGAAAGAAGAATAGTAATATAACCCAAAAACTCAACCCAACCCAACGCTAATACATAGGGTTGGACGGGTTGGCGAATTGACCAACTCAAAAAATTGGGTTTGTCCAAAAAATTCATCAAATCCAGACCATAAACAGCCCTACTTTTAAAATAATCTCCTTTTAGTGTTGACTGAATTGATAAACTGGACCCACCAATGCTTAGATAGTGTCAATAAAGAGAAATATTTGTATGCTGTATTGGCAGCATATAAGCCATCTATACGGAAAAATGTGAGTTTTTTTTTTTTTAGGAATAATTTCTTAAAAGGGAAAAAAATGGTTAAGATTTTGTCACATGGTTGGTTGTATGCAACTACTAAAAAGATCAACACGTGTCATGAGAGGATGCGGAAATTTCGAATGAACATTATGACTCACAATAATTAAATATAAAAATTTTATTTGTTTCAGCTCATTTATTTCATAAATTTGATTTATTCCCATACTAATTTCATGTGCGATTGTGGGGTAAGAATGCCAAATAATTTGACGACCATGTCTACAGCTTTCTTGGATGATACTAAGAAAGACATAGAGGTTGTTCTGACCATAGTTTCTTCAACTGGTTAGACAACAGGTAAACATACAAGTTTTTTATGTGTAACATTTTTTAATGATTAATGTTCTTACTAACATCATTTATCAAGTGCAAAAATCTTATATAGTTTATCAAGTGCAAAGTATGTATACAAAGAGGCTTCGTCTCTCAACAAGCAGATTGGCGTGCTCGTACGAGAAGTGTTTCCAACAATTTAGTCCACCTTAAAGTTAAGATTTGAAACTTTTGTTATATAACTTGCATATTTGTCTTATTTAGGTAGAAGACAATATCTACTCAGGTGTTCTTTTTTTAATGTTTTTTGATATTTTATAATGAAACTTTATGCAATATTGTGTCTTTATGTAACAAATTTAAAAATGAATGATTTCCATTTCCATTATTTCATTTCGTTATCATGAAATGAAATGAGCAATATACAAAAACTAAAAATATGCAAATTATAAAATGGAAAGTATGATATATTATATATATATACCTTCATTTTGAAGAGGAAGCAAGTATGATTCTATAGTTTCTCAAAAAAAAAAAAAGGTATGATTCTATAACTTTATTCAGAAGAGTTACAATGTACAAAATCCAAAACGAAAGAATGCAATTTCTATGTAAAATTTACATTTATACAATTTGATCCCATTTTCAGACTATACATAGATACCTTTTGTGTACAGAACTTTATGGTAATTTGTTTCCTAATCTATATATTTTTTTCCAATGAAACCTGGAAATGTAAACGTAACTGTAAAAAAACATATATAAATTACAAAAGAAAAAGAAAAATTCTCTTTCAAATTACTGCCATCTTCTACCAGACTTGACTCCTGTTACAGTTTTTTTAAGGCCTGTTACAAAGCATCAACTTAATTGATGTTAAATTTAGGAGCAGATAAATAAGAATTTAATTATGTCTAAGAAACAAAATACAAAAAGTCCCAAAATTTTCATTAAGAAACTATTTCTTCTCTTTGTTAATCATTTAGAAAATTATTTGGGTATTTGTTCCACAACATGCACCTTAAAATATTGTGTCTTATATTATTTGATGCCTTCTTATCAGATGAATAAATAAACATACAACTTCAATTTTTTTGTAGCAAGTCAATGACTATTCGAAAAAATTAACTATAAGGATTGCAACACATTATTCAAATCATGTTTGAAAGTTTATGGATTAAAAAACAGGAAATGATGATCAACCAAAATAGAATTAAATCTTTTTTCCTCGGTGGTTTTACATCTTTTTATTTCACAACTATGGTTCAATGGAATATAAATCCTCTATATATTAGGAAAAAATTAAGTGAATCATGAAACTATTCTCTCCTTCTCTAAAAAAGAAGAGGAAGCTTATTTTCATTTGCTAAACAAAAAGAATGAGGGCAAATAGCTTGGTAGAAAATAATAGAAATATTGAAATTGTACATACTTGGTGCTGAGGATAACCTTGAAGGCTCCTTGGATCCTGGCAGTGTAGTTGATGTAGTTTGCGTATGTTTTAGCAAAGTCCTAGACACAGTAGTTGCAATTCTGGGTCTGCAAAGCATGAAGTTGGAATTTTTAAGAGAGAAACGAAAACGAAAACTAAAACCATTATCAACCCGACTGCGATCTAAGCGTTTGTAAAATGAAAAGTCTCACTTTTTCAAGTTCTCCAATGGTTTAGGATTTTTAAGAAAGGAAACCAAAACAAACTACTGATAGTTAAAAACTTCTGTAAAATGAAATGACTTGATCTTTATAGTTTAAAGTTTAAGCAAATCATCATCATCAAACGAGTCGGGAGCTTAAGCTTTTGAAAGACAAAACAACTTACTTTTCCAACTTCTCTACTGGTTTTGTGGCTTGATTGGAATTTGGAATTTCTGTATGTGTAACATTTTCTGTTTCAACAGAATGATCATCATCAGGTATGTCCATTATTCTTTCTTCATAATCTGCATCTGCAGATCCTATTGTCTCAGCATCTTCAATTATAACCTGACCTCTGTCTAGTTGGTGAATTACTTCGTTATGGTTCTTCATATTATCCATCGAATGATGCAAGCTCGCTTCTGAATGCAGTTCACTATGATCCAATGCGTTGTCATGATCTAAACCAGCTTTCTCCACGGTTCTTCCTATGCTCTTCCCACCCGACGGCTTTTGAATTATTGGCAATCCACCGTTCACGTCTTTGTTTGGAGAAATTGCTCTGCGTTTTTCAGTGTCGGTGCCGTTGTACACATTGTTCTTGAGGTCTTTGAAAAGTTGCAGCCTCTCAATCTCCTCGTCCCTTTTGCTTATAGAGTTTCTCAGAGATGCCACCTGAAACAGGAACACAGTTCAAACTTTTTACATAAATGATTCCAATGGAAAATAAAGATGAGACAATCTTACCTGGTCCATTAACTCCCTCACATCCCTTCCATCCTTGCTGCTCCGTGCTGCTCCTAGCTCGATTCCCGAAACTCTCTCGGCAAACTTTAGCGTGCTCAAAGATTCAGAATATGAGTTCACATCAGGATTAAGCTGTACAAACATGACTGTCTTTGCTTGACCACCTATAGCATGGAAGCCACATTTGTTCTTGTTTAGAAGTTTTGTTGGTAAAATGAGTATCATATTCAAAAAACTAATGCTTTCTATGCAATTGGGAAATAATACCAAGAGAGCTTTGAAGGACTTGAGTGAGCTTGCTATTTCTATACGGAACATGAGAGCTCTTTTGTGCTAGAGCATAAATGACATCTCCAAGTGCAGACAAGGATTTGTTTATATGTTGTGCCTCTTTGAGTCTATCTCCCGTAACTTCAGAGCGATCAACCCGCTCACTACCAGCAAGATCTACTAAATGAAGATTACCATGCAGTGAAGAATTACCCTTCAAATCCGTCCCACGAACGTGAATAGTCACAATACTGTAGTTTACATGAAAAATAAGAAAGAAAGAATATAGAGAAGAATATTTGGTATTATAGACAGACAAACCTATGTGAACGGCTACTTCTTTCATTCATGGCAGTGGCACCAACTGCTCTGTTCTTCAGTCCAGTGTCCATTAGTTCTAGAACATCTGAGGTTGCTTTCACTGGAAGCAATGTAGCATCCGGTACCGCAAGTCCAAAAGGTTGGGAATGAGTCAAAATCCCCAGTGTGTGAGAGTTAAGAGAAACAAGAGATAAAGAGAGGGAACAATACTCCTTATTTGAAATCAAATAATAAACCAACATTCTCAAGAATGTGTATTATATCATAAAAACATGGTTGAAGTTAAATTCTTAAAAGGAAAATGACTTGTAATTTGGTGTTAACAGTGTACTGCATAGCAAAAAAGGATATTTCTTCTGGGAAGCATTGCTTGAAAGTAAATCTCGCACTTGTTCATTATAAACTTCAACCATTTGCGCCCCAACTTCATAGGAAATGACACCACTTCTATTTTGAGAGATTTCAAAAAGGTCGTTGAGTGCTCGATAATTAACTCCCCAGTTCTCCTTAGTAGCACCATTAGGACCAGTCTTAAAGAAACAATGTGATAAATCTCATGAGCCAGGGATCAAAAAAAATTCTGTATTATTAAAACGTACAAAGGAAGCATACCATTGTATAAGTCTTTCCCGAACCAGTTTGGCCATAAGCAAATATGCATACATTATATCCATCAAGTACTGATCGTACCAACGGTTGGATATCAGAAAAGACCTCCCCTGCATTTGATAAAAAGACAACACAACAATTGAGAATTGCAAAGATAAGACCTCCCCTGCATTTAACAAAAAAGACAACACAGCAATTGAGAATTGCAAAGAAACCTCAGCCACTCGAAATAAATGAATGCAACCCTATAATGTAGGACTACATGATTAAATGAAAAGAAAGAGACCTTGAGTTGAAACTGGGCTGTACACCTTGTTAAACTTAAATAACTTTTGACCTTCTTTCCCAGGCTTAGTTGGGTTTGCTATTGCCACTTCTCCATTTTCCCCAATGAGTTCTACAGTCATCCGTTTGTCTTTCTGCCCGGTCAAAAACGGCCTTATTCGACAATACACTCTGATGTTTCCTGATGGAAGGGAAAAGATTAAGTTACACAAAAATAAAATAAAATAAAATGGTGGTCAACATAATGGAATTTAATACAAGAGTTACACCTTTTAAATCCTGTAGCTCATTGAACAACTTTCTATTTTCAGCCAACAAGACATGATAGTTCTCAGCTGCAATTGCTACTGATTTGAGTTTGAGTCCTAGAGAAGATACTTCATTATAAGAACTCATTATTTTTAACATGATATCGTGCCAAACTTTCTTACAATCATCACTACCTAATTGGTTGACTTGGTTTGAATAGTCCAGCTTTATTCTCAAAACCTCTTCTTTAACAGACTCTGAGGAGGATCTTACACCCTAAATTGTTCAAAAAGTATTCTCAATAATCATAATATCTCAAAATAACTAAATATGGAAATTCTATTTTAATCACACCTGTAGTAGATTGCATTGCAATTCTATCATGCGCTTGTAGCTCTTTACTTTTGCATCCCACTTCTTTTGCTTTGATTCAAACAATGATGTAAGTTCTTGCACTTCGTTACTTGAATCTTCGAAGAGATTCTCAAGTTCTTTTATCCTTTCCTCAAGTATTAATTGAGCAGATTCTGCTTTTGTTTCCGCTTGCCAGCAACGGAATTCATACGTTTGTGTAGCTGCTTCAAACTCTTGCTTTTGTTTTGCAATCTCTGCTTTACTTTCATCTCTTTCTTTAGTCAGCCTAGTCACATCTTCATCTTTTTCTGTTTCTAATTGCAAACAACGCGATTCATATGCCTCCTTAGCTGTTTCCATCTCTTGTTTCAATGATATGATCTCTACTTTGCTTTCATCTCGTTCCTTAATTAAACTAATCATATGCTCACCTTTTTCAGTTTCTAATTGCAAGCAACGCAATGCATATGCCTTCTTAGCTTCTTCTAACTCGTGCTTCAAGGTATTGAACTCTGCTTTGCTTTCATCTTTTTCTTTAATTAATCGAGTCACATCCTCACCTTTTTCCCCTTCCACTAGCAAACCATGTGATTCATACATCTTAGATGTTTCCAAGTCTTGCTTCAAGTTTGTGATCACTGCTATGCTTTCATCTCTTTCTTTAATCAACCTAGTCACATCCTCCCCTCGTTCCGCTTCCACTTGCAACCTACGCAATTCATATGATTCCTTGGCTGTTTTCAAGTCTTGCTTCAACTTTGCAATCTCAGCTCTGCTTTCATCTCTTTCTTTAATCAACCTACTCACATTCTCACCTTTATCTATTTCCACTCGAAAGCAATGCAATTCATACATTTTCTTGGTTTTTTCCAGCTCTTGTTTCAATGCTGTGATTTCTTCTTTACTTTCATCGCTTTCTCTAATCAATCTAGTCACATCCTCGCCTTTTTCCATTTTTACGTCTAAGCAACGCAATTCATATTTTTTCTTAGCTATTTCCAAGTCTTGCTTTAACATTGTGATCTCTCCTTTCATTTCGTCTCTTTCTTTTATCAGCCCAGTCACATCCTTGCCTTTTTCCGTTTCTACTTGCAAGAAACGCAACTCGTATTTCTTCTTGGCTGTTTCCAACTCTTGTTTCAACTGTACGATCACTGCTTTGTATTCATCTCTTTCTTTAATCAACCTAGTCACATCCTCATTGGCTAAATTCTTCCTTTCTTCTGCTTTAGTCTTCTCAGCTTGCTGCAATTCCAAAAGATTTCTGCTGGTGAGTGTTTCCACAAGTACAAAACGCTCATAAAAAGATCTGGTTTGTTGTTTAAGGAGTTAAAAAAATACTAAGCAGCAAAAGCTAGATTTAAATAAGAAATTATAGATTTTCATTATGGTCAAGAGGAAAACCTTTGTTTGTTGAAGTTGGCTAAGAACACACTGAAAAAAATATAACACCAGGAGATAATGTGAAAATTCTGATAGTACCCAACTCCAAAATTTTAGTTCAACTTATTTTTGTAAAATAATACCTGGTTTTCTTCATTTATATTTGATGCAAGTGCCTCAAGCACTCTTATGCGAGACTGGAATTTCTCTTCACGAGCCTTGAAAAGATTGTTTTGCTGGAGAAATAAAATCATGACAAAAAAATTTCACAAAATAATTCAAAGGTACAAACAATGGCTTAAAAATACTTGGGACATTACAGTTCGAAGATGTTCCGCTTGAGTAGAAATACGCCGCTCAATTTCTTGAACTACTTTCCTTAACAGGCATGCCACACGCTACCCAAAACAAAAGAACTAGTGTAAGGTACTGGGAATATTTAAGAAAAAACTACGATCAACAAACGTGCAAACAGCTAAGTTCTTTGGCATTCGATACATCATATACGACAAAGTATTTACATGGCCATACATGAGGGATTTCACCATTCTTTTTCTCCATACTTTCATCGAGAATTCCATTCACGACACTCAAAAGTGACTGAGTTGGAGCATTCTGCAATAAGAGATGCTGAAGTGCATCAAAGTTAAATAAACAATGTATGTCACAGAAACACTATAAACAAACTGAAGCATACACAGAGGCTGACACAAAATCAGGGGGTGGGAGGTAGAAAAAACAGAAGAACTCACGTCTAGACTATTTGGTTTCATCATTTCTGAAATTTTTGCAGCTGGAAGATCTGCATAGCGTCCTTGTTTTAGTTGAAACACTTCGTGGAACTTATGGCCAACTTGGTGATTTGATCCACCCGTTGGTTCTGTTGATTGAAAACAAAAGTCTATAAGAACTAGACATTTAGGTCCTATTTGATAACAAAGCAAAGAATTTCATGTGTAAAGTATTATATACGAGTTTAGTTTTCAATAATCAAATCGTTATCAAATGGTGCAAGAGTAACTAGATCTTCATTTTTTTCCATTTTATCTTTGTGTTAAAAACTTAGCTTTCGTGTGAATTTTCAAGGTTTCAAAATGATAAACAAGTAAAATCCATTTTGAGTTCAATTTTTCGTTGGGATACCAACTGAAGTCTTCTACATTTACATAATTTTGCAAAAGCCAAACCTGACACAATAGGACTACTCAGTGTACGGAGAAATTTCGACGCAGAAAAGATTTTCCTCCTTTCTTCTCCCGACATCGGAGAAAAAGGTTCATGTAAGGTTGTGTCGAAACGAGTATTGCTTTCTGATCTAGAAGGTGTTTTACATGCCAAAGGGCTGGTTCCCCCATCATTCGACATAAACCGTGCTCTAATTGACCATAAACAGTTGTAAAGAGAGTCCATAGATCCCTGCAATTTAATAACAACTAAGAACGAGAACAAGAACAAGAAAGAAATGAATGATTCATTTGGTATCCTTGTCATATTTTCCATAAACATATATTTAAAGTGTGTGCAATAGAAGTCTATGACGAACTCAAACTAAAGGCATCATCAATATTATAGCTATTCTGTGAAAACAAATTATGAGAGTACTTTCTAAGTCTTGACATATTACATCTTTGACGTCCGTACTGTCAAATGTTATTATCCCCATGTCGGCTACAGCTGCAAGGAAGCTTGTCATCTTCTCCGCTCGTGAAGCCAAATTATGGATAACATAACCTGCCTGGTGTCAGAAAACTGATACTCATAACAGTGAACAGTATGATATGTAACAATAACTAGAAAAAAAACACACACACACACAACTTGTGGAACAAAGACAAAGCCAGTAGGACAATACCTCCTTAGGACCAGGTTTTTTCAGCTTGTTCAGAATTTGGGACAAGACATTGGCATCAAGCAAGCATGCTTTGAGGTCCTCATCAGAAGCGTTGACCGGCAAATTTAGACCAGGGCAAATACTCCTCAACCACTCAGCCAAAATAAGTCTCTGCTTAGCTGCAGAATGTTGTAAAATAATTTGAAAGTTTGTTTTGGTTCTTGAGCAGAAATGCAAATGAAGATTGTTGACAATTATCTCACCATTCTTGTCTACAGATATTGAATTCATGGTTGAAAACTGCTTGGGAGTGGCATCAAGCATATAACTTGTCCACTAATTTACAAGAACAATATGGTCCTATAGCAGCAGGAAAGAAAATATTACGATGGTACTGTAACATTTTGAGTCTTCTTCCAATGAACAAAATACAAAGAATTGAGAACTATGAATGAAAGAAAGAAAATACCATCAAAACCAATCAATACAATACATGAAAAGACATATATTTGAGTTCAATCAAAAACTCGATCACCATTTTGTCTTTTAATGATTGTTATTCTCCTAGTCCTACCAAAAACACCATAAATTAAATGTCAATGCATGCTTGTAGATGAGAAAAGAAAGTACACCAGATAGAAAAGACGAAACAACATCATTTTTTAAGCAACACATCGACGAAATTTTTCTATACACTACATTGCTGAAAAAAAAATTTATAATCGAAAATCAGAGCTACATCAAACTACATACTCGGAAGCACACACACTCGTTCCAAAATCCGGACCTGGGATACAATAGGAATTTTACAACTAAGCTCATTTTTTTATATTGCTCAATTTTTAGAATATTGAGGGTGGAAATTTGAACTTAAGACCTCTTAGATAAAGTTGAGACGCCTTAAACTAATCAAAGCTAAGAAATAAGGAACTAAGAAGTAAAAAAAAGAAAAAAGGCAGAGCATCCCTTAATTTTATCAAACACCATGAACACAACACTAAAAATAAAGCACACAATAGAAAAGGAAAAGAATCAAACATCCGTTCTAACTTTTATCAAACACCATGAGTGCAATACTAAAAAGAAAACACAATCATAAAGTTAGAGATTCAAGAACCACAATGCAGCCACAAAAAGGCTGTATCATCTTCCACATTTCAACCTGGGGTTCAGATTGCAGAGACATTCACAAACATTCAAACCCCATAATCATCAAACACAAAGCCATAACTCAAGCATGACAAAATTTCAAAACAAACCCACAAAAGGGTACCTGATTTCTGAGCCAAGAAGCGAACAACGGACAATAAAACGTGGGAATGTTTGTGGAAAGCTCACAGAACGAAATGGGTGCGGTAAAATCCCAAAAGCGGGATTCCATGTACCGAATTAGGCGATTGAAAACCACAATCGATTGAAGAAATGATGTGATTTCGTGAACTTTGTTTGAAGGTGTTGGAAAGGAGGATTTGAAATCAAAGAAGAAGAAGGGAATGTTGAATATGGGAATATTAAGGTGTTTCGAATGGTGGGTAATTTCTATGGCGGATAATCTTCCATGGAAAACGAAGAGGGTTGAGAAATGTTCCATGAATGTAGGAGAATATGCTGCTTGTTTCTCCTCTCTTTTTTTTTTCTTGAATTTTTTCAATTTGATTGTATATATTTTCCTCTGTAATGGATTTATTGTTGAATTTTAGCGCGCCTAGACCATGCAAAATTGCTGCTTTTTGACTTCCCTTTATAAATGTTGTAGGGGTCGGTTTGGGTCCGCGTGTATATAATTTGATTGATGTCACGAGATATATTGTTTGACTTTATAATATTTAGATATTAAAAAAATTTGTAGAAAATTCATTTTTATGTAGATAGATATAATGAATTGGATACATCACCTTTTAATTTATGAGTGTCCTTGTGACCTAGGTTCTAGACCATGGAATGGTTAGAAATTTCTTTTTATACTTAGGAGGGGGATTATTAAGGATGGATATTTTTAGACCATGAAATTAATTTTGGGTTTTTCTTACAAAATTTAAGCTCGTTTGCTCCAATTTTTCTTTAATTCTTAGCTAAAAATTATGGTTTGAAAAAATGAAAAATACTTGCTTCCTTATAATAAGGAGGCAAGTTCTCCTTAAGGATCATTCTCAAAAAAAAAAAAAATTATCCTTAAAGATGATGTGACATTATTTAGTGTCACAAATTTTTTATTTCAACGATGTACTTTAAAAGAATTTAAAAGAAGATAAAAAAAATTGTGACACAAAATAATGCCGCATAGCCTTAAGGATAGTTGCTTTCTTAGTCGTGAGGAGTCAATTATTACTCTGAACAATTTGAGGTATTTTAAGTGGAGAATTATTATAAATTGTTATTGTAGAATAGTCGGTTATTATAAATAGTGATTGAAATACAAGTTATGCCCTCTATGCCCCTCCCCCAATTTGTACTAAAAAAAAAAAAAAAAGTGATGCCCTCTATGTAATCCATTTCAACTCCAGTTCAAACTGAACCTAAAAATCGATATTTGGCTCTCATATTATTTGAGATTAGTTGTGTACTCTAGGTAGGATTTGTTAGTCCTCTTCCCCTAATTTATACTAAAAAAATATATAAATTATTATATCATGATAAATGGTGATTGAAGTGCATATTAGTATAGCACAAATTATAATAAACAAGGTTTGGGAACAACATACGAAATAGAAAATGGTTAGTTTCTTTATTCTTATATATGTTATAAACAAAATTAATTAAGTAATTAGTATTAAAGTTGATGATAGTTTAATCATGTATTCATACATCATTCATTTAAACTATGCTCTTGTAAAAAAAAAGTTTAAAAGGACTTAAATATAATTACCCTTATGTACTTTTATATTTATTTCTATTTTGGTCGCATAAATTTTTAATTATCTAATTTTTATTTATTTTCTTTAAAAAATAAGAGATCCGAACCTATGATCATTTTTTTATAAATTAAATATATGAAATTAGTTATTTAGGTGACAATAATGATTGTGAGATTTGAGTACTTGATTGGATAGCAAACTACATTATTTATATATGAATTATCTTTTATGTACTTTTTTTACAAGACCTTTCACGCACTTAATTATTATTTGTTTTTTTTAGTACATATTTAAGGAATGAAATAAATATCGATTCTCGAAATCGAACCTACAGCGTTGGTGTTAAACTGGTTTACCATCAAACAATCAAACTACTTATTCATTCCATCATGCATTAATTATTTAACTTATTTTTAATAGAATAAAAAAACTCATATTATTTCTAGAATTTAAAGGTGAATATGGCAATTTTCTTAAGAAAGAAATATGACTATTTTTCTAAATATAAAGATCAAAATTGAACAAATCTAAAACTATACTCATCAAAATGATATTAGAAAAAATAAAAATTATATTTTTAGTCTTTAAATTTGGAATCTAATTTCTGTATGGTTCATATATTTTAAAATCAAATATTTTTACTTTTAATATTTCAATAATGTCCATTAGTCTGGTGTATTGTTTTTAGTTAATTTTTATATTTATTTTATTTAAAAAAATTAAATCCACGTAACTTTTTACTATATTGAAATTTATAAATTAATTTAATGGTAATTTTAATTAATATTATTTTATTTAACTAACCTTTTTGTTATTTGATAAACTAAAAGGGTGTATTATTGCAAAATTATTAAATTTGAAATTCCTTTAAAAATCTATATTTGGCGAGGACCAAGTCACCAAGCACATCAAAATAGACGACGGACCACTAAAATCCACCCAATCCAAAACCTTTAAACCATAACATGAGTTTGGATGAAAAGTTAGTTTGAAAAATTATTTGAGTAGTTAGAAAATTTAGGTTTTTGTAATAAATCATTTGAATTTTGATTTTTATATAGGAGTTGCATTCAAAAACTTGTTCGATTGTGATTTTTTTAAAAAAAAATTTGTAGTAAAATTATAGACAATAGTTTGTTTTAAGTGTAAATTTGAAATAAAGAATTATTTTAAATAATTAAAAACGATGGATTAGAAATAATGTTTAGCAATAAATTATTTTAAATAGTCGGAAATGAATTTAAAAATGAGTAGTTAGAAATAATAAATTATTTCAAGCAGTTAAAAATAAATAATTAAAAATGAGTGATTATAAATGAGAAATTATTTTGAGTAATAAAAAAATGAAGAGTTATTTGGAATAGTTATAAAAACATAGTTTTTTTTTAAGAGTAAACCCTCTAGCTTGATCAATGTAAAGGTGTGTTTGGAGCACCGGTTTGATTATTGTAGACGGAAGGTTATGATAAACGGTGGATTATGATAAACGGTGTTTGAGGAGCTAATTATGTAACAAAAAGTAATATATGTAAGGTGTAGATAAATGGGCACGTAGGTTTAAATAAACACGCAGGTTTAGGTTAGTCTTCGAAGATTTGTTTGATAGATTAGGTCTTCAATTTTTTTTTTTTTTTTGAAATAGGTCTTATTGTTGTGCACCAGTTTGTCGGGACTTGATTTCAATTGAAATTATTACGAGTTCTTTTTTATAACCCTTTCATTTTTTGTTTTTAATATTTTAAAAATAAGTTTGTTTAATAACCAATTTTAATTTTAATTTTCAAAATTTTAAAAACATTTTTAAAATATTAGAGGAATTTTAAAAGCTAAAATAAGTAGCTTTTAAAACATGTTTTTATGTTTGTTTTTTTTAAAAATATGAACAAATCATGCATAAATAGTAAAAAAACTAAAAAAAATCAAAATAAAATGCAATGTTTGAAAAAAAAAAACAATTATCAAATATATACATTTTTTTATTTTTTAAAACTAAAAATGAAAAATTATAAACAAAAAACAAAAAATATCAAATGACCTACATTTTTTTTTCATTTTTATCTGCCTTGATTTGAAATTATATTTTGTTTTTTTTGTTTTTTTTAGTACAAATTGGGAGAAGAGGGACCAACCGACCCCGACTACTAATCGCAAGGCATAAAAGCCTTCAAGGTAAATCTTAACATAACTCATTTTTACCCCTTATTTTTAAGTATTTATTTTTAACTACTTTAAATAACTCCTCATTTCAAATTCATTTCCAAATAAACTTTTAAATCCAAATCAAAATAACTCTTCATTTCTAACTACTTGTCTCTAACTCATCTAAAAACAAAAAAAAACTACCTCCAAACAATTTTTTTTGCTATAACTCCTGTATAAAAATCATATCTAAACGAGTAATTGCAAAAACTTAAATTTTCCAACTATTCAACATAACTTCTCAAATTAATTTCTCTCCAAACACTTTATTCAAGTACTAAAATGATATTCATCAACTTTTTTTTTTGTAGAGGGATGATAACTCATGTCTTATCAATAAAGTTGATATGAGACCTTTTGGAATATGCCAAAAAACAAAGTCATAGGGGAAGGTTTTCAGAATAGACAATAACATATCAATGTGAAGGTCTGTGGATCTTCATTGTCCCTAACAATTCAATATATGAAAATAACTTATTTATACATTTTACCAATTTTCTTGAAATCCAAATATTATAGAGTCAATTGATATATTCCATAAGAATAATTGATTGCACACAAGTTAATTCAAACACTTATAATATAAAATAATTTTTTTAGTTCAAAATGGAAGAGAGACGATCACAAACCCTATATTGGAAGGTGCTACTATTAGTTATTAAATGAGAACTGGATTACCACCAAATAATGAAACTATTATGCGATTTCCGTAAAATAAAAATAAAAAAATGAAAAGTTTTGTTCTTCCACCTCACACGTTGTAAAAAAGTCATTTGGATATGTTACTCTATTTTAAGTGTCGAACTAAATATCAAAACATTTAAAATAGCACAATACATTTTGAATATCTTATTCGTTGAAAAATACTTTCAATTAAATCGTGTATTTTTTGTACATAGACTTTTATAGAAGAAGACAATTTGGGTGTAGCATGACTGCACCCCACTCATAATGTCAACATATGTGGCACCTTTGGTGCCACATATCTCAGCTCACTTTTTTTTAATAAAAAAAATATTAAAATGTGTGTGTGACATCATGAATGGAGTGCAATCATAGCTGCACCTAAATTGCCCTCTTTATAGAATAAGATATAAAACACAACCAAATAAAGTTAAATTTAAAAACAAGAAAAACATTACTAAAGATTATATATCTTAAAAAAGAAGGCAAGTAAACTTGTTGATTACGTTTGAGAGTGACTTCCTAACAACTCCACCCTTTCCTTTTGGCCTTCCAAATCCATCTTTTCCAACACACACAAAACTCTATACCTTTCCACTAAGGATAAAGGATGTCTGCAATCAATGTCTACCATTCTTTCAATATAGACCCGATAACTCGAACAATCCCGAGTCGTTCTTCGATTTTCATCTTTGTAGTTTGTTTGTTTTTTTTCTTTTTTTTGGTTTCAATTTAGTCTTTATAGTCCTTTAGATTATTCTCTTTTCAAATTTGATACACATAATAATTAGATTATGCAGTTTTTGGTTAAGAATTCAATTATTTCAAGAGAAAAGAAAACTACAATAAAGAAAGGATAATATTAAAAACTAAAAAGGGAAGAAAAATTAAAATCACTAATTGAAATTAAAACTTTGAATCTGGAGACTAAAGAAATATTTATCTGTTTTTCCATACAAGAACCAGGCATTGAAATGATCTTTTAATATCTAATAAATATAGAGCTGGATGTTCGTTGAAAAATGATTTTTTTTTGGTTGAAAAGGAAAAATGAAATAATTAGTAGGTAAACAAAAACAAATCTAATATCTAAAAAAATGCAGTTTCAGCAACAAGTACACGTATAAATAACCCAATCAGGTGTTTATAAATATAACCAACTAATTCAACCATATGATAATAATATTTAGATTTTAAAATCTAGTTTAAAAAAAATCAAATGGGAGAATTTCAACAAATGAAAGGATAAAAAATTTTAGATTATAAAGAACAAAAAGAAATTAAACTATTATTAAAATTCTACTGCAAATAGACCATTCAAAAAGTGTCAGCAATTTAATTTAGGAAGGTCTATACCAAATTTGTTGATCATAACCTATAATTTCTTGAACATAGTCAATTAATCATAGCACAGTGACCAATTTTTTAAATGTCATCGACTAACAAAATTTGCAATTTGCTAAATTAAAAAAAAAAACAATCTAATTATTTTATAAAGGGTAAAGTATTTGACTGTCCACAGTCACGAGTTCGAGCCCGAAAATCGATATTTGGCTCTCATATTATTTGAGAGTATTTGTACACTCTATATAGGGTTTGTTAGTCCTCTTCCCCCACTTTATTCTAAATATATATATATATAAAGGGTAAGGTATAGAAAATTAAAGTTACCTAAATGGCGATGGTTAAATGATTTTATTATTTGGTAGAAGTTTAGTTCAACACCATATAGTCACAATTTCATGTTTAGAATTGGTATTTGACTCATAACACTACCCCTCTAAGTAAGATTTGTTGCTCTCCTCCTCCAATTTGTACTTAAAAAAAAACTAATTTTTAAAATTATTAAAACTAAACTCTCTCTCTCTATATTTTTTGAAATGATAGAAACTAGGGTATGTTTGAAGCATCAGTTTGATTATAATAGATGGAAAGTTGTGATAAATTGTAGGTTATTATAAATGATGTTTAAGGGGTAAGTTATTATAACATGAATCATGATAAATAATGTTTGGAGGCTGATTATGTAACAAAAAAGTTATATATACTAAATTTACCCTTAACTAGTCATCTTTTTTTTTTCTTTTAATAGCAATCAAACATAGGGCTATACAAGGTTTATGCATAATTTTATTTGTTATCTTCATACGCTTAATTTTATGCAAGGTTTTGATTTTCTATCAAAATAACAGAAACTCCAATTATCTAGTTTATAAATAAATAAATATATATATATATAAATATAAGGTTTAGATAAACATACACACGTTTAGATAATCACCGCTTATAATAAATGATGGGTCAAACATTACTTGAATTATTATAACCAACGTAACTATTTATATAAACGGGCCCGAACACACCCTAAATTTATATTTTACCTTTTATGAAATTAGAATTTCGAAATATTAATTTAAACTTGTTTTTCCATGAAAATAAAGGATGAAGACTCTTGAGTGAGAGACTTGAGAGTCTCTTCCCACCAAACTAGAAAAGCAAGTTGAAGAAATCCGCAAACATGCTTGTCGGCAACCACTGCTCACAAACCCAAATCCAAATCCAAATCTCCATTCTTCTTCTTCTCCGATTCCGATGATCTGAGAAACCCCCCATTTCTGGATCTCCACAAGGAACCCATTGGAGACCCCATCTGAGAAAATCACCGTCCTCCATTTCCCGGATCCGATGTTGGTCCAAGACCGTTCTCCGCCCAAACCCACCAAAACCCAGATCAGAACTCTGCATCGCTTCTCCGAATCCAAGAGCCTCGATTTCTCCACATGGGTTTCTGATAACATCTACAAAGTCGTCACCGTTCTGCTGCTCGTCGTCTCCGTCGCCGCCCTCTTCTTCCTCCGCAATGTCGGCGATTCCGCCGCCCTCCTCTGCTTCCAATCGCAGACGGCCGCCTTGGAGAGGATTCAGTTCCCCAGGGTTGAGTGGAACTCGATCGCCTTGATCCCGGCTAGGGCTTCGCTGTACTCGGAGTTTCGCTCCGAGCAATGGGTCGTCGTCTCCGTGTCTACGTACCCCACCGATTCGCTGCGGATGCTTGTGAAGATGAGGGGATGGCAGGTGTTGGCGATCGGGAACTCACGGACGCCGCCGGATTGGGCTCTTAAAGGTGCGATTTATCTTTCCTTGGAAGAACAGTCTAAATTAGGGTTTCGTGTGGTTGAATTTCTTCCTTATGATTCTTTTGTGAGGAAGAGTATTGGGTATCTTTTTGCTATTCAACATGGTGCGAAGAAGATCTTTGATGTGGATGATCGAGGGGAGGTGATTGATGGGGATTTGGGCAAACATTTTGATGTAGAATTGGTTGGGGAGGGAGCTAGGCAAGATATTATATTGCAGTACAGCCATGAAAATCCTAATAGAACTGTTGTAAATCCATATATACATTTTGGGCAAAGATCAGTTTGGCCTAGGGGCTTGCCACTGGAAAATGTGGGTGAAATTGCTCATGAAGAATTTTACACTGAAATTTTTGGTGGAAAGCAGTTCATTCAACAGGGAATTTCCAATGGTCTTCCGGATGTGGATTCGGTGTTTTACTTCACTCGAAAATCTGGATTGGAAGCTTTTGATATTCGATTTGATGAGCGTGCTCCAAAAGTGGCATTGCCACAGGGTATGATGGTTCCTATTAACTCCTTCAATACACTTTATCATACCTCAGCCTTCTGGGCTTTAATGCTTCCTGTTTCCATTAGCACAATGGCTTCTGATATCTTGAGAGGATATTGGGGCCAGAGGCTGCTGTGGGAAATTGGTGGCTATGTTGTAGTTTATCCTCCGACCGTACATCGATACGATATGATTGAAGCATACCCATTTTCGGAAGAAAGAGATCTACACGTGAATGTGGGACGTTTAATTAAGTTTTTGAACTCATGGAGATCGAGTAAACACATGCTATTTGAGAAGATTTTGGAGTTGAGTTTTGTAATGGCAGAGGAAGGGTTTTGGACTGAGAAGGATGTGAAGTTTACAGCAGCTTGGCTACAAGATTTAATTGCTGTGGGGTACCAGCAGCCAAGGCTAATGTCACTGGAATTGGATCGTCCGCGAGCAACTATTGGTCATGGGGATCGGAAGGAGTTTGTTCCACAGAAATTGCCATCCATACACCTTGGGGTTGAGGAAACTGGGACAGTAAGCTATGAAATAGGGAACTTGATAAGATGGAGAAAGTTTTTTGGGAATGTTGTGCTAATCATGTTTTGTAATGGCCCTGTCGAACGAACCGCTCTGGAGTGGAGGTTGCTATATGGGCGGGTATTCAAGACGGTGATAATTCTTTCAGAGACTAAGAATTCAGACCTTGTTGTGGAAGAAGGCAGATTGGACCATGCATACAAGTAAGTCACTTTTTAAGTACATGATCAAAACGTTTGTGTGAGTTCAAACCCTAAGTAAAAATTTGGTAGACAGGCAATATTTTGAGTTCCCTTTCCGGTTTGTTGTTTTGTAGAATAGATTCCATTAATTTTATCCATTAATTCTTAATCTTTTTTACGAAGTGACATTTCTTTTCATGCTGCCTGAATGTAAATATAATTAGTAGTATTCCACAAAAATGGTAACATTGGAAGTTTACCTCGTCTTGGCTTGGGGTTCTGAGCTCATAAAATAGGGGTTCAAGTTGCATTCCAATTTACAAGTGATTGAAAAATTGCTCGTAATTCATTGAAAATGTTGTCATTATCTTTTTATCTTTTTACTTGGTTGTATTTTGTCATTCAGTATCAGCCTAGCAGGATTGAAATTGTTGAGACACCAGACAAGTTTATTATCAATTAATACAATTTCAATTGAAAACCATAGCTGCATCCCCAAGGGGTGGCACAGTGACAGTGGTTGAAGACTTGGGCTTTGGGGGTATGCTCTCCTCAAGGTCCCAGATTCGAGACTCAGCTGGTGCATTACTCCTTTGATGTTTCCCGGTGTCTGACCTAGGGACGGGCATGGTTACCCTTGTTTCAAAAAAAAAAAAATGAAAATCATAGCTGCACATTTTAGAATTTTTATTGTTGGAAACTTGGAATTTTGTTGGCTGTCAATAGAATGAGAATACACTCTGTTTTAACCTGCATTCTCAAACAGTCTGCGGCAAGTTTGTTTCCTTTAAAAAAAAAAGGTCTGCGGCTTGCCACTCGCTCTAGTTGATTAATCTTTCAAAAGTATATGTTTTTCTAATATGTTGTCAACTTTGTTCATAGGTACCTGCCCAAATTTTTTGAGACGTATAGTGGTGCAGAGGGGTTTTTATTCCTGCAAGACGATACAATTCTTAACTATTGGAATCTACTACAGGCGGACAAATCGAAACTCTGGATAACTGATAAGGTACACCACTTGAGCTATATGCAGCTGAGTTATTGTATTTTGGCCTGTGTTCTTTATTTTCGTTTCTTGTGAGGCTAACTAATTCTCCTTCCTGAGGTTAAAATTTTAGGTTGTAAGTCAGTAGAAAATAGGAAAAATTTACAAGAGAATATTTTTTAGCACAGACAAAACAGTATTTAACTTCTTGAATGCTTGTTGGTTCTAGTGGAATTGGCTGACTACAAATCTGAAACCTTTAAAAGCTCTCTCTTTATCTCTAGTCCCTCATTATGTCAATGAAATCAGGTACCCAAATCTTGGACTACCGTGTCAGCTCAAAGCTCAGATTGGTTTACGAAACAATCAAACATGGTAAAGAAGATAGTGAGCATGATGCCAGTTAATTTCCAAGTCAGTCACAAGCAGTCTGTAACAAGTGAGCAGAGCCTCACAATATGCAGCTCTGAGGTCTTTTTCGTTCCTCGACGTTTTGTAGCGGACTTTCTTGATCTTCTTGGTTTAGTGGGTGATTTAGAAATCCATCACAAGGTTGCAATCCCCTTGTTCTTTACTGCAATGGATGCAGTTCAAAACTTCGATCCGGTATTGAATACAATGAGCTACAAAGAGAAAGCACCTGCTGCAAATTCATCAACTATTTACTCAGTTCATGCCCCTGCTGTTCATCCATGGAATGTGTCAAATGAACAGGATTTCATCAAGTTGGTAAGAATAATGGCAGAAGGTGATCCACTTCTAGCAGAGTTAGTTTGAGGGGGGATAAAAGAAAAGGAAAAGAGACTTTGATTGATACCATGGGAGTTAGGGGGAGACCATGTATATTAAGCAAATTGTTGTACCAAAACTGCTATTTTTCTTCTCTTTTTGTTTCAGAGTGAAGGAAAATACATTTCTTTGATCTCACCCTCCTCAACACACTTGTTTTTGTAGAGTTTGTGTTCTCACCATTTGTTGTAAGAAAGAAATTGTATTCAGCTAGTTTTTTTTCCCACAAGTATATGAACATGAAATTATATTGGTTGCACCTTGATGCAGATAGGTCTCTCAGGTCTGTTCTGTAACATTTTTCTTTTTTGTTTTTCGTTTTTTGAGAAGAATAAAATAATTGTTTCTCTTTGTCATGGGGTTTCCTTTTTTGGTTTATTTTTGTTAGGGCTTGTGCATTCCACCATTTTGAGAAAGTTGTTTTTCAACTGTTTGATGAATTTGCAAATAAGAAACTATATTGGTGGTAGACTCGTTTTTATAATCATTGATTTTTGTTTCTTGGTTTTTAAGGGAGAAAAACATATTTGATCATCGTTTTAATCTCTTTTTTTTTGTGTGTGCGCGCGCGCTTATTGGAAGAAGTAAAAACTTGTTAAGGATAGGGGAAGATGAGTTGAACGAAAAAAACAGAATGCTTTGGATGTGATTTTGCTGGACCAAACATATGATTTGACTAAAATTATGTTCGGATAAAGTTGTTTAAAGGAATAGTAGAAAAAATGTGCTTGGAATAATGTGCTTGGAATAGAGTATTAGAATGAGTAGTTGCATAAAAATCATGTTTGGATAAACTTGATTATAGGACGAGATTGTAGGAAAATTTTATTTAGAGGAAACCGAGGAATGATTAGAACAGGGGGTTGGGAAAGTTTTTTCTAACTTAAATAAATATGAGATAAATTTCATCATGCATTTATTTTTAGGGAATTTGCATGGATAATAAAAAATGACAAAATATTTCTACCTATAACACAGAATCAAAACTAATAAACACTCATTCTATCACTAAATCATGTGCTATAAATATAATACAAGAGGTAGAATGTGTTGTTAAGAGTAAATTCTCTTTATTTTTTGCAACTTCTCCTTTATCCTACATATATATGTATATAAACAGTAAGTTTTCATGTATTTGCACATTGTCTACGACAAAGGATACAAACAAAGCTCTCAATTCTGCTCACCTCACCTCTTCTCGTCAAGTCTATATAACTATCCTTTCACATATTAAAATTCTTTATATACCTCTGATATTCTCCTTTACTTCATTACGAGCCTTGCAACTTCTTTGTTCGACATAAAACTCCTCTTTCACTAGGGAAATCAATAAACTCAAAAAGAGCAAACCAATTTAGGTAAGTTTTTAGCTACTTTCGTCCTGCAAACTCTTTTAGGGTTTGTTTTTTTTTTGGATATGAACAGTGGTTTATAACAACTCCTCAAAAACTCCTTGTTTGTTTTTTTTTTTGTCGTAAACAACTACTCTTAACTACTTTTAAGCACTTTTCAACCCCACTATGAAATCTCATATTAAATTTTTATTAAACTTCACATTAAATTTATCACTCAACCACTAATAATTTCAATCGCCAAACAAATAGTTGATTACTCCATTACTATTAATCTCAATCTCCAAAACGAGTAGTTAACCGCTTCAAAACTGCAATTAACTATTTCATTCTCTTCCACTCCACTCCACTCTTTTCTACAAAAAAAACAAACACACCCTTACACATCAACACATGCATCTCTTGCGATGACAATACAAGTCTCCCATTCCCACCACTCATCTCACACTTTTGAAGACCATATAAAGTCTTTTTACAAAAAACAAACATTTGGTTACTCCTCTTTGATAAAAAAAAACGAACACCCCGTATAGATTTAGAAACATATTCTCATTTTGTTATTTCTAAGGCGGTGTTTGTTTGTTGAATTTATGTATGTAACACCGTAGTTATTTTACAAGTATTTTTGTAATTTATTTAGTAATCAATTAAGGAGTTTGAAATTTATTCAAATACTTTTGTCCAATATTTATCCCAACCCCTTTTCCTTAGTTTTAAAATTCATGGTATGGTGTTAAAATTTAAGTGTAACTCTCTTATTATTGCAAAACAACCATTTAGAATAATAATGCAAAATGTATATTTTGTGTAAATATGGAAATTGCTTCAGAGGCTTAGGGTTTGAATTATTTTAAAAAGGAAATAAAGTTTTAATATATATATTCTCGTTTTGGCATTTGTTTTCTTAAAAAAATCACCCCGCAGTCATCATTCTCTCTCTCCCTTCAAATCCACCTCAAACACATTTTTTATTTCTTAGTTTCACGGAGCTAAAAAGCTCTGTTTGCGATTCCGAGATCAGTTTCATGCTCAAGGTGTCGAGGGCTTCAAAACAAGGTAAGGTTTGCTGGTTTTGATGGAGTTTTTTGGTGAAGGAATTTTGAAACATGTTTCTTCTTTCATAGTTTCGGGGAGCTAGAGAGGTCCGTTTGCGATTCTGAGACTAGTTTCATGCTCATGGCGACGAGACGAAGATAAAGAGGTATGAATCGCCCTTTTCCGTGGTGGCGCGCCGCCGCCACCACCTTTTTCTGGCGACACACCGTTAGCTCAGTTTTCCATCACCGTTCGTGTGATGAACTCCGTTTTAGCTCTTTGTGCTTCGTTTGTTGGTTTCATTGATTTCTATTCATTTTTCATCGTTTAGGCGACTCTCAAGATTCGTGGTTTGGCTTGTGGTTGGATCGAGACATCGGGAAGGTATAGAGTTTCATTATGATCTAGGTTCATGACGCTTAAAAACATGTGAATAGTGACATGATAGGATTTATGAGAATTGAATGTTGAATGACTTGTCACATGTATGTGTTGGTGTTGTGATGTACTTTTTGAACTGATTTTTACTCGTGGTAGCATGGAATGGTAGTGTAGTTTGTAAACCGTAAAATCTTTGTTTGTTGTGCTCATGTGATCGTATCGTCATCCCTTGATTCACACATTTTGCTTATATACGTGATGGACTGTCTATCTATTTGATTATTTGAATGATCGAGTTGCCTAGGGTAATGCATGTAGTGATTGTGATCGAAATACCCCTAACATGTTAGGTAGCTCATGAAGGGATTATACATGTTTCGATGTTGTTGTTTCATCTATGTTTGACTTTATACGTGCTGCAATTATTATATGCTCAGTTTTTCTATTTTTTCGCCTAGAGGAGCAGCTAGCTCACCCCTACTAAGACTCATGTTGCGTGATCAATATCGTGTTATTGATGTGACTCGTTAGTGCCCATAGACACTGGTCAGGCTACCCCAAGACATTTGTTTATGTCTCCATGGTTGCAGTTTTTCCGGTCCCTGACAGTGGTCAGGCTACCCCAATACTTTTGTGTATGTCTCCATGGTTGTAGTTTGGTGGGTCCCTGACATAGGTCAGGCTACCCCAAGATACTTGTGTATGACTCTGTGGACACGGTATAGGACGTATTCCGACTAGAGGTTTAGGGAACTTGTGTGTTTCCTTCACTCGCGGTCCTCTCCTAACAGTGGTTTGATGATTTCTCGGCATTTAACTATATCTTTCTCATAGCACGTCGTTTGACATTGTTTGCTTGTGACCGGCACGGGGGTCGGGCACGCATGTGCGAGACACTTAGTTTCAATTGTCGTATCTTATAACTTGTTTCAATTTCTATGCTTAATCCTATGGTGGAGCTCCTTACTAGATATATTTCAATATACTCACCATTTACATTTTTCAGGTACTAATCCACTTCGAGGTAGAGATGTCCATTTTCCCCGCAGGGACCCGCCCCTAACGGGGCGGGGAATGGGGCCGGGGATGGGGGAGAAAAAATCCTCGTTGGCTAAAAAATCCCCGCCCCGATTATTTTATTTATTTTTTTTTTTATTTTTTTTTTAATTCTACTCCTTTAATTTTCAAATAAATATATCTTTGTTGATGATATTTTATATACATATGAATATTTTCTTTGATAATTAACATTATAATTGAAACTTATAGATATATATTTTTTAAAATCTAATTTTTTGAATTTTTTATCCAAAAAATATTTAAAAAAATGAAAAAAAAAAAATTGTAAAAAATCCCCGCGGGGAACCCGATCCCCGAAAAAAAAACCGGGGATTTTTCCGGGGACGGGGATTGAATTTTATGGCGGGGACCGAGCCGGGGAAGCCATTCTCCGACCCCGCCCCGCCCCGTGGACATCTCTACTTCGAGGTGGCTAGACTGAGAGCTACATCGATCATGGACACGGTGTCGTCATTTTCTTTCTGCATTGTTTTTATTTCGTGTCAAACTTCAGGTTTTAAACTCTATTGAATTGTATTTCATTTTGAACTATCGGGATCTCGAATCATGTTTTTATATGCTTTTCGAACTATCAACTTTATTTTCATGATTTTACGAGTTTTTCGTTGAAAATTACATGTGATTATTAAATCGATTTTGTGGACTTTAAATGCATGTGTCTGTAACACCCCATTATGGTATTTTAGAAAGCCGGGTCGTTAAAACGAGTGCTTGTAATCCCTCAAAACAACTTCTCGTTTTTACTACTAAAAATTTCATTTCTAACAACTCATTTATAATAATTCATTTCCAACTTCTCAAAATAATTCTTTTTTGCCAACTCATTTTCTAATCATTCTTTTTTAAGTACTAAAAAATAACTAATCATTCATTTCCATCCCAACAAATATTGTCTCTAACTTCTCTACATAAAAACAACATTCAAACAAGTTTTTTGCTACAACTATTAATTTTTAACGAGTAAAGAAATAACTCGTCAAACTCTACTTATCCAAAGACCTCTAAATGTGTGTTTGGAGCATCGGTTTGGTTATGATAGTCGGAAGATTATGGATTATTATAAATTGTGTTTGAGGAGTAAGTTATAACAACATAAATTATGATAAATGATATTTGAGAGGCTAGTTATGTTACAAAAAGTAACATATATTTATAAATAGACACGTAAATTTAGATAAACGGACACGTAAATTTAGATAATCACCGTTTTTATAAACGGAGACCAAACACACCCTAACTTATTATACAAGGGTCCAAATAGAACAAGCACATGAACGATGACGAAGCTTCCTATCAAATGCCGATCAACATCCATCCATGACCACCCAATGGAATCCGACAACATAGTCAACCGAACCAAAGTCATTCAGACATTATTAAAATAATCTATGTCCATTCAGAATCATCGCTTAATTTCTGGCCACGACGACCCATATTCCTTCATCTTTCCTTCTCCGATCAATCGAGCGAAGAGAAGGGTCAAAGAAGAAGGAAAAACCCAGAAAATCCCATTTTCAACGATGTCTTCTGGTGCTCGATTGCTCGTGTTGGATTTTGCCCTCGCTTTCATGTGGGTCTGGTCGGGGATTTTGATTAAGATCTTGGTTTTTGGGATTTTGGGGTTCGGAAATGATCCGGCTGGGGAGATTGTCAAGGCTGCCTTTTCGATTACAAATATGTTTCTGTTTGCGTTTTTGATGAAGATTTCCAAAGGGGCTGCTTATAATCCTCTTAACATCTTGTCTGCTGCTTTTTCTGGGGGTTTCAGTAGTTTTCTCTTCATTGCTGGTGCCAGAATTCCTACCCAGGTTCGTTTTATTCTTGTCATTTTGTATCTGTTGAGCTTTGTCTGAATTTTTATGGTTTTATTTTTTCATATATTTTTTTGTTTTGATATAGATGCCTGCATCTCGACTATTGTCACTGATATAAGATCGTTTGACCTATAATATTTGAATATAAAGCGAATTCATATGAAATTAATTCATACCGTTGAATTGAATCCAATATCTCTTTTCTTTTTTTTAGGAAACAAAAACATTCATTGAAATGATGAAAAGTTACAAAGATAAAGTTTTGCAAAATTTTTACATAAAAGAGTAGTATGACTGTAATCTTTGAAAGGTAAAATTTTATGGGCCCATGTAATAGCAAGGAAAGTAATAGAGTCAATAATGCTCTCTTCATGGGCAGTGATGGCAGCAAAGATGTGTTCATTTCTCTGGTTCCAAATCTTCCAATACCTCTTACTTACTTAGGTGTCTCTTTTGACTCTTTTCTATTTTATATATGGGTGCTTGAGTGTTTGAGATAGTTAGGTTGGTATGAAAAATGTGTTTAAAAGTGTAAAATCATATATTAAGTTGATTTGGAATGATTAAATGTATGTTTGGGGTGTAATTTTGAACACGTCTATAGTGATTTTAACCATTTCAAAATCACTTTCTACGTGCCTTGAAATTTTGGAATGAGATGGTTCTTGCTAAATGGTTGTGGTGGTTCTATTTGGAGGCTGATGTTTTTGTGACCTAGGATCGTAGTGAGTAAATATTGACCTCATCCATTGAGTGGATAAGAAGTTGTTGGATTTAAGGCAGTTCTAGGAACCTGTTGAAGGGTATCTCGTATGGTTACTTGATGTTCTCCAAGTTTTTGAGGTTATCCATTCTCTAATGGGGGGTGGTTTGGTTGTTCACTTTTGGGAGGATTGTTAGGTGGGAATTGTAATTTTTTTTAATTATTATTTTAAAAAAAATAATAATGAGTGTCTAGGCTAGCTTTCACGCACATCTCGTCTATTCTCACGAGATAGACCGTCTACCCTACAATATTAGGTTGTCAAGTAAACCTGCCAGAAATTAATCAGTAGGTATAGTGACCACCGTGGATTGAACCTATAACCACTAATATCTTTATGACCCTCTTTGACCACTAGGCCAACCTATGATGGCGTAAGTGGGGAATCGTCCTTTCTCTTCTTTTATCAGTCTTATCACCTCTCTTCTCTCAAAGATCTCATCTCAATGGAGGGATTCATGTATGATATCATTTGGAGCAATTCCCAAAAACCTCTTGCACTTGGAGGTTATATATCTCTAAGGAATTCAGCTTTTCTTTCTTAGTGAAATTGACGCTTTCTTCATGAACTTGTGGCCCTCTGGCTTAAGGTAGTGAAGGCCAATTATCCAACAGACCGACACTTACGGAATGTATTTGGCTAGCGTCATCTCACATCAAAGCTACTGAAGGTCCTTGGAAGGAAATTTGCAGCATCAGTCCTTTGCTGCAAAAAGAATCCTTAATATATTAGGCCTTATGTAGCTACTATGAATTGAATTCATAACTTCAGTTCTATTTACTTTGTTGTTTTCAAGGCTTTATCTGATCATGTAGGGTTAACTGATAAGATTTAAGAAATTATGAGGTAAGGGACACTAATGGACTGTTTACAGGACATGTTAGATATAACATGATATTATTTGAGCCAATAAGAGCAATAGCTCAAATGCATAATTGTGTGGTCATGAGTTTGAATCACTCACTCTAATTATTGTTAAACTAGACCCATTTATCAAATCTCCAAGATTAAGCCTACTGTTGAATTTAGAGATGGAATTTGTAACTTTTTAGTTTAGAGACTTTTTCGGTTTCTGTAGGCTTGTTTGTTGGGCTGTTCTTTTTCGTATGTCCTTTATATTGTTTTTTCATTTTTTTTTTGTTCTCAATAAAATTTGCTTCATTATATAAAAAAAAGTTTAGAGATGGAACATGTAATTTACCATAAAAGTGATATGTGAGGGTGTGAGACAACTTGAAAGGGAAAGATATGGCCTAAGACTGAATTTCCATGCTCAATGTACTTCCAAAAACGTTACAATAGTTGATTAAATTCTATATCTCAACAACAATTTGATAGAATCTGAATCTATCTATTAGTAAATCATCACGAACATACACGATAAACCAAGTGATTCGAGGTACTTGGACCCTCCCTAGACTCTTGAGATCTCTCAAGCCCTAATTCTCATAGAATTCCAAAGATACTTTCTCACTAAGCAACTCTCTCTATTTATAACCACTCTATGTAACTAACTCTCTAACTAATTGCATAAAGGCCCTCATATTATTCTCTAATGGTCCTAAGGCCCAAACCTATCACAATTATAAATGAATGCACCTGGTTTCTCTCTTCAGGTAATGGGAGCTATTACTGGTGTAAGACTGATCATCCACATGTTCCCCGAAGCAGGACGAGGGCCTCGTTTGAACGTTGGCATTCATCACGGAGCTTTGACCGAAGGATTGCTAACGTATGCCATTGTCATTATCTCACTTGGACTTTCAAGGAAAATCCCTGGAAATTTCTTCATGAAGACTTGGATCTCAAGTCTCTCCAAGTTAACTCTTCATATCCTCGGTTCTGACTTAACCGGTGGCTGTATGAACCCTGCAGCTGTAAGCCTCAATACCTTTCATCGATCTAACTTATTTTGTGTCGGTTTTCAATGTCGAATGGAGACTCGACGTACTAATATTTTGCGACTTTTTCATAGGTAATGGGATGGGCGTATGCTCGTGGTGAACATATAACAAAAGAACACATTCTTGTATATTGGATTGCTCCGATTCAAGGAACTATACTTGCGGTATGGACGTTTAAGTTACTATTTCGACAACCGAAAGACAAGACTGTAAATACGAAGAAGAAATCGGACTGATTGAACATCCTGAAGTTAGTTTGTTCTGCTGATAGATTCATTGGCATTGTTCAAGATGTATATAATTGTTTACTGGTTTATGCTTACTTTTCATTTCATTCCATTGAAATGATTTATTTCATTTTCATGCTATACAAGATTGCACTTTCTGTGCTGTGATGTTAATCTAAAAAGCATTGCGTTATGTAGAAATATGTATATTCGGATCTATTATATTGCATGCTTCTGTTACATTCGTATCTGTGATGTTAACCTAGATTTCTTTCATCAAACCAATTGTATATTATTTTGCTCAGAAATAACATGATTGGAGTTTGTAACCAACTCTTTTTGTTTTTTTCGAAAAAAAATCAATTTATACTCTTATATGCAAAAAAAAAAAAAAAAAAACTTATTATTTGAGAAAAATGTAGAAATGAAATGGAGAGCAATAGCAGTTCATTCATATGGGTAGTTTTTCGTATTCTACTTTTTTTTCGATTTATTTATAAATATGTGATAATTTTTAAGGGATTTTGCATGTATAACAAAAAAGGTAAAGTAATTTTATCTATAGCACAAAATCAAAATTAATTCATTTGTAATAGAAAATTCAAATTGAGTTTCTATCACTGATTGAATTTTATTAGTGATAGAATTCAATCAATGATGAACTCATTCTATCACTGCTTGAATTTTCTATTGGTGATACAAATCCAAATTGAGTTCTATTGAGTGATAAGAATTAATGTGCTATAAATAAATTATTTTAAAAAAACTGCTATAAATATAATGTAAAATGTAAAATGTGTTATTGCTAGTAAATTCTCTCATTTTTATTAGGAAAGAATAGTAGTTTTATTTATATGACTTTGAGTTATTTTAAATGGTATGAAGTTAAAGTAGTTACAAATCACTAAAGCATCAACGTGAAAATAGCTTAATCGATGAGGATATATATATATATATATATATATATATATTAAATTGGATAATTAAGGCCGATTTTGATAACTATTTCAGTATTTGTTCATAATTTTTCATTTTTTGTTTAAAAAAATAAAAATCGTGTATATTTGATAACTCATTTAATTTTATGTTTTTAAAAATGAAAAATAAAAAAACATGTTAGATAACTATTTTTTGTTTTCAATTATCACTTTTTTTTGGATTTTTAAATTTTTTTACTACTTATTCTTGTTTTTTTCATTTTTTTTATAAAAAAAAACAAAAAACTTGTTTTTAAAAGCTATTTTTTTTAGTTTTTAGAATTTCTTCAATATTTTAAAAAATTTAAACTCAAAAACCAAAATTGGTTATCAAACAAACCTATTTTTAAACAAGTAAAAAATAAAAATAAAAATAAAGAAATGATTATCAAACGGGGCCTAAAGTTTCCATTTTTTTTACCGAAAATGAAAACCTTGCATAAAATTATGTGTACTAGAATAAACAAATAAAATTACGAATAAACCTTGTAATAGTCCTATGTTTGATTGCTTTTAAAAGAATAAAAAATCTAGTTAAGGGTAACTTTAGTAATTGAGAGCATTGATGGCGGTTTGTATTTAAAAGAAGTTTGGATGGAATTATAGTCTTTTGAACCCAAAATATTTAATGAACAGTTCCTTCTTCTCAATCCCTTGGTCTAAACATAAATAGTGCACAACCCCTAGTCCACGTTTTGTGTTCGTCGGAGAAGTTTGGTGTCATCGTCTGCATGTGCTCGTTGTTGCATCATGTATATGGAGCTCAATCTGTTGCGAGTTCATTCAGTTGTCGTCTAGTTCCTTCCCATCCAGTTCCCATGCGCCGTCACAGTCGAGCCGTAAGTCCGTTCCAAACCGCAGGTGTTTAAGTAGTCGACGTGAGTTGCATATCCATGTGAGACATCGTTTGGCCGTGGGTTAGGCAGTCATGAGCCTTCTTCTTCGCTCAACTAGCCGGTTTGGGTGGTTCGTGGGTCGTCGTCGTTCGTGGAGTCGTTGTCATTTTTCAGAGCTCAGGTGAATAGGTTCTCTCTTTTGTTTAGTTTTGGTGGCACCTAAATGTAGAAGAAAACTCTTGTTTGGATTGGAGTTTATGTCATTTAAAGTGTGGTTTAAGGTTGTTTGGTTGGGGTTAAAATCTATTTAAGTGTCAGTTAAAGAGTGTTTGGTTGATGGTTTAATGTTGTGTTGGTTTACTTGCATTAGCTAATTTTTTTGTAGCATAACCATGTGGATCATATGTTGAATTTCATTGCATTGAGAGCATATAGATTTCATGTCTTGTTTATTGTATGACTAGTGATGCATGTTTCATGTATGTCTGCCTGATAAGGTTAGGTTGTATGTGGTTCGTATGTCCAAATGTGGACTTGCATGATGTTTGATGCACGACTAGGTGCCTTGTTTGGATCCAAATGAGTCACGAAGACTGGATAGAGGATACTAGTAGGTGGGTGTGGACGATGATATTCAAGCTCACACCCAAGTAGAGTTGATATTCTCGCTCCATAAGACTTTCGTTGATGGTTGGCTAGCCAAACTCACAGCCTTGGATGGTTTCTACTAGTAGCCTAGGGCACTATCTAGGTATGTGGTATGAGCCTGATATGGTTCTTTGGTGATTGGTATGGACCCACCTCTCACCGTGAGTACGAGGCTTGTAGGCCGACAGGATGCTCGACTCGCTAGATCCCTCGCCCTAAAGTAGGTTGCCCAGATTGCTCTTGAGTCAGAGGACTCTTGTGGGTTGATAACTCTCAAATAGATAGTTATTGAGTACTTCTAACATAATGTTTTAACGTAGAATCAGGCATTTTCATTAACTTTCAATGCATATGACTACTTATGAATGGAGATTTGAGCTTAAACCGCATTGCATGTAGTAAATGAGGTTAGGATTAGAAATGTTAAGAGATTATGAGTTTTTGTGTCAAAACGTTAATCTTTAAATCATTAGTGACCGCATTTCAAGACTCCCTCGTCTCGTTAATTTTTTGTTATCATTTCAGATTTTTGGATGCTGAGATTGCTGAGCAAAGCCTAAATCTGAGGAGTCGAATTCAAGAAAGGAAAATGCCATTTTCAGGAGAATGTCAATGTCTGCAGCATCCGCCAGGCAAGTAATAGCAAATTTCTGCAAAAAGCTGCAGTTCTGAACAGTGTCAGAAAAGCCTGTACGTGGTCCCCCTACTGCAAATTAGATCTGGTCGGCTCGGGATTGGGGAGCAAGTCACCATTTGCCCTAGAATTTCAGCCGTTGATATATCTTTATGAAAAGAGTATACAAACACAATTTTTTAGGAAGAGAAGGGAGCTTGAATTTCTGGACCAGAGCCACATTTGGGAGCTGCTGGAAGAGACGAAGATCCATCTGTGTTGGCAGCATTGCTTTTCGCGTTTTTGCATTTTCCATTAGAACATTCTTCTTTTGCTTTCTAGCTTTGTAGTTTTCGTTCTATCTTCTATATTGTAGTTTCGAAGCACGGATTCCTGTTGAATGTTCGTTTTTAGTTTATTAAAGTTATTCACGTATTTTAGGTTTTCTTTCATCTAAATCTGAGTTGTTCTGAAACACTTTCATCATTTTATCTATATTTGAGCTAGTTGTTCACTGTTCTATCGATGTTCTTCTTCATTTTGTGAAAGTTTTGTTTACAAGTTCTGTGGCACGATGTTTACAACACTCATTCCTGTTTCTGTTTGTTCTAGCATAATCATGAGCTAAACGTATATAAGTGATGGTTAAGGGGACGAAAGTGTGTTACATGTGTTTTGGGTGAGAAGGGAGATGTTAGGCTCAGGCATAATAGGGGTTTTATTCAAAAGCATGTTTCAATTGATTATCCCTGCATGTTTGTTCGTCTTTTCATCTCGAAGAGAGAGAAGGATGAGAGATAATCTATTCATGTCCACTGGTTCATGTTAGGATCTCCTGCTTGTTAAAGAGGGAAGCTAGAGATAGCCACCTCGCTAGTGCGCATTTCGCTGTTTGTAGCTCCGAGTTTAGACGCGAGAGCTCAAGCTCGAAGAGCATGAATGCATCTTAAGAAAGAGCATTTGGTTCGTGTTATGTGGAGTTTACTTCTCACCACAATCTCACCCTTGTTGCATGTTAACCACACTCAACCAACCTTTAACCCAAGCCTACCTCCTCATTTGAGTATCTTCTTCTGTTCCCAACATTATTTTGTTGCATCTGTGTTTTACATTAGCATTTAATTTCTTTTGTTTGGCATTTTGTCGTTGGAAGTTTTTAGCATTTAACCTGTCGTAGTTGAATCAGTTGATTTTTCTTTTTAGTGTCTTTAGCATTTCTGCTGCATTCTAGTGTTATTTAAATTGTGTTTGCTAAAATCGGTTACCATCATAATTTCCTTTATTTTTCTGTCGTTGACTCTTCAATTAACACTTATTCTAAGATTAAGTCAGTCCTTATGGAGATGACCTGTAGAATTATCACTTGCTAATGATGACTGCGTATGCTTGCGTGTAATTTGTTGAATGCTTGCAGTATTGTGTGTTTATTATGTAATACGATCAGATTATTACTTATTTATTATAGCAGCATCAACACGATCATGGGTAATTGGTCTTAGGTTTATGACCTTTAAACTACTCTGCGAGGTGTAGGGTAAAGACGGTGTTTCTTGACCTAACACCCAGGTGCTCGAGTCTTGTTTGCTGATGTTTGTATACTTGTGCACGTCTGTCCCTAAGTTGGAGGAGTCATCCTTTCCACTATGAAATTCCTATAGGTACTACTACTAGACTGTATCGAGATAGATGATCGGCGGATATAGAAATGACCATAAGACTTGCTACATAGATTATATAGAGTCTTTTAGCTTATCCTTTCAGAATGAACTATTGTAGCCATGAAATGTTGTAAATATTTTATCAAGCATTTATGTTTTAACTCTTGGGTACCTTATGATTCTTTCTATCTAATTTACGGTTTTATAAACTTTTTACTTATTTCTGTTTTGGATTTAACTATACATACCCTCGGTGTCGAACACTAAATCATAAATTTCTTAGCGTGATTGTTTGGTGTGAGTATTTAATACAAAGTTATGAAACTAGACTAAATCATGAATTTCAAATTTTTAGCATTTGATAATAACTAATCAAAGTTCGTTTGGCGCGAGTGTTTGACATGATTTTTTAAAAAACTAGATTAAATCATGCATTTCGAACTTTCAAGACCGAAAACCAAAACCTTGCATAAAAGATGTACGAGAATAAAAAAATATTTTTTTCCTGGGATCATTGGCACGAAGTTAGTATGAAACTAGAACAAGCGATGAATTTCAAACTTTCAGAACTGAAAACCAAAATCTTACATAAAATTATGCTTAAGAGAATAACAAATCACCAAAGATATATTTTTTTTAGTCACCGAAATCATTCTCTTATAATTATATTCATTTCTTCATAATTATTATTTATTCTTTCATAATCATTATTTATGTCCTTATAATCACTATTCATTGAATAACTAATATTCATTCCGTCCTATATTTAGTTCATTCTCTCCACCTTAAGACGGCTAATAATTCTCTATATAATCATTTCATGCATCTCAAATACATGTGATGGTTCTCTCATAACCGTTCTCTTTGATTGAAAACACAAATAAGCATTCTCTGGTTAATCATTATCGCATAGAGTTTGTTCAGATTTAGTAGAAAACAATGTAGAGTAGAATGATTACAAATCGTTGGGGTAACTATAAATTGATTATTTACCACTTTTTCTTTTAGTGACCTAATTATTTCATTATTTAGTAGTAATTCAGTTCTACACCACTGTCACAAGTTCGAACTTGACAATCAGTATTTGGATTTAATATTTTATTTAAGAGCAGTAGTGTCTCTATTTAGAGTTTGTTTACCATATTTATAGAGAATTTAAAATGAGTATTTGTTAATTACTCCTAAAAAAAATTATATCTAAACAAGTTTTTGTAACTACTCAAAATAACTCATAATTTCTAATCATTATTATTTAAATACTCAAAATAACAACTCATTTTAAATTCACATTCAAACAAGTAATTATCTCTAACTCTTCGATAAAAAAAAACATCCAAACACCTCTTTGGACTCTCATTTATCAGCTAATCATTTCACTTTCCTTCTCCCAAACACCCTTTATAACTTCTTGGGAAAAGAGGTTAATGTGGGCTTCATTAAATGGTTACTGTACGTAGGGGTGATTTCGGTTCGGTTTTTGTCGGTTTTGTACCAAACCGACAATCGAACCAATATCTTCGGTTTTCAAAAAATGGATCCGATCCAATGCCCAATAAAGTATAGAACCATTGGTTCGGTTTTTCAATGTCCAAAAATGGATCCGATCCGATCCAATGTTCAATTTTTTTTAATATATCAAAAATAATATTTCTCATATAAAAACAACATTCTCGTAAACAACTATTTTTTTAAAGGTTAGAAGTATTTTTAACTTATTTAAAATTATTTAAGGATATTTTTTACTTGAAATAGGGGTGAATTAAAGAAATATTAATGGAAAGAAGATTACTCTATATGAATTATGAATATATATATATATATATATCGGTTTGGATCGGTTTTTTAAAATGAAAACCGGAACCGATCCAATATTTTCGGTTTTTTCAAATTACAAACCGATATGTCCAATTTTGAGGTAAAAAACCAATCCGATCCATTGGTTCGGTTCGGTTTTTCGGTTTTTCGGTTTTTTGTTGCACCCCTAACTGTACTAAAAAAACATAAATAAATAAAATTTTTGGTGACTTTGTCAATGAAGCGAGGAGTATGAAGTGAGTCCCATTGAATAGGAGATTTGGTTGGAAATGACAACAAAAGAAAGGAGCGTGACAATGTGACAACACGTTTCATGATTAGAATGATGGAGCTGTGGATTGGAGCTTACAAAGTTAAAAAATCTCCGAATTTCCCATTATTATGAACTTTCCATTTTCAAACGACGAAGAACATTGGGTGCGTCTTGCGCAAATGCCGCGAGAAATCGAATCATCCGCCTAAACGCATCAATCCCATCAACCCCATTTGATCCAATGTCACAATGATCACTCACCATTCTTCCAATTTCTGCAACCCATTTTGTTTCAGCTGCTTTTTGATCGAAAAATCTCCGACCCCTTTTTCCCATTTCACATTTTGAATCATCTTCTGAATTGGGTCTTGATTTTGGAGGTTTGTTCGTTTGATCGATGGCGTTTTTGGTGAACAAATAAAGGGTATTTTGTTCTGTTCTTCCTTGGTATGGACACACCGAAGAAACCCAAAAGACTTTATCAAGTTTGGAGGGGAAGTAATGTGAGTTCTTAGCTTTTTGTTTTTGTTGATGGGTTTGTTTTGAATTTATTGTTTGATTCAATGTTTGGGATTTGAGATGGTGTTTGATGAATTAGTGACATTGTTTCTTTCTTTACAATTGATTGTTGTTGTTCTGGTTCAACTTGATGACTATGTTTATGAGCTGAGGACGTAGATGGAGAGTGATTCTGCTTTGTTTGATATTTATGTGAATCGAAATAACTAGTATAATTTTCTGTATTTCATGATCAGATATCTTACTCTTTTTTTTTTCTTAAAAGAAGTTTTGGCTTATGTTCTATTGGTATAATACTAATACTATAGTGTAGTTCATTTTCATGTAACTTTAGAAACCACAGCTGAGTGCTTTGATATACAAAAAAAAATTACATGTGTATATGATTCATGGCTCCTTATCAAAAAGTGATTCATAGACCCTCGTGGGGGATTTTCGTTGTGATCATGTCGTAGAGATATTTGTTGTTGGGTTCCTAGCCCCGGCAGAGGGCTTTTCTTTTCATTCATTTTTAGCTGCCTCGTTAACTCTTCTTGTCATTCTTCTTTGGGGAATTTGGCCTTTGTCCCTTTGTGGAAGGTCAAAATTCCAAAGAAGCTTATTTTATTATTATTATTTTCATTTTTTAGGTCATTAATGGCAAGATTAACACTTTAGATAGGTTTATGAGGAAGGTAACCTCCTTTATGGTCCAACATATTGCATCTTATGGAGGAAGGCGGCAAAAGATCTCGATCACCTTCCATAGGGTTGTGAGTTGGCCATGGAGGTGTGGAGCAAGTTTTTTTAGGTGTTTGGCCTAGAGAGGACTTGTGGGAAGATGCTTAGAGAGTATTTTTCCCTCCTTTCTGTGGGAAGGAAGATTTCTTGTAGAAGGCTCGAATTTGTGCTATTTTGTGGGATTTTTGGATGAGAGAAATAATTGAATCTTTAAGGGGCGTAGAAAACTTCTTGTGATATTTGAACCCTAGTATTATGAAATTTAACTATTGTTGTTGTTTCCTGGTGTAAGAGATCTCCTCTTTTTTATGATTACAGCTACGACTCTCTTATGAACAATTGGAGATCCCTATTGTAATTGGCTTTAGCCTCAAAATTTCATACTTGTAATGAAATTGTTTCTTATCCAAAAAAAATATTTGAACCCTAGTTAGATTCCAGGTTTCTCTTTGGGCTCAGTAACTAGCCTTTTTTTGTTATTACTCTTTTTGTGTTATTTTGCTGGATTTGAGTTTGCTTGTGTTATTTTTTGGTATGGTATTTATATTGTTCTCTTATTCATTTTTCAATGAAAGCTTGGTTTATTAAATAAAATCAACTAAAATCAACCCCATACTTAATGCTATTTGACACAAAAGATCATTTTCTTGCTTCTTACCACTTTAATTCTCAAGAAGTACTCGAAGTATTTCAGCATTTCCAAGTCTTTGATCAAAATGAATATTTCTTATTTCTCGTGATGATGATCCAATAAACATATACGAGGAGCAAAGTTATACATGTATCTTTGATCAAAATGAATATTTCTATACCTACTTTCTCATTGATGATATGTCGTTTTTTCTTTTCAGAGATTTTTCTGTGGTGGGAGATTGGTATGTGGCCCCGACGCATCATCTCTGTTATTCTCCATATGTCTTATTGTTGTTCCTGCAGTTGCTTTCTGTGTAAAGATATATTTGAAAATCCGTGATGAGGAACCACCTGGGAATGCTCACTGGTATCCTATTTTATTTGGAGGTCTTGCCCTCATTATTGTGGTGAGTTTTGATTTGTGTAGACTTAAAATTGCTTAGTTCTTTTATTCGGGCTATATGAGTCTTGCTTTGCAATTTAGTTCCATCCATTTTCATAGTTTTTGCCATTCCTTGGTCTTTTGATAAGTTCTTATGTTTTGTGCCAGTCTTCTAGTTCCATGTACGGTCGTTTAGGTATAGTGTGAATTAGCTTGAAATAAAGAAAACCATAGAGATGAGCCTGTATGGAAGATTTCTGTCCACGTTTATCTTCCAAGTTTTTCATTTTGTAGGGTTAACCATCATGGAGTGGCCTAGTGGTAAAAAAGGGCTTAAAGTGATGGGTTCAATCCATGGTGGCCACCTACCTAGGAATTAATTTCCTATGGGTTTCCTTGACATCTAAATGTTATAGGGCCAGGCGGTATGTCCCGTGACAATAGTCGAGGTGCGCGCAAACTGGCTGGACAGTCACGGATATAAAAAGAAATCTTCAGAGTTGGTCAATTTTCTTCTATGATTATTGACAGTGTATTAAACTCGAAAACTGAGCGGTGTATACGCAAGAAACAAGGTGAAAGTTAATGGCCAGCCATAAAGAAGATCTTTTGCATGTTTAGATGGCGATAGGCATGATTAAGAAAAAGATTTTGGTAGTAGATTTTGATTTTGGATGTTGTGAGATGTGACATGGTGTTCGGTCAAAATTTTAACCAAATAAAATCACTTTTAAAAAATGTTTTGGTGTCTGGTTATAAAGTTGAAAATGCTTTTAGAAATTTTAAAAAACATTGAATAACATTTTTCTCAAAATATTCTTGAGAGTGCTTATTGACAATTTTATTTACTTTTCTCTTATAAGTTATTCTTAACTCACCCTTAATGCATTTTGTATGGATACTGTCAAGATGAGAGCTTTAGGGTAAAATCAATGTATTTTCATTATTCATAAATTTTACATCATTTTTTGTTTGAATCAGAAAATCACATGCCAAGCAAACTATGTGCAGGATTTGATATTTCTCTTCTTGACTTCTAGTAGAGATCCAGGAATACTGCCTCGAAATTCAAGGCCTCTTGAGTCAGATGAATCATATGACATGGCCACGCCATCCATGGAATGGATGAATGGAAGAACTCCGCAGCTAAAAATCCCTCGGATTAAAGATGTGATTGTACATGGTCATACAATAAAAGTCAAGTATTGTGACACATGTTTGTTTTATCGGCCTCCTCGAGCATCTCATTGTTCCATTTGCAACAATTGTGTTCAGAGATTTGATCATCACTGTCCCTGGGTTGGGCAGTGCATTGGAATTGTAAGTTCTTTGCTTAAAAGTTAAAACAATGTGATTGAGCTTAAGCTCAAATTTTGTTAACATAATTCTGAAGTCTTAAAAGCAACGAAATTAGTTTGATGAGTAATAATTAAAATGCTTGCTAGTTTATTTTGCTTTTTTACTCTTGAAATTTCTTCTCCCGCAATTTGAAATTCTGAAGTTCATTTTTATCAATTGGTTGGTGTATTTAGTTTAGTTGTGGTCCTGAATTTTTAGTTTTGTATTTTAAGATCTTAGGATTATTTACTCACCATCTTTTTTACTTCATAGTGGCTATGTGCAAAAGCTATTTCTCTTGCAATGACAATGCTGCACATATTGAGCATGTTCATTAATTTTTTCATAAAATTGTTGGCTTGATTAAGTCAAATCCTCAAATAAATTTTAAGCGAGCACCAGTATCTTGGTGTGGAATTTAAAAGACAGGCATTCTTGTATTTATTTCAGGACGCATGGTACATAACTTGTAATCAATAGATTGGATCTTATAGAGTATATAGAAGATGATATCGAAATATGCAGTCTAATCTTTGTGAAAACCTCACAAAGTACTTAGAGGTTTTATTTCATTTCATTTGTTTTCGTTGGATTCTAACTATTAGTTCCATCATTGTTGCTGTTGCAGCGTAATTATCGGTTCTTCTTCATGTTCATAACAACCTCGACAATCTTGTGTGTATATGTGTTGTCGTTTTCGTTGTCCATCATTATTCATTGTGAAGAAGCGTTTTTCAAGGCTGTATCCAAAGATATCCTTTCAGATATTCTTGTAGTGTATTGCTTCTTCTCCTTTTGGTTCGTTGGTGGCCTTTCCATATTCCATTCTTATCTTGTATGCACAAACCAGGTAATTTTCTTACACCGCATTTGAATTCACAACTTAAACATATAACAACCCAACTTTCTAGGATCGTATCTGCATATCTTTATTTCTTATTATTTTTTAAAATTACTTCTGATAGGAAGAAAGAAGATAAGTTAGGAGGATTAGCTGCCTCTTTTAAGGCCAAAATGTTTGTACTTTGGAGAAGTCTTTCCAACCCAACAATGAACAAATAAGAAGTAAAAGACTTCAAGATTGTCTTGTTAGAAAAAATTTGGGGGAGCACTCTTATCTGTTTATTTATTGTTTTTTCTACATAGGAACAATAATATTTCATTGATATGGTGAAATATTGCCGAAGAAAAAGGGGAAGAGCAGCCTCAAGCTATAGAGATTTTCTTTTTCTAGAAAACCTTCCCGTTGAGGTTAAATTTATCCCAACCTATTAACTTAAGTTTTTGGAAGAAAGAGAGGTGGGGGGCACTCTTATTTTGCAAGACTCTTTTCTTCTACCCTTTCAGAATTCTCAGCATGATTACATTCTGCCATAATGAGATGGTGAACAGAACAATAGTGATGCATTTGAAACTTTTTTGCTAATTCAAGTTTGAGAAACAGAACAGTTGGTTAATGGCTTGCTACGACATCCAAAGGTATTGTTAGTTGATACGATTAAATTTACTCTAACTCATCAGCTTAGACTTTTGGGTTGATTAGTGATTTAACACATTTCAACATGGTATCAGAAGAGGAGGTCATGTGTTCAACGAGTCGTTTACTCTCCAATTAAAATTGAATTTCATTTGTAGGACATTTCCCAAATTTTCAAGTCCATGAGTGAGTGGGAGTTTTAGTTGATACAACTAAATTTACCTCAACCTATCAACTTCAACTTTTGGGTTGATTGGTGATCTAACACATTTCAACAGGTATCAACGATGAAAATAATCGAGATGCCACAATAGAGTTTAGAGATGATACCACATTTAAATTTTTGGTGAATAAGTAGAAACAGAAACCGGGCGTGGCTACCCTGGTTTCAAGTAGAAACAGAAACACTGTAGTTTATTGGTGAGGAACTGTGAATTCCTTTTATGTTGGCATGAACAAGTTTATCAGTTTAGCGTCTTTAGGGCTTCACCCTTCTATCTCTCTTGGTTTCAAGCATTGGGAAATGCTTGACGTGATGGCTCTTATTGACCTAGGGTGGAGTTTCTGCTTTGTTCAGAGGCGTAGGGATTGGTCCTGTCTGTGAAAGATTTAGTTTTCTCTTGTTTTTTGGATAAGAAACAATTAGTTTTCTCTTGTTGTCTGTGAAAGATTTGGAAATTTTGGTTTTCACCCGTCTGTGCAAGGTGAAAATCTCGAAGAATGTTAAAGTTTTTTATCTGCCAGCTTTTGCATGGCAAGGTTAATACCTACGACAATGTCATGAGATTGGTCCACTCTTTGATGTGTTCGGCGTGTTGTATTTTATGCCGATGGGCAGATGAGGCATTCAAGCACCTTTTTTGGGATCGCAATTGGCTTCTGAGATATGTTCTTTGAGGCTTTTATTTTGACATTGTTCATCCTAGAAGTAGCAGACTCATGATCAGGGAGTGACTTCTACCTCTTTTAATGAAAAATTAGGCTTTTTTTGTGGAAAGCTGGGATCTGTTCTATTTCATGGTTTCATTGGAGAGAGTGAAACAATAGAACTTTTATAGGAATGGAAAAATATGTGGAGGATGCCTCATTAAATTTTCTCTCTTTGGGCCTCAACCACGAGACATTTTTGTAATTACTCTTTAGGGTGTGTTTGGGCCCCGTTTATGTAAACGGTTGAGTTGGTTATAATGATGTTTGCCCTAATGGTGGTTATCTAAACCTGCGTGCCCGTTCATCTAAACCTTATATAAATTACTTTTTGTTCGATAACTAGTCCTTCAAACACTGTTTATCATAATTCCTGTTATAATAACTGGCCCCTCAAACACTATTTATAATAACCCACCGTCTATCATAACCTTCTGTCTATTATAACTAAACCGGTGCTCCAAACACACCCTTAGGTATATTGTTTTTGGATTGGAGACCGTTCCTTTGGAGGCCCACCATTATTTTGTTTGAGTTGTTTTTTTGTATGATGTTTTTTTTCTGTCATTCTTTTTCAATATAAGTGTTGAATCATGTTAAATCACTCATTATTCCAAAAGTTCAAGTTGATGGATTGAGGTAAGTGTAATTATATCAATTAACAGAAAGTTTGGTATTCTATCTTAAAAACAAGTTTAAAAAATGAAAGTAGATGGTTGATATTATCTGAACCATCAATAAAATGTTAGTTTACTGTTTAATATTCTACATGCTTGCTTATTTCTAATAAAGTCGTGTGCAGCCTCTATCAATTTTAATAACACTCTACAAAGAATTTCTTGATTTTAATAACAGAAGAATTTTCTTTACTAACCAATCTTAATTTCTTACATCCCTTCTAATGCAGACTACTTATGAGAATTTTAGATACCGGTATGACAAGAAGAAGAATCCATATAACAGAGGAATGATGAAAAACTTTGGAGAAGTATTTTTCTCTAAGATACCACCTTCGTCAAATAAGTTCCGATCTGTTGTCGAGGATGATCACACGATGATGGATGCTACTCCTAATCTTGCAGATGATATTCTTACCACGAAGAGAAAAAATGATATTGATAGGGGAACTATATTTATGGAGGATGAGGACTTCCCAATTCCTGAGATTTTTAGGAGGTTTGAATTTGATGACGACCTGGAAGACGATTTTAAAATTACTGTTGAAGGAGAGAGACCTCATGTTAATCCACTGTTTCTCCTTGAACAAGAAGAAGATGAATTTGCTAAAGTTGCTAGTGATAGAATGTCTGATCATCAGCTAGAACTATCAATGAGAGATAATGATGCAGTAGCTGTTGATAGTTCAATCCTTGCTGGGGTTAACACAGATGAGACCAAGGATACAAATGACTCATCTCAAGTTAATGCTTCAAAGTCTTAGGCATAAAGGTAATTAGTCTCTCTTCAATATCTATATCTATAGCTATATATATATATATAAGACAAAAGGACTGTTTGGAGTTCCACCATTTACATTATGATCATGGCCTACTGCTTAGTCCGCTAATCTTCAGAGAGGTCGAAGGCCAACTACTGGATATGATGAGGGTTTTAATTTAAATCAGAAAGTTTTCAATTGAGAGCTTGAAACTAGGATCTTAGTGGATATCCCAAAACATCACCAACTCTTTAGAGGTATGGAGAACAGGAGAAGTATATGATTTTTTTTTTTAGTAAAAAAGTTGAGCTATCAACTAATACTTTTTTTTGAGTTTAGCAATATTTAGGATCAGTTTAGAGATTCGATTCTGCAATCTCTTCAATCTCAATGCTCTCTTTGACTTCTATCGGTTAAATATTACTTGCAATTCACAAGTACTGACAACAAATAGGAGTGAGACTGTGAGAGTACCTTTTAGGGAGGTGTATTAAGTCAAAATTATTCATTTATAATTACTTTTAAAAGGTGTATTATGTCAAAATTGTTTTAAATCTTGGCTCTACTCTTCTAAAAGTGATTTTGATGTATTTGTATTTTAGAATGTGGTCAATGCTAGTTTTCAAAAGTGCTTCCTATGATCTATAGGTCAGATATTGTATTATTTCGTAGAACAAAGACTGTATTTTTTTTTTGGAAACCGGAAATCGGAGTTTTGCATCACTATACTCGAGGTAACCATATCTGTCCCTAGGCCAGGAACCTAGGGACGGGCATAGTGGAGCAAAGCTCCGATTTCCGGTTTCCAAAAAAAAAAAAAACAAGTTATTGTTCAACAATGTCTTTGTATCATTAACTCAATATCTCATTATGTTTTAGTCTATGTTACTTACTGTTCCATGGTGTTCTGGATAAAGTTCGACTATTATTCTTTATATATGAAATGTATATATCCATGAGAAGTCTCGAGAGCTCCCGTACTCCCCATTATATTTTCTTACTCAGATTACCCATGCTTATATATATCATAGCTAACTAATCACACAGGCCACACAACTCAATAACTATGATACGTATTAATAACTTTCTTGTTGATTTTTTATTGATGTTTCTGGTGTCATTTTCTATGTAAATGTTTATATTGACACTAGTTTATTGGTTGGTTTAGACTATCAATTACATCTTTGCTGAGATGGGGTTTTTCTGTTTTGAGTTCAACAACCTATAGAGGTAGGAAAATAAACTTCTAATCTCTTGTTCAAAGATATATACCTTAATCAGTTGAGATGCGTTTGAGTTGGCTACCCGGGTTAAGATTTTCTTTTTTTGTTATATCCGTGAGTGTTGAGGTCAAGTTACGCACACCTTAACTATTCTCACGAGACATTTGGACAACCCTAAACCATAAATTATTTCCTAAGTAAATGGTCAACATGGATTGAACTCATCCCTTCTTGAATCCCAATGCCATCTTTGACCATTAGGCCAACCCATGATGTACGGTTAAGATCCTTTTGTATGATTCAACTTATATATGTATATGCACATGATTAGACATTTTCTGAATATCATGTGATGCACATATTTTTATATACACATGTGAAGTAGTCACACTCATAAAATGCTCATTTTACCATTCTCTCTCTGTGATTAAAGTTTTATACAACAATTTGGATGCAGCAGGTTCATTTTCTGTGGAGGCAAGGAAGCAGCATGCATCAGTAAATGCTTACTGTTGTCATTAGAAGCACTGAGAAAATGGTTTAAAGAAAGATTGTTTTGTACATTTAGGCAACCAGAGTGTAGAGGGACATCACAAGCTTATTATGGTGGGTGAGAAATTTTTTTGTTTCTCTTTGTTGCAAGTGTTGGTTGCTTTGGGTTTTCATGTATCTAAAGTGCTTGAAAATAAAGCTGAATTTCCACATGCCATTATTTGATTCTCTTGAGACACTGATACATATATTCTCCTTTTTAGGTTTCTAATAAAACCACACATTTAGCAACTTTTTGCTCAGCTAAATATGTTTGGTTATATAAGAAGCTTCTTTTTAATGTTTCGGCGATACAGCTAGGGGTGGTGCAGTCGGTCGAAAATTTGGACTTTGAGGATATGCTCTTTTCAAGGTCTCAGATTCGAGAACTGCATGCAACATTAATTTGTAGACACTCATCAATTGTGTCTTTACTCCTTCGATGTGTTCTGGTGATGCAACCTAATGATGGGTCAGTAACATCTCAAGTATTAGGGATTAAAGCTCCAACTCTCGGTCATCAAAAAACAATATTAGGAAAAAAAGTTGGGTTGTTTGTTAGTTTGGTTTTCAATGCATATTTGTTTGTTAATTTGGTTTAATTGCCTCTTAGCTCCGACTCTTGATCATCCAAAAAATGTTAGGAAAGAAGTTTAGGTTTGAATGCATGTTTGTTTGTTAATTTGGTTTTATTGCCTCTCTCTCATAATGTATTAAAAAAAAACTGTGTTATTGACTCAATGGTATTTAGGATTAAAAAAAATACTTGCCGTATATAAATTATTTATACTTCATATTTATTAAAGCGAGCATGTAGTATATAGCTCAACATTGCGTAACATGTGACATGCGCCATATTTATAGGACTTAAAATATTCTCTTTTGATGAATTCCTTTACCCCAATACAAATTTGAGGAAGCAAATTCAAATGTGAAAGAATGTTATCTTTGTGTGGTGTTGACAATGTTTAGTATTATTTTTTTTACAGGTGTGGTGTTGAAAATGTGGGACATTAATGGAGTTTAGATTTTTTTTTTTTTTTTTTTAGTACAAGTTGAGAAAAGGGAATTACAAATACCGATTTCAGGAATCGAACCCATGATCGTGGAGCAGATTAACATCAAATTAGATAACCAATTGCGCCACCGACCCTTTAATTAATGGAGTTTAGTTTTAGAAACATTACAGTTTTCATTTTAAGGAATTAAAAGATTAGTTTAATTGACAATGTCATCTATTTAAAAATTAATTTTTTCTTACAAATTTTCCTAACGATCAAAAAGTTTTTTAAATATAAATAAGTATGTTGGTGAGATTCGACTATTTGATCATCAAATAGTATTTATTTTTTAGTTTTGTTTATTAAAAAATATCTATTTTATATCAAATATCATTTTAATTTCTATATTCAATTAGTCCTTTATTTTAGTCTCTACACTCTCAAATATTCAATCTAATTCTTAAACTAAAAAAAACTTAATTTTAGTCACTATTAAAATTTGTTTGTTATTTTTCTTTGAAAATATCACATTTCTTCATAAATTTTATAAATATGTTTGACAATTTATATGTACTTGTATTAAAATTATTAATGAATAAATTTTCATTAATATTAATTTTAAATTTATCATATGAATGAATTTTAAACTTTTTTTTAGTTCATGGTCTATAATTAGACATTTTTAAAATATATATAGACTAAAACCACACCAATTTGAAAGTTTAAGGATTATTTTTGAAAAAATAAAAGTTTAGAGATCAAAATAAGACAAACTTCAAAATTTAGAGGATAAAATGATATTTTAACTAAAGTAATATTTATTTAAGGATCTAGAAACTCTCAAAAGAACTTATAGTTGTTTGTTTGACATATTTAGGTATGAATTATATTGAGTAGTTTAAAATTGAGAGTTGTAGCTAAAAACTCGGTTGGATGTAGCTTTTGTGTAGAAAAGTTAGAGTCAAAACATTGTTTGGATGTACATTTAAAATAAGGAGTTAATTTTAGTATTTAAAAAAGAAATGATTGAAAACGAGTTATTTTGATTGATTTGGAAGGAATGATTAAAAATGTATAGTTATAAATGATTGGTTAGAAATGAGAATTAATTTTAAAAGTAAAAATGAGAAGGAGTTAGTAAAAATAAATGTGGAAATAGGTTTTTAAGGAATAGTTAATAAATCTTAAAACTAATTCCTACCTAAATATGACAAACAAACAAACCCCTCAAATGATATTTTAACTAGAGTAATATTTGGAGTTTCTTATTTTTGAAATTTAGCTTTATTTTCTACCATAATTGTAGTCTCCTTTCAGTTTAATTCTAAGTCAAATTTCAAAACAAAATTAAAATTTTACTTTATTTTAGTTCGAATACATGGATTAGATTTTGCAAACATATGTACAAAATTAAGAAAAAAAAAAAGTAAATTCTTCAGTGAGTAATGTATTCTGGAGTTTATTTTCAAAAACTAAAAGTCAAATATGAACTCTACAATTGGAATAAGTAAATTCTTTAGTGGTTGAGAAAGCTCGTCTTAGAAATTAATTTTAAAATGGACAGACCATAAATTAAATCGATAAGATTTCAAAATAATAATAAATTAAAAAAGCTCGTCATTAGAAATTAATTTTAAAATGGACAAACCATAAATTAAATCGATAAGATTTCAAAATAATAATAAATTAAATCGATAATTTAATTAGTGGATTCATATTTTTTTTAGTAAGTATTTGGATTAATCCTCTAAGTTTCTATAAATTCAACGCTATCTATATTGACAATAGGTTGGATCCTAAGGTAAGAAGATTCATTTCAATGTAGCTCTCTTTATATTTAGTCCTTACTTGTTATGTATCCATTCGGATTTTCGATTTGGTTTGGTTTAGGCTTAGATTGTGAATTGGGACCAAGGCTCGAGTTGGGATGTTTTAACCCTTGGTTTGGTCTTCCCTATAGGAGAGAAATGTCTGTACTGGATTAAGTTAACACCCACACCCACACCCAACATGTCCTTTGTGGTTGAGAAAGATTATTATAAGAAATTAATTTTAAAATGGGCCGACCATAAATTAAATCGATAATTTAATTAGTGGATTCATATTTTTTTAACAAGTATTTAGATTAATCTTCTAAGTTTCTATAAATTCAACGCTATTTATATTGACAAGAGGTTGAATCCTAAGGTAAGAAGATTCATTTCAATGTAGCTCTCTTTATATTTAGTCCTTACTTGTTATGTATCTATTCGGATTTTCGATTTGGTTTGGTTTAGGTGTGGGTTGTGAATTGGGACCAAGGCTCGAGTTGGGATGTTTCAACCCTTGGTTTGGTCTCCCCTATAGGGGAGAAGTGTTGTAAGATTTCTTTCATATTTTAATGAATGGTTGTTTGATTGAAAAATGCTCTCTTGATCGTAGTATTGAACTCGATTACTACTACTTCTAAAAAAAAAAAACACTAGCCACAACCAAACGATGAAATTTCATATTAAGTTCAAAATAAAAAACAAATTAAGAACACAACATTTAGGGTTTGTGGTCCCCTTTCCTAATTTGTACTAAAAAAAATACATAATTTTAATGATCCCAAGATCTTAAACATGAAAATGTGGGGAGCTATTCATAATCTTTTTTAGAACAGCAGCAACTGCTTGGTATGATAATCATGGAGTAACTTAATGGTTAAAGAAGATATTTTAATGTTTAAAGTGATGAGTTCAGTTCATGATAGCCACTTACCTGAAAATTAATTTCTTTCAGATTTTCTTAACATCTAAATGTGCCTTTAAAATGATACGAAAGCAATTACTCTAACATAGATTTCGATATTTAACATCTAGGCTGATTGAAACTAAGGCTCAATAAATTTTCTAAGTGTTCATAGTAGGTAAAAGTTTTTAGTGTAATATTACAAATGTACCATTTTATTATAAGCTACAAGATATTAATGCTCTCAAATAACCTATGACTATGATATTAAATTGGATTACTAACCATCAAACCACCGTCCTTCTCGATTTAGAAAAAATTGAAATATTTTTTAAAAATTTAAAAAGTTTGAGAATATTTTTTTTTGGATGTTTTCTAGAATTTAGTATATTTAATGTAGATAGATAAGGTTAGGTTAGGTTTAAAAGAAATAATAATTTCCAAAAATGACGAATCGTTTAATCCAATCGATCCACAAGTGGGGCCGCCCGTTTCAGCCATTGGCAATGCCAAATGGGACGTTGCGTTGAAGATATGGCGCTATTTGGATAGGAATGTGGGCGCCATCATCATCGTTTTCATCGTCGCCGTTTTTTTAAAGCAAAAGTTGAGGTAAAATCAATCAAATTCCTCAAAACCCTTCATCTTTGTCGTAATCTAATCCACAATTTACAGTCGCTTCCAGTGTTTTACAATGTCAATTGTCAATGGGTGGAGTTGGGGACGCAAGGGAGCGGGACCCATTGAAGCAAAGCTTCAAAGGAGCAATGGGTTCTTCTTCTACTCCACACCCAGATGGTTTTTTCTCTCTTTTTCTTGAAATATTTGCGTGGAAGCAAGGAAAACAGGGTAATCACTCACTTGGGATGATCTTTTTGCCTTTATAAGGAGCTTGATTTGGCGAATACGGCACAATCCCACCTCGAATTTGGACTCATCGTTGGACTTCCATTTCCATGTTCTTGTGAAAGATTTCGGCAGGTTCATGGATCATCGCAATCTTTGTTTCGCTTTCCTGTTGATTTTGAAGTGTTTGTGTTTGTGTTTACTGTTTGTCTGATCATGTTGAGAATCTTGTTTGCTTCTGAATTGGGTTTTGGGTTTTCCCTGAAATGAGTCTTCTTTGATTTCTTTTCTTTCGAGTGTTTCGTTAGTCAATCAATCATCATGATGGAGTGGCCTAGTGGTTCATCGGGTCTTGAGGTGATAGGTTTAATACATGTTAGCCACCTCTCTAGTACTTCATTTCCTACCGGTGTACATTCAAATGTTCTTGGGTCAGCGGGTATGTCCCGTGACATTAGTAGAGACACAAGCTGACCCTGATGTCACTGATATCAAAAAAAAAAAAAAAAGAAGAAGAAGAAAACTCTAATTGTCCTGTTTGTTGTAATTTCAGTTTTTTTGCACTTCGTTGTTGTTGCAATTACTACTGCTGCTACTACTACATTGTTGTTATGGTAACAAGTTTGAATAACTATGGATGGACCGCCTCACTGTTCGTTTTGTTGTTTTGTTCCTTGATTGATTTTGTCCCTTTTCTACTCTTTACTGTTTAATTGCTCTATACGTTAGGGTTTTGATTTTCCCCTTTTTTTTGTAACGTTGGATCCAGGCATTGTAATGGCTTCTCGTAAAGTCTCGTATTATTTTCTGCTATGCTTCGGTATTGTGGTCATCTCTGTTAGTACATTCTTTGCCATTGGGGATGATACTGTCCAGCCTATCCGGCTAGTAGTTAATGCTTCAGAAGCATCAGCACGGAAGATTCCAGACACACTCTTTGGAATATTTTTTGAGGTTGGTTATTTGAACTGTTATTTCTGTTCTTTTTTTAAAAATATATTTTTCTCAATTGCATCTTCGTTTTTCTTAAATTACTTCATTATGATTGGTGATTATCTTTCATGCTTGTGCATGCCTTTTATTGAGAGCCAAAGACCTGTGTTTAAAAGTATGTGTATGTGTATTGATATGCATCAACATGCTATTGAGAAACAGTTATTCAGATGTAGAAAGTTCTATATGCTTCAAAAGGCCATATATTGTTGGAATACAAAAATTTTCTAGCTTTTATTGAGAAATAGTTCTTTGCTTACGGCAAAGCAGCTAAACTCTTATGAGTGACTTGCAAGAGTTATTTTCTTTCTATCATTAGTTCCTAAAGATTGAACTTGAGGCCAATACTTCGTTGTTGGAGAATACTAAAGATACCAAATTTTTGCTTATACATTCCTGTTCTCCTATGCCATGTTATAGTAACTCTATCATTAATCCTTTGATTTGTTAGATCGGAAAGTTTTGATTATTGTTGTTATTGATGTTATCATTCTATGGACTTTTTACAAATTGGAGTTTGTATTTGTAATCTTGGGACTAGTTTTGTTACTGTTGAGAAAAAAAAAACAAGGGGTTTGTTTTGCCCACTTATGGATGCAACTCTTGTGCCCTTTTCTTCTTTACTGAATAGCCTTATTATTTCAAAAGAAAAGCTGGTGAGTGTGAGAGACCTGTTTAGAGATATTTTGGGGATATAATTAAGGGTATTTAGGAAATTGGTTAGAGAAATCCTGTTATAAATAGTAGGGTAAGAGTTTGTTGAAGATAGGTTATATTTTGGCTCTACATCTTCTAATTTGTAAATTTCGTTGATACCCTTACTTCTATCCCCAAAATACCCCTTAACAGGTCTCTCACAGTGAGCTTCTTTCGGTGTTTTCTGTTACAGGAAATTAATCATGCTGGGGCTGGTGGAATATGGGCAGAGCTTGTGAGCAACAGAGGTCAGCTCTGATAACCAATTTCTTTTTTTTACTCATATATGAAAATAACACAAAGAAGATGATGGGTGATGAAGTTCCAACAATGGAATCCCATTCTGTATATGCTATTGTCTTTATGGATCAAAGTTTGGAATGTTTGAGTTCTTGCGAGTTTTCAACATAAATAAATGCCAGCTCTTTCATTTTTTTTTGTTCTGGATGTACCTCGTGTTTACTGAGGTGGAACCATGGAGGATATACCTATATAATATATACACATATGTATTTGTTTTCAACCTTAAAATAAAAGCAAGAACCTGCTGATGGTATAATCTTCATGTCCTTGCTTCCATAGGATTTGAGGCTGGGGGTCCAAATACTCCATCTAATATTGATCCTTGGTCAATCATTGGAGATGAGTCAACGATAAGTGTATCAACAGATCGCTCATCCTGCTTTGATCGGAATAAGGTGGCACTCCGTATGGAGGTGTTGTGTGACAGTGGAGCCAACAATGCCTGTCAAACTGGAGGAGTTGGTATCTACAACCCTGGGTTCTGGGGCATGGTAAGTTCTCTTTGAGAAGGATTTTCTTTATATTACTTTGTTTTAGACCGGGAGGTCCCTTTTCTAAACTCCAAAATTCGTTTCCTTATTCATTCTCTCTCTCTTCAGAATATTGAAAAAGGGAAGGCATACAAAGTGGCTCTTTATGTTCGATCCTTGGGAAAAATTGATGTGTCCATAGCGCTCACAGATTCAAGTGGGCAGAAAAAGTTGGCAACAGCATCCATCATGTGAGCTTATCTGATTTTTCAAAAGAATTCCTTGGTGGAATGACAATTCAATATGAATTACTTTTCTTTGTAGATCTTCTGATGTGTCAAACTGGACAAAGATGGAGGTTTTATTGCATGCCACAGAAACTAATCACAATTCACGTCTTCAGTTGACTACGTCAAAAAAAGGGGTAATATGGTTTGACCAAGTCTCCGCCATGCCTGTGGAAACATATAAGGTATATTGTCTCTATATGTCTAATTGCAGTTTAAATCAGGTACAGTTAGCTAGATATACATTTTTTTTTAACAAGTAAATGTGAATTTAAATTGAGGCTGTTGATGACAACCTTACTTGGATCCGTTATATAGGTTGTACAATTGTGTCCTTGAGTCTAAGGAGACAAGAATCTAAGTCTGGTGGAAAATGGAAGCTGTTCACTTTTTCAATATTAACTATAAATGTCTCTGTGGATATAGTTTAATTGTAATTTTAGTGAGCTATATAAACTTCTGGTCGACATTAGGAACTATTGGGAATCGTGAATCTTCTTGTTTTTAAGAAGTGTTCTTTATTCTTGTTTTTCTATTAACAAAAGTTACTCGAGATTGAAGTTTAGAATTACAATGTTTGACCCGATACTATTTACCAAGTTTATGGGACTGTATGAGTTTGAGATTCTGCATAATTTTATCCTTAACTTTTTGGTTATGGTGCTAGACAATGCATTAATGCTCGCATCTTTTGAGGATGAGATAAACATGACTTTCCTTTTGGGAATTCAATCCAAAATGGGGCCATGTTCTTACAAAAAGTTAAAATGCTGATATTTTCTTATTGCACGGAAATCATGTATTTCACCTTCCTTACTGTTGTAACCATTATCATTATGCAGGGTCATGGTTTCCGAAATGATTTAGTCCAAATGATGGCTGATTTAAAACCTCGATTTATTAGATTTCCAGGTAATTATTGATTTCATTTAGTATCTCTGGTCGGCTTAAGTTTAGAGAGAAGTGTACAATTGAGTCTATTCTGGCTTGGGAAGAGGATATCTTTATACCAAAGATTTGAAACCTCTATATGGAATTTACCCTTACACATTCTACCTCTTGTATTATATTTGCAGCACAATTTCTAAAACAATTCATCTATAGCACATGATTTTCTCTCAATGATAGAACTCAACCAGTGATAGAACTCTATCACTGATCGAATTCTATGGCGTGATGAACTCAATTTGGAATTTTTGCTACAAATGAATTAGTTTTGATTTTGTGCTATACATAGAAATATTTTGCCCTTTTTTATTATCCATGCAAAATCCCCTTTATTATATATACATTTTTTTAAAATTTTTTACAGAAGATAATCATGTGTAAAACATCTTCTTGGAAATTTATGTAACCATTTTTTATCTCGACTTTAGTCTAAGGAAGAAAAAGACAATTTTTTGGCCACAAATTTCAACTTACTCTGCTTGCTCCCATTCATTTATTACTCCAGCACCTACTGATTGGTAACTTATGCCCAAATCTCTACCTCATTTTAGTCTTAACTCCAGTGACCAATTAATGGATGGTTAATTTCCAAAGCCGTGCTACCGTGGTAGTAATTTCTAATAGAGAACAGAAATGGGTGGACAAGTTGGACCGAATAATTGGATTAAGCTCAACCCTTCTCTTTTTGACAAAATAGCCGTCCTTCATGCCCAAAGTCTCATCCAGTTATCCGAACTTTCTGAATAATTACATCCGAAGAAGCATAACCTTAAAAGTGTCTCCCAGCAGAAGACCAGTGACCAGTATATAGGATAAGCCACTTGCCTACCGAGCTAGATAGCAAGGAGGCGGGTGGTGACCTTTTCTATGTTTTAATTCTTTTTCCTGCTAAACAGCCTGTCTCCAAATAAATATTTAGGCAAGGAAACCTGTTCTTGATCCTGAAGATTTTATAGATATTCTTCATTTTAGTCCTATTCCTTGGAAAATTGGATTGTATCATTTCCAGAGAGGGGATTGGTCTGATGAACCTCATTCCTCCTGGCCACAAATTCCATCCCTAGGTTGGATTCTTTAGCCCTACTAAAAAGGTAAATCAAATAATTAGCCATCAAGACAAAAAAGATCAGGAGAACTCCTTGCTAATCCCTTTTACTTACATTTTTTTTTACATTAGGCTGTATTATTCAGAATAGTTTGAGAAGTTTTACAAGCTTAGGCAGTTTTAGATATACCCCCCTTCATTTGTTGTTTGCCCCCAAAACGAAAACAAAATCATGAAAGTTCTCGACTTGGTTATAAGCTTTCTTGAGAATTGAGATCTATTTTGAACTTTATATGCTTCATTAACGACCAGAATCACATGTTCAGTAAGTAATGCCCCCTAAATTAAAAGAGATGGTGTCTGGGATAGAAATTTCATTCTGTTGACCAGGACCTTTGAGATACTGTTATTAAGGGTGGTTACAATTTCAAGACCATTAAGCCAAAAGTCTCTCTTTCTGATTGAGTGCTGCTTCTTCAGAGAAAGATTCAAGTCACAGAAAAAATAGAACTGGGCGATACCTTGCTTGATACTGAATTTCTGAAATGAGCTATTACGAATCTGGTTTTTGTAACTTTCAATATTCTTTGAAAAGCAACTGGATCGCTTGCCCAATCTCATCTTCATTAAACGGTCGCTTGAGAGAAATACATTTTCGGGATATACTAACTTTTCATGAAAGTTTTAGTTCTATTGTGAAAGGATCTAAGATGAATGTTTGTTCTGTTTCATTTTCTCATACTTCCCCCAAATTTTGTCAAGATGTCACTAATGTCTTAATTGTAAGAATCTATGCTACAAATTTCAAATTTAGTCCTCATATATGATCCATTATTTTTTCTGGTTCGAGAGTTCGACTTGTTCTATTGTAGAGTACACTTCACAGGTCATGCCTCAATTATGAAAACTTACGCATTGGTACTTGCTGGGATGTAACTGTGTTTGTTTATGATATCCTCAGAGGTCGTTGTGACTGATAGGCAATCATTTTTTTCTTAATCATATAAATGTAGGTGGATGCTTTGTGGAAGGTGAATGGTTAAGAAATGCATTTCGTTGGAAAGAAACTATTGGATCATGGGAACATAGACCTGGACACTTTGGTGATGTTTGGATGTACTGGACTGATGATGGGCTTGGCTATTTTGAATTTCTCCAAGTGAGTGTCATTTAATTTTCATGGAGTAAGCATATTTATATTTTTTGAGACCTTAAAAAACTCAAGCAAGGATCCGGCTTCAGTTAATATAATTTTTCTCTTAAAACAATAAACAACTCGATATATTAAAGTATGAAGGATTGGTTAAACTAAAGGAATCGCCAATAGGATATCCTCTAATAGTAACATAATAAAAAAACAGGGAGAAACAAGGAAAGAGAAACAAAATATAAAATCCATAGGATTTATGTCAGCCCAAAAAAGAGATTGTCTGTGCTAGTGATTGGTGGGAACTAGTAATCATCTAATGTTGTGGTTGATTTGATTCCAAGTAGTGTGTCTTAGCTATTGAGGAGTGGTACAAGGCCGTTTTCTTAGAAAGCCCTCAAGTAAAAAAAAGGAAAAAAGGGTGAAATAATCATCAAGATAGAGGCCCTACTCACTACAATTAATACATCAAAGGATCGAATTTTCTTTCCTTCATACTATATGATTTAGTTTACTATTCCGTATTATGTATATGAAAATGAATATATCTATTCAATTCAGAAGAATTTGTCTCAATGAATAACACGTTGTGGGATATTGATAATAGAACCTCATCAAAGTCGAATGCCATGAGGTTGCTTGATACCTTCATGGATTGAAGCAAGAAATTCATGTTCAAATTATCTTGAGTCGGTGAATCACCAGTAATTTTCATGTCGTAAAGAATTTCGAAACATTTGATGGAAAAAGGTTGAAAAGGTGAAACGGAGGAGTTTAGTGTAGGGATGGAATTAGAAAGCATAGTCAAGTTGGTCAATAAATTGCTGCAAGTTCATTAAAAATTGGAAAGAAAATCAAAATGGGACCTGCAGTAAAATTAGAAATTTATCTCAACTTGGTGATGAATCATTAAGTTAGCCCCCAAAGAAAAAGTTTCTTCTTAACTTTATCTCATAATTGATAATGCACTGCGAACTCGTGCTTAAAACCTTTATTATTTTCATTTTATTATGCTTCTCTTCATGGTTGTTGTACTCTTCAGAAGTAGAACACCTAATTTCTGTTTATTCTTGTCCTTTGTGGTTTCTCTATGTACCTATTTCGATATGCTTATTGCATCTTTTTCATATATTAATGAGAGAGTTTTGTTTCCAATAAAAAAATATATTTCATCATATCTTATCTTTGCAGTTGGCGGAAGATCTTGGTACTGCGCCAGTTTGGGTGTTAAATAATGGTGGTTATCTCTTTTTTTTTCCCCTTCTTTCTCCGTTCATTTATTTATATGTTTTCTTCTTCTCATTATTTAATTTGATCTTCTTAGGAATCAGCCACCAAGATCAGGTAGATACTTCTAGTATCTTACCGTTTGTGCAGGTATGCTCACAATCATTTTATTTTCTGCTAAATTTTAACTAGCAATTTTTATGAATCTCTAAAATGCACTAAATACTCTGCAAGGGAGAAGGTCCAATGTTCAAACACTTAAAAATATATATTTATATGCATTTGTTTATAAAGTTAGGAGGTATCCATTTGATTTAATTTATTAATTACCATTCAAACACGGAAGTGGGGTTTTGCACTTAAAGGAGGTTACAGATATCTTGATTAGTTGAGATACGATAATGACAACAATACGTTGTTCTTTTGTTCGCAAGGGGTGGTTGAAGACTTGGGCTTTGAAGGTATATTCCCCTCAAGATCCTAGGTTCGAGACTTACTTGTGACATTACTCATTCGATGTCTCCCGTACCTAGCCTAGGGATGGCCGGATGGGCGTGGTTACCCTTAAAAGAAACAATAACAATGAAAAGAAAACCATACTTTCATTGTGCAAACTGAATGATTTACAATGAACATTCAAAAAAGAAAGGAAGAAGAAGAAAGAATAGCTCAAGAAGAGTGGGGCTAAACAAAAATGTATGCCAAATGCCTAACAACCTGTTAAGAAATAAGAACTAAAAAAAAGGGTATAATTGTAGAACTCCTTAATGGAGATCTTGAATAGGATCGAGAGAAACATGTTAGTATGCTTGTCAATAGTTAGTGACTTAAGATACCTCTGGGTTTAGAGGAGCAAAGTTCCAAGTTCCCGGTTCATAAAAAAAAAATATACCAAGTTGTGTCACCTCTCTCTGATGTGCATATGATTGATCTTGTGTTTTGCCTAATTCTAAAACAGAATGGAGCTCCAGAATTCGTATCTGGTCAATAATTCGATTGTCCTTACTTTGACAAGGAAATATCCTTCTTAATGATTTTCTCGGTGCTCCACGTTAATAAATTTGCAATCTAACATTATTGGCAATGTGTAACTTGTGAAAATTATAAATCTTAGCCATAAGTGCTTAATAAAATTGTATTCATCTAAATCATGTTGTAATGATTTTAGGAAGCCCTTGACAGTATCGAGTTTGCAAGAGGAGATATTAATTCTACTTGGGGTTCCAAACGGGCTTCAATGGGACATCCAGAACCTTTTGACTTGAAGTATGTTGCCCTTGGAAATGAGGACTGTGGCAAAAAGAACTACAGAGGTTTCTCAATCTTTCATAGAATGTTTTTCTGTTATTTTCTGCATGTTTCCATATGGTTCTAAACTTCTAGCATTATTTAACTAAGCAGAGTATAAAGCAAAGTTTTTGGTGCATAGACCTTTTATTGGTTAAAGTGCTTGATTCAGATTCTTTAGTGTAAAAAATATTTTGTAAAATAAGGTGCTAGTCAGTCTCTTTTTGAGTTAATCTGTTCTTTTAGCAAATAAGTAGAGCATTTTACCACTTCCCTATGGTAATAATTTAAACAAGGAAAAAAAAAATTGAGCCTTTGTGGACTATGCTTGCATGTTTAGTAGGTGGGGATTATGGTATAGATCAATTGACCTTTGTTCAAAGGTGTTAGTTTTTACTATTACTCTCCTAACATTTATACATTTTTAAATGACGTTTGTTTGGGCAGGAAATTATATCAAGTTCTACGATGCTATAAAACTTGCCTATCCTGACATCAAAATGATTTCGAACTGTGATGGGTCTACTAGGAAATTGGATCACCCAGCTGATTACTACGACTTTCATGTAATTTTTGTCAAGCATCATCTTTTCTTTATCTGCAAATGGAATATTGTTAATGATTTCAGTTTATTAATGTTTTATTGAGTTATTTTTTCAGACTGCTGTATAAATTAATTTTATGCTAATCCATCCTTGATTAGATATATACCTCCGCCAACCATCTGTTTTCGATGGCTCATCAGTTTGATAAAACATCACGTAGTGGTCCAAAGGTATTGTTCATGTGTCTCTACTTCTTCCACTTTATTCTTCTCTTTATTTTGGCTCAAAAAAAATAGAATAGAATGCTAACTAACTTCTGCTATTACTCGCAGGCTTTTGTGAGTGAGTATGCTGTGACAGGATCAGATGCCGGCAAGGGCAGTCTCCTTGCATCCTTAGCTGAAGCTGCATTTCTCATTGGCCTTGAGAAGAACAGGTTTTACTATTAATGATACTGTCAATGATTTTTTTTTTCCAATTTAATGCATGTCGCCGATAATTTCTTATGTTAGTATAATGGTGTCAGTGAGACTTGGACTTTGAAAGTATTCTCCCTTCAAGGTCTCAAGTTTGAGACTCACCTTTGACATTACTCCTTCGATATTTTTGGTTGCCTGGCCTAGGGATAAACGTGGTTACCTTGTTTAAAAAAAAAAGTATAATGGTGTCAGTGATTGGGCTTAAAAAGTCTCTTGCCTTATTAGAAGAATAATTTTAAGTTGTATTAACTCAAATTGATATTTTTCATTTGAAAGAAAATTGGAAATGGGTCTGGACTGTGTTTAAAATGCTTACAAATTTAACTATCTGATGCTCTCAATGTCTTCGAAGAAAAAACTAACTTATACTAATTCATGGCGAAATGTTTTACATAAAAAATCAGTCTCTTTGAAAAAAAACAGAAAAAGAAAAAATCAGTGTCCTTGTTTTGTGAGACTGATTCTTAGTTCCATTGTTCTCTGAATAAATTATTAGTTGTTCAGGAAAATCTAACTTTTTTCAAACAAACCCTAAACCATAGTAAAATCATTACTTGTGCGTCAGAACAAAAAGTTCAGTTTCTGATTTTTGAGAAGTTTATTTACTCCTGAAAGGAATGTAGCATAACTTGAATTTTCTTCACGTTTTGGTGAAACAAACAAAAATTTTAATCGATAAGCAATTTTTTTTAGTGATACTTACTGGATAATTAGTTATTTACTTCCAAGTTTTCGACATCTTTTTCGGGTTAGGAGACAACCACCACATTCTATCAACCCACTGATAAGTAAATTAAAATTTCTGTATTTTTAATTTAGGAATATTTTTTGTATTTGTCTTTTATGTATCTAGTATACCATTACGTTTTGACCCTCACAAAAGGAAATTCTGAGAATGTGACTACTTTCTCTTGCAAAAAGTGAATAGTCAAGGCACTGAGAACTGTTTTGAATTTCTTTTTTTTTTTTGTGCTTTTTTGCAGTGATATTGTTGAAATGGCAAGCTATGCACCACTTTTTGTGAATACTAATGACAGAAGGTATCACTTTCTCTGGCCTCATCATTTATGTGTTATATTGATCGACAAGAATGATTAATTGATACATTAATATGGAAAACCTTTACCTAAAGGTGGAATCCGGATGCTATCGTCTTCAACTCATCACACCTTTATGGAACGCCTAGCTACTGGATGCAGCGGTTTTTCAGTGTGTCAAGTGGAGCAACTCTTCTTGATACAACCCTGGATGCTAATTCTTCTTCTTATCTAATCGCATCTTCCATTATATGGAAAAATTCGCACGATAACAATGACTATCTTAGAATAAAGGTATGTATGTATATCCATATGCTTTCACTTGTTAAAATGGGATGCCGAATTTCTTGTCCTTCAATCTGGGGATATTTTCTAATTTTTTCACGTTACTTTCTTCCGGATAGTTTCTGTTGGTTGATATAATTAAACTGACCCTAACCCAGTAGCTTAAGCTTTTGAGTTGATTGGTAGTTTAACATAATTCAACATGGTATCATAGCAGGAGGTCTTGAGTTCGAATCCTTGACAAATCGTTTCCTCCCCGATTAAATTAAATTTTACTTGTAGGCATTTCTCAAATTTCTAAGTCCACAAGTGAGGGAGAGTATTGGTTTATATAATTAAATTTACTCTAACCCACTTGCTTAAGCTTTTGGGTTTATTGGTTTAACATAATTCAACGGTTTCTGTGTCACCAACAAAGAGATCTATCTTCAATTTTTATGTCCATGTGTTTGTGCCAACTTACGAGCACCTTAACTAATTTTAGGGGACTACCGCCTTATCCTACAATATTTGGTTGGCAATAAAATCAATAGAAAATTAATTTTAAGTAGATGGTCATCATGGATTGAAACCATAACCTCTTGATTCCTTAAGGACTTCTTGTCCACTAGACAAAGTGATTTGATTTATTTTCAATTGGGAGATCCAATTTTCTCATTTTAGCTCACCTGTATAACTCAATGTTTATGCACCCTCATTTTTCAAATCCTAACTGAAGATGAAAAATGCAAGTTTGGCCATTTGGTCTCAGTTGCATCAGTTCCATGAATACACATCTTCAACATGCTAGCAAATATTACTTCATTTCAAACGTTTCATTTTCTGCTAGTCTGCTTACTTTCATGGGACACTAATAAGTAATCACTGTGAAACATCAATCTCTTGCAGATCGTTAACTTTGGAAGCAACAAAGTGAATCTCAAGATATCTGTAAATAATTTGGCATACTCCATTCAGAAATCTGGGGCCTCTCAGACTGTACTTACATCTGCTAATTTGATGGATGAGAATTCCTTGAATAACCCAAATAAGGTAACTCCAAACACCCCCTTGATGTTGAAATCTATTTTCCACCTGTAAATAACTAGCATGATTTTAAAAAAAAAAAATCATTGTAAGTGGTAGAGAAGTCTTTGGAGGAGGCGGAGAGTTCGATTAACAGGCGTAGAATAGGACTCGAGTCCGTTCTTATCGATAGTTGATGACTCTTTTGCTGGCTTATATTTTATATGCCCCAACGAAATTCTTCCATTTTTTTGCAACTAAAACTAGGTTTCTTACTCTGATAAGAAATAGTATCTGTCAGAGACTCTTGGCTCCCCATTGATAAGAAACTGATTTACTCTCAAAGTTGCATATTCTTAGGTGAAACTCTTTTCACTTCAGGCTTTAACCTCTAGCATTTCTCAATGGCAGGTCGTTCCCGCCAAAGTTTCGCTAAACACCGCTGCCGACAACATGGACGTTGTGCTCTCGCCTCATTCTCTAACTTCATTTGACTTGTTGATTGAATCCAGAAGTATCAGGATGCCTGGAAGCCGTCATTCCTCAACTTCTGCCATGTGAAGAAGTTGAAAATGAAAGCTGATAAGTGAAATAGTGAATGCAATGTTATGTGTGGCTAATCTGTCAACAGTGTATAGGTTGAGAGATTTCTGTTATTACCCTTACAGTTTGTTCCAAAGTAAAATAAGCATATTGTATGCTCCCATTGTACAGGTCAGGAGTCATTAGTATATGATTTGTCTGATACCAATATAGTGTCGTAAATAATAGATCCTTTGATAATGGGTAAAAGATATAGCGTTATTCAATCGTTTGATAATCATTTGATTTTCTTTCTCTTATATTTTATAAACGAAAAAAAGAACAAGATTCTAATGGAAAATGATGCCCCTAAAAAGGACTATTATTTGTATGGTCGTGTGTGGCAATGGTATTGTTTAAAAAGAATTGACAGCCCATATTTGAACAGAAAGATATTCCTCAATTCAAAATAGGCTACCCTAGGAGGTGTTAATATTTCTAGGAATAGTTAGAAATTGAGAGTTGTAAAAAAATTGTTGTAAAAAAATTGTTTGGATATATATATATGTATATGTGTATATATATATATATGTATATGTATTTTTTTTTTTTATTTGGAAAGAAGTTAAAGATTTTGGATGTAAATTTAAAATGAGTAATTAAAAAAAAATCATTAAAATTGAATTAAAAAATAAGTTATTTTTAAGAGTTATAAATGAAGGATTAAAAATGAGTAGTTAGAAATGAAGAGTTATTTTTAATTATAAATGAATGCTCAGAATTGAGTGGTTATTTTCAGTAGTAAAAATGATGATTTGTTTTGAATAGTTACAAAAAATTCATTTTGATGTTTTTTTTAAAAGTAATTAGTAAATATTCATTTTAAATCCTCCCTAAATTCAAACAAACAAACACCCCTAGAATATTAGGGAAGATAATTATATAGAACAGATGACAGTTTAAAGAAAAAAAAAACAACTTGCCACCATTACATTATAAAATCTTCAAAAACGTTCTTGAATATCTCTTGACAATCACCATGTTAGTATATGGTACAATCTAATATGACGTTACAGGTTTAAATCTATTTTATTTAAATGCTAAATCAAAGTATATATATTCAAAATCTCTACAACTCTAAATCAATGATTAAGGAGATTCCTAATCAACAACATATTCCAATCTGTGATTAATTATCTTTTAGTCAAAATATTGAATGATTATGATGGCCAACTCAACACTAAAAATCTCATTTCCCATTGAAGGTTAGGTAATATGTTCAATTGTATTAATGCAATCAACCTACCATTATCCTATCAAAATTATTTTGCAGTGATCATTGAAGCTGTTTAACACTCATAAATATTTTTTTGCTAAATATATGTTTTAGTTGTAAAGTTTATTATTATTTTAATTTAGTTTTTTGCTTAAAAAGTTTTAACACTTTAGTATCTTAAACTGCAATTTCTTATTAGAAAAATTATCTTTTTTGTTAGTGAACAATTTGGTTAATGACAAACTTGTCTGCCATAATATTCTAAGGTTGTGAGTTCAAAACTCACCTATGACATTCCTTCGATGTCTTCGGTGCCTGGCCAAGAGACACCCGTGGTTACCTTGTTTCAAAAAAAAAAAATTTACGAAAGAAAGAGTAGCTGAACTGATGGAAGTTAAGAAAAGAAATTAGATCAGGTAGGAAAGGAAAATTTTGTCAAGTTCTTAAAGCCTAACAGCAGACACTATTTCTCTATTTATTGATAATGTTAACATCAAAAGATAAAAAATTCGAATTATCTACTTGAACTTAAAAAACTCACAACTCACCATATATTATTATGCCACTACTTTTAACATTAATCAACAAAAATGAAATGATAGAGCAAGAAATCAAACCAAGTTGATTATTATTAAGAGAAAGCCTCAAACATCAGAAACCAAAGCATTGAAAACAAATGCTGAAACAAAGGCTAAGATGATTTCTGTACCAGTTGTCGAAAACATGGCCTACAATTTAAACAAGACAATTATCCAAAACTCCATGCTTGAGATCTTGTCCACTTTCCAGTCTGAGCTGTCGTCATTCATGCATCTGTTTCAATCCCAACTTTCACTTTGCTGTTTGGATTTGATGTTCTAACAACTTTCCAGCATTGCTTCTGTTAAGGACCAATCCTGTCCTCCTCCAACCATTTTTGCATCATCCTTAAAACTCCCAATATTCATGTCTCATCTTGTGTGCTCTCTCAAATTAGGATGGTTCTATTTCAACTCTCGAACAAGTTAAACAACAACTAGAAGTGGATAGATTTGAACCTATGACCTCTTAATCATTACCATACTAATGCTCATTAAGCTTTTACCTCTTAATCATTAGCTGGTTAAGATTTCATAAATGCTTCAAAATTGCCCTTAAAGGATAAAAGGACAGAACGATTGTTAAAATGTTGGTCCAAAAGTAGATGTGTCTTAATGTTCTCTTAGACTTAATCTAGTCAAACATCCTAGTCACCACCATGTAGTTTTAAGGTCATTTCACATCGATTTGCCGTCCAAAATTTTGAAACATTTGTGATAGGTCAAAGTTAACTTAGTTTAGCCTAAATTTAATTAGAACTCTAACAAAATAGGTATGAAAGTTCATTATAACTGCTTTAATGTTTTGTTTTTTTCCTTTTTCTATCAGTCTGCAGTTATGGCAAGAGGATTTGAAACAGAGGAACCAGTAAACTGAGACAGAAGAATACTTCCACATATAGCAGATTAAATTAGAGGCACAATGACCTTTTCCTATCAATTTACATAGATATAACTAAAGCCCACCTGTTAAGATTAAAGATTTAATTGTATTTACAGATGGGGTTTGAGAAAGCTTAACATCTCCCAAGGGTTGGAATCTGCTAAAATCTACTATCCACCCTCCCTGTTCCTAAAAGCATTAGTTGGCAGTGATCAACAAGCATCTGACCTGAATTTGAAAATGCTAACTTTCAGATTTTCAACTGGGATTCGTCTTGCTCGTTCCAAAGGTCAAACCAGCGTATCGCCCCGACAGATATTAGATTTGCAGAGCGGGCAGGTTGCATTTATTCTAAGCCATTTGCTGATGCACCCGCAATGAAAATGGTGGTTGCAGGGAAGACTATAGAGCTCTGTCCCGTCTTCATATTGTGAAAGGCAAATGCAACATTCCTGAAGAAAAAGTAAATCTTTGCATGCTTTAGCTTCAAATCAGGAAAAAGTGAAAAACTCTCAACCAAACCAAATGAATGCAGCGAGAAAAGCACTACCGTGAAGTGAAAGCAATTACAAGATGAACATGACAGTGAGCGATAAACAAGAGAACAAGACTATAATTTGCACACCAAGAAGAAAGTAATTTTACATCTTGTCATCGAATCACTAACTATTGTGATATAGGTTTTTTAATACATATATATGTGACTGTGCTAACCAGCTTACGGCACCTAGATTATTCTCATCAAACATACGACCAGATCTAACCTTGCAACATTTACATGTTTTTTTTTAAACAAGGGTAATCACGCTCATCCCCAGGCCAGGCACCGGAAATATCAAAGGAGTTATGTCACAGACTCACAGGTAAGTCTTGAACTTGGGACCTCGCAACATTTACATGTTAAGGAAACTCGTAGGAAATGTTTTCTAGGTAGGTGGTCACCCTGAATTAAACTCATAACAAATCCACAAGACCCTCTTTGATTATGAAGCCAACCCAAACCCATGAAATTGCATTACTATATCCAAGATTCCCAATTGTTGAACTCAGATGGGCCTTTCTTAAGGTTTCATAGATCGTTCAAGATTCAAGAATTGACATTATATACTCTTCGTTCAAGCTGAGAACAGAAGCAAAATACATATTAGAATGACCATCAACTACTGCAAGCACAAATATGTAATGTGCATGAGATCTGTACTATGTAATTTCAGGGACCGTCCCCAGGACAAAATAATGATGCAATAAAATCATAACAATCCACCAGATAGAATATAAACATCAATGATTTGACATAAAAGATAAGTAACTGACCGAATCCTCTGGATGAAGAGCAAGTTCTTTGATGTGGTGGTCATTATCTAACTCCAATCTTGCCCCGGCAGATTCTCGTTCTTTGCCACGGTTAAATTTCCCAAGTACGGGAGCCTGACGAAATGTATACTTGGGAAGTGTCCTGATATCCTCTTCTGAGGCGCCTTCTCTGGTAGTCATGGCATATGCAAATGCTACAATCGGAATGCAGCAACAAAGAGAGAAGAAAACAACACATGCCATCCCAATACAAAAGAGAATAAAGAACAAGTCAAATGCTAGAAAGACCACGGTTAACCTGCAATGAACCCCACAAATATTCAGCACCAGAGCTCCAAATTAACGTAAATGTTCCATACAACAATTGCTTAGGATGAATGCAGCTAAAGCTAAGAATTCAAAACTATTATTTGAAAGAAACTAAAAGACATTTGTTGACAAAGCTTCAGATTTGATTGAAAAGGCCGATGTAGCAAGATTGAAAGCATTTGCATTAATGAAATTGAGGTGATTTTTGTAATTTGCTTTTATCAACAAAATTCATCATTTAACTTTATAGGATTTAGGTTCAATTAGTGTATTGTAAACATCATAAAACTAATGCTCCACGAGAAAACAAGAAAAAAGGTTAGTTCTTACCAGTAAAGCCGGGGAGAATCTTGTAGAAGTGCATGGCCACCCACGACAATCCAATAGAATCCAAAGACCCACCAGATCGACGATGTCATTGTATTCATTGACTCCAACCTTTTCATTATGCTAGAAGGAAAAGATAAAACAAATTAGTCCACATCTTTCTGTTGCAGCTTATAGATCTGTATAATTTATATGAAATGGATATTTTTATGTCTTCATCAAGTAAGTTTGACACTAAATGCCAAAGGATAACACAAAGTTAATTATTGGTTTGTTAAGAAAAGTACCATAAACTGTTCCAATCACTCAACTCAACAGGACCTGGCCTTCCCTTCAGTACTTAGATCCCTGTTGAGTAACTGCCATAAATCAAACACCAAGAGAACCCTACAAAAGGAGATCTCAACTATCTACAGCTCTTTATACACAGAATATTATTGTTGTAGAAATCAAGCAGAAATGGACCACTCCTACAACAATGTCTACACCACTGCATCGAAAGCAAAAGTCTCGATTTGGGGCGGGTGAAGGGGAGCCAAACTCCGACTTCCCGGTTATAACAAAAAAAGCAGAAGTCACAAAATTGAACATCATATACACCAGTCAATCACTAAATTAGAGATAATTAGATACAATACCTTCAACCATTCTTCTCTTTCAATTCTTCTACATATCAACTACAAATGAAACACCTAACAAAGAATCTACATAAACCCCTCAATTTCTTAGACCACGCATGTTCAATTTTCCACCCCCTTTTCACATCACTTCACTTTTTCTCCCATCAAACAAAAAGGGGTTTCCAGAAAAGAAACACAAAAGCAAAACTCCAAGCTCAAATTCAACAATGTAGAAAACCACAGCCAACAAACAGCACAAAGAAACTTTCCCTAAAACACAGAGAAACAACAAAATGACAAATAAACAGTTCTATACCTGCGAAGAGCAAAAGGGTCGTCAAATCCATGGTGGTACTGAAAGAAGACAAACCCAACATGCAGAAGACATTGCAAAGCATACCCAGAAATCCAAAGGCGCAAAGGAGTAGAAGGGCGCTCGCGAAACGTGGAGAAGAGAACAAAAACCGAGACAAGAACAAAGGCCAAGTTCCAGACAACATCGAGAACCAAAATGGGGAAAGAGTAGGCGCAATTGAAATGGTCGTCGCCGCCGTCGCCGTCCCCCCCGCCGTGTTGTTGTTGTTGTTGTTCAGGGTCCGGTCGGGGATCGGCGCAATCGGAGAAAAGGGCGCGGTGGCGGTCGGCGGAGATCAAAGGGGTGGTGTAGCGAGTCAAAGGGATGGTGAAAGTGGTACCGACGGTGGGGTAGCGAAGGACGGAGTGGTTGAATGCGCCGCCATTGGCGCCGCTGCGCCTGAGAGCTCGTTCCTCTTCCATTATGGAATCCACTTTTTGTTGCAGTTGAGAGAGAGAGAAATTGGAAGCGGTTTTGTGCAGAAAGAGAAAGAGGGAATTTGAGAGAGCTAAGGCAGGTCGCTACTGGTGAGCTGCTCTACACAAATGGGTTTTGTTTTGTGGTGGTGGGGACACAGATTATGGGTTTTCATTTTCTTCTCTTTTTAGGCCAACTTTGAGAATGAAATTGAACTGATTGGTTTGGTTTGGTTAGGTTAACAACAAAATTCTTGAAAGATAAAGAAGAAGATAGCCCTATACAATCAGTTACCTAATGGTTAAAAGAGTTTTGAGAAAAGTGTTTAAAATGAGAGGAGCTTAAACACATTGTTGAGACTAAGGTTCTATGAATTTTTCGCTTTCTCGTTGAGTTAGATGTTTCGGAAGTTATACATTTCAATGGTGATACCCACTTAAATTATTCTGAATTCAACATCATTTTTGTTGATATTAAAGAGTTGGCCTCTTCCTTAGGGATTGTGCATATTTTTCATTGCCATAAGTCTTGTAATAGTTTGTTGATATTTTAGCCAAACAAAAACTTTTGTTGAATTTTCGTTGGTCATACCCTTTCTCTTTTTTGGAGGATAGAGTTGATTTTTGGAGGGAGAATCTCCCCTTCACTTTGGCTCTACTTTGGAGTTCGATTGGATGAAGTTGGCAGTTGGTAATTAATGAATATTTCTTTTTTTAAAGTTTTGGGAAAGTGGAAAAAAAAATGATGGATTCAATTACATTGGTCATCTATAATTAATTTTAGGTTTGACGTTATGTCCTGTGACATTAGTCGATGTATTATTAATTTATTTTATCTACTTTTGCTCTAAAATGTTTGTTTTTGTTCTAATAATCTATTGAAACTCAAATGTAACGCTAGGACAAAAAAGTCACATAATTAAATATTGTTAAAGTTTATAATTTAAACGAAGAGATAGATAAAAAGGTACACAAAAGAGTAATACTTTGATCCTTACCGATAAGGACACAAGTCATCTTTACATTTTACATGGCGCATTTATGGTCAAACATTTAAGAAAAATTGAAAATAAAAAGGAAAATAAATAAATAAAATAAGACCATTTATATGTCAAGATGAATGGACAGTAGTTTAATGCCATCGATCTATGCCCATAGACCATAAAGTCATATGTTCAAATCCTCCACTTCTAATAATTAATTAAAAAAAAAAAAAAAAGTATTACTCCAAACAAAATATTGGAAATTAATTTTTAAAAGAAAAAGATTATGAGATTCTAATTGAGTTATATTTGATCTGATTTTCCCACCTAGTTTACTCTTGAACATCGCTTTCACTACCCTCTTTCTTCGCTATTATGAGATTACATACCATGATACCTAATAATCAACATCCAAATGATATTTGTGCATAGCTTATGGATCTTTCACATCAAATAAATAAATAAAATAAATAGTTGTGCAACGATTAGGATTGAAGGTTTGAACTCATGACCAAATGTCATTAAAAGTATACCAATATTATTGAGCTATTTCTTTTGTTAATGACATAAAAAAAAGAAGATTATAATAACAAAATGGCTTATTCAATCTAATTGTACTTGCACTTCCAAACCTTATAATCAAATATGCATATATGTTTTTTTTAGATTTCTAAATTTTAAGTTAGATGTCTAAATTTATATACATATGGAGAAGCGCCTCGACATATAATATCTTGACTTCTAGTTCGTTTTCTTCAAATTTAAATTCAGATGTCTAATTTTTGTTGTTAAAATCTAATCAAATATACTAGATCGATTCGGTTTCCTCAATTTTCATCCATACATGTGTGAGAGTGAAATGACATTTTATTAACGTTCAAACCAATTATTTAAGAGATTGTACTATTTTGGATAGTTTTACTTTGTTTTTTAATTCAATACTACTTGATGATGAATGACTCAAATTTGTACTTGATTATTAGGTCGTACTTAATGTCAGTTGAGCTCAACTCATATGGATGTTTATTTGCTTAAATAAATTTTCCTTATTTATTTAAATGTTTTTTGATGGATTATTTATTTAAATGTTAAATTAGGATCAATATCAACTTTTTTTTTGTTAAAAATAGTAATGAATTATGAAGTTAATTTCAATTATTTCATTTTTATTTTGAAGTTTGTTTCAAAAGGTAAAGTTCCCATTAATATATATATATATATATATATATATATATATGTCAATATTCAAAACTTTATATTTATTTAGTCGGTATATTCTTCAAAGTTTCCTAAACATGTTTTTTTTTTAGAATAGTTTCCTAAACATGTCTAAATTTTCAAAATTATATCTAATTCTGAAATGTATATTTTAAAACATTTTTAATATATCCTCAAACCCAATTTTGTATGTATGTACCGTTAATTCAATCTTTTTAACGCTTAACTTTACTCGATTGGATAAAGTGTTAACAAGAACAATAATTCAGTGATATCAGTATACACCTGATGACTATGAGAACGAGTCACCCTCGTCCTCCAATTATTGTAATTTAAAAAAAAAAACCTTTATTGGAGTAAGTAATAAATAAGTACAGTTAATAATAATAATAAAAAAAAAAACAAATGGACACAAATTTAAAAATTAAAAGTATAAGGACTAGAGACCATCTTGAAATTCAAAATCTCTTTTATATATAATTAAATACATAGATTTTTTTTAGTATAAATTAGGGGAAGGAGGACGACAAACCTATGATAAATTAGAGACAAACCCAAGATCAAACTTGTCACCGTAATGTTGAATTGAATTACCACTAATTAATGAAACTAACACGTTACGAACTACATATAAAATTAAATATTTAGGACCAAATTATATTTTAACATTTAGTTAATTATAAGGAGAAGGTGATAGTGAAAATGCTAGCCGTCATCAAATCCGTGACCAACAAATTATTAACTATTTGATATATATATATATAATGTCATTAAAGTATTACTTTTTTTTAAAGAAAAAATTAGTTGTTTTGTTATCTAATTAATATTTTTTATGATGGGCTTTATAGTCATAATTTGGTGAAAAATAAGTGATCAAAATTAATAGTATTGTTTACAGTTAAATAATTCACTATTGGGTCCGTGACAACAAATTAATGAGGCATGAGAAATTGTCAAAATGTTGGAAGATACAAGTTAATAATAGAGCCCATGCAATAAATATTTAAATACTTTCCTACTTTTCAAAGAAATTTATATACCAACAAATGGGGAACAAAAGTTATGATTTCAGAGTTTAAAAAATAAAAAAAATAATAAGTTATAATTACAGAGGTTAAAAGAGTCCCTATTGTTGATTTTGATTTGTCACTAGGGAAAAAAGAACATCCAACTGTCAAAATTTAAGATTCAGTTATGTATTTAAAGTTGAATATTGGGGAGAGTTAGGTTTAACAACATCTGACAGCCCACCATTTTCCAACCAGATCATATCATGTTACCTATTATTATAATTGCTTAAGGAGAGTGAAGACTTTTCTTACAAATCAATACACATCATTTCAATATATTTATTTTTATTCACAAGACTTTCCACAAAAATTCTCACTTTAAAATTGATTGAATATTTAAATGAATGATTTGAGGTGAAGATTCAAATTTGTAACTTTTTCGTACATCAAATAGAGTTCAATTTTTATTGGCAAAAGTATATTTGAAAACTCATAATAGATTCAACACCTGACCACCCAAATTTGTTATTGAACTAATTCTTTTTTTTATTCTATAAAATAGAAGTTTAATAACTTATGGTATAATTTAATAATTAAAAATGTTACGATTGGAATCTTCCACCCTAGTTGTTTTTAATTAAAAATAATAATATACAATTTTTTTTTTGCTATTTACTTTAAAAAAGAATTTGTCGTTCCCGAAAAATTTATTTTCACTTCTTGTGGTTTGGGTGTATATAAGAAATGTAGACTTGTTTTTTTAGTTAGACTATAGTCAAGGAGAGAGGTTTAAATACATGACTTCTGGATCATAAAAAATATGTATGTCCATAAATGATTATTCTATTCTTCAATTTATTTTTTATTTTTGGAAACAAAAATATCAAATTTGTTAGTACAAAAATTTCACTTACCTAAACTAAAATACCCTTCGAAGTATGCGGGTGTTATAGTCTAGGGACGGGCCAGTGGTACTCCGGGTATAGGACAACAAAACTCCGATTTCTTGACTTTAAAAAAAAAAAGCAAATCATTAAGCCTTCGTTTAATTTTTTTTTTAAAACAAATAAGACTTCATTTAATAAATAATTGATTTTTATTTTTTATTTTTAAAAATTTAAGGAAGTAAAGAGACACTTAAAATAATCGATAAATTATGGAATTGCATGGCTTTAGTGGAGAAAAGTCATATAAACAGGGGAGATAATATATTGTTACTTGATTGAACATGTCATGATATATATTGTATAACATAATTTCCATAATCTTCCATTCTCAGAACATCCATTGATATCAAAACTACCAACACTAGCACCGAAAGAGAACCACAACTAAGGAACCAATATGAGAGGATATGTACAGCAAAATTAGCAGAATCAAGCTTAAATAGCATAATGGGGTTTTAGGTGAAAAAAGACACAATTATGACGATATTCTTATCCGTTTATCTTGGTTGATATAATTAAATTTACTATAATTAAATTTAATCTTTTTCACATAAAAAAGCATGAAACTAAGACAATATTCTTCTACCGTTTGTATATTTTTTTTTTCATATTCGTGAATGTTTTGACCAATTTACGCGTGTTTCGACTATTCTTACTACACATACTGTTCGATCCTATAATATTTAAATGTTAAGAAAATTCGTAAAAATTTATTTCTTACTTAGACGGCCACCTAGATTGAACTCATAATCTCTTTTTAGATGTCGAATGCTGCTTTGATCATTAAGTCAATCCATGATGGTTGATTGTATTTTTTCTTCTTTTTTTGTTTTGTTTGTTTGTTTCTTTTTTTATAATTTTGTCCGTTATATATGGTTGTATACTTTTATTGGTGGATATAATTAAATTTTTTTGTATGCTTTAACCGTCACTATAAATCCCATAAATGCCTGTCAAAAAAAATAAAAAAATAAAATAGTAAATCCCATAAATGTCATATACATATAGCAACATTCCAACTCACTTCCTTAAGAAATGCCACATACAGATAGCAACATGTGCCAACTCACTCCACACAGATAGCAACCCTTTATTCCAAAATAAAAATCTTAGAAGTTGCCTCGACTTAGTAGTCAATAAGAATTTTGGAAAGAATGGATTCGAGTTTAGATGGTCCCTTTTTTAAAAATTAATTTTTTAAAAAGAAGATTCGATAGTTGTCGGAAAGTAATTAGTCAAGATATGCATAAACTAGCTCAAACACTTGTGAATATAAAATAATTATATATAACAAAGTATGTGAATTTAAACGGGAGGAATACTTTTTTTTTAATAAGAATGAAAGAGATCGTTTAATTCTATATAGTACCATTTGGTACCACAAAAAGTGTATCAATCATATTTAAAAAAAAAGAAAAAATATTTATGGTATCATGTACTTTAAAGAAGACTTGCCTCCTTATTGATAAGAAGGCCTCTTCAAAAGATACTATTTCATATTTCATAGTTTATTGATTCGAGTTATTCGATGAACCCAACAAGCATATTTAAGTACAAACTTAAAGGTATTTTGAATTTCAAATCTTTTTTCCTTGTTGCAAATTTCAAAATTTAAATGTAACAACAAACTAAAATTTAGACTTCATATGATAACTATCTTTTTTAAATTGAAACTTATTTTTACTCAAATATTCTACGATGTATTACATCATTAAGATGCTTACACTGAAAATTGATTTTCGAAATCAACTTTAATTTATAATTCTCTCGGATGGCAACAATTTAAAAAGTAGTAGTTTTTAGGGTTCTTCACTTCTAAACCATCAACGCTCAATTATATAATTGTTGAAATATGAATACTAAACTCTAATTTTTTAGGGAATTTATCCTCTATAGCATATTTCTCGCTCTTTTTTTTTGAAACCAGGTGAATTGAAAATTGTATATGACATGAATGTCAAAATAATAAATCGTATATGGGATTTATAGTGAATTGAATAGCATATACATGAAAATTTTGCTATATGAAAATTGAAAATTGTAATAAATCCTCCGTAGCATATTTCTCGCCCTCTAAATAAAATAAATTTGAAAATTGTACTATACATGAAATTATTTTACCTTTTTTTTAATATACATCCAAAATCCCCAATTTTTTATATTTTGATTGCGTTCTTTGAAATTGATTTGAAAGTTCTTTGATTCTTTGATTCTTCAACAATGGAGTAACGATTGTTCACCTGGTTTCCCACTCCTACAATGTCCTGTCCGCTTCTCCATTTCCATATATACTGTTCTTCATGTTCTAGGTCAGCACAATACTCATCCAATTTCATCCAAATCAATGAGGTATGAAATCATTTCAATCCCCATTATCTCTTTCTGCAACTAATTTCTCCAGAATCCCATTCGGCCCCTTCAACAATTTCTCTCAAAAGCGATGGAAAAAGCCAGTGCTGAATGCTCAAACTCGCTTGGAAACCAGAACCAGAGACCTGAAGCTCGACAAACTCGCAACCCTAATCGCAAAACTCCGAATCATCCTCAACCTCCGCCGCCTCATGATCGATCGCAAACGCGGCCCCTTCGTCTCCTTACAGATCATGTCCCGGTGGCGGAACATTGTCGGCCTCAGAATCGGAATCGGTGAGTTCGTTCGTAAGTACCCTCATGTGTTCGACGTATTTCCCCACCCAGTTACTACGAGTTTATGCTGTAGAATCACCCGTAAGGGGGCTTATTTGATGAAATTAGAACAGGATGTTGTTGACGGTCTCGAAATCGAGACCGTTGCGCGGTTGAAGAAGCTGCTTATGATGTCTGTTCATGGTAGTCTTCATCTTCATGCTCTGAGGCTGATTAGTAGGGAATTGGGGTTGCCTGATGGGTTTAGGGAATCGATTATTGGGAAGTATTCTGATGAGTTTAAGCTTGTTGATTTGGAGATTGTTGAGTTGGTTGATAAACGTGAGAATGTAGCTGCGTGTGAGGTTGAACAATGGAGGGAGAGGGAGTTTAGAGAGAAATGGCTGAGTGAATTCGATGTTAAGTATGCATTTCCTATCAATTTCCCAACTGGGTTTAGGATTAAAGGTGGTTTTAGGGAGAAACTTAGGAATTGGCAGAGACTTTCGTATGCAAAGCCGTATGAGATGAAGCAAGGCGTTGGCGTTCGATCTCGTGTGGGGACGGAGCGCCATGAGAAGCGAGCTGTGGCTGTTCTTCATGAGCTTTTGAACTTGACTGTGGAAAAGCTGGTTGATGTTGAGCGGCTTATCCATTTTAGGCGAGATTTCGCCATTGAAGTCAATATTCGCGAGCTTCTATTGAAACACCCAGGGATATTCTACATATCGACCAAGGGGAACACTCAAATAGTCTTCCTTAGAGAGGCTTATGCTAAAGGGGTCTTGGTAGAGCCCAACCCAATATACATGGCTAGAAGAAAGATGCAGGACCTTGTTCTGTTGGGGCGACGACACACCAAGCTGTTGGGGTCATCCATGGAAGACGAGGAAAATGACAGTGCAGCCTGTAACGGAGACAAGCCGTTGGAACCATCCATGGGAATTAAGGAAAGTGACAATGCAGCCTGTGATGGAGACTGGTTATCTAAAAGTGAAGGAAGCTGGGTTTTGCCAATATTGCAGGGCTTTGATTGAGGGATGAAGTTACAAATGTCTGGTAAAGTTGATGGCTTGTTCATTGGATGGGGAGATTGTGAAGTTGAAACTTTGTTCATTGTGGAATCAAGTTGAGTATCTGATTATGTATGAATTTGCATCCACCAACTCAAAAGGAACAAAGTTACTGGTCTCTTAAAGGAATCTTGATGACAAGTTCAAAGCCTGATGCTTCAGATTAATAAAGATGAGGTATGTGATGTTTCAACCTCGAATTTGACTCGAAATTCCCTTTTATGCTATGACTTAAAAGAGAACTTTTTTTTAATTGGATTTTGAATGGTTAGTTGAATCGAGTGCGGTTGATTAGGAAAGGATTAAGAACGCCTTAAAATTCCTTTAGATCAAGGGAACATGAAGAATAAAGATAGAAAAAAGAGTATAAAATTCCTTTATGCTATTTTTTAATTGAATGTAATTCCTTGGTCTGTACTGCTGGGAAAGGTTTGTGAAGATTTTGTTGAAACATTTGCACATTCAACTTTCTCATATTCTCCAGCATTCTTCTTACACAGTTACTGCCAAGATCTTTCAGTATCCTCTCAACTCTTATTTCAGCCTTTGTCGACACCTAGTCTATGCCGACACATCCGCAATGTATTCTCCTTCAAGCATTGGCGGTCCCAATCTACTCTATCTTTGTGTGCTCTAGAAATGAGATTTTCACCAATGGAAGAATGCAGGACGATTGTCGTCTTTTAAAAAACGGGTTATCTACCGCGGGCAAAGACGGGTCAACAAGTTTATCTTCACCAACAATACACGACTACACATCTTCTTCATCTGCATTTTAATCGTAAATTCTCTCTTCTTATCGACACCCTGTGTATTGACTTAAGCATCGACATCTCCCGTTACTCTCTATTTTTGCTTTCTCTGCTTGTTTCGATAGACTTATATGACATTTACATAAATCAGTGAAATTATTTCCGTTATCTGGATTGTTTTTTTGAAACATTTAGCAAGAAAGAAACCACACAAGTTTTATAGATAAAACGGTTAAAAGATCATATTCCATTAATCGGCATATGCACTCTCCTCTCTTTCATAACCACAGCCCCATCACTCCCCAAGCTTATTGTAATCTTGCTATAGTTTTCATGTTCCAAATTCTGTAAAATTTTGTTCTATTTTCATACATTAATGAAAAATATATAGAAGTATTGAAAGATTGAAACATGAGAATGAATCATTTTCATACAAGTGTTCTTCTAGATCTTTTGTGTAAGGCTATTCGATGCAACCATTTTGGATTTTTGACTTAATAGTCGATATGATTTAAAAAAAGTGAGAGACAATGAATTCAATTTATGATTTAGTGGAGAATATATAGAAGAATAGTTATATTTATTTGGGTTGAAGAATAAAAAGTAGTTATGAGGAGAAGAAAAATTTAAAAAAAAATTAGTTGAGAGGGGAAATTGTTAATGGGTGAATGATTATCTTGTGTTTTAAGTCAAAGAGAATCATTCGCCCATAATCTCATTTTCCTTTAATTAGTTTTTATTCCTTCATTACCATTCTTTTATTCTCCTATAATTATTCTCTTTTATTTCAAATGGAGACAAACATTTTCATTATAATACTCTCAATAGTCATTCTTATTTTCATTGCCCCAAATATCAACATGTACACAACAAACAACAATTCTAACAATATGGACTATCCAATCTAAACCGTAAAAAAGATTGAAATAAATTATAATTTTATTTGGATTGGGTTATATTATAATAAAACAAATTTAAATTTATTAGTGACTATTAATTAAAATTAAAATTATGTTTACATATTATTTCTTGAAGGAATTTAATTACTTAAAAATGTTATGGGCAATAGTATTGACAATATATTTGAATTTATTTAAGAAAACAAAACAAACAACATTAGTGAATCTATTCGAGACAACTCTTAACAAAATTATAATGTAGCACGACTCTTAAATAATATAAAAGTTAAATATTAATTTTCAAGATCGAACTTATCATAACGAAGTCGAATTGAATTATAAATGAAGATTGTTTCATTATCTTAAAAAAACAAAACAAGATTGTTTCATCATTTTTAAATGATTTCTCATTTTTTTTAATTTGATAACAATTAGTGGTCAATAAAATGTTATCAATTTGATTTAAATTTTGACGTATCAATTATCTAAAAAAAAAAGAAAACGAGATGTAAATTTTTATACTTTTGGAGGTGGGTCCCTCCTCCCAAATTCCGATTTTCGAAAGAGTGCAATTTGAGTGCAGCGATGTTTGCACCTTAGAGGTGATGTTACTCATGTCTAAGTTACATATTTTTATTTTTTATTAAAAAAAAAAGCAAAATTAAAATAAGATGTGTGACATGATGGCTTCACCCAAATTGTGCTATTTTCGAAAAGGCGAATTTTGAAAAGAAAAAGAAGAAAACGCGCATAAAGACGACACAGACTGAGGCGTTATGAGCTGCATTGGGGGACTCCTTCGAAATTGCTTCCTGAAATGAACAAATCCCCATTTCCCTCAGTTGCATAATCTCACTGTCTAAGCTTCCTTCCCCAACAGCCAATACATACAGAGATGGCTTCCCATGGCATCAATCTTTCTCTGAAATCCCCTCTTCTCTGTACTCGCTCCACCTCTCATGGCAGAACCCCCACCTTCCCTTTCAGCCTCCAACCTCCAACCCTTCAAACCCCACTTCATGCCTGTTCTCTCCGCCATACCCATCGATTGGGGTTTAACGATGTGGGTCCGTCTCCATTGCCATGTGGGTCGCTGGGATTTTCCAATTTCCGGATTTCAGCATCTTCTGGCGGTGGCTCTGGTGATGGCTCTGGCTCTGGTGGATATGGTGGCGGCGGCGGCGGTGAAGGAGATGGTGGCAAAGGCGGTGATAACTGGTCTATCTTATCTTGGTAATGTATCTCTCTACAGATTAATCAATAAGATATTATATCCCTTTTGTTAGTTAAGCCTTAAAGACTATTTAGCCACGGTCCCTTTTGAACACTTGCTCAAGTGACATATGCTCCCTTCTTGTTGAAGGCCAATTATGTTTTTTCTTGTGGCATACCATCTTGAGACGAGCGAAACAAGTCGTGTGTGATTTGAGCTCCATCTTATTTGAAACTAGTTGCTTTCTCTTGACTTGCCTTTGAACTATTTTTCATTAGCATTACTTAGTCGGGAGTCTCGTTGCCCGGTCAAGCGAATCAGGGTCCAGGGGTGGAACGTTACCCAGTCCAAATATGTGTAATTGAGATTATATTTTCGTATTGAGTTTTTATGTATTATGCCATATGTTGTATTGTGGTTTTATGAAAGTGCGCTATATGCCAAAAGGAGCAAAGCTCTAGTGACATAGTGACATCATGTATGACCTGATAACCTGAAGGTTATAGGTTCGAATCCCTCTATCCTCAATTGTTGTTGAATTTAAAAAAAATGAGAGTAAAGAGTGCACTTTATAAACTCTCTTAAAATCCGAGTCTCATTAGTTAACCACGTTAATCGTTGTGTTATGTGTCTCATGTATTTTTTTTAATTCGAGATGGTTGTTTATGTTTATTTATAACACTTCTTGTTTGTCCATTGAAACTAACCAAGAGTCTCATGTTCCAGACTGATACTGATTATGGCTACTTCTTTCTAAAACTCTCTGGCAAGCATTTCATAGAAGAGCCCTTGTGCTCAAAACTTCGAACCATCATGATCCTAAAAATTTCAAACATTCATATTTATATTCACTGATTCCACAGCCGAAAGTTCCTTCTACTAATGAAATTTGCTCAACTTTTGCCTTCACAATTTGTTGAGTCCTTATGAATTGGAACTTGTGGTCTTCTAAGATGGATTAGGCTTCTGAAAGAGATTGCCAATGGATAACACAAGTGTTTTTGCATATACACACCAAACTGTGAAAGAAGTGGTATGCCATATAGTAACAGGAATACCATAGTCCCAAGGGAGGCATGATATCATAAGTCTCTTAATATAAGCTAACCACACCACCTTTGATGGTTTGTGGGAACTGGGTAGTATGATGTGGTCCATTTCAGCATCCTTTCTCATAAATTCCTAAGATGAGCTAAACCTTCTTGTTCCAGTGGCTTTGAGATCACCTCTCAATTAACCGAATGGGATCCTCCTCCCTCACAACAAGAAGTTCTCCTCTCTCTCTCTCTCAATACTCTTGAGACTTGCTTACTGAAGCAAGGATTATAAACAAAGAAAGGATGCTTTTCCATGTAGACAATCGTTTCTGAACTAATTAATGTACAAGTTAAGTGGGAGATATATAGATCTTTTTGGAAATCATTTTTTAGTACTCTAGTTTCTAGTTCAATTAACTTACAATGCTCTTCAGATGGAGCTCATTTCTCATGAAAAAAACGATGTTTTTTGGCATAATTACAGTTGATTTCACTATACTTTCTTTGTCATTGTTGAATTATATTAAACCACCAATCAATCCAAAAGCCTAAGCTAATGGATTGGGGTAAATTTAATTATATCAACCAACACTCCCCCTCACTTGTGGGCTTTGAAATTTGAGAAATGCCCTACAAGTGGACTTTAATTTTAATTGGGGATGAAAAGACTTGGCAGGGATTCGAACTCATGACCTCCTGCTCTGATACCATGTTGAATTATATTAAACCACCAATCAATCCAAAAGCCTAAGCTAATGGATTGGGGTAAATTTAATTATATCAACCAACAGTCATCTAGTGCCGTGTTTCATTATCTTTTAAATAATTTTAAAGAAGTGTTCTATTTAGTTCCTGTTAATATTTTGTTTGGTTTTCAGCCGAATGTGTGTAAGGTAGTGGTACTTAGTACCTTGTAAGTTGGAAATTGGTTTTGAATGTGAATCTCTTTCCTTCCCTCTTAGTTTCTATTTACAAATTACAAGATTGATTGTGAAAAAGTTGGCCACTCTTTTTGACATACAAACTTGATTCTGTATTATTCCAGGTATTTGGCTCTTCTTGCAAAATACCCAGTTTTGGTAAAATCTGTAACATCTGGGATACTAAATGCTCTTGGAGATTTAATTTGTCAGGTTTGCTTCCTAATATTGAACTTCAACTATATCCATCTTCTAGTACTTCATTGGTGTATGCTTCTCTATGACTGGATTTTCTAAGTTATTTGCAATGTTGGCATCATTGAAGATTTTGTTACATTATTCTATAAAGTGGTGTTTGTTACGAGTTTTTGGGACTTATAGGCTATATAAGCTTGATAAAGATGTGTATTTAATTTCACAGCAAAGAGGGCTAGTTTAATAAAATTGTTCATAATGAATAAAAATACAAGGTAATACTACTATAATGAAAATATGGAGGTGGAAATGTTAGTTTTTTTAGGAAACAAACCATTCCATATATATATGAAAGAATTACAGAGAAAATATATAAGAAAGAAAGAGAGGAAGAAGAGAAATGAAGAAGGAGATGCCAACTACATAGAAAAACAATAATTAGGGGCAAGTACAAAAAGAATAATCGAAAATACAAGCAATTACACCATAAAATAAGAGTTGAATGTCAATGTAGGCATGCTTGTCGATGTTGCACAAGATAATGAGATGAGGTGAGAAAAAGAAACCCTATCCATGAGTGTTTGTCTGCATTTTAATGCCCGTGGAGTTGTTGCTGGGATCGCCAAAAGATAGTCAATAAGGTTGCTCACCCATATGTAAACACTAGTGTTGATATAGTGTAAGTCATTGAGGGATTAAAGTCATGGGCTCTCAAAGGTCGCACATCTAGAAGAAGATTTGTAAAGAGAAGATAAATTTGTCGTAAATTGTCTTCACCTATAAGGGATCCCAAGATAGAGTCGATATAAGAGTGGTTCTCTAAGAACTCGAAGAGATGTTCTAAAAATAGAGAATGATATCGAAGCTCGATGGTTGAGAAAAAGGAACGAACCCCTATTACGCATGAGCAAGACCCGTTTAATCTCATCATCGGTAGTGTTTCCAGTAGAGAGGATACATCACACCTATCGATGACAAAATGGTGGATCTTGGTGGTGCTAAGAAGAGAAGAAAGACCGATGAAATAGGCCTTCCGTAGGTATTGTAGAAAGAAAGATAATAATACACTTATCAGTGAATGCTGACCCAAGCTCAAGAGGTAGCGGAGAAGAGAGATAGATTTGATCACCATCAAACATCGACAGAATTGAGAAATAACAATTTAAAGAGACAAAATTGAGAAATACAATTTAAAGAACCAGACATATCAATAAGCAATTTAGCAATAGCTCAACAAAATAATGTCTGATCGAGCTCTAATGGACATGATGATGAGAAGTGAAGAAATTGGCACATGGCGACGATCTCGATTGAAGGACCACACGCTAAAGGATAAATAAGGAGATCATAAAAGAATATAGCAAATGAGACATGGGTTAATATGTCAAGAATACCCAAGAAATCTGAAGAGAGGTAAACAAAACATAGTCAATGATGAAAAAAAGCTTGCATCACCAGTGGTAGGCCAAGGAAGGCTACTAGTTATGATGTGTTGTCATCAGAAGGAGAGTGATAAAGGTAAGAAGGAGAGTGATAAAGGTAGCAAGCAGGCACAACCCGTCAAGAAAAGAGTTTCATTGCCAAGAAGAAAGTTCTATCACCAGGAGGAGTCAAGGCTCTGGGGAGTGGTGACAGTTAGTAAAGGAGAAAAAGAAGAAAAAAAAAGGTCAAGACGGTGGTGAGGATGAAGCACCAATGTTGGAGGGATTTGCTCGGAAGAGGAGAGTCCTTCCTCCTCCTCAACACCAGAGGAGGAGGAAAGAAAAGGAAGTCACACTATAGTATTTTTGGGGAGCATTTAGAGAGAGAGAGAGAACCTTGTCTTGATTAAAATGAATTGCATGTTGAATGATCATCTTGGGGATATGAAATTTTCTATGAATATATATTTTTCTTTTATCATTTCAAGGTGGGAAAACATTCGGTTGATTGAGGGATGCAAAAAGAACCTATAATGAAAAACAGCTGTAGAGAGATGGCCTCACCTCCTCCCCCCACCGTTCTCTAACAACCATAACCTATCCACCTCATCTCTTACCACCTCAATAGATCTGCCATGTCCTCGTCCAATCCTGCTAACCCTTGGAATTGTTCAACCTGCTCCGTTCAGATTGACCAAAAATTCTTCACGATCTCCTTTGATGAGCACTACCTTGGGAGCCACACCAAAATTACAGAGCAATCGAAAAATTTCTCTGAATCGTTGACTGTCACTTGGAAAGATCTTCATTGGCTTATGTCTACTTTTGACACTCTCCAACGAGAGCCATGTAATTATAAGTTCTATAAAAAATTGATCAGCGATAACGACACTCTCTGGCTTGAAAAGCTTAGCAACAAGCGTAGCTACTATTGTATCGATCTCTAACCACACGGAGAGGTGGTTAGACATCAATGTAGCCAAAATCTGAGTCTCTGCGAATCAATTTGGTTTTCTCCCATCCTCCATTATTTTACCAAGCTCCTTCCCCCCGTAGAAGAAATTGTTGTCGGAGTCAGGAGACTTTCTCCTGAGAAGCAAGCCTCCGACCTCATTGATGAGGATGCGAAATTATCGGCCAATAATTGCGGGATTAAGCCAATCAATCAATCGGTCAGTTACGCCAATCTCACATTTGCCATTTTCCAACGATCTTATTGTTGATAAATGAAAGTCTGTGATCTCCCTTGATTTTCAGCACAATATGGAATTGGTCTCTTCCAGCGCAAAGGGGCAATTTACCCAGGTCTGTAACTCCCACATTTTACCCCCATCCTCTGTTTTGTACTCACCATGTCCTCCCTGACTTAACCCACATGAATTTCCCCCTTTGCCCCTGGCCATTTCTTACCCATCCACATCATCTATCATCCTCCCCAAACAACTGATCATCTCGACCCCAACCACCCTCTCCTATACAATGCTCTGTCGAAATAAAAAAACTCTTCATCCCCATCCTTCTTGCACCCTTCATTATCCACAATAACTTTCAGAAAGGATTCACCCCTCAAGTTGGCTATTATTAACGCAACCACATCATCCACCAACCAATTACCTTTCTCATCTAACGACTCTGACCATTATCTATCTAGCCCATCCTCTGTCCATTCTTTTCCTGGCCAAGAGAATTCTGCATCCAAACCTCAGCTGGTCCCCTCAATCCAAGAGTTCGATTCCCAACCTATTGATCTAGCAGTGTTTGGTGATGAGCCAAATATCACCTTTCAACAGCCATTGGTCATTCTTCCCCATATCCCCCTTGACATTCAATCTCCATCTTATGATCTACCAGCTCCAACATGATCACTCCCAACTCATCCATCCACAATCTGATATGATCCAGGATCTAGATTATATCAAAAGATAAAAGAATAAAGATAAACCAAGTTTTGATAGGAACTTGGAACCTCCCTTCTCAAGAGAATCTCTTGAGTCCTTACAATAAATCACTCAATAACTCATTTAACAATTGGATGCCTAAACTCTAACCTAACCCACTCTATTTATAACAAAATACTAACTTATTCTCCAAGTAATGGCTAAATAGAGCCCTAGGCCCAATCGAGCCCTAGGCCCAACCTTATCAATACCCGCCCCTTTAAAGCACCTTGTCCTCAAGGTGGGCATAAACAAAAATAGATTTTTTTTTTTTTTTTTCCGGCGGCAGCAGCCATGAGTCGGTGGTGGAGGCAAAGATGTGGACAGAGGTGGTGGTGATGATGACGATGAGCGGCAACACCGGTGGTGGTGGCGCGGCGATGTCGGAGGTGGTGACGGTGGAGATGGCGGCGGCGATGTTAGAAGTGGTGGCGGCGATGGTGGTGGCGGAGGTGGTGACGGCGGCGGCAGCAGCGCCGCAGTGGGGTTGGTGATGGTGGCGGAGGTAGGGCACGCGGCAAAGAACGACGGTGGGGAAGGCGGAGGCGGCAACGGAGGAGGCGGTGGTGGCGGGGTCAAAACCCTAGCCGTCATTGTTTTTTCCAACCTAATTTCCTCCTAAAACATCGTTTTAGGTCATTGAAACTCTCCTTTAGGTCTTCTCTAATTTCTTTTTTAGAGAAGCTACCTCTTCTCTGAGGTCTTTTTTCAAGTCCACCATCAAACTTTGCAACTTTTCTTGAATGAAACGAAGAACCTCTTGATCCATCTCTACAACCAAGAATCGAACGGCTCTGATACCAATTGATATGATCCAGGATCTAGATTATATCAAAAGATAAAAGAATAAAGATAAACCAAGTTTTGATAGGAACTTGGAACCTCCCTTCTCAAGAGAATCTCTTGAGCCCTTACAATAAATCACTCAATAACTCATTTAACAATTGGATGCCTAAACTCTAACCTAACCCACTCTATTTATAACAAAATACTAACTTATTCTCCAAGTAATGGCTAAATAGAGCCCTAGGCCCAATCGAGCCCTAGGCCCAATCGAGCCCTAGGCCCAACCTTATCACAATCCTTGTCTTGGACTCTCACTTGGGCTTTACTGACCCTTCCTTGCGGAACATTGCAATGTACTTACATGAGCGTGGACTCGGTATAGTCCCACTGCCCTCTCTGCCTCTGCCAACACCTCAACGGAAAAATCCAAGGGCCATCCATTCAATTAGTGTGAAAAAGCCGAGCCTTCATCGCGAATTACAAAAGTTGAAGTCATCCATTAACTATGATAAAAGCCCATCTTTTGCCACTTTAGAGGGTTCAGATGCTTCTTTATGAAGATCATCAGCTGGAATGTTAGAGGAATTTGCTCATGGAAGAAATAGATATTAATTAAACAGACTATTCAGAAACATAACTCTGGCATTGTGCTGTTGCAAGAAACTAAACTACCTAGTGTGGATGATAGACTTATTAAATCCTTATGGAGCTGTGCTTTTATTGGTTGGGCAGTTTTGGATGCTATTGATCATTGTGGGGGTATCCTTATTCTATGGAGCGAGTCTAATTTTGATATTAGGGAGGTGGTTAAAGGCCATTATTCATTGTCTACAAAAGTATATTTAGTTGATGGCTTTTCATTTTGGATTTCTTCGGTGTATGGCTGATCAAAGAGTGAATATTGCGAAGAGTTCTAGAGTGAATTTAATGATTTGGCTGCCTTAAGAGGCGATCATTGGGTCGTAGGTGGTGATTTCAACGTTACACGTTGGTCTTGGGAGAAATCTCATGACCATGTCATTTCACGAAGTATGAGAACGTTTAGTGAAATTTTTTTCGTATACAACCTCATGGATATCCCTCTTTGAAATGGTTGTTTCACGTTCACCTGGTGTAGTATGGGCTCTACTCAATACCTTTTCAAATTAGACAAATTCCTATTGACAAATGGTTGCATACAAAAATTTGGAGACCCTACTCTATCGAGATTGCCCCGGATCACTTCTGATTATTATCTGTTGGAGTTATCCTTTGGTGAAATTGCTTGGGGCTCGTGCCCTTTTTGTTTTGATAATTTCTTACATCATAACCAACTTTTAAGGCTTTTGTAGAGGATTGATGGAGGCAAAACGTTACTGTTGGCTAGCTAGGTCATGGTTTAATGATCAAATTATATTCTAAGTAGAAAAATGAGTTTTAAAATTTAGCAATTTTTGTGACATTTGATGTACCAACAATTGATTTCAATTGAACATAATTTTAAAATAGTCAATTAAACTATTTAATAGTGTTTTTTCAATTAATTAAACTAATAAAGTATCCAAATGGATTCATATTCTTTATGAAAATCTACAAGTAACATGCTCTATTTGATTTTTTATTTAATAAAACTCATTAATCCTTTTTAAAATGAATATAGTTTTTAATTTTTTTTTTACAATTACTAGGATAAGGGAATTCAAACCCATTTTTAAATACCATAAAAAAATAACAAAACAAATTTCTTGACATTCTATTAGATGCATGTATTTTATATTTTACAAATGTAAAAAGAATGCATTTTATATTTTCGATATAAATTTAAGATTTGTTAACTCCATTGTTAATAATACTAAAAAAAAAGAGTTGTTAATATTCATTATTTCAAATTATTTATTAATTATATTGTTAATATCTATTCCTTCCAAATTTAAAAAGATTCATACTATATCTCAATAACAAAATTTTGTTATATTCAAATAATTATCTTTTGAAATTCAAATATATTTCTCTTCTTGTTTTGAATCATTTATTTCTTTAATTATTTAACATTTAACATTAAATTTAGAAATCATGCAATTATATATTAAATAAACTACAAAACATAAAAAAAAATTTTATTCTAAAAAAATAAAACATAAAAAATAATTCGAATAAACTTTTAAATCTAAATTTTAAAGTTGAATAAATTGTTTGAAAAATAGAATTAAAAGATGATTTCGAAAAACGGGGTAGAGAAAGAATATATGAGGATTATTGTTGGATTTTGTGAAGTATTAACTTAATCTGAGGGATTAACTTAATCTGTCCACCAAACACGAATTGGAGGGATTAAGTTAATCCGGATTAATTTAATACTCAAACCAAACATGCCCTAAAGGTCTGAAAGAGAGGTACATAATTGGTCTCGCAATCACAGGCTTGATTCATCTAAGCTCCCGAATTTGATTGCTTCGTTGGAAAATTTGGATTCTTGGGAGGAAGTCGGCCCTTTATCCTTGGCATAGATTGAGTCTCGTCGTACTATTCGTGAATAGATTCATTGTTTGACAGTGCAAGATCTCATTTCTTGGAGACAACGTTGCAAAATTCAGTGGCTCTGAGAGGGAGACGAAAACACGAGGTTCTTCCACATAATTCTTGCAGCTAGAAAGCGGAAAAATATGATCTCTGAAATCCTTTCAAAGAAGGTAATAGTTTGTTGAATAACGCTAATATTGAATCCAAGTTTATTGATTTTTACTCTTCTCTCTTCAAGAAAACAACTACGCCTTGTTTTCTTTCTAGAACACTTGATTGGTGTCCTATCTCTCATGGTCAAGGTGAAGGGCTCGAGGTGCCTTTTACTTTAGCTGAAGTTTTTAATGTTGTCTGCTCCTTTGGCTCCAATAAAACGCCGGGCCTTGATGGTTTTACAACCAAATTTTATACACTTTTGGGACATGTTGAAGCAGGATTTACTGACATTGCTTGCTGATTTTTACAACACTGGTATTATCAATGTAGCATTAAATGAAACCTATATCTGTCTTATTGCTAAGAACTTAGATGCCAAAGTTATGATTGATTATAGACCCATTAGTCTCATTTCTTGTGCTTACAAGATCATTGTCCGGGTTCTTTCCAATCGATTGAAATGTGTTCTATCTACTACTATATATGCGAATCAGTTGGGTTTTGTGGAAGGTAGGCAAATTCTCGACGCTTTTGTCATGGCGTATGAAATTATTGATGACTGGACCCTTATGGGAAAGTCTGGGGTGGTAATTAAACTAGACATTGCAAAGGCTTTTGACATTGTTGATTGGGACTTTCTTAATGCTATATTGCATGCAAATGGTTTCGGACTCACTTGGAGGAAATGGATTAGAGGATGCATCTCTACTGCTAACTATTTCATTATTATTAATGGCAGGCCGAGGGAAAAAATTATCCCATCTAGGGGTATCTGCCAAGGTGACCCTCTCTCACCTTTTCTCTTCATCCTGGTCTCGAACTGTCTGAGCCGTCTTATGACACATCGTGCAGACATTGGCAAAATTGAATCCCATCCCATTGGCAATTCTGATTTTCGGCTTAACCATCTTCAATTTGCAGACTACACCTTACTTTTCTCCACTGCTGATAAATGTGCATTGGAAGGTCTTTTTCAGGTGGTTAAGATTTTTGAATCTGCTTCGGGGCTCAAGATTAATATATTGAAAAGCGAAATTATTGAAATTCATGTTGAACAGTCTCACATGGACTAGATGGTCTCTTACTTTGGTTGCAAGCAAGGACATTGGTCTACAACTTACAGGTCTTCCCTTGGGTGATAATTAAAATGTCATCTCCTTTTGGAATCTTATTTTTTAACGTACGGAGAAGAAACTATATAATTGGATGTATGCATTTATCTCTAAAGGTGGTTGACATACCCATATCCATGTCAAGTCTCTGGTTTGCCAATTCATTACTTTTCATTATTTTAGGTTCCCTCTGACATTGTTAACCGATTTGAAAAGATTATTCGTGATTTCTTTTGGGAAAGTTCTAAAGGAGATGGTGGAATGCATAATGTTAACTGGGCTACTGCTCAACTGCCTGAACTTTTGGGTGACCTTGGCATTAGTAATTTGAGGCTTTGCAATAGAGCTTTGCTTGCAAAATGGTTCTGGTGTTATATTCACGAGTCCTCAGCTCTATAGAGACAGCTAATTGATGCAAAGTATCATAATTCTGTGAATTCTTTAGATTGGCCAAAGAGGATTAACATCGGCCTATAAGTCGCCTTGGAGATTTATATCTTTTTCAATAGGGGTTATGAAGGATAGAATCTCTCGCTGAGTGGGGAATGGAACATCTATTATTTTCTAGGCCGAGCCTTGGTTACCTTGTGGAATGCTTAGTTCTTCCTTCTCGCATTTATTCTGCCTCTCGAGCAACCATGACCTACTCATATCTAAGGTAAGGAATCTTGAGACTAACGCCTAGAATTCAAGATTCCTTCGGAATCTTAACGACTTGGAGGCATTAGAAGGGGCGGCCCTCACTTTTCACTTGGACTGTTTTAGGTTCTAAGACATACCAGGCTCTTGGGTTTGGTCTCTAGATGCCACATGTAGCTTCTCAGTTGGTTCACTTGTGTCTAGCTTGCTTGGTAATGAATCTAGGAGTGATACTCGTCTATACTCATGATTTGGAAGGACTTTTATCCAAACAAAATCAAGAATTTTCTGTGGGAACTCTGTAGAGGTGCAGTTAATATGGCTGATCGATTGCAAAGACGAATGCCAATTATGAATCTTTTCCCTGGCTAGTGTGTTATGTGCAAACATGATAGTGAGTGCCACTCGCATCTTTTCCTTCATCGTTCAATTATTCGTGATATTTGGTATGGTATTTTGCAAGCTTTTGGGTGGTCAGTGGTTCTTCCAAATGATGTCCACACTTTTCTTGTCTATGTTCTTTGTGGGTCATCCTTTCAACAGCTCAAGGAAAATTCTTTGGTTAGGAATTTGCAGAGCGCTGCTGTGGATGACTTGGGTGGAGAGGAACCATCAATTCTTTCAAGGAGTTGAAAAATCTACAGATCATCTTCTAAAATTAATGCTTTCTACTGTATTTTTCAGGTGCAAAGATAAGCCCCACCCTTTTCTAGCTATACTCAGATTTTTTGTGACGCCTATAGGCTTTGGAATTTTTTCCATATTAAATATTTTCAATGAAATATATCTGTTTCCTAAATTTCCTTTTTCTTTTATATTTGACCTTACTAATTGTCTGTTTATTTCTCCTATCAATAATAATAATGATAATAAAAATTCTCCTTTTACTTTCAAATGTTGATCCTTGTGCACCAGCTGCTTAATAATATGTTTTTCTTCTAAGGACTATTGCACTAAATGTTTTAACATATTCGCATAGCTTGTTTTTGAAGAAGCATCATCGGCAGATCTGAAAAGAACGTTCAGATTTTCTCTGTTGGGGCTTGCATTAGTCGGTCCTGCCTTGCATTTTTGGTATTTCTTCATAATCCTCCTTCCCCCTTTTCTTACAAGTCCAGAACAAATGAAGACTCATTTGAAGATCTTTTAAAAACTGAAGACTCAATTATAATCCCTTTTGAACTATTTTCATTTCCTTGAATCTTTTTAGATACTTGTTTAATGCATGAATACATGCAGGTATTCGTATCTAAGTCAATTGGTGACCCTGCCAGGAGCTTCGGGTGCATTCTTGCGCCTTCTTCTTGATCAGGTAATTCATACCATTGTAAGAGATATTGGATAATTCTTAATAAGTAGTTCAACTTATTGTACTGTTTGTGAATGTAATGTTAACAATTGCAGTTCATTTTTACTCCGGTGTTCCTTGGAGCCTTTCTAGCCGGATTACTAACATTGGAAGGGCGGCCATCGCAAATTATTCCTAAGCTTCAACAGGTGCCAATCATCTTTTGCTTCTACAAGAGATGCAATCTTTTATTGAATAGGCTCTCAAAATTCATAGTTTTATCCTCTCATTTTTTTTTCTTTCTTTTTTGAACCTTTTTGCTTTGAAGGAGTGGTTTTCTTCTCTTGTGGCTAATTGGAAACTCTGGATACCTTTCCAGTTTTTCAACTTCAGATTTGTTCCACAACAATTCCAGGCATGTCTTATTTAAATCGTGTCCACTTTTTATTTACCAGTTGATTGAGTTTGCTTATATTTCTAGTAATTTCTGTTAGTCCCCGAGGGGTGGTGCAGTTAGTTGAAGACTTGGACCTTAAAGGTGTGTTCTCTTCAAGGTTCCAAGTTCGAAACTCACTTATAACATTAATTTGTAGACATTTTCCGTGTCTCCATTCCTTAGATGTCTCATGGTGCTTGGCCTAGGGACAGACGTGGTTTAGGATAGGCGTGGTTATCCTTGTTTAAATTTTTTTTTTTAGTAATTTCTGTTCTTGTCGATTGCTACCACCGAATAAATACAATGATGCTTTCTCTAAGTGAATCAGAATACACTACCACAACTTTGATGCTATTTTCTCTAAGTGAATCAGAATACACTACCACAACTTTCCTTTTTAGTTTAATCATCACGAACCAAACTAAAGTCAAAGCACTTAAGTATAAAAAACTGAAATTTCATTGGACGTACACGGATGCCACTAAGTTACTTCTCTTGTTGGAAAAATTGAAATATCATCGATGTCTTAGATTCAAAATATGGTTACTTAGGCCCCGTTTGATAACCATTTTATTTTTTGTTTTTTGTTTATGAAATTTTAGCTTATTTCTGCTCAAATTTCCTACCATGTGCTACATCTTTCCTACAATATATCCATCTTTCCTTAAGAAAGAAGGTGAATACTAACCAAATTTCAAAAACAAAAACAAGCTTTTGGAAGCTACTTTTTTTGTTTCCAAATTTTAAGTTTTGTTTATTAAAATATAGGTAAGATGTAGATATCCAAATAAGAAAAAAACTATGTAAAGTAGTTGTTGTAGGCTTAAATTTCAAAAACAAAAAATGAAAAACAAAATGGTTATCAAACGGGGCCTTAGTGATCTAGGGGGTTCGTGGGAGGAGACTTGATCTTCTCTCAAATTTCACGGTTCCATTTGGTTTTTTTTTTTTTAAATATCCGTGAGTGTTTGAGTTTGCTTACGCGTATTTTGACTATTCTCATGGAACATACCACTTGACCCTATAACATTTGGATGTCAAGGAAGCTCATATGAAATTATTTCTCAAGTAGATGACCAATATTAAGTGAACTTGTAATCTCTTGAATCCCCAAAGTCCTCTTTGACCACTAGGCCAACCATCATAGGTTGACCTAATAGTCAAAGAATGTGTACCCCTATGTGAACACATTGTTATATTTTGTGATAATATACACGATAATGTCTCGATATATAGTGAGAGCCTTTCATGCACAACATCCGCCTTCCAAATTGGAAGAAAATAGCACAACTATTTCCTTATAAATTCAGTATGATATAGTAAACGGGTTTTAAAATGTGTGCATATGCAAAATGAATTTCAGGTCCTTGCAGCTAATATCCTTGCGGTGGCATGGAATGTCATCCTGTCCTTTAAAGCTCACAGAGCGATCATTACACCATAGGTAAGAGCTTCATTTGTCATGGGGTCGGGGTCGGAGTCGGATATATGACTTTGTATGCATTTTGGTCGATCTATTATAATAATATGATAATTCATCATTTCTTGCAGGATATGTTTTCAGAAATAGTTCAAATAACAACTTTGATGAATAATTACTTTTAGTCTTAGGCTCTTAGCGACTCGGATTTTTTTTTTGTTTATTGAACACAAAGATTTAGAACATGAAAGATGTGCTGTCTGTGAGATCAAGACTGAAAGTTGATTGCTTTGTTTGCCATTGCTAAGAGCTCCAAGAAATATGGTTCCTTGTCTTGAAGTGCGACTTTGGTTAATAAACAATGGTGAAATTGAATGAGTTCGATTCGTCATCTTCGTTCGACCTTCTCGCTTGAAGCCCTTTTTCTCTTCAACAAATATGGAGGAACCTTTGAGATGAGACTGAAGAAAAAGGTTACAAGTCTAATGAGGTAGACTTATCTAATGGTAATAGGTTTACATTTAAAGGATTTGCTTCGATAATTTATTGTTATGATCTTCTGGACTATTTGTTGAAAAAATATCCTTTAATAGTTTATTCATTTTCTCTTAACTCATTTTCATTCTGGTTTTTAATATTTCATGTGTTTGGATGTGCATATCTATCATTTATAGTATGTTTCATCTCATTGAAGTTCTATTTCTTTCCTTTTGGTTGTGTAAACCTAAAAAATAATAAATTATATTCATATATATTTAATAAAATATGTCAATAATAAATAGTAAGTATATATATATATATTTATAATTAAAAATTGTTTCCTACATTTTTACACTAAATTTAAATCATCGAATAATAATTTTATTATAATATTGAATTTTATAATCATTTTTCCACGTTAGTTAAATTTAATAAAATTTACATTTATGTTAAAAAAAGTTAATATTTTATTTTGAGCTTAAAAAGTAATAGGTGTTATTATTTTTTAAAAACTTAATAAAATTTATCGCATTAAAATTAAATTTTATCTCTGATTTTTAAAAATTGATGCTCATTTTTTTTCTCAATTTATCTATTAATAGACCAATTACTTTTGAATTATAAAATTTATAAGAGTTATATCATTATTATAATTATAAATATAAATAAGCTATATATATTTATTAGTATACATCTATGAACTTATCTTTAATTTCAAATGATAATTATATCATTTTTCAAAAAAAAAATTTCTACATCTCCAAGTCAACACTTAAGCAACAAAATATCCTTACAAAAATAAAATCTAGTAATAGTAGGAAATTATTCTTATCAAACTTTTGAAATTGAAAAATTCATGCACTTTAATCTCAGAGAATAATCTTATCATTTTTCAAAAATTTTTTTTCCAGATCTCCAATTTTTTTTTTAAAGGCAACAATTATGCAAAAAAGATTCATACAAAAATTATTGCAACAAAAAAAATTTAGATGGAACTTAAGATAAATAATCCAGCAAAAATAAGATAACTTATTATAAAATAAAAAAAACAAAAAAAACAAAAAAAAGTAAATCCAATCAAACAAAAAGTGTTCTCGTAAACAAAATGTAAACACAACTATTTATAGGATTGGAAAATTCAATTTATTATTTTAATTAGAATATTAAATGTCAAATAAAATCTATGAGATTGGGTAAAATAAAAAATTTAAATGATATTGTAAATATCTTCATTTTATTGTTGAAATCTCTTATCTTCCAACTTAGTCATAAAATCGATGAGATTTGATAAAAATATCTTATCTTCTACGGATGAAAATCTAAATGATATTATAAATATGTTCTACGATATTTGCATTTAATTTTTTTTTATATATTCTAATAGATGACATGTTTGTAATTTAGAGTATAACTTAAGGGGTAAAATCGTCCAAAAATAACTTTCTCCTTAAGCCACAGTTTAAGGTAGTTTGATGAATGTGATAATTTGCTAGTAATTTAGACTGAGTTTAATAAACATTTGGTTTTTGAAATTTAAGCTTACTTTTATTCAATTTTTTTTAAGAAAATAGGTAAATGCTAACTAAATTTCAAAAACAAAAATAAGTTTTTGGAAGTTGTTTTTTTTTTTCCAAATTTTTGTTTGGCTTCTATAAATATAGGTAAGATATATATATATCCAAGTATGAAAAAACATACATAGATAGTTGTTGTAGGCTTAAATTTTAAAAACCAAAAATTAAAAATAAAATAGTTATCGACTGGGTTTTATATGGGTATTATATTTTCAAAATTAGGGTTGTAATATATTATACTTATAAAATAAATTAAAAAATTAAAAAATTAATTAAAAATCTATAGATATTTGAGAATTTGTTTTAAGTAGCAAATTTTAGTATTTCTATTTTAATTTTGGCAATTGATAACCTAACTCGACTGCGATTAATAACAAAAAAATGCTAATCTGACGGTGATGCATATCACAGACGATGTTTTAAGCAGTGAGCAGACTAACACGCAAGCATAAGCAGTCGTTTGTATTCAAGTGATAAATATATGTGAGTCTCCACAGGGACTGGCTAAATTCAAATAGGTGTTACTTGCAAAGTCTTAACAGAAAAATAAAGGGAATTGTTGGTAACCAGATTCGTGCTGAACGCGATGCAAGTGAAACTACAATGCGATAATGATGCTAAAGACGCTAATGAACCACGTAATGTAATGCAGCAGGATAGATGCTAATGCCTTCAACAATGATATACTGAAAAGAAATTTAACTTATAACGTGCTAGGTGCAATGTAACAAGAAGTGCTGAAAACAGAAGATAAATAATTTGACGATAACTTAGGGTTGGGTTAAGGGTTGTTGAGTATGATTAACATGCGTTAAAGGGAAGGCTATGGTGAGAAGTTGGCACCGCACAACATAGACCAAATGCTCTTTCTCAAGATGCATTCATTCTCTTCGAGCTAGAGCTCTCGCATCTAAACTCGAAGCTAACAACGATGAAATGCGCACTAGCGAGGTGGCTATCTCTAACCGACCTCTTTAACAAGCAGGAGCCCCTAGCATTGAAACTAGTGGTCATGCATAGCATTTCTCTAATCCTCCTCTCTCTTGAGATGAAATGAAAAGCAAACATGAATGGATGGCCAATCGAAACATGTTCTTAGTTATTATGGCTATCATGACTTAGCCTAACATCCCCCTACCCACCCAAAAAACACATGCATCTCATACTCATTCCCCTCGACCCTCACCTATACAAGTTTAGTTCATAGTTGTGCAAATAAGTGTAAAATCAGAGAGTACGAGTGCGGTAGTCTTCATGAAGCTAAACTCAAACCGTAAAACAATGACTATGAACAGTAACTAATGGAATAGTAACACTTCAAATAGTAAGAAAAAGTATAGAGCATGGGAAACACAAGGAAGCAAGAGGAGCAACTACGAAGTACGATTAAGCTCAAACGTCTAAGTACTCTCAAGCAGAAAATACAACTTATCAACAGAGTTTCAACAGAAATATCAAAATACAGAAGGGAAAAGAAAGAAAGAAAGAACTCAGGATGAAAACTGCAGAAATGTTGTAGAATTGCTCCCCGCAACAAGGACTCGTTCCCAGCAGCTCTGAAATCAAGGCCGAAAAAACAAAAGAAGGAAAAACGAGAGAGAGTTTTTTTTTCCCCAAAATGATCTATATATACTCCCTTCTTGGTAGAGATCAACGACCCAGATTCTAGGGCAAAAATGGCCCTTGCTTTTGTTCCCCAGCAGATAATATTAACTTTTTCCAGCTTTTCTGACATAGGCACAGAGTTGGCAGTCTTTTTGCAGAAGCTGTCTCCATTGATCGATTGCTTACAACATTAGCTCGTTCTCGAATGGTTCATCAAATTCGCTCCTCCAACTTCACCAATTGAGGCATGAGTTCAATGCTTCTTTAAAGCCCTGCAATGATAAAAACATTTAGCGAAAATGGGAATTCCAGAAATGCGATCCATAATGCTGCAAACTTTAGCTTCTTAGCACACAAAACACTTAATTCATTTGATTTCCTAATCTCTGCCTTGTTTCCAACATGCATAGTATTTTCAATATAATTATCAATCTTAGAAGTATCCTATGCATTAGACTTATGATGAAAGTGCATGAGTTCTTTAATAAATGCATCTAAAAGAGGACTAAATAACCCTCTAATTGAGAGTTATCAGCAATATTTTAAAAATATTTCATACATAGCAATATATTTCAACTTTCATAGTTTTTTTCAATAAGTTTCCGTTGATGATTTTCAATCGGTTTAAATTACTTGAAACCATTGTTGGAATGTCACAAGTGTGTGGAATTTTCTTCCCAATTTTTATTATACTAAATGAGTTTATTATATTTCTTTCAAAATAAAAAGTTTATTATATTTGATTTTTTTAAAAAATTTACATTCATATAATTTCTTTCTTTTTTATTATTCATGAAAAATTCATGTATAATATAACCAATAATTAAAAAGGAAATCTGTGGATTATATGGAAAAACAACTTTCTATATAGAACACTTCATTTAAGAAAACATATCAATTTAAAACTTTTGGCGGGAACACCAACGAAAATAAAACCTTAACATGATCCAAAAGTCTTTTAAGAGAGAAATAAAACGTAATCCAAACGCAAGCCTGAGGTTATCTAGAATCTAAACTAATGTGTTTATAGGAAGTTTTGTTGATCAATGTAGTTAAAAAAATAAGAAATATAATAAAAAATTCGTTTAAATATAAATTTTTTTGCAAAGAAGTTAAAGTCAAAAGTTTGTTAAATCGGAGATTTGAAATGAATAGTTATTTTAACTAATTAAAAAAAAGAATGATTTGAAATGTATAAGTAAAAATAATTTATTTTGAATAATTAAAAATAAGTGGTTAAAATAAAGGGCATGTTTGGCTTTGAAGGAATGGAATGGGATGAGATGGGATGAGAAGAGAAGTGAGAGTAAGTTTATGTTTGGTGGGAAGGAACGAAAAGAGAAAGATAATAAAATTATGTTTGATGTGATGGAAAGAGAATGGTTGAAGTTTTTATTTAAATAAAAAAAAAGAAATTTAGTAGTTTTTTAATATTTGGCTATGATGGAAATAATAATTTTTTTTTAGATATTTAGAATAAATATTTTGTTTAAAAATATATACAATTAATAAACAATTTTTTATTAAAAAAATGAATCTTTCTATTTGATTATTATTACATTTTAAAATGAATATAATTAAATAAGTTAAATGGATGAGTTAGCTTATTATTATCATCTTTTAGTTCAAATCTCAATTTTGACAATTTATTTTTTAATATGACACTAAAAAAATTATAAAAAATACAAAGAAAAATAAAGAAAAACTATTTGAAAAAATATATATATAGAAGGAAGAAAACATTAGTTGAGCGTTAATTAAGATTAAAAAAACTAACTAATTTTTTTTTTAAAAATTACTATTAATTAATCTTTTGACAATTTATTTTAGAATAAATATTTTGAATAAAAATAAAATTTTTAATTATAATTATTGCATTTTAAAATAGGTAAATTGTAGTAATTAGGCCACATTCCGAAAGTATTTGCAAATATATGCTCTCAAGATTTTTTTTGCAAAATTAATTTTTCTATAAAAATTTGTAATTATTAATTTTTCATTAATACCATTTTGCCCTTCCTCACATTTAATACTCAATTTTTTTAATTAAATCTCTCATTTTTCATACTTTCCATCCTTTTAAAACATACCATATTCAATTGTCAATTCATTTAATGCAAAAAGATTTTAATTCCTTTTCTCATTTATTTCTTATCTTTCTTTCTATTCCTTTTTTTAATTTCATTTTTCTTCCTTCATTCTCCATTCTCCATTCTCCATTCTTTCATTCCTCCATTTTCATTTCTTCAGTTCCATCATTCTCTCTTTTCACATTCCGGCCACCACGTAAATTGTTGTCGACCAAAAAGCTCTGATCATACGGTATAATCATATGACTTCATTCATCTTCTCTCAATAATCTCCATTTTTCACAGTATTTGTATTACACTTTTGTTCCATGTTCATCACCATTATCAGGTTACTGTTCATTCAAGTATAATCGTGATTTGATATGTCTCAAATGGTTCCGTATGGTATGTTTTATTCTTATTATGTCATATATGTACATTTAATTCATTTATATTTCAATCTTTAGAATGTCAAAAACCATGTTTAGTATGTAGAACAGTAGTAACTTCGTACTTTCTAGTCCATATTGTGGTATAATTGATTATATACACATCTACAAAACTGTATAATTAAGTATATAACGTATGTTCACACATCTTCGATTTCTATATAGCCGAAGAAATTGTATAATTAAGTATATACCGTATGTTCAAACTATGTTTTTAGGTTAGCAATATTGTACATCTTCTTTTTATAGATTCATCAATCATTCTATTTAAAATTGCACACAGTGTTCTTTACAATGTCAATATTCCTCTTTAAAAATGTATTAAAATCATATGTAGAATAGTATTATCTACGTACTAAAATCTCCAAGTCTTGGTATACTTGAGTATTATCTATTGTAGTTTTCCATGTACTGTTATATTACTGTATAAACTATACAAAACTCTATATATTTCATTATTTCATTCTACATACTCTATAGCTTACACGGTACAATTATGGTTTATTATTCATTATATATTCATGCTTAATACATTTTTCTTACTCATATTACTATTAATTACATTTCCATTTCGCAATACTGTATTGTTTATACATGTATATTATATGATTTATAATATAGAACAATATTGTTTGGACATTTTTGTAATACTATACAACTTTTCCTTATAGGTTCAACAAACATCTCAATCTGTATTGCACATAGTGGTCAGTATGATGAAAATGAGATGTACCATAATCATGAAGTAGTTGAAAAGCGTCACATAAATATTAAGAAACGCATTCACCCAATGATGGTTTTACATTACAGTCTTTTTTTATGCCGAACACTTTCAATTTCAATTTTGTAACCCGTAAAACCTTTTTTTTATTTACTATTGATCTCACTTTGAATAATAATTTTGTGTGAAGTTGTTCTAACAATACGAGTCTCTATCAATTCACAAATATTACGTATATTATTTCCCAATGTTTTACTATACAATATTGTACATTAAAAAATACTTGTTAGCTGTCGCAAACATATTAAATCACATTACAAGTATCTATATCAACAAATTAAACACTTTTAAAAAACATAAAGTTTTGAAATACAGTATGACACATGATATATTATGGTTGTACAGTATATACCAAGTTATTTCAATACTGTGTGGTTATCAAACGCGTTCTGATTTCAATCAACAAAATTGAACGTTCAGCCGCTCATATGGTCTATTTATGAATAAAACTACTAGAATCAAATAACTTGTACATTACTAATTATATTGTATGTAAATCACAACTGTACCTCTAACAATGTATTGTTGCTACTTTCGTCCTGCAATTAATGCACCATAAATTGACGGTTCCTAGCTTAAAATGTGAGACAAATTTCCGTTTTTAAACTTTCGTCCTACATATGATGGTACAATCTTCTTATATCTTAGTAATGTACCGTATAAAATTTATAACTTAAGAACTATGTTGTTTTGGTTGTTGTGTTACTTGTTCATTTAGTATTTTAAATTCTAACATGTTTATGTATCCACAAAACTGACTAAAAAAATTAACTATCATAAAGAAATAGGCTAGACGTTGACATTTTTTTTTTTGAATGGACGATATAAAATATGTCATTTTCAATACCGTATAGTTATGATAAGTGTTATAACCCATTAAACAAAATTGTTTATTCAAATGCATATGTATGCAAAAAACAATATTATGCCTAGCTTTCTTTTTGACAGGTTTTTCGGACCACAATTTTGCAATAAATGCCCCAGATTTTTGTAATAAATACCCCAAAATTTTGCAATAAATATCCCAAATTTTCATAATAAATGCCCCTAATTTTTGCAATAAATGCCCCCAATTTTCATAATAATTGGTATGAAATTAGGGAGTTTTCCAAATACGAAAATAATTAAAAGTCTTAATAAGAGGGGTATTGTTGTAAATGAAAATTTAATGAATTAATAATATAATTAACAAAATCCTACTTTTGCTAATATTTTTCATTTAACCTAAATTTGCAAACACTTTTCAAATTTGGTCTATTTATGAAAAAACCCTTTAAAATAAAAAGATACATATAAAAGAGATGCAAATAAATAATATATACTATAAGTCCGTGGGCGCGTGGGCCCACTCACCGAATTTCAGGGCGTGTGGGCTCCACACGCGGAGTTATGTAAGTCCGTGGGCCAAATGAAGGGATGGCTCCATCCCTTCCCTCAATAAATCCTCTCCCAAACTAGCCCAAAATGATAAATTATTTTACATAATTACAAAAATTAATTCAAATTCTCCTTAAATATGGGGCAAACAAACACTCTTATTTTTTATTTATTATTTTTTTTGAACAAACAAGCACCCTTGATTTAACAGCTTCACAGTCAAAAGAACAATAGCTCAAGCGACATCGATGCATACCTAATGACTTTGATGTCTTAGGTTCAAGTCTCCTCCTCCTACCAATCGTTGTAATCTCAAAAAAAAAATTAACACCTTCCCAAGTCATCTTTTTAAGTAGGCTCCACATGGCTGTATTTATTTAAAAAAATGTACAAATACATTCACCATAACTTTATTTTTCTGTCTTACGTAAGCAGCGACGAAGGAAGGTGCACAATTTCAGCAACGATAACGACCGTAGAGGATAATTTGATGAATGGGAAGATGGAAACACGTGGCGTGAGGTGACCCCGGCTGTGACAAAGTAAGTTTAAAATCCTCCTTAATAAAATGAATATAAATATTAAATAGATAAAATGTACCATCCACCCACTATTAATCCTATATTCATTGTTCTTAACTATACAACATAAAATAAATACATAACTAAAACAACAAAAAGTAGATGACATAATTTGACTTTTATAAAATAAATATATATGTAAAACCACCACAGATAGATTACATAATTTGACTATATATTTTATCATGATATAAAGATTATAAAAATTTGAAAAATGATTAAAAAGTCTAAGAACAATAATAAAATAAAATAAATATATGCATATATAATAATATTATAGGTAAAAAATACATTTTTTAAAATTAAATAATCAATTATGGTTGGATTAAGTTAGTTTTAAGGTCAACCTTTAAACCAACCTAACTCATGAACAATAGTACTGGGATCCTAATATGTCATTTGATATGATTCATTTTTTAGGTTTCACCAATTTTAAATTAGATCATAATTTTATTTTATTAGACCGAATATTAATAGGAGATAAAGATTCAAATGGTAACCATTCAGTTACTTGATCATACATAATGTCACTAATTCTTTGGACAATAATACATAAATTTTAAATGAAAATGTAGAAATAATGAATAAAACAAATAAAATAAGAGTTACATTATTTAGGTTCTATTCGTATAATCATATTTAGTTTAGAAATTTAAGTTTGTAAATTTCAGATTAATTTATTATTTTCTTATTTTGTGATACTTTTAGATGTTATTAAAAAGTAAAAATGTTCTAAAAAAATTAAACAAAATGACCAAAAAGAACGGTGGCGTGATGATTTATTGTTTGAAGGTATGAGTTCAATCCTATAAACACAAGTTTAATTTTGAAAATCGGTATTTAGCTCATATTTATTTTTTTTAAAACAAGGTAACTACGCTCGTTCCTATTGGCAGGCGTTAGAGACATTTATTTGAGAGCAATATTATCTTTGTAGAATGTGTGATGTATCTTCTCTAACTTGCAATAAAATAATAAATAAATAAATGGTAGAATCAACTCTATCCATACAAATATTTGCAGCCAAACTATAATGAATAGTCAAGACAACCACAAAAAATGGTACCTATATATATAATCTTCCTTTGGTGTTGATTGAACAACTTAATTTCAAAAGTTATTTGATTTCAAAAGTTCTATTTGACTCATATAGCTAAGTATGACTATAAAATTCTTTTTTTTTTCCCCTTGATCCTAATTATTTTTTCAACAAAAAGTAAAATCCCCCTTAATATTTGTTTTCTTTTGATTTAAACTTAAATTCTATTTTTATTATTAGGTTCCGTTTCTTTCTTTCTTTTTTTTTTTTAAATTTTTAATTTAAGCATATTTTTTCAATTTTACCTACTCCTAAAAATACCCCATGACCCCTAAAATATGTTGGGAAAATAAAATTGCAAATAGTCAAAGGATGAGAAACAAGCCCATGTGCCTTTGAGTTTATTTGGAAATTTCCCAAGGTGACCTCCATATAAATATTTTGGATTAAAAAATAAGGATTTTGTACACAAAAGTCAGCCTAAACCTACCTAATACATTAGCTACAAAATTCTTTAATTTAACTTGTTGACTTTCGGTGAAATCTTGCACTAAGAAAAGAAGTCAATAATTAAATATTTATCATTTATTCAGATAAATTAAAAATTGTACCATTAAATCATTAATTAATATTTTAAAGCTCCATCCACTTGATGCGACAATTCACGATTGATTTTTTAGACAATTTTCAATGTCAATACTAACTTAGATGAGTTATGAATTAGCTAGTTATCAGAAAATATTTTAAAAAAATTATAGCAACTAGAATTTCCCTACGTGAAAGTAGAAAAACTCAACTGATCAATTTTTCATAATCTATTATTCTCTTTTTTCCTACTCAATTTGGTCTTCCAAAGAATCACTTATCTTGGAGGACAAACGTTCTTAACCCTAACTAAAAATTATATTCAATTTTCATTATTTTGATCCGAAAACTTATAATTGTCTTTGTTTCAAAAAAAAAAAAAAACTTAGAATTGTTTTTTAGACAATTTTTACTATCAATTGTTATTTATACTAGTTTGATATATTTTTTTTATATTTTTTTTAGTATAAATTCGCAAAAGGGGACCAACAAATACTACATAAAGGGCACAACTGCTTTTAAATTATATGAGAGCCGGATATCAATTTCCGAATTCGAACTCGTAACAGTAGAATTTAAATGAATTAATACCAAACAAAATAACCAACAAATCCTATATAATTATTAAAGATACTTGTTTGAATCATATCAACTTAAAAAATGTGTTCGGATCATTATACGATTATATGACATTACTTCTTATCCTACTCAATTTAATTTCTAGATCTAGATGTCACACACCCATGAGGAACAAATGTTCTCAGCCCCAACTAAGAGTTATACTCTTATATTTTCTGCAACTAATTTTGGATAGTTTTAATTTGAAAAAATCTATCAACTTTGATGGTAAAATTCAACATCTTTCGCCCATTCAAAGATACAAAAAAGAAAGGAATTTTTTTTTTTGTTCAAGTGGGGCTTATGTTATTATTTGTTCAATTAATTAAAAGGACATAATAATTGTTTTTTTTTTCATTAAAAAATGATAATATAGGATGTTTTGAAGAGATTCCCTTTTGAATCCGTACATAATAAAAAGCCAACAGTTTTGGAATAAGCTTGACTTGACCTATGTAATACATCACATTAGCATTCAAATTATATTTAGAAAAGTAATAATCCAATTATAAATTTAATCACTTTCTATTTAGGAAAAATAAACATTAATCTCTGCACTTGAATTTTAAAATACAAAGATTTTTTTTTTTATAGTACGGAATTTCATCACCAAATAATATAGCAACAAAATTAATAAAAAAAAAATTTAATAGAAGCATTAAGTTGGATTATTCAAGAGTTATTCATCATTTAGGAAAACTCCATAATCATGGTGAGTGATACCTTTGAATATCTAGGTGTAGGGAACCGACCAAGTAAAGTAGCTCATATCTATTACTATATATATGTTATAAAAGATGTTGAAGACTTCTCATATTTTTAATGTGAGATAAATATCATAAGATGAATATTTCCAACAATTAAAATTTAAGTAAGTAATCGTTTTATTTTATTTTTATCAAGTAATATTTAGAAAATTTGAACACATACCCTCTTCTTTGCCAATCATTTTATTTAAATTAAACTGGAATTTTCAACTAATTCAATTTTTTTATATTCTTAACTGTTCAAATAATCTTACGTACATTTAGACTGTTGTCCAAAGACATATTCACTGAATGTACAATACATGTAGGGTACAATTGGTATTTGGGGTTTAAGGTACAATTGGTATTTTAGGGTTGTACGGTACATGTAATCGGTACGTCCAAAGAATTAGTGATAACTGGTGACGGTACTGAGTACAATTGGTACATCAAATGAAATAGGTGATGTACCGTCAATTGATATTTTAGGGTTGTACGGTACGTCACCAATACCGTCAAAAGAAATTGGTGACGTACATGTAATCCGTATAGTTAAAATACCAATTGTACATTACATGTACCGTCAAAAGAAATTCGACTTTGATGTACCGTACATGTACCATAAAACTCCTCAAGCTTAACCCTAAAATTAATATTTGAGTCTCATTTAATTGAGAACAACTCCAACTGATACCACACACATGTATATACAACTCTCATGTAGGGTATATGGTTCTCCACCCCAAATGTATTTTTTTAAAAAAAGAAAAACAACTCCAACTAATACCACACACATGTATATATAAGCAAACCAACTCCATTTGTAAGAATTTGGTTGCAAGAAAATTATGAGATTTAGTCAAACCGTCGAATGAAACAAATGCCAAACCTAAATTTGGGTCAATGCCTAGTCATAAATGCACATTGACTTGGATGTTTGTTTACCATATTTAAATTTCTTGAGGAGGAGTTGTATGCACAGTTATTTTGAATAGTTAAAAATTGAGAATTGTAGTAAAAAAATTGATTTGATGTAGTTTTTGTGTAAATGAGTTAAATTCAAAATCTTATTTGAATGTAGATTTAAAATGAGTAGTTATTTTGAGTAATTAAAAATGAATGATTAAAAAAAATGGTTAAAAATACGTTATTTTGATTGATTTAAAATAAATGATTAAAAATGAGTGGTTAAAAATGATTGAATAATTTATAAATGAATTATTAGAAATGAATGGTTAGAAAGATGAGTTATTTTAAAATTAAAAAAGAGGAGAAGTTAATAAAAATTCGTAAATGAGTTGGTAAATCCTCCTTAAATATGGCAACCAAATAACCGAATACTATGTTTAAAGATATTTGGAGAAAAAAAAATTCCTCCATTTTGAGTCACATTCTAATTTATTTTAAATTCAAGGAATCCAAAAATAAACGAAAAAAAAAAACCCTATTTAAGATATGATCTAAATCCTATTCAAATAAAAAATGGTTATGGTACAAATGTTTTTCTCGCCCACATTTGAATTAGCATGAATGATAGAATACTAGTTCAAAAGCATCAATGTAAAGCGACCGATAAATCATAGGTTCAAATGTCTCATTTAATTGTGGTATCCTCAAAAAAAAAAAAAAAGTGAATGATTGTTCATGTATAATTTTTTTATTGTTATGGGTGTATTTGGGTTCATTAAATTTGGAAAGAAAATTATCATTAATATTTATATAAATATACCATAAAACCTGAAATAAAAAATGGTCACCCATCATCTTACTATCTGAAGATCCTCCCAAATTATTTAAAGAAAAAGTAGTAAATAGTAAAAACAAAATAACCATATCATTACATGACGGCCTTCCAGGACTCGAGAGTGGGAAAAGACGAAAAGGCATAAAAACCCGACCCGATTGGGTTGGGCAAGCCAGAACCCGGCCCAGCAATCTCCGACCCGGCCCCGAGAAGCGGCGGAGAGTGAGGGAATCCAGCTCCGGTGAGGTGGTGGACCAAGTGGCGGAAGTGGGCCGGATCGGCGGCGATGAAGGTGGTGTGGTTCCGTTTGGATTTCCTCTTCGAGACCTTCCCGCCGGCGGGGGGGATGGAAGTGGGGGCGGCGCCGCCGGATCGGCGAGGATCTGTTTGTGGGTGTTGAAACGACGCCATTGAAATTGTGTGGAGAAAAAGGAAGTTGCAGAAATGGATAAATAGGGCTGAGGTTGGGAAAAAAAAAAAAGAAAGGAACAAAACGCGTTGTTCACTGATCACACGCCTCACTATTTTTTTTTTTTTTTCGTGTTGGGTTTAAATATATTTTTGAGTCAATAAATGGTTTTGGTCCTAATTTTTTTGATTTGTTCAATTAACTATTTTCAATTATAAATTTATAATGAAGCTTAAAATTAGTTTTATCATGAATTTGAAGTTAATTTTGATTGAAATTGGTTTAGTAATTGTTGGGGGATAGAACTTGGGGAATAGTAATCTTGATTCATAATGAGTGAAGCAACAAAATCATGAATTCAAGGGACGAGCAATCTATACTCCTAGAAGGGTTTGCCAATACGAACTAGGCCCCTATGGTATGTTTGTTTTGAAATATGAGATGAGGCCAGGTGTTGAAGTCCAACATCTCATTTCACACGGTGTTATTCATCTCATCTCTCCTCATCTATCTTTTTTCTTTCATTTTAACATTTTTTTCATCTTTTATTATTTTATGTTTGATATATTTTTATTATTATTTAAATATATTAATACACCAATATATAATTGTAATAATTATATTATTATTATATCAAATGTTTATTTAAATAAATTTAAATTTTTAAATTTAAAATAAATAAATATATATTATTTCTTAATATATCACACTAAACCTTCATGTTTTTATTTATAATAAAATTAAATATTTTTGTTTCTTTTTTTAATCGTCTTTAATAACAAAAAAATTTTATGAAATTTTAATTGTTTAGAGGTAGATTATAAATATCGTATTTACAAATTTATAATTAAAAATTATTGTAATAAAATAATGTGTTTCTTTTAAATATGGACAATATGTCCATCAATTTATTATTAAAACAAACATTAAATTTAAATAAATAATTTATATGTATTGAATTTTTATTCGTAGTTTATCATAGATTTAAAAGTAACAACTTATTTTCAATAAAATTATAAACATTGAACTTATTTTATTTGTTAAAAAAATGATATTCAAATTTTGTACTTTTGTATTTAGCTACACTTTAAAATAATAGTATGAGTTGATCTTTTCTTTTATGGAAAAATTAATTTAATTAATTTTGAGAGTTTTGCTTGTATCTATAGCAAAAACAACTGTAATTTTCAAGATTTTTATGAGTCAACATACAGATTAAGATCTATTTTACATAATAAAAAAAGAATTTTAAAATACGAGAGATATTGTCTTACTTCCATATAATAATAATTATCAAAATATGATAGACTTCTCTTTTAACTACAAAAAAACAACGAACTAAAAAAATTTAGGGGTATGTATGATTCTCTAAAAATGTCAACTAACAAATACTAAAATATTTCAATGATAAAAATAAATATAAAAATAAACCTTTTGAGAGATTAAGAAAACGGGATTTTGCATGTATAACAAAAAAAAGACAAAATATTTTCATCTATAACATAAAATCAAAACTAATTCATTTGTAGCAAAAAATTCAAATTGAATTCTATCACTAGCTGAGTTCTATTAGTGATAGAATTCAATCAATGAAAGACTTCTTCTATCACCGTTTGAATTTTCTATTAGTGATAGAATTTTAAATTGAGTTCTATCACTAGTTGAATTTTATCACTGATAAAAATTAATATGCTATAGATGAAATTATTTTAGAAATTGTGCTGCAAATGTAATACAAAAGGTAAAATGTGCTGATAATGATAAATTCTCTTAAGAAAATGCTGATTTTGCTCACTACTTAATAATGTCCATTTCACACACAAAAAAGAACTTTTTTTTACGTTAGAAAACTAATAATCTTACATTAGTTTAATACACACTTTCAATTATTTTAATTATATATATATTCAGGAGTATTTTTTTTTTGAGACATATATATTCAGGAGTATTTAAGTTAACTTACCTGAACTATTTTATTTGAAAATTCTCCTATGTATTATGTCTAAATTGTTCATTCGAGGTTTACTTAAAAAAGAGTACAGAATGTTCTAAAAAAAAGGAGTACAGATATTACCAAGAAGAAAAAACATAAATACTTATAGTTTGAAGATTATGAATATTCAAATGCTTTAGGATTGGAGTTTTACACGTTAATACAACAATATTTTCTATTGTCACATTCTACTCTACTAGAATAAATTTGAGCATGATTTCGAAAATATATATATATATATATTAACATAGGTTATAAATTTGGTTTTATGGATTTAAAAAAAAAAGAATTTAGTTTCCATTGTTTTAAACGTTTGAAGTTATGTTTAATCTATATAATTAAAAAAAAAAGATTTTAACCAGTCTAATATATATATTTTTTTGAGTACTGATAAAGTCTAATATTAATTCTTGGCGTTTATATTATAAATTAAATAGATAAAAGTTAGTTATTCAAATATAAAAAACTCCTAAGCAATAATTGATTGGACAAAACAACATGTTATTTAAACATGAATTTTCACGATTGAAACCAATATAGCAAAGTTAAATTTAAATACAAATCATAAATCAATACACCAATAACATTTTGATTATATAGATTGTATTATTGTCTTACAAAATAAATAATATTTACTAAAATTAAAATTAAAGAATTGTAATTTTAATTGTGAGGATGAAAAAAAAGGTATTTTATAATACCTCCATTGATTTTTTTAGCCCTACAATAAGGGAACCAAACTCCATCACCATCACCATCACCACCACAAAGGAAAGTAATAATACCGATTTCTTAGATCGAACCATAGACGTGTGACTAAGAAATCTCGCAAACCAACAAAGTTGTAAACACGTCAACGCCACCGACCCAATTCGGTGATTGCTTTTACTTTTTTATTAATTTATACATTTAATTTGTTTATATTAAACCCACTAATAAAAAAAATTATTTAACAAGACCAAATAATATTATAAGTTGTAATTGTTAGATTCATTTTCGTAAAAAGTAGAAAAAAATATATAGTTTCATTAATAAGAATAGACTCATTCTAACGTCTTAACCTCAGTCCTTAAATTTTAAATGTATATAAAAATACGCCTACGTTCAAATATAATAAAACTATCAATTGTGATAAAATAAGGTTGAATCTCAAATCTACTAAAAAATAGTTTATTAAGAGAAAAAGATATTTAAAGAATACTTTAATCGTTGTAATCTAATAAGAGTAGAGATTGCTACTACATGGAAAGTAATATTGATTATTTGAGATCAAATATGACATGTGATAGAGAGATTATACTCACAAACAAACAAAATGCCACCACACCACCGACCCAATTGAGTTTTGAAATATTTATTGAGGAGGCTAAATAACTAAATACCAATTCTCGAGATAGAATATGTGCATTAATGTTGAATTAGTTTAGATGTATATAAATTGCGACAAACATAAATTCATACTACCGGATAATTAATGATTGACATAAATTTAATCTTTTGGACCAAATGATAATTTAATTTAATTCAATAAAATGTAATTGATTTAACATTTTTTCAAAACACAAGGAACTAATTTATAATTTCTTATGTTTTTTTTAAATGGCTCCTTTAATTTGATTTTGTGTTTTTTTTTTGAAAATTTGATTTTGTGTCAATCATTATACAAAATTTATTGTTGTTTCACAAAATATTGAAGTAAGCAAGTTAAACGATAGATATTTATTAAATTCTACTCATTTCTAATAAATCAAAATAATTAATTTTAACCCCTCATTTTTAATCACTTTTTTTAACTATTTAAAATAACTATTCATTTTAAATTTACATTCAAACTAAGTTTTTAATCTAACTTTTCTACAAAAAAAAAATCCACATTCAAATAAGGAAATTTTGCATGTATAACAAAAAAAGACAAAATATTTTCATATATAGCATAAAATCAAAACTAATTCATTTGTAGCAAAAAATTCAAATTGAATTCTATCACTAGCACAATTCTATTAGTGATAGAATTCACTTAATTGAATTCTATCACTAGTTGAATTTTATCATTGATAGAAATTAATATGACATAGATGAAATTATTTTAGAAATTGTGCTACAAATGTAATACAAAAGATAAAATGTGCTGTTGATGATAAATTCTCTTCAAATAATGAATTTTTAGTTAAAACTCTCCATTTTTTACTTTTCAAACTAACTTCTGATCGAAACACCCCTAATGAAACTATTTGGCATCATTTGCAATACAAAAATGGAATTTTTAACAAAAGAATGGTAATATTTTAATAAATGAGATTAAAAGAATTGTATTTTAGAATACCTCAAGTTTAAACCAAAGCCCTACGAAGAGGGTACCAAACTCCGACCAAACGGGAGACCTAAACCCTACATTTAAAGGGTAACAAATTCCCACAAAGGGGACGGACAACAAAACGCAGGCCCTACAACTAAGAGACCACAAATACCGATTCAAACCAGGATCGAACCCAACACGTGCGGGAGGCGAGCTCATTCTCAGCCAACTACCGTAGCCAACTTGCAACTAATCCCTTCGGTGATGTATTTACATTTTTAATATATTTATTTAACATCTTTCACATATAAGTTTTAATTCATAAATTCATTTTCTTCCGATGCTGTTATTTCAAACGAACTTCCTACTGGGGTGCATATGGGTTGGGTTCGGTAGGGTTAAGGGTAATTTTTGGACCAACCCAAAGATTTGGGTTGATCAATTTTTTAACCCAATCCAACCCTATATTTTCGGGTTGGGTTGTATTTACATTTTTAATATATTTATTTCAACATTTGGAAGCCAAATATCGGTATAAAATTTGACTAAATATAAAGCTAATTTTGTAAAGAATATGAGATTTTTTTATAAAAAAGATAAGAATTATTTTTAAAATTTAAAAAATATTGTATTTAACCTAATAAGAGATAAAAAGATTGGATAAATTGAGGGAAAAAGGATTTGAGCAAGGTGGAAGTTTACATGCTCATAGAAGGAAAAAAAAAAAGAAAAAAAAAGAAAAAGAAAAAGAAAACATAAAGTAAGAAAAGATATACAACCACTAAGCTATCAACGACTTTACACTACAAGGATATGTTAAGAAATATATATTTATATTCGAGTTCAGGGTTGAACCCAACCCAAAACCCGTGAACCCACGAACCGACCAAAAAATTCGAGTTTCCTAAAAATCTAATCCAACCCAAATTTTAAAAACATAACTCAACCCAACCCTTAGGGTTGGGTAGTCCGAGTAGCTCGGATTACGAGTTTTTTTGTACGCCCCTACTTTCTACTATAGAAATGTTACTATGATTAAACCCAAAAATAATTACCATAATTTTCTGTTTTCTTAAATCAACTCAACTTATATTTGAAAACCAAATAATATTACATTTTTTAAAATTTTAAACCATACTTCAATTTTACCCCTTGATGGCTTAACTTTCCTAGATTAATGATCAAAAGAATATTTGTTCGAATTCTTTTATCCTTATAGTTTTTATTTCAAAAGATATTTTAAGTGGAAAGATTCAATTTCAAACTAATAATCTTTTGATTAATATGTTATACATCATATAAGTTAGACTAGCTCTAATTCAAAATTACAATAGTGTTTTAATTTGGATAATTAAAATTATCAATTTTGTCTCTCTCAATTGTGGTTGATTAATCAGTTTTTGATATATTTAATTTTTTTTCTAAAATCTTGACATGTATGAAATATTTTTCCTTTTTTTGCTACTCTAGAAAAAACTCATATTTTAAATGATGACCAAACATTTTGCGCAGATTTTGGACATAGCATTTTTCCTTTTAAAAAAACTTGTCTACTCATTCATACCTGTGGCATCAATGTGAGCACACATTTTTTTTTCTTTTAAAAAGTGATTTTATTTAAAACAAATTGTGTGCCTTACATATTTTTTTTAAATACATATCGAGGAAGAACGACAAATATCGATTCTTGAAGTCAAATCTATGACGCTTGTGTTGAACTGGTTCAAAACCAAATAATGAATCCATTGCGTGAGTGACCTATTCGGTATGTAGCTTACATTTTACCACATATGCCATAAGTATGGACAAATAAATCTAACTTGATAACTTATAATACTTTTAAGAGGACATAAACACATATCAATAAACTTAATAATCAATTCAATATTACCAACTGAATAAAAAAGTATGGATTATATTTTTTTTCATACGGTAGATATCTCTACAAAAAGTAAGGTTACAAATATAATGATGTATTATATTTTGCAATGTCACATATAGGGAAAACATATCTGAAAATGAACAAACATTCCAAGAGGTATAATGATGATACAACAAGAGTTAGCTGTCTTGAAAAACCATACTCTTTGTGAATGTAAAACCATATTATAAAAAAATGATGTGGGTTGGAGAGGTATTAAGACCTCAATTTCTTCTTCTTTTGTTATGCCCTCACATATGCATTGTCCTTCCTGCATATAACAATAGCCAAATATCCTCACGATCATATCAAAATAATCCAAAATGTTTTACCTATTGAAATTTTAATCTTAGTCTTATTTTGGATGGTTTACTTTTAAGTTAGATTATATGTGGAAAAAAAAACTTCTGAACTTTTCTCATTGTACCAAAAAATACTTTTATTCTTTCGAATGTAACACATTAGAGAGGAAATTGATCATAATTAGATTGTCGAGCAGAAAATTGACATGATAATAACCTAGAACGAAGCGATAGTGGAAAGTAAATTTCTTTTGAAACGTATAAGATTTGTATAGAGCAATGGTTGCCTTTAGCTGAGATTTATGATAACATGTATGAAAACGACAATCAATAATCGAAACAAAGGATAAAGAAACGTAGAAGAGAAGAAAACACACATAAATTTATGTATTTTACTAGCATTGTGTTACTAGTCCAAGTGCAAAGAGGAATACCATACAAAATGAACATTATAGTACAGCTAGGATTTAATTCGGAACCCCAAACTAACTAATCGTAGAACACTAAACCGTTCAAGGCATATATCAACACTTTATTTGAGGTGCAAGTAGTTGAATTGTTACTAGTTTTTTTTTAATTTAGCATTAACCTTAAGTGTACTATTCCAAAACCACCCATCAAAAGACAGTACCTCTTTCATTAGAATAATCTCCTTTGTTCCTTTGTTGAACTTGACGTGTGAATTTGTAATCGTAATGCGAGCTGAACAAAAAAAACAGCAAAACTTAAAGTTTATTTTCTCAATCAAGTAGAATGTGATGGGAAAAAGAAAGAGTTGATTTTGATATCACCTAAGTAACCATCAAACTCCATTAGAACACGTAAGAACAGTTGCGAATCCACCGAGACAAATGTTCCGGGATCGATTTGGCCAACATCCTCTTCTTTTGAAAGCACCAACAATGTCATTCTACGATGAAACGACAACCGTCATGCCAATCCCCTAAAACAAGATGATACAACACCAAAATTAGAAAGACAAACTTCGATTAAAGAAGTTAAAGTAATCATATCACAATTAAAAATAATAATAAATAAAAGCAAGATAAAACAAAATAATTTTATGTGGTTCACTACTGTTGTGTTTAGCTACGTCCACGGCCAAACGAGAGAAGTCATTTTATTAACAAAGATAAAAATACAAATGCTTGATAAAAACCGACTAGAGTTTCAAGAGTATAGCCCAAAATCTCATACAATTTTATTATAACCGACTAGGGTTACGGGGTGTTTTCCTGACTCCCACCGAGCAAACTCGGGTAAGCAATCATATCGCAACATAATTGAAGACATTTCAATAAAAAGAACTTGCAAGAAAGATAAAGAAACCAAAAGAAAATATATATACTAACTTGGATTCCAAAATTGAAAGATCAATGAGTTAAGAGGAAGAACAAGATTGAAGAAAGTTGTGAGCTTGATCGCAAAAGAAAGTTGTGAAGAATTTAGGGCAAATTTGGAGAGTGGCAATGAAGCGAGGGCAATTGTGGGAATTGTTAAAGATAGCATTTTTGGAGTGCATTTCAATAGAGAGGTTGCAGTCAAAAGGTCATCAATGCAATCAGACCTCATTAACATTTTTTGCTTTGGAAAGAAAAATGGAAATGAAAATTTAGTTCTTATAAGTGAAGCCCTTTAAGGATTTGAAGAACCTATTCATGTTCTGCATTTACTTATTCTAATAAAGAAAATGAAACTAGAGTTAATATAAACTTTAAACTACATGAATTTAAATTTGAGGGTACAAAAGTTAATAAAAAAAGCTCTAAAGTATATATGGATCAGTTAATTAGAAAAATAACTCAATCGACATAAGATTATGCCATAACTAAGAGATAATTAATTCGAATCTTCATTTTTAATTATTGTTACTAAAAAATATTAAATATGTATGGATCAAAACACTACACTAACCAAGATCATCATCGATGGTTTTTTCGTTGGTGGTAGATATTATTGTTGACGAGTATATACATAAATTGTTGACGGCTAGACAAGCCATCAACGAATATATCATATATGTCGATAAAAAATCATACTATTGATGTGTAGAACTATTCATCTATGTATGTTTTTTTAAAGGATTTTTCAAGAGTAGCAAAAAGAAAAAAGCAAAATTCTCAAAATTTTTAATTAAAAAAAATCAAGTTCAATCAAATTAAATTTATAGTTACAGAAATGATAGACTTCAATCAAGTTATTATAATTAAAATAGAGAGACTAGAATTTTCTATTTACAACCGATTTTCTTTTAGCGGTTGTGAAATAATTTTCTCAAACATTACTATGAAATGATGGCTAAATAGACAGAAAATTTATAGTCTTTAATAGTATCACTAATAAACGTATTAATACGTTTTTTTGGAGTACTAAACCGATTAATACTTTATCCACAATAAAAACAGAGTAATTACGAACTACATAGACAATGGTTTAAATTGTATTAAAACAAGAAGTTAATTCTAACTTAACCAATAAAAACAGTCTATTAGAAACCACTAATAAATTAACGTATTCTCAAAAAAATAAAAAAATAAATAACGTACTAATGATCGCTAACATACATAAAAATAGACTGTAATAATTTTTTTTTAGATTACAATAATTGGGGTGAAAAATTTAAATCCATAATCTTCTGGTTGTTTCATGTAATTTACTTTAATATAGATAACCCACTACTTTTGTAGGTTTTAATAAGATCACTAATAAACTATTGTTTTTAAACAACTAATAAACGTATTAATACCTTATCCACAATATATAAAATTGATTTATCATCAATAAAAATCTTTCAAGTTAAATATTATAATAATTAGTGAACTTTGATATTTGTTCAATTATGGTTCCTCAACATTAAAAAAAAAATAATTAATATTTGAATTTTGAGATTTATACTATTTTAGTTGTTAAACTTTTAAAAATTCAATTTTACTTATAGAACTTAAAAATAAAAACTTAAAAATTAATTCATACAATAAATTTGAAGTTAATATTAATTGAAATTAATCACTGATTTATTACAATCGAAGGCAACGTTATAGAGGAAGATGGTGAATAATTCAATGGTGATTTTGTACTTTAAAAAATGTTACTCAATAATATTATCCGATTACAAAATGTTAATGTTTGAAGGTAGTAAGTACTATTGTCACATATTTTTTGTTAATGCTAAAATGTTCTTACTTTTTAATTTTTAATGACTTAAAATCTTAAAATTTCCAATTTTACTTTTTTTTTTAATACAAAATTTTCCAACTATACTCTTTTTATGAGAAAACATTTTATACGCAAAATTGCTTCCGCTCCATATATAAAATTTAGAGTTTTAATTAGATAGCTTGACTGCTTTTGAAGATTAATAATTTGTGTCAAACCATATATTATTCCAACAAAATTCAAAATCCTTACCGATGTTAATGAAGTCCCCGTTTGATAATCATTTTATTTTTTGTTTTTTATTTATGAAATTTAAGCCTACAACAACTATCTTACTAAACATTTTTCTTTATTTGGATATCTACATCTTATCTATATTTTAATAAACAAAACCAAAATTTGTAAACAAAAAAAAGTAGGCTTCCAAAAACTTGTTTATGTTTTTGAAGTTTGGTTAATATTCTCCTACTTTCTTAAGGAAAGATGGATACATGAGTACATGGTAGGAAATTTGAATAGAAATAAGATTAAATTTCATAAACAAAAAACAAAATAGTTATAAAACGGGGCTTAAACTATTGTAACTTTTGATCATATAATTTTTATCTATAAGATCTTTGTCTCAATTTACAGTACTTTTGGCACCAGTGTTCTTCCAAAGAAAATGAACTCATACTAATTTTTTGTTTTCTTTTCAAAATAAGGATTCAAAACTTCTGACTCGTGATCAAAGCTAAAATCACACTACATTGATTTTATCTAGAATAATAGACGGTATATATTGTGTAGAACTAAAAAAAAATTATCGTTAGAACCTTGAATTCTCACATTATCCTTAAACGAGCATACATTTGTAATTATTTTGTGAAAAGAATTATAGTTTCCTTGATCAAAATAGGGATAGATTGTTGAGAAGGCATGTTCCTTCCGCAATTTTGTACACATTTTATTTGAAATCCTTTCTTTCTCAATTCACGGACAGATTCATTTTTGCTAGTGAAAGCTTGCATAGAGCTAGATGTATATGATAGTTGAAATTTTTTCATTCGTATTTAGAGATCATAGATGTATATGATGGTTGAAATTTTTTCATTCGTATTAAGAGATCATAGATTGGTGTTATATCTTTTTTTTTTTAGTACAAGTTGGAGAAAGAAAATTACAAGTACCGATTTTAGGGATATCCAACTCATGACCGTGGGTAGAAACAGATATTACCAAACTAGATAACCAATTGTGCCACCGACCTATTTTAGGGAACGGGGTTATTTACTTATAAATGGGGTTATTTACTTATAAATGAGATTTGAAAAGAGGTATTTTAGAATACCTCAAGTTTAAACCAAAGCCCTACCAAGAGGGTACCAAACTCCCACCAAAGGGGAGAACAAAGCCCTACATTTAGAGGGTAACAAATTCCCACATAGGGGACACCACAATTACTCCCAAATTAAATGGGACATCAAATACCGATTCAAATCAGGATCGAACCCAATACATGGGGAGGCGAGCTCACTCTCAGCCAACACACGTAGCCAACATGCTACTAATCCCTTCGGTGATATAATTTACATTTTTAATATTTTTATTTTAAGCTGATTCAAATATAACTTCAGCTGTTGTTCCAAACAAACTTCCTGCTACACAAATATTCTGATTCGACCCAAAACAAACTACAATTTTTTGTTTTCTTAAATCAACTCAACATATATTTGAAAACCAACTAATATTTTATTTTACAATTTTAAACCATAAAAAAAGTAACAATTTTACACATTCGTGGCTTAAAACTTGTATAGATAAATCATCAAAAGATTATATCTCAATCTTTTCATTTCAAAAATATTTTAAATAGAAGATTTAATTTCAAACTAGTTGTCTTTTAATTAATAGATTAAATCTTTCAAAAAAAAATAGTAGATTAAATAATCAAACATACCTTAAACTATAGAGTTTGTGTTAAACATGCTTTTGAACTTTAAAAATATCTTTAAACGTTAAAAATGTTTCAAAAATATCATTAGGTTTTGGATCGAAATTTGTCATGCTAATATAAAAAGTAGATTACATGATTAAGGAACATTACTATACGGGCATAATTTTAGAGGGAAAATTTTAATAACAAATTTGCTATCAATTTATTTTTATTATTATTATTTTTAATATTTTGATAGGGCCCTTTCTCTCTCTATCTTTTCTTTTTTGTTCAGTTGGACAAAAAACTTTAAATAAGTTATATAAAATGAAAAATAAACTATGTAAATTTAGTAAGATACCATTCATTGAATGCAAAATAACTATTGTTATTTCAACTATCAAATTTCTAACTTTTAAAATATTCACATAGGCATTAAGTCTATATTCTCCTGCTTCAAATAAAAGTATACATTCTCCAACAAATCACATCAAGCATAATTTCAGCAATTTTTTTTTAACATAAGCAATAAAATTTTCTTCTATAGCAAAGAATATGGAAAAATAAATAAATAATTTTTCAAGAATTTTAGATCAAATCAAAGGTATTCTATCTAAGATTTGAATATTTAATGTCTCTAACTTATCATGGAGCAGCCTCATTAAGCAGCCTCATTGTTAAAAGGGTCTTAGAAAATTAAGAGGTGATAAATTTAAAAGATGATGATCATCTTCGAAGTAATTAATTTCCTCCTACAATGAGAGATAAAAAATGTCTCTAAAAGTGGTCTTGTTAATAATGGCTTAGATCTCCAAAGTATGTTTATCAAAAAAAATTAAATTCTAAATTAATGAATAAACTTAATCAGCAAATGTCCCCTAAATTCAGATACCTTCAAATATAGAGTACTATTAAGCAAAATAGTTATCTATAACTTTTGTTCTTAAATAAAGAAAAAGAGAAGTAAGTGGCATTAATGTTTTAGTATAACAAATAATAAAATGTCATAGAAAAAGATTGACAACAAATATATCAATTAATTAAAATACGCATAAGATCAAATAGCTTGAAATTTTTTTATTCGAATCTACTAAATTTTAAGAAGAAGATATGCTTCTTTTTTTTTTTTTTTTGTATAAATTGAGAGAAGAGAATTACAAATACAGTTTCTAAGAATGAACTGGTAAGTGTGTAGTAAAAATAGATAAATACCTAATCAGATAACCAAATGCGTGACCGTCCCATTCAGTAATTAGAAGATATGCTAATAATGGACTCAAACCTAATTGGGCAATTATTATCAAGTTCAAGTCTGGCTTGTAAAAGAAATAAGTTCATAGATAGTAATTTGTCTAAATTTGGAATACTTTTTGGAAATAAGAAAGGTAGTGCCCCACATTTTCAATCTCTTACCCTTTTTAAGTCAACCATTATAAACTTTCCTTTTGTTTGAAAAGATCATAAACTTTCTTTATCTTTACCTAACCATTTAATTCATAAGTTCATTATTTGCATTAAGTTTTCTTTTTTAAAAAAATATATTTGTGGAAGAATAATGATGCACAGTGCACTTCTTTTTCTTTTGGGGTTGTTTGTTTGGCGTTTTTAGCTAGGAGTTAGATTTAGGATTTATTAACTTATCTTCGAAAACTTACATCCAAATGAGTTTTTACCAATTCTTCCTCAATTTTACTTTTGAAAATAGCTCTCATTTCTAACAATTTATTTATAACTACTCAATCATTCATAAACATTCATTTTTAATCATTTCTTTTTTAACTACTAAAAATAACTCATTTTAAATCTACATCCAAACAAGATTATGACTATAACTCTTCTATACGAAAATTACATCCAAACGAGTTTTTGACACAACTATTTTTAAATACTCAATATAAATCATCAATATAACTCATTAACCTAAAAACTATTTAAATATGTCAAACATTTCACATATTTAAGTAGTTTTTAAATTAAGGAGTTATGAGTTACAAACACCCCTTCAAATCCAGTACACGCTTCTTTTTCTTTTTCTTTTTTTAACATCCAGTGCACACTTAATTTAGCAAGTTGATGATAATATATATATTTTTTGAGAAGTAATGATAATAATTTGGCATACTTTAAAAATGATAATAATAAATTTTCGATAAGTCGTAAAGTGTCTATGATTTATTGAAAGTAATAATTAAACTGCACATTAATATATTTCCGATCAAATTATAAATTTGATTACACGTGTCCTTAAATTAAGATAAATAAAAATAGGGCAAATTTAATGTTACCACTTGCCCTAGAAATTAACTTTTTGCCCAAGAAATCTGATCAAAATAATCGAGATATATATAAAGTAATCTATAATTAGAGGAGGGAAAGACTTGAATTCAAGATCTTTTAAATATACTAGAATTTTAACATGGCGTTACACGTGATAATTTTTTAAATAATAAATTATATATATATATATATATATATATATATATATGAATTATTTCCTACATTTTTACACTAAATTTAAATTATCAAATAATAATTTCAATCTAATATTAAATTTTATAACCATTTTTTCACGTTAGTTAAATTTATTAAAATTCATATTTATGTTAAAAGGAAATTAATATTTTATTTTGAGCTTAAAAAATAATAGATGTTATTATTTAAAAAAAAACTTAATAAAATTTATTGCATTAAAATTAAATTTTATCTCTAATTTTTAAAAATCGATGCTCTTTAGTTATTTTTTATTTATTTATTAATAGATCAATTACTCTTGAATTATAAAATTTATAAGAGTTATATTATAATTATAAATATAAATAAGCTAAATATATTTATTAGTATACGTCTATAAACTTACCTTTAACCTCAAATGATAATTTTATCATTCTTCAAAAAAAACTTTCCACATCTCCAAGTCAACAATTAACCAACAAACATCCCTACAAAAACTATTGCAAAAAAGAAAAATTATAATCCAACAAAAATAAGATAATTAAATTTTTTATTATAAAACAAAAAAAAAACAAAAAAAAACTAACCTCAAGCAGAGAAAAAGTTTCAAATGTGTTTGTAAACAAAATATAGAGAAATATAACCAAAGAATTCATGCACTAACCTCAAATGAAAATCCTAACATTCTTCAAACTTGTTTTTCCAGATTTGCAACAAAAGAAAAATTAGATGAAAGTTAAAAGTAAATAATCCAACAAAAATAAGATAACTTATTATAAAACAAAAAATAAAAAAACAAAAAAAAGTAAATCTGTTCACACGAGATTTCCGGAGAAATTTGGTTTCGTGAAGTTGAACTTCAGTTTGAGATGATTTTGTGCGGAAGAGATTAGATCTCTATGCTTGATCTTCTGATTCTTTCTCTCTGAATGTATGTTCTTGATATGAAGAGCAATTGTTCTTCGTATTGAACTGCTCGTTTATGGAAATATTTGTCTTTCGAAGTAATTTTTGCCTTCAAAACGACGTTTGATTCTTTTAGAACCGTGGAGAGACCTCAACAAATGTGAATTCTCTCTCAAGTTCCAAAATTTTCACCTCTTGAAATGAAGAGAACTCCTCTATTTATAGAGTTCTCATGCATCATGGGCTTGGGCCCTTATGGACCTTTGGGCCTGGCCCATGGGCTTGGCCTTTTGGGCTTAAATTTCATGGTTCGGTTCACTTTGTCTGGTTTTATTTTGGCCCAAATTCAAGATAAACCAATTTTTTTATTTAAATTAATTTTGAGAAATATTGTCCCAAAATTTAATTTAATTTCACCATTAAATTTGAGATAATGACGTGGAAGCTTGTAATTGACCGAAATTTCTCAGTCAACAAAATCCAAGTAATGTGTTTTTGTAAACAAAATGTAGAGAACTATTTATAGGATTGGAAAATTCAATTTATTATTTTAATTAGAATATAAAATGTCAAATAAAATCTATGAGTTTTGATAAAAATATCTTATTTTCTACGTTATAAAGATGATAATTTAAATGATATTAATCTATGAGATTAAATAAAAATATCTTATTTTCTACATTATAAAGATGATGAAAATTTAAATGATATCGTAAATATGTTCATTTGATTGTTGAAATCTCCTATCTCCTAATTTAGTCATAAAATTTATGAGATTTGATAAAAATATCTTATCTTCTACAAATAAAAATGTAAATGATATTGTAAATACCTTCTACGTTATTTGATTTTTTTTTTATATTCCAATAGATGATATGTTTGTAATTTAAAGTATGACTTAAGGGGTAAAATCGTCCAAAAATGATTTTTCCCTTAAGCCACACTTTAAAATAGTATGATATGATATGATATTGATATTATTGATCTATTGTTTTTATTGGCCAAATATACGTATTAATCTCTAAAAAATTAAAATGTTATTTTAAATAAAAAAATGAAGTGTTACGTGGTACTTGGTTTCAAAATTAATTTAGTCCAAGCTCGCTACAAGGGAAATGGATAAAACTTAAATAATTGGAGTTCACTAACAAAATGTATTTTTATTAGTTAAATTTTAAAAATAATTATAAATATAATTATTATTATTAGGAAAACTTGTTAGGCACTCAAATTGTTCGTGTTCAAACTGATGGTGGCTCAGAGTTTAAGCCTCTAATCCCTTTCTTTCAATCTCAAGGCATCACTCATAGATTGACGTGTCCCTATACATCAAAACAAAATGGGATAGTTGAACGTAAACATAGACATATTGTTGAAACCGGCTTAACATTACTATCACATGCATCTCTGCCACTTATGTTTTGGGATGATGCATTCTCTACAGCTGTTTATTTGATTAACAGGTTGCCTACTTCAGTCCTTCATGGCATTAGTCCCTTGCAGAAACTTTTTGACCGTGTGCCAGATTATTCTCAACTTCGTGTCTTTGGTTGTAAGTGTTTTCCTTACCTTCGGCCTTACAATACTCACAAACTTGATTATCGATCCGGCACTTGCACGTTCCTTGGTTATAGCTCAATGCATAAAGGTTATAAATGCCTTGATGCTAATGGGAGAGTATATGTATCCAAAAATGTTCTATTTGATGAACAATCTTTTCCCTTTGTAGAACGTACAAATCAAAGTAGTCCTGAGCAATTGTCAAATGTCACCTCTTCAATTCCCATAGTTCTTCAAAAGGTTCCTGCATCGCCTCAAATGTCGTCAACTCATTGTCCTTCAAACCCGTCTGACTTACAAAATTTATCAAGTGAAAGTACTCAGCCGAACTCACCTTTTGTGAGCTCAGATCCGTGATCCCCTACTCCACCTCATGACACTGATGCTAGTAGGCACCTGCCTCTTGACTCTAATAGACCATGTCCTGTCCAAAATGTTCATCCTATGCAAACCCGAGGAAATAGTGGTATCTTCCGACCCAAAGTTTTTATATCTAAGGTGTATGATGATGTTGAACCACCAAATGCTAAAGAGGCTCTTAAATGCTCACATTGGAAAAAAGCAATACAAGAGGAATATGATGCCTTAATGGTAAACAAGACCTGGACTCTTGTCTCCTGACCTTTGAATCAAAAGGTAGTTGGTTGCAAGTGGGTCTTCAAAATAAAACGACACTCTGATGGATCTATTTCCAGATACAAAGCTCGCCTTGTTGCAAAGGGCTTTCACCAAACTCTAGAGGTTGATTATTTTGAAACGTTTAGTCCTGTTGTGAAACCAATCACTATTCGTGTGTTACTTACTCTTGCTCTCACCTATTATTGGACTATTAGACAAATTGATATCAACAATGCTTTTCTGCATGGTATCTTGACTGAAACTATCTACATGGATCAACTTGTCGGTTTTGTTTCGAAGAATGGGACCGGTGTTTTATGGAGGTTACATAAAGCCCTATATGGCCTGAAACAGGCTCAAAGAGCTTGGTTTGAAAGACTAACGACATATTTGAAAAGTTTAGGTTTTGAACACTCTCGTGCTGATCCATCATTATTGTTTAAACATGCTTCTAATGTTTGTTACTATGTTTTAGTCTATGTTGATGACATATTGATTATGGGAAACTCTGCTGCGGGAATTACAGATTTGATTGCCAAGTTGAATATCAATTTCTCCCTTAAAGATTTAGGCCCACTTCACTATTTTCTTGGCATTGAGGTATCGTATCCCTCATCTGGAGGTCTTTTCTTATCTCAGTCCAAATATGTTCTGGATTTACTGCGCAAAACTAATATGTTTGGAGCTCATGCTATGAATACTCCAATGGTGAGTGGTGCTCTTCCTTCGGCTATTGGGGGAGAATTATTTAATGATGCCACTCTGTACACGAGTGTTGTTGGGGCTTTACAATATGTTCTCCTTACTCGACGTGAGTTATCTTTTAGTGTAAATAAGGCCTGCCAGTTTATGCACTCTCCTAAGGTGAATCATTGGAAGCTTGTCAAGCGCATTTTGAGGTACTTGCAGGGTACTCAATCCTACGGTCTTCTATTGACCAAACCCACGTCTCTAACTCTACAGGGTTATGCCGACTCTGATTGGGCTTCTGATCTAAATGACAGAAAGTCCACCTCAGGTCACTGTATCTTCCTTGGAGGTAATTTAATTTCATGGGGATCTAAGAAGCAAACAATTATTTCTCGTTCTAGTACTGAGGCTGAATATCGATGTCTTGCTACTGCTGCCACTGAGTTAATCTGGTTGAACTCTTTATTTTCTGACTTGAAAATATCTTATATTCATCCTCCTACTTTGTGGTGTGATAATTTGGGTGTTGTACACTTGAGTATGAATCCTGTTTTACATTCTAAAACAAAACATGTTGAACTGGATATATATTATGTTAGAGACTTAGTTTGTAACAGGAAATTAATCATTTGTCATCTCCCTGCGACGGCTCAGATTGCTGATGTGTTTACCAAGCCGTTATCTGCTCATAGCTTTGTTCCTCTTAGGTTCAAGCTCACTGTTCGTGATCCTACAACCATTGGCCTGCGAGGGGTGTTAGGAAAGAATCACATTTTAAGTGTAAGCCCAAGCCCAAAGTATAATAGTAATGGGCTGATTATTAAGTCATTGTAAAGGGGTGTGTGTTAGCCCAAAATGTGGGTAAGTGGATTTTATTTTTCCCTAGCTTTTCTGAGGTTTGTTTTATGTTCAAGAGTTTTTCCCTTCTCTGTATTATTCACGACTTCTTCTTCTCCAAGTTACTGTTCAAAGTTTGGTTTTATGAACATTTTTCCAGTATGAATAATACAAAGAAGTTTTCTCCTGAGGTCTTTGTGTTGATCTTGTTTATGGTAATCGTTTGACTAAGGACGGACCAGTAATATCTCGGGTATAGGGAATGGAAGCTCCGATTTTCCAATTTTCATAAAAATAATATAATATAATATTAAAACATATTCATAATTAATGTGCAAATATTTTAAAATTTACCTACATTTTGGGTTATTTTTTTGAAGAGGGCTCATCCTTTTTTTTTTTTTTTTTTGAAAAACTTAAAAAAGTCTGTTAAATACGATTATGATCAAATCCAACAGTTGGGTATAAAGTTAACAAAGCCCACATGTAAGGTCTAAAGTTAACAGTTCAAAAAAAAAAGTTAACAGTTCAAAAAATAAAAAGTTTTAGACTTTGTACATAGATTTACAAATGTGTTCATTTTCTCAAAAAAATTGTAATTGTATTCAAGATTAAATAATGTAACTTACAGATTTGTCATCCTGCTATATGTCATATTAAAAAGCAATGGGTTTAGTTCCAATTTTTAAATATTCATAAAAATACTAAACACTAAATATTAAACTCTAAACATTAAACATAAACACACTAAACCCTAAATAGTAAGGCCCTGTTTGATAACCATTTGGTTTTTTGTTTTTTATTTATGAAATTTAAGCTTATTTCAACTCAAAATTTCTACCATTTGCTCCCTCTTTTCTACAATATATCCATATTTCCTTAAAAAAGTAGGTGAATCCTAACCAAATTTCAAAAACAAAAACAAGTTTTTAGAAGCTACTTTTTTTTGTTTCTAAATTTTGATTTTGTTTATTAAAATATAGGTAAGAGGGTAGATATCCAAATAAGGAAAAAAAAAAGTATAATAAAGTAGTTATTGTAGGCTTAAATTTCATAAACAAAAAACGAAAAACAAAATGGTAATCAAACGGAACCTAAATTAACACTAAAACATCTTCCCAAAAACAAATAACCCTAAAAGTTTAAAAACATAAGCTCTTTACACTAATTCCTAAATAATAAATCCACTTTCATAAAAAAAGATTTTTTTTTTTATTTTAATATATTTTTTAAGATTCAAAATAAAATTAAATTTTAACATTCACAATAAAATCTATGAATTTTAAATAATATATATGAGAAAAATATATTTTAATATAATTTGTGGATAAAATTACATGTATAAATAAAAAAAAAATTTAAAACTTAAAAAGGGACAAATCTAAGGAAACTTGTTTTCGATCGCATCTTTTTGCTTGTCTATGATCATAACATTTTTTAAAGAAATGCTTTATCCATAGAAAATTTTTAGGCGTTTAATTAATTAATTAATTATTATTATTTTTTTTTTTTTTGCATATTTCAATTGCGTTATTCACTTTCTTGATTGAAAACTATATGTTACTTTAATAGAAGATTATCTGTAACACAAATTGAAACTAGACTATATGTATATTAAGTGAAAACTATTCATTGCATTAATTGAAGTCATTAGGTATATGGACTCTTATGCCTCTTTCCTAGGCACGTCCAAATTTACTACCATACACCAATTTCTTCTAAAAAATTGATATTTTTATAATTTTTTGTTCTTCTAATACCTGAAAAAAAACCCTAATTTCCAGATACGTATAGTTGAGGATAGTTAAAAAAAACTAAAGAAAAGGATAATGCCGAAGATAATTTATGGTTGAATTATTTTGTAATTATTTAATTGCCCAATTAAGGGTATAAATAGTACAAGCAATAGTTGAGATAAAAAGTTCCCACCTTATCTAGACCATACACAAAAACAAAAGGGAAATAATAATGTAATTAACCATACTCCATCATTTGGTACTACAAGAGAAATGGATAAACATCATATCTCTTATGCTTTAGCATCGCTACTCTCAATCGAATGGGTCATTGGTGCAGTGGTTATCTTATTTGGTGTTAATCTATTTCAACTTCACGGTCGTTCTCATATTATTTTAGAGTAATTGCACCCTCTACATAGGGTTTGTTGGTCCTTCCCTCGAGTTTGTACTAAAAAAACATCTTCCCTCAAATTTATATAGGGTTTTCCAAACAATTTGAAATCTCGAATAATCTGACCAATCTAATCAAATTTGATGAATTGAGTTACTAATCCCCATTTGATTTTTTAAATTTAAGTTTATTTTTACTCATATTTCGTGCAATGTGTTCAATCTTTCATACAATATACTCCATCTTTCTTTAAAAAAGTATGTGAATGTCAATCAAATTTTAAAACAATAATAAACTTTTAGAAACTACTTTTTTTGTTTCTAAATTTTGGTTTGATTTTTTAAAATATAGGTCAGATGTAGATATACAAGGAAGAAAAAGTCTATGATAAAGTAAAGTAGTTGTTGTAAGTTTAAATTTCAAAAACAAAAAATTAAAAAAATAAAATGGCTATCAAACCGAGTCTAATTTATTTGAATTGGATTGTGATCAAATAAATAAAATTTTCATGGGTTAAATAGATTTTTTTGTGTTGACCTAAAGTTACTTTTATTTGTTACCTTAACTAATCCAAGTTTTTTTTTTTAAGATACAATATTTAATGGTGGGATGATTCGAACCTATGACTTCAAGGTCAGTAAGTATACACTGACGCCACTTGATCTTGATTTATTGCTCGTTTTGGCCCGTAGTTATATATATACTTATATTAATTTAATTATTATTTAAAAAACATATATCCTCTAAATTCTTTAAAATATTTTTAAAATCTTTAACATCATAATATACATTGAAGTTGATTGGTAAATGAAAGTTATTGTGGTGATTTCTATAAAAATAGAAAATAAATAATAAATATATATTTAAATAAAAATAAAAGTTCAATGATCCAACCAACTATAAAATATATAAATTGGGATACTAAAAACATAGGGTGTGTTTGGGCCCCATTTATATAAACGGTCGGGTTGGTTATAGTAACCCAACCGATGTTTGCCCCACAGTTTATTATAAACAGTGGTTATCTAAATCTGCGTGCTCATTTATCTAAACTTACTGCCCATTTTTTTAAACAATACATATATTACTTTTTATTACGTAACCAACCTCTCAAATATCGTTTATCATAATCCATGTTATAATAACATGCCCTTCAAACACCATTTATAATAACTCACCGTTTATCATAACCTACCGTTTATAAGAACCCCCAATCTATTATAACTAAATCGGTGCTCCAAACACACCCTATAATACTAAACAAGTTGATCCATCTATAAACAATAATTTTTGAGTTACCTCAAAAAATCATCTTTATCCCACCTAACATACACCTCACCAATCGTACATATTTTCATAAGGAAGCAATTATTTATCAATAAGCTCAACCTAACTTTAATAACCAACTAGTTTTTGTTTTTGTTTTTGTTTTTTTGATTTGTTTTGTTTTTTTATCTTTTACTATTTAAAAATATAATTATTATGTTTTGGATCATATGGGACCCCCTCGGGCAAAAGGATTCATTAGCCATTTGCTTGCCATTAGTATTTAAAATAAAGACACGCATGATTAATTGAAATATTGAATTTAAATTAGTGTTATTTATAAATCATAAAGTTGCATATTTGAAATTCCCTTTCTCCAAAAGTTGTTGATAAAAATAAATTATGTTTTTTTAATGAAGTTCAGAGTATTATTTTTTATGGATGTATTTTTAGTTTTGTTTCATTTTTATCTTTAAATTTTAAAATATTTCATTTTAATTCTTATATTATTTTAAAAGAAAAATAGTCTTTTTTGTTGAATTTTATGTAAATTTTAGTTTAAATTTGATTAATATTAATACCAAATGTAAACATGCTTCTTAAATTTGGAGGTGGAAAAATTATTACTTACTATTTTTAAAGAAAAAATATTTTTTTTAGTACGTTTTGATGAAAAGAGCTCTAAAAACCACAAATTCTAAATAAAGAATACCATTATTTTCAAATAAATGTGAACGATTGAATTTAAAATAACAACAATGTCCAACTAAATTATTACAAAATAATAAAATTAGTCGACTTACAACCTTTTCGATAAAAAATAATAATAATAATAGAAACTTGTAAAACGTGATCAATTTAAAACTTATTTTTAAATATGAAAACTAGTCTATTGACCCATAGATCATGAGCCATATCCTCACTCATTGTTTTTGTTGTTTTTTTTGTTTTTGTTTTTGTTTTGAGATTCTCACTCATCGCCGTTGATCTTCCAAAATGATATTTTATAAAAATAAAATGAATTTTATATTTTACTTTTACTTTCACACATACCAAATCAAACAAAAATATACTCACTAAATTAATTTCATATCGGCATAAATCAATCCACCTACGTCTCCATTTCCTTTTTTGTAACATTTTTTTTAAAGATTGCTACATTTATTATGACCTTAACGTATTTCATATTAATAAATTTAACTCACTTAAGCTAACATAATAAAAAAATTTTAATTCAACTACAATAATTGAGAGTAGGTTTTAACTCATAACTTCAACATATCATCAAAACTCTATTCTTTTTTAGAGCTAATAAAAGATTAACACATAACAAAAATATAAAATTTACAGTTATATATATAATCATTATTTGGTACATTCAATTAATGAATGATGAGTGGTACAATGATTTCAGTTCGATCCCAAGAATTAAAAAAAAAAAAAAGGAAAAAGTTCAACAAATACTCTTTTAACCTTCAAATTATCATCATAATTAAGTTTTAGATGAAAATTACTAAAATTTTGTTTAAATAATATGTCTTTAACGTTTCAGAAAAAAAAATTGTTATACTCTTATATTATTTGGTATTCTTCTTCTATTAATGAATGAGGATATTGTCTCAAAAAAAAAATTAATGAGGATAAATATTTGTTAACATTTGAAAGGTCTTTGCAATAATTTGATCTTCTAGAAATTTAAATCCATATAATCACAATCATCTCTCGTAATTCTTTAAAATATAAATTGTTATTGGAATGAAATTGAAAACCTAATGAGTAGATATAGGCTATGTTTGATAATCATTTAATTTTTGAAATTTAGATTTTTTTACTTAAATTTCCTACATTATATAAAAAAAAAAATTGAAAAAGTATGTAAATATTAACCAAATTTTAAAAACCAAAACAATTTTTGGAAGCTAATTTTTTTGTTTCTAAAATTTGATTTGATTTTTTAAAAATATAAGTAAGACATAAATAATATCAAAGTAAGAAAAAACATAGGATAAAATGATTGTTGTATATTTAAATTTCAAAAACTAAAAGCCTAACAATTAAGATGGTAGAATTTATTCACTTGTTTAAGAATGATAATTTATCATTATTTTATTTTTTAAGACTGATTTCTAATTTTAGTTATTTAAATAATTTAACCATCCAAATATTTAAATTTAATGCCAAACTTTTAAAATGAAAAAATAAATTATCGACCATTCACCTAACCATTTCAAATTCAAATTTATTGGTTATTATTTTACCAAGATAGGCCCTAGAGTTTAGAGTACATGCATTTATAAATTTATCATTTATTTAGACTTTTGAGTTTCTTCCTATCTTGTATTTTTTTTTTTTTTTTGAAAATCAATCTTCCTATCTTGTTAATATAATTATAAACTTAGAAAATTTAAAGCATAATACCACTAACCGTACATCCAAATAATTACTTTGAGCTATTCTAAAAAATAATAATAATAATAATAATAATTACTTTGAGCTAACCTTCAAGTATAAAATTGATTAACAGTTCAATTAGTTTTGACATCAACGTAATTGATTGGTAAACATATACATTTACAATTAAATATTAGGGCACTTGAATAAAAATTTAAATTTTTATTTTTAAAAATGTAACTATAAAATATTTTTTTAACATTTTTTAAAGTCCATATTGTTAAACTGTATAAAAATCCATGAGTATTTTTTGAACCGATTCTGTACGATTTTAATCCAAATAGACCAATAAGAGTATTTTATATATTAACCAATTGATTTTTTGAATAATGATCTAACTCCTAAGAAATTAATCCCTAAGTAGGTGATCAACATTTGGAGTCTAATTTCAATTTGATCCATATATTTAAGATCGAACAGTTTAGGTCCTATTTGATAATCTTAACCGCTTGTTTTTAAGTTTACTTTTATATCAATTTTTTTAAATTAAATTCACATCAAAATTAAACGAAGCATTTCATCAATATATTATTTATTTAAAATTAATCTAGTCATATTAATATTATATTATGTAACAAACTTTTTGTTATCTCTATGACTAAAAATATATTTTCATTTTTATAATCAAATTTTGTATTAAAAAAGAATAAAATAATTTTATTAATTTTATTTTATTATATATATAATTATTAAAATATTAATTTTATTTTACTATGACCTTCTTTTTAGTCAGAGTTAACATGATAGTAGGGTTTTTTTTTACAATACAACTATTTGATAATAGAGCATTCAAATCCATAACTACTTGATCATTAGATGTACATTAATATTGTCACTACGACTAATGTTAATAAGGTTTTTTTTTTTTAGTACAATATTAATAAGGTTATAGTTGATAGATTAAATGACCATCAACCTTGACTGTTTCTCATAGCATTTATTATTATTGTTATTATTATTATTATTATTATACCGTTGAAATATCAAAGGAAAAAAAAAGTTATTTTAGAAACATTGGAACCAAATTCAAGCTAAACTAAAATTTTGGGATATTTTTCTCATTTTTTTTTTTACTATTTTCTTAATTATCCAATTTATAGGGTAAAAATGAGGCGTTGTGCAAAAATAAATTTATGATATAAAACTATAGAGTATATATTTGAGTAGCGGTATTTAAAATGAGAAAACCAACGGTAGTAGGTGACGGCTGGAGGTGTGGGGGCCACGTGTCGTAGGACAAAACAGTCACTGGGTGTATCCGTCACAGCCATGTCTGTTTAGCAGTCGCCCGAGACGCCGAGTTTTGACGATTATTTTGTGTTTTGTGGGTTTTGACTGAAATGGCTGAAACTAAGCAAAACTCCCTTAACTGTCCAATGTCAACGCGTTCTCATGTTTTCAATTCTGCTGCTAAGTCAAACTTTTACCCTTTTCTTTTTAATTTATAAAATACGTTTTGTTCAACAATTTTAAATTATATTTTTTTAACATTATTATTTTAAGCTATGTTTGGATAAATAGAATTAAATAATTACGAGAAAATTATCAACTTTTATATATATATATATTTGAATTAAAAATGATCAACTTACTAGGGTTGTTCATTTGTCATACTTAATTAGGATTTAATTAGAGAATTTATCAATTTCTCCTAAAAATTTACATCCAAGTAAATTTTTATTAACTTCTCATTTATACTTTTAAAAATAACTTTCATTTCTAACCATTACTTTTTTAATTATTTAAAATTACTTATTTTAAATTTATATTCAAACAAGGTTCTAACCATTAAACAACCCATTTTTCCTCCCCTATTTTTGATTTGAAGGTAAAATTTATGCATAGAAAAAACTTTTTTCAATAAAGAAAGAGACTAGTCCTTTGATAACATTATGTATCAAATAGTAATCAATTCATTATAAGTTCGAATTTTAAATATTTTTCAATTTGAAATTAAAAAAAAACAAAAAACTTCTCTCAACCTTTCATTCAAACCTCTCTTCCAAACAACATTTACCGAACAGAATTTTCTCATGACTCCAACACAAAATAACTTTTTTTTTTCTTACAATCCTTTAAATTTCTGTGAGAATATTCATTTAAACACTTTTATCCAAATAAATTTTTTTTATAACCTATCCTCAAAACAACATTTTTATTTCTCAATAATATGTCATTTTCGTGCAATTACTCATTTAAAACTACTATTTCAAACACACTTTTTTTTTTTATAACACTCTTTCAAACAACTTTATAAAAACATGATTTTAGTGTATTTACTCATCAAACCACTCTTTTTTTTTTTATGCAAACATGCCTAGAACTTTGTAGATGAGACCAATGCTAACAAATCTAGAAGAAGCTAATTTCTCCGTAATTATTTTCTTTATCTGAAAGTTACGAATAATTATTTTCTTTGATAACTAATCTTTCCTATATTCTTCTATTCATTTACATTATTTCATTCTCCTTTCTTCCAACACCTAAAAATAAAATTAGGTTTCAAGAATTAGACTAGGAAGATGTGCTTTCCTTCAAAATTTATTTATTTTTCAAATTATGAAATCAAAACTTCTCCACCATAATTTATTTTAATAGTATAATTTATAAGATCAAATATTTAACTCTCCAAAAATGTTAATTATATAGATAAAAATTTGCCAACATAAATTTTAAAAAATAGAAACATAATGAATATCACACTATTCAACGAAAAACTTCGATGTACAATAGAAAGTAGATTCGATTCAATCGATCATGCGAATAAAACAAAAATATTAATTTTCAACTATTATTTTTATTTTGAAACGATTCTTAGTACAACAAAGTAAAATCGATCTATCTGTTCTCAACTTTTCATCCTTCTAATAATGTATTTTTAACTAAACTGTCTGAACTCTACTTATATATCTAGTCCTAAACTTGGATTTGTTCCTATTTTTTCATCCACAAATAAAGAATCCCACCTTTTGATATTAAATCTCCAAGCATCTAACACTATGTCCATTTTTATATCCTAATTCCAAAATATTCAAAAATTTTATTTTTGATTTAAAAAAAGTAGCGTAAGAGGAGGAGAGAGAAAAAAAAAACATTTTTCTCATTGTTGAAGTTGAAGGGACCAGTTTAGGGTACCCCAAATTCTCTGGCCTTTGTGGAGCATCCAATTTCATTCTGAATTTCTTTCTGATTTCTACAGAGAGAAACAAATCAACCAAACAAACAATCCCCAAAATTCCAATTTCTGTTCTAATTGAAGAAGAAGAAGAAGAAGAAGAAGAAAACTGAAAAGCTTAAACTGAAAAGCTTCTCTCTTACCCTTCGAATTTTGAACATCATTACAGAACGTGGGTTTTCAACAAAACCCCTTGTTCTGTTCTTGATCCGATTCTCTAATTTCTGTACAAGAAAAAAAAAAACGAATATCAATACACCAAAACTCACTCTACACACATTATCCAACTCATTGATAAGATTTTGAGTGTTCGTTCTACAGTTTGTTGTTAACGATTTTTATTTTTATTTTTTTCTGGGAATTGGATTTCTTTCTGGGTGTTGTTCGTTTTGGGGATTTAGTCAAAACCCACCTCGAATCATCTGGGTTGAACCCCAATTTTGTGTTGTTCTTCGTATTTAGGTTTTTTTTTTTTGCGTTTGGAGTTTGTATGGTGATGGAATTCCCATTTGGGTTTTGAGTATTTGTTTGGATTCTGTCTGTTTTCGATTGGGTTTTGGTTTCTCCAGATTCCAATCATGGCTGCCAATTCTGGGTCGTTGGATTACTGGAGGAATTACTTCCGGAATGCGAATTCGGATATCTTTAGCTTAATTGATTATGCAATCTTGGTTGCTGCTTCGGATTGTCCCAAGGAGTTTCGGTCGAGGAGAGATCGAATTGCAGAGCAGTTGTTTTCGTGTCGATTGGCTCGCTGTTTGGGCTGTGATAGAGTGGAGCTCAAGGTGGCCGGGGGCGACGACGGTGAGACGGGTTTTAAGAGCGATTCGGGCGGAGACGGGTGCGAGGAGTTTGAGGCCGGTGGGAGCAAAGAGAGCAAGGCTTATAGCAGTAGGGATGATGGAGGGGAGATGAATTTCAATCAGGTTAGCAATTATAGCTTTGATGAAGCTGAAGCATTGACTGATGAGATTGAACAGGAATCTCAGATTGTTGGGGAGGTTTTGAGGATCAAAGAGATTCTCAATCATTTTGAAGATGAGGTAATGAATGGTTACTTAGTTTGATTCTTAAAATTTATATGTGATGTTCTTTTTTTTTATCATTGTTCTGTTTGTTTGTGTGTGTGTTCTTCTGCAGTCTGATTCAGTTTTGTTTGAATCACTTAGAAGACTTGAATTGATGGCTCTATCAGTGGATACCCTGCAGGTGATTTGAATGTTCTATTTGCTTTTCCAATTTAAGTTTTGTTGGTTGTTCTTCTTTGTGATGAAAATTTGGACTGATGTTTTGAGGCTTTTCCTCCTTTATCAGGCAACTGAGATTGGAAAGGCTGTTAATGGTCTTCGAAAGCATGGATCGAAGTGTATCCGCCATCTTGCTCGAGTTCTTATCACGTACTAAATCTTTCCTTCAAAGCTTAATAAGTTAGATGCTATGTAATGAATGTCCAATGTAAATTTGTAAATTTGCTGTTGACTCTCCATATGGCACCTTCAATTGACTTCTTTTGGATTCGTTTGCATTTGTCTGCTGCTGCTGTTTCATCTGCAAAGTTCTATAGATCTTACTGATTTGATTTTGAACTTCTGAGAATGAGGATTTGTTCTCTCTTTTGGTTGAGTTCTATAGATGGTTTGTTGCATAGAATGAACTAAGAATCATCACTTTCAACCATTCAGTTGTCATTATATTTGAGTTGATGAAGAGGTTTTCTAGCTCATAGATGTCTTTGCAGCTTGTTGTTTCTGACTGAGAGAATTCTCTATCTGTCATGCCCTATTTTCTGCACTTTCATAGCATATAAAGAAACCTCTTTTGGCAAGGAGCATAGATCTTGTTCATGTACGACCTAGTAACCATGAGGTTACAGGTTCGAATCCCACTCCCCCAATTGTTGAACAAAAAAAAACATCTTCTTTGATATCGGGTCGTTTTAATTCACTTAATACAAGTATTTAATAAGTTTACTTTGTTTGAGAGTAAAATATCTATTTTGTGGGTTGCAGGGAGTGGAAAGAAATGGTGGATGTTTGGGTTAAAGCTACAGATGCTGTTCAAGGTAGAGTCTGTTTACATAAATTGTAGCAACATGTGCATCTATCGCTTTTCGAGAGTTCTTTGTTGAAGAGTTTTTTGTTTTGACATAAAGGTGCAGAAGTCACACCGGATTCCAAAAATAATGCTGCTTCTGCACAAGAAGAAGATGATTATGAAGAAGAAGGGCTTCCCTTTCCTCCTTTAGACGAAGCTGTATTTTTTACCACTCAGCCCACATCAATGGAGCTCTCTCAAGTATGTCTCTACTTTCTTGTTAAATTGGTTTTTATTCTCTACTTTAGGTTGCATTGGTTCTAATCGACTGTATTTTACTTTCCGTTCTGCTCCCTTCGTCTGTGAAGTTCTTTGATGGCATGGATGACGATGGAAGTGAGTTCATTACGCAATACCCTATGCTTTTCCTAATCTCTTGCTATTGGTTCTATTTTCGAACTCTCCATTTATCAGATTCATGATACGAAAGGGGATATGTTGTTTCAGATCCTCGAAATGGTGGAGAACTCGTACAGAACTGCGATAATGGAAGAAAAACATCTAATGGCAATCAAAACCCTACAAGGTGTAAACAACAAACAGCTCTAGAAGTCAATATGCTTGCTAGGGACAATAAGAGTCAAATGAAGGAACAAGTTTTGAAGCCAAACAAGCCACCATCAAATTCAAATTCAAATTCTGGACTTTCAAGGACACATAGGCTCAGTAGCACTGATCAGAAGGACAATCACGAGAAGCACCAGCGTAAATCGGACAAGCCTACGATCCCAAAGAGGAGCCAGCAAGATGTAAGTACCCGAAGATCGATGGCAAGTAATTTGGGGGGTTTGACCTCGGTTTGCAGTTGCCTAATTTTTTTTCGATTCATGTTATTAGAATCTCAAGTGTTCGGATGAGGTTGCAGTTCAAGTGAAGCTGGAAGCCACAAAGAGGAAACTGCAAGAGAGTTACCAACAAGCTGAAAACGGTATTTGTTTTGTTTTCCATGAGTGATTTTATTCATTTTAATACCGCTTTTCATGGCCAGTATAAAAGATTTATTGCTGATCGTTGAAGTATTAATCAAAGCAATTTAAGCTAAATGTTTGCGGTTTAGATATAAATCCTTGACCAAAAGGTCATAGATTCGAAACAAACTCACAATTTAGGCAGTACATCCAAAATGAGAGCTCTTTTCAACACTTTGTTGATAATAACTACAAAAGTTCTGATTCATTGTTTATTCAACAGCCAAGAAGCAGCGTACAATACAGGTTATGGAACTACACGATCTTCCCAAGCAGGGAACGGGTCACAGAAATCCACACTTCAAATCCGGAGGCTTCAACCGAAATTGGACAAACGGGCGGCGATAGTAAGGAAGAGGACTGATACATCCACCATACTTTCCTGGCGACTTCCATCCAGAATCAGGTTGAAGATGACCCTGACAAACAGTGTCAACAAACAACAAGAAACTTGGTTTCAATGTGTCGTGCCAGAGGAAGGCGGTTCTGATTCAAAGGCGAATCGGAGTTTATAAAAGAAACCCATTTCCTAGTTTAAGTATATTTTCAAGTATAGAGAATTTCTAATGGAATCTGGGAGGCAAATTCTATAGCTTTATTGTTCTGAAAGTCTTGACCTAGTTATCTCTTACATAATGACTGTATATAGAACCCCCCTAATTTGAATATCCTCTTCATTTCACTGACTTCTTATAGACAGTTTCCCCCCTCTTTTTACATTCATGGAAGGTTTATTTCCATAGAGATAATTGTAAGATAATTTTGCACAATCAAGGTGGTGCAGTACAGCCCCATTAACAGTATAAAATATGTATACTCCACATGAGAAAGGTAATAATAACTATACTCACAATTTTTAGCTTTTTGATTTCATGGAATGCTTGTGATTCATCCAAAGTGGGTTCTTTTTGTTCTGAAATTATGATTGTTTGAGGCTGATTCTTTTCATATTGTTCTACTGGAAGTTTCTTTGTTACAGGAAAATGATCAAATGTGTTTGGTAGACTTTTTTTTTTTCAAGGAAAAGTAATAGAAATATGTTTGGTAACCATACTTTTTTGGTCTAGAAATTTGCTTGTACACTAAAGAAATCGTTTTCAAAACTATTAGGCCATTTTGTTTCGTTGAGTTCAATTCGAGATTCAAACTAATGACATCTTGAATATGAAAATAAGAAACGAAGAACAAGGACGGTAACAAACATCAGCATTAAAAGGAAGTTAGGAGGATTAGATGAAGTTGGGCAGTTGCACAAATTTCCCATTTGGGGTAATTTCTTTGTGTTGGACAAAATGGTTTTGCCCTTCATTTGAAAGTGGTAGATAACAACCAAGAAGCCTAGATTTCTCTATTTTCCTAACATTTTTTTAAAAAAATTTACAAGCTCCATGGCTTCAATCATCAATCCATTTTATTCTTAGTCAACTCTTCACCTCCCATCTACTTTTTCCCAACTATACCCCACATCAATAGTAGGAAATTCTCTCATTTATTACATAAAAGACATTTGCCTTTAAGTTTTATTTTTTTGGTTCAAAAGTTGCCTAAAAGTCATTAAATAATTTAATATCGACGATTTATTGCTTAGATAAACCTTTTTTTTTTGTTTTATTAAAGAAGTTGAGAAAGAAAGTCTGAGGTGTTTGCATGAGGTTTTTTATGAGCAGTTAATTTGAAGAGTTATTTTGAAGAATTAGTTTGAGTAGTTAGAAAATTAAGATTTTTGTAACAACTCATTTGGATTTAGATTTTTATGGAGGTGTTAGCAACCATAAATTTGTTTAGATGTAATTTTTTTGTAAAGGAGTTAGAGATAAAAGGTTATTAGGACGTGAATTTGAAATAATGAGTGATTTTGAGTAGTTAAAAATAAATTATTAGAAATGAGAAGTTAGAAATAAGGAATTATTTTAAGTAGTTAAAAATGAAGAGTTGTTTTGAATAGTTACAATAGCTCATTCGAATGTAATTTTTTGTGTAGTTAATAAATATTTGATGTAAATTTTATTTATATTGGACAAACAAACACCCTAAAAAGTAGTTAGATTTTTTTTTTATTCAACAAACACTAAAACTATACTCTTATTGACAAACTAGTTTGAAATTAGAATAAGCATTTCAATAAAAAAGAAAAAAAAATTGAAATTGATTTTTAATGTTATGGCATGTCATTCTTTTAGTTTAGTGAACTTATTTGGATGATAATGGATATATATTCTCGACCATGAAATTGTAAATTCGAATTTTATGATTATTGAAATAATTGTACTAAAAAATATTACTTGTTTAGTTTAGTATGAACTTTTTTTTTTTTTTTTTGAGAATTAGTTTAGTATGAACTTAGTTCTACAATAATTTACAAATCTTTTATCTCTTTGTTGATAATTATAGTAGAAAATTTTGAAGTCATGACCTAGTTTATATCTTGTAGTAGTGCTTGTGAGAAAAAGTTGTAAGCTTTCTAAATTGTTTTTTTTTATATAAAAGAAATTAGAGGATAGTATTTGGATTAAAGGTATGATAATGTGGTGATGAGGTTATCCATTGGAGTAGTGGGGAAAGGAAAAGGGTTTTTTTATTTGCTTTGTTCCAATTAATATTTGCAGATAAGGGTTGCCATTTGTCTATTGTTCTTATCCTTTGCCACACATCTCAAAAAGCATTACCCATTTTCTATATTATTATTTTGGCTTCAAATTTTGCAAGCAATCCCCCTCTCCCAATAACCTATATGAATAGATTCTCTCCACTCACATGCCTTCCTTGTCTCATATTTATTTATTTAAATTTGGAAATTAAGAGTTTATAATACTTTTCCTATATTGTCCTTTCAAAATAAGTATTTGTCCCATATTGAATGATATAAATTTTAGATTCTCTAAATCTTCAAGGATTTTATCTTCTTAGAAAAATGAAAAGTTCACACATTTGAGAGTGAAGTTAAGATAACATTTAATTATAATAGTTTTGATTTCTAATTAGCTTATAAGCTTTTCACTGCAAAATTTTATCAATCCATCTTGAACTATCTCAATTTATATATATATAGAAAATAAACTTTTCACAATTCTTAATGTGGTAAAAGTCCAAATATTTAATACACAAACAAATAATTATTTTTATAAAACATGCTCAAACGTGATCTTTGACCGACAAGAAACAATATACACATGCCAAATAATTAATGGTTTTAATAGTTCGAATAAACATCGATATTAATCATCAATTGAATAAGTTACTTTTATTCAATTGTTTTTCTTTCAATAAATGGGTTTTATAAACATGGTATTCATAAAAGTGGCTTATAATTATATATACACATTTATAAGATATTAAAGAATAAGAGGTTAGCCGATAAATATTTCTATTAATTTAATTTTAGTTCTATAATAACAGAGAGTTAAGAAATCGAATTAGATGCTGTCAAGCAAAAAAAAAAATTAATTAGATACACTTATGCTAATGAAGGCTCATATTGGCATAATTTCTCTACGGTAAAAGAGACCATAAGATGAAATTACAAAGCATAGATTCATTTTTAAAAGTAATATTTAAAATATAAAAACGATAAGAATTAAAATATAATATTTCAAAAAAGAAATTTAAAAACCAATAAATTACAAGTTAAAAAAAAAAGAGGTTATTTCTACCATAATAGCTTGATGGTACCTAATTGAAAATTGATTGGAGGGGATTGCCTCTCTTTGACTTTGAAAAACAAGCTGTTAAAAAGAAATTAAAGTTATTGAAACTTTCAAATTTCTATAATAAAAAAAATGTATATAAAATGAAAGTGAAGTTGGCAATTGACAAACTAAGTTATCTGTCCAACCACCCATTCATTTTATGCAAAACAATGACCAAATTTTAAGGTCATTCATTTACAAAAAATGCTACATTATAATCTCAAATTCACTCGCTTAGGCTAATTTCATGAGTTATTTAAATAAATAATAATAATTAAGTGCAACAAAATTGATTATCACATGCTAAAATGAGTACTCCAATAATACAGTGTATAACATGATAACCAAATGATCATTGGTTCGAGTCTGAAAGACTATTAAATGGATTTTCAAAAGTTTTTAGGAATATTTTCATTTTCGTCCTTGGTTCTTAATTCTAATTTTTTTAACCTAGGTGATTTAGAGGGTAAATCATTTTTAGACCATTCTACCCCTAAACCACATCAACATTTACAAATATATATTAAGAAAAAAACTACAACCCATTACATTTACAAAATTTAATGCATTTCATGAAAAACTTAACTCCCACTATATTTACATAATTGTGTGCATTATCTTTTTTTTAATGTACATAAAACTCACGTAAATTAAAAAAAAAAAAAACTACATCCCACTACATTTACAAAATTAAATGTATTTTATTAAAAACCTACATTCCATTACATTTACATAATTGTGTGCATTAATCTTTTTTTTTTTTTAAGATTAATCCTTTTTTTTAATGTACATATTTAAACATAATCTTTAATTTAATAAAAAAGATATTAATGGTTGAACATCTTTTCACATATTAACCTCATATAGCTTATTTTTACCTAAATATTGCTTTTAATATACATTAAATGTATATATTTAATTAAGAGATTTTAGAAATGAAAATTTATTTTTATTTCTACAACTTAATTTCTTTTAATGATTTATATTTAAGTATTATTATTGATTTTTTTTTTAAAAAGTATTATTAAAGGTGGAATTTCAAAGGTTTATAACCTTATCTCATACAACTATACATATATATATAGAGTGATTTTCTACATTTTCTTACAAACATTTAAATTTTTTCTTTTATGTTTATGTTTAAGCTTGCTTTGTTTCTTTTTAATTGCTTTAATTTTAATAATATTTTTTTGTTCAATTACTTTCTTTAACCTTCATATTTTTGGTCTTTGTTGTAATGATAGTCAAATGAATTTTAAGACATGTTTGAAGATATGGAACAATGGAGTTTGCTTGGAATTAAGTTTAAGTATGTTTTCGTTAAATTTACAGACACATTTTTGCATAAATGTATTGAGCTTATTTTATTATAAAAACCATGACTTTTTTTATTTTATAAAAATCGAATACATAAATATGATGGTTGATTTTTGTGTTAAATTATAATTTATAATTTATAATATTATATTATCTTATTTTACTTTTGGTTTAATTGGATAATCTATGATTGTTTTTGGTTTAATTGGATATTCAATTTATAGTTATCAAAGGCTTTTCAATCTTCAAACATTTATAAATTGATGTTTTAGTTGTCTTAATTTTTGTTAGATTTACTTAACTTAACATTCATATTTTTCTTTTGTTGCAATGTTTTTTTAGAGGTTTTTTGTTGCAATATTATCATCAAGTTGCAAGATATACATATGTCGAATCATTATTTGTTTTTTAATGATCAAGTGAACAAGTTTTATTGTAAGTGTATGAATAACAATGGATTTGAATTTTTGTTGTTATAATTTTTTTGTTTTGTTTTGTTTTTTAATTATATTTACTATTTTTTGTTTACATTTATAATTGGTATAATTTTTTTTTAATTTTATAATCGATATATTTTTTTCTCCACAACAATTTAATTTTCTCAATTTTTCGAAGAAGGAGATTATCATGTTTTAACGTTTTTTTTGTTAAGCCAAATTATAAACTTACATATAAAACTAATTATAAAATAAAAATAAATGAATTTAAAGTTCATTCAATAAAAAGAAAAGAGTTTTGTAACTAAACAAAAATACAAAAGGGGTTTGAAGCTGAAAAATCATCCACAGTATAAAACAAATTAAAAATTGATGGATGTGGTTATTGTCTCATAACAAAACGGATGCGAGTTAAGATTAATTATTTTATTAAAAAAATGTATTTGATTGAAGTACTAAATGACAAATAATAAATGTATAGCTTCGAAAAAAAAATTGTATAAATAAATTAAAGTTGGAATATAAAATGTTTTTCTCCAACTTAATTGTTTAATAAATTGTAATTTATAATGAAATTATGAATCTATTTCTCTTAAGAATTTAAAAGGTTTGGAAACTCTCAATTTCTATTTTAAAGAATTTTCTTCACCAACTTTCCACCATTTTAATTTTTCATTCTTTCTTTTTCTTTTTTTTGAAAAATGGATACTAGAAAAAGGATACTAAGATTTTATTAAGAAAACAAAAAATAAATGAGAGAACAAAGAATTTTCATTTAATTTATAGTTTTGAAACGCTCATCAATCTCCAAATGTTTATAATGTAAAGGTGTAGTTGCCTTAATTTTTATTGGATTACTTAAGTTATAATAGGTCAATATAACATAAATCTGTTTTTTCTCTCAATAGTTTCCTTGCAAAGATATTCATTGCTAATTAAAAAATAATTTTGTTCATTCTCTGTCAAATTGATTAATTTATAATATTTTCTACTTTATTTATGTCAATAATTTTTTTATGAGATTTAAATTCTATTTTTAATTATAATTATAATAATTTGTTTAGATTTAAAATTACTTTAACTTATATGAATTATGGAATAAAATTTCGAATTAGTATGAACATGATTTGACACTACAAAGAAATGAGTAAATGAAATTAAAACATTTTAAAGTTAAATAAAGGTTAAAATATTATTTTAGTCGCTCAACTATCATTTTTGTTCCATTTTGAACCCTAAACTTTCAAAAGTCTAATTTTAGCGCTTAACTTTGCAAAAAGCTTAAAAATAGTCTTTGGGTTAAAAAAGGCAACCATGGTTTAAATTTTGTATGAGTTGGCAAAAAAAAACAATATCAAAAAAATCTAAATGACTATCTTCTTCCTTTTCACCATCTTAAATAAAATTCAAACAAATATTATTTACGAAATATTTGGTTGAAATGTGTTATTAAAAAAAATTGTGAAAAATTAAACTTTAAAATGTATTACGATTCATTATGAGGGTAAATATTCCATTCAATATTTCATGTTTTTAATATTTTTAGCTTAAAATTATTTTTCAATAAATAAAAATTTAGTAAAATAAAATTTACGATAACTTGATATTATATTTAAATGTATTAATATTATTATATTTTATAATTTTTTAACTTTTGTAATTCAACTTTTTAAGGTTGAACATTCCTGTATCATTTCAATTATTAAATTATTTAAATTTTAAATAAAATTATTTCACGTGGCATGGAGGTTTGTATTTTCCAGTAAATAAAAATGATTCAACATTTCTTGAATCTTGTTTGTAATATGTAGGGGTATACAAAAAAATCGGCAACCCGAGCAACCCGGACTACCCAACCCAAACCGTAAAGATTGGGTTGGGTTATAATTTTTTTGGGTTGGGTTGGGTTATGATTTTATAGTTTTTGTTGGATTGGGTTGGTTCTTTGGGTTGACTAATTTTTGGCTCGTTCAACCCAACTCAACCCGAACTAAGAATATTATACATATTATATGTGTGTATGTAAGATAAATTAATAAGATAGGTTCTTAACTTACTTGGATAGGTAATAGATTGAAGTATACAATATAATGCTTTTTTTATTACATAATTATGAGTTTATGAGTTGAATCATAAAGAAAAAAATAATAGATTGAAGTATACAATATAATGCTTTTTTTATTACATAATTATGAGTTTATGAGTTGAATCATAAAGAAAAAAAATAGTAATATAACCCGAGAAGCCAACCCGAAAATATAGGATTGGGTTGGGTTGGGTTGCGCTAATGCATAGGGTTGGATGGGTTGGCGAATTGACCAACCCAAAAAATTGGGTTGATCCAAAAAAAAAAATAGTAATATAACCCGAGAAGCCAACCCGAAAATATAGGATTGGGTTGGGTTGGGTTGCGCTAATGCATAGGGTTGGATGGGTTGGCGAATTGACCAACCCAAAAAATTGGGTTGATCCAAAAAATTCATCCAATCCTACCCAACCTGGACCATGAACACCCCTATAATATCCATTGCAAAATTGCTCCATAAGTTGCCAAAGCAACAATACGAAAAGAGGGAAGAAAAAAAAAAAAAAAACATTTCGATGAAAGACTACTTTCTACTTTTCAAAGTTGATAAATAAATTTAATGCAATAGATTTTATTTTTCACAAATTTCAATAAGTAATACCTCTAAAATTAATGAATTAATTTGATGAGTGGTTTTTTTTAAAATTCAACAACTGTTTAGTTATAGATATATTTTATGTGGATTAAATTAGTTTTCGTGTTAGTGCTAGGTAAATACATTTGATGTTCAAATCCAACTAGAATTATGTTTTTGTGACATGGCTCTTAGCTGAGTCTTCCATTTTTATTTAAATGAATTTGACCTAAACTTTCTTTATCTTTGACATTTTCTCTTCAGATTTCTATGTTTTGGGTCAAACCCCTATATGTTTTGGGTCTTGAGTTGTAAGATCCTCATCAAACTAGGGTTCAAGACATATATGATCATTTAAAAAAAAATTAGCAAATATAGTCATCGATATTCATGAGAATTATCACGCAATAATAGATATTTATAATATAATATAAAAATGTATTAATGATTATAAATGTTATTACTATAGAATTTGTTTACATTTTGTAATTATTCAATACGATTTCCTTTTTTTATTAGATTAGAATTGTCCATCAATTTGTTTCAAAAAAAAAAAAATTGTCCATCAATTTTAAATTTTGTTCTATTTTGGTATTTAGATTTTAGTTATTTTTTCCTTTTTTTTAATTGGACAACATTTTGGATCTCAAACACGTAATCAACGAACTATTATGTGATACATGGTGACATTGAAGTACAACTTTATTTTGGACCTTCTTTGATAACCATTTTGTTTTAATTTTTGAAATTTAAGCCTATAACAATTATTTCACCACATATATTTTTTTTCTTATTTTAATCTCTACATTTTACTTATATTTTTAAAAATCAAATTAAAATTTGGAAAGAAAAAAAAAATTTACAATACCTCCTTTTGGTTTTTTGAAATTTAATTATTATTCACATTTTTTTTTTTAAAGAAAAATAGAATACATCTTTAAAAAATTGCGTAAAAATAAACTTAAATTTTTTTTTAAAAAAAAAACAAAAAGTCCCACGGTAATGAAATGGTCCTTAAATGTCCGATTTCAATTTCTATATTTTGAGATTGATTCTAAACTTTGAAACATTCTATTTTAATTCCTAACATTATTTTATTAAAACAAACATTAAATTAATATTTATGAAAACTTTTAGTTAATTTTCTTTCAAATTTTTATCATGTTCTTCTATAAATTTTCTTTCTATTTTTATCGTGGTATCTTTCACTTATACTATTTTGACGCACTCTCGATCTATTTACTTTTCAAGTTTTATTATACACTATATTCCTTTTTGAAGTACAAGAAATAATTTTTTTTTAAAAAGAGTGAAAATTACTTATTAATGTGAAATGAAGAATTGAAACAAAAGTGGTAAAACCAATAAGAACAATAATTCTAATAGTATCCTACATATCCAGTTATAAATTCTGAGTATACAACCTCTAAATATTATTGAATTCAAAAAAGAAAAAGTGGTAAGTGGATGAGGGTGTTAGATCGAAGGGTTATTATGATTATTTATTTTGAATAGTTACAAATTAAGGTTTTTGTAATAATTCGTTTGGATGTAGATTTTAATAGAGAAGTTACAGCAAAGAATTCATTTTGATGTAATCTTTTGTAGATGAGTTAGAGACAGTAGTTTGTTTGATTGTGAATTTAATGAAAATTTATTTTAAATAGTTAAAATAAATGATTAAAAATGAGTAGTTAGAATTGCAGAGTTATTTCGAATAGTAAAAATGAGAAATTATTTTGATTAGTTACGATAACTCATTTGAATGTAGTTTTTTAAGAATAGTTAGTAAATACTCATTTCTAAATCCTCTATAAATCCAACAAACAAACACACCCTTAGATACAAAAGAAAAGGACACTTACAATTCCATCAATGAAACCCAAACAATAAAACCATTGTGACTCTGATTTATTTGGTTGAGTAATTGAGTAGGTAAGTTTAAACTTAGCTACTCAATTTGTTGTTTGCATACATTAATTTGGATTCTTTAATTTATCATTTATATCTCATTAATCAAATCTATATTATTTTATATATTTTTTAAAAATATTGTTTTATAAAATTACATTACTAATTTTTTTTTTTTTGAGAAGAATTACATTACTAATTTGACCTATTATTATTCACACAAAAACAAAAAGTATTTACGAGATATTTTCGGTCAAGTTTTACCCTTTGAACAGTGATTTTTTAAAAGTGATTATGGAATATGGGCAGCACATTAATCAACTTTTCGTCCATCTATAATCTATACAAGTATATATTTAAGTTAATTCTAAAAAAAAGTATATATTTAGGTTAAATGATAAATTAAATCTCTAAAACTTCGTTTATACCTAATTGATTTTGAACATTTGTTTTTTCAAAATCAAATTCATAAACACTACTTTTAATTTAAAAACCAAACCAAATTTTTAAAATTAAAAAATTAGTTTTTGAAATTATATATTTTGTTATTTTATTTTATTTTAATTTGACAAAAGATTTAAATAACTCCTTAAAGAAATGTGAAAACGAGTGTAATTAAATCATGAGAAATCAAGCACCATTTTAAAATTAAAAAAATAAAACTATTATCAAACATGCTTGAATATTGACGTTTGTGTTTATAACACAAATTTTTAATGCCTTGTTATTAAAAAATAATTGAATAAATCAAACATCTATTGAATGCAATTAATAAAATTAAAAGTTGAGAGATCTTTTTAACATTTATAATCCTGAAGGTTCTATTAAAACAAGAAATGTAAAATTAAGGTCCCGTTTGATAATTATTTGGTTTTTCGTTTTTTGTTTATGAAATTGAAGTCTATTTTTACTCAAATTTTCTACTATGTGCTCTATCTTTCCTACCATGTACTCATATTTTTTTAAGAAAGTAGGTGAAGATTAACCAAATTTCAAAAACAAAAACAAACTTTTGGAAACTTCTTTTTTTGTTTACAAATTTTGGTTTTGTTTATTAAAAGATAAGTAAGATGTAAATATCTAAATAAGAAAAAAGGTATAGTGAGGTAGTTGTGGTACGCTTAAATTTCATAAATAAATAAAAACGAAAAAGAAGATAGTTATCAAATGGGACTTAAAAGATTTGTTAAATATTTTTTCAATAAATAAAATATTATCAACACTGCAAAAAAGAAATCATATCCAACTTTTACGTACTACAAATATTTAGTTTAAAAAAAATTGGGTATGAAGAATGAATATTAGAACATGTTTTTTTTTTTTTTTTGAAAGCGAATATTAGAACATGTTAATCACAATTTATTTATTTAAATCAATGTATAAAATTTAGTATTAAAATTTATGGACACTTTTAGATAACGTACAGATTAACATTCACATGCAAAAACGTCGAGGGAATAAAAATTATACCTATAAGGTTTTACTAATTTTATTCTCTCTGATGATCAAAAAAAAAAAATATATATTCTCTCTCACCTATGTAAATTTGGATCAGCCCAATCAACTTTAAAACAAAATATTCTTCTATAGATGTACAAAGATATGAATATTTTCACATCAATTCAAATATTTTATGTTCAAAAAGTTCTTTTATATTAATATAAAAAAATATTGTTTTTTAAAAAAAGTATAAAAAGAATATTAAAAATACTGATAAATATGTAAAAGAATTCAAGAAATCCTTTGAAATGGTGTAAACTAAAATTGAACCAAAAGAAGATATGGAAGGGAGCAAATAAGAAGAGCAGCTATTTAATCCTACAAAGATATTACAACTTGAGAAAGATTTTACTTTGTTGGCTAATCACATTAAACAGAGAATAAATTTGGTAGTTTCAAAAAAAAAAAAAAAAAGAGAGAATAAATTGGGTATTAAAAAATATATATAAAAGGATAATACGGTCTAAAACCAAGTTTCTCGTACAATCATACTAATGTAAATGTTATATAGATATCACCAACTTGAATACTTTTTTTAGAACAAAACCATATGAGATGAAACATAAATTCTATATCATAATTTCATAAAATTAATATATATATATATATATATATATATATATATATTTATAAACCACAAAGAGATGATATAGTTCAAACAAGCCATACCACTCTGGAAGAAACCAAAAGTCGTATGTTGTTTGAACTCTTAAGTCCAAAAATTGAATTCGACCTAAAATGCTCTATTAATGTTAAATAAAAGTAGAATTGTATTAGATTATTATCAATCAACAAAGTCAACATGTCATCAACCTTTTTGGTTATTCATGTTCAAGAAATTATATTATTATATACATACGCACGTTAATTAGTTAACAAATTATATTTTTAGCAGGTTGGCAAGAAAAATGTATTAGGGAAATGATCATCTTGAATTGAATCGAGTATTATGTAATTTTTATTCATGTTTTCACAAATTCATAAGTTATGGGTTCGGCCTTAAAAACTATAAGAAAAACAACTCAAGAACACACTCTCATATAATTCAAAATTATATGAATAAGGTTGAGTGGATTTAATTTATCAGCTCAAAATTTTATGTTGCTCTAAAAAAATTATCCTAATTCAATCAAACTCAAACATTGTACATGTCTAGTTCCCCTATGAAGCGCGGACACTTCAAAATAGGGAGGTGCAAATTAGACACACATTCTTTCGAGCACTTCTCAAACACTTGTTCTGACATGCTATTTTACATATCCTTATTTTTTATTATTTTTTTGGACAATTAGGCAAATGTCTAGATTTTGGATAAATATTAAGAGAATGTCTACCATATCTTTGAGTTTAAATAAATGTCTTTTTTTAAATCTGAAAAATTAAATATTAATTTGTATATAAGAAATGGACAATTATACCCTTCTACTTAATTTTTGTTTGTTTTTTTAATAAAAATATCATTTGAAATCTCTTTTTCTCTGTAACAACCTTGAGAAAAATCTTAACAGCATTCTTAACAAGTTTTTAACCAAAAGATGGAAATTTTAAATTTATTTCAAAAGATAAAAAAGAAAGTATATTGTTAATTATTTAAAATTATTTTTCGAAAGATTTGAGATGAGCATTTAATCATAACAGTATACATAGCCCACCTGAGAGAATTCTTTAATATTGAAAGAAGTAACAAATATAAAAATATAAAGTGAATTCACCTCAAATCATCTCTTGAATACGAATGTTGGATGCGAAAAATACATGCTTAGCATAATTCGTTGGTGTTGTAGGTGTCTTTTGTTCTTGGTTATATACAATGTGTACCAAAACGTACTATCATGATTTCAACCGCTTTTGCATCTTTTGTTCCTGGTTATATATCATGTGTACCGAAACATACTGCCATGATTTCAGCCAGTCCTAGTTATATACCATGTGTACCAAAACATACCGTCAAAATGCACCAGTTTGTCTCTGGTTATATACCATGTGTACCAAAACATACTGTCAAGATTTCAACCTCTTTTGCATCTTTTGTTCCTGATTATATACAATGTGTACCAAAACATATGGTCATGATTTCAACCAGAACGCATCAGTTTGTGTACACACCGTTTACTAACCTCGCACTTCTCTATCTCTGTTACCGTCAACCTTATATTTGTAAAGAGAAAAGCTAGACACTCAGGCTTGTATCCAGTTTGAGACCTGGGGTGAAAGTGGATAAAAATTGGGATATTGGGGATCCGATGTCAACACATTTTGTGGTGCAATTTGAACATACATTCGTGTCGTCCAAACTCCGTTAAAAGCAATTGTAATCGGCGTCACTTTTATTGATGGAGAAATCCGTGAAAATCAAACAAAAACTTATGAATACCTCCCCTCAACGGAAGTGAGATCCAACCAGACTTATGAGATATCTTGGGTCGCAATTGTATCCCCAATCTCCAAAAATCAAAATCATGAATAAAAAGTGTGAGTGTGAAAGAAATCATGAATAAAAAGTGTGGGTGGGAGTGAGAACGATCGAAGAATGTGGCAAATGTTAGATGCAATGAGTTGTAAAATGAATAAAAGGATAATTTGCGTTGTCATGGAGAAGACGATCAAAGACGATTTGACAATTTCTTGCTTTTAAATAAAAAAAGATTTGACAAAGATATTAAGTAAATTAAACAAAAAAATTGAAAGGTATTAAAAACAAATATATGACTTAGTTGTATGGAGATATTCTCTCCTAGATTTGAGAGTGTTAGTCTTGATATAAGGAACCTTTAGGTTTTGTAATTAATAAGTATATTTAAAAAGAAAATAAAATCAAGGGTATTATGGAGATATTTTAATTATTTATCTCACTGATTTTTAATTTAGATACTCATTTAATTGTAATTAGATATTTTTTTAATTATTTTTAAAAAGTAATCATTTACTACTATTTCCCTTATTTTTTTAATATTCGAACACAAACCTTAGACACATCTTGTAATCATGTGTGATCTTTGAGCCCAAATATTAAAAGCCCAAAAAAACCCAAATAATTAATGTTGTAATCAACTAAAGGGAAATTGTAGTGGATAACCACTTTTAAGAAAATAATTACAAAGTTAGTCATATTGAAAAGTATTTGCAAATCTATTTTTTGTTTTTAATTTTATTAATAATAATTTTAATATTTCCACTTCTACCCTCCTTCTCCCTTACGTTTTCTGTTTGCCCTTTTTTCTTCAGACCATTTTTATTTTCTGTTTGCCATTATAACCCGCACCTCTCATCACTGGTCATCAAGGAACTCACGCGAATTCGTCTCCATCATTGGTCATCGTTATTTTTCGCCTCCATTGTTGTCGCATCTATCCAAAATGATTTCTTTAATTTTCGTTGTTTCTTCTCTTCCATTTTTGTCAAATTTGTCCAAATCGACAACTCTATCAGCGTTTTTCCATAGATGGGAGTCAAAATTAGATTAAGATTTGAGATTTTGGGAGATGGTGAGTCGAAATTAGTTTAGATTTGACGATTTTTTAGTTGATTTTCTCTCTTTGAAAATCGCAGCCGTCAAGACTGCAAAACCCTAATTTCATCTTTAAAAATTTGAATAAATACTGTATTAATAAATAAATATTGTATTAATATTTATTAGAGAACATTTAATGTTAAATTCTCAGTAATTAATACAGTTAATAATAATAAATACATCAATTTTAAAACATATTAATAATATATTAATCATTACTCTAAAATATATATATATATATATATATTAATCATTAATACTGTATTAATCATTGATATTGTTCTGATAAAAAAAATCATTACTATTGTATTAATCTTTAATATTGTATTAATCATTAATACGGTATAACTTAATGTAAACTGGAGGTATTTTTGTAAATATTTCATCTTCGTGTTAGGGTTTGAGTTGCAAATGACGGCAGTGAAAATATAGTTCCGGCAAAAATCTAACGACAACGGCGCAAATGGCGAGAATATGTGGCATAAGTGGGTTTCTTGTGCCCAGTAAAAGAAGAGGGAAGGATTTGGTAAAGAAGTGATGACATGGCAGATGGATTTATTTCCTATGCACAGTGAAAGAAGGGGAGAGATTTGGTGAAGGGGGTACTTTTATCATTTATTATTAAAACGAATTTTTTTAATTAAAACAAAATTACTTTTGCTAATTTTTTTTACTTCGACTACATTTGCAATTATTTTCTAAACCCCATAATAAAAAGAAAAACAAAAACAAAACTCCACCATTTATCACTAAAAAAACCAACCACTTTTCCTTCTTCATGAAAAAAAAATCCGTCATCATCGGGAGTATTGCCACTTTCCACCCAAGTTAACCAACCTACTTTGTAATTAACTTGACATTACATATTTTATAATAAAATACAAATAGTATTTTATGCTAAATTTACCTAATTACTATATATATAATAAATAAAAATAACAACGTATCTTCGATATATGCACGTCCTAATTTTTAAAAAAAATTGTGTATCATTGTATCTATCGTATTAGTATCGATGTCTCGTGTTCGTGACCATACTTCATGAAATTCCCCAACCTATAAACATCATGATTGTTGAAAGTATTTGTTATCCTTTTTTTTCTTTCTTTCGAACTGTTAAATTCCAATCCATGCGATAAAACACTCAAATAGCCTGTTAGTCTCAAACAGACTATTCATGAAATTTAGTCAAAACATTCTAATATAGAATTTAAACTTTCAGCTAGTAAGTAAAAACTCCCAACTTATTATTTTTACAAACCAGCCCTTCTACCATTACCGGAATTAAGATTTCTTTTTTCCTTTTCTTTTTCTTTTTTTTTTTTTCTAAAAAAAGATACCCATACCCGTTCCTAGGCAGACACCAGAAATATCGAAGAAGTAATGTCATAGTTGAGACTCGAACATGGAATCTTGAGGGGACCATACCCTCAAAACTCAAGTCTTTAATTAATGTTCCCCAATAGGACCCATTGGAGACACCACAGGAATTAAGAAGAATTAAGAAGGGAAAGAAACAAAGAGAAGAAAATAGTATATTCATTCAAATATCTGAGTTCCTAGCACTTCTGCTTTAGTTTCTACTCAGAAAATGATATGCTCTCTATCCATAGATATTCATATGGAGGATTATAACAAACCTTACAAACAGGCCTTCAGACTCTATTATAACTAAATTAATCCTGGATGTTAAGCATTACATGGAAATTCATACGTATGATGAGAAGGTTATTCTGTAAGGCCGCCAATTGTACTGTCTATGTACAAAAAAGAAAAAAAAAAACTGAGGTATACAGATCATCAATTGGCAGAACTTTCCTATGCCTCCCCCCATGGTTTCCAAGTTTCAAGTAGACACGAGATGCGAACCAACACGGGGGAGGACGCATGAATACGTGACATACTTGACACTATCCAGCAGCACGACGACAAATACTCGTGTAAGCGACTTTGGCGTAATCACGCCGTCGACTTCACTGTCACCGGCTTCTCTTGGATCAACGAGCACAGAAACTACCATGGATGAAGATGTTTTATTGTTACCTGGAAAGCTTTCTTTGTGTGGGTTTCTAACAGTTTCTTCTTCTGTGATGTTGAAATTTGATGATCCTCTGAGGGGAACTGGAAGACGACCCAGGATTCTCCTGTTCCTTCCCTTGTTGAGATGAGTAGCATTCTTACGATGCGGTTCGGAAGTTTTGGCAATTGAAGATGCTGGAATTATTGCACCTGGAGATGTTGATGAAACGTCAAACTGGAACACTTCTGTGCACATGCCAGAACTCAGCATCGGCCCTACAGATGGAAAAGGAAAATCATGAGTATCGATAAAATGATGTCGAACCCACACCACAATCATCGACCTAAACCGTTAAAATCAAGCAAGACTCGAGCTATATTAATGTTTGATACTCATCTAATTCATCACATAATCACCTAATCAAATCTTCAACATTTTCCCCAAAATCCATTTACCACCTACTGCTAACGTACCATATTTACTACTACAAGGCTTCTAGTATTAAATTTATCTTCCATCACCTCCTTGCTGCCAGTAACACCCACCAAACAATACATCATTGTCATTTTCTAAGCACGTTCAACCTGGATTCTCCAAGCCAACTGGATATCTTTAGGTATTATGTAACAAGCTTAGCGTTTTTTTTTTTTGTAGGAAAGAAAACAATTTGATTGATGCAGTGAAAAGGCTACATATATAGGCTTATCTAAACAAGAGATGAGATCAATGATAGAAAGAGATCAGGGAATGAGACCGATTACGAGGACACTCAATGGACAAATATAAAGGGCAAAATCAATTTACAAACTCTAATAACAAAGAACCGAGAAGTCTCAACATGCAGATAGAAACACAGAGGAAGGTGTTTCTGGAGGCTTGCGTATCAAAAAGAAATATACCCCATTGATTTTTGTTTCAAATTAAGGGTTGCTGGAGGAATGTTGTCGGTGGAGTACGCTAGCACCAGTGGAGGACTAGCTGGCTGCGGCCATGAGGGGACATGGTTTGAGAGGGAAACAGCCCAAAAGGCAACCAACGTTGGTGGGGGAAGATAGGACCATACTTGTGTGTACCGTCGCTGGAGGAGCACGGTGACAAAGGGAACTCGCTAGTCAACTAGGGAGAGACACACGCTCGGCACTGATGGGGGAGAAATGAGAATGAACCCGGTGGTAGAAGAGAAAGGTCACCGATGACAATACACGGCCCATGTGCCAGGGATTGAAGAGATAGGTCATCGGCGGATGATATCGTTGTCGAATGAGGAGAAAGAAAAGGCATGCAGGTCTATCTTGGTTGTGGAAAACTCACTAGTAAACTAGAAGAGATTACAGGTGAATAGAGGGAAAGAGGAGGAGGCACGAGGGTATTATCGTGTTTGTTATGACAGTGAAGAGGTGAGTATCCCTCCCTCCTTCCCGGCACTGGAGGAGGAGGAACAGCAGCACGGGTTTCTCTTGTTAGGATTTTTCTTGGATGAGCGAGTTTAGAGAAAAAAAAGTTAGAGGGATAAATATCGCTGTTGATGTAACATGCTCAGCATGAATGGTGCACAAATTGATGTCCTTGAACAACCCAACAAGGAAAGCCTCGACAGCCTCTTTTGCTATTTTAATGGTAAAAGGATTTTGTATACGTGCAAACAGTCTATCTACTGTACAGGAACTATTCTTCTGCTGAAATCAATATGTGATGAAAAGTCATTCTAATCCGCGTGTGAAACTATGTGATATGACTAAAATGCTCAAAACACCTTTTGAAGGGTTATGTCACAAACAACAAGAGGCCCTTGAAAATTCAAGAACAAGACTTTTGTAACAGTTTTGCCTTTGCATGTAGAAGACTTCTAAAGAAGAGAATCAGTGAGTCAATGAGTCAACGAGTCAGTCTTCCTACTACTTTTCTAATTACACGAGCACCACTTGAAGGATATAGTGCTTGCATACAATCCAGTGTCAAAATAACTCGTTTCATTAGCCACCTGATACCATTAGAATTCTAAATCCCCAATTGAAGATATAATTATTCAAGTCTCATGCAACAAATAGAACTTCCAAATGTCATCAGTCCAATTTTCAACAATAAAAATTGTATATAAATATTAATAATTATAAATTTAATATGCTAGATATTACCTGCAAGACCTTCACGGAACCACTGTTGGAGTTTACCATGGTCCTTTAAACTCTTTGTTGAACCTGAAGTAAGTGCCTTTGGCTGTTCAGTAGGTTTTCTGTACACATTAGGATGTTTACCACCGAGGGCTGGATTAAGATCTCTAGGAATTGCAAGACCGGTCCCCCTAGCCGTGTTCTTATCAGAAGCCCTGCTAGAGGCCAAAGCTTTCTCGCTAGCAAGGATCGAATGAATTATCAAGTTTCCATCAATCTTCACCAACTTATCATTCCTTGGAACGTATAAAGATGCAACAAGAGGTCCGCTAGCATTTCCATGCTTCATAGAATCATGTGAATCGTCCATATGTTGAGACTCTTTTTGCCGTTGATCAAATTTCAAGTCTCGCTCTTTCCTATAAATTCTATCACACTGTAAGCGGTTCAAAGTATCAGATTTCCCAAAAGAAGTTCCTACATTCACACCATCGGATAAATTTCCATCAACTTTCAAAACCCTCCCTCGATTCTGATCGTATAACCTATCACCAACAAATGCCACCTTACCCCGAACTCCTTCAACATCTCCAAATCTGACCTTCACTATAGGAACTAAACCACCAAAAAGCATAATAAAGAACAACAAACCCAGAAAACTAACACTTGCGACCTTCTTAGTTCTTCCCTCGGCCTTCTTACTCTCATTCTTTTTCCCCCTTGCTACAGGAGCAGGATGTTGGGGCTTTAGTCTAGGAATTGGAACCAGAGGGACTTGAGAGCCTTGTGGTTTAACGACGTAAGGAGCGCACGGCATCCATGGATAAGCCATTGGGGCCATCGAGGGATGCGGATACATACCATGAGGAGGAGGCTGACACATACCAGTACCACTCAACTGCTGTCTCAGACCAGCATTCTCAGCAATCATATATGATATCTTACCATTCAACTCAGCAATGGTTGAATGCATAGTTCTCACTTTGTCCTCCAACTCTTCCACATAATGCTTTTTCCTCTGCCGAGAAAGCTGTGCACTCTCTCGATTCCTCATCAACCTCACCTGCCTCTTCTCTCCATCCTCATTCACAGCACAAGAACTCAATTGGGGATCTGCACTTTGATCAGGATCAGACGACCTTCGATACTTGGAAGATCTCAAATCCACCTTCTCTTCATCCAATTCCTGCTTCCTCTTCGTCATGCAACTCTTTCCTATTTCCTCAGGCTTAATCTTCTGATCAACAATAACATCACAATACTCCTCATTAGAAGACAGACAATTCGCATTCATTCCTTCAGAAGCACCCGAACCCGAGCCCTGAGACGAGGCCGGCCCGCCCGAGAATTCCTGATCATTACTACCACCACCATGATCTAGAGAGGCACAACTCAAAATCCTAGAATCCTTGGAGTCCCAACCCCCAGAATCAGTGGAAATACACCCAGTACCCGCAATTGGTAATTTCGAAGATTGAGAGTCAAGAAACAACTTACAATCGCGAGAAATGGGAGAGCTCTCCGACCCTTTAGAGCTGGAAACGGAAACACCAAGGCCATCAACAGCATCCGGAAAAATGTGGAGAGGAAGATCAGAAGCCAAATCCGGCGAATCGGAGGTGAGAAAACCCTCAGCCTCAGCCTCAGCCTCAGCCTCGGCCTCAGAGGGAAGGAATATATCGTCGAGATTGTCAAAAGTGAGCTCGAAATGTTCGCTATCCTGGAAGCTCAAATCCAAGGGCGTGGAGAGGACAAAATGGTCGCCGGCGACGGCGTGGTTGGGATCGGAGAAGAAGAGGGAGTCGAGAGGAGGGATTTGGAGGGAATCGAATTCTGAAGCGTAGGAGGTGGAATTATGGTTTTGATCGGACGGCGAAACGAGTGAAATGGGGTCAGCCATTGTTAGGGTTTTGAGATTGGAATGTGAGGAATTTCAGGGTTTGGATTTATAAGGGGAATATTGAAAGAAGAAGATGAAGAAGAAGATTAATAGAGCAATGGGGGTTTGAATTGGTCTTTCAGATGTAACGAAACTGCTCGGCGTTTTCTTAGTCAAGCGCGTGTCAATTTCTTTCAACTATATTTACTGTGTTTTTTTTCCTTTTTTTTATTTTTATTTTTAATTTACTTCTAATTATTATGTACTGATTAAAAGTTCTTGAAGTTTGTAGGACACAATAATCGGTATGTACTCTTTCCTCTCCTTTAATATATTTATAGGGTATATTTTTACAATCAAATAAAATATAAGAAAATTGTAATAGATCATTTATCCCAAAAAAATAATTATAAATCTAATTAAATTTAAAAATATTTGCATAGTAAAAAATATGGTATTATTAATATTTATTATATAGTATTATTAATACATTATAATATATCATTAATACAGTATTAGATGTTATTAGTATAATATTGTGTGTTAATATAGTATTAATACCATGTAACTATTAATACTTAGGATTATGATTGCTATTTTTTAAAAATATTTTTTCAATTTGGTATAAAAAAAATCCAAAAATATAAGATTAGTTCTTATGATTTGCTTATAAAAAAACTATAATTTGAAAAAAAAAAGTTAGAGTTTATTTTTTATGATTTAAAACATGATAGATTAGTCTCCATGGTCCGGTTTGAAGGATTATAAAATTTAGTCTCTATAATTTTAAAAACAATAATTTAGTACTCTCTATGGTTTGATAAAAGCTAACACATAGTCCTAAACGTTTTTAATTATTAGTGAATTAAGTATTTGAAAGTTAGTTATTCATGACACAATGATGAATTAATGAGTTAAGTAAGTGATATGATGAAAAAAAATCGCATCATTCATGCATGAATAGTAAGGTTCCATGTATTTAATACGCCAACAACTTCATACAATAAGGACCATATATTGGAGGGGTTATAAACATATAAGGACTAAATTCTAACTTTTTTTCAAATCATAGAAATTAAATTTTAATATTTTAAATCATGAAAACTAAACTATAAAATTTCTTCAAATCATAGAGACTAAACTTTTAGTTTATATATATACACACATAGGAGTGTTCAAACAACCCGAAACCCGAACAACTCGAACCAACCCAATCCAAATTGACTGGTTGGGTTGGGTTAAATATATTTTTGGGTTGGGTTCAAAATTATGAAATATTCATGGGTTGGATTGGGTTAAGGGTTAACCTAAAATTAACCCAACCCCGATCAACCCGAAATTTTTATTTAGTTTAAATATATATATTTACTGTAACATAATTATATATGCGTATATATTTTTTTTATTTAATTATTATTGTTAGACTTTTTATTTCCCATAATCTTTAATATTTTTTCAAATCTTTATAATTTATATATCATGATAAATATATAGTCAAATTATGTAAAACTCTTTGTTGGTTTTAATTATATATTTGTTTAATAGAAGTTGAATTATGTTATCTATTTTTGTTGTTTCAATTAACTATTTGTTTTATGTTTTATAATTGGCCGGAATCTTCTATATGAACCATGATTGTATATTTATATTTATTTCATTACCTTGATTAAAGATTATATTTTGTTTATATATATATATATATATATATATATATATGATGTATGGCTAATTTGATAAAAGATATTTATAATTATGATTTATTATTGAACCTAGTGATCCAACCCAACCCAACCCAACCCGAAAATATAAGGGTTGGGTTGGGTTGGGTTGAAAACCTCTCTAACCCAACCCAACCCAACCTATGTTCTCCCCTATACACACATATGAGGTAAATTATACATTTAAGTTATAAATTAGCATAGGGACTTCGATGAAAAGTTAAGTTTGAGGAGTTATTTTATGTAGTTAGAAAATTGAGATTTGTGTAAAAGCTCGTTTGAATGTGGATTTTACGGAGGATCTGCAACAATGTTTTTTTTATTTAGATGTGATTTTTGTGTATAAGAGTTAGAGAAACCATTACTTGTCTTAGATATGAATTTGAAATGAAAAGTTGTTTTAAGTAGTTAAAAATGAATGACTATAAGTAAATGAACAAAAATGAGTTATTTTAAAAAGTTAGAAATAAATAATTAAAATTAAATAGTTAGAAATGACAAGTTATTTTGAGTGATTGAAATAAATGATTAAAAATAAAAAATTATTTTGAATAATTACAATAACTCGTTTGGACGTAGTTTTATTAGGATAATTAATAAACCTTATAGTCTTAATTTTTTTTTGAAACCTTATAGTTTTAAAATTTTGCAGAGAATGTGTAGTAGTGGGTCCATGTAGGGGTAAGCGCGTGGTGGACAAATAAAAGTCGTGGCGCGTGGGAGATGTAGGAGTAGTGAATTTAAAAAATAATAATAATAATAATAATAAAAGAAAGAAAATGGAAATTAGTGGCGGAGGAATGGGTTTAGTGAGGCACGTGGGTGGATTTGGATCTCTTGAGTATCTTCGCCGCTACGTTTGTTTGTCTTTTTCTTTCCCCTCTCTTTAGCATCACTTCCAAAAAATCCCATGTACCCATTCGAGGGATCGAACTCGTGATTGTGGAATGAAAAAAGATTAATATCAAATTAGATAACTAATCACGCCGCTGACCTATTCAATAAATCCATCATAATTCTAATTCTAATACTTTATACGCTGAGAATTTGTCCTCCATAGTATATTTTTGGCTCTTCATTACAATTGTAACACATTTTTTAAAATAATTTCATTCATACCACATTTTGTCCAAAATTCCTATTCTAACATTATTAGACTTCTATCACTTTTTCAACGGATAGATTTTAGATTTTTATTAGTTCAACCGATAAACTTTAGACTTGTGCAGTTCAATTAATAGACTTGTATCGCTATCAAATTCAACTAATAGACTTCTATCAGTTCAACTGATAGATTTCAATCGATTTTAGATGATTGAACAATCCAAACTGATAGACTTCAATTATTTTTGTGTCATAAATGAATAAATTTAAAAATTATGCTATACATGAAATTATTTTATTTTTTTTATTAATATACATACAAAATCCCCTTACACTTTTATATTAACAAGAAAAAAAAAATCAACTGCATCATATACGTTCAAAAAGTTATATCAGTTTCTTTCTCTTTTGTTGTATGATGCAAAATTGTTTGCACTCTTCGAATTTGTAAATATAGAAAAACTGATACGCAATCTACATTTTTGTCTTAATACCATTTTAGGCCAGTGAGTTATGTGGAAGATTTTCTCACATTTAATGTGATGTAACTTCTAATAGCAGTTGTAAACCAGTTTAACACCATTTTTACAGGTGGTATTTGTTCCCCCCTCCTCTACTATGTAATTCCTTATCTTTAATTGATTTTATAATGAAATTTTAGGTTTTTTTTTAAGATTACCATATGTGGAAGATTTTCTCACATTTAATTTGATGTAACTTCTAATATATATATATATATATATATATATATACTAAATAAGTTGGTGGCAGTTGTAAACAAGTTTAACACCACTCTTACAGGTGGTATTTGTTCCCCTCCTCTAATATGTGATTCCTTATCTTTAATTGATTTTATAATGAAATTTTAGGTTTTCTTTTTTAAGATTACAATAATTTGAGATGAGAAATTGTGTACATTGATATAACTTTTTTTTTTTTTTTTTGATACAACAATTTGGGGTGGGAGATTTAAACAAGAGTAAGCTAAAAAAAAAAAAGAATTGGTATTTTGGTCACTAGAGAGCTAAAATGATCCTTTTTATTTTAAGGACATTTTGGTTATTTTAACCACAAAAGCATTTTGGTAAGTTGGGAGGCCTAGGATTTGAGGTTTGGAGTTTATAAATAGCAAGCTTAACGGTTTGTAGTGACATGTTGCATTCTTTTGTTATTTTTTAATGAGTTTTTTTTTTTTTTTTGAAATTATAACAACTAGAGTTAAGAGATGTACGTTCAGCAAAGGCTCTAGTTAGTTTATATATATATATATATATATATATATTTTTTTTTTTTTTTTTTTTTAATGAGGTAATTTTCAGTAAAGTGTGAGGATGTATATTTGTCTAAAAAATATTTGAATTATTTAGTTGAAATATAATTAAGAAAACAAAGTAACATCTTTCTTCTATGAAAATGGGAAATAAACTTTTAATGTGTTGATTACTTAATCATATCATAATGTGATGGTTCAATTATGCTTGTTGTGACAATTAATATTTAGATTTAGTCATTTACTACCATTATCAAAAGTTAAATGGGCCAATGATATCTTTAATTATGCTTCTTATGTCTACTCATGTGAAATGGGGCAATGACACCTCCAGCTAGACGTTCTAGTCAAGCAATCCTGATAAAGTAATTGCGATCTACGCTAATTTCAAAAAAAAAAATAATTGCGATCTAGGCTAAGCTTGTGCCCAACCTATAGGGCATTATTCTCCTTAAGAGGTTCGTAGAGATGTTTATGGGGCGTGGCGTGGCTTGGGGAATGGCTTCCCTCCACCAAAATCATTTATCGTCCCCGCAGAATTCACAGTTTTTTTTTTGCGGGGAAGCGATCCTCACACCAAATTTTTCTCCTTTCAAATTTTTTTTATTTTTTATTAATTTTTCTCATAAAATATCTATAAATTTAAATTATATAACTATCACGAAAAAAACGTTCCTTTGGATATATAATTTCACAAAAAACATTCATTTTATTAAAAAGTAAATAATTAAATGAGATAAAAAAAAATTAATAAAAAAAATTATAAATGGGGCGGGAATCGGGGAAACGGGGCGGGGTCGAGGAAACGGGGATGGGGAATACATTCCCTATCCCCGACCCTGATTTTTCCATGGGAAATTTTTTCTCCTCGACCCCATTCCCCGGAGGGAATATTCACATCTCTAGTGGTTCGGCCATCACACCACTTTTTTAGGGTTAGAATTCAAGATTTGGGAGGTCCTTTTCTTTTGGTTGAGACAAAAGATTGAACCTAAACTTTTTCGGCCGGGAAGAGAAAAGAATTCCGTATGATTGTAATAACTTTCACATAGTAGAGATTTTTTTTTTTTTTTTCTATCTATTGGTTTATCTCCAAATTTAAGTTTTTCCATATAAATTTTTATATTTTATTGTTTCATTTAATTTCTGAGTAATTTTTTTGTGTGGTTATTTTGCAGTTATAATTAAGGTTTTTCCAACAAGAACAAGGCCCTCTACATCCTCATCTGCAATATATTACAATTAAATTAGTGGAAAATCGTTATAGCAAAGAAGGCCATGAGAAATCGTAATAAGATTATGTAATCAACTCCAACTTTTGAAGGTTAATGTCAAACATGAAGGAAACATTATCATAACCAGCTTCTGAAATATTGTCATAATTAATTAAAATGACAAAACTATATAATATCCTATAAAGGCATGAATTCAATTCAGTAAACATTAGCAAGCATATCAATGCAATTGCATTGCCAATTGCCACAAGTACAAAGTCTTTCTCTTTGCTTGGTTTAAGATGGAGAAAATTAGGATATGAAGTTGATCAAGAGCAAGAAACTAAAGTGAGGCAGCTCAAAAGGAAATTCAAATTCAATTTCAGCCAGCAATTCAATACTCATAATTGTCACAAACACAAAAAGAACTTTTAATTCTATGTTCAGAAACATCATTGAAAGTAGATAGACAAATAAATAGAGAGATAAAAGAAGAAGAGGATCCAAACCTTTTATTTTTAGAGAGAATCATGTTTGCCTTCTCAAATTTAACTTAAGTTGGTTGATTACGGTAATCGATCAAATTAAAAGTTTGATCAAACTCTATAGTTTATGGTGGTTTGTACAATTTTTCTAAAAAATAAATTTCCAAGTGATGATAAATATATAGAGTACTCATTTGAATAAAACTATGTTTTTTGTTGAATAAATTAACATCTAAGACTGTTTTTCGTTAATCACTTTGGTTATAATATAAAGGTTGTTGGATAAGAAGAAAAAAAGAATATAAAGGTTATTCTCCAAGTGAATGTAGATCGTTATTTGATCAAACATAACTATTTCTTCTTAATTACTATGTTGTTCTTTTTGTCTATAACACTAAAAAATTATGTGCTGCAAAAAAAGTGTTGTTTACAAAAGTATAGATTTATTGTAGCAATGAGAATACCATCAATTACAATAGATAATTTCTGCCGTACTTTTCTCTAAAATTTATAAGTAGAGTCAACCATCACAAACAAGGAGAGATATACCATGTTTGGATTGCATTGAGCCAAGCGAGCAAGCATACATGGTTGGTAGCGATGATTTATATAAGATGATTAATAATTAATTTACACATGAATTGTTATGATGGACGAAACTAACTCATATGGCACAAGAGCAGTAGCTTTAGCAGCAGTGGACATCTAATGTTTGGGTTTACACAAGATCTAAGAATTTATAAAATCCTGATGCCGAACAAAAAATCTCCAGCAAAAAAAAAAACATTCATCAAATGAAAATTAAAACCCACCAATAAAAAGATTCCAATAACAACAATCATCATGAGTCAGAGCATTGTTGGGAATATGGGATAGGAACATGCATTTAGTGAGGCAGAAGCGTGTGAATAATAAAAATTTTCGCAATAATTAATCTAATTAATTATCTTTGATTAATCTAATTAATCTAAATGCAATACCCTAGGTGATGGACATGTTATTGGAAAAAATACTTACATTGACTGTTGACTATTTCCCGTGGGAAAACTTAAACAATCTTCTCCACTCTTCCAGACTATAGCTTCTTTACTACAACTAAGTGTTTGCTGGGAAGACGAGCTAGGAACTTTGTGAGAGAGGTCTGACTATAGATGAGAAAAGAGATCTCAATTTTCAGAGAGATTTTTCAATTTATGAGAAAGGTTACTCAAGTAAGTGAGATGAGAATAAAGGTCACCAAGACTTTCTTTTTATAGTACAGTGGTGGAGGTTCCAACTTACACCTTTCATGATTATGCATTTTTCTCATTTGCTTGTTCCTATTTAATTTTCGAAAAATTCATATATTCCTTTATTTATTTTAATTGATATTTATCTAATAAATTTCAATTCCATAATATATTATAAATAAATATCTAATTAATATATTCGGTATATTAATTCTCTACATTAATAATTATCCAATAATTACTACGACGACCTGAGATCCCATCCCTATTCATTTTTTTTTAATTCTTGGGCTCGAACCTGTGACACTGGTGCTGAACTGATTTATAACCAAACAATTAAATCATTGTGCCACTAATCCATCCCTATTCATTAACATGAGGATTATCCACTAATGACTTGCGCTGAACTCTTTCGCACCATAGGACAAGTTAACGTCTACAAATATAATCAGTCATCATCATATGATCTTTCATGAGCTTGTTCGTAATTCACAACTAGGAAAAGAAATTCGTTCTACCCCCTATGATTATATCTTTCTCCTTAAGCGTCACTTATTCCTCTAATGAATAAGTGTTTATAGTCCAACTATAAATCAATGTCCTCTCAGGCCAATGAAAGGCGGTGTAAAGACCCGACTAAAATAACTAATTTTAGTAATACTTTACTAGCATGCATGATAAAATAGCTTATTAAAATAAAATTAAAATAAATCAAACATGCTTTCGATAAAATAAGTTTGTTAAATAACATTAAAATTCAGCTCCTGGCCATGATAAGTTTAAACTTGAATAACTGATAAATGAAACAACAACATTAAATTGAAATAGTTCATGCAGAATTGAAAAAACTAAAAAAATATATATAATGGGAGTGTCCCCCATGATCATTCAGTGCCTTCGGCTCAACCACTATGATACACTTTTTTACCTAAAGGGGGGAATAAGGGTGGGTAATGAGTATTACTTAGTAAGAACATTCATAAAAATGCATACATCAGTTCAACATCTAACCAACAATTGCCCTTATTATCTACAACAAGCTCAGACTCAAAAGTTCTAAGCTGGGAACCTCTAGGCTCAACTAATTGGGGAAAACACAACTGATCACCTAATCAGGTACTTGTCCGGCCTATTTACGTAAGGAATACATTTGGTCCAAGTGATTACTTTCAGGAAACACAACTGGTCCTGCTGAAAGAAACTCTTCTGGTTCTATCTAGTTTAGGAATACAACTAGACCGATTAGAGATTAGGAACACAACTGGTCATGTTATAAGATATAGGAAACGCAATTGGTTCTATAAGACTGGTAGGAATGCTACCGGTCCTACAAAATTAGGGAACGCAACTAGCCCTAATAAAGATTAGGAAACACATCTGGTCCTAATAAAGGTGTTATTGTCCATAAATATAGATTTATTGTAGCAATCTGAATACCATATGGTGTCATATTTTTTTCTAAAATTTGTGAGTAGAGTCAACCATTACAAAAGAGAAGAGATATGTCATGTTTAGATTTGTATTAAGGTGCATTTCTTTAAACTAAAAAAAACACACATTGAATCGATTATTTTATCCATAAACTATTGAATAATATGAATTAGGTGATTCAAAATTTGTGTATCAATAACATGTCGAGTAGTTAAGATGGGTATGAGATAATGTATTGGGTGTATACAACAACATTAAATGCTACAAAATCTTGTCTGGGTGGTGTAGTTGGTTATCACGCTAGTCTCACATACTAAGGTCCCCATTTCGAACATGGGCTTAGATATTGAAATATTATATTTTTACATTTTTTGTTTCATTTCCAAAGCGTCTTTGCAATAAAATTATATGTAAAAAGAGAAAATAAGTTTAGTTAACAAATATTGTCGCTTTGTCTGAGTGGTTAAAGCGTGTGCCTTCTAAGTACATGGGGTATCCTCGCGAAAGTTTGAATCTCTCAGGCGATGCTTAAATAGATAGTTTCTGTAGTATTTTTATCTAAAGTTTGTGAGTAGAGTCAACCATTAAACAGGAGAAGAGATATGTCATATTTGGATTTCTATTAAGGCATGTGAGCATAAATCTTTTTAATTCATTTAGGTACATTTCTTCAAATTTCTCTCTTTTCCTTCCTTTTCGCATTCAGAATACTCAAATCCCTAAATTTCTCTCTTTTCCTCTCAATCGATTATTTAGGTACATTTCTTTAAACTAAAAAAACACACATTGAATCGATTATTTTATCGTTAAACTATTGAATAATATGAATTAGGTGATTCAAAATTTTTGTATCAATAACATATGGAGTAGTTAAGATGGATATGAGATAATGTATTGGGTGTATACAACAAAATTAAATGTTACGACATCTTGTCTGAGTGGTGTAGTTGGTTATCACCCTAGTCCCCAGTTTGAATATGGGCTTAGACAATGCAATATTTATTTTTACATTTTTTGTTTCAATGCCAAAGCGACATTGCAAAAAATATTTATGTAAAAATAGATAACAAGTTTATTAAAAAAATATTGTCGCTTTGGTCGAGTGGTTAAGTCGTGTGCTTGCTAAGTACATGAGGGGTATATTAACGCGAGTTCAAATCTCTCAGGAACGCTTAAATTTTTTCAATATTATTATTGATTTTCTTTTTCTACGAAACTTTTTAAATTAATGACGGTGAGTTTGGTTCAAATCAATGAAGTATTTTGGCTAGAAAACGAAAATATCATATACTCTAAACTGAATATCATCTAGTGCAATATATAGTTTCCGTCGTATTTTTCTCTAAAATTTGTGAGTAGAGTCAACCATTACAAATGAGAAAAGATATGTCATGTTTGGATTTGTATTAAGGCATGTGAGCATAAAACTTTTAAATTAATTCAAGTACATTTCTTTAAACTAAAAAAACGCACATTGAATCGATTATTTTATGGTTAAACCATTGAATAATATGAATTAGATGATTCAAAATTTGTGTATCAATACCATGTCAAGTAGTTAAGAAGGGTATGAGATAATATATTTGGTGTATACAACAACATTAAATGATACAAGCAGGTTGCTAAGCAAAGTTGGAGAATTCTTAGGTATCCAGATAATTTGTTGAGCAGGTTGCTGAGAGGGAAGTATTTTTCTAATGGTGATTATTTATCGGCTTCGTTGGGAAGCAACCCTTCCCTTGCTTGGAGAAGCATTCTGTGGGGGCGTGATTTGTTCAAAAAAGGGTACAGATGGAAAGTGGGAAATGGTAGGAGAATCACTATTGGAAGGGATCCTTGGATTAATAGAAATGGTAATCCTTTTGCGATCGGAGTTAGGGAGGAGTGGAAGGATCGTTGTGTGGCTGAGTTAATGCTGGACAATAGAACTTGGAATAGTGAGCTTATTTCGACTATCTTTTGCGAGAGTGATGCTAACATTATTTCTAATATTCCTCTAGGGGATAGGGAGTCAAATGATGAAGTTATTTGGAATGCTTGTGCAAAAGGTAATTTTTCCGTTAAAAGTGCTTTTCATATTGGCATTAACCTGGAAAACTCTAAGGATGAGTCTCCTTCTAACCTTAAAATTACTTCAATGTTATGGAAAAGTTTTTGGCAAGTCAATCTATCTCCCAAAATTAAGGTGGGTGCTTGGAGTGTTCTGGCTGATGCTATTCCGACTAATTTCAATATTTCTACGAGGGGGGTGGACATAGATATCTTATGCCCTCTTTGCCACAAAGATTGTGAAACAAACTTGCACATTATAAAAGGTTGCAAGGTTGCCGTTCGTGCTTGGATTCATATATTTCCTTGGTTCTCTGACTTTAAAATATTTTTTAAATGGGTGGAAAAGGGAATCGATTTTTGGAAAGGTCTATTGTGATAAAATTCCTAAGGAGGAAAGATTTAAAGGTATTATTGTGATCTGGAGCTTATGGAACTTTAGAAATCAAAAGATAAATGGAAATTTGGATCTAAAGTTCCATAATCTTCAGAATTCTATCGATAAGGCTATTAATTCTTTTATTTTTTTCAATTCAGGTACGTCAAAGAAAGCCTCCTCTATTTCTAATGTGGATATTAATTGGGTGGCTCCTCCTAAAGGCTTTTGGAAGTTGAATGTCGATGCCTCTGTTAGAGCTAGTTCCGGCGATGGAGGCATAGGATGGGTAGTTCGTGACTGGAAAGGTCATCCCAAGATGGTGGGGTGGAGGTCAAAGTTCAAGAATCAGTCTATGAAGATTTTGGAAGGCATTGCTCTGAGGGACGGGCTTAATCATTTGAGGGATTTGCAAAGCTCGCACTTACCTCCTATTCTAGTGGAGTCCGATGCTTTAAGTGTTATCAAAGCTCTTGAAGATGAATTCTCAGATATTTCAGAATTCAACAATATCATTGTTGATATTAAACATTTAATTGTTTCTCTTGGCATTGTGAGAATTTCTCATTGTAATAGACTTGGTAACAAGGTGGCTGATATGTTAGCCAAGCAGGCTTCTTCGGATTATTTTTGTTGGTTGACTCTGATGCTCTCTGTTGAAGATGAGTCTTTGTTTTGGAGGGGGAATCTCCCCCCTGACATTGGTGCTGCCTTAGAGAAAGATTGTATTGGTTTGCTTCATGGTTAATGAAAAGTTTTTTTATCAAAAAAAAAATGATACAACATCTTTTCTGGGTGGCGTAGTTGGTTATCACGCTAGTCTCACACACTAGAGGTCCCCAATTCGAATTTGGGCTTAGACAATGAAATATTTTATTTTAACATTTTTGGTTTCAATGCCAAAGCGACTTTGCAATAAAAGTATATGTAAAATCATATAATAAATTTAGTCAACAAATATTGAAGCTTTTTCCGAGTGGTTAACGTGTGTGCCTGCTAAGAACATGGGGTATCCCTGTGAGAGTTCGAATCTCTCAAGGGACGCTTAAATTGTTTCAATATTATTATTGATGTTTTTTTTCTATGAGACTTTTTAAAATAATGAATGTAAGTTGGGTTCAAATCAATGAAGTTTTTGTCTAGAAAACGGAAATGTCATAGGTAAATTGTTTCAATATTATTATTAATGAAGTGTTGTTGTCCATAAATATAGATTTGTTATAGAAATCTAAATACCATCTGGTGCAATAGATAGTTTTTGTCGTATTTTGGTCTAAAATTTGTGAGTAAAGTCAACGATTACAAAGGAGAAAAGATATGCCACGTTTGTATTTGTATTAAGGCATGTGAGCAATAAACTTTTAAATTAATTCAGATACATTTCTTTAAACTAAAAAACACACATTAAATCGATTATTTTGTGGTTAAACTATTGAATAATATGAATTGGGTGATTCAAAATTTGTGTATTAATACCATGTCAAGTAGTTAAAATGGGTATAAGATAATATATTAGATGTATACAACAACATTAAATGCTATAACATCTTGTCTTGGTGGTGTAGTTGGTTATCACGCTAGTCTCACGCATTAAAAGTCTCCAGTTCGAACTTGGGTTCAGATAATGGAATATTTTATTTTTACATTTTTGGTTCCATTGCCAAAACGAATTTGCAATAAAATTATATGTAAAACAAAATAATAAGTTTGGTTAACAAATATTGTCGCTTTGGCTAAGTGGTTAAGTCATGTTCCTACTAAGTACATGGGGTATCCCTACGAGAATTCAAATCTCCCAAGAGACGCTTAAATTTTTTCAATATTATTATTGATATTCTTTTTCTACTACACTTTCTAAAATAATGAAGGTGAGTTGGGTACAAATCAATGAAATTTTTTGCATAAAAAACGGAAATGTCTCTAAAGGTATTGTTGTCCATAAATATAGATTTGTTGTAGCAATTTGAATACCATCTTGTGCAATGGATAGTTTCTATCGTATTTTTCTCTAAAATTTGTGAGTAGAGTCAACCATTACAAAGGAGAAGAGATATGTCACGTTTGTATTTATATTAAGGCATGTGAGCATAAAACTTTTAAATTAATTCAGGTACATTTCTTTAAACTAAAAAAACACACATTAAATCGATTATTTTATGGTTAAACTATTGAATAATATGAATTAGGTGATTCAAAATTTGTGAAACAATACCATGTCAAGTAGTTAAGATGGGTATGAGATAATATATTTGGTGTATACAACAACATTAAATGCTTTGACATTTTTTCTAGGTGGTGTAGTTTGTTATCACGCTAGTCTCACACACTAGAGATCCTCAGTTCGAACCTGGGCTTAGACAATGGAATATTTTATTTTTGCATTTTTGGTTTCATTGTCAAAGCGACTTTGCAATAAAATTATATGTAAATAGAAACAATAAGTTTGATTAACAAATATGTCACTTTGGCCGAGTGATTATGGCATGTGCCTACTAAGTGCATGGGGTATCCCTGCTAGAGTTCGAATCTCTTAGGCGAGGCTTAAATTGTTTCAATATTATTATTGATGTTCTTTTTCTATGTCATTTTCTAAGATAATGAAGGTGAGTTGGGTTTAAATCAATGAAGTTTTTTGTCTAAAAAACGAAAATGTCATATACTCTAAAGGGGCCGTTTACTTGCTGGTAATCTGGATAACCGGAATCCTTGGATATCCGGAATAATAGATGTCCGGAATTTTTAGATAACCGTGTTTGTTTTGTAGGAATAATTTCATGGGTATCGGAGAAACCATTATGAAAATGTCTTAAATGTCCTCCTAACTTAATTTACACCTTAATTTATATAACATATATATTTTTTTATTTAAATATTATTTTTTGAAATAAATTTATTTAATAAAAAACTAAAATAAATTCATTATTTGAATAAGCAATAAAATTCGCTAAATATAAAAAAGTAGACAATTATATTTGAAAAATATAAATAAAATTAATTATGTATGGGTAGTTATTAATACATGCATAATAATCATATACTAAAAAAGAACATATTATTTTATTTTCAACTGCAAACTACTCATAAAATATGGAAAAAAACAGTTGATATGGAATTTATAAAATATAATTTTAATAAATAATAAGGGTAAAAATGTCATTTGGGATACCCTATATATGAGAATCCTAAAAACCCATGTTGCATGAAGGTATCCAAATGCCTCTCAAATAGGCATCCTAGAATGCCCGGCATCTCAAGATGCCCGGGATATTTATGATTTTGGTTAAATAAACGTGGTAATCTAGATGCTCAGCCCATGGGAATTCTCGATTACCATGAAGTGAACGGCCCCTAAAGGTGTTGTTGTCCATAAATATAGATTTGTTGTAGTAATTTGGATACCATCTTGTGCAATAGATAGTTTCTGTCGTATTTTTCTCTAAAATTTATGAGTAGAGTCAACCATTATAAAGGAGAAGAGATATGCCACGTTTGTATTTGTATTAAGGCATGTGAGCATAAAACTTTTAAATTAATTCAGGTACATTTCTTTAAACTAAAAAAACACACATTGAATCAATTATTTTATGGTTAAACTATTGAATAATATGAATTAGGTAATTCAAAATTTTTGTGTATCAATACCATGTCAAGTACAGATGGGTATGAGATAATGTAGTGGGTGTATACAGCAACATTAAATGCTATAACATCTTGTCTGGGTGGTGTAGTTGGTTAACACACTAGTCTCGCACATTAGAGATCCCTATTTCGAACCTGGGCTTAGACAATTTTTTATTTTGTTTTTACATTTTTGGTTTCATTGCCAAAGCAACTTTGCAATAAACTTATATTTAAAACAAAATAATAAGTTTAGTAAAAAAATACTGTTGCTTTGGCCGAGTGGTTAAGTTGTGTGCCTATTTAGTACATGGGGTATCACAATGAGAGTTCAAATCTCTCAGGCGACGCTTAAATTGTTTCAATATTATAGATAGTTTCAGTAGTATTTTTCTCTAAAATTTGTTAGTAGAGTCAACCATTGCCACATTTGTATTTGTATTAAGGCATGTGAGCATAAAACTTTTAAATTAACTCAGGTACATTTCTTTAAACTAAAAAAACACACATTAAATCGATTATTAGTGTTAAACTATTGAATAATATGAATTAGGTGATTCAAAATTTGTGTATCAATACCATGTCAAGTAGTTAAGATGGGTATGAGATAATATATTGGGTGTATACAACAATTTTAAATGATAAGACATCTTGTTCGAACTTGGGCTTAGATAATGTAATATTTTATATTTACATTTTGGTTTCATTGCCAAAGCGACTTTTCAATAAAATTATATGTAAAATAAAATAATAAGTTTGGTCAACAAATATGATGCTTTGGTCGAGTGGTTAAGGCATGTGCCTGCTAAGTACATAGGGTATCCCCGCGAGAGTTTGAATCTCTAAGGCGATGTTTAAATTGTTCCAATATTATTTATTGATGTTCTTTTTCTATGACACTTTCTAAAATAATGAAGGTGAGTTGGGTTCAAATAAATAAAGTTTTTTGTCTAAAAAACGGAAATGTCATAAACTCTAAAGGTGTTGTTTTCCATAAATATAAATTTGTTGTAGCAATTTGAATACCATCTAGTGCAATAGATAGTTTCTGTCATATTTTTCTCTAAAATTTGTGAGTAGAGTCAACCATCACAAAATAGAAGAGATATGTCACATTTGTATTTGTATTAAGGCATGTGAGCGTAAAACTTTTAAATTAATTCAGGTACATTTCTTTAAAATAAAAGAACACACATTGAATCGATTATTTTTTGGTTAAACTATTGAATAATATGAATTAGGTGATTCAAAATTTGTGTATCAATACCATGTCCAGTAGTTAAGATGGGTATGAGATAATAAATTAGGTGTATGCAAAAACATTAAAAGCTACGATGTCTTGTCTAGGTGGTGTAGTTGGTTATCACGAACCTGGGCTTAGACAATGGAATATTTTATTTTTACATTTTTGGTTTCATTGCCAAAGGGACTTTGCAATAAAATTATAAGTAATAAACAATAATAAGTTTGGCGAACATATATGTCGCTTTGGCCGAGTGGTTAAGGCGTGTGCCTGCTAAGTACATGGGGTATCCCCGCGAGAGTTCGAATCTCTCAGGCGACGCTTAAATTGTTTCAATATTATTATTGTTCTTTTTCTACGACACTTTCTAAAATAATAAAGGTGAGATAGGTTCAAATCAATAAAGTTTTTTGCCTAAAAATGGAAATGTCATATACTCTAAAGGTGTTGTTTTCCATAATTATAGATTTGTTGTAGCAGTCTGACTACCATCTAGTGCAATACATAGTTTCTGTTGTATTTTTCACTAAAATTTGTGAGTAGAGTCAATCATTACAAAGGAGAAGAGATATGTCACGTTTGTATTTGTATTAAGGCATGTGAGCATAAACATTATAAATTAATTCAGGTACATTTCTTTAAACTAATAACAAACACATTGAATCGATTATTTTGTGGTTAAACTATTGAGTAATATAAAATTCGGTGATTCAAAATTTGTGTATCAATACCATGTCAAGTAGTTAAGTTGGGTATGAGATAATAAATTATGTGTATACAAAAACATTAAAAGCTACGATGTCTTGTTTGGGTGGTGTAGTTGGTTATCACGCTAGTCTCACACACTAGAGGTCCCTAGTTTGAACCTGGGCTTAGACAATAGAATATTTTATTTTTACATTTTTGGTTTTATTGCCAAAGCGACTTTGCAATAAAATTATATGTAAAAAAGAATAAAAAGTTTGGTGAACATATATGTCGCTTTGGCCGAGTGGTTAAGGCGTGTGCCTGCTAAGTACATGGGGTATCCCCGCGAGAGTTCGAATCTCTCAGGCGACGCTTAAAAATTGTTTCAATATTATTATTGTTCTTTTTCTACGACACTTTCTAAAATAATAAAGGTGAGATAGGTTCAAATCAATAAAGTTTTTTGCCTAAAAATGGAAATGTTATTTACTCTAAAGGTGTTGTTTTCCATAATTATAGATTTGTTGTAGCAGTCTGAATACCATCTAGTGCAATACATAGTTTCTGTTGTATTTTTCACTAAAATTTGTGAGTAGAATCAATCATTACAAAGGAGAAGAGATATGTCACGTTTGTATTTGTATTAAGGCATGTCAAGTAGTTAAGTTGGGTATGAGATAATAAATTAGGTGTATGCAAAAACATTAAAAGCTACGATGTCTTGTTTGGGTGGTGTAGTTGGTTATCACGCTAGTCTCACACACTAGAGGTCCCCAGTTTGAACCTGGGCTTAGACAATAGAATATTTTATTTTTACATTTTTGGTTTCATTGCCAAAGCGACTTTGCAATAAAATTATATGTAAAAAACATCAATAAGTTTGGTGAACATATATGTCGCTTTGGTCGAGTGGTTAAGGCGTGTGCCTGCTAAGTACATGGGGTATCCCCGCAAGAGTTCGAATCTCTCAAGTGATGCTCAATTTGTTTCAATATTAATATTGATTTTCTTTTTCTACGACACTTTTTAAAATAATAAAGGTGAGCTAGGTTCAAATCAATGAAGTTTTTTGCCTAAAAATGAAAATGTCATATACTCCAAAGGTGTTGTTTTCCATAATTATAGATTTGTTGTAGCAATCTGAATACCATCTAGTGCAATACATAGTTTCTGTTGTATTTTTCTCTAAAATTTGTGAGTAGAGTCAACCATTACAAAGGAGAAGAGATATGTCACGTTTGTATTTGTATTAAGGCATGTGAACATAAAAATTATAAATTAATTCAGGTACATTTCTTTAAACTAAAAACACACACATTGAATCGATTATTTTGTGGTTAAACTATTGAATAATATGAATTAGGTGATTCAAAATTTGTGTATCAATACCATGTCAAGTAGTTAAGATGGGTATGAGATAATACATTAGGTGTATGCAAAAACATTAAAAGCTACGATGTCTTGTCTGGGTGGTGTAGTTGGTTATCACGCTAGTCTCACACACTAGAGGTCCCAGCCTGATCCTGGGCTTAGACAATGAAATATTTTATTTTTACATTTTTGGTTTCATTGCCAAAGCGACTTTGCAATAAAATTATATGTAACAAACATCAATAAGTTTGGTGAACATATATGTCGCTTTGGCCGAGTGGTTAAGGCGTGTGCCTGCTAAGTACATGTGGTATCCCCGCGAGAGTTCGAATCTCTCAGGCGACGCTCAATTTGTTTCAATATTAATATTGATTTTCTTTTTCTACGACACTTTTTAAAATAATAAAGGTGAGCTAGGTTCAAATCAATGAAGTTTTTTGCCTAAAAATGAAAATGTCATATACTCCAAAGGTTTTGTTTTCCATAATTATAGATTTGTTGTAGCAATCTGAATACCATCTAGTGCAATACATAGTTTCTGTTGTATTTTTCTCTAAAATTTGTGAGTAGAGTCAACCATTACAAAGGAGAAGAGATATGTCACATTTGTATTTGTATTAAGGCATGTGAACATAAAAATTATAAATTAATTCAGGTACCTTTCTTTAAACTAAAAACACACACATTGAATCGATTATTTTGTGGTTAAACTATTGAATAATATGAATTAGGTGATTCAAAATTTGTGTATCAATACCATGTCAAGTAGTTAAGATGGGTATGAGATAATAAATTAGGTGTATGCAAAAACATTAAAAGCTACGATGTCTTGTGCAGGTGGTGTAGTTGGTTATCACGCTAGTCTCACACACTAGAGGTCCCCAGTTCGAACTCGGGCTTAGACAATGAAATATTTTATTTTTACATTTTTGGTTTCATTGCCAAAGCGACTTTGCAATAAAATTATATGTAACAAACATCAATAAGTTTGGTGAACATATATGTCGCTTTGGCCGAGTGGTTAAGGCGTGTGCCTGCTAAGTATATGTGGTATCCCCGAGAGTTCGAATCTCTCAAAGCGACGCTCAATTTGTTTCAATATTAATATTGATTTTCTTTTCTACGACACTTTTAAAATAATAAAGGTGAGCTAGGTTCAAATCAATGAAGTTTTTTGCCTAAAAATGAAAATGTCATATACTCCAAAGGTTTTGTTTTCCATAATTATAGATTTGTTGTAGCAATCTGAATACCATCTAGTGCAATACATAGTTTCTGTTGTATTTTTCTCTAAAATTTGTGAGTAGAGTCAACCATTACAAAGGAGAAGAGATATGTCACGTTTGTATTTGTATTAAGGCATGTGAACATAAAAATTATAAATTAATTCAGGTACCTTTCTTTAAACTAAAAACACACACATTGAATCGATTATTTTGGGGTTAAACTATTGAATAATATGAATTAGGTGATTCAAAATTTGTGTATCAATACCATGTCAAGTAGTTAAGATGGGTATGAGATAATAAATTAGGTGTATGCAAAAACATTAAAAGCTACGATGTCTTGTCTGGGTGGTGTAGTTGGTTATCACGCTAGTCTCACACACTAGAGGTCCCCAGTTCGATCCTGGGCTTAGACAATGAAATATTTTATTTTTACATTTTTGGTTTCATTGCCAAAGCGACTTTGCAATAAAATTATATGTAACAAACATCAATAAGTTTGGTGAACATATATGCCGCTTTGGCCGAGTGGTTAAGGCGTGTGCCTGCTAAGTACATGTGGTATCCCCGCGAGAGTTCGAATCTCTCAGGCGACGCTCAATTTGTTTCAATATTAATATTGATTTTCTTTTTCTACGACACTTTTTAAAATAATAAAGGTGAGCTAGGTTCAAATCAATGAAGTTTTTTGCCTAAAAATGAAAATGTCATATACTCCAAAGGTTTTGTTTTCCATAATTATAGATTTGTTGTAGCAATCTGAATACCATCTAGTGCAATACATAGTTTCTGTTGTATTTTTCTCTAAAATTTGTGAGTAGAGTCAACCATTACAAAGGAGAAGAGATATGTCACGTTTGTATTTGTATTAAGGCATGTGAACATAAAAATTATAAATTAATTCAGGTACCTTTCTTTAAACTAAAAACACACACATTGAATCGATTATTTTGTGGTTAAACTATTGAATAATATGAATTAGGTGATTCAAAATTTGTGTATCAATACCATGTCAAGTAGTTAAGATGGGTATGAGATAATAAATTAGGTGTATGCAAAAACATTAAAAGCTACGATGTCTTGTTTGGGTGGTGTAGTTGGTTATCACGCTAGTCTCACACACTAGAGGTCCCCAGTTCGAACCTGGGCTTAGACAATGAAATATTTTATTTTTACATTTTTGGTTTCATTGCCAAAGCGACTTTGCAATAAAATTATATGTAACAAACATCAATAAGTTTGGTGAACATATATGTCGCTTTGGCCGAGTGGTTAAGGCGTGTGCCTGCTAAGTACATGGGGTATCCCCGCGATAGTTCGAATCTCACAGGCGACGCTTAATTTGTTTCAATATTAATATTGATTTTCTTTTTCTACGACACTTTTTAAAATAATAAAGGTGAGCTAGGTTCAAATCAATGAAGTTTTTTGCCTAAAAATGAAAATGTCATATACTCCAAAGGTTTTGTTTTCCATAATTATAGATTTGTTGTAGCAATCTGAATACCATCTAGTGCAATACATAGTTTCTGTTGTATTTTTCTCTAAAATTTGTGAGTAGAGTCAACCATTACAAAGGAGAAGAGATATGTCACGTTTGTATTTGTATTTAGGCATGTGAACATAAAAATTATAAATTAATTCAGGTACCTTTCTTTAAACTAAAAACACACACATTGAATCGATTATTTTGTGGTTAAACTATTGAATAATATGAATTAGGTGATTCAAAATTTGTGTATCAATACCATGTCAAGTAGTTAAGATGGGTATGAGATAATAAATTAGGTGTATGCAAAAACATTAAAAGCTACGATGTCTTGTCTGGGTGGTGTAGTTGGTTATCACGCTAGTCTCACACACTAGAGGTCCCCAGTTCGAACCTGGGCTTAGACAATGAAATATTTTATTTTTACATTTTTGGTTTCATTGCCAAAGCGACTTTGCAATAAAATTATATGTAACAAACATCAATAAGTTTGGTGAACATATATGTCGCTTTGGCCGAGTGGTTAAGGCGTGTGCCTGCTAAGTACATGGGGTATCCCCGCGAGAGTTTGAATCTCTCAGGCGACGCTCAATTTGTTTCAATATTAATATTGATTTTCTTTTTCTACGACACTTTTTAAAATAATAAAGGTGAGCTAGGTTCAAATCAATGAAGTGTTTTGCCTAAAAATGAAAATGTCATATACTCCAAAGGTTTTGTTTTCCATAATTATAGATTTGTTGTAGCAATCTGAATACCATCTAGTGCAATACATAGTTTCTGTTGTATTTTTCTCTAAAATTTGTGAGTAGATTCAACCATTACAAAGGAGAAGAGATATGTCACGTTTGTATTTGTATTAAGGCATGTGAACAAAAAAATTATAAATTAATTCAGGTACCTTTCTTTAAACTAAAAACACACACATTGAATCGATTATTTTGTGGTTAAACTATTGAATAATATGAATTAGGTGATTCAAAATTTGTGTATCAATACCATGTCAAGTAGTTAAGATGGGTATGAGATAATAAATTAGGTGTATGCAAAAACATTAAAAGCTACGATGTCTTGTCTGGGTGGTGTAGTTGGTTATCACGCTAGTCTCACACACTAGAGGTCCCCAGTTCGAACCTGGGCTTAGACAATGAAATATTTTATTTTTACATTTTTGGTTTCATTGCCAAAGCGACTTTGCAATAAACTTATATGTAAAACACATCAATAAGTTTGGTGAACATATATGTCGCTTTGGCCGAGTGGTTAAGGCGTGTGCCTGCTTTGTACATGGGGTATCCCCGCGAGAGTTCGAATTTCTCAGGCGACGCTCAATTTGTTTCAATATAAATATTTATTTTCTATTTCTACTACACTTTTTAAAATAATAAAGGTGAGCTAGGTTCAAATCAATGAAGTTTTTTGCCTAAAAATGAAAATGTCATATATTCCAAAGGTTTTGTTTTCCATAATTATAGATTTGTTGTAGCAATCTGAATACCATCTAGTGCAATAGATCGTTTCTGTCGTATTTTTCTCTAAAGTTTGTGAGTAGAGTCAACCATTACAAAGGAGAAGAAATATGTCACGTTCGTATTTTATTAAGGCATGTGAGCATAAAATTTTTAAATTAATTCAGGTATATTTCTTTAAACTAAAAACACACACATTGAATCGATTATTTTGTGGTTAAACTATTGAATAATATGAATTAGGTGATTCAAAATTTGTGTATCAATACCATGTCAAGTAGTTAAGATGGGTATTAGATAATAAATTAGGTGTATGCAAAAACATTAAAAGCTTCATTGTCTTGTCTGGGTGGTGTAGTTGGTTATCACGCTAGTCTCACACACTAGAGGTCCCCAGTTCGAACCTGGGATTATACAATGGAATATTTTATTTTTACATTTTTGGTTTCATTGCCAAAGTGACTTTGTAATAAAATAATATGTAAAACACAACAATAAGTTTGGTGAACATATATGTTGCTTTGGCCAAGTGGTTAAGGCATGTGCCTGCTAAGTACATGGGGTATCCCCGCGATAGTTCGAATCTCAAAGGCAACTTTTAAATTGTTTCAATATTATTATTGTTGTTCTTTTTCTACGACACTTTCTAAAATAATAAAGGTGAGCTGGGTTCAAATCAATAAAGTTTTTTGTCTAAAAAACGAAAATGTCATATACTCTAAAGGTGTTGTTTTCCATAATTATAGATTTTTTGTAGCAATCTGAATGCCATTTAGTGCAATAGATCGTTTCTATCGTATTTTTCTCTAAAATTTGTGAGTAGAGTCAACCATTACAAAGGAGAAGAAATATGTCACGTTTGTATTTGTATTAAGGCATGTGAGCATAAAAATTTTAAATTAATTAAGGTATATTTCTTTAAACTAAAAACACACACATTGAATCGATTATTTTGTGGTTAAACTATTGAATAATATGAATTAGGTGATTCAAAATTTGTGTATCAATACCATGTCAAGTAGTTAAGATGGGTATGAGATAATAAATTAGGTGTATGCAAAAACATTAAAAGCTACAATGTCTTGTCTGGGTGGTGTAGTTGGTTATCACGCTAGTCTCACACACTAGAGGTCCCCAGTTCGATCCTGGGCTTAGACAATGAAATATTTTATTTTTACATTTTTGGTTTCATTGCCAAAGCGACTTTGCAATAAAATTATATGTAACAAACATCAATAAGTTTGGTGAACATATATGTCGCTTTGGCCGAGTGGTTAAGGCGTGTGCCTGCTAAGTACATGTGGTATCCCCGCGAGAGTTCGAATCTCTCAGGCGACGCTCAATTTGTTTCAATATTAATATTGATTTTCTTTTTCTACGACACTTTTTAAAATAATAAAGGTGAGCTAGGTTCAAATCAATGAAGTTTTTTGCCTAAAAATGAAAATGTCATATACTCCAAAGGTGTTGTTTTCCATAATTATAGATTTGTTGTAGCAATCTGAATACCATCTAGTGCAATACATAGTTTCTGTTGTATTTTTCTCTAAAATTTGTGAGTAGAGTCAACCATTACAAAGGAGAAGAAATATGTCACGTTTGTATTTGTATTAAGGCATGTGAGCATAAAAATTTTAAATTAATTAAGGTATATTTCTTTAAACTAAAAACACACACATTGAATCGATTATTTTGTGGTTAAACTATTGAATAATATGAATTAGGTGATTCAAAATTTGTGTATCAATACCATGTCAAGTAGTTAAGATGGGTATGAGATAATAAATTAGGTGTATGCAAAAACATTAAAAGCTACGATGTAACGGCCAGGAAATTTCATCCCGGTCTTCCCGTGAGGCCCAGGGGCATTTTGGTAATTTTGGTCGGGCCGGCAGGGCCGGTTTTGTATTTGTTAATTGACGGAAAAATTATGAGTCGATTTGAATAGGATCAAGAATTTTGGTGAAGATTTTTGGGCTTGTATAAAGGTAAAAATAAATAAGGAATTAAATAGCGCGTCGAGTGAGATTCGAGCTAAGGACGTGTCGCATGCTAGGCAGGGGTCGCTGCCAGCCGAGCCACTGGGCGCGTTTGTTATCTTCATCGCACGATCTAATACATATGCCTGTTTGATGCGCGTTTTGGTTTAAAAGGCCAGCTCGCCCGAGCTTCTCTTTCTTCTTCCCCATTTCTCCTTCGCGATTCTTCCTCCGACCGACAGCGATTTCCCTTGCGATTTCTTCCTTCTCCAGCTCCATTTTGACTGAGCTTCTTCTCCAAATTTGAAGTCGATCTCTTCCCGAGCAGCAGGTAAGCGTTTTCTTCTCCTTCTCTTTTCCTTCCCCTTCTCCCTGTTTTGATTTCTTCCTTGCCTACGAATTGAAAGAGAGTGGCTTGTAGGTTTCGTGCTGCCAGCCAAGGGGAAGTGATCCAGCAACAAATCGGCCGTCGAATCCTCTCCAATCGCCCGAATCGAGCTCGTTCTTCTCCAACGCCAGAGTGCCCTGTTCGCGCGCAGAAGCTGGTCTAGGCACCTGTCGCGCGCCCTACCGCCGAGCCACGCCGCGCCCGAGCGCCCCTGTGTCGCCCAGCTCCGTGTCGCGTCGCATCGCTGGGGCCGGCCCACCGAGCAAATGCGTCGCCATCGCCCCTCGCGCCGCCCGCACGCCTTGTGTCGTCGTGTGCCCGCCCGCGCGCGATCGGCGCCAGTAGCGTCCACGCGCCCATTTCTGCGCCCCAAAGACGCCCGGCCCACTTCGTTCTTTGCCCCATTCGTGCAATCGGCCCGTTCGTGCTTTTGTCGTGCCTCGTGAGTTGCTCCCGAGCTGAGCCTCATTTATTTTATTATATTTAGGCCTATTGTGTGATTTTTGTTGTGATTGATAGGTTCTCGGTAGCTAGTTCGGGTTCATTCGCAGCTTAGGTTTTCGTGTCAAACGTCCCCGACCAAGGTAAGGATTTCTTACCGGAGTTGTGTGGACCCTGCGATATTATATGTGATTGCTGATTGATTGCTTGTTTGTGTTTATTGACATGTGTAGCTAGGTACTCTATTCTGAATTCCCGATTAGCATGATTTCCCTGATTAATGCTCATGTTAATCCATGCTAGGTTGTTCCTTTCTAGCATGCTCGTATCTGTTCCTTGCTTCGTAGTATCATGCTAGGCTCGTTGTATTCGTATTGAGCACGTATTGGATTTTATGGAATTGTTTGCTGATTGCTAAGGCAGGTTAGAGTGGCAGGTAGATAGCATCATCTGGGTAGGGTGCATAACGAACCTTGCATCCACGCGAGGGGACGTATGAGATGGAGCTCGCACGATCCCGTTAGGGAATAGCTAACCCTAACGGTGGCCCCGCAATCTTGGGTGAGGGTGGCGATCGTTAAATGCCCCAACGGTCGGGATGATGACTTGGGCATCGCCTCGTCCGGCGATCGGCGCACGTCCTCGGCGTGTTCGGCCGTATCCCCGATTGCCACTGTTAAGGTAAGGGCGGCTTCACGGTGTAAGCCTACCACGACCCGCTTCCTTAGCCTCAAGTGCGGTGGTTCAGGTGACATAGTTTACGTGTCCGTGTCTCACCCCTATGTCGGTGACACCGATCCAAAGAATTAGTTAGGCGTGGTGACTGGACATGGGCGGCTTGCCTCTAGACCCGGCACCCCATGGTTCGCAGAGAGCACGCGGTGCATGCTTACGCTCATTACTGGCGTCGGCCGGAGAGCTCCTCGGGATCTTGAGCCAGTGTACCTTTCGCCGACGAGAGATGTGCCGAGGCCGGGACTTGTTTCTCGTATAGGGCGACTTGTGTATTGGATCGTGTGGTGATATTATTCCGGACTAAAACCTTAAATTGGCATCCGAGGCCCAAGTGTGGGCTAAGCTATGTGCTAATCGTGTTTATATTCATAGCTTGCATACGCTCATCGAGATGACCATGTATATCGTATTGTACCCCGGTTGGGGATTCTTATGAGTAATTCGTTACTCACCCTTATTCTCGCGTGGTTTTCCACAGTAATCGTGGTCTTGCGACAGGATGCACGAAGAAGGAGCCGTGATCATGGGGGCCCAGTCTTCCAACTCTGATTTTTTGTTATGACTCTTTGTGTTTTAATTTCCCCTGAATGCATGTAGCCGGGCACGGAGCCCTAGGATGTTTGTAAATGTTTTGTGGATTCCAGCATTATTGTATCTAGACATGTTTTGAATGATTTTAAGAAATCTCTGATCGGAGTATACTTTGGAAATGTATTTATCTTGGAACAGGTGCTTGGAAACAGGGACAGGTTCCAGGGAAATTGTTTAGTTTTTAAAGGGGTTATTTTGAATGTTTTTGTTTTAATTGGAATCCGAAATCATGTCTGTTTAAATGTCATTTACTTTGAATGCATGCATTGGGGTAAGGGCCCATTTAGTGCCCCATTCGGGTCGGTCCCTTACAGTTGGTATCAGAGCTCAGAGTCATAAATTCTGTAGTTTGACCTTTTGTTGTAGGTCGTTTTCCCATGATCACTAGCACTCCGACAGTCATCAGGTACGCCTAAGTTTGCTTTTCGTTGTAAGAAAAAGGGTTAAGAATTTACAATACCTGTCATCTATTGTATGCCTTGTGTAGTGTTGTGGAGCGGAGACGGGCAGGTTCTGACTCGTTATTGGTTTGGGTTTAGAGCGCCATCATGCCAACTTCCCGCAGTGTGTGATGTATGTTGTGGCTTGTTGAGGTATCCAGATAGATTCGGATGCCCTGGGACATCGTTCCAGAGGGAGGTAGAGATTGGACTCCCATAGGCCAACTGTGGCCCAGTTGATGGTTTTCCCCTAGTGAGAGGGTGGAGGTGCTTTGCCTTGGATTGCCACTCCAAGAGAGGAGTTAGTTGTGGTTGTGCTGATGTGGATGTTTGTGGAGCAGGTCCCCGTGTGGACCAGCTTGGGTAGCTCAAGTGTTGATCTTGAGCCTTGATAGATTATTTGGTTGCCCAGAGAGTGGTTGCAAAGTTGGTAGCCTTCGAGGAGATGGATGAGGCATCTTTGTGCTTCTGTAAAGTGTTGTTGTTTGCAGCCAATAAGCCGGAACCCTGTAGTAAGGGTGCAGCAAGCAGTGTTCTCTACGGACTGGATCCGTTGGTGGTTTCCTCAGTTGTTTGGTAAAAATGAACACTCTTCTTTTGGTAAGCCCTAGAGTAGGGCTAGCTGCTGCATGTTGAGAGAGCCGGCCAGAGTTTGTTGAGCATCATGTGGAGATGCAAGAGTAGGTCGTGAGCCTTTAGCTTGATGAGATGCCTTAGGCATAGTTGTTGGAGTTGAGCCCTTGTATGTCGAGCCAGAGTTTGTGTCACTTGAGGTTGTGACCTTGTTGGCCCCGTTTGTAGTAAGATATGGATTTGGTAGTAGTGGCACTTGAGGTGCATTGGTTGGTGTGCCGCTTTGGCACTAAATCTGGTTAAGGCCTGAGTTTGGCATGGGCATAGCAGATGGTTCTATGCCGTTTGGAGTTTAGCGTACTCCTTTAGCCTTGGATCCGTTTATGGTAGTTGCACCTGTGGAGGTCGTGCAAAAAGGGCTAGTTCAGTGGTAATCGAAAGATTTCAAGCGAAGGGATGTTCGAAAGGAGCCTTTTCCCGCTGTTCTTTGGAGGTTGAGTAAGTCAAGCAGGTTGACGGTTGGTAAGTGTTAGTGCGTGTGCATCTCACGCTAGTGTTAAGGCCAAGAGATCTTTGTGGTTGGTAGTACGGTCAACTACCTTCGAGTGCCTAAATCTCAGGAGAGTTGAGCGTCATAGAAGCAAGTTGGGTCCAGCTGAGGGACCATGAGTTGGATGCCTATGAGGTAAGTAGGATGCCTTGTGAGAGGAGTTGGATGCCTTATGGGTAAGCACCCTTGGTAGAGGCTTGGTATAAAGTAAGTTTGGTTTGGCATGGTTATGCTTTGGTAGAGCAAGGTTGCCACAGCTTCGAGCATCGTGTGGAGATGGAACTTTGGGTGTTCCGTTGATTGGTTTTATCTCTGCCAGGAGTTAGTGTGGCTTTTGGGAAAAGCATTTGTTAGCCTTGGATCGCTAAATGAAGGTTGGGAGTTGTGCACACAAGTGTGTTTTGTGTGGTTCGTTCTGTGGCAAGAGTTTTAGATCCATGCAGGGTTTGCTTTGGGAATCTGGTGCTCCGTTCTTGTAAAGGTTGGACTCCAGGTGGATGTGGTAAGGCTTTAGTGAAGTGATAAGGATACCATGCTCGTGGTATCAGGTTGTTGCTTAGGTAAGATTTGTTAAGTTGGACATAAGCTTGGTTGGCGGATCTTCTTGTTGACCGACATGACTGAGAGAGTTGTTCGGATCCTTCCTTGGGTAGAAGTTATGTTGTGATGGACGTCTGAGTAGGAGGATGACGCATTCGGTAGCGTTTCGGGTCCTCTTGGTTTCCAAGGAGTTGGAGTTGGCCAGCATGGTTGTGTTGCTGGAAAAAAAAAAAAGGAGTTGTTGTTTGTTCAGGCAGTTGGTTGTAGGCCGTTAGTTGGCAGTGGATGTCGAAGGTTGCCGGAGAACCCTAGGTTGTGGAGAGCCTCTCTAGAGCTCAGTCAGGCCAAGTAGTGAGTTGCATTTGGCAAGCTGGAGCCGTGTAGTTTGTAGCCTCGGGGGAAATTGCTGGCAATCTTGCTAGCCTAGCTAGTTAGTATTTGTTTGGAGTAGAGTCCGGATTGGTTCCGGTATGGTGACAAGTTGATGCTTGGTGTTGACCAAGGTGTGGATTGGAATTGCTAGAAGTCAGTTTGCTCGTGGGGCGAATGGTTCGTGCCCTGTTGGTTGTCTTCCTGTTTCTAGGAAAGTTGAGAGTTGCCCGTTGGTATTTGGAGGTTCAGTTCGTGGTGGACCCCTGTTGCTACCCCGTAAGATTTTGATCTTGTTGCTTGGTGGAGCAAGACAGTGAGTGTAAGTGGAGCTCTCTGTCCTTCGATTGTCTGCTCGTAGGAGCCGTTTCTTTTTCGGGTTTGGCGATTTCTTTGCCGTCGGTTTTAAAGGACTTTTCCGCCATAGCCTCGCCCCTCACTCGTCCTCGACGAGGAAGGGTGTCGAGTTTATTTGGAACAGTAAGTGTGATGAGAGCTTTGCCGTGCTCAAGCGCAGATTTGACTTCAAAGAGTGTTGGCGATCCGGAGGGACAGTGGTTTCGTGGTTTACTGAGTGATGCTTCCAAATTTGGGTTAGGTTGTGTGTTGATGCAAAGACGGGAAGGTCATTGCTTATGCTTCCTGTCATTTGAAGCCATATGAGCAGAACTATCCGACTCATGATATGGAGTTGGCGCAGTGGTGTTTGCACCAAGATTTGGAGGCATTACTGTATGGTGAGCGGATCCGGATGGTTACCGATCACCGAGCCTCAAGTATCTGCTTGCTCGTAAGGAGTGAATATGAGGCGAGAGGAGATGGTTAGAGTTGGTGAAAGATTATGATCGCGATAGTTTGTACCATCCGGTAAAGCAAATGTTGTAGCCGATGCTTTGAGTAGGAAGACGTCGCACTCGCGGCGTTGTTGAGTTTCGGCCAGATTACGGAGAGAGTTCGAGCGGGCCGAGATTGCGTGTTGTTGGGTGAGGTTCTCGCCAGAGTGGCTCGATTGATGATCCAAACCATCGATTAGACAATGGATTATCGAAAATCAGCTGAGTGACCCCGCACTCAAGAAATTGGGTGACAGAGTTAGTGCTGATGGAGATTTTGACTTTGTGTATTCACCAGACAGTGGGGCTGACGTACAGAGGCCGGTTGTGTGTTCCGGATGTTGCAGGATTGCGAACAGAGTTGCTCTGAGAGGCCCACAGTTCTCCGTTTGCTTGGCACCCCGAGGGTACCAAGATGTATCAGGATCTTAAGCAGACATTCTGATGGATGGGTATGAAAAGAGATGTTGCGGAGTTTGTCAGTCGATGTCTCACTTGTCGCCAAGTGAAGGCACCCAGCAGACCAACCGGCTTTTTACAAAGAATTGAGTGTGCCTCAGTGGAAATGGGAAGAGATCTCCATGGACTTTATTTCTGGGTTGCCGAGGACCCCGAGGAAGTTCTCTCTGATTTGGGTGATAGTCGATCGATTGACTAAGAGCGCACACTTCATTCCCGGTAGAGACACTTATACCGTGGAACAGTGGGCGCAGTTGTTTTTGGAGCAGATCATTCGATATCACGGTGTGCCTGTGAGGATCGTATCTGACCGTGATTCGAGGTTCACTTCTCATTTCTTGAGAGCGCTCCAGAAGGGTTTAGGCACTGAGTGCGATTTCAAAGATGACTTTTCACCCTCGCAGGCCGATGGATGATCGAGAGGGTGAACCGATTCTCAAGATATGTTGAGGGCTTGTGTGTTGGATTTCCCGGCGGTTGGGACCAAAGATCTCAGATTCGATGGAGTTTGCATATAACAACAGTTATCAATAGACGATTCAGATGGCTCCATTCGAGGCTTTGTATGGTAAGCGTTGCCGATCTCCTGTGTTCTGGGAAGAGGTTGGTGATAGGCAGGTTTTGGGTCCCGAGTTGCTGCAGTTGACCAATGGTGCCGTGCAGAAGATTAGAGCTCGTATGTTGACAGATCAGAGCTGACAGAAGAGTTATGCCGATGTTCGGCGCCGGGATTTGGAGTTTGAGGTTGGCCAACATGTATTCCTAAAGGTCGCACCGATGCGAGGTGTTTTGAGGTTTGGCAAGCGTGGAAAGCTGAGTCCCCGTTTTGTTGGTCCGTTTGAGATTCTGGAGAGGATCGGCAAGGTTGCTTATCAATTAGCCTTGCCTCCATCATTGTCGGCGGTGCACAGTGTTTTTCATGTTTCGATGTTGAGACAGTACGTGCCGGACCCGTCGCACATTGTTGATTTTGAGCCTTTGCAGCTGAATGAGGATTTGAGCTTCGAGGAGAAGCTAGTGGGGATTCTTGCTTTTGAGACAAGGACTGCGTAATCGTGAAATTCGATTGGTAAAAGTTCAGTGGAGGAGTCAGAGTTCAGAGGAAGCCCCTCGGGAGCGGGAGGATGAGATGAGATTGCAGTATCCCGAGCTGTTCCAATCTTAAGTGACTTTCGAGGACGAAAGTCTTATAAGGGGGGAAATATTGTAACGGCCCGGAAATTTCATCCCGGTCTTCCCGGGAGGCCCAGGGGCATTTTGGTACTTTTGGTCGGGCCGGCAGGGCCGGTTTTGAATATGTTAATTGCCGGAAAAATTATGAGTCGATTTGAATAGGATCGGGAATTTTGGTGAAGATTTTTGGGCTTGGATAAAGGTAAAAATAAATAAGGAATTAAATAGCGCGTCGAGTGAGATTCGAGCCAAGGACGTGTCGCATGCTAGGCAGGGGTCGCTGCCAGCCGAGCCATTGGGCGCGTTTGTTATCTTCATCGCACGATCTAATACATATGCCTGTTTGATGCGCGTTTTGGTTTAAAAGGCCAGCTCGCCCGAGCTTCTCCTTCTTCTTCCCCATTTCTCCTTCGCGATTCTTCCTCCGACCGACAGCGATTTCCCTTGCGATTTCTTCCTTCTCCAGCTCCATTTCGACCGAGCTTCTTCTCCAAATTTGAAGTCGATCTCTTCCCAAGCAGCAGGTAAGCGTTTTCTTCTCCTTCTCTTTTCCTTCCCCTTCTCCCCTGTTTTCGATTTCTTCCTTGCCGGCCGAATTGAAGAGAGTGGCTTGTAGGTTTCGTGCGGCCAGCCAAGGGGAAGTGGTCCAGCAACAAATCGGTCGTCGAATCCTCTCCAATCGCCCGAATCGAGCTCGTTCTTCTCCATCGCCAGAGTGCCCTGCGCTCGCGCGCGAAAAGCCGGTCCAGCGCGCTGCCGCGCGCGCCGCCGCCGCCCGCCGCGCCCGAGCGCCCCTGTGTCGCCCAGCTCCGTGTCGCGTGGCATCGCCAGCGTCCAGCCGAGCCGCGTCGCCATCACCCTGCTCGCCCGCACGCCCCTGTGTCGCCGCGCGCCCACGCGCCCATTTCTGCAAGCACCAAAGACGCCCGGCCGGCCAATTCTTTGCGCGTTCGCTCTGCAATCGCCCGTTCGCGGCGTTTCGTCGTGCCTCGTGAGTTGCTCCCGAGCTGAGCCTCATTTATTTTATTATATTTAGGCCTATTGTGTGATTTTTGTTGTGATTGATAGGTTCTCGGTAGCTAGTTCGGGTTCATTCGCCGCTTAGGTTTTCGTGTCAAACGTCCCCGACCAAGGTAAGGATTTCTTACCGGAGTTGTGTGGACCCTGCGATATTATATGTGATTGCTGATTGATTGCTTGTTTGTGTTTATTGACATGTGTAGCTAGGTACTCTATTCTGAATTCCCGATTAGCATGATTTCCCTGATTAATGCTCATGTTAATCCATGCTAGGTTGTTCCTTTCTAGCATGCTCGTATCTGTTCCTTGCTTCGTAGTATCATGCTAGGCTCGTTGTATTCGTATTGAGCACGTATTGGATTTTATGGAATTGTTTGCTGATTGCTAATGAAGGTTAGAGTGGCAAGTAGATAGCATCATCTGGGCCGGGTGCATAACGAACCTTGCATCCACGACAGGGACGTATGAGATGGAGCTCCGCCCTGATCCCGTTAGGGAATAGCTAACCCTAACGGCTGGCCCTGCAATCTTGGGTGAGGGTGGCAGACTGTTAAATGCCCCAACGGTCGGGATGATGACTTGGCATCGCCTCATCCCCGGCAGTCGGCACGTCCTCAGCGTGTTCGGCCGTATCCCCTGATTGCCACCTGTTAAGGTAAGGGCGGCTTCCTGGTGTAAGCCTACCACGACCCGTTTCCTTAGCCTCAGGTGCGGTGGTTCAGGCTGACATAGTTTACGTGTCCAGGTCTCAAACTCCTATGTTAGTGACACCGATCCAAAGAATTAGTTAGGCGTGGTGACTGGACATGGGCAGCTTGCCTCTAGACCCGGCACCCCATGGTTCTGCAGAGCACGCGGTGCATGCTTACGCTCATTACAATGCCGACCGAGAGCTCCTCGGGATCTTGAGCAGTGTACCTTTCGTCGACGATGAGAGACAGCCGAGGGCGGGACTTGTTTCTCGTATAGGCGACTTGTGTATTAGATCGTGTGGTGATATTATTCCGGACTAAGACCTTAAATTGGCATCCGAGGCCCAAGTGTGGGCTAAGCTATGTGCTATTATTCGTGTTTATATTCATAGCTTGCATACGCTCATCGAGATGACCATGTATATCGTATTGTACCCCGGTTGGGGATTCTTACTGAGTAATTCGTTACTCACCCTTATTCTGTGGTTTTCCACAGGTAATCGTGGTGCGCGACAGGATGCCTAAAGGAGGAGCTGTGATCATGGGGGCCCAGTCTTCCAACTCTGATTTTGTGTTATGACTCTTTGTGTTTTAATTTACCCTGAATGCATGTAGCCGGGCACGGAACCCTAGGATGTTTGTAAATGTTTTGTGGATTCCAGCATTATTGTATCTAGACATGTTTTGAATGATTTTAAGAAATCTCTGATCGGAGTATACTTTGGAAATGTATTTATCTTGGAACAGGTGCTTGGAAACTGGGACAGGTTCCAGGAAAATTGTTTAGTTTTTAAAGGGGTTATTTTGAATGTTTTTGTTTTAATTGGAATCCGAAATCATGTCTGTTTAAATGTCCTTTACTTTGAATGCATGCATTGGGGTAAGGGCCCATTTAGTGCCCCATTCGGGTCGGTCCCTTACATACGATGTCTTGTCTGGGTGGTGTAGTTGGTTATCACGCTAGTCTCACACACTAGAGGTCCCCAGTTTGAACCTGGGCTTAGACAATGAAATATTTTATTTTTACATTTTGGGTTTCATTGCCAAAGCGACTTTGCAATAAAATTATATGTAAAAAACATCAATAAGTTGGTGAACATATATGTCGCTTTGGCCGAGTGGTTAAGGCGTGTGCCTGCTAAGTACATGGGGTATCCCCGCGAGAGTTCGAATCTCTCAAGCGACGCTCAGTTTGTTTCAATATTTATATTGATGTTCTTTTTCTACGACACTTTTTAAAATAATAAAGGTGAGCTAGGTTCAAATCAATGAAGTTGTTTGCCTAAAAATGGAAATGCCATATACTCCAAAGGTGTTGTTTTCCATAATTATAGATTTGTTGTAGCAATGTGAATACCATCTAGTGCAATACATAGTTTCTGTTGTATTTTTCTCTAAAATTTGTGAGTAGAGTCAACCATTACAAAGGAGAAGAGATATGTCACGTTTGTATTTGTATTAAGGCATGTGAGCATAAAAATTATAAATTAATTCAGGTACATTTCTTTAAACTAAAAACACACACATTGAATCGATTATTTTGTGGTTAAACTATTGAATAATATGAATTAGGTGATTCAAAATTTGTGTATCAATACCATGTCAAGTAGTTAAGATGGGTATGAGATAATAAATTAGGTGTATGCAAAAATATTAAAAGCTATGATGTCTTGTTTGGGTGGTGTAGTTGGTTATCATGCTAGTCTCACACACTAGAGATCCCTAGTTCGAACCTGGACTTAGACAATGGAATATTTTATTTTTACATATTTGGTTTCATTGCCAAAGCGACTTTGCAATAAATATATATGTAAAAACCAGAAATAAGTTTAGTGAACATATATGTTGCTATGGCCGAGTGGTTAACGAGTGTGTCTGCTAAGTATATGGGGTATCCTCACGAGAGTTCGAACCTCTCAGGAAACTTTTAAATTGTTTCAATATTATTATTGATGTTCTTTTTCTACGACACTTTCTAAAATAATAAAGGTGAGCTGGATTCAAATCAATGAAGTTTTTTGTCTAAATAACGTAAATGTCATATACTCTAAAGGTGTTGTTTTCCATAATTATAGATTTGTTGTAGCAATCTGAATACCATCTAGTGCAATAGATCGTTTCAGTCGTATTTTTCTCTCAAATTTGTGAGTAGAGTCAACCATTACAAAGGAGAAGAAATATGTCACGTTTGTATTTGTATTAAGGCATGTGAGCATAAATTTTTTAAATTAATTATGGTATATTTCTTTAAACTAAAAAAACACACATTGAATCGATTATTTTGTGGTTAAACTATTGAATAATATGAATTAGGTGATTCAAAATTTGTGTATCAATACCATGTCAAGTAGTTAAGATGGGTATGAGATAATAAATTGAGTGTATGCAAAAACATTAAAAGCTACAATGTCTTGTCTGGGTGGTGTAGTTGGTTATCACGTTAGTCTCACACACTTGAAGTCCCAGTTCGAACCTAGGCTTAGACAATGGAATATTTTATTTTTACATTTTTGGTTTCATTTCCAAAGCGACTTTGCAATAAAATTATATGTAAAAAACAATAATAAGTTTGGTCAACATATATGTCACTTTGGCCGAGTGGTTAAGGCGTGTGCTTGCTAAGTACATGGGGTATCCCCGCGAGAGTTAGAATTTCTCTGGCGACGCTTAAATTGGTTCAATATTATTATTGATGTTCTTTTTCTACGACACTTTCTAAAATAATAAAGGTGAGCTGGGTTCAAATCAATAATTTTTTTTGTCTTAAAAACGGAAATGTTCTATACTCTAAAGGTGTTGTTTTCCATAATTATAGATTTGTTGTAGCAATCTAAATATCATCTAGTGCAATAGATAGTTTCTGTCGTATTGTTCTCTAAAATTTGTGAGTAGAGTCAACCATTACAAAAGAGAAGAGATATGTCACGTTTGTATTTGTATTAAGGGATGTGAGCATAAAATTTTTAAATTAATTCAGGTACATTTCTATAAAAATTTTAAATTAATTCAGGTACATTTCTTTAAACTAAAAAAACACACATTGAATCGATTATTTTGTGGTTAAACTATTGAATAATATGAATTAGGTGATTCAAAATTTGTGTATAAATACCATGTCAAGTAGTTAAGATAGGTATGAGATAATAAAATGGGTGTATACAAAAACATTAAAAGCTATGATGTCTTGTTTGGGTGGTGTAATTGGTTATCAGCTAGTCTCACACACTAGAAGTCCCTAATTCGAACCTGGGCTTAGCCGATGAAATATTTTATTTTTACATTTTTTGTTTCATTGCCAAAGCCACTTTGCAATAAAATTATATGTAAAAAGAAATAATAAGTTTGGTGAACATATATGTCACTTTGGCTGAGTGGTTAAGGCGTGTGCCTGCTAAGTACATGGGGTATCCCCGCGAGAGTTAGAATTTCTCTCGCGACGCTTAAATTGTTTCAATATTATTATTGATGTTTTTTTTCTACGACACTTTCTAAAATAGTAAAGGTGAGCTGGGTTCAAATCAATGAATTTTTTTGTCTAAAAAACGGAAATGTCCTATACTCTAAAGGTGTTGTTTTCCATAATTATAGATTTGTTGTAGCAATCTGAATACCATCTAGTGCAATAGATAGTTTCTGTCGTATTTTTCTCTAAATTTGTGAGTAGAGTCAATGTAAGGGACCGACCCGAATGGGGCACTAAATGGGCCCTTATCCCAATGCATGCATTCAAAGTAAAGGACATTTAAACAGACATGATTTCGGATTCCAATTAAAACAAAAACATTCAAAATAACTCCTTTAAAAAAAACTAGACAATTTCCCTGGAACCTGTCCCTGTTTCCAAGCACCTGTTCCAAGATAAATACATTTCCAAAGTTTACTCTGATCAGAGATTTACTAAAAGCCATTCAAAACCTGTTCAGATACAAAATCTTTGGAATCCACAAATATTTACAAACATCCTAGGGGCTCGTGCTCGACTACATGCATCTGGGGAAAACAAAACACACGAGAGTCATAATACAAAAATTAGAGTTGGAAGATCTGGGCCCCATGATCACGGCTCCTCCTCGAGCATCCTGTCGCACCACGATTACCGTGGAAAACCACGAATAATAAGGGTGAGTAACGAATTACTCAAGAAGAATCCCCAACCGGGGTACAATACGATATACATGGTCATCTCGATGAGCGTATGCAAGCTATGAATATAAACACAGAATAGAGCACATAGCTTAGCCCATACTTGGGCCTCGGATGCCAACTAGGGTCTTAGTCGGAAATAATATCACCACACACCCAATATATAAGTCGCCTATATACGAAACAAGTCCGGCCTCGGCCTCATCTCGTCGACGAAAGGTACATCGCTCAAGATCCCGATGAGCTCCGGTCGATTTGTAATGAGCGTAAACATGCACCGCCGCGTGCTCTGCCGCACCATGGGGGTGTCGGCCCAGAGGCAAGCCGCCCATGTCCACCACCACGCCTAACTAAATCTTTGGATCGGTGTCACCGACATAGGGTGTGAGACACGGACACGTAAACTATGTCACTGAACCACCGCACCGGGGCCAAGGAACGGTCGTGGTAGGCTTACACCAGAAGCCGCCCTTGCCTTAACAGTGGCAATCGGGGGCATCGCCAAACATGCCGAGGACATGCCTGCCGCAGGGGACGAGGCAATGCCAAGTCATCATCCCGACCGTTGGGGCATTTAACGATCGCCACCCTCACCCAAGATTCCAGGGCCTACCGCTCGGGTTAGCTAATCCCTCACGGGGTCCAGGGACGGAATGACTTGCTCGACGTCCCTGCCATGGATGCAAGGTTCTTTATGCATCCGGCCCGGATGATGCTATCTACCTGCAATTCTATCATGCCCTAGCAAACAGCAAACAATTCCATAAAATCCAATACGTGCTCAATAAGAATACAACGAGCCTAACATGATACTACGAAGCAAGGAACATATACGAGCATGCTAGAGAGGAGCAACCTAGCATGGATTAACATGAGAATTAAACCAGGAAAATCATGCTAATCGGGAATTCAGAATAGATTACCTAGCTACACATGTCAATAAACACAAACAGGCAGTCAATCAGCAATCACATATAATATCGCAGGGTCCACACAACTCCGGTAAGAAATCCTTACCTTGCTCGGGGACGAATTCACGGAAACCTAGGTTGCGAACGAACCCGAACTAGCTACCGGGAACCTAACGAGCACAACACAATTACACACAATATCTAAATAAAATAAAATAAAATAAAAATAATTCGGCTCGGCTCGGCTCTCACTCGGCTCGGCTTGGCGGCTCGGCTCGGCAGCAGGACACGCGACGCGGCGCTGGGGTGCGGCTTGGCGACACGGCTCGGCGACAGCGTCACGAACACGGTGGCTGGCAACGCGCTGCGCGAGCGATGCAGAGGCGCGAGGGCGCGAGCGCGGTGTACGGCGAGACTCGGCGGCACTGCGCAGCAACAGAGCACGAAACATGGGCGAAGGAGACGACCCAAAATTGAACGTTCCACGGGGATTCGACGAGCGATTCTTCGATGGAGAACTTCCCTACACTAGCTGCACACAAATCACCCAGAAAATCACTTCACCATGGTCGTGAAACGAAGCCCGGAAGAAGGGGGCTCGGAACGAAGAAGAGAAGAAGAAAGGAAGGAAAACTTACCTTCAGCCCGGAAAAGGATCGACCTCAGAGCTGGGGAAGACGACCACGATCGATTCGGAGCTGGAGAAGGCAGAAATCGCCGGAAATCGCCAGTCGGTCGAAGGAGAAACGAAGGAGAAATCGCGAGGAAGAAGAAGCTTCGGCGAGCTCTGTTTTTATATGAAAATCCCACTGCGCACGGCATATATACCAAATCGCGCGCGTAGATTAACAAACACGCCCAGTGGCTCGGCTGGCAGCGCCCCTTGCCTAGCACGCGACACGTCCCTGGTTCGAATTTCACTCGACGCGCTATTTAATTCCTCATTTAATTTTACTCATTCCCAAGCCCAAATGCCTTCACCAAAAATCCCGATCCTATTCAAATTGACTCATAATTATTCCGGCAAGTTTCAATTTCAAAACCGGCCCTGTCGGACCGACCCAAAATTACCAAAAATGCCCCTGGGCCTCCCGGGAAGACCGGGATGAAATTTCCAGGCCGTTACAGTCAACCATTACAAAGGAGAAGAGATATGTCACGTTTGTATTTGTATTAAGGCATGTGAGCATAAAAATTTTAAATTAATTCAGGTAAATTTCTTTAAACTAAAAAAACACACATTAAATCGATTATTTTCTGGTTAATCTATTGAATAATATGAATTAGGTGATTCAAAAATTTTGTATCAATACCATGTCAAGTAGTTAAGATGGGTATGAGATAATATATTGGATTTATACAAAAACATTAAAAGTTATGATATCTTGTCTGGGTGGTGTAATTTGTTATCACGCTAGTCTCACACATTAGAGGTCCCCAGTTTGAACCTCGGTTTAGACAATAGAATATTTTATTTTTACATTTTTTGTTTCATTTCCAAAGCCATTTTGCAATAAAATTATAAGCATAAAGAAATAATAAGTTTGGTTAACAAAAATTTTCGCTTTGGTCGAGAGGTTAAGGCGTGTGCCTACTAAGTACATGGGGTATCCCTGTGAGAGTTCGAATCTCTCAAGCGATGCTTAAATTGTTTCATTATTATTATTGATGTTCTTTTCCTACAACACATTCTAAAATAATCAATGTGAGTTGGGTTCAAATCTGAATACCATTTAGTGTAATAGATAGTTTTTGTCATATTTTTCTCTAAAATTTATGAGTATAGTCAACCATTACAAAGTGGAAGAGATATGTCACGTTTGTATTTGTATTAAGGCATGTGAGCATAAAACTTTTAAATTAATTCAGGTACATTTCTTTAAACTAAAAAAACACACATTGAATTGATTATTTTATGGTTAAACTATTGAATAATGTGAATTAGGTGATTCAAAATTTGTGTATAAATACCATGTCAAGTAGTTAAGATGGGTATGAGATAATATATGGGGTGTATACAAAAACTTTAAATGCTAAGACATCTTGTCTGGGTGGTGTAGTCGGTTATCACGCTAGCTCACACATTAGATGTTTCTAGTTCGAACTTGAGCTTAGATAATGTAATATTTTATTTTTACATTTTGGTTTCATTGCCAAAGCGACTTTGCAATAAACTTATATGTAAAAGAAAATAATAAGTTTGTTAAACAAATATGACGCTTTGGTCGAGTGGTTAAGGCGTGTGCATGCTAAGTACATATGGTATCCCCGGAGAGTTCGAATCTCGAGTTGTGTTCAAATATATGAAGTTTTTTGTCTAAAAAACGGAAATGTCATATACTCTAAAGGTGTTGTTTCCCAAAAATATATATTTGTTGTAGAAATTTGAATACCATCTAGTGCAATAAATAGTTTTTGTCGTATTTTTCTCTAAAATTTGTGAGTAGAGTCAACCATTACAAAATAGAAGAGATATGTCACATTTGTATTTGTATTAAGGCATGTGAGCGTAAAACTTTTTAATTAATTCAGGTACATTTCTTTAAACTAAAAGAACACACATTGAATCCATTATTTTGTGGTTAAACTATTGAATAATATGAATTAGGTGATTCAAAATTTGTGTATCAATACCATGTCAATTAGTTAAGATGGGTATGAGATAATAAATTGGGTGTATACAAAAACATTAAAAGCTACAATGTCTTGTCTAGGTGGTGTAGTTGGTTATCACGCTAGTTTCACACACTAGAGGTCCCCAGTTCGAACCTAGGCTTAGACAATGGAATATTTTATTTTTACATTTTTGGTTTCATTGCCAAAGAGACTTTGCAATACAATTGTATGTAAAAAACAATAATAAGTTTGGTCAACATATATGTCGATTTGGCCGAGTGGTTAAGGCGTATGCCTGCTAAGTACATGGGGTATCCCTGCGAGAGTTTAAATTTCTCAGGCGACACTTAAATTGTTTCAATATTATTATTGATGTTCTTTTTCTACGACACTTTCTAAAATAATAAAGGTGAGATAGGTTCAAATCAATGAAGTTTTTTGCCTAAAAATGGAAATGTCATATACTTTAAAGGTGTTGTTTTCCATAATTATAGATTTGTTGTAGCAATCTGAATACCATCTAGTGCAATAGATCGTTTCTGTCGTATTTTTCTCTAAAATTTGTGAGTAGAGTCATCCATTACAAGGAGAAGAGATATGTCACGTTTGTATTTGTATTAAGGCATGTGAGCATAAAACTTTTAAATTAATTCAGGTACATTTATTTAAACTAAAAAAACACACATTGAATCAATTATTTTGTGGTTAAACTATTGAATAATATGAATTAGGTGATTCAAAATTTGTGTATCAATACCATGTCAAGTCGTTAAGATGGGTATGAGATAATAAATTTGGTGTATACAAAAACATTAAAAGCTCTGACGTCTTGTCTGGGTGGTGTAGTTGGTTATCACGCTAGTCTCACACACTAGAGGTATCCAGTTCGAACCTGGGCTTAGACAATGGAATATTTTATTTTTACATTTTTGGTTTGATTGCCAAAACGACTTTGCAATAAAATTATATGTAAAAAGAAATAATAAGTTTGGTCAACACATATGTTGCACTGGGCGAGTGGTTAAGGCGTGTGGCTGCTAAGTACATGGGGTATCCCTGCGAGAGTTAGAATCTCTCAGGCGACGCTTAAATTGTTTCAATATTATTATTGATGTTATTTTTCTACGACACTTTCTAAAATAATAAAGGTGAGTTGGGTTTAAATCAATGAAGTTTTTTGTCTAAAAAACGGAAATGTCATATATTCTAAAGGTGTTGTTTTCCATAATTATAGATTTGTTGTAGCAATCTGAATACCATCTAGTGCAATAGATAATTTTTGTCGTATTTTTCTCTAAAATTTGTGAGTAGAGTCAACCATTACAAAGAAGAAGAGATATGTCACGTTTGTATTTGTATTAAGGCATGTGAGCATTAAACTTTTAAATTAATTCAGGTATATTTCTTTAAACTAAAAAAACAATATGAATACCATCTAGTGCAATAGATAGTTTCAGTCGTATTTTTCTCTAAATTTTTTTAGTAGAGTCAACCATTACAAAGGAGAAAAGATATGCCACGTTTGTATTTGTATTAAGGCATGTGACCATAAAACTTTTAATTTAATTTGGGTACATTTCTTTAAACTAAAAAAACACACATTGAATCGATTATTTTATGGTTAAACTATTGAATAATATGAATTAGGTGATTCAAAATTTGTGTATCAATACCATGTCAAGTAGTTAAGATGAGTATGAGATAATATATTGGGTGTATATAACAACATTAAATGCTACAACATCTTGTCTGGGTGGTGTAGTTGGTTATCACGCTAGTCTCACACACTGGAGGTCCCTAGTCCGAACTTGGGCTTAGACGATGAAATATTTTATTTTTACATTTTTTGGTGGTGTAGTTGGTTAAGGCATGTTCTATGGGGTTGCTCTAGAAGCGTTTGAACCTCTTAGGTATTTGCTAACGAGATCAGTTTAGTGTCATATGTCAAATAATAAAGAGAATATATGTTTGAATCTGCCGCTTAAAAAAAAGAAAAGAAATGATCCATTAGTGTAACAAAATTTGATTTGTGAATAGAGTCAACCATAAAAAATGAGCATATATTTGTCATGTTTGGATTGTTTTGTTCCATGTGAGCATAAATGGTTGGTTGCATCATTTATGTAAGATTAATAATTAATTAAGACATGAATTATTATGATTTACTAAACTAACTCAATGACATCTCCCATTATTGTAATATCCAAAGTATTTATAATATACTATATTAGTATTAATGAATATTTATAATAGAATAGGAAAATATGTTACCTTGTTTTTTTTTTTTTTTGGATGAGAGCAGGTGTTAAGCCTCTAACACCTTCGGCAAAGTGTTCTCATCTTCTCTTTTTTTCTTTTTTCTTTTTTTTTTGTCTTGACATTTTTTCATCTTATAATTTGTATATTTTTACTTGTCTATTTAATGATCGATATATTTGTTGTTATAATATTATTATTATTATTTAAATATATTAATATACCGGTATATAATTATAATAATATACTATTGTTATATCAAATGTTTATTTAAATAAATTTGTATGTTAAAAATTAAAATAAATAGATATATATTATCTCTTGATATATAATAATAAATTTAATACTTTTTATTTGTAAAAAAATGAATACTTTCTATTTTTTTGTTTAATAATTTTTAATAACAAAAAAGCATATAAAACTTCAATGGTTAATAAATAATCGTATTTATAAATTTATAATTAAAAAATTATTATTATAAAATAATGTATTTTTTGAATATTAACAGTATATACAATTATACATAAATTTATTATTAAAACAAAAATTAAATTAAAATAATTTATACCCATTGAATTTTTATTCCTAATTTATGATAAGTTCAAGAATATAAACTAATTTCAACAAATTTAAAATGGTTGAATTTATTTTTTTTGTTATAAAAATGAGGTTAAAATTTTGCTAGACTTAAAATAATAGTAGAAGTGGATGTATAATTTTTTCTTTTTAGGAAGGGGTAAATTAATTTAAATAATTTTAAAATTTTTGTTTGTATGTACTAAAAACAACTATGAATCTTAAGACTTGAATAAGTCAACTTAGAGATTGAAATTTATTTTACATAAAAAAACAACAATAAATTTCAAATTTTGAGAACTAATTTTTTTTTTTTAATTCCATATAATAATTATTATCAAAATGTCATTAAGTTCAATCAAATGAACTTTCGAGACCATAAATTGGTATTTAACTCTCATATTATTTGAGATCTGGTCCTACACTACTAAAAAAATAGTGTCTTTTTTTATGAAATTTAAAATAAAAATTACTATGAAGATTTTATAATGAATAGTTTTATTTTTTAATTCATTCTTTTTAAATAAATATAATTTTGATATTTTTAATTTTTATTATTATTTAAGTCTAACTAATATTGAAATAAATCATTGTTAAAAAAAATTGAAATAAATAAAAGTTTACAAATATTTTAGACTAGTCAAAGTTCATTTTTTATGTGAAGATTTCGCTCAATATAATTGAAACTCCGTTAATATAATTAATGGTGGTATGATATTGATTTTATATTACTTACAATTTATTCATGATAGTGGTTATATTTCCATACTTAACTAAAAATTTGAAAATAAATTCATTATTAAAAAACCATAAGAATTAAAATAAAAAAACAAAAAAAAAAAAAACTTTAACATCTCATCTCCTCTTTCTAACCCAAACATGATTTTTTTTGTCATCTCATCTCATCTCATTCCATCTGAAACAAGATTTTTCTCATCTCATGTCATCTCCCTCCACCCCAAACAAACCTTTTCAACTCTCAACATCTCCTCTTATCTCATCTCCTCTCATATCACCTGCAGTCAAACGTCTCCTAAATAATAATGCATGAAAATACTTTAGAATGAGTCTACATTTATAATTATTTTGTGAGAATAATCCAGCTAATATAATTTCTTTTTTGAGAATTTATTCTCAACGACACATTCTATCTCTATTATTATATTTGCAGCACAATTTTTAAAATAATTCATCTATAACATATAATTTTCTATTAGTAATAGATCTTAACAAATAATAGAATAACCATTCTATCACTGATTCTGAATTAATTTTGATTTTATGTTATACATGAAAATATTTACCATTTTTTTATCATACATGCAAAATCCGATAAAATCCCTATAGAAAAGATCATATTTTGCTGCAAATCGGTGATAAGTTTGAATCCTACCCCAATTATTTTAACACTAAAAAAAAAAAGATATAAGAAAGAAAATAAAATAGAACCAAAAAAAAGGAAAGAAAAGAAGAAGATAATGGGATATTATTATAGATAGTATATGACTTATCGGTTGGGTTTTTGGGAAGAAAGAAAGGAATTTTCAATATTTGTTGAGGAAACAAATAATTGAATTTGTGGTGAATATAAAAATATCGCCAAATTCGATCTTCGTTTTTCCTTTTACCCCTTTCCCCTCCGGCTGGTGGGAGATAAGAAAGAGGGTTTTCTCTTTCTCCATCTTCTTCTTCTTCTTCAGATGCTGCTAAGGATTAAACCCTTTTCTTGTTTCTTCTTTCTCTGATTCACAAGGGGAAGAAGAACAAGGAGAAGAAACCAAATCCCTTAACCCAACAGACTTCTGATTCTATCTTCTTCCATGGATTCTGCTTCCTTTGATCCCTCCCCACATGGGTTCCTGCCCAAAGAGTCGTTGGTTGACCCCTTCTTGGTCGAGGCTCTTCAGAATCCTCGCCATCGTCTCACCAGTGAGTTCTTTCTTGACCCAATTGACCTTTTTTGCTACCCTTTATCTTGAATCTTGTTTTGGGATTGTTTGGTTTCGATTTGGGGGGTATTTTGTTGGTTTTTTATTTGTGTTGTCGAATTGTTTGATTTGGATTTGGTTGTGTTTTTGTTAGCTTGTATTTGGGTAAGATCTGTTTTTATCTGCTTGAGGGTTGTGTCTTTTAAGAGGCGATTGTGTATTTAACAGTGGAAGAAACGTATAGAAGTTGCATCTGAACGAGAATTATGTTTCTTTGAATATAGTAATGGTAGTGCCTTTCTGTTTTGGGTATAGGAAACAAAACGATTTTGTTTTAGAGAGAAGGGATTTGCAAGAAAGGATATACAGGTCTCCACGGGTGGCACCGTGGTCGAAAACTTGGGCTTTGAAGGTGTGCTCCCCTCAAAGTTCCAAGTTTGAGACTCACCTGCAACATTAATTTGTAGGCACCTCTAGTGTCTCCATTCCTTCGATGTCCTGGTGTTTGACCTAGGGACGGGCGTGGTTGTCTCAATTTCAAAAGAAAACAAGAAAGAAGACAAGGAAATTCCAATTGGCCAGCTAGAATTACAAGAATCACTTCCCTGGGAAAAACCCAATAGAGATTGAAAGATTTAAATAATCTATAGCAACAATAGGCAACTAATGCCTAATGGGCACAAGAGAACAAGTGAAGTCTGTCGTATCGCAAGGCACACCAACTGGGATGGGAGCTAAGGAAGCTAAAGGGATTTGTTTTTGCATCACACAGCATGGGGCAAAAATCCAAAGGAATGCTCTCACTTTCTTTGAAATTTTATCTTTCTAGATGATATTATTATTAACAAAGGAATATAAACTGTCTCACCATGAACACTTGAATCTTCAGTTGGGGCGGTGGGACGGGTATTTTAACAAATGTGTTCCTTAACGTTCATATAATGTATTGCTTAAGGACTAAGGGATATCAGATTGACTAAGAACCTTATATTTTAAGAATGAGAATGGCTTTATCTATGTTTGTTTGTAGTTTACAGCATTGTGATTTCATTTTTTCTGCTTTTGATGCAATTGTTGTATTTTTTCATTACCATTTAGAAACTGAGAACATCAGCAAGAAAGAGAGGTAGATATCGCATTGAATTCAAGATAAGATGATTGTTTTGAGTCTCTTGGCATTTTTGCAATCTTCTGTTTCTTTTATTTTGGGTTGGAGTTACAGTTTCTTATTTTTATTACATTTTTCCCGTTAACTTGCAATGAACAGATTCATATTTGTTGAAATGCTAGTTCAGTAATCTAATTAGATTTTTTTTTTTTTAAAAAAAAAACCTTATGGCTGGATTTGATTATGAATTTTCTCTTTAACACTTGGCTTGAAAGAAACAATTAGAATCTTGGTGGAATTATTGGTATGATCTTTTTTTTACACACGGCTACTTGGTTCAATAAATCTTGGTGCAATTACTCGATATATCTGCTAATTGGTAAGGATTTTTATTGGTGCAATTACTCGATATATCTGCTAATTGGTAAGGATTTTTATAATCGCCATTAGCATGTTCACTCTCGTAGTGAAAATATGCCTTTGCAAATTCTTGTCATGCACGTGAATATCTAACACTCCACATAGAGTGTTTAAGCATTTTAGACTTCAAAGGGTTGGTAGGTGTTGGATATTGCATGTCATTTAAATCATACTGTCACTGACATTCACATTCTATTCCACATTCCACTTTTAGTGCATTTCTCATATTTCTTCATTCAAACATTGAATCATTTTAATAACATTTGACTTATTAATTTACATTATCCTTCAGTTTTACGAATGGAACTTGATATCCTGAAGTTTTTGCATAATCCGGATCAACAACTTTTTGAGTTCCAGCATTTTCCTACTTCATACCTTCGACTTGCTGCTCATCGTGTTGCTCAACACTATGGCCTTCAAACCATGGTTCAGGACTCTGGTACAGATGGTTCTGGAAATAGGATCTTGTCTCGTAAAACAGTGGAAAACAGACTCCCTTCTGTGCGTTTATCTGAAATACCTGCAAAGCAATTGGACAGTGAGAAACATGAGCAGCAGGTCAAATTTGTTATCAGACCTAGGCCTAACAAAATGTCTGAAATTTCTGCTAACGATGGAGGTCTCAAACAAAATTCTGTGAGAAGCATGGAAGAGAGAAAGGAGGAATATGATAGGGCACGAGCTCGAATCTTCAGATCCCCAAGTAGTCCTGAATTAGATGGCACAACATCTCAGGCCCCATCTGAGGTAAAGTATGCATGCTCAAACAGGGATGAGACTGAAAGTTGTAGATCTTTGGGTAGTGATTTGGAAAACTTCAATGGAAGGGATGGCATGACTTCTCGGGTTGCCATTTTCAAAGATAGGGAAAAGGATCGTAGTGACCCTGATTATGATCGCAATTACGATAGGTATATGTATGTCTCTCTAATTTTTCTCTTGAATCGGCAATTATGTTAGTGGTGTGTTATAAAAAAATGCAGATTCTGTTTGCTTATTTTTGTCTTCTTGACATTGTATTAGTGCTCTATTTATCTTTGTTTATAATTTTTGTGCTATCAGGTTTGGGGTTGACTTTATATTAGTTGCTTCGCGTTGCATACGTATATGTTATGCCAATGAAGACAACAACTTTGACTCATAGTAATCGAAATTTGATTCTTTCTTCATACAGGTATACTAGGAACCTTCCAACCAATCAGAACTTAAGCTTGACACCCTTTATTGTTCAAAAAATTCAGCCTCCATTTGTACAATACGAGTCTGGTTATCCTCTCATGGGTCATATGCCAGGAACTCGAGCTTCAGTTAGCTATGTGCCTCATCCAAGTCCTATTGTAAGCCCTTTCTGCACAGTGGGATTAAACCAGACATCTAGAGATGCATCTTATGAGCAGTGGCAGAGTGCTGCAATGATGTATGCCCATTCCTACAACCAGCTCAGGCATTCTGCTTTTCAGGTACTCTTAATTAACGAGGCTTTTTTCCCTTTGCTAGAATGTTACAAGTATTATTTGCCAAAAACCAAGAAGAAAGTTCCTTGATCCTTTTTCATTGTGGATGCTCAGCATTGCTTTGCATTATGAAAGACAAAATAGGAGAGAGCACATCAAAGAAACTTGAAATTGCAAAAAGAAAAACTTTTAGAAATTGTCGCCTAGGGTGTGTAAATTTGACCAAATGGCTGACTAAAGTCTAAACCCTGTGTTTTTTTTTTCTTTCAAATTTTCAATGACTAAATCTCCCCTTATCGGAGGAAAAGAAATAATAGTCCAATTGGACCGCGGCATCATGTCCGACCTAGTAATTATGAGGTTATAGATTCAAATTTCCCTTCGAAAAAAAAATAATAGTCCAATGAGAACAAATGGCTGCCAATTACCCAAGTTCACGAACTTATTCGTCTGTCATAATTAACGTTTTAACTTATTTGTCCGTCATAACTCATAATTAGCAGCACCTACCCCATACCGGGAACATCATAGATTTAAGGAAAAGATATAAGCTTTTAAAACATCAAAGAATGCCTTCCAGAATTGAAACAAGCACCCCAACCACCTTTTATAATGAAACGATGGACTTGCCATTTTTTTCAACTACGCAAGAGCTTTACACTTATTAGTTTATCACTCTACAATTATTACCAAAAGACTTGAAAATGTTCTTTTTCACACAGTGACTGGTTATATTTATGAAGTGCGTGCACCATTTATATGCATGTCTCATAGACTTACTTGTTTGTTGATATAAGAATTAAGAAATAATAAAAGATTTGTTGAATCAGCCCATATTCAATTCTAAAAGAAATTTCATTTGGAAGAGAAGTCCCAGAAAAGTAAACATCCTAAACATCCCTTTCAACATCTTAAAATGTTCTAACATTTCTTGTTGCTCTTACAAAAAACACCTGCCCAGGTATGCAGAATCATATAAAAAGAAAACTTCTTGGCTTGTGCTTACTACTTTCTGGCTCTTGGCCCTCTCATACTTTTTGGAATTTGGAATTCTTTTTGTTTTTAAATGAAATTTTGGGTTTCCAATATAGAAACTTGTGAATGGAGGCAGGAAAGATACCTATGCTAACGATAGACACTACCAGTAAATTTCTGCCTGGGCCTGCTACAAAATGATAGAGAAATGGCATTTTAGGACTTTTAAATAGGCATTTTGTGCGGAGATGATGCGTAGAATGAGTTTTATCTTGTAACTTATCTGGTAAAGATAGACAATATGCTTAAGCTAGCCCAGACACTAACGTATATCCAAAAAAAGAAGCCATCTTTTATTCTTTTCTTTAGATTGAATATGCGACTTTAATTTGTTTTCGAGTGATAGTTCTGGACTTTTTTAACCTTAAATCAATAGAGACCCGGTCAGTATGGATTGAGTTTAAGTTAGAAAGGTTTCTTTGTCATTGTTCCAAGAGAAGTTAATTGTCGCAAAATGCTGGGTCAATGAGTTGCATTTTCTTCCTGGTGTTTTTCAATTAAAATTTTGATGTGTTGTGTGTTATGGTCTTGAACTTGGGGAAATCAAATTTGATATTGATGGTGTTGACATTAAGTTTATTATCAGAATCTACAGACCATAAGTAATTAACAGATAGTGAAGTTTGTGTCATCATAACATATCATGAACTGTCCTCTGTCCAAGGTTTATAACTAGCAAGAGTTCTCTTAAATATTATCATTCATAGAAGTTGATAAGCTGAACTCCTTAACCATCAATAGAGCCTTGGAAAACCAAAGTTTATGGGTTTGTTTTATGGTGGCCACCCTACCTGAATCTTTTTGACAACCAAATATTGTAGGGTTAGGTGGGTTGTCGAGAATAATTAAAGTGTGCATACGGACGTATAAAAAACTGCAACTCCTTTACATTACTGATGTCCTTCATATAAATGGTGGTAGTTTTATTTTTTTATTTTCCATTCCTGAGAACATTTCCTTGGTAAAATCTATCTTCTGGGGGTTGGATTTTAGGAGAACTAATGAAATATGAAATTGCAATTTGCTAGCCAATCTTTTTATTTTTATTTTTAAATATTCTAATTATAATGTGCTGCTATGTTATGTTATTGCAGGTCCCATTCTTCCAGCAACCCCTCAGCTTTGACTATTCTCAAAACCATTAGAAGATATGAGGAGGTTAGGTGAAAAAACTTTACAATTTGATTTTGTACTTGTAGGGGTTGCTTCTACAACTCTGTTCTAGTTCTTCATTTTGGATCTTCTTATTATAAGAATTTGTAAGGATTTGAAAACTTTCTCATATCTTTTAGACAAATTTACATACTCCGTTATGCCATTAACTGAATTTCTTCATCTCATACTTCTGATTGTAGCATTAAGTTGTACCATTTTAAATTTCTCTTTAATAACATTTCTTCCATTGTACCTCAATTTTTCTTCTCTGCTCCACTTATTGATAACTTGTCTTTTTCTTTTTTAATAATCGTGACTTCTAACCGTATAATATTTAGATGTAACTTGGAGCCAACAAAAGTTGAGTTCAAGTAGTATAATGTTATGATTCAATTACGAAGAAATTATATGTTTTAATCTTCAGACTTAAATATGGTTAGAATTTGGGAAAAGAAAATTGTAGTTGTCAGCATTTGATTTTTTGGTTAGAGTTCAAGTCGCTGAAAAGTCAACCAAGAGCCTATTGACGATGGATTGAGGGCGTACTCAGTAGACCTTGTCGAAGACAACTCTCGTTAAGTACGTGGTGTATCGGCTGTTGTAAGGAGTCCTAAGTTTGGTTTCGGGCTGAACAAACTTGCCTCAGATTTATGTTTTAATGAAGCTTACTATGGTTTAGCAAAAGTTAACAGTCTGTTTATAAGGCTGATTGCAACCTCAGTTAACTAATGTCAGTTTGGAAGTAGATGAATTTTTCTTGTAGATGAAGGAATGATTTTATCACTTTTTTGCCTCTTTATTCTCCTCTGCTCCAGCGTTACTCATAATTTTATTCCAAATCAGCAAACTTTTCTCTTCTTTATGCTAGTTTTCTTCTTCAATGGGGTTTTTTATTGTTCATGGCCCCCCCATCTTCTCTTCCTACACATGGTGAAAGTCTCCTTTATTTTTAAACTTGAGAACAACTTTGTTTTTCTAAACTTGGAGACATCATTAGCCTGTTCGTAAACTGTGGTATTGAGATACACCGGAGGAACTAAGTCATAATTACGAGGTGCACAAATTAATGTCACAAGTAGGTCTTGAACTCGAAATCTCAAAAGGAGTATACCCTCGAAACCCATATCTTCAATTTACTGTGCTGCCCCTCTCTAACTACATGTTTTCTTTCCATGAGCTTGAATGTTGAACTTTTTTTTTTTTTTGGCTTTTTGTCTTTTCTAGTGGATTCAATTATTGAGTTTAGTTTAATGGTGTGGTACTCAGCTCATATGGTGTTTCTTGCCACTAAATATCCTTGTTGATTTGTGTACATTGTTTGTTGCCATGTCGATTTGTTTCAGATGCACAAATTCAACATGCAAATGCCGAAATAACTATAACATTCATCCAACAAGAGATTTAAATTGCCCTACTCTCAATTGCTGTTCACCTAAAATTATTATTAATATTTAAATATGGTGCAAAAATCTAAGTAACTAAAATAACTATAACTCATATGGTGACTCGATTTTGGAGTTGAGGCGAGAAGAGGAAGGAAACAGAGTTGAGATTTTTCATTCCATTGTTTGTTTTTAATACAACACAATCCCTTTTCAATTACTCCTCCAACATCCCATCAAATCTTTTATCTAATATTTTTTTTTAAAAAAAAAGAATCTAATATTATTTAATGTTATATCAAACCTCATCTAATTCTCAATCACATAATATAAAATGAAATATGTTAAATATATGAATTAGTATATAAACATAAAATGATTACAAAAAAAAAATAATAATATAAAATTAACACTTCTACCACGCATATTTCATGTCAATAAAATATTGTGAATATGAACAATTTTCAATTTTTTTTGAGATTACTACACTTGAGGGTGGGAGAGACTCGAACCTAAGACCTTTAGGTCATTAGGTGTACATTGATGCCGTTTCAACTTGATTAGTCGATATATGTGTAAACTGATGTAAATGTTAATTAATATATTTAAAAAGAAAAAGGTTAGAAATAAAAAAAGAAGAGTAAGAAAAAAGGTGATGTGTGTGTTGGTGGAATGGTAGGATTGAATAGTGGAGTTTATCCAAACTTCGAGCAGTCCCATGTGGTTGCATTTCCTTGTCGTTTCCAATTATCAAAGTTGTAAGGTTCTTTCCTTAATTAAAACTTTATTATATTAAACAACTGACTATGAGTTTAGACAGTGCTTCATTACAGCTAACATATATGTTTCACGCATGCTTAAGTCAAAACACTATCATAATTAATCAAAGAATCCGAATCTCACATGCACTGCTTTGAGCTTATAACTTTAATTAATTATGGATAATTATTATAATAAACAACATTTCTTTATTTCCTTTTTGGAAAGACAAGAAGATGCAATGTTCCAAAGATTGCTTGTCGGCGTAACAACTTTAGATCATAAAGGAAGAATCAAAGAATCTTGGTGCTTTCATTCAATTTTAAATAATTGTATTATGGTGATATGTCTTGAAGTATGTTATGCTACAATTACTAAATAGGGGTTTTTGTTCGGTCAATAAGACATTTGTATTTTTATCTCTCAATAAAATTATTCCTTTCGTCTGTTAGTAGATGTAGCTATATCATTTTTTTAGTTCAACTATAATTGAAGGATGATGATTCAAATTCATGATTTTTTGGTCATGATAATACATTGTTGGAGATACATTATTCTACATTGAACATGTGAGGAGTTTTTAATATTTTTATAAGATATGACAACTTCACTTGTGGCCAATTAATTTTAAGATTAAACTTAAATAGCTATTTGATCCCAAAATCTATATTTGCTAATATAATTTGATGCATTGATTTTTGTAAGTCGAGAATCAAACTATTAACTTTTGAGGTAAGTAATGTGTTTTATTTACCAAGACCATTGCAAATCATTTTACTGGGACAGATTGGCAACATGGTTTAATTAGTCTCCAATTAACTGAGCTATGAATTAAGATACTATTTCTTGGCCAAATTGAATGCCTTGAAAGGAAGAAATATGCTCAACAAGTTATGGAAACAAAATAGTATTAAGACTAAGCATATTGATTTAGAACTCAAATCCAAAAAAGGGTTTAAGCTTAATTTCTCTTGATATTATTTTCAGCAAAAAAGTGAAAGTTTTTATGTTGATCAAATGATGAAGATAAAAACACGTTAGAAAAGAGGAATTCAATTATTATTATTTTTTTTTTGAGTACATAGACGTAGATAAGTATGGATTTTCAAGATTGAACCTGTAACATATTGGTATTGAACTAATTTATAATCAAACAATAAAATCTTTCTGTCATCACTCACTCATTTGTGGAATTCACTTAATTTAGCATGGTGCAAACTTCACATTTTATTTTCTTCCCAAATAACAAAAGGGACAAAAAAAAAAAACAGAATCTAGAGATGATGATTCTGATGAACAAAGCATAAAAAATCCTTAGTTCTAAATATTAATGTACAATTTTACCCCTTCCTTGACAGATTCCATTTTACCTTCATTAGAAAATTTCACCGATGACTCTGCAACAGACGGCGGCCGGAGAATATGAAAAACGCCATTACCGCCGGGAATGCAGAGATTTCTAAAGCAAATTTCGAAGAGAATCCATCGGATTTCTAAATGGGAAGCAATTTAATCATTACCGGTGGGGAAAAGAGTAAGAACTTTCCTCCCTTCCTCACCGGAATCCAAATCCTCACCGTAATTCATCGCCGGAGTATTTACGGGCGACCCAATCCGGTGAATGGGCCGAGCCAAAAACGGATTCTCAAACTGCCCATTAGGCGGCGACCCAAAATAGGCCACCTGCCGGTGGTGGTGAACGGCGGCGACGGCGGCCATTGGGTGGTGGCGCTGCAAGAAGTGGTCTGAATTCGCAAGAAAATGCGGGGGAACAGGGGAACTGGCGAACAAACAATCAGCGGCGGAATCTGAAACAAACCCGGCGCCGCCGTGAGCTCCGCCGCCACTGCTGCTGGAAATCCCCTGCATACGCTTCAAATAGAGGCGGTATTTCTGCAAATGGCTGGCAACATTTTCACGAGTTAACCCATCGACGCTCATAAACTGCATTATGGTTTTAGGGACGGCGTTTTTAATACCCAAATGGGCGACGGCGTCGACGAATCGCTTGTGGAGCTGTGGAGTCCAGACCAGTCGCGGCCGCTTCAGGGTTTTCGCAGATTCGTCGCCGGCGCCGGAATCTTCATAATCGGCTGAACTCTGCGGCGGCGGTGGGTGGGTGTTGCTGATGGAAATATTTGGATTTGTGATGTCAAATGCGATGGCTAGATTATGAGTGATTAGGGTTTGTGAAAGAGGGGTTAATTCATCCGGAGAAGGAAGCTTTTCTTCCCATTTTGAGAACCGATTTGAATTATGTTCCCTCATTTTTTCTCCAATCTAAAACAAACCCAGTTCAGTTTTCACTGAAATTGCAAATGGGTTTGATTTAGTTTATAAATAAACGAGAAAAGAAAGACACAAAAATAGGATAAAAATTAGGAGTAGAACAGAGCAACTAAAAAAACAGAGCAGAGAAAAAGGAAGATGAAGAAAGGCGAGGAGTTTGGGAGAGGGGTTCGAGGTGGATCTTGTAAAGCTTTCTTTTATTTATCTTTTATTATTTATTCATTTAAAATTTTCAGGTTACAATTATTGAAAAAGAAAACAAAACATTAAGATAAATATTTAGTTAATGTCCGGGCATGACCTAACTTGTAATGCGCACGTATGTGGCTCATTATGAGTAACATCCTATTTCTCTTTCTTTTATTTTTTTATGTTTTAATTTTAAAATTTAAAAGTATGTGACTTCTAGGTAGCTGACATTATTTTATAAGTCATGCACGAATATATTTAAATATTCCTCAAACATTATTCATTAATTATTTGATTTTTTTGTTTATTATTTTTTAAATTTAAACCTTACTACTATATAGAAGTCCATGGGGGCACGACGAGGTTGGAGAATGATTTTTTTGTCCCCTACCTCCAAAATTAATTTCTGTCTTCGAAAAAATCCTTTCTTTTTTCAAGGATTAGAGTTGGGATTGCCCCAGGCGGCGAGGATCAGGTTGCTTGTGGGGATTTTTTTTTTCAATTAATTTTTTTTTCCTTTTCTATTTTTTATATATTTTTTGGCTAGTAATTTTAAATAATTAAATTTTTCTTAAAAAATATTTATAAATTTCAGCTATAATGTTAATTATTAAAGAAAAATATTCATATACATATATAATTCCCCCAACAAATATATATTTATTTGAATATCAAAGAGATAACATAAATATATATATTTTTTAAAGTAAATCGGGCATGAATGAGGGAAACAAGTACGTAAATACAACCCAATCCCTAACCCGTATAGCCAACGAGGATTTCTTTACCCCATTCTCGACTTCGATCTCTGCCTAAACGAGGATTTCTCGTCTACGAGAAAAATGGACATCCCTACTATTGTATAATGTAGTTTTCATTATTTTAAGGTAAACATTTTATTTATACTCTTAAAAATCATACGATAATTTGAAAGCTAAAAAATATTACTTCCAAATACTTGTTTGGCTTTATGACACATCTTTCCTAAAGAGAATATGAAATTTTGTGTAAACATTTTGATTAAAAACAAACTTAGATTCAAAAACAAAAATGAAAGAGCAAATGATTACTAAACGAACTTTAACAAGTATTTTTGTTTTAATTTTCGCTTCTTCAGGTTTTATAGAGTATTAAATTAAAATTTAGTCATATAATTTAGAGTATGATTTGACAAACTCAAATTTAACTTTTAAGATCTCATAAAATTTAAGAAATAATATGTATCTTTCTTAATAATATACAAATTAAATACAAATTAACATATATCAATTGAACACACAAAAATCACATTATAATTACCCACGCATACTATCAACAATGATAACTATACTATATTCATAAATTCTAACTTTCTTTATCATAATAACTAAATTCTAATCTCAAAAACACTCATTCTAATTTTCTCTTTAAGTGTGTTTGGGCCTCCATTTATATTAACGGTCGAGTTGGTTAAAATAATTCAAACGGTGGTTACCTAAACTTGCATACTCTTTTATCTAAACCTTATATATATATATATATTAATTTTTGTTACATAACCAGTCTTGCATACATCGTTTATCATAATCCCCATTATAATAATTTTGTCCCTCAAACACTATTTATAATAACTTACCGTTTATCATAATCTACCGTCTATCATAACCTTTCGCCTATCATAATTAAACCGGTGACTGAAACGTACCCGTGGCCCATTTATCTATAGTTTAAAAATGGCATATGCATTTTTTTAATGTAATTAATAAAACATTTTTCTTTACACAAAATTCCCCCAAAAATCTCTGAAGCAGGGGAGCTCTCGTCGTTCTCCATTTCTCTCAGTTTTGGTGCATCTCAAATTGCAGGACGCCAATGGTGTCACCAAATTTCAACGTTACTGTTCATACATTCCATTCCCACTCTGTATTTGATCAGATCCTCATTTGAAGGTAAAATTTCCCTTTTCAATCCGCGCATTTAGGTCATCTCTACCATTTTCGATATGGGTTCCGATTGTTTTCTAATTTAACCCCAATTTCGCTCTACCCTGATCTTCATTGTACATATCGTTCCTTTTTCAAGTTGTTCTAAGAATTTTCGCCAACCCCTTTTGTCCCCATATGATGATGATGCCTTCTAACTTTGTATTATGCTCCACAACTTTCCATGGTCATATTTTATAATATATTTCTACATTTAACTGCACTACGTTTTTGGGTTTCTCAATTGTGCCTGTGTTTGTCGAAGTTGGTGATAGTGCTTTGAATTCCTTGCTTATAATGGAGGGGTTATGGTTTTGAACCCACCCTTGGCTATTGCTTGTGTTCTTTTTAAAAATAAGTATGTTTTCTTCCTTTCCCTGTTACTTGCTTCATTATTGGCTGATTGTCTTTTATGTGTTTCAAACTTGTAAATTGAGTATTTCATTGTGGACAAGATCTTGTTGGAATATCATGGCAGGATGCTTTGTGTGAAGGTGTTTTTTACATTTTTGTCGTGACTTGAATTGGACTAGCCTAGTGGTCGAAAGGTCATTAAGAAAACTAAAAGGTTGTGGCCTGTGGGTTCCATCTATGGTGACTACCTACTTATGAATTAATTTTAGAAAATTTACCATCGGCAGCACATTCTATCTCTTGTAATACATTTGTAGCAAAATTTTTAAAATAATTCATTTATAGCACATTTATTTATATCACTTCACTAATGGAAAAACTCAATTTTGATTTCTATCACTGATAGAAAATTCAAGCAGTGATATAATGAATCTACCATTGATTGAATTCTATCACTAATAGAACTCAACCAGTGATAAAACTCAATTTAAATTTTCTGCTACAAATGAATTAATTTTGATTTTGCCATTTTTTGTTATACATGCAAAATATCCTTAATTTTATATGGATTTTCTTGACACCCAAATATGGTAGAGTCAGTCGGTATGACCCGTGAGAATAGTAGAGGCTGGCGTAAACACTCACTAATATCAAAATAAATATAAACTAGCTAGAATGCTAAGTCTGCTGGTGTTGGTTTTTTAGTTGAATATTGAGTAGCATATGAGTCATGATATTTATATGTTAGTTAGGATGTTGTGTTAATATGTAATTTTACATTTTTATAGAGCTTGATCTTAATAATGGAGGCGAAACCAAAGAGGAGAGCTGCAGCAGAGAATGGTGAAACTGCAGAAGACCGAGTCCTTGCAACATTAATTGGGAATGGTGAGGATCTTGGTCCAATTGTTAGACATGCGTTTGAAACGGGTCGACCTGAAACTCTCCTTCATCAACTGAAGAACGTTGTAAAGAAAAAAGAAGTTGAAATCGAGGAATTGTGCAAAACTCACTACGAGGAATTTATCCGTGCTGTTGATGAACTTCGTGGGGTTTTGGTTGATGCTGAAGAGCTGAAGGCCGAACTATCAACCGATAACTTTAAATTGCAAGAGGTTGGGAGTGTGCTTTTGGTTAGACTCGAAGAGCTTCTCGAATGCTATTCGATAAAACAAAATGTGACTGAAGCCATCAAAATGTCCCAGAATTGTGTTCAGGTGCTTGAACTTTGTGTCAAGTGCAATGATCATATTTCTAAAGGCCAGTTTTACCCTGCACTGAAAACTGTTGATCTGATAGAGAAGAATTATTTGCAGAAAGTTTCTGTCAAGACACTAAGAATGGTCGTTGAGACGAGAATTCCTGTGATCAAATCTCATATCGAGAAGAAAGTGTCGACTCAATTTAATGAATGGCTCGTTCACGTTAGGAGTTCTGCTAAGGTTATTGGGCAAACAGCTATAGGCCATGCGGCAACTGCTCGGCAAAAAGACGAGGAAATGTTAGAACGTCAGAGGAAGGCCGAGGAACAAAACATCACAGATTTCGCCTATACTTTAGATGTTGGAGAAGTTGAGGAGGACTCCATTTTAAAGTTTGACCTTGTGCCCCTTTACCGAGCATATCACATTCATACATGTCTCGGGATCAAAGAGCAATTTCGTGAATACTACTACAGGAATCGAATGTTGCAGCTTAAGTCCGACTTGCAGATATCCTCTTCGCAGTCCTTCATCGAGTCCTATCAGACGTATTTGGCTCAAATTGCAGGATATTTTATCGTGGAGGATCGTGTCATGAGGACTGCAGAAGGGCTATTGTCAGCTGAACAGGTTGAAGCAATGTTGGAAACTGCTGTTAACAAGGTGACATCAGTGCTTGAGGTACAATTTTCCGTTATGGATTCTGCAACTCACCTTCTCCTGGTGAAGGATTATGTTACTCTTCTGGCATCTACTCTTAGACAATACGGATATGAAGTTGCGCCGGTTCTCGAGGCTTTGAACAAAAGCCGGGACAAATACCACGAGCTTCTTTTGGAAGAGTGTCGGCAACAGATAGAGGATGTTCTTGCAAATGACACCTACGAGCAGATGGTTTTGAAAAAAGATAGTGATTATGAAAACAACGTTGTTGCTTTCAATCTCCAGACTTCTGATATAATACCTGCATTCCCATTTATAGCACCGTTTTCTTCCACGGTTCCCGATGTCTGCCGCATTGTGAGGTCCTTCATTAAAGGGTGTGTCGATTACTTGTCCTACACTGCACATTCTAATCTTTTTGATGTTGTGAAGAAATATTTGGATAGGCTCCTTATCGATGTTTTAAATGAAGCAATTCTTAATATTATCAATGGCACATCTATTGGTGTTTCTCAAGCCATGCAAATTGCTGCGAATATAACAGTTCTGGAAAGAGCCTGTGACTATTTCATCAGGTATGCAGGTTACTTAAGTGGAATGCCGGCTCGATCAGTCGAGAGGCCGCAAAGCGGTTTTGCTGCAAAGGTTGTTCTTAAAACTTCAAGGGATGCAGCTTATATAGCATTGCTAACTTTGGTGAACACCAAGCTGGAGGAGTTTATGGCTCTTACAGAGAACATTGGTTGGACTTCTGAGGAGGTAACTGCAAATGCAAATGACTATATAAACGAAGTGCTTATTTATCTCGACACGATAATGTCCACTGCGCAACAGATTTTACCGATGGAAGCTTTGTACAAGGTCGGGAGTGGAGCACTCGATCACATCTCGTACTCTATAGTATCAGCCTTTCTTAGCGACAACGTCAAAAGGTTCAACGCAAATGCAGTCATGACCATTAACAATGATCTGAAAATGCTGGAAGCTTTTGCAGACGAGAGATACCAGAGCACGGGATTGAGCGAAATCTACGAAGGAGGAAGCTTCCGGAGCTGCTTAATCGAAGCCCGACAATTAATCAACCTTTTGCTGAGCAGTCAGCCAGAGAACTTCATGAATCCGGTGATAAGACAGAGGAATTACAACATGTTGGATCATAAGAAAGTGGCAAGTATTTGTGAGAAATTCAGGGACTCTCCTGATGGGATCTTTGGGAGTCTTTCGAACAGAAATACAAAGCAAAACACCCGCAAGAAATCAATGGATGTGCTGAAGAAAAGACTGAAAGATTTTAACTGAGTCTTGGAGATTTCTTTTCTCATATTTAATAGATTAATAGTTCACTATTTGGGTGTTGTATTATTTGATTTCGTGCATTGATTTTAGGTAATAAAAGCACACGGTCTTCTTCTACGTGTAAGCTGATTCAGATACTCACGAGTATAGAAAAATAATAAATAAAAAGAAGCTAAGGGAAGAATTTTTTTATCAGTACCCTTCATTTCATCATATGGTTGTCATTCATGGCCTTGTACAAAAGTGTGGCCCCTTGTTATCTGTTCTTTCATAGATTTTTTTTAATGAAAATTCGACATTTCATAAAAAAAAAATATAACAAAAAACCTTATATGATAAAGCAAAACACGTTCGCTGACATCGGTAATCATAGGTTTTTTGGGCGGGTAAGGTTGGTTTGTTTGTTTTTTTTTAGATTATAATAATTTGGGGGTGGGCGACTTTGGTCATTAGGTGTATATGACTGCCGTTGAGTTGATGTTCTTGTTAATGTTATAGGTGTGCGTCCAATCTTATGTATTAGAGCAAGCTTATTTTCAAATTAAATTTGGTTGATTTCTCAAATCAAGTCATACAATTTTCAAATTAAATTGGGTTCTCGAACCATATTAGTATCTTTTTTTCCGTGTAAGACTTAACTCATAGTCTTAAATATGTAAATAAAATTAAAAGAGTAAAACTTCACTATTGATGGATGTGCAAAGTGTTTATGCACATGAACACGTGGCAAAAGGAGAATATGACAAGTGTATTTTTCTTTTTTTAAAGTGATGTTTCTCACGCGTCTACACACCAATATGATTTTTTTTAAACCATCATTTTTATAAAGTTGTCAAATCTCTTTTCATTAGTCTAATCACTTTTTTTATTATTATATTTCATTTTTTTCTACAAAAAAAATAATATATTTCAAACTCTTTTTCACTTCTTCTTTTTATTTTGAAAAATATTTCTCTAATATTAAAATATGTTAGAGGATTCTATGCCATATAAATTAATCTTTTTCTTCTTTTTTTTTTATTAATTTTATTTATAAATTTTTTTATATGGTGAATTATGGGTTGTTTGTTTGACATATTTAGGGAGAAATTAGTTCTAGGATTTATTAACTCATTCTTAAAAATTGCATCTAAATGAATTTTTATTAACTTCTCCTCATTTTTACTTTTAAAAATAACTATCATTTTTAACCATTCATTTTTAATCATTCATTTATAACAACTCAATCATTTCTAACCACTTATTTTTAATAATTCCTTTCAAATCAATCAAAATAACTCATTTTCAACCATTCATTTTCAATAATTTCTTTTTTAACTACTAAAAATAACTACTCATTTTTAAATTTATATCCAAACAAGGTTTTGACTCTAACTCCTCTATACAAAAACTACACCCAAACGAGTTTTTGACACAACTCTCAATTTTTAACTTCTCAACATAACTCCTCAATATAACTCTTTAACCCAAAAACTACCTAAATAAGTCAAACAAACAGCCCCTCTGCATATAAGTAAAAGAGGAATATTTTTCCCTCAATGTTGTGTTCTTTACTGTTTTTTTTAGAAAAATTGTAATGGTCCAATTTCACAAAATAATTGTAAATTTAAGTAAATTTAAAAATATTTGCATCTATACTAAAAAATATTGTATGGTTAATACTCATTATACCCTATAATTTAGGGTATTAATACTATTTTGTATTATTAATACAATATTATATATTATCCATACATGGCAAAAAAACAAAAATCTCACTTACTTTTTTTTGGACTAAATTTTAGTAAAATTTCAAACAAAAGTTGTATATACTTGAAATACATACTACTTATTTTCCTTTCTGTCATTTCCCTAAACAAATATACATTGCACTAGTTTTCTAATTTCCCCGTTTTTTTCCTCTTATAATTTCCTTTTAATATTTTCATATTAAACTTTTGTTTAGAATATCACTAAAACTTAGCCTTAAAAAAAAAAACACATGCAGTAGGTGAAATTTTTGTTTGTAACTATTTTCTTTAGCACTTGTTTTGTAACTATTTTGTATTAATAAAAGTAAGTAAAGAACCTAACGTAAGTGATTAGAGAAATACTCTCTTACACATTGAATGTTTAAAGAGAAATACTTATATACATATGTGATATCATTTAGTAGCACATAAATTTTTTATAAATAAAATCAATAGGAAAGGAACAAAAATAGGAAATTTTATGTGGCATACAATCTTCCTCCACATTAATATGTTGAGAAATATTTTTCAAAATTAAAAGAGGAGTGAAAAGGAGTTTGAAATATATATTGAAAAAAGAGAATGAAATATAATAATAAAAAAAGTGATTAAACTAATGGGAAGAGATTTGACAACTTTATAAAAATGATGGTTTAAAAAAAAATCTTGTTGGTGTTTATGCACTATCAGGGAAGATATGAATTCAATTTCTTTTAAAACAAGGAAACTATGTCCGTTCCTAGAGTTGCGAACCCGAAATTTTGAAGGAACATACCCTCAAAGCTTTAGTATTCAACCACTGTGCATCTCTTGGGGATTAGATTTGATTTCAAATTGAAATTGATTTTATTTTTTTAATCTAACTTTACAATTTTTTTTTTTTAATAAAAGGTTAAATATCTAGATTAAAAAGAAAAACGTAAATTAATTAAAAATAAATGGTAAATGTGTTAGTAGAAGGCTTGATCTGTAGAACCATTTAGATTTTGTTGATTTAATGGGAAATTAAAAACAATAATTATAAATTGAATCAAGGTTATTTAAGCACTCCAAGAATCGGTTGGTCAAGGTTCAAGTCCTACTATCTTTGTCTCCAAGGGTGGAAGAGTAGTTAAAGAAGGCCCTGATTCGAGACTCACATGTCACATTATTCTTTCGATGTCTCATGTGCCCAGACATGGTTACCTTGTAATCTGAGATTATTTAAGGAAAACCCCTCCCTTCCCCATGAAATTCGAATTAATTTTAGGTATTTTGTTAAAATATGTAAATTGTTTTGCCGCCCAGCCCATGGCCGAAGCCCAACGGCCCATTACTGATTCTTTGTAAATTGTATCTGCACATTCTCTCTCGGCGCTTTCTCTCCTTCTTCGCCTCTGTGTTCTTGCTTCTTCCAGGTACGATCTTCATCTTTCCTTTGTGTTTTACTTTTTTTTCCCTTTAATTGCAATCTCCTTTTGATCTGAAACCATTTCGAGTTCAATCTGAAATCATTTCTACAAACGAGTTCAATATCTGTTAGAAAAATCAAATGGTTAGGTTAGAATCTAGGGTCGAAATCCACCGATCCGATCGAGATAACCGCCGTCATCGCTACTCTCCGGACTCCCATGATCACCGTCGCCGTCGTCGTAGCCCGAGCTATGAGACTTACAGCCGCTACGACAACCACGGCGACGTTGCACAACGGAGCCCTACGGCTGCTGATGGAGACTGCAACGATCTGCCCAAGAGATTTGGCCGGGCGTATCTGGACAGGAATGGTGGGAGAGGTTCTGATGAAGAAGAAGACGGCTCGGATTTGGATGAGGAGCTGAAGGGGTTGAATTATGAGGAATATCGGAGGCTGAAGAGGCAGAAGCTGAGGAAGGCATTGAAGCATTGTATCTGGAGAGTCACCCCTAGCCCGCCCAGGAATGGGAACGAAGACTATTATGAGGATAAAGCTGATGACATCTTGGACAAGTATCGCGATGATGACGGCGCTGGAGATGAGAAAAGGCAACTTGATGAACAAAGATACGGATCTGATGATAAAATTAAGAATTCTGACTCTGATTCCGAATTATCTGATACAAAAGTTAAGAGGAAGAAGGGGTTGAAGAGTTCAGGTTCTCGGCGTAGTAGTAGAAAATCATCTCCTAGTGATTCAAGCAGCCTCTCTGAGGGAGAGAGTGAAAGTGAATCGGAGGAAGAGACCCGAAGAAGAAGAAAGACGTCTTCAAGGAGCAGAAAACACAAACGTATTAGGAGTAGTAAGAAGAGGAGTAGATACAGTGATACGGAGGGCACAGAAGAAAGTGAAACAGATGATTCTGAATATAGCGACCGTGTCAAGTCAAAGAAAAGGGGTCGTACTAAGAGGTCCAAGAGTAGTAGGAAGAGGAGGTATAGTGATACAGATGAGAGTGAAGAAAGTGAAGGTGAAAAATCGAGGAAGCAGAAGGCCTCTTCAACTTCGTCGAAATCTCGGAGTAAGAGGAAAAGAGAGTCGGATTCAGAGCATAAGAATTCCTCTTCTGAGGAGAATTCTGGTTCTGAAGACATTGATGCAAAGAGTAAAGTAAAGGTTGATGGAGAGAAAATGGCTGAGATTGATGCTGAAGCTTTAAAGATTAAGGAAATTTTGGAGGCACAAAAGAAATCTGCATTTGATAACGAGATGCCCGTTGGACCGATGCCTCTACCAAGAGCTGAGGGCCATATTAGCTATGGTGGTGCTCTTAGGCCAGGAGAAGGTGATGCCATTGCACAGTATGTTCAACAAGGAAAGCGTATTCCACGTCGTGGTGAAGTGGGTCTTTCAGCTGAGGAAATCCAGAACTTCGAAAACCTTGGCTATGTGATGAGTGGTAGCAGACATCAGAGAATGAATGCAATCCGTATTCGAAAAGAAAACCAAGTTTACAGCGCGGAAGATAAACGAGCCCTTGCAATGTATAACTATGAAGAAAAGGCAAAACGTGAGCGGAAGGTGATGGATGATCTTCAGCGGCTTGTTCAACGCCACATAGGTGGTCATGATGTTGGCCCTTCACATGATCCTTTTGCTGCATAACCTCATCTGGTGCCATATTGAGATGTTTATGTAATCATTCTTAAGGCAGGAAGAAAATATGTCAGGTATGGATATGTGAGTCTCTGCTAAATATTGATTATCTCTTTTAGTTGGCTTATCGAACAAGGTTTAAATTTGAGCTAGAGCAAATATATTTTGTCTTTGACATGTGTTGCTGAAATCCCTTTATCTCATTATCTTTCTCCAGCTTATATTATAATATAAGGTTGTATTTATCAAAGAGTTCGGTGGTTCTATACTCTGTGCTACTTAAAAAATAGTAATTTCAAAGTTAGTACGCAACTAGTGATGGCATGGTACTGGTCCTATTGATTGTTGAGAGCATTGGTAAATGGTAAGAGTATTTCTTTCTATGTTAAAGTTTTAATGATTATGATGAGAAATGTCCCTAAGGATCGGCACAATGGTTGAAGACTTGAACTTTGAAGGTATGCTCCTTTCTAGGTCCCGGGTTCGAGACTCACCTATGATATTACTCCTTTGATGTTTCCGCTGCCTAGTCTAGGAACATGCATGATTAAAAAAAGAAGAAGATTATGATAAGAAATATTATTTGACTATCTTTATTTCATATTGTCAATTCCTGGGGTTGGTTATGTAACAAAAAGTAATATATTTACAGTTTAGATAAACAGACACCTAGGTTTAGATAAACGGGTACGCAGATTTAGGTAACCATCGTTTATAATAAATGATGGGACAAACATCAATTGGGTTAATATAACAAACCCGGCCGTTTACATAAACAGAGGCCCAAACACACCCTTAGGAGCTCAAAGGATTGAGCTAATTCAAATTATGATGCCCGGTTGTCAGCATTGTGGGTGTTATTCTTACCGTTTATTTAGTTAATTTTCTTTATTGATGCTGATTAGTTCTGTCGAAGGATGCATACCAAGTTGGTTCTGTTTAGCTGAGACTTTTTTCTATTCATTATCATTTTGTGAACGTATCTATATTTTTAATGGTAGATTTCAATTTTTCAAAGAGTTAATTAATTGTAGATCAAGAGGTAATTAATTGTAATCTCTTCAACTACAAATTGAAGATTCAATCTTCCATCGTCTCGAAGTCCTTAGAGCCTTCAAAGTCTTCATTTTATCAAACTAGGGTTAGCTCAATTGCTACATTTTCATGTCAATTTCACCGGATAAGAATTTCTGCCCGAGATGAGTAGCAAGTTTGTCAAATAAATAATTTAGAAGTTTGGTTCTTGTGGTTACCTAATAATGATTTTTTTACGAATTTTCTTGACAATCGGTCAGACGATTTATCCCTATAAAAATAGTTGAGTGCATATAAATCGATATGAATACTTGCTAATATTAGAAAAGAAAAACCAAATGCATATAGAGGTGTTTGGATGAAAAGGTGGGGAAGAGATGGTAGAAAAGCATTTGTAAGGGATTGGTTATAATAATACCTAATAATTATAAAGAAGTTCATAGAAATCCACCTTATTCTTTACACACATGATATAGCTAAAAAAAGTTGTCTTTTCGTATACAAAAGCTAAGAAATATGTGGACTGAATTGTGCCACAACTCACAAGCCACGAACATGAACTCTTCACCTCAAATGGGCAAATTCATGTCTCTCTCTTTTTGATCATCACTTGCAATCCATTCAACATCCTCAACGTCAAAGACAACAAATACTTTGGAGTTTTCTCCTTCTCCACCATTTCCACATCAAACTTCTCTATCACAGCTGCTGCTATGCACTTCATCTGAATATAGGCCATATCCTTCCCCAAACACATCCTCGGCCCCGCGTGAAATATCGGGAACCGAAACGGGCTCTCCATCCGGCAAACCCCATTCTCCAACCACCTCTCTGGCAAAAACTCCCCATAGTTTTCCCCCCATATGCTCTCCATTCTTCCCATTGCATATGTATGGTACGTCACAAACCAATCCTTCCTAATAAATGTTCCGTCGGGCAAGACGTCGTCTTTAAGACACACTTTCGTGTCCACGGGCACTGGTGGGTACAACCGAAGAGTCTCAGAGAGTGATGCTTGTAGGTAGTGCATGTCTCGAAGTTCGTCGAAGCTGTATGTTTCTCCGATTTGCTTGCCCGTTCTCGACCGGATTGTTTCGAGTTCCTTGAGGATGTTTTGTTTGACGTTGGGTCGGGAGGATAAGATCCAAAAGAACCATGTTAGAGCGGAGGATGTCGTGTCTCGGCCGGCGAGGATGAAGCTTATGATTATGTCTCGGAGGAATTCGGGGGAGTTATTGTCTTGGTCTCCCATGAACCGGGATAGTAAATCTTGGTCATTTTTTATAAGGGTTGTTTTCTTCTCTTTCATTCTTGAGCTTATGATGTCTTCTGCAAATTTGTGAACTGTGGCTATGGATTCCTTCATGGTTCTCTCTGATCCCATGTTGAAAAATTTCTTCACTTTGTAGAAAACAGGAAAAGCATACATGAATCTGTTTTGCAAAATGAATATGAATTAGTGTTAAATCAGAACGTGTTCCACACTCTAGAGGCTAATTGTAATACTTAATTAAGTTTAAGGAATAATTAAACTTTGAGGATGTTAAACCAACAAAGTTTCAGAACTATGCATTTTTTTCTTTAATTTCTAATCTTCTGTACGTAAGATAGTTAAAAAAAAATTTAGGAAATTTTCAATGAAACTTGTTTTGTGACATCATTGGAACTCTTTTATCTTGCCAAACAAAAGTACAATAAATACAAATAACCATTGGGAACTTAAGAATTGAGTAATTTTTTTAGTTTAACAAATATTATTGGAAGAATTATTCGAGAAGATGGATACAAAATAAATAAATAAATCATTTTAAGAACCATCGGGGGCTGTTTGTTTGACATATTTAGGGAACAGTTAGTTCTAGGATTTACTAACTTTTCTTTAAAAACTACATTCAAACGAGTTTTTATTAACTCCTCCTCATTTTTACTTTTAAAAATAACTCTCATTTCTAACCATTCATTTTTAATGGTTCATTTATAACTACTCAATCATTTCTAACCACTTATTTTTAATCATTCCTTTCCAATCAATCAAAATAACTCATTTTCAACCATTCATTTTTAATCATTTCTTTTTTAACTACTAAAAATAACTACTCATTTTTAAATCTACATCCAAACAAGGTTTTGACTCTAACTCCTCTATACAAAAACTACATCCAAACGAGTTTTTGACACAATTCTCAATTTTTAACTCTTCAACATAACTACTCAATATAACTCCTTAACTCAAAAACTACCTAAATATGTCAAACAAACAGCAACAATTTTGATTTTTTTTTTCTTCAAATTTAGCTACCATCAAACTCAGAATTCAAATTTATAACATTTTTCATTACTAAATTATATATAATACCACTGAAATTCTCTTTTTGAGACAGTTTGAAATGATCAGAGTAACTAATTTGTTCAGGAATCATTAATATTGGTATCTTATTCACTAAAATTGAGTCAACTAAACATAACTTGTGAGTTCATGCCAACAATTAAAGGTGTCATAGTTAATAAATACGTATGTTAAATGTGGTGGAAGTAAAAAATTAAATATATTTTTACAGAACCAAAGAGAATTAAATTTCTAATCTGATAGGCAGAAAATAATCATTAGAGTTTCGTCTGATAATTTGATTTTTTGTTTACAATTTTAAAATTAAAATTTATTTTTACTCAAAATTTTCATCTTCCATTAGATAGGAGTTAGTTTTAGAATTTATTGTGTTTTGAACAGATTGGTCTGAATTATGGAATGGGTCAGTAGCCCAATGTTTAATTAGTTGGAGATCAGGAATCGGTATTTGTCCACCATTCTCTAATATGTACTAAAAAAAAGAAGGTTGGTCTGAATTAGTATATTAAAAATAAAAGGAAAATACCTGGCGGAGCTGAGAGTGGCGGCGCGTTCAAAGGCGTGCATGAACTGGGATCCGGCAGTAGCATCCCCAGCAAGACAGGCAGGATCGAAATGGAACGCCAGTTTACAAACATTATCAAACGCCAAGCGCTCCAAAACATCCTGCAAGTCCACAGGCTGAGCGGTGAAAGAAGCGTTTCCCAAGACAGGCAAAAGCCTGGTGTTGATCTCCCCCACAACATTGTCCATTGCGAAATTCCTAAGCGATTTGGTGTTGAATTCATAGCTCGCGGTTTTCCTCTGCACTCTCCAAATCTCCCCATCACAGTTGAATATCCCACGTCCCAGAAAGTCCTCCAACAGCGAGATGAAGCGCTCCCCTTTGGGGTATGTGCTCCACCACGTCCGGGCTGGCGGTCATCACCCCGTGGACCTTCCCCGGGCGCTTGAACACCGCGGTGTTGCTCAGAACCTCGGTCGACCAGTCGAGGAACCGGTGGCGGTTCAGCAGGAACAGCGGCAGCGTTCCCAGGAGGGGGAAGTGTTTGAAGCCTTCCCTTTTGGAACAACCTTCCTTTGGGGAACTGAAGAAGCACAGGTAAACCAAAACAGAGAGAAAACAGAGCAAAAGCAAGGTTGTTGCAAAGATATCCATGGACAATGGAACTAAATTCCAATGAACTTATGGACGAAGGTTCAAACTTATCTTCAAATGCTTGGATGAGGCCACCCCTCTTTTTTTAGTCTTACTTACATGGCTTATAATATCTAATTTGATCGTTAAAAATCTTCTTTCTAGTTACGATTTTATATTTATTTTTCGTATTTAAATACATCTTTCTAAATCAAATAACCATTGTGAGTTTTATCTCTTCCAAATTAATAGTTTACTCATTAATAAGGAGACAAGCTCTTCATTTTACAACCATTTGGTTTTTCGTTTTTGTTTATGAAATTTAAGCATATTTCTACTCAAATTTCCTACCACGTGTTCCATCTTTCCTACCATATATATCCATATTTCTTTAAGAAAATAGGTGAAGACTAACCAAATTTTAAAAATAAAAACAAGCTTTTGGAAGATTTTGTTTATTAAAAGATAGGTAAGATGTAGATATTCAAATAAAGAAAAAGGTAGAGTGAGGTAGTTGTTGTAGGCTTAAATTTCATAAACAAAAAACAAAAAATAATAGTTATCAAACGGAGCCTTAATGACACAATTTTGATCAAACATCTTTTTCTTCTTTACATTGTTCAAATAAAAATTGTGTACCCTCAAATTAGGGGTGTTCGTCGGTCGGTCGGGGTTGTTTTTTGGAGAAAACCGACATCGATAAACGACATATCGGTTTTCTAATAATAAAAACCGAAATGTTTTTTGAATCGAGAATTCCAACCGACGGTCGGTCGGGTCGGTCGGTTAAGGAGTTTTTGTTTTTTAAAAAAAAATCTAAATTTTTTCATTGGAAAACCATGGATGTTACTCTTATAATTTAATTTTTTTTAAAAATTCTCCGACCGACCGACCTTGATTCGGTCGGTTTTAGTCGGTCGGTTCGGTTTTCGGATAAAATGTGAACACCCCTACCTCAAATAATAACACATATATAATAAAGAGGATTTGCATCTTCATTCATTAAAAAAAAATCATGGTCAAACAAAAAAAAGATAGGAAAAAGTGAAAGTAAAATCAATAAACCCATCATTGATTTGTTTGGTCTGAAACGAATTTGAAAAAAGAATCTTGTTTTGGTTGAGAGAGGTTTTCAATTAAACTCAAATTTTCGAGTTAGTTACTTTTCCAATTTAAATCAATCCCAACAAAAAAACATTTCAACTCCAACTCAATCTAATTTTTATATTAGAATAGTTAATAGAATTTTCCAAATTTTATTTAATATGAGTTTTTTTTAGTATATATTAGGGTAGGGACAAATACTGATTTTCAAACTCGAACTTATGACTGTTGTTGAACTGGTTTACAACTCAACAGTGAAATCAGTGCGCCATCGAATAAGATATTTTTTGTTAGTGAATTATTTGAAAATATATAACTGCTCGAAGAAATCGACTGAAAAAGGAAAAAAAAAAAACATCCAAAGAAATGGCAAAAGTAGATAAAAAGTAACAAAATTAAACATGCAAATGGGAATTTACCTTGGGGGAGATAATTTTTCACATAGTATAGGATCCCACATTGAAAAAAAGTAAAACATCATAACAATATAAAAAAATATAAATTACTCACTTCGTTAAGATAGAATCTCATGTTTTCTAATAAACATCATCTTATAGGTATATTAAGAATCCGACATCTTTCTAAAAAAAAAAAGAATCCGACATCAGAAAATATAAAAAACAAAATATATGAATCCTTAATAGAATCACACTTTTTTTTTTGAGATTACAACAATTGGGGTGGGAGAGACTCGAACCTAAGACTTCTAAGTCATTAAATATACATTTATGCCGCTTGAGCTACTACTTTATTGGTAGAGCATAATGACAATAGTTAAAGCGACAATTTTTTTTTGAAACCGCAATTAATCTGGTTTGGAACCATTTTGGATTGAAAATAAAAAATAAAAAGAATTGATTAATTTTTGGTGTATTCGAATTTGTAGTATGAATTCATGACTTTTTAGTATGTAATGTTGTGATGAGCTACTAGTCTAATAATTTAAATCGAATATACCTAAACTGATAAATACTATATATACTAAAAATTAAAAAGTGAATTATAAGTCCCTGATAACTATTTGGTTATTTGTTTTTGGTTTATGAAATTTAAACTTATTTTTACTCAAATTTTTTACCATGTGCTCCATTTTTCTTACAATGTATCCATATTTTTTTAAGAAAGTAAATGAATACTAACCAAATTTTAAAAATAAAAATAAGCTTTGAAAATACTTTTTTTTTGTTTCCAAATTTTGGTTTTATTTATTAAAATATAGGTAAGAGGTAGATATCCAAATAAGGGAAAAAAAGTGTAGTAAGATATTCGTCGTAGGCTTAAATTTCATAAACAAAAAAAAAGAAAAACAAAATGATTATCAAACGGGGCCTAAGTGATACGATTAGAAATCATTCATTTGTGTTCTTAAGGCCCCGTTTGATAACCATTTTGTTTTTTGTTTATGAAATTTAAGCCTATTTCTATTCAAATTTCCTAGCATATGCTCCATCTTTCCTACAATGAATCCATCTTTCCTTAAGAAAGTAGGAGAATACTAACTAAATTTCAAAAATATAAACAAGTTCTTGGAAGTTATTTTTTTGTTTATTAAAATATAGGTAAGATGTAGGTATCCAAATAAGGAAAAAAGGTATAGTAAGGTAGTTGTTGTAGGCTTAAATTTTATAAACAAAAAATGAAAAACAAAATGGTTATCAAATGGGGCCTAATGTATTGAGTTTGTATTGAACTAATAAAATAGTTGATTCTTCGTTTCTTTATTGATTATCTATGATATTCTGCAAAAATAACTCAACTGTGGACAGTTTTATTTTGTTCATTCAGTGATATCTAAAAGTGTATATAATGTTTAAATAACTACACTCTTTGGCCGTAAGCAAGTTGTTGAACAAATCAACTTGACATGAATTTGTTTATAATTAATTTCCATGTGAAAAAGTGATCACACAAAGTGCATGAATTTTTTAGGAAACAAAAAGTATTTATTAATAAAAAATATCTTGTTTGATGTTAATTTATTTTAACTATGGTTATTTGTTGTGTTTGTCCCCCTTTCTCCCATTTGTATTAAAATAATAATAATAATAATAATAAATACTATTTATTATAATTTAGTATTTATTTCTCTAAAAAAAATAATAGTTATTATTGATAAAAAAAAGAAATTTGTAAAAACTTCCAGCTCTCTTCACTAAAATCGTGCTCCATCATTTCCGACCCATCAACCTCATTTCATAAGTTTCCTTTCCAATTCTCATTTCTTTTTTTCCAAACTTTGGACTGCCACTTTTTCTCCCAAGATTTATTCACGAAATCATATCTTCCATACTATTCGAAAGTCATTTTTCAATCCAAAGCTTTCAATAATCACTTCTGTCGATAAAAATTTTGAGCACCAATCAAAATGTTTCAATGTTAAGACCGTCTCATGCTTCGACCCATAATTACACATTTGTTCGAGCCCCCTCGAAGACACTGCCGACAATGACTATAATACCTTCGTCTAACAATTTCTTGCAATAGTCGCATCTATTTCGACCACCTGCAAATGAAGGATTCATCTACAACTCGAACTTCAGTGAATGACAAAAATACTCTTTACTTGCTTTAAAATATAATATTATTCGCGTTAATAATTAATACAATATTGCTATGTTTTGATAATCAATGTAGTTATCGCAGTATGATATTAATGGATATTTATTATAATACCGTCTATATTAAATAATTCATGCACTTGATGCTTACATAATCCATACATTTTGTTGTCGTACAAAACTCATACACAATATATATAAATTGGAGATTATAATAAATAAAACATTTTTATGTGATAAGCTTAGTAATAAATCGGAGATTATTAGTGTTATATGTATTTATGTCGATTGATGGTTGATACGATGTCTACTAATACCTTAAAACTATCTTCTCAAAAAAAAAAAAAAAAAAACCTTAAATCTAAATAAGTTGAATTTATCATAATACTTAAACTGTACTTATGTATCTATTAAAAAAATAAAATTAATTATAAGGATGTAACTTATACTGTATTTGATTTCAAAAAAAAAAAAAACTTATACTATATTTACGATATAAATGAATCTCATATTTGATATTGTATTAGCACAAACAATACAAATTAATACATCTTATTTAAGTTAAGAGTATTATGATACCATAGTAATATTAATGGTAGAAGTATTATAATACCATAGAGCGGTATTAATGTTATAAATATTACTACGACATTTAGATAAACATATTTTTTGTTATATAATTATTACAAAAAATACGAATATGGTATTGCAATAATATGGTTCTTAGTGTTCCTTAACAATTATTAATACTATTTTTTAGAAGATAGTTAATTAATACTATTATTAAAATATGTATGTGTATATTCAAGGTATTTATGTCGAATTGATCGATAACGCAACGTATTTATAACATGAAACCTGAAAAATGGATCAATAACGCAATAGTGACAGGACATCGAAGGTGTAATGCGATAGGTGAGTCTCGAACTTGAAACCTTGAAGGAAGCATATCTTCTAGGCCCAAGTCTTTCAACTGAGGACAATATGATTATCAAGAATTACATTTAAATGTTAAGGAGATCAAAATTATCTCTTGAAATTATGATATAAAAGACTTCCTTTTCACAAGGAATTGTTATTGATGCTGAAGTTTTTTTAAAAAAATCAATTTCTTTAATGGAAAAAATTAGTTTCTCTTTTAGCTATGGTGTATTTTCAATTATTTTAATTCTTCTTTTTCTTTCAAACAAATGTGTTCATATTTATGGGTAAAAGGAAGATCAATGTAAAATATCATTTAGCGTAAATTATATTTCCATCAAAATTAACTTAAAAGAAAGATAAAATTAAAATAGGAAAAAATGCACAAACTAGCAAACTATAATATTTGTAACACTTCTCTAAACTAATTTTAATTTGATCAATTATTTCCTTCTTGAAATTTGATAAGTGGTGCAATTAACTCCTTTAACTCAAATTTAATCATTACATGTGTAAACTTATCATATTTTTTTTTTCAATTATCTTAATTATTCTTTAGGTTTCTCTTTCACTTTCACACACTTATAAAGAACAAATATATTCATATTTATAGATAGAGGGAAGATATGTAGAGGATCATTTAAGATAAATGAAACTCACCTCTCATACACACTTCCGTAACATATCAATAAAAAAAACATTATATTTTAATAGAACATTTTTAATGAAGAAATGTAGATTTCATTCTTCATAGTTAAGATGGGAATTTTTAGTTTCGTTTTCCATGACTTTTTAAATCAATTAAATAATCAAAGTCTTATGAAAAATTATGGAACCTCTCAAATAAATAAAACAAAACAAAACAATATTTTATAATAATTATTTAATATCTATTCATAAAAGTCTCGAAAAAGTGCCTCATGAGTAGAAGAAACTCGAGGTCTTTAAAGTGCTGCTCACAAACAAAACAAAAAAAATAAAAATAAATAATTCACTCAATGAAGAAAACTCATAATTGCTAAAACAATAGATCCCAATCCAAATGCATCTGTATTACTCTTTGTCAATGGTGATCTCACCCCTTTCTTCTCCTTGAATGCATCCTCACATGTCATGGCCGCGTTCATCATCGAAGTGATGGCCACGTTCACATCGACGTATTTCTTCTGCCTATAAGCTTTCACGGCTTCATCCCCAGTCAAGGCTGCATTCGAGTAAAGCTCGAAGCAATCATCCAAACATGACCTAACATATGGGTCAAGGCCCTTGTTTTGCGTCAACATTTTGACCCGATCGCGCGTGCTAGTCACATTGTGGCGAAGCACGTTGATCGATACGAGCCCGAGGCAGGGAACATCCATGCAAGGGTGGTTGGTGGCAGATTCTAGAGATGATGAACAAAATTGCAAGGAAATGGTGGTGGTGTTGGATGAGATTTTCTTGCAAGTTCTGTCGATTAGAGGTTTGTTGATCTCGTTGGAAGATTGTGTAATGAAAATATTGGAGAATAAAAATATGGAAAGGATAAAAACAAAGAAGTGAGATATGACCATTGACATTGTTTATTTTTTCTTAATTATTTTTATTAAATCTTCGATTTTTTTTTTTTTGTCTTTTTTTTTTGTTTTCTATTGCTCAATCAAATTCATTTTATAGGCTTGTGCAATTCTCTGTTTTTTTTCTTCTTAAATTATTTAGAAATTTGATATGGTCAGTTGCTAATTTTTCGTTCAAGTTTTTTTTTCTCCCTATATTTGAACATTATGAATCGAGTGACTTCCTATTGTCATGGATATGAGGATTTTTTGGTAACAAAACGGCGATTTTTCAGGTTTTCATAACGGGTTTTGAAAATTAAGTTTTTATTTTTATTTTTTATTTTCCCTCTATTTTATCTCTCATATAAAAAACCACTTTTTTTTAGATGAAGAAATGCATTTGAATATTAAGAAATATTGTCATTGCCGATGGGGCTACAAGCCACTGTCGAGCCTATAACCTCTTAATTAATTCATTCTAAAAAAAAAATATCTTAATTAATTGATGTCGTTGAACTATTATTTTACATAATTAGACATTATGTCGTTGAATTGCTTTGTTGGCCTCCTTTGGAAGAAGACCAATATGGAACACTTGAATCATGAGACATGTTGATGTGAATTTCTGACAAAAGAAAACCCCACCGTTGACAGATCAAAATCAGAACTATTTGAATTGATAACTAAATTTTAAAATGTTTTTAAAACTATTTTGTTTAGTTTTCTTAATATGCCTTAATTTTTGAAAATTTAAGACATATTTTGGATTAAAAAAATTGAATTATCAAACAAAAAATCACATTTGAATAAGATTGTTTGAAAGATAGAGAGCGTAGAAAAATTTTGTTTGAATAAAGAGTAAAACTCCTATACATATGAGTTTGCAGGAGAGTTCTACATTTTGATGATGCAATACCATTGAATGTCACAAAATTTTATATATTTTTTAAAACATTTCATTGGTTAAGAAAAATTTTGTGTCATCTAATAGTGCCGCATCATCAAAATGTCGAGTTCTCCTACACATTCATGTATAGGGGAATCGTAGTTATAAATAAAAGTGTTCGAATGAGTGGTTGTACAAAATTTTAAATGGATTGAACACATTGGAAGAAAAAAAAATTGTTTTAAAGATAAATAGTAGGTAATCTTAATTTTTTTTTAAAGAAAATTGGTTGGAAAATGAGTTGAAGTAAGAGGTCAGAGATTTTTTTAAAAGAAAACTCTTTAATGCTTACATATTATGCAATGAAGTTTAATAAGAGTGTACACGTAAACTCGAATTAAACTCTAGTCGTATTATGATATCCATTATGTACTCTGTAATTTGTCTTTCCTTAATACAATTGTTCTTTCTATATCCGTGAACTAATTAATACAACGTTAGATTGTCATCTTCTGTCGCGTTTCTTTATTTTGGCAGATTGTCATCTTCTCTAATCAATTTCTATCCAAAAGTTGAGATTTTGATATATCTTATTTCATTTAATGTTTTGAGTAATGGGGTTACACAACATGATTCTCTAGGGTTGTTTTTCGTTTAGTTGAAACATAATAAATTATGTAGAAAATGTATTTTCCCGGCTTCCTTATCTGTTAAGGAAATCCTTTGTTTAATATAAAGTAAATCAGTCAATCCTGTTGAAATTTTTTGACCTATTTATTCACCTTTAAAGTTCGAGAAAGATGACCGAGGGTCAGTGGAGCAGTTGGTTATCTTGTCTGGTGTTAATCCATTTCAACTTCACGGTCAAGAGTTCGAGCTTGGTATTTTATTATTTGAAAGTAGTTGTGCCTTCTATATAGGATTTGTTGGTCTCCCTTCCCCCACTATGTACTCAAAAAAAAAGTTTGAGAAAGATGAAGAATGGAGTGTAATTTTTTTTAACAAATATGTAATTATCTTCTAAGTTAATGATTGAGCTGGTCAGGCCAGGACTGTTCAATTCAACTTAAGAGCAGATGTGTGACTAAAAAGAATTCTATACTAAAGGCTTAAATAAAGAAATTTGCATCAGTCATGATAATCCAACTTGTAAGTTTAGTATTTCAAGAATTTTTTTTTTTGTAACTTTAGTAGAATTAAAAAAATAAAATCATAATTGAAATTTAAATTTGTTTCAAAAGTCAACTCTTATGGGTCTGTTTGGCCCAAGGGTAAGGGAAGGGAAGGGAGCCCAACTCGTAATTGGGCCACAGAAAAGAGTTTCTTCTCCCCCTTTGTTTTTGTTTGCTTGTTTTTTTTTTTAAAAAAATTGTAAATATTTTAAATATCTCTTATCCTGCTTTATTTTTTTCGTTTTATTCTTTATTTTAATTAGTAAATTTCTAAATATTAAATTTTTTTTGGATGTGTTATTTCATGTTTTTAAGATTTTAAGATCTAAAAGATGAGATGAATCAACCGAAGTAAAAAAAGTATTGGAATATATATATTTCTCTTATCTTTCATTTGTGGTGAACTGTAGTAAACTATAATGTCAACCAAAAGATGAAATGACATCTAAACTTCATTCTTACCCATACAATTTATTCTTTTAATGTACAACTTCATTCTCTCACAAAGCACTTTTAAGGCAATTTATATCTTTTCGAAAAATATTTTTATGTTACTTACTCTCATATATCTTTTTAAGTGGTATTAGTTTTTACTGTGACAAAGCCTAAAGATAGGTTTAAGAAGATCTTAAAAATAGAGTTCTAAGTAAAATATTGTGTATTTTAGGGAATATATGAGTCTATCTTTAAGTTCACTTTGGCCAAATACGTTATATTATAGTTTAAATCTTAGTGTACAAACCAGTTCAACACCAGCAGGTTTGATCTCAAAAATCGATATTTGTCTCTCTTCCCTCGATATATACTAAAAAAGAACTTTTTTTTTAATTTGCATGACTTATGTCTTGAATTGATAATTATATGAAGAGTTATATCTTCGATACAAACATATTATTAACAATAAGAATGTAAGTTTACGATGGTCTATCCCCTCCTTTACAAGGTTCGATGTACTTTTCTAGAATCCAAATAATAAAATATGACTTCATGAGTTAAATCTCTGAAGCGCTTGCTATGCAATTACATACTAACCCCTACCATGAAATTGTTCGAAGCCTTTTTGGTCGACTATGGTTCTTAAAAAGGTCAAAGATTTCACTTGGACACGATTTTATCTGGTCGCAATCCGTGGATGAAGATTTTTTTCATACGAGCTTTTTCGATGACGGACATCGGATTTTAATCTCTTATAGATCGACTAAAATTTGTAAAATTTTTTAAAAAATCATTACAAATATGTCTCATGTTTCTTTCGGCGTCTTGTCGTCCTAAACGTGGTCCAACATATTTTATTCAACAATAGTCTTTAAAGAAAGCATTTCTTTGCTCGTAATACTAAATAAACTAATTTTTTATATAGAACTTGTATAACAGCAAACTAGTTCATGACAAGAAGAAACTCACTCCAACTTGTTTTAGGTTATAACACTCCCTCACAGCCTTATTCCCATTCGTCGTACCATGTTCAGATGATAACGAAAACCCTCACATTTGAAGTTTTCTTTTTTAGAAACAAAAGATCTTACTCATTTTGTGAGCTAAAAAAATATTAAATATGTAGAATTTCATCTTAGAATCAGTAGATGATGATGATAGCTAGTAACTCGTCGTATCTTACAAAAATATAGAAGATTTTCTCACATTTTTAATGTGGAATAATGTGACAAGGATATCCAACAAATAAGGAATATTTGTTTACTTCTTTTTTTCAATAAAAAGAGTGTACCGTGAATATCAAATTAAATTAATGTACAACTAATGATTACCCAACACAAAGTTTCATTAATGTAAATCAAGTGGAATGTGAAGAATCGTCACCGTTTGTCATTTACTCCAATGTGGGTTCGGTTCCAAAATCCATCCAATGAAAAGGGTTGGTGAAAAGATAAAGTTTTTTTTTTTTTTTCTTATCCAAAGGAAAAATGTGAAATGGGCTTTAACTACCAAATATCATTTGTCGCAACTCAAAAGCTACATATATTCGAATGTATATGTTGTCAAAATATTGTTGACAAATATTTTATTTAATGAAATTTTGGGATAGTGCTCGTGACTAAGCCCATTTTTAAAGCATATGAATGTGATCCTTTTGAAAACCTCTTTGTTATTTTGGAAAGGTATTAACTTTATGTGGTTAAGTATAGTGGATGCCAGTATAGTTTTACTTTAATCCTATGTTGAAAAATCAAGGACCATGAGTTTAATAAAAATAATTAGGGATAATGTCTAGATTAATGGTAGGTTTTTTGGTGACGATTTTGTTAGATTATTTATGTATTAACTATGGCAAAAATTAACCATAAAGTATTTATGAATAATTGTATCCTTCATTTGAGAGATCTTTATCAAGATTGATTTGTTGAAATTGAATTATTAGGTAATAGAGAGGAAATGGATGATGACATAATGCCTGTTTGCCTTCATTTTGTGAAATGCATGAGGGAGCAAAGTGGTATTTTTTTTTTTTTTTTTTTCTTTGAGATGGAAAAATTTAAATGTATAATCTTTTGATTATTAGATTGTACAAGATACTGTCAGAACTCAAGATTGAATCTACAAATGATTTTTTTGTACATTTGTGATCAGTATAGTCTTGTATAGGCTGATGCGTATAATATTTTTCTAAGCTTTAGTTCATGTATACACACTACTACGAAAAATCACATGCCAAATTTACGTTTACAAAGTTAAATCTCAAGAATTTGCTTAAAGAATTGATAACATAAAAAGTACTCTTTAAATTTTGTATGAGCAGAATATATGATATGTATAACATTTTTATTTTACTAATACCATGATAAATCTACAATAGATTGAAAGTAGATTATTTTACCCGTAGGACAAAAACTTAACACAGAATGTTCTATAACCACAATTGTTACATAATCTAAGTGACAATGTTTTGTATGTTAAAAATAATCATGAAAGTGAGGACAAAAGGGATTTGGAAGAAACTAAAATACCTTATATTTGAAGAAAGATCTCTCAAGCAAAATATTTATGAGAGAAAATTGTTTATCATCAAAATGGACCCTTCTAAATCTCTTGAAATCAATTTTGATGAGTTCAAAAAACTATGTACTTCCACTCAAAGGAGCAGTATTTTTGTGACACTTTATACGACTTTGTAATCAAGAGGTCGAAAAAAATAGTTCACTTCTGAATTTGAGAGTCGAGAAAAAAAAAACAGTTCATTTCTGAATTTGAGATGAAAAGTGAGGTAGTAATCTTCATATATAGATTCGCTATCTAAAACATTCAAAGATGTGAAACTAGTTTAAAATATGGAAGATAGACCATATTGAGTTGACATTTAATTGCAACATTAAGAAGTAAAGATCTTGAGATCAAGTTAGCCAAGACATCAAATGAATAAGAGTCATTTTATCGGAAAGGAAAAAAACCTCACAAGTAAAAAATAAATTTACAAATGGCTAATTAACCATCGTAGAATAACCTAACGGTCAAAAAGGATCTCAATATGCTTAAAATTGTGTAGGTTCAATCCATGGTAGGCCACCTATCTAAAAATTAATTTCCTATAAATTACTTGACAAACCACCTAAAATCGATTTTTTTTTTTTTGGCTATAAAGTACTTTCGTCCTTTCAATATAGATTCTCAACAAGAAAACTAGATTAGGGACAAAACACATCAATACCAACAAATAACACGATTATAAACTTTCAATTTTCTATACATTAGAACCGCCAATATTAAAAATGAATGCACGTAAATTTCAGAAAAAAAAAAGAAAAAAAACATGTACAACTAATGATTACACAACACAAAGTTTAATAAAAGTAAATAAAGTGGGACGCGGAGAATCGACACCGTTTGTCGTTTACTCGAATGTGGGTTTGGTTCCAAAATCCATCCAATGAAAAGGGTTGGTGAAAAAACAATTTTTTTTTTTAAATCCAAAAGAAAAATGTGAAATGGGCTTTAACTACCAAATATCCTTTGTTGCAACGCAAAAGCTACAAATAAATATGTGTATATGTATATATATATATATATATATATGTATATATATGTATATGTATATGTATATATATGTATATGTATATATATGTATATGTATATATATGTATATGTATGTATATATATGTATATGTATGTATATATATGTATGTATGTATATATATGTATGTATATATGTATATGTATGTATATATATGTATGTATATATATGTATGTATGAATATAAATGTCCATATTTAAAATGCTAATGTTGAAATTTTTGTTCAATGAATTTGGGTGGTAGTGGTGGTGACTAAGCCAAATTTTGAAGCAAATGAACGTGGTCCTTTTGAAAACCTATTGGTTATATTGGAAAGGGTATTAACTTTATTGTAAGTCTAGTGGATGCCACTGTATTTTTAATCATATAGTACAATATGTTTAAGAACAATAATGGTAGGGTTTTTGTGATGAATTTTGTTAGATTATTTTAAATATAAAGCATTCGTGAATAATTGTATGCTTAATTTCAGAGATCCTTATCAAGATGGATTTGTGGAATTGATTTAATTAGCTTAATATCAAGGACTCAAAAGAAATTTGATGTCGATTTCATGAGATGATGTTTGTGTGCCTTCTTTTTGTGAAGTGTACGGGGGAACAAAGAATATAGAATAATTAAGGGAATTTCAATTTATGTTTTAGAAAGAAAATTGGAGGATTAAATTCATTATTTTTTTGTACATTTATGAGCATATATAGCGTTGTATAGGTAACTTTCATGAAGTAGCTTAGTAGTCAAGAGTATTTTAAGTAACCAAAAGTGATGAGTTCAATTTATGATTACTATTTACCTATATTATTTTCTTAGAGGTTTTACTTTTTTTTTTTAAGTATATATTGAGAAATGGGGACAAATATCGATTTTCGAAACTGTGACGTTGATGTTGAACTGATTTACAACCAAACAATGAAACTAAAGTACCACTGACTCATTCGATGGTTATATTGCCTTTCATAGGCAGTTGAGTATATAAAAGTTTCTTTTCATGAAAAGAAAGGGGATTTAAATGTTTTTTTTAGTTGGGAAAGTATGAAAGAGGATTGATAGTACCTTTCATGAGCAGTCTAGTCTGTTTAAATCAAGCTGCTTCTATCCCTTTAGAATTTCTTTCATAACTTTTAGTCTTGTTCTATAACTTTTCTTAAAGCATTAATAACATAAAACTTTCTAGAATTTTCTCAAATTTAATTTTCACTCTTTAAAATATGTAATTTTCACTCTTTAAAATATTTACAAGTCCTTGGGTTGTTTGTTTGTCATATTTAAAGAAGATTTAGTTGGAGAATTTATTAACTCCTCTTAAAAAATTTAGGTCCAAACGAACTTTTACAAACTTTTTTTTTACTTTTAAACATAATTCTCATTTCTAACTATTTATTTTTAATTATTTAATCATTTCTATTAACTCATTTTTAATCATTACTTTTTTAACTAATCGAAATAATTATTCATTTTAAATTTATATTCAAACAAGATTTTGATTTAACTCATTTACACAAAAATCATATCCAAACGAGTTTATGACTACACCTCTCAATTTTTAACTACTCAAAATAACTCATCAATATAACTTTTTAAGCTAAATTCTCACTAAATATGGTAAACATCCCTTTGAGGTGAACCATGTTCTAAAAATATATATTATTTAATAATTAAATTCTAATACCATGATGAAACTTAAATTTAGGTACATGATCTCTTCCCCATATAATGTACCATTTAAAAGAGAGTAGATTTGGGATCTTATCAAGCGATGGATGTGACTTTGAGCATAAGAATATATACTTAGAAGTTTCATGTTTTAACAAAAATGATAAGAGATAGTTGCTAAATTTTTTAAAAAGTGACTATATTTACAATTATTTTTAATTTTTGACTAACTTTCGTAAGTTTCCCAAAAAAAATCTCATTCAAAATCTATAGAAAAAAATATTTTTTTCAAAAAAAATCTTAAACATGTAGTTTAATGCAAGGTTAGATTTCGAAACGTTTATAAAGTGCAGATAACAAAGCAAATAAACATGTAACGCACATGTATAAAAAATGTCGGTAGTACATATAAAATTGATTGATTGGTTGTAATTTAATTGAATCACACGACTATAAATTTAATTTTAAAAATCGATATTCACTTCTACTTCACAAATTTGTAATAAAAAAAAGAAAGAAAACATGTAACACATGTATAGCAATATCTTCATTATAAAAATGGTTATCAATGAAGACTTATATTACATTTTGATAACCACTCTTATTTTTTGTTTTTTTTTTAAATAAAGCTTATAAATATAACTTCCATCTATAATTTTATTTTTGTTATCTACTTCTTACATTTTGACTAATTTTTGTTTTTCATTTGGCTAAAATTTCAAATGCTTAGGACAAAACTATAATATAGAAATTAGTAGAAATAAATTTGATTTGTAAAAATAAAACACCATAAACCAAATTGGTTATCAAACAAGAGCATAATTACATGAGTGTTAAGATGAATAATTCAAATCCTTTTGTTCCTTGAATACTCTAATAAAAGAATTTAAAATTTTACACAAAGCTAGCTGATGAAAATCGTAGTCAATCAATCATGTTTTCCCTTTGAGTTATTCTATAGAGCTGTTGATTTGGAATGAGAATTTGTGTCGTTTGTCCTTTTGTTTTCAGCAAAAGTGAATGTCCCTATCCTATTATTCTTTGTGTAAAGTAAAAATAAGGCATTTTGATGAGGACAATAAGGTTCCAAGTTTGTCTTTTCATTCATATGTTCCAATCCATATATTAGAGAACAATAATGAGAAAGTTTTGAACACGTATCATCCAACAAGATATTTACCTAGTTTTTTTTTGTTTTCAAAATTGTTGAAATCGAAAAAAAGATTACCGGATCAACAGTAAAATTTAATTTATCGCGAATGTCGCTCGTTCAATGTTATCTTTAACTTTTTTTGTAAAAAGTTACTATATTGATCATTTGTAGTTAAGGAACATAAAAAGGAGGTTACATGAGAGGGATATAGTTAATAAAGCTCTCCAATTTAACATAATAGTAGATGCATCCATAATATTTGAAAAGAGATGATTTTTACTCTAGTAAGTTGCATTCACAATGATATTGTCTCGTAGAGTCACAATGAAAGTTGATATGTCGTTAAAAATGCGAGCATTGCCTTCCTTACAAATGCTCCATAAAATAGCACAAAAAAATTGCTCCAAAGGACATGTTTTGTGCCCTTCATATTAAGGGAAGCTCCAAAGGTAATCTTATTCTTTAACCTAGCTTTTTTTTTATTTCTAATTTTTATTTATAAATTGAGTAACACAGTCTTTGTACTATTTAATCTAAAGCTGCTTCAATCTCATATATTAGACTTATAAATTTAGGGTTGAAGAAAAAATGGCAATTGAAGGGAACTCTAAAATACATCAATGTGATGTGAAATCTTATCTTCAAACAATCTTCAAGTTGTATTTAACACCAGCCAGGAATCTTTGATAAACTGAAAATGCTTCTAAGTCATTTTTTTAAGGACAATGCCCCCATGAGAATCATCTGACAGACATCAAAACCCTAAGTTGATGCCAACTTATGTTCTTTAGTGGAATCTTACTCACCCTACTGTCTAAGAAAACCAACTTGAAGAACTAAAAACAGTTGAAAAAATGAACTCTAAATCCCTAAATGGAAACTTTTTGTGTGAATTAGCAATAGTTTGTTTATGTATATAGAGTTGAAATGTCTTGAATTGGTAAAAAGTTCATGGAGATTATAGTTTGAGTTTTTTTTATTTTTTGATTTTTTGAGTACAAGTTGCAAAAAGGGGATTAAAATCGAACCTGTGACCGTGGAGTGAAAATGGATTAACACCAAATTAGATAACCGATCGCACCACGGACCCATTTAGTAGAGGGATGTATTTTTAAAATCTTATTGCTCCGTATAGTAGTATTGTATTTTATCCTCTAATTAATAAAACAGTTTTTATTTTCAATTCTTGGACGTACTTGACGATTAGTAAACTACATGAATATATGTATTGTTTCTTCTTTTTCAATCGATATTTGTTTCTGTTGAAACAATTTTATTTTTAAATATATACATAAAACATCCTAATCTCAAATGGAATGGGGTCGATAAGGCATGATATGTGTATCAATAGAGCATTTCACACAATTTTTTTTTTAGTTCAATCTACACATCTATTTAAATACGCTTGAAAGACTCCAGCTCCTAATTTAAATGCATTGTTTTGATTTTTCTAGATGTGGAAAATAAATATTAAATTACGAAATTGACATAATAATTATATTATAAATTAGTATGAAAATATGATAAAAGTCCCATTTTAATTAGATAAGGATTTCTTTTTTGGAGTAAAATGAAAAACTAAACCATAAAAATATATAATAATATATTATTACTCAATGAGTTGGAGGCGCGTTGTATCTTGATCGGTAATAATCAATTTCAATTCCATGATCATAAGTACGATCTTGAAAATTGGTATTTAGCTTTTATTTTGTTCGAAAGCACTAGTACTCTCTTTTATTTTGAGTGTTAATTCATTTCAATTCTACGGTCATAAGTTCGAGCCCAAAAATCGGTATTTGGCTCTCATATTATTTGAGAGTAGTTGTGTCCTTCTATGTAGGATTTGTTGGTCTCCCTTCCCCCACTATGTACACACAAAAAAACTACTAACTAATTTTTCTTTCACTTAATAAGTACTAGAAAACCAAAAAAGAATTAAATTCCTTAGGTCTTGTTTGATAAACATTTCTTTTTTGGGTTTTTTATTTTTGTTTTTACTTTTTTAAAAACAGGTTTATTTGATAACCAATTTTGGTTTCTGTTTTTAAAATTTTAAAATATTAAAGAAATTTTAAAAATAAAAAAATAGCTTTTAAAAGTATGAAAAGAACAAGAATGAATAGTAAAAAACTAAAAAAAATCCAGATAAAATGTGATAATTGAAAACAAAAAACAGTTATCAAACAAGTTTTTTGGTTTTTCATTTTTAAAAACATAAAACTAAAATGAGTTATCAAACATACATGGAAATAAAAACCCAAAAACAAAAAAGTGAAAAACTATAAATAAAAAAAACGAAATAATTATCAAACGAAATTTTAACTATTAGGTAGACGAACCCACAAGTAAAACACAACAATGTTATGGAATTCATGAATAAAATATAAATCCAAAATCAATTAGAATTTTGAACCGAAAGGAAAATATTTGAAATAATGTGGTTGTAGAAATATGATGATGATCCATTAGAGTATGGCAAGTTGAGTAGTAGCTGAGTCATGTCAGCAAATCCAAATGTTTTGTGTGTGTGATGATCCTAGGAATGTCAGTTGTTTGAGTGCAAAATGTTTGTATAATTGGTCGGCCTCTCTCGAGCATTTTGTGTTTTTGGAAAGACATGGCAACGTCATCACCATTGGGAAGTGATTAGATTTCCATTTCTTTTAATTATTTTCCCATTGGGTGCTCCACTCATTTATATATCAAGATGATATCATATGCTTCATTATTATAAATGATTTCAGTTGGAATGAAATGTGTATTACTATGAAGTATTATATTAATCTAATGTGGTATAAGAGTTGAATAATGCTTATTATTTACTCTGATGAATTTATATAAAATAAATAGAATCTAGAAATCTAACTAACAATCTAAAATAGGAAAATATAAAACCTACCGAATTGATTATATAATTTAACAAAGAGTCTTCATGAACTCAAACGGTATTCAATTAAATTTAAAAGAAAATTAGTATCGTTCAAAAATGATAAACAAAAAAGAGGTATCGTCATAAATTTATAGGGCCTTACCTTAATTAGTATACTTAAAAGTTGATTGATCAAATTTTAAACACAAATTGAGATTTCTAAAGCCAGTAAAGCATGCTGCAAAGTATTTCCGTCAATCAATTTGTTATAAACGGCAACCCATAGTCAATCAAAAATACAAGAAAAATGTAAAAGAGAACATATTATAGAATTTACGTGGTTCATTAACGGTGTATAAACTACTTCACGGGTAGAGAGAGTGAACAATTTTATTAAAGAGACAGAGAAAATAGAGAACACCAATCGTGGGGGTTAAGGGTTTAATTTGAGTTTATATACTGCACTCTTATTAAACTCTACCACAGACAAAGCTCAAATACATAAAAGCCCATATACAAAAATAGAAACTGAATTACATATTTCGTTTAGGTTTTATAGAGACCCTACTCGCGAACCAGACAACGGGAGACCCCAACTGCAATAACCTCCCATTTAGAGGGTTTATTTAAAATAAAATAAGGGTAAGTTGTGGTTATTTGGAGAAATAAGGGGCAAAATGGTCTTCTTCTAGGGGTATTTAAATGCATTTTTCGGATCCCTAGGAGCATTGTCACTGTTCACGCCGTCATCTCTCGAAGAACGAACCTCGTCTGCGTCCGTTTCGAGCTCGCCGGAGTTGTAGTTCCGGCGAGATTGCGTGCTGACGCGTTAAATCGTCAGGGCGCGCGGGGTTTGCGTGGCTCGAGCTCGCGGGTCTGGGCGTTCGCGTTCGTTGTGGGGCAGCTGGGTTGCGGCGAAGCTCAAGCTCGCGGGTCCGGTGGTTCGTGCGAAGGTGGTCGTTTGCACCGTGAGCTGCTCACCGTCGCAGCGGAGGAGATCGGCGTCAGCAAGCAGGCTCGGCGTGGGCTCTTCGTCGAGGTGTGGTTGCGGGACTGCCGTGCAGGTCTCATCGTGGAGGATTCGTCGTCCAGCCAGCCGTCGCCGGAGTGTGAGTGGTATGTCTCTCTCTCTCTCTCTCTCTCTCACATTTGAGTTAGGTTGGAAATGGGTGGCTAAATGAAGAAGAAGGTGGGTGTTTGGTAAAGGGGTTTGTTATTTAAAATGGGTTTAAGATCATTTTAATAAGGATTAGGGGCTGTTTGTTTCCAGGTTCAAGCTTGTTTTAATGAGGAATTAGGGGTTGTTTTGAATTAGGTGCAATAGTGTTTGTTTGGGTAAATTGCAAGTATTGACAAGTTTGACCTTTATGTTGACCAGAGTTGACCGGAGATATTCCTCGTTCTTCGAGCTGAGTCGAGAGGGCGCCGGGACACGTTTTTCGAGGTTCTTCACTGTTTACTAAATTTGACCTTCTAGATCCATTTTTAATGGTTTAAGGTGCTAGTCTTGACTGGTTTGCTTGTTTCAGGGCTCGAAGTTGTGTTTTGACTTTTGGGGGCTTCTAGTTTATTATAAAGTGTTGTTTGGGAGGTTCAGCCGAGGTAAGGGACCTGTTACCCCTTTCTCGAGGCCCGTGGCTATTACATGTGTTGAATTGACCGTATTCACTTACTTGTTTGATGTGGCATACTCTTTGATGTTGTTGCTTGCATTGATTACACTAAGAGCATGCAATGTATGACGACATCATGTCTATGGCGAGCATGTAGATTATGTTGATTATCTGTATATGCATGAACTGCCATATGTTGATTGACAGGGTCGGTCTTGCATGATAGTCCTTATGTCCCCCTAGGGACTTGCATGATGTTTGATGCACGGCTTGGTGCTTCGTTTGGACGCAAACGAGACACGAAGACTGGATAGAGGATGCTAGTAAGCGAATGTGCATGGTTTGTGGTCGGCACGTTCTCGATGGGGGATTTGTGGTCCCTCGCCGTCGGGTTCTCGTGGATGGTTGGCCCACCAGGCTCACGACCCTGTCGGCATTTTACTAGTAGCCTAGGGTGCTCTCCAGGTATGTGGTTGGGTTTGTGGCCCTTTGGTGAGAGTGCTGGATCCACCCTCACCGTGAGTATGAGACTGTGGGATTTGTGGTCCCTTAGCTACCGGGCTTCTCTACTCGCAGATCCCTCGGCTGGAGCGGGTATCCCATTTACCGAGAGAGATTTGTGGTCTCTATTGGCTTTTAGGTCTTGAGTTTGTGGCCTTAGACCGCTCTGCGTGGCGTGGACCTGGACATGGTTCCTGGCACCCTTCGCCCAGGAGCTCGGGTTTTGTGGACCCTTTGATTATGTACTCATCTTACATGTTTTTGTTTCTTCTGGCCTGATACATGTCTTTACCCCGAGTTGGGGAATCCTTACTGAGTTTGCAAAAACTCACCCTTTCCACTGTGGAATGCCACAGGTACTACGAGATCGTATTGAGATGGAGGATCGGACGAGCTGGAGATGACCAAGGGACCCGCTGCATTATGTTTTGAGTTTTCCTTAGTTATTTCTTCCGCACGGATTTTAGGGGCATGCTATGATTTACTTGTACTAGAACTTATGTTTGTTTTCGAACCTATGGGTGCCCACTATTATTGTTTTTATGATTCCTGGATTTTCGCTGGACATTTTATTATGATTAGACTTGACTTTCAAGCTTGGTTTTTAAACTTTGCATGCCCTACTACATGTTGTTTTTCATGCATTTAGTGTTAAGGATTTGGTTAGACCCCGGATGGGTCGGGTTCTTACAATTGGTATTAGAGCTCAGTGTCATAGATTCTGTAGACTAGCTTACATCGTAGACTGTTGTTTGGTCCCCATGGTCTTCAGCTGCTGATCCCCATCAGGTATCTTAGTAGTGGTTAAGGATTTATAAGCATGTTTATCCTTTTAGCATTGTTTACCTTGTTACTATATGTTGCTCTTCTCACCACACATCGGTTAGCTTTTAGTAGCCAACTGGGACTAAGTCAATCTAGGTTCTCTTGCAGACTTTTGCTATGTCTGAGAGAGTCACCAGGAGCGCAGCTAAGGGCAGAGGTCGGGGTAGAGGCCGACCTGCAGTAGGTCGAGGTACGCCTGCGCGTGCTAGAGGAGTGTCGATTCCAGAGGCAAGCCCTCGTGTAAGGAGGCGAGCTAGGCGTACCCCCGAGGTCAAGGTGGATGACTCATCTAGTGGTGGGCCGCATGTGGTAGGGTTCAGCCCAGAGATGCTAGCTGCTATGGAGAGCATGATGCGGGGTGTAGCCCAGGAGGTCCTTCGTGACTCTGGTCGGGGTTTCGATCAGGTGCCGGTAGTTCCACCAGCAGTTCCGCCAGCAGCTCCACCTGTAGTCCCACCCGTAGTTCCACTGGGGGACCTTCAGGCTGTAGCTGGGAGCAGCCAGGGTGTCTCTGAGAACACCATGATCATTAGGGACTTCAAGAAGTGGGAGCCGAAGCTTTTTGATGGGAAGTCAGTATGCCCGATCGACGCGCAGTTGTGGTTATCTGCCATTGAGACCACCTTTCACCACATGGAGTGCCCCGAGCATCAGAAAGTTAGATGTGCGGTGTTTGCCCTGAGGGACGAGGCCCAAGTCTGGTGGGAGTCCGAGATCGAGCTCCGTTCAGATGATGAGCCGCCGGTTACTTGGGTCGAGTTCAAGTTACTGTTTCTCGAGATGTATTTTTCCACAGTTGAGAAGCGAAGACGCATCACCGAGTTCACCACCATCAAGCAGGGGGATGATGATGTGACGAGGTATGAGAGGAGGTTTAGTAGGCTCGCCTTGTATGCAAAGGCCTTGATTACTTCAGAGGCGGTGAAGATTGACTATTTCATTGCTGGACTTAACCCGGAGGTTCGAGGTGATGTGGATGCACATAACCCAACCAGTTACAGAGCTTGTGTGTAGTTGGCTAAGAAGATTGATGACAAGTTTAGGGATGGTGCTTCGTCACTTAAAGTTTCAGAGGTCAAGGAAAAGGGTAAGAGAAAGTTCGAGGCGATCAGATCACCTGGATCTGGAGGACAGCAACAGAAATCCGGGTTTAACCGGTTCAAGGGCAAGAGGACTGAGCAGCAAATTCAGAAATCAGGCAGTCAAGAAATGAGAGAGTGCATGAGTTGTGGTAAGAGCCACTTGGGGCAGTGTGAGTCTGGGAAGAAGATCTGCTACAAGTGTCAGGCGGAAGGTCACTATGCTAGGTTCTGCCCTCAGGGAGGGTCATCGTCTGGTGCCGGGCAGTTTGCACGTGCTAAGACCCCAGCAGCTAGGTTGGCCCAGCAGCAGGGCAAAGTCTATGCTACCACTCTCCAGGAGCCCGATGCTTCAGCCGATGCAGTCACAGGTACCTTGTCGATCCTTGGACATTTTGCATTTGTGTTGTTTGATTCTGGATTCACGCATTCTTTCATTTCTGCTTCTTTTGTGAGTACTGCTTGTTTTGATTTGGAACCCTTGGGGTTCGAGTTGAGTGTCACCACTCCAGCTGGGGTGAGCATGAAGGCTTGCAATAAGGTTAAAGCCTGCAAGCTAATAGTGTCTGGGGAGTCATTGGAGGTCACACTCATAGTCTTGCCTATGAGTGAGTTTGACGTGATCCTTGGGATGGTGTGGTTATCAGAAAATCACGCTGTGATCGATTGTTGGCACAAGGAAGTAATTTTTAGCCGTCTTGGAAAGCCGAGCTTCAAGTTTAGAGGCAGAGAGGCAGGGGGAAGTCTACAGTTGGTTTCAGCCTTAAAAGTGAGGAAGTTGTTAGCGAAGGGGGCTTGGGCGTTTCTAGCCTCAGTTTCAGTGGCAGCAAGCCCTGAGTGGGTCGTTGGTGCGGTTCCCATCGTTTGTGAGTTTGTTGATGTATTTCCAAAGGAGTTACCAGGATTGTTGCCACCCCGGGCTGTAGATTTTGCAATCGAGCTTGAGCCTGGGACCGTTCCTATCTCTAAGGCACCATATAGGATGGCCCCATCCGAGTTAAAGGAGCTTAAAGTGCAGTTGCAAGAGCTGATTGATAGTGGGTTCATTCGCCCTAGTGTATCCCCGTGGAGAGCTCCAATATTGTTCGTTAAGAAGAAGGATGGATCTATGAGGTTGTGCATTGACTATCGGGAGCTCAATAAGGTGACAGTAAAGAACAAATACCCGTTGCCTAGGATCGACGATTTGTTCGATCAGCTTCAAGGGGCAGTGGTGTTTTCGAAAATTGACTTGCGGTCTGGGTATCGCCAATTAAGAATCAGGGAAGAAGACATCCCTAAGACAGCTTTTAGGTCCCGTTATGGACACTACGAGTTCGTTGTGATGTCATTTGGATTGACAAATGCCCCTGCAGCATTCATGGATTTGATGAATAGAGTATTCAAAGACTTTCTGGACAAGTTTGTGATCGTGTTTATAGATGATATCCTGATCTACTCCAAGTCCGAGTCTGATCATGAGGAACACCTGAGGAGAGTTTTGCTAGCACTTCGAGAAAATAAGCTGTATGCTAAGTTTTCTAAGTGCGAGTTTTGGCTAGACTCTGTGGCCTTTCTGGGTCATGTGGTTTCCCGTCGGGGAATTTCTGTAGATCCTGCTAAGATCGATGGAGTGAGCAGTTGGGTCAGGCCGACATCAGTTGCCGAGGTGAGGAGCTTCTTGGGTCTGGCTGGTTACTACAGGCGTTTTTTCGAGGGCTTCTCTAAGTTGGCAGGGCCGTTGACTCAGTTGACCAAAAAAGGGCAAGCTTTTGTGTGGTCAGATGACTGCGAGGCATGTTTCGTCGAGTTGAAAAGACGGTTGACTTCAGCGCCGATCTTGTCCGTGCCAGAAGGGTGTGATGGGTTCATGGTTTACAGTGATGCTTCCAAGAGGGGTTTGGGTTGTGTTCTGATGCAAAAGGGAAAAGTGATAGCATATGCATCCCGGCAACTCAAGCCGTATGAGCAAAACTACCCAACGCACGATCTCGAGTTAGCAACAGTGGTTTTTGCGTTAAAGATTTGGAGGCACTACTTGTATGGAGTAAAGATACAGATTTTCACGGACCATAAGAGTTTGAAGTACTTCTTCACCCAGAAAGAGCTGAACATGAGACAGCGTAGATGGTTGGAACTGGTGAAGGACTATGACTGCAAGATTCTCTACCACCCGGGCAAGGCGAATGTGGTTGCTGATGCTTTGAGTAGAAAAGTTTCCCATTCAGCGGCGTTGGTCGTGTCTCGGGTCCCCTTACAACACCCGGTTGGCGGCGAGAGATATCATGGGTCGGGAATCACAATGATGAGGTTAGCACGATTGGTATCCGGCCGACTTTGAGACAGAGGATTGTAGAGGGTCAGTAAGATGACCCTGGGCTGTTGGTTCTGTTTGCCAGAGCTCACGCCTAGGAGGGCGGCGATTGGTCGATATCCTCCGATGGTGGCCTGCAGTTCAGACAGAGGTTGGTGGTGTCTGCCGATGTCGAGGTTCGTGCTGGGTTGATGGCAGAAGCGCATAGTTCCCCGCTTGCTTGGCACCCCGGGGGTACCAAGATGTATCAAGATTTGAAAAAGTCCTTCTGGTGGAGTAATATGAAAAGAGATATCACCGAGTTTGTCAGCAAGTGTCTGACCTGTCAGCAAGTGAAAGCGCCGAGGCTGAAGCCTGCAGGCTTGTTGCAACCTTTGAGCGTTCCAGAATGGAAATGGGACGATGTGTCTATGGATTATATCACAGGGCTCCCTAGGTCACCGAGAGGCTTCACCGTGATATTGGTGGTGGTGGATAGGTTGAACAAGAGTGCTCATTTCATCCCAGGGATGTTGGATTATTCTGTTGAAAAGTGGGCACGTTTATACTTGGAGCAAATTTGTGAGGTATCATGGGGTTCCTGTGAGCATAGTTACAGACAGGCATGCTCGTTTCACTTCGCACTTTTGGAAGAGTCTGCAAAAAGGTCTTGGAACCACTTGTAAGTGCAGCACAGCCTTCCACCCTCAGACGGATGGCCAGACAGAGAGAGTTAATCAAATCTTGGAGGACATGCTGAGAGCTTGTGTATTAGAGTTCCCAGGTAGTTGGGACAAATGGTTGTATTTGATGGAGTTTGCATACAATAACAGTTATCAGTCCACTATCCAGATGGCACCTTTCGAGGCATTGTATGGAAAGAAATGCAGATCGCCTGTTCATTGGGATGAGTTTGGAGAAAGAAAGTTGTTGGGGCCTGAGTTGTTGCAAATGACTAATGAAGCAGCCCAAAAAATTCGTGCTAGAATGCTTACTGCCTAGAGTCGACAGAAAAGTTATGCGGATGTTCGTCGCAGGGATCTTGAGTTTGAGGTTGGGAATCATGTGTTTCTGAAAGTGGCACCGATGCGGGGAATCCTGAGATTTAGAAGAAAAGGGAAGCTGAGTCCGAGATTTGTTGGGCCATTTGAGATCCTTGAGAGGATTGGTGCAGTAGCCTATCGTTTAGCTTTGCCTCCTTCGTTATCGGCAGTTCACGATGTGTTCCATGTTTCAATGCTTCGTCAGTATGTGCATGATCCATCGCATGTTCTTGACCATGAGCCTTTGGCACTAAAAAGGGATTTGACGTACGAAGAGAAACCTGTTCAGATCTTGGACCAGGATCTTAGAGTTTTGAGAAAGCGTGAAATCGCCCTGGTTAAAGTGTTATGGAGGAACCAGAAGGTAGAGGAAGCAACCTGGGAGCGTGAGGATGATATGCGCTCTCGTTTTCCTGAGTTGTTCGAGCCTTAGGCCACCTTCGAGGACGAAGGTTTTCTAAGGGGGGAATGTTGTAATAACCTCCCATTTAGAGGGTTTATTTAAAATAAAATAAGGGTAAGTTGTGGTTATTTGGAGAAATAAGGGGCAAAATGGTCTTCTTCTAGGGATATTTAAATGCATTTTTCGGATCCCTAGGAGCATTGTCACTGTTCACGTCGTCATCTCTCTAAGAACGAACCTCGTCTGCGTCCGTTTCGAGCTCGCCGGAGTTGTAGTTCCGGCGAGATTGCGTTCGCATTCGTCGTGGGGCAGCGGGGTTGCGGTGAAGCTCGAGCTCGCGGGTCTGGGCGTTCGCGTTCGTCGTGGGGCAGCTGGGTTGCAGCGAAGCTCAAGCTCGCGGGTCCGGTGATTCGTGCGAAAGTGGTCGTTAGCACCGTGAGCTGCTCACCGTCACAGCGGAGGAGATCAAGGTCAGCAAGCAGGCTCGGCGTGGGCTCTTCGTCAAGGTGTGGTTGCGGGACTGCCGTGCAGGTCTCATCGTGGAGGATTCGTCGTCCAGCCAGCCGTCGTCGGAGTGTGGGTGGTATGTCTCTCTCTCTCTCTCTCTCTCACACATTTGAGTTAGGTTGGAAATGGGTGGCTAAATGAAGAAGAAGGTGGGTGTTTGGTAAAGGGGTTTGTTATTTAAAATGGGTTTAAGATCATTCTAATAAGGATTAGGGGCTGTTTGGTTCCAGGTTCAAGCTTGTTTTAATGAGGAATTAGGGGTTGTTTGGAATTAGGTGGAATAGTGTTTGTTTGGGTAAATTGCAAGTATTGACAAGTTTGACCTTTATGTTGACTAGAGTTGACCGGAGATATTCCTCGTTCTTCGAGCTGAGTCGAGAGGGCGCCGAGACACGTTTTTTTAGGTTCTTCACTGTTTACTAAATTTGACCTTAAAGATCCATTTTTAATGGTTTAAGGTGCCAGTCTTGACCGGTTTGCTTGTTTCAGGGCTCGGAGTTGTGTTTTGACTTTTGGGGGCTTCTAGTTTATTCTAAAGTGTTGTTTGGAAGGTTCAGCCGAGGTAAGGGACCCGTTACCCCCTTCTCGAGGCCCGTGGCTATTACATGTGTTGAATTGACCGTATTCACTTACTTGTTTGATGTGGCATACTCTTTGATGTTGTTGCTTGCATTGATTACACTGAGAGCATGCAATGTATGATCGACATCATGTCTAGGGCGATCATGTAGATTATGTTGATTATATGTATATGCATGAACTGCCATATGTTGATTGACAGGGTCGGTCTTGCATGATAGTCCTTATGTCCCCCTAGGGACTTGCATGATGTTTGATGCACGGCTTGGTGCTTCGTTTGGACGCAAACGAGGCACGGCGACCGGATAGAGGATGCTAGTAAGCGGATGTGCATGGTTTGTGGCCGACACGTTCTCGATGGGGGATTTGTGGTCCCTCGCTGTGACGAACCCGACCCAAAACATGGTCTTAAACCGGGCTTCTCACTCAGCATGCAAGTTAAATATGATATCAAGCGGTTTAGTGCTCATATTTAAAAACCTTTCAAAACATATGAGAAGGGGGAACCCTTAAAACATAACCAACAATTTACATTTAAAACAAACCAACAAAGTAAAACAACCTGGCCAGTATTTATAAAAATATACAATACAATTTAAACAACGTTTTAAACAATGTTCCCCTAGGACTCCTGTCCATCTACATGCTGAATAAACAATGCAATAATAAATGACAGAGTGCCGGCGGCTCCCCATGATCAATCAGCTCCCTCCGCTAGCCATCCTGGTGTTGTCCCAAGCTACCTGAAAGATAAATAAGGGTGAGTATAAAGATACTCAGTAAGAATCCCCAACCGGGGTACAATACGATACATCCGTCATCTAGCACCTCAACATGCAAGCAAACGGCTATCAACACAGATCATAGCTCAACGAGCTCATAAGGAAAGATCTGGAATCATCGGAAGTCTCCTACTTCCGGCCTAATGATTGGTTCTTATAACCAATCCCGGGACATCTCCGAGGGTCTTTCTCCTCGGCCATTTGATCACTCAAAACCGATCCCAAGATGTCCAGACACCCTCGAGGGTTTTTCTCCTCGACCAATTGATTAGCTCAAAAGCCAATCCCAATGGGTGTCCTCAAGGGCCTCTTACCCTCGCTATACATCCGGACTATCGGGAGAGTACCCGAAGTCCGGCTCTAAAGCTGGAAGGAATGGTGTACTCACGAACATTAGCCGGAAGAGCTCTCCGAACCAAGCAACTAACGCGTGTGTGTGCGCACACCGCATGCTCTTCGCAACCGGCGTAAATGCGGGGCCTAAGGGCAAACTACGCGGCGCGTACGCATGCCTATGACTTGGAAGCGGTGTCGCGATCACACGATGGCGCGAGGCCCTCGGCGCTCATCATGCGGTACTGGTCCACCGACACGAAGCTAAGAACCGCCGGCCAAGGAGGGCTTACACCGTTAGCGGGGTTCCGCTCTAGCGCAGAGCTACAAACTAGGCTATGCCGAAGTGGGTAGCTAACTCCACAACCGGGTGGTCGGGCGGGGTAGCAAGATACGTTATGCCGCACACTTTACTCCCGACACGAGCCATGGGACAAAGTACGTTATGTCCGCTCGGCCTGCGGATGATGACAAACCCTACAACTCTATCTAAGAGTACTGAGTAAAAGCAATGATTCACGGCTAGCAAGCAAAGACCGACATCAATCACACTACCTAGCATGATACTACGAGCTTAAGCGGGAATCACAAGCATCTTTGCGAGAACAAACCTAGCATGGCACTAACATGTAAAATCAGGCAAACATGCTAGCAAGAATTCAATCAATCGCTGCTCTATCTCTAACATGCTCATAACAATCAAAGCAAACAAGCAAGGCATATCGAGATATATCGCAGGTCCACACAACCACGGTAAGAAATCCTTACGGGACAAGCGAGAAAACAATAATTATAATAAATCTACGAGCGAATCCTCGAGCCTCTAGACGATCCCGAACACTGAACATCAAACAAAGCACCCAAATAAAATACATAAACAACCCAATAAATCCATAACCAGCAGCCCAATAAATCCCGCCCAACGAAGAAAAGACTCGGGAAATACCATCCAGAAGCCACAAGGCTCGGGCCAAACCAACACACACAAGCGGTGTCGGCAGGCAAAGGTGGTGGCGGGCGCAAGCGGGCGCTTGCTGGGTGCACGGGCACGAGCGCAGAGCTGCGCGGCGGGCGAGCTGGGGAGGCGAGCGCGCGCGCGCGGCGCGCGGCCTGATGGGCGGGCGCGGGCGCGAGCTCGGCAAGCTGCAGGGCGCGCGCGCGCGCGGCGGCGAGGCGACGAGCGCTTGGCGGGCGCGGCGCGAGCGACGAGCGAGCGAGAACACTCGGGTGGCATGGCACGGTCGGGCGACTTCGGACGAGGCGAGCTGGCTTTGGGACGGGGCTGGGCGAGGCGGATCGGGCGATGCGGGACTAGCGGCGACGTGGGTGGGCTGCTCATCTCGGCGGCGGCGCGCGAGGGGAATTGGGCGGCTAGGCTCGCGACCATGGGCGAGCTGGGCTCGGCGTCTTGGGCGCCAGTGGCGACGAGACTGTGAGAGGCTGGGGAGGTGAGGCCAAGGGGCTCGGGTGGAGAGAGAGAAAGGGGAAAATGGGGGAAAAAAAATGGATTTTTCCTTTTTTTTTTTTCTTTTCTTTTCTCTTTTATCCTTATCCAAAATTAAAATCCAACTTTATCCAAAATAAAATCCATTTTATCCATTTTCCAATTTTTCCAAAATTCCTTAAAATCCTTAAATCTCATTTCCCGGCTTCCTCCTTCGAGACCCAACCGAAGCAACCTTTCCAAACAACAAATCTCACTAAAATCAACCTCCCAAACCAATACTGAAGGCCCGGCTCGAATCCCGAAGGAAACACCCAATCAACCATCATTTTGCCCAAAACCCAAATCACAACCGAACTCCCAAACGAATAACCCAAACATCTCGGGACTCGCAGCCCACAACAAACAAGCCTCAACAAAGGCAGGAGCTGCCTCGAAGCCCTGAAAAACTACAAATCCTGCCCAGGGAGCAAAAAGACCAAAATGCCCCTAAGGGTCCAAACTGCTCTAACGGCCCAACCGAACCACTGAATCTGAACCGGAAGCTCCTCGAGAACCGGGATAGAAAACTGGGCCGTTACACTCGCCGTCGAGTTCTCGTGGATGGTTGGCCCACCATGCTCACGACCCTGTCGGCATTTTACTAGTAGCCTAGGGTGCTCTCCAGGTATGTGGTTGGGTTTGTGGCCCTTTGGTGAGCGTGTTGGATCCACCCTCACCGTGAGTATGAGACCTGTGGGATTTGTGGTCCCTTAGCTACCAGGCTTCTCTACTCGCAGGATCCCTCGGCCTGGAGCAGGTATCCCAGATTTCCTAAGAGATTTGTGGTCTCTATTGGCTTTTAGGTCTTGAGTTTGTGGCCTTAGACCGCTCTGCGTGGCGTGGACCTGGACATGGTTCCTGGCACCCTTCGCCCAGGAGCTCGGGTTTTGTGGACCCTTTGATTATGTACTCATCTTACATGTTTGTGTTTCTTCTGGCCTGATGCATGTCTTTACCCCGAGTTGGGGAATCCTTACTGAGTTTGCAAAAACTCACCCTTTCCACTGTGGAATGCCACAGGTACTACGAGATCGTACTGAGATGGAGGATCAGACGAGCTGGAGATGACCATGGGACCCGCTGCATTATGTTTTGAGTTTTCCTTAGTTATTTCTTCCGCACGGATTTTAGGGGCATGCTACGATTTACTTGTACTAGAACTTATGTTTGTTTTCGAACCTATGGGTGCCCACTATTATTGTTTTTATGATTCCTGGATTTTCGCTGGACATTTTATTATGATTAGACTTGACTTTCAAGCTTGGTTTTTAAACTTTGCATGCCCTACTACATGTTGTTTTTCATGCATTTAGTGTTAAGGATTTGGGTTAGACCCCGGATGGGTCGGGTCCTTACACCAACTAAATGAGAGTAGGACATTAATAAACAATTCAAGGCATATTTCAACCCAATTCATCCGTAAAAGACCTACACTACTTATATAATTTTGTCTATGTGAGACAATATTATTAAAGAGTGTAACGTTACACATACATTTATAACCAACATCAGTAAACAAAATAGAGGTATATTGACATTTATTTAAAACATTTGAATGCTTTAATTAATTTGAATGTATTATTAGCTCTTATCTAAGGCCTAATGATTATAAGATTTTACTCTTCCCATAAAGGGCTTGAGTATGTCCTCATGGATTTATTCCTATCATCTATTAATGCAAATAGCATCAGTGAAAACGTTGGCTTGAGACAAAAAATAGTAGGGTTAGGTGACAACACTACAAAAAATTAGGCAATCGTCGACAACAAAAACCATCGACAGAAGTCCACTAGTCGTCGACAGTTACTTTTCCCGAATGCAAATCGATCGTTGAAAAAATCATCGAAAAAACCACGTCGGAAAAAGAATCATCAACGACAAACACAAGTCGTCGATAATTCTTATCTTTGCCGATGGCACAATAACGTCGCCTTTGACCACCTTTGCCTACGACATGTTGCTATCAATAATAATACCTATAGCCAAAGGCTTTTCGCCATCGTTAAGTTACAGTTTCGCCGTCGGCTATCATTCGTCGTTGTGACAATATTTCTATTTTTTTTAATTTTTTTGTAATTTCATAATATTTTTCACCTAAAACAAACTTAATCATTCCAAAATTCATACATTAAAACATTTATTGTCATTCTTACCACTTCAAAAATCAAAAGTATTAAAATCAAGTTTATCATTCCTTATAATTATTACAAAAGTTTAATAGAGTAATAAAGTCTAATAAAATCAAATCTAACACCTTAATATGAAAATAAAAACTTAAAGTAATCTTCACCAAGCACCTTCTTGATTCACTAAGAATATTCGTACAAACACTACCACCTAATAAGAAATAAGAAAAAACAAATGTTAGTTTTTATTTGATTATGAATTCTAATCTAAATACCAAAAAAAAACTATATATTTACAATTTTAATCTAAATTCACATTGAGCAACGGGGTGGAGATTCCTCGCAAACAATTGGTGAGATTGGGTTTTCCAAAAGAAATTTTTCTTCGTTCAAATATTATCAACTTTAATATTTACATATATTTTCTTAATAAAAACTCAAATAGTTAATTTTTTACTGAAAAGTATATATCAATTTTCAATTATATGATTAATTATTAAAGAAAAATACTCATTTCAATAAATATTTTTACAAAAAAAAAAAAATCATCCAAAGATTAAATTATTAAAAATGAGGATGTGGAATATATTCTCGATCCTCATTTAGCTCGTGGAGAATTTTTCTCTCCTATTCACTCTCTCATTTCCAACCTAAACATAGATCGATCACCCGCTAGAGATGAGCTCTTTGGCCTTAATGTATCTCTGCAGATGCATGAACCAGCTACAAACTGGCTTAAATGAGCCTTATTATTATTCCTACAAAAAGTTTGAACTCAAAAAGACCCAATTTATAAATACATTTATAGCTTACATTATTAAGATTAGATATGGTACATTGATTCTACAAAATGGCTCAAAGCCAAAATCAAAACATTCCCACTCACCACATTTTTCTTCTTTTCTATTTTATTTTTCTTTCTATACCCCTCACCAATTAGCACTCCAAAAGTCACTTTTTATTCTCTCTCTCCATTTTTTTTTTATCAGTCTCTCCTTTTTATTTCCCACTCAATATCTATATATGTTAAGAGAAAGAATGTGAAGATAGAGGAATAGTGGGTCCCACCATATATCTGAAGCATATAATCCACCATATTTTTTGTTTATCCCTAAAGCATATAATCCACATCACTTCTTCTATGGATATATACCTACCTTTTTTCTGAATATACAATTATACTTTGGATGTTATACATTATGTGGGCACCCCCATGATACAACACTCCAAAGTTATATATTTCATGAATTAGGTTGAAAGTTATTGTAGTTTTTAAGTTATTATGTGGGAAAATGAAATGTTTGCCGCCATTAGTATATAGATTGAATTGGCATAAAACATCAATTAAATGTTAGAAGTTTGAATTTTTAACCAACATATGGACCTTGAACTAAAAAAACCAACGGTAAATTAAAGTTCCAATTGATAATTATTCATATTTAAAAAAAAAAGAAAAAAAAATTAAGCCTACGACAATTAAAAACTAAAAAAGTTACTTCCAAAAATTTGTTTTGATTTTTAAAATTTGGTCCCAATAATTCACATGGTTTTCACATATTTTTTCAAAGAAAGATAAAACTTATTACATAGAATTTGAGTTCAAATAAATTTAAAATTCAAAAACAAAAAGTAATAAACGGCCTAAAATTTTTTTAACTATTTTTTTCTTTTCTAAGTTCAACCCATGTAGGAAAAAATGAAACTCCTAAACTTTAGTTAAGGAAATAATATTATGTTTGTGTAGACTCAGATGAGTCAGTGACGCAATAGTTTTATTGTTTGGTTGTAAACCAGTTCAACACCAGCGTCACAGGTTTGAGCCCGAAAATCGGTATTTATCTCCCCTTCCCCAATATGTACTAAAAAAAAATCAAATCATAAATATTTAGGTTATTCTTTTTCAATGTTTGTGCATAATTTAAAATTGAATATATATATATATATATATATATATATATATATATATATATATATATATATATATATAGTCCTTAGATTTAAAATATTCTATTTGATTTTATATTTTAAAATCAATTTTTACTACATTTCAATAATATTTAATTTTTATTATTGTGTCTTAATTTGAATTTGCTTTTATATGTTTTATTTCAAAAATTAAATTCACATCAATATCAAAATAAATACATCATTAAAATTTAAAATTAAACTAGCTGTAATGAACATAACATCATATAATTAATGATTTTCTATTTTAAAGTGATAGTGTTTGATTTTAAAATATAGAAATCAATATAAATTATATCTCAAATCAAGAGACTAAAAAAAGACCGAGGGTCAGTGGCACAGTTGTTATCTTGTTTGGTGTTAATTCATTTCAACTCCATGATATTATTTAAGAAGTAGTTGTGTCTTCTATGTATGGTAAAAAAAACATCTAGAGACTAAAAAAATAATTATTCCATGTTTCATGGAATTGGTAATTTTTTCTTTTAATTTTTATCCAAACTTTAATATTATATATAAACTAAATAATTTTGAAGTGGTTTATTACATGAGCATTTTTGTATTGTGTCTAATAAATAAAGGGGGGTTTTAGGAAATAGACCAAATTGAAAAAATATTTACAATATTAGACAAAAAAAATAGCAATCATAATCATAGATATTAATAACTATATGGTATTATTAATACATAATATTATATCAATACACAATATTATACTAATAACATATAATAATGTATTAATAATACAAGTGCACTAAAAGTAAAATAATACAGTATAATAAATATTAATAATACCGTATTTTTATTATAAAAGCAAATATTTTCATATTTAACTAAATTTATAATTATTTTATTACAATAGGTTATCTATATGGGTAACTAATATGTTTATCGACTTCAATCAAAAGAATGGGTTAGTGGTCGAATAGTTTTATTGTTTGGTTGTAAACCAGTTCAACACCAGCGTTATGAATTCGATCTCTAGAATCGATATTTGTAATCTCCTTCTCCCAACTTGTACTCAAAAAAAAAAAAAAAAAAAAAACTTCAATCAAACGAAAGTAACTAAATATTCGGAGGTAAGGAATTTTTTTTTCAAGTTTTATTATTTAATTAACGGCATGCATCAACAAATCCCAATATATATCCCCACTCTCATAAATATACGTCAGCATATATAGAATTTATTCTTCATAGAAAAATAATAATAATTAAATAAAAACTCTCACTAATTGGCCTATAAAAATGGAGTCTTGGTAAGACATTTTCTCTAAGGAAACACACTAAAGAAGCTGTTCTTGAGGTGTTGGTTTCCTTCTCCAAAAGACTTATAAACCATGGGGTTCATAGAATGCCTTGCACGTTTCTTTCAAAATGCAAAGCCTTACATCGCAGTCATCTCACTCCAATTCGGCTACGCCGGGATGAACATCATCTCCGTCGTCTCCCTCAACCGCGGTATGAGCCACTACGTCCTCGTCGTCTATCGCCATGCCTTTGCCACCCTTGCCGTGGCTCCCTTTGCTCTTATTCTCGAGTGGTACGTACATGTTTTTGAGTTTCATCCCTAATTACATAAGAGACAACAGTTTTTATATATATAGTTCTAATTTGGAAAATTTATCGTTTCTTACTAACATGAGACTATGTTATATTTGAAGGAAAGTAAGACCCAAGATTACATGGAAGATTTTCATTCAGATGTTTGGTCTTGCTCTTCTTGGGTTAGTATATCAAAACTTGCTTGGATATTCCATACACCAATTTATTAATTCCACCCGAATATTTCAAAATAATAATAATAATAATAATAAATAACTTGGCCTTTACCTTGCATGGCTTTGATCACAACAGCCCACTGATTGATCAAAACTTCTACTACGTGGGGCTGAAAATGACATCCCCAACTTTCTCTTGTGCCATAAGCAACATGCTTCCTTCAATGACATTCGTCATGGCGGTCCTTTGCAGGTACTCGAAAACCGAACAAATAAAACAACATGAATGTATTAGTAATGTCGTTTTCTTTCCAATTAATATCGTAATCTAATCAGGATGGAGAAGTTAGACTTAAGGAAAGTGAGATGCCAAGCCAAGTTGTTTGGAACAATAGTGACGGTCATGGGAGCGATGTTGATGACACTTTACAAAGGAAGTGTCATCAACTTCTTCTCAACAGCGCACAGCCAGCATCCGAACTCGGCACCTGCAGCGGATGTCCATCACAACGAGGGAGAGTTCATCAAAGGGTCCATTTTGCTCATCATGGCCACTCTGGCTTGGGCAGGCTTCTTCATTCTTCAAGTCATAACCTTGAGAAAATACACAGCCCATCTTTCACTCACCGCCATGGTTTGCTTCTTGGGAACTCTTCAGGCCATCGTCGTCACCCTTGTCATGGAACGCCGCCCCTCCGCTTGGGCCATCGGCTGGGACATTAACCTTCTCGCTGCCGCTTATGCCGTAAAAACAATTCTTTTCGAAAATGTTTATGTTCAGAAAAAGTTAGAACGTAAATTGTTTTCGTTTGATCGAACTTGTAACATGTTGAATGTTTTATATGTAGGGAGTTGTGACATCTGGGGTGGCATATTATGTGCAAGGTTTGGTCATGAAGACAAGAGGGCCAGTTTTTGTTACAGCTTTTAGCCCTTTGATGATGGTCATTGTTGCTTTCATGGGTTCTATCATTTTGGCTGAAAAGATTTATGTTGGAGGGTAAATCTTCAATTCCCTTCTTTTTCTTTTTCTCTGTCTCTCTGTCTTCATCACTATTTTTCACTCAAAATTTCATTTTAATAAATTAAATTGTTTGTTAAAAATATAGGGAAGTTGTATGGGATATGTTCTTCTCATAAAAAAATTTACAAATGCATTAATATGTTTTAGTACTATATTATAAATACTTATTAGGTTAAAATATCATTTTGGTCCCTCGACTTTCAAGTTTGTTCCATTTTTGTCCCTCAACTTTCAAATGTTTAATTTTAGTCCCTCGACTTTCATGTTTGTTTAATTTTAGTCCCTAGACTTTCAAATGTTCAAACTTGGTCCCTAGACTTTTTAAAATGTTTAAAAATAGTCCTTGCTAAGTTAAAAAAAAAATTAACACCATTAACTTCAAATATTCTTCTTCTTCTTCATTCTTTTGCTTCTCCATTTGGAAGCTCTGTTTTTCTTTATTATCACTTTTTTTCATTTGTTCCAAACATACACATACCCAACTTGTACTAAAAAATATCTAATGGTATTTTATTCCTAATGATACCACCAATTCTTGCCTGACACCATCTTCTTTCTCATCACCTTCAGTCCACTCTTTCAAGATCATCCCAATAAACCCCATAAATTTGCTTTCATTTTCTTGTAGTCACATTTTTCTGGGTTTTGAATATAAAGGTAGTTAGAGTCGTTTTTAGATTTAGCAAAAACACATTGCCAACTTTTTCACATTTTTAGATGAAATAAATTTGTGGATTTTTCATCTTCTAAAAATTAATTACAAGTCTATCCAAGACTGAATCCAAAAATCAAAATCTTAGCAGGGTGGATCAATCAATGAATTTGGGGCTTTAGGTGTGTAAAGAATATTTATTTTGACAATATATTAGAATTTATGTGCGAAAAAATAAAAATTCTGGAAACTTGTTCGTTCATTATTGTGTTTATCTCCTTCGCTGGCAAGTCAACCACCAAACTCTGTCTCACACTCCGATCCCATCAACACTTGCTCACTGCCTAGAAAAGGGTATAGGTATGTTTGGAACAAATGGGAAAAAAAAACAGAGCTTCCAAATGGAGAAGCAAAAGAATGAAGAAGAAGAATAATATTTGAAGTTAACGGTGTTAATTTTTTTTTTTTAACTTAGCAAGGACTATTTTTAAACATTTTAAAAAGTCTAGGGGCCAAGTTTGGACATTTGAAAGTTTAGGGACTAAAATTAAACAAACATGAAAGTCGAGGGACTAAAATTAAACTTTTGAAAGTCGAGAGACCAAAATGGAACAAACTTTTGAAAGTCGAAGGACCAAAATGGTATTTTAACCTACTTATTAATACGAATATTATAAGAGAGTATATTACCATACTTATTGTTATCAATGTCTATATTTGCTATATGTAAGGTAATCATATTTATAATTACTTTCTTCATCGTGCAACTTTCCCAAAAACATATTATCTTAAGAACAATTTTTTTTATAGGGAAATATCATATTTATCTTATAAATCATATTGTGAGATATCTGACCTTTTTATATGAAGTCTCCAAACTTGGATTGATTTTTTAAAATTGATACTCACTTACCATGCTAAATCATATGAAATGAAATTTCATCTCAAAATTAAAATCAAACGATAATAATTGTAATAACTAAGGCTGTATTTGATAAACATTTCATTTTTTATTTTTTATTTATTTTTTACTTTTTAAAAAACATGTTTGTTTGATAACTAATTTTAGTTTTTATCTATAAAATTTTAAAAATATTAAAGAAGTTCTAAAAACTAAAAAAAAGTAGCTTTTAAAAACAAGTTTTTGTTTTTAAAAAAGTATGAAATGAACAAGAATAAATAGTAAAAAACTAAAAAAAATCTAAATAAAATGTGATATTTGAAAACAAAAAACAGTTATCAAACATGTTTTTTTGGTTTTTCATTTTTAAAAACATAAAATTAAATGAGTTATCAAACATATACCGTTTTTATTTTTTAAAACAAAAAACCAAAAATAAAATGAAAAATAGAAACAAAAAACGAAATGGTTATCAAACGGGGTCTAAATATCTCTACTTTTTCTAACATGGGATACTCAATTTGCATGTAAATATCAAAATGATTTGTTTTAGTAAGTAAATGCTAAAAGGACTTAATGTAGGAGTACTTTAGAGTACTTAATTTATGTTTGATTTTTGTTATTTCAGGATAATTGGAGCAGTGTTGATTGTAATAGGGCTATACTGTGTTTTGTGGGGGAAGTACAAGGAAGGCAAAGAGAAGGAATTAGTTGGAGAGGATATTATAGAATTACCAGTGAAAGATGGAGAAATATTGCCTGTAATAAATGAAGGCATTGAGGCAATAATACAAAAGAAAGAGGCTAATTTGGTCATTACAATCCCACCCATGGCTGCTTCTAACAATGGAGATCAAGAACCTTCAAGGAAATAAACAACCAAAACCAAGAACAAAAAAGAGAAAATATGTTGAAAATTAACCAAACACTCTTTTTCTTTCCAAATATTTTTGGACTTTAGTGTTCCTTTATTTCTTTTTGGTTGGATATGTGAGCCTAAAATATTGGTCATTTTATCCCTTGTTCTCTACATGTAATCTCACAACATCCTTGGTGTTAGAGAAAGAGAAATTAAAATGATTGAAAAAATAAATTGAGTTGCTTTTTTTTTCTTTTTAATAAAGGGGTGCTTGGTTTTAATCTATTAAAAAAAATGCAAATATTACTCTATAAATAGTCTCATGGAGAAGCTTTGGTCTCTAAGATGTATTCTATCCAAAGCCTCAGGTTCCAAATCTACAAATGAGTTTTATATATAACAGTGAGGCTAGCTATTAAATCAATTAATATTGTATAATGATGAATAGTTTTAATTTTTTGATGGTAAAAAGACACTCACTTAGTCATTGAAAAGCATTACAATTTGATAGAAATAGAATTTGATAATATCGTTTATAACCTAGTAATCAATGATTAGGTATGCAAATCTTTCGACTTCTATTGTTGAATTGGAAAAAGAAAACGTTACAAATTGGTCAATTAACTTGTACTATGTTATCCCTCAACTTAAGAAATTATTGTAACTTTTCATTTTTTAAATTTAGAAATCATTGTAACCATCATGATACTATTTATGATTGTGTTTAATTACATTAATTTCATAAGTTTAAAGTTACAATTGGGACAACACTTATTTAAATTGGTATTGTAAAACTCGTAAGTCATAAATTGTGTTTTCCCAAGTTTGTAAAATGACAACATAATTTAAAAAATAAAATAAAATAGAGTTAGAAACTGTGACGTGTGACAAAAAGAGCCGTATAATTGTTGGATTTTATGAATAATTGTGGAAGCAGTTTTTGGATGATATAATTATTGATGATGAGACTTATTTTGTGGGAAATTGTGGGACAAAACATGGAAGAAACGTGACGTGTGATGTAGATTCAGCTAAGGTTGTCTTTCAGGGGCAGACTCCTAAAATGTTACGCCTTGTTTGGTTTGTCGTTTGGAATCGAGTAGTTTGGATTTGGAATTTGGGAAATTTAAAACTATTGTTTGGTAAATATAAAAGTTGTGGAATTTGATTTCGGGAGTTTAGAATTCGAGAATTTGAAAACTTAAACAAACCAAACAACATTTTTTTATTTTATTTTGGAGTATCAATATAATAAACCAAACACCATAATCAACATTCTGTTATAGTATTGGATTCCAGAGAATCTAGATTTCATGACATCTTAATCCCAACTCGTAAACCAAACAAAGCGCGAACTCTAGATTTCAACCACAAACCAAACAAGGCATAAATAACATTCTCTCTTTTGTTCTCTAATATTAATATAATAATATTCCAAAAAAAAGAAGAAGAAAGATTGTGACTGTTTGTTTGAGGATTGAGTGACTTGCGTCACCACCACCATCTCCCATTATACATTCCCCATATATCCTGTTTCCCTTCAATGATGGATTTGGACTTCATTTTCTTCTGGCAAGAAATTAGGGTGGATCTAGTTAAAAAAACGAAAAAATTTATGCATTTGATGACTTCGACTATTGCCACTTATATTTTTGTACATATAATTTTTTATCAATATCATGAACAATCTTCATTTTGTGTCACACATGACATAGGCTTCAATCAATATAATAGTTTTCAATCAATGAAATGAAAGGAAAAATTGGATTATGTAACAAATGTCTAAAATTTATGATCGATGAAATATTTCTAAAATCAATGATATTGATCTTATAAATCGAACTCGTGTCCATAAAATTAAAATGGTCTACTACCAAATAATGTAACCAATCGCACCACTAACTCAATCAGTACTTAAAAAAAAAGAGGCAAATATGAGGTCTTTATTTGCAATGAAAAATGTATTTAATTAAATTAAATTTGGAATATATTTTTGCTCATTAAAAACAATTATTTATATTAAAAAATAAGTTTAAAAATAGTTATCTAATTCAATTTTTCATAATTTTACAAGAAAAATAACAAAGGACTAACCTTCCCCTATTATTTTTTGAGGTAAATTATAAATTTGGTCCCTATAGTTTGAAGAAAATTGAAGTTTAGTTTCTATGGTTTCAAAAATTAGAATTTAGTCTTTATCGTTTGTAACCATTGTGAATTATGTGCACGATTAGGAATAAGGACTATTTTTTAGATTTTATCAAACATAAGAGATTAAATTCTAGTTTTTAAAATCATAAAGACTAAATTCTAAATTTTAAAATCTTGTGAAATAAATTTTGGTTTTGAAAATTATAAGAATTAAACTCTAAATTTCTTTGAGGATTAAATTTATAATTTGCCGTATTTTATGCTATAATATATAGAATATGAATGAGGTATGCATGCATATTCTTTTATATATTTGAGAGAATTTTAAAAATGGCCGCTACAATTAAAGAAGATGATTGTACTGAGAAGGACAATAAAAGAAAAGTAGGAATGGTATCGAAACGGTGACGTTTTTTATTCTAATTGGCTATGGCCATGTGGTTTCATACATTATGATTCCACCAAACACCATTAATTTTTTGGAACAATAATTCATTCCTTCCGTTTTATTCTCATCCATTTCTTATGTTGTTAGGAGGAATGAAAAGGTAATTTAATACTGAGAGTCGGTGATGCAATTGGTTATTATTTTGTTGTATCTTTTATGTAGGATTTGTTGGTCTCATTCTCCTACTTTATACTAAAAAAAAGTAAATTAATATTTCGATATATTTTAAAGATAGGATCGAGTTGTATTTCTAAATAAACTACCAATTCATCCGTTGAAAGAACTTCATATACTCCTTTTTTTTTTAATTTGTAGGTCGAAAATTTAAATCTTCATCTTCAATATTTTTTGTATAATAAAATAAAAAAGTTAACTAAAAACATAACTATTAATTAAATATTTTTTAGTATAAATTAAGGAAGAGAGACTACAAAGAAGATAATACCACTTTTAAATAAATGAAAGTCAAATATTGATTTATAGGATTGACCATCCGTGACCATGATATTGAACTGAATTACTACTAAACAATAAAACCAACATATCAACCATCAACAATTCACTAATCACTAATTAAACAAAATTAATAGCAAAAAGTTATGTTCAGTATCAAACATCTTATCCTACATCAATTTCATGATATATTAATTTCAATTTGTCATAAAAAATGATAGCATTCCCACTTAAAAGATCCCTACGAGAATATTCTCGAGAAAAGGATTTATTGTATATAAATGTGAGATTACAAAAATATCAAGATGCAAAAAAATGTCATTGTTTCTTCGATTAACAAACGAATCCCACTATGTTTAAATGATTATAAAACTACATTAGCATCCCGTGATCACTAATTAAAGCTGGATTTCATTGATGAAGAATATTTTAAAGAAAATATTGAGAGTTACGTGTGAATCTTATCCGGATTAGATCAGTAGCTCATTGTAATTATTGATACGTAGACACGTAGGTAACGTGAAAAATTCAAACCTCTAACTTTAAATTGATAATAAATACTTTATTTCAATTGAATTATGTTCATGTTAACATATCATCGACATGATTCCTTATTTAGCTATCTGAATTTTTTAAAGTTCAACAATGTATTGATGGAGATATAAACTTTATAAAAATGAAAATCAATATGCAAGGTCTTAAATAGTTGCAAGCAAGGTCTTAACTAGTTGCAAGCTAATAGTAAGCTATGAGTAATATAGTTTCCTATGTGGTTGAAAAATTAATAAGGTGACTTTAACTTATGTTTATGTGTTTACAAATATATAATATTTGGTTAAAAGAAATACTAAAAGTTTTCTTGGTTTGGTTTAATAATTTAATTGGTTGGTTTTGGTATATATGCAAAGTGACCAAACCAACTATTCTATAAAATGAATTGTTTTAGTACCACTGTATTTTAGGGTTTGATTTAAACTCAAATAGAGCATACAGCTTGATTTTAGCTGCAATTACAAGTGTAATAAATATGATCTATAATCTAGTAATTAATAGGTGGCAACATGCTACAAAGGTGACGACCCACTTTTTTTTTCTGTGATTATAACTTTTTTTTTGTAGTGGGAGATTCGAATCCAAAATCTCTTAGTGATGTACATTAATGTAATTGAATAACTACTCTTGATCATTGAGTGACGTTCCGACTTATGAGTTAAGTGTTGGGCTGGTTTCAAATATCCAACAGCAACTTACACTACAAACTCAACCACATATATTGAAAATTAGGTAGCATTTATATATTTTTTAAGGAAAAGATTGATATATTATAAAAAGGTGGAATACATGGTAGAAAATTTAAATAAGAATGAGCTTAAATTTTTAAAACAAAAAATCAAATGATTATTAAATGTTTTGTATCACATTTAGCCAAATTAACTTAAATATATATTTTTTTGTTTTTCCCATTTTCCTCAATATTTTAACTTTAACAACTCAATTAGCCAAATTTAGCATTCACGTACTCTCGATTTTGTATTTATTAAAAAATAGATTTGATGATAAATATATTAAGGGCGTACCAAAATAGCCCACAACCTAAGAGACTATTTAACAAACTGTTTGATTAGATTGAGATGAATTATGATTTTATAACTTCATCAAGTTGGGTCGCTCCTTAAGTTGACTAATTTTTTACTCATTCAACCTAACTCAACTTGAACTAATAATATATATATATATAATTAATTAGATGTCGACATTGCCCAATTAGCTTGCCCGGTTAGCTCGACCGCATTCAAAACCTTTGTTTTGCTTTATTTACATTTGACAAATTTTTTTGATACTTGCATTAGGAAATTTGTCATACATAAAAAAAATGAGAAATTTTCTAACATATTAATTAACTGTGATTTCGCCTCAAAACTACCCATATTATCAAATAAATTTCTACAATCATTGGTGGAAAGGAAATAATCAACCCTAATCGTCACAGTACAGTCATATCCAACGACCGTTTGTAAAACTATTCCTAATAAGTGATTTTAAATAAATTTTTTTAAAAAATCCTCGATTAGTGATATTAAAATATATATTAAATAAGAAGTATAGTGAGAGGCAAAAATGTAAGAACTACGGGGCCGCTGGGTGAGTTTTTCAGACGCGCGGCTGCCGCCGTGCGTTCGTTTTTTTCCCCTCAAATCGCGTATGAGCGATTACTGGGGCGGTTATGTGGCCACCGATTTTTTTTTCTTTTTTTCTTTTTTTTATTTGAAAATTTACACCCTATAACAACCTTTTGACCATTCTTTATAATTATAGCAACTTTTTAAAAAATAATTCGTTTATAGTAAATTAGACTTCTTTTTTTAAAAAAATCTCTATACACCTTTTTGATCGAAAACTTTGACATAATCTAGAATTCTCTGGTAATGGAAGTCTATCAATTTTATCATCAACTGATTCTATCAGCCCTCGATAGAATCTAATGGAAGTCTATCGATTTACATTTTTTGCTATGGGTACAAAAATTTTCATTATTGTGCTACCCATGTAATATTTTAACCATTTTGTAATATACATGCAAAATCTCTTTTTATTTTCAATTTTTGAACTTCGTTATTATTTTTTTAAGCAAATTTAACTTTATAAATTCCATTTGATTCGGTTTTCCAAAATTTGATGATTTCTTTTTTCAAAATATATTAAACATTAAAAAAATAGAAAACAAACCATATCTCTTTTACAACTTTTCAAATTGAAAATCGCATTCAAATAAATTATTGACAATTATTCTGCAAATCATTTTACGAAAACCTACATTCAAACACTTCCTATATAACTATTTTTGGTAGTGACTCACTATTTAGGCTTAAAATAGAAGAGTTTGAAAAAAAAAATCAACAAAGCTAACGAGAATGATGATAAAAAATATATTTCCCATCGTTCCATTTACATTTTCCTTTTTCTTTCCAACTTTTTCCCTCCTTTTACCAATTTAATCATTAGTTACATTTTTTTTTGTTTACTTGAGAAATATTTATAGAATTGTATACTTTTTTTAATAATTAATTTATATTTTTTCACAAAATTTTAATCATTTAAAATATTATTAAAAACTACTAATAAAAATTAAGATTAGAAAAAAAGAAAAAATAATAAACAAAAAAAATATAATTTCCATTCTGCTTCTTAAATTTCATGGGAACGAAACAATAAAGTCATTTCCTGGCCCCGTATACATCTCTAGAAAGAATTCATAGACATTAAAATATAGATTATGTTTGATTTTAGGTAAGTGAGAAAAAAGACTCGGAAGAAATACGAAATTATAAGTTTGATCTATACAGGTAATTTCCTAAAAGTAATTTCTTTAAAAATGAAACTAGGACCATAGTTGTAAAAAAATTAAATAAAATAAAAATAAATTATAAATTTAGTTCATATAGTTTCAAAATTTTGAATTTAACCCATATGATTCGTAAAAAAAAACTAGATTTTGTTCGTAATCACTAGTGAAATAAATACTAATTTTGATATTTTTACGAGATTAATCTATATACATTTCTCAATTGTATCTCTACTCCTTTGACATATCTCGATGTTGCAACCTAGTGACAGATTGATAATGCCTCAAGCATTAGGGAGCAAAACTTGGATTCGATTGTGAAAATTAAAAAAGAAAATTGAGCATGGAAGTAGGAATTAATTGAATGTGAAGTGTCCGAATAGAAAAAGAGTAATTGGTGAACATTTTTTGTGTTCAACGAAAATGGGGCTGCAAATTGTGGATCCAAATACCTGCATCAGGGGCTGCTGCTCCAGCAAGTTCATTCCTCTTCATCTTCAACCTTCCGCATTTTCGCTTCTCTCCCCAATCGCCCGAGGTAACATCACTCAAGCTTTTGCCGATTAGGGTTTTTGTTCAAAGAAAGATTTGATTCGATGCGATTCATGGCGACGCAGGGGCCGAGAGTACTGTTTACGAGGGACGGTTGGATGGTGAAAGAGTTGCCGTGAAGAAGCCCGTCCTGTCTACTTCTGAGGATTTGGACAAGTTTCACAAGGAGCTTCAGTTGCTATGGTCTGTTTATGTTCATGGATTCCAATGTTCTTACTGTTAGATACAAATTGTAGGAATATAATTGCTAGATTAGTATTTTAATCTTGCTAGATGCTTTGTAGGATTTGTTTGATATTTTATAGTTTTTTTTTTTTTTGAAACGAGAGTAACCACGCCCGTTCCTAGGCTAAGCACCGGGAGACACGAAGGAGTAATGTCACAGCTGAGTCTCGAATCTGGGACCTTGAGGGGAGCATACGGATACCCTCAAAGCCCAGTTCAGTTGATATTTTATAGTATTTGTTAGGAGATTCTCTTTGAGATATTTTGTCCAGTAAAGTTAATGGAAAAACATAACGTCTAGTTCATTTCAAAAGTTAATCATGGTGTCGGAGTAGATGGTTATTCTACCGCTTGTGTGTGGCATATTTTGTATAGACCCGTTAGGGTCCTGTCGTTATGGCTTGTTCGATAATTCATGAATTCTGCTGCGTATGCGGAGTGTTGTAATGTATCACACAATGTGTATTGTCAGTTTGTATCATTTTTAGGTTGGTTGGTGTTCAATGTAAACAGGTGTAGCATCCGTGTGTGCTGATTTGTGCTTGGTAATGACTTTGTTTTCGAGTTGGTTATTTGTATTTTACATCGTCCAATTTTTGGTGAATGTTAAGAATAATAAGAATATAATTGCTAGAGTTAGTATTTAAATATTTTCTAGTATTTGTTAGGAAGTTCTTTATGATTTGATATTTCGTCTATATTTGTGTAAAGTTAATGGAAAGCCAAAACGCTTAGGCCTTTCTCAAATTTTATCACTTTTTTTGTCACTTTTTTTCATGAAAATTGCATCTGGGGATTCTTTGTTTGTGATAAGCGCGGATGATAACGAGCAGTTTTTCTTTCCATTTAGCGAATTAGATCATCCAGGCATAGTAAAGCTGGTTGCAGCAAATGCGAAGCCACCGAACTACATGTTTTTCTTTGAATTCTATGAGCCTCCAAATCTTGCAGAGAAATTGCATGCCCAAGAATGGAATCCAAGTAACAGTCAGGTCCTCACGATCACTCTAGAGTTAGGTACTTTTTTTTTCAGCATCAGCTTTGATCATAGCATGTTCTTTGTTCTATATAGTAAGCAGTTTATCTTGTACATTTTTTGTTGATAATTTTGATGGAGAAGATTGAGTCAAGAAGTTAACCAGTTTAAGATGGTGTTTTTTTTTGCATTTTGGCTTGTTTCAGCGAATGAGATCTCTTTATTAAGATTTCTTACTAGCCTTGATGCCAAATAAAATTCTTAGAAAGTGTGGTACGTGAGAACAATTTGCAGGTCTTTTTTTCTTGCATACATAGTTGGATATTTTCTTTTATGAAATCAGCTATTTAAGATCTTTTACGGTGATGTTCTTTTATCATATGTCACAAAAAGAAAAACATCTTAACTGCATCAGCGTTGGCTAAACACTGAGCAATTGGCTTGCAGTCCTCTATGTTTTTTGTTCTCTTGTATGAAAGCTACAATTAAGTTGTGCTGCTGCAGATACTATAAAACTTGTATAAGTAGGTTTATGTTCATTTTAGGCTTAATTAAACATGTATGTTTAGTTCGTACTCACATTGTTCTATTTCCATTTTTTCTCTTCCAGCGAAAGCTTTGCAATATTTACACAACTTGGGGATTGTACATAGGGATGTTAAACCAGCAAATGTTCTTGTAAGTTTCTTCAAGAGTTACTTTGGTTATTTTCTTGTCCTAAAGATGTGAAAATTGCCAAGTGGAACCGCCTTTGTTTGGGTTTACTTTGGCAGTGATTCTAAGATTTAGTGGCATTCTGATGCAGCTTGACAAAGATTTACGTCCATACTTGGCTGATTTTGGTTTAGCAGTACACCGGAAACATCTGAAAGAAACATCTGCAGAAAACTGGAAGTCATCGGGGAAGCCAACAGGTGGTTTCTATAAGAAAAACATGGTTGGGACACTCATTTATATGGCACCTGAGATATTGAAGAAGGAAATACATACAGACTTATCAGATGTCTACAGCTTTGGCATCTTAATGAAGTACGACTTTTAATACTCATTAATTTATTCTTACATATTCGTGTCACTGTTTGTGTAAACTGTAGCAAGAGAGATTTACAAGGAAGAATGAAGATGGGGGATATTACTTACCTAGCTATTTCTTGGGCACACAAGATTAGACCTTCTAATAGTTATTGCTTTTCTACATAGTATGCTCATTGAATCTCTTTTTGTAATTCGACAGGACCCTTTTTTTATTATTCATACATCAATGAAAATTATCGTTTTCTATAAAAAAAAAGAATAATAACGAGATGAGATTGCTGTATTCTCTAATGACTTGCTTGTGTTTGATAGTTCTCATGTAATTGGTTGACCACTGTATTCACTTTTTTTTTTCTGGAGCATCGTTCTATTTTCTCGGAAGAAAAATCTTGAATCCTTGACTTTCCTCCCACTGCAGTGAGCTTTTGACTGGTGTTGTTCCATATACTGATCTTCGTACTGAAGCCCAGGTCAGATATGTTGGATTAGTTATCATTATTATATATGGCTTGTTATCAATGACATTAGACATTTGGTGAAGAAACACTCAATTGGATTTTGCATGCATTTGTAACTGATGAGGATAATGTCTATGAACACGGAACATTAAACAATATATATTTATAGGAACATACACTTATATACTTTTACCATGCCCGTCCCAGGGCTAGGCACCACATACACTTATACTATACTCAACTCCAAAGTTACACCTCCTTTTTGTCTTTCTTTCTGCGTTGTACTTGAACTAATGAGAGCCTATCGCTACTCCACCTCTAAAGAGTCACCTTGTCCTTGTGATAAAAGTCGGAAAATTTAGAAGTAATTTGAGTAGAAAGTTTCAATTTAGTCTGATTCTTCTGGTTTTACGTGAGCTTCCTTGCAAAGTTTTTGGTTTTGTGCAAGCTTCCTCGCAAAGATGTGCTTTTGAGTGTCTTCCAGCTTTCCTCCACCACGGCGCCATCGAGGGGCAAGTCCGTTTTTTCTTGCAAAGTCATGACCGTTTTAACCCACCGTCATCCCACCTCATCCCTTTTCTCCGCCATTTACCCAGACCTTCTAGATTGTTTCGCGCCACTCTGCAGTTTGACCTTCAACTAGGCTTCGACAGCCTCAACGAGCCTCATACCTTGACAAGATTGCGTTTAATCTCCCCCGGTAGCCTTAGATGGTACATTAATATATTTGTTTGAACTAGCAGTGAGCTTCTTTCTCTACCCTCAAACAATGTATCTTCTTGGATGGGGCAACTCTCTTATTCTCTCCTTGTGTCGCCACAATATTAGGGCTTGTCTTTTACCAAGTTATCTTATGTATTTTGCTCTTTGATTGACCCCTATCTTTCTTTTGATTGGTTTGTAACACTTTCACTTTATCAATGTAAATATTCTCATTTTGTATAAAATATACATTTTCTGACAGAGATAGCAGTCATTTAATGTAGCAACAGTAAGTTTGTAGCATAATAGAGGAGACTTTCTAAGAACTTGGCAAAATTTCTGAACTTTTCTAAGAAATTGGATAATTTCAAGTATTATGTCAGGCAAGTTTACGATCAACCACATTTAATAGCAATTGACGGAAATGGTGTAATGGAAAAATGTTAAAATGTCAGAGACTTACTAAAACATTTTAAATAATAGGAACTAAATTGCAAAATTATCCCAACAATGGGGAACTAAATATATATTTTAGCCTTCAATAGAATTATGATAAGGTTGGGCCTAGGGTTCTATTTCTCGATTACTTGGAGAATAAGTTAGTATTTTGTTATAAATAGGGTGGGTTAGGTTAGGGTTTAGGCATCCAATTGTTAAATGAGTTATTGAGTGATCCAGGATCTAGATTATATCAAAAGATAACAAATTACAAGATAAGCCAAGTTTTGATAGGAACTTGGAACCTCCCCTCTCAAGAGAATCTCTTGAGCCCTACAATAAATCACTCAATAACTCATTTAACAATTGGATGCCTAAACCCTAACCTAACTCACCCTATTTATAACAAAATACTAACTTATTCTCCAAGTAATCGAGAAATAGAGCCCTAGGCCCAACCTTATCAAATTATTTCACATTGAGAAGAAAAAACAGGAAAAGAAAAAAGCTTGGATTGACAACCATTACTTAACTGGAAATTTCTATTGCCCTATGTCGTGGGTATTGGCATATTGCAATTTTATTATTACATATCTATCTATATAGAGCAGTGATACATCACCATGCTCGGTGTATCTTGCCCTCTTGTTAAGTACTAGATGGCTAAATGAATGGTGTGAATTTTCATTGGACAGGCCCACACTGTACTAGAAATGAATTATACCGAGCAGCTGCTTACCGCAGCTATTGTTTCAGATGGCTTGCGGCCTGCTCTTCCTAGTGATGAGGCTGGCACACCATCAAGGTTGTTGTCACTTATACGGAGGTGCTGGGATGCAAATCCTAAAAATAGACCATCTTTCTCTGTTATAGTTATGGAATTGGAGTCAACTTGGGAGGACATAAAGGGTTTAGAATCTGCCACCCCTATAAATCCCGATTTACATGGCGGTCTTAGCGATGCTAATGAAAATGATTATGCATATCGAGAAGATATCAATTGGTCAAATCAGGGTGAACATTTTTCTCAGAAGGCTTTTGATGCAGATAGTTGTGGTACGAGTGTTTGGCTTGATTCTTCTACTAATCATTTGGCATACCGCCCAATACTTTCTTGGGGATCCTTTTCCACTTGTGGGAGGAGGGAGACCATGGAGGACTCTCATTTTCTTTTGCCTCACGCGTGCAATGAAGAAGACATCCATGTCTTTGGGATCTTTGACGGTCATAGAGGTTTGTAATTGTAAATTCTTTTTAACTATCATTGATGCACCTCGATTTACTTGTTGTCCTAGGAAGTGGGAAATTGGGCTGGAGCATTGTTTTGAAAAAGGAAATAAACACTTTCAGAAGTAACAGTGAGGCACAGCCGCACATGTGGTTTTACTTTATATATTTTTTTTTAAAAATAGATGTTTCAGGGCCTCGTTTCTCTACACAATCTCAGATCAACTTTGAGCTTCGCAGGGAAAAATACATCTTTTTATTATTTGGCGTGCTTTAGGCTTAAGCACTAGATGACTGCTGCATTATAGTGTGCTGCTTTAAGAAACATTAGGAGTGTGAGAGGACTCTAAAAAAATAATAATGAGAGAGAGAAGGCAGCTATGGTACATAGTAAATATTGATTGTTGACTGGAGGGAGGCCTACATCATTTTAAAGAGTAGGGAAATTCCTGCTCCGTCTATGGAAGCTCTGATTTAAGTCTATGCCAAAAAATATCTAGAGTACCTTTCAGATTAAATACATATATAATATTAGGGGAAGTATACCGTTGTAATTACAAAAAAACACACCATACTTCGAGTGTTTTCTGGCAGTCTTCACATTTACACTGCAGATATATCTTCTTCGGCGAATACATTGGGGCAACTTCCTTCTCGATTATCATATGGGATTTCAACACAACCCACGAGTTTAGAATACGAGGGCAATCACTCAAGGAAAATCTGGCAGGTTTCTTCTTCTCATCTTCTCTGGCGACGTTGTCACGCAAGACTACACGGATACACAACTCTTTCTTTCTAATGGGTTTTCTTCATTGGGTTTAGGCTTGTATTAACCGGTTCTTTCTATTTCCCTCTGTAGTATGGCCTATGTAGTTGCCTTCTTCTCTCCCCAACCTCTTCTCTCCCATCCTCTTCCTATTATCTATCCTATTGATTAGTCTATAGGCTTCTTTATGAACTCTTTCACTTAGCAATAAATTGTTTTGTTTCCTATAAAAAAAATGAACTTTATTTGATATGCCAGACATCTTGTCTGGCCTTGCATTCTGTTGCATTCTTCCCAATTATTGATCACTTCAACGCATTACAAATGTGTCTAATGCTATAGCTCTAAAGCATGCAGGTGCAGCAGCTGCTGAGTTTTCAGCTCAAGCCATTCCTGGATTCTTGCTAACATCAAGTTCCTCGAAAAGGTTTCATCCTTTCTCTTAATATTCCCCATTTTTCACCTTTCGGCTCTTTTTCATTTTATTTACTAAGATGGAATCTGCCTTGTACAGTCCTGCGGATGCATTAATGGAAGCATTTGTAAAAACAGATGTTGAGTTTAGAAAAGAACTAGACTTTTTTCGCAAATCCAAGAATGTTAAACAGAAAAACTGGCATCCTGGTTGCACTGCTGTTGTTGCTCTAATTGTTAGAGACAGACTTTTTGTTGCCAATGCTGGTGATTGCAGGACAATATTGTGTCGGGGTGGCAATCCCATTGTTTTAAGTAAGGTGGGTTTTTTTTGTTTGTGTGTATTTTGCCTTTCTTTTATCTTTTTATTATATTGTATTCTTAACATATCTGAGGTAGTCAATCTTTTCCAACAGGATCATGTTGCTAGTTGTCTCGAGGAGAGAGAGCGTGTTATCAGTGCTGGGGGACAGGTCAAGTGGCAAGTTGATACATGGAGGGTTGGTCCGGCTGCTCTTCAGGTCTCTCTTTTTAGAACTTTATAAAAAAAACTGTAATATTTTGAAACAAATGGAATGAGCTAGTATAAAAAACTATAAAAAAAACTGGGTATTGTCAGCCAAGTTGGTGAAAGTTCATGGGATGAGTTAGTATTTAACAATAATTCACTGCCATTTTTTTCTGTTACACCAAATTATTTTCTTCATTTCATAAGATGAAAAGTTTTCTTGACTGCAAAAGGAACTAAAAGCAGCTATTGCTCTCCAATGTAAATGGCTATTTTTGGGGCATTTTGAACACCATTCTTTGGTGAGAAAAGTTATATATTTGACATACTTGACCTATCTGATGTTATTTTTTCTTGGGTCTAGTGCTGTTTAACAAGATTATTGAAGGACTTCACCATCTAGTGCTATTTCAACAAGATTCTGCAATGCTTTCTTTTATTGGTTCCTTCCTCATTACACATGTTTAGTCACGTAGTTCCAAAGAAGACCCAATATTGATAGGAACCACTGAATCTTAGAAAGGAAAGTAAAAGGGCTTGTTAGCCTCTCAAGATAGCTCTCTCAAAATCTTTCAAGACTTAACTGGTTAAAATATTATTATTCAAATTTTCGTTACAAACACATTTCCTAATGACCAACTAAGCCCGTTTACAATCTTAACAAATAGTTGTTATGAACACATTCTTTCTTTTCGTATGATAAGCCTTATATCTTTACAAGAATAACATCGTTTGGAGCAGTTGGTAGCAAAAACTCAATACAACATTTTTAGTTGTTTTTCTTTTTTCTCATTTAGTAGTGTTTTGTGTGGACTCTTTTGAGCTTGAACAGGTCACTCGATCAATTGGCGACGATGATCTCAAACCAGCTGTGACTGCAGAACCCGAAATAATAGAAACTGTTTTGACATCACAGGATGATTACATGGTAAAATCAGTTTCCAAGTTCTGTTTCATTTTGAAGTTTCAGGAAGAGATTGAGATGGCATAATGGATAGTATATTGTGGACACTTCGATAGAAGAATAATATAGTTAGTGGCTCAGGAGGTTAGGCATCTTGATATGAAAAAGTTTGTGACATCAATTTCAACTTATGAAATGAGCAATGAGAAGAAAGATTTCTCATGAGATACAATAAAAACAGATGCTATCAATCAACTAATATGAACTGTTCATAGTATGTATTTCATCCATTTTCCTTGATCATGAAACTGTGATGTTGCATATCAGGTGATGGCTAGTGATGGACTATGGGATGTCCTCAGCAATGCTGAGGTCGTCGCGATCATCAGGGACACCGTCAAAGAACCAGGAATGTGCTCGAAGCGACTTGCAACAGAAGCAGTAGCTCGGGGCAGCAGTGATAACATCACGATAATTGTTGTATTTTTGCATCCAGTATCTACAGTAGAGAGGATTTATTAAGTGGTGCATATATGGAGCCTCTTCTACCTACCATCAAAGAAAAAGGTACAGCTGCTTCTAAGTACATATTCAACTTTTTTGTTATTCCCATTCTTGCCCTTTCATAGCGCACACTATTGATACTAAAGTTATTAATTTAGAAACCAACATAATGCTTTTTTTTTCCTGGAAAATTTGTTAAAGTTATATACCCTGAGGATGCACTCTTTTGGTTTCTAAATTTAATAATATTTTGCTGAGTTCTAATCGGCTCAAATACATAAATCTTGTCCGAACTATATTGAATACATAATTTTTCATATTCATGCTATATGATTTTTTTAATCATGCTATACGAACTTGAGTAAGATAGTCGTAAGCTTAATGGTAAAATTCTCTGTTTTCTTTCAAGTCTAGATTTTAGAATAGCGTGCTTCCAAGAATATAATGGAATTGACTATTAAATCAAATTGTTGTGCATAAGTACTCGGATCTAATGTTTTTTAGTTCAACAACAATTGAGGAGTGAGTCTAACTCATGACCTCTTAGTCATATGAAAAACAATAATTGAGGAGTTTTTGGTTGCCTCTGAAATTGAATTAGTTACAAGCATTCTTTCTGGTTGTTTACTAGTAGACTTCTTTTTTGGTTTGAACAATCTATTCCCATGGTCTGAAGTTAGTCAAAAAGGTATATCATTTTATTTTTCTTGAGTTCAACACACAAATTTTGGAATTTAAAATTTCAAACGTGGGATTTTTTTTAGTCAAGAAGGTATATCATATTCTTTTTACTCAACGACGTCTCAAGATGATTACTAAATTGTATATAATATTTCAGAAAATATACTCATTTGAGCAAGGTTATATATCATCATTAAAGAAATGAAGACTAAATTGGGGACACTAATAGAAGACATTATGATTGAAGGAAATGGATGACAGACATTAAAGTCTATCGATTAAACTGATTAAAGTAATAGAACATAATTGATGATTGAGATTGACGTCAATTGTCGACAAAGGTATAAATTCTTCCTGTGGGAGACAAATTCTTCTAATGAGAAATCAGAAGCTATGATTATAAGAGAAATCATAGATTTATGGGTATTAAATCAAATTAACCAAAAGGGAATTTAAAGGGAAAAGGAGAAGAAAACATATCGAAATGAGAAGAGGGGCCATGGAATAAGAAATTGGGATGATAGATTTGTGGGTATCAAATCAAATTAACAAAAAAAAATGGCATAAATAAATTATTTTAGAAAAAGAACTATAATTATACTGCATATAATTATAATACACGAGGTGAAAATTGCTATTTTCCCTTAGTAAATCACATTTTCTTTGTTTTTGTCATTATTTTATGTGTTATATGCAAAAGGAGAAAAATAATTTCTGAATATTTGAAAAAAAAAAAATTTAAAAGAAAAGGCAACTCTATCTTGGTACAAAATTTTGTCAATATTTGATAGTGAAAGTTTCCAACTGATAATCTATCCAACTATTAAGTTGTATATAATATCATTTAAGCTATTTTTATTTTGCATGTATATATATATTATTTTATAAAATATTTTTGTTTTTTGTTTTTTCACAAATCCAAAAAAATGATTGGAAATTCCCCCTTCTCCGTAAATCAATTAATAAAAACCGTGTAGAAACCTCTCTCATTCCAATTTTCCAAATCTACCAAATCCCTCTATTTAATTTGAACTTACCATATTTACTTTAATATTATCTGTCTTGTAGTTTCCATATTTATTTACGAATCATAATCTCAATATTAAGAACTTAATCTCCATATCTAGCAATAACACACTCAACATACAAACCAACTTCTCTATATCTATCACTTTTTTCATTTTATATTTATTACCAACTTTCCATTAATTTCCTTTTTTTAGTTCTCCATTAATTTCCTTTAATCCCGAATAGTCAATATTAATCTTCCAAAACCAATAAACTTTCCTTAATAACATCCCTACTTTTCCCCCTATAAATACTCCACCATTATTCTAACTTCTCAAATTCAAAATCCAACATCTTCTTTCAAAATCTCTCTAGAATTTATAGCATGTCTTCTTCAGACAAGTCCAATGCTTCTGATTCTTATAAGGTTACGAATTCGAAACCAGAATTAAAAGCTCTAACGAGAACGGAGATAAGGACAGGGAATGAAAGTGAAACTCGAGTTTTTCATTGCAAATTTTGCAGTAGAAAGTTCTCGAATCTACAGGCATTGGGGGGCCACCAAAACGCTCACAAACGAGAAAGAGCCATTGCTAAAGGAGAGAAGGCCGCCATGGGCGCAGCCGCAATGAGCTTCCCAACCGCAGCGAGTTCTTTTTACCATCCGTATTATTCGGCAATGGTGATTCATCAATCTCTACGAAACAAAGCCGTAAGGTTTCGGTTTCAGCCGATTAGTCGTCCTCGAGTCGAACTCGGTGGCACGTCTCGATCCCATGGCTTCCGATGGTGGTCGAGAGAACAACACATGGAGGCGGCCGCGGTGGCGCAGCAGCAGTTGCAGTTGGGAAGTGGATTGGAATATTATTCCATAGCAAGAAACGGTTCTTCTTCTACTTCTTCACAGAATTTTGATGTCGATCAGTACAATATTCATGGCCTTGATTTAACTCTCAAACTTTGATTGATCGAATTTGATCTTCATTGTTTCCGTTTTTTTTTTCCAATGATTAAATTATTGTTCAAATTTTATAGGAACACTTTACATTATTTTCACTTTCTATAGAACCAATGTATCTGTATTTCTTTACTCTATTTTTTTACGTGCAATTTGTATTATTTACTCTCTTTTTTAAAAAATATTGATATAAAATAAAATTTATATCATTCATCCCATTTAATTCCATTTAATTTATTCTCTTCGACTACACCGATGAATATATTTAAATTTATATAATTTAACATTCGAGTGTGTGTTTACGTATCCCGCAACGCGATTGAGTATAGATTTTTATGAACTAATTTAGATAAATAAATATTTATTTAATATTCGTGGATTTTTTGTGATGTGTATTTAGACTCAAATTTTAATTTAGCAAAGAGATGAAGTGGAGGAGAATAGAAAGGTGCATGATTTTGGATGATACTAAGAATCATTATTTCTATAATTATATTTCTAAAATATTTTATATATTTTTTCCATAACTATTATTTTTAATATTTTTTCATAACTATTTTTTATTCTCATTATATTCATTATTAAATTTTAAAAAATGATCATTGTCCATTTTATTCTCACTTCTAATTCTCATTTTTCATAATCATTCTTATTTTTCTACTCTCAAACAATTCATTTGGAAGATCGGTCACAGTCTACAAATTCCACTTCGAGATACCAGAGTTCCATATGAATAATGTTTATTTCTTTACCATTAAAACATCATCTTGGTTAAATTTTCAAACCTTAAATTAATGTGAGGTTATTATTAATTAAAATTGGTAATAATTTTATTATAATAAAAGAAAAAATGTAAAGACATTTCCTAAAATTTGTAGATGAATATTGTTTTTTTTTTTTTTTCCTTCTTAGGAAGATGGGTAAATTGTCTCTAAGTTAAAAATCTAGTCCATGTGATCTTAAAATTTATAATTTAATCTCTACTATTAGAATAAAGATAAAATTTTGTCAGTATAATTGAAAGTTGACCTCGTGCCTATTACATGAGTATGGTGTTTTGCTATATGGTTAGTGACTTGGTACATATTTTTAAGCTTAATATATATTCATGTTTAACTAAGGTTTGGTGAATGAAATGTCCTACACACAAGTCACAACTAAGGTTTCATGCGTTTATTTGTTCCGCTTTTAAAAAAATATAATTCTTTTCAATAATATTTCGAGTGAAGCAATACTTAGGTAAGAGTGGGTTTTAAAACACATATTTTTACTTCTTTTTTTTTTTTTAAATGGCTTTGATTGATAAGGAGAGATGCTAAATTAGAGAGAGAAAAAAAAAGTAAGAATATATGCTTTTAAAGGTAAATACTTACCCATCTTACCTAAGTATTACTCTTTCGAGTGTAAATTTTTTTTTAGTACAAGTTTCAGAAAGAGGTCCACAAAGTATTTCGATTAAAGTGTAAAGATTTCCAACAAATGATAAAGTCAAATCACATTTCGATTAGGATGTTAGAATTTGAATTGTTAACCTTTTAGTTATTAAATTTATTTGTCGTCTATTCCAAAAAAGGAAAAAAAAAACAAAAAGAAATTGTCGATTCACTTAAAAAAAAAAAGAAAAACAAATCATAGACTTAAAAAATCAAGAAATTATGAATTTAATTTACAACAATCATGTGTTTAAGAGTTAATTTCATATATAACTTCAAAAAGATACTATCTTATAATAATTGAATATGAATCTTTAAGAAGTAGACTTAAACTTTAAAAGTATGCTTTCTGTAAGTAATGAACTCACCATACCTTATCAAATGTGTTATTATTAAATAGAAATGTTCGACTTAATTTTATTTCTATTCATATATTTTAGTGTTAATGAGTGTCTAATAAATGATGTAATGTCCTCTAAAGAAAAGGTGGTAGAACAGTTTCTTTGTTCGATGGTAATTGAGTTCAATCTTACCGTCAATACTTTCTAGAATCGATATTTTGACTCTTATATATTTGAATTAATTTTAATGACGTAGAAAAAGAAGTGTTCACCAATAGAATTTGGAAGGAAAGTGGTACGGCAAGAAGAAGATTAAGAATTTTTAAAAAAAGGAAAAAGAGAGTGGGCCCCACATCCACAGCCTTCCCTATAAAAACGTATCAACTGAAGATCCCGAAACGGCACTCCCTCATTCGCTTCTATACTGATTTCTCAATTTTTTCCCCAAAATAAAAAAAAAAAAAAACAAAAAACAAAATCGTTACGATTTTCACATTCTGAAAATTCTTCTCCAAGAAATCTCACAGATTCGTTTAGGTTTTCTCTGTAATCGTTCTTCGATCAAGAAACTGATTCCGGTGAGTGTATCAACAAGCTCTTGATCTTTGATCTTTTCGTTTATGCGATTTCATGAACTGCGATTTTATCTGTTTCTTCTTCGGTTGATTACCGGAACTCGATCGGAAGTAGTTGCTGTGTTGTTTTAGGTTTTTTTTTTTTTTTGCTTACTCTGTGTTTTGGTAGGTTTTTTGTTGTGTTGTGTTATAATGGCGAAGAAATCTGGCCTGGTTGCTGTTACGGATTGGAGGGCGGAAATGAAGGATGAAGCTAGGCAGAAAGTTTTCATGTCTATGTAATGATAAATCTCTCTCAAACCTAACTCATCATTCAACTATTCTGTTTCTTTCCATTTTTATTCTGTTTTTTAATTGTTTTTTTTGGAGTTTTAACTGTGAAATTTGTGTTCGATTCTTGCAATAATGTACTGATTAGTCTTGTTTAGTTTGATTTCCATTGTGATTGATGATATTGATTTCTTTGTTTAAGAATTCAAGTTTATGATTGTTGAATGCGACTATTTTTTCTAACGCCTTTTCTTGATTTGATTCTTGACTTGAAAGTTTTAAGGACTTTTTTGAGTTTCTCTTTTCCGGCTTGAATTCTATTGATTTCTTGTAATGGTTTAATTTGATTGCTGCTTGGTTGAGGGTGATTTCTTCGTTTGAAAAACTTGGATTGTTGTTTGCTGATTGCAACAAAATCTTTTTGAAATGGTTGATGGAAGCATGACGAGATTTCCTGTTTCTATTGTTATTAGCTGTGTTGAGAATTTTGTTGACAATGTCGTGAATCGTTGTGTTGTAGATTGGCAAAGTTGAGGCAATCTTCGTCTCCTTTCCTTCCTTATGAAGTGTATATTGAAAAAATTATCAAGCATGCGAGGGAACAAGAGAACAGGTTGTTGAAAACTGCGAAGTCGAAGGTATATTAGTTAAGTTTCCATGGTTTGTGATATGAACCTGTTCCTGCTCCCATTTTGACTCTTGGGAAGCATTTGAGCAAAATACTATTTTCTTAGGTTTGCACTTAGTTCCACTTTGCAACATAAGTAATCTTCTTTTATTCTTCCTGCTTATGTCTCTCAGGAACAATATTATAGTGGCTTAACCTGGATGCTGAGCGGCAGTGAAAATCCCCGTGAAATCGCAAGTAATCAAGATCGTCCTGCCATCGTAAAAAAGGAGGAAGCTTTTCATAGCCAGCCTTTGCCACAGATGACATGGGCAGTGCGTAATATGCAAAATAACCAGCCCGCAGTGTCTTATTCACTTTTGGAGCCGAATACTCCGCAGTCAACGTTACAGCTACACGAACAACTCTATGGACATAAACTGAATACCAGACAGACTAGTCAAAATTTTGGTTTTCACAATCAAAGCTGTGTTAGTGCACAAAATACACTAAATTCACCATGTCAACCACAGGGTGTCCAGAGTCGAGTTCTTGGAACTCATATGACCCCAGAAATCGTCACACAACATCCAAAAGTTGTGAAGTTGCAGCCAAATGAATATTTGAGTGCCGAAGTAAAAAAGGTATTTGATTTTGTTTATAATTAAATCTTGGTTGAGCATTTTTTAATAGGTAATTTGCTTGCATATCTATATTATACATGTTTCGTTCTGACAGTCGAGCCTTACATAACAGAAAGTGATTTGTAAAGATTTTCACGCCTCAACATTCTTACATAAACATATTTCTGCGTTTGAGCAGCATAAGCAACATCAGTCCCTAAGAGTTCCTGCAGGTAACTTCATGGTTCTGAAGAATTCCTATTTTAAATCAATATTATAATTTTAAGCCAAATATAGATCGAGAACGCCGAAGGATTTTGTTTTAACTATATGTTTCTTTTCTCTTCCATTTTACCTAATGAATTCATGGCATTTTTGAGAAATTGTTTACATTCTATTTATTCGCATTATTTTTAGCTTTTTGTTTGTAAGTGTTAAGCTTGTCTATTAACGATATACATTTTTTTCAGTTACAGTTTTCAGAAAGGCTTTTGAAATGTTTGCAACATTTGGAAAACAACATATACAGATGATATAAATTACTCATTTTAACAAAAAAAAAAAAAGGTTTGCCAGAGTCTAATAAATGTTTTGAGAAAATTGGTTTTGAAAGCAAATAAACCATTACCTCACATGAGATTATCTGTTTCACTTTTAAAATTGAAGCCAAAGTGAGCGAGACCGTAGTTAATTTATCGAATATAGTAATAATAAGAAGTTTGTGGTTTGAGTTTTCAATTCTTCTCTTCAAAACAAAATGAGCAACCGCAGTTTGTTTATGTTTTAAATAATGAGAGAAGTTTTGAAAACAAAAAATAACAGTTTTCAAATACTTGTATTGTTTTAGGTATTTGGCTAAACATTCAAATCTTTTCTTAATGAAAATGAAATTCATGGTAGAGAAATTATTAGAAAACAACGCATTTTAAATATATAACTAAAAATTATATAGCCATTCATCTTTTCTGTAATCTTTCAATTTATTGAACAGTTCCAAATGGAAATTCAAATGCAGAAGAATGGCTTGGTCCGGCATTGTCTGAGGTAATTGTTTAGTAGCATTAGTGTGAATTTGTTGTTATACTTATATCAATGTACGGATAAAATTATTTTCTTTATTTTTTTATTTTTTTAATTCATTGTGAACCTCATTTTCTTTATTAATATTTTATATTCATGTCTCCATGGGGGGTGGCGCAGTAGTTAAAAACTTGAGTTTTGAAGGTGTGCTTCCCTCAAGATCCTAGGTTTGAGACTCACATGTGACATTAATTTGTAGCATTCCTTTGATGTTTCCAGGTGTCTGGCCTAAGGATAGGCGTGGTTACCCTTGTTTCAAAAATAAAAATTAATATAATATTCATATTTTAGATTAATAGATGCAGTGATTAAGAGATGGCTCCAAGCTTATGGTGAGGGGCAAGGCGACCTGGGGGTCGCGCGCCGCCTCACAAGTAGCCTAGGTGAGCGCTATCAGTCAGGCGCTCGCCCGACTGCGCTTCTTTGCGCTTGGCCTCGCCTATGCCTTTGCGCGCGCTTGGCTGAAGGTGAGGATACTTTTTTTTTATATATATATTTTATGGGTATTTACGAAAGATATTGGAAATATCGTTTATTCCTTAAAAACGTATTATTGTTATTGTTATTTTTTTCATTTGAAAGATGGTTTTTTATAATTGTTTTATACAAACTCTTTTGTCTTAGCTAGCTTTTGGCTTCAAGTTTGATTCATGTTGGTCTGCAACATCTCTCCTGCTATAGGTGTTGAGATTTTTCTTTCTTCATTTGTGGTAATTAATTCATGGAAGCATCATGGATTTGAGGATGTGAGATTTTTATAACATGAATCAAGAGCTTAGCGGCTTTTTTGTTTTTATTTCAGGTGCGATGCCTCAGGAAATACTTGCCTCTTTTGAAGAAGATATATGAGAAGACATCTGAACATTTACTGCAGGTACTAAATTGATTTCAATAAAATATTTTATGAAAAAGGCGACATTTGATCCTCATCATACTTATCTCATTCTTATTCTAAACCACTTTTTGTGTACCATTCCTGTATTCTGTCCATATTCCTTGATGGATCTTACTTCTTGTAGGCAAGACAAATAGAGTTAATGCAAAAACTCGAGCGCCAGAATAATCTGCTGCAAATAATGATCAATTTTTTGGAATTTCCCGAGGACAGAATCGTATCTTATTTTACCAAAGACACTTTTTATCGACGAGTACAATTTATTTGGAAAAATGTCAAAGTCTTTGAGAATTGGAGTATGATTGCCAATAAACAGAAGCCTCGGTGGCCGAACCTTAGTCAATCTCATATGAATCCGGTTCAGCAACGTGATAATGTGAACCCTCATTTTCAACTAGTGAACTCGGCTACAACTGGCTCTTATGATACTTCTTCTCCTAGAGCGCCACGGGAAATAGGTTCCTTGAGTTCAGCAGCAGGCTGTATTCAGAAATGTATGTTGCGGAAGAAACAAAATTCAGAAAACACCAAGCAACAATTTCAATCCTCATGGACACAGCAGAACCAGAAGTCAACAGAAAACATCAAAGCTAGCAATAGATCAGGAATGTGCTTGGAACATCATTTGAATGCAAAATTCTCTCCTGAAACCCTTGAGGAGCTTTCTACGATTTCCGAGCAAGCAGTTCCGATAAATCCTTCTGCTACATTTAATGACTTGGAACTTCATTGGAATGCAAATTTCTCTCCTGAAACCCTTGAGGAGCTTTCTAAGATTACCGGGCAAGCAGTTCCGATAAATCCTTCCGCTACGTTTAATGAAAGAGCTTCTCCTATTCCGCCTACTTCAACAATTGAACTTGAAAAAGATCCTACAAATCCTACAAATCCTGCAAATCCTTCAAACTCTCAATGTTCTCAAGGTTGCAATCCTCTTGAGTTACATGAATCTAAAACAGTAATCCAAGTCCAGTCTCCTGAGATCAGAAGCTCTAGCACAATGACCTGTCAGCTTGCGGAACCTACTAATCTAGGAAACAAAGTGCAATTGTCAACAGAAACTCGGCCTCATAATCGCTTGCTTAAAGCAGTAAGTCTACTTTGTGTACAAGAATATCACATGATTGAAAATACATATTTCGAATACTGCCATCGAACATTCTATCATTGAAAAGAATATATTGCATTTGTGCGATCTACTACTAGATATTAACATAAGATGATCATTCATTTTTTTAATTTTCCCTTAGGCGCTTCCTGTTAGTTGATTCTGAGAGCTAACAAATTTTGCAGGTTGAGTCAATATCAAATGAAGCATTGAGAGTCGCTGTATCAGAAATAAGTTCAGCTATGGATGACAGAATAACAGAACCGTGGTGTTGCGAAAAGGATGGATGCAGTTTCTCAAGTAATCTTAAGCGAAAAATAGATGCAACAACCTTAAATGACATGCCATCACCTTGCAGTGTTATTGATGAGTCTGAATCAGTAATAGTTACATCAAGTTACAAGAAGCTCAAGAAAATGGTATACATATCATTCTCATCTCTTTCTAGTTTCCTTGCCAATCAGTATTTCTGTGCACTAATTCCTATAGATCAATTAATTTTTTAAAAATTTGAATATATTAGAGACCATAAAATTGAAAGTTTAGGGTACTATGATAGTTTATGAGTATAGGGACCAATAAGACAAAACGAAAAGTTTACAGACTTATTACACTATTTAACATTCATAGACCAAATAGACACAAAACTGGGTATAGATCAACAAACAAAAAAAAAAGCATATTGTACTTTTGATAAAGAGAGGTATGTTTAAATCTCACCCTATTCGAAAAAATAAAGACACATTAGAAAGTTAAAGAACAAAACTTGTAATTTAGGCCCTGTTTGATAAACCATTTTGTTTTTTGTTTTCTATTTTTATTTTCAACTTTTTAAAAACAGGGTTGTTTGATAACCAATTTTGGTTTTTGTTTTAAAATATTAAAGAAATTATAAAAACTAAAACAAGTTTTTGTTTTTGAAAATTAAGGGGAAATCAAGAATAAAGAGTAAAAAACTAAAAAAATCCAAACAAAATGTGAAATTTGAAAACAAAAACCAGTTATCAAACATGTTTTTTGGTTTTTAGTTTTCAAAATTGTTATGAAACAGGGCTTTAACATTTTATTTTCTGTTGGTCTTATGGAGTTATGGTGAAAACTGTGCAGTCTGATGATGCCCTTTTGGAAGAAATGAAAAAAATAAACAGTCAGTTCATTGAAACAGTCCTAGAATTTGAAACGGATGAGAAATTCAATAGGCAATGGGCTGATACGGGTACTGTTCTTCGATTATCATACAGAGCCGCAACTGAAAGTAAAAATTCAGTGCCCCATTCTGCTGCTAACACACTAAAGGTGAACTTTCTAGCAATTTTCTGTTCTTTCTTTCTTTCTCCAACTTGTAAACTAAATGAAAAAGTAGACCAAAAAGCTTATGAATTTTTTTTTTTTTTTTAATTAGTTTCCAGTGCTTTCTATCAAACTGCTTCTGCCTCATGATTATCCAGAACATTACCCTGTATTCCTAAGCAAATTCGACACAGCCCACGGGTAAGACTTGTTAAATGATCCTATTTTAACACATAATAGTTTTCATGCACTAGTTTCCATTATTTACCTATTCCTGACCTTCTTGCATATGCTTATAGTACTGAGGATGATGTTTTAAAAGGCATGTCGAGGGAAGCCGGGTTACTGCTACCTCGATTCCTTCCCGCCGATCATGATTACTTGTCTCTTGAAGACTATGCAAAGGCATGGAATGAATGTGCGCGCTCTGTGGTTTCGGATTATGCTAAACATGCTGGCGGGGTGTGCTTCAGCTCTCGATATGGGACTTGGGAGGACTTTTGTTAGAGCTTTGGTTTTTTAGGCTGTGGAAGTAATATATATGGAACTTAGGCACTTGTAGATATACGAAAATGCCAGTTAAGTTAGGCTCTCGTCTGCGAAAGGGAAAAGCCTATAGTGTTTGTTATTGTGTGTTTCCAACCTTGAATAAGGTTGATTAGATAACTTGTGCTTGCATGTAATATCATCATTTAGTCATAATTTTTAATATAGAACGCTATAGCTATTAGTTTCTAAACTATTTTATTTTATGTATAACGTTTTAAAATATTAATGAATCTACTTGATATAAAAATTAATTTTGTTCTAAAAAACAAAAAAATAAAAAATAAAATAATTTTGTTTAATAGAGAAGTTAAAAGATCTAATAGACACTAATGATTTTAGAGACTAAATTAATTTATAATGTTGTAAAGTTGTATAATTTTTTATGACAATCATCAAATTACATGCTAAACTTTCAAAATGCAATTGCAAGGTCAACTTTCAAAAAATGTTGATAAATTGAAAGTGTTGCATATCCATCAAAACATTGTCAATATCTCTTTAAAAAATTACACATACAAAGGCAAAATGGTCAAAACAAAAACAATTTTTTGAGGATAGGAAGAGCTTGCAGTCCACTTAGCCTATATGGAGATCGTTTGTTTTTCAATTTTAAATAGGATTTACATTGAATATTTATTAACTATTTCTAAAAAAAATTCAAATGAGTTATTGTAATTATTCAAATTAATTTCTCATTTTTAACTATTCAAAATAACTATTCATTTTTAACCATTCATTTTAATCATTTATTTCTAATTACTAAGAATAACTTATTTTTAATACTCAAAATAACTACATATTTCAAATTCATTTCAAACCAGTTATTGTCATTAACTATTTTACAAAAAATTACATGTAAACGATTTTTTTTACTACAACTCTATAAAAATCTTCATCCAAATAACTTGTAGTACCAAACAAAAATTATATTCATAAATCCCTCCGAGGCTGTTTATTTGCCATATTTAAAGAGAATTTAGTTGGAAGATTTACTAACTTCTCTTCAAAATTTACATCCAAATGAATTTTTACTAACTTCTCATCTTTTTTACTTTTAAAAATAACTTTTATTTCTAACCGTTCATTTTTAATTATTCATCAATAACTATTCACTTATTTCTAACCACTCATTTTTAATCATTCATTTCAAATCAACCAAAATAACTCTATTTTAACCATTTATTTTTAATCGTTACTTTTTTAACTACTCAAAATATAAATTTTTCATTTTAAATCTACTTCCAAACAAAATTTTAATTCTAACTCCTCTACACAAAAATTACATCCAAACGAATTTTTTACAATAACTCTCAATTTGTAACTCTTCCATATGGGGCTGTTTGTTTGACATATTTAGGTAGTTTTTGAGTTAAGGAGTTATATTGAAGAGTTATATATTGGGTAGTTAAAAATTGAGAATTGTGTCAAAAAATTGTTTGGATGTAGTTTTGTGTAGAGTAGTTAGAGTCAAAACCTTGTTTGGATGTAGAGTTAAAAAATTAGTAGTTAAAAAAGAAATAATTAAAAATGAATGGTTAAAAATGAGTTATTTTGAGTGATTTGAAAAGAATGATTAAAAAAAAGTGGTTAGAAATGATTGAGTAGTTACAAATAAATGATTAAAAATGAATGGTTAGAAATGAGAGTTATTTTTAAAAGTAAAAATGAGGAGGAATTAATAAAAACTTGTTCGGATGTAGGTTTTTGAGGAGAAGTTGATATCTCCTAATGCTAACTCCTACTTAAATATGTCCAACAAACGGCCCCTATAAGTCATCACTAAATATGACAAACAAATAGTCCTTCAAATTCATTTCAGAGTCCAAAACCTGTCTTAAACGAGTAATTAATTACTCTCATTACCACTAACTTCACTCCATTGATCCATTACCTTTTACCAAACAGTTACAAAAAAATATGGCAATTTACCAAATAAATAAAACGTGTACGAACAAACTTGTGCAACATCTTCTCCAAAAAAAAGAAAAACTTGTGCAACAAGCCAAAACAATATAAAATAAAATAAAAACTTTTGCAACAAGCCAAAACAATATAAAATTAAAAAAAAAAAAGCGTCCACTACAAAACAAAACCCGTCGAGTTTCATTTCGTGGTTGCAGAAAATCCATAGCCATAATCGCGATGGTTTACACCGACATCTCCGACCACCAAGTCTCCGACGACAGCCACGACTACTACACCGTCTCCTTCGCCGACGACGACATCCTCACCCTCCTCACCGCCTCCCCCGCCATGGTCGACTCCTGGATCTCCCAGATCCTCCGCATCCACCGCCGCCGCCTCCACCGCCTCGTCGTCGGCCTCGACCTCGAGTGGCGCCCCAACTGCTCCCGCCACCAACACAACCCCGCCGCCACCCTCCAGCTCTGCGTCGGCCGCCGCTGCCTCATCTTCCAGCTCCTCTACGCGCCCTTCGTCCCCCACTCCCTCGCCGACTTCCTCGGCAACCCGTCCTTCACCTTCGTCGGCGTCGAAATCGCCCAGGACGCGCAGCGGCTGCTCGAGGAGTACGATCTCCACGTCGCCAACGCCGCGGATCTGAGAGATCTGGCGGCGGATGGAATGGCCGGGAGGGAGGATCTGCGAAGGGCGGGGCTGGCGCGACTGGCGAGCGAGGTTGTGGGCACCGAGATGAACAAGCCGATGAATGTGAGGCGCAGCCGGTGGGACAATTTCTACCTCAGCCACGATCAGGTACTCTACGCTGCTGTTGATGCTTTCATGTCCTTTGAGATCGGCAGGATTTTGACCATTACTTCTTCTGCTTGATTAGGGTTTCTTTCCAGGGTTTGTTCTGCTGCAGGGTGATCATATCCATGACTAGAAACTTGTTTTTGAAATCATGTTCATAATAAAATTAATTACTATGGAAAATTTAAAATCAAGGATTCCGACCCATGAAGGTATTATCTCTCTAAGAGTCAAATATCGATTCTCCAATCATAGTATGACCATGGTATTGATTTGAATAACCACCCAACAATACTACCCATTAGAAATAAGAAATTGAGATTATGTATGACTTGTAATTAAAAAGCTGTATGTTCCCTATCCTTTGAATTAGAAGGAAAAAGATAATGTCTGCCATTTTTCTATTCTACCAAAGGAAGGTTTTAATCTTTGATTCTATTTTGGTAAAAAAAAGAGAAAAGAATAAAGGTTGGTTTACAAATATATTTTAGGGAAATAAAAGAATAGAGTCTAATTTTGGACCTTCAACCTTACTAATAGCATAAAAATGGTCTCTAATTTTAAAAAAAAAATCATTATGATTATATAAGGCCATTTGTCAGGCAACATTTTGAATTTTTTTTTTTCTGCTCAACTCATTAAATATTTAATAATGATAACTTTTGGATTATTTTTAAGTTTTTAGCAAAGTTGTAACACTGAAATTGGTAATAATTAAGGGACAGAATAAAATTTTAACCTAACTTTTATTTTATATTCTTTTTGAAGGCATCCATCAATCTACTTTTAAAAACAAGTGCCAATCAATCTACTTTCTGAAAAAAAGTGCCAATCAATCTTTGAAAATCGAGTTTTTATTCGTACGTTGTGGGTAAATATCCCTAAACCTTTTTTCTTTTTTAACTATTTCTTCAAAATTTTTATGTTTAAAAATTATATTTATATTCCTAACTTTCAAATTTTCATTTTGTCCCCAGGTTTTATATTATTATATATGTTTACTTGATGTTGTGATAAGTTTATATATTCATTATCTAAGTTTTAAAATCATGGGGTTTTATTATTAAGGTTTATTTTTAGTGTTTGAGTAAGTGGGAAAAAATGAAATATTAAAGTTTCCGTTTGATGACCATTTGATTTTTTGTTTTTGGTTTATAAAATTTAAGTTTATTTATACTCAAATTTTCTAGCATGTGTTTCATCTTACTCATAATGTATCTATATTTTCTTAAGAAAGTAGATGAATATATACTAACCAAATTTAAAAAATAAAAACAAGTTTTTGAAAGTTACTTTTTTTGTTTCTAAATTTTGATTTTGTTTCTTAAAATATAGGTAAGATGTATCCAAATAAGAAAAAAAAAACTACGGTGATGTACTTGTTGTAGGCTTAAATTTCAAAAATAAAAACGAAAAATAAAATGGTTATCAAATGGAGACTAAAATTTAGAAAGTAACTAAACTCAAAATTTAGGGTGTGTTTGGACTCGTTTATGTAAACGGTTGGATTGGTTATAATAACACAACAGATATTTTCTCCATCGTTTATTATAAAGAGTGATTATCTAAACCTACTTACCAATTTATCTAAAACTTACATATATTAATTTTTGTTACATAATCAGCCTTTCAAGCATTATTTATCATAATTTCTGTTATAAGAACTTGTTCTTCAACCACCATTTATAATAATCCATGATTTATCATAATCTTTCTTCTATCATAACGAAATCGGTGCTCCAAACATATCCTTAAGAATTAAAAAAAAAAAAGGAAGTTGTATTATTTTGCTTTCAATATTTTTACAAAGAATATACATAATATATTTATTTATTTTCTGGAAAATAGATTCTTGTATATACATTTTACACCATTAAGAAAGTTACTGATAAGATTCTCTCCAGTTATGGATTTCTTCTACTTTGTGAAGATGATCTTTTTATAATTATGATATTAACCGTTTGTATAATAATTATTTCTAATTTTTATCTTTATTTTGATAAATAAAATAGTTATGATTATTTTGTAGTTCTTAAACTTTTGATATTTTTTTTCGAATTTAAAAATAAAATAGAAGCCATTAATTTTATTCACTTTTGATTTATGTAGTTTAATATAAATTTTAAGAACTCTTAACTAAAATAACTCTCATTTAGAGTAGAAAAAAATAAAACAAAACAAACACCAAAGAAACTACTTAATTTTTACCCAAAAAAATTGATTTTAAATTTTGAATTTTTTAAAAAACATTTTGAGCCCGAGTAATAGTTTTTGAACTAAATACATTTTCTATTGAATCAATCTAAATCTAAAACATGCAAGTCAATGTAAGGATTCACCGAATGGGATAGTTGTACAATGCTCTCATTGTTTGGATGTAAAGCCGTTCAACATCAATGTCACATGTTTGATTTCAAAAATCGGTATTTGTTTTCTCTCTCTCAATATGTACTAAAAAAAAATCAATGCAAGGATTCCATTCAACATGATTTGCTACCATGCTTTATACAAAAATTCACTCGGCTTAAATACATTTTGAATGAAAAATTTCCTTCATTTTTAAATAATTAAACAATGTTATGTAGTGTCTCAAAAAAAAAAACAATGTTATGTCGGGTCCCAAAAAATAATTTTTAGAAACATTAAAAGGATTTCTTGTATAAAACTGATATTCATATCAAGCCTAACACTAAGTAAAAATATCTCTAATACCTAGACATTGTTGAGGTTTTTTCCTATGAATAATTATGAACAACTTTTCTCTACAATTTTTCATACATACAAATTAACCATTGAAGGGTGCTTGCATGATATTTTTTTAGAAAGAACGGTTATTGATACTTTTCTCATCCTCAATCCAAAAAAATTCTCTCCATTTTTTTTTAGTACATAACAAGGAGGGGGGGACAAATACCGATTTTTGGGTTCAAACCTGTGACGCTGGTGTTAAACTGGATTACAACTAAACAATGAAATTATAGCGTCAATGACACATTCAATAAATGCTCTCCAATTTGAACCTATAAAAATGATACATTTTGATAATTTTAATTTAAAATTAATTTAGTGGTCAAATATGTCTTTCAAGATCTAAGAAATTGTTAAATTGTATCTTCTTTCATAAACTAACTATAAATTTAAAAATGAATTCAGTTCTACTCTCATTTTTAGTTATGCTTGATAAGTATTCTAATATTCAAACTTCATATGCTGTTAAATTCAATATTAATACTTATATTTTCACAAACATAAGTAAAAAAATATTTTGAGAAAGAATTGTTATGGATTGAATTAGTAGTGAAAGACCGTTTGAGATTTAAAAAATGTTGAAGTTGTCATATTTCTTTTAAATTGAAACTAATTTTAATATCCAAAAAGGAAAAGAGTTATTGAGTTCAACACTAATTTAAGAGAATGAGGAATGAGATTCAAATATTTATTATATCTTCATTCTATACTTTCAATTAATATTAAAAACATAAGTAAAAAAATATTTTGAGAAAGAATTGTTATGGATTGAATTAGTAGTGAAAGACCGTTTGAGATTTAAAAAATGTTGAAGTTGTCATATTTCTTTTAAATTGAAACTAATTTTAATATCCAAAAAGGAAAAGAGTTATTGAGTTCAACACTAATTTAAGAGAATGAGGAATGAGATTCAAATATTTATTATATCTTCATTCTATACTTTCAATTAATATTAATTGAGTTATGCTATTTATGTTTCATTCAATCCACTATGATGCCAAGATTTATCGTGAGCGGTAGGATTCAAACTTACGCGAGCAAAACTCACATGATTTCTAGTCATGTCCAATAACCACTCTGCACACTTACTTCACATCTTATTAAGATCAATATTAATACTCATACTTTCATAATCATAGAAATGGAAGTTTTTCTTAATACATTTAATTTTATTTTTTAAAAATATATATTACTCTTTGAAACTTATATGTGGAATATTAGTTTTAATTAACTCATAAAATGATCCTCTTCTCAAAATAAAATTATCAAACGTTCACCTTTTTGCTAGAATTGTGAGGGAGTGGAATTCCATTTTTCTCAATTGATGTGGGGGTTTACTTGACTTTGGTGCAAGGCCCCCGTGGAATTCAAATATTATTTATTTTATTTTTTTTTGTACAAAGTGGGGGAAGGAGACCGACAAATCCTAGAGTGGTACAACTACTCTCAAATAATATGAGAGTCAAATATGACTATGAAGTTGAAATAGATTAACACTAGACAAGATAAACAACTGCGCCACTGATCCCGGTGAATTCAAATATTCCTAGTAAGATACTTTTTGTGATATGGTATTTTTTTCCAACTAATAATAACAATAAGAGAATTTATTATCGACAACACATTCTACCTCTTATATTATATTTGTAGTAGAATTTTTAAAATAATTTATTTATAGCATATTTATTTCTATCACTCAATTAGAGATAGAACTCAATTTGGATTTCTATCACTAATAGAAAATTCAACTAGTGATAGAATGAATCTATTATTGATTGAATTCTATCACTAATATAAATCAACTACTGATAGAACTCAATTTGAATTTTCTGCTACAAATGAATTAATTTTAATTTTATGTTATAGATGGAAATATTTTGACATTTTTTGTTGTACATGCAAAATCCCCTAATAATAATCTTATGAAAAGAAAGATGGGACGTAGTTCAATAATCTTATGATATGGTTTTCCTAATACATCAACGGAAGTTGCCGATTTTTTACTATGGCATTTTGAGAAACAAAATGGAAAGCAGTACTGCAATCAAATTCCTCAGAATTTATGATTACAGTGTTTGGTTTGTTTAATTTAAACTTGAATAACAAATGATGTTTGGTTTATTGTATTGAAACTCCATAATGGAATCCTAAAAAAAGATTATAAATAATATTAATTTATAATTTATAATATTTTTTTAATTTGTTATTACAAAACTTTAAATTATTTATTTACATATCTATTTATTTATTGATTATTATAATTTTGAAAACAAAGGAATTATGAAATAATGTTTTCATATAAATATTGGATCATATAAGGAAAAAAAAATATAAAACATGAGATAACTTACCATTATTTATTTTCTAATAAATTTTATTTTTTAAACGGTATAAAAATGTGTTTTTTAAAAAAGTTTCACCTTTTAAAACCACTTTCGTATTTTTATTTAAATTATAAATATAAATAAAATATATACCTAATAAATTAGAAGATAAACATAAAAAGAAGAAAAAATCAATTAACATGTAATCGTATTTAAAAATAAAAAATAAATAAACATAATATATTTTTTAAAAAAACTAAGGTTTATTTGATTGGTTCCATTTATGAAATTTTTTTGGAACTTCGACAAAATATGCACTCTATTTTTATTTTATAGGAGAGAGGAAGAAATAGTAGTAACAGAATTTAAAACGAAGAGAAACAAGAACTAAAAAAAAAGAAACAAGATAAATGTAATGAGAGGTGAAGAAGGAATATTCATAAAATAAAAGAAATTAAAATTAGCAATTTATAAACTTATGTGGGACCCACAATAATAAACCTCTGAATCCAAATTTGTCCAAATTTCAAATTTAAACTCCCAAATTTCAAATGATAACCCAAATAAGACCTTGACGTGGTGTGTCTTGGCCAAGTTTGGAGATGGTGATAGCCCTCTGGTTAATCCGAACCAAGATTGAGATTTTTGCAATCGTTATAAATAGGATTACATGTCAGGGGGATTGTGTGTTGATTATTATTATAATTAATAAATTACAACTTTTTACATTTGTTTTATTTAAATAAATAGTGTTAAAGCAAATAAATAAATAAGAAAGTAGAAACTGAAACCGAAAGGATCGGTGTCGTGGTGGCACGTGTGGGAGGTCAAGAAAATACTTGCCCTTCACGTCCCAGGATCGAACCTTGAATCGGTATTGTTTATAAATGGGTCCCATTTGTGTGGGGAATTTGTTACCCTACCCTTGTAGGGTCTGATATGGTCCCCTCCTGTGGGAAGTTTGGCCTCTCCTTGTGGGAGTTTGCTTAAACTTGAGGAATTCTAAAATACCTTTTTTCTTTTTATTTTTTCCTTTTTATTATAATTACCCTTCTTCTTCTTTTTTTATAATATAAAACCTATATTTCGATTTTGCTCATCAAAATGCATCTCAAATTCAGCTATTAACTCCAATACCTTTGATGATTAAAGTTTGTAGGTTTTTTTTTTGTTCAACCACAATTGGAGCGAGAAGGAGACACATAATTTTTTTTTTTTAATCCATAAATTTGGGTGAAATTTTTATGGTTTGAAAAAAAGTTAGAGTTTAGCTTTCATAGTTTCAAAAATTAAAGTTTAGTTTTTATAATTTTAAAAACTATAATTTAGTTCTATGATTGGAAAAAGAGTCTTTGTCTTTTCTAAAATGAACGAAGTACTTAAAACTTTAGTTATTTATGTGTTATTGATGAAATTATGAGTTAGTAACGGATATAACAAAACAAAAAAATATCATTTATACATGAATAAAGAGCTTCTATATATTTAATTCGTTAATGGTCACGTATGATAAGCACTCTATTTTAGGTTTTATAGAACCATAGAGACTAAATTTTAATTTTCTTCAAGTTATACAAACTAAATTCTAACTTTTAGAATCACAAAGATTATCTTGCTATTTCAAACCATTATGGATGGGATATACATGTGGATCATGCTCAAGTTAATTGTAACAGCCCGATCCATCGCTAGCCAATATATTATCCGCTTTAACCCACTGGCCTAACGGATTTGTTTCTCCCCCAGCTAGCGATGGGTCGGGTTGTTACATATTGTATCATAGCTAGGCATCGGGCCGATGTGTCGGGACCATCGGGACGTTGGACCTCTAAGGGGAGGTGGAAACCCATAGGGGAATCCCACATCGGTTGGGAAAGGGAACGAAATACTCCTTATAAAAGATGTGAACACCTTCCTCTAGCTAGACGCATTTTCCCCATGGGGGAGAAACAAATCTGTAAGGCCAGTCGGCTAAAATGGACAATATCTTGGCTAGCGATCCATCGGGCTGTCACATTAATAATTTAAATTTATTTTTAGGATAAGTTTGAAGTTAGTTTTTATTGAAATTAGTTAAAGAAAATAACAAAAAAATAATTTAAAATATGACACAATATGAATATAATTTCATTTTTATAGAAGGAAAGTTAATAAATATTTTTTTTTTATGTTTGCAAAATCGTGAACACAATCAAAAAGTGAGACCAAGTTAACTAGACAGTTGGGTTCGCTACAGCAAACCTCTACTTAGATTAAGCGAATTGTGTTTGACTTCCCAATAATGTGCAAGCGTACACAGTCTTGTTGTAGTATAAATTAAAGTCGTCTCCTTAGGGAATTGTAGTTTACAGGTTAATACTATGAAGTACGAGTCAAGGTAACAGATGTAAAAGAAGAATTTTAGATTAAGTGATATCAAGTCCTAAAGAAATTAATAATGCAGAATTCGAAATTTAATGTTCGCGAAAATACATAGCAGGCGAATCAAATAAGACACATTCTCTTGAAGTGGTGAATTACTTATGTCACACCTTAGTGCTCTTTATCTCTAAGTAAGCGTGAATTGTAAGTACTAACTTGATAAAACTTAAGGCAGTTACACAAGATGTCAACTTATTCTCTCAAATATGTCAACCGAGGCTCTTCTCAGATACCTAACTTGTATATACTCAACTTTTAACCAACTCGCGAAATATAACTTGTAAATAAGATAAGAGAAGTAAAGTTATGCGAAAAGGTAAAGGATATAAATTTCATAAATGAAAAAAAAGGTTCCAATCTAACAATAACATAAGAAAACGATAACATCAATGCTTGAATTAGCGAATGTGAATACAATAAAGACTAGAATGAGTTAACCACTGAGGATAGCTTGGCTCAACACTCAGACGTGCTATAGATTCTTCAACTTCTGGGAGCTCTCACTCACTCTTTGGTCTGATCTCCATATAATCACCGTTTGTTCCTCCGAAAATCAACTACCTTCAACCCCGATCTCCTTTGGCTTATAAAGGCTTTGTCGCGGCCTCCGTATTTTCCGCTGTCCTCCCACGATCTATCAGTTGTCCGTATTTCCCACTTGAACGTGTGATCGTGGTCTGGCCGTTTCCTTGGTGTTCACCGAGTTGTCTGATTCGCCTAAGTTCCGTCCATCACACCAATCGCTTTTCGTGTTCGCTGTTTGCGACATGCTCAAAATACAAAAATCGTTAGAAAAGTCATGCAATTATGTTCACCCTTTTCGCTGTCGCTTATGTTGGACTGCGAATTACTAGAACTTGACTTGTTATATTTCTCGGTTATTCTTCTTGACCAATAACTTTCAATTGCTTAAGGAGTTATCGGTTAACAAAAAAAATTATTATAAAAATAAAATTTAAAGTGCATTAAACTGCAAGTACTAAAAATGGAACACATCTATTTTGAAATTTATAATGCATAAAAAGAAATACATAAAAATTTTAACCAAAGTTCAATTTTATTATGAAAATATTCATCGTAAAAATATAAATTTATAATGCATGTATTTAAAATACTAGCTATTTGGATAAGGAGGAACTGGATCCTCTTCTCGTAGGGTTTGATGTGGTCCCCTTCTGTGAGGACTTTCATCTTCTTCATTTTTGTTTATTCTCTTTGTTCTCGAACAAATGACCACATTTCCATTGTCATCTGGTTGAACTCCACCCATTCATCCAAAATTTGGTTGTTCTTGTGAAAACTGGTTAGATGGGTCGATCCCACCCAATTTTCACAAGAACGACCAAATTATGGAAGAATTTTTGGAGATCGGTGAGATGGTTATGGAAGTATGACCATTTGTCACTTCTTGGGTTATGAAGAGGGTAAATAAAAATGAAGAACTTGAAATTTGCAACATTTTGAATTTTATTTTTTTCTTGTCAACTCATTAACTATTTAATAATGATTACTTTTTTCTAAATCAAAGATTATTTTTAAGTTTTTAGTAAACTTGAAAGACTGAAATTGATCGGGTAATAGTCAAGAGTGTGTTTGACCCCATTTAAATAAACTATGGTTGGTTAAAATAAGTCAATCGATATTTGTCCCACTGTTTTATTATAAACGGTGGTTACCTAAACTTGCGTATCCATTTATATAAACTTATGTGCCCGTTTATCTAAAACTTATATATATATATATATATATATATATATATATATTATGTTTTGTTATATAACCAGCTCCTCAAACACTGTTTATCATAATTTTTGTTATAATAGTTTGTCCCTCAAATATCATTAATAATAACTCACTATTTATTATAATTTTCCATTTATCATAATAAAATTAGTGTTCCAAAAACACATCCAAGATAAAATAAAATTTTAACTTATCTTTTATTTATATTCTTTAGGGATGCGTCCATCAATCTATTTCTAAAACCAAGTGCCAATCAATCTACTTCTGAAAAAAAGTGCCCATCAATCTTTGAAAATCGTATGGGAAAATAGTTTTTATTCGTATGTTGTGGGTAAATATTTCGTTTAGATGGTTATAAACAAAAATTTTAAAAAAATCATTTAGTCACAAAACTTCAGAAATTCTATATTTAAAAATTTTATTTATATTCCTAACTTCCAAATTTTCATTTTGTCCCTAGGTTTTATATTATTATATATGTTTACTTGATGTTGTGACAAGTTTATATTCATTATCTAAGTTTTAAAAAATTACACTTTTATCATGGAGTTTTATTGTTAATGTTTATTTTTAGTGTTTGTGTAAGTGGATAAAAAATGAAACATTTTGAAAATTTAGAAAGTAGCTAAACTTAAAATTTAAGGATTAAAAAAAAGAAGGAAGTTGTAATGTTCAATATTTTTACAAAGAATATACATAATATATTTATTTATTTTCTGGAAAAATAATTCTTGTATATACATGTTAGACCATTAAGAAAGTTTGTAGAAATCCAAGTTGTAGAAGTTAAGATTCTCCTCTTATTTCTGTATTAAGTGAATTATAGTTTGTTAGAACTCTATTTATAGATAGTTTGTTAGAATTCTTATGATATAAACGTCATTTTGTATTCATTTCATTGTAAATAAGATTATCCATTTATACATAACAACATGGTATCAGAGTAAGAGATCATGAGTTCGAATCCCTACCAAATTGGTTCTTTCTCAATTAAAAATTAAATTCCACTTGTAGGAAATTTCTCAAATTTCATGGTGATTTAATATAATTCAACGAATAAGATTCTCATAGAGTTATAGATTTCTTCTACTTTTTGAAGATGATTTTTTTATAATTAGGATATCCACCGTTTGTATAATAATTATTTCTACTTTTTATCTTTACTTTGATAAATAAAATAGTTATGATTATTTTGTAGTTCTTAAACTTTTGATTTTGTTTTTCGAATTTAAAAATGAAATAGAAGCCATTGATTTTATTCACTTTTGATTTATGTAGTTTAATATAAATGTTAAGAACTCTTAATTAACAAAACTCTCATTTAGAGTAGATAAAAATAAAACAAAAACCAAAGAAACTACTTATTTTTTACCCAAAAAAATTGGTTTTAAAATTTGAATTTTTTTAAAAAAACATTTTGAGCCCGAATAATAATTTTGAACTTATAAAAAATGTGTAGATACATTTTGTATTGAATCAATCTACATCTAAAACATGCATGCAAGTCAATGTAAGGATATCCCCGCTTTATACATTTTGAACGAAAAATTTCCTTTATTTTTAATTAAGGCTCCGTTTGATAACCATTTGGTTTTTCGTTTTTTGTTTATGAAATTTAAACTTATTTCTACTCAAATTTACTACCACGTGTTCCATTTTTCCTACAATATATCCATATTTCTTTAAGAAAGTAGGTGAAGACTAACCAAAATTCAAAAACAAAAACAAGCTTTTTGAAGCTTTTTTTTTTTTTGTTTACAAATTTTGGTTTTGTTTATTAAAAGATAGGTAAGATGTAGATATCCAAATAAGGAAAAAAAGTATAGTGAGGTAGTTGTTGTAGGCTTAAATTTCATAAACAAAAAATGAAAAACAAAATGTTATCAAACGGGACCTAAATAATGCCATGTCGAATCCCAAAAAACAAATTTTAAAAACATTAAAAGAATTTCTTATACAAAACTGATATTCAGAATAACTGTAATATCTAGGCATTGTTGGGGATTTTTTCCTAATTATATGAACAACTTTTCTCTACAATATTTCATACATACAAATTAACCATTGAAGGGTGTTTGCAGGATATTTTTGACATTGAATTGAAATAGTGGTCAAAGAAAGTTTGGGATCTAAACAATGTTGAAGTTGTCATCTTCTTTCAGATTTTTTTTTTTTTTTTGAGATTACAACTTTAAGGGTGGGAGAACTCGAACCCAAGACCTTTGGTTATATTACAAAAGATTAAAATATTCAATAAATAACAAAATAATGAAAATATTTGCACAAATAACAAAAAATGTAAATTGATAGACTTCCATATTAATAGATTCTATCAATAGAGGCTGATAGAATCAATTACTAATAAATATAGTAAATTGATAGACTTCATTAGATTCTATCAATAAAGGCCGATAGAATCAATTAGTGATAAAATTGATAGACTCACTAGAATGATAGAATCTATCAAAATTTCCGATCAAAAAGGTAAATAGATAATTTTTACAAAATAGGCAGAATTTAGTATAAACGAATTATTTTTAAAAAGTTGCTATAATTGTAAACTGGGGTAAAAAAGTTGCTATAGAGTACAAATTTTCTTTTAATATTGATTACTCCCCTCATCCTCCATCCAAAAATATAAGATTTACCCGTGATCGAGGATTCAAACCTGTGCGATCAAAGCCCACGTGATTTCTAGTCATGCCCGATAACTACTCCGAGCACTCACTTCCCATCTTATAAGGATCAATATTAATACTCATACTTTCACAATCATAGAAGAAAAAAAGGATAAAATACTATTTTAATCCTTGAACTATCATGGAAATTCAATTTTGGTCCCTCAACTTTCAGAAGTCTAATTTTGATTCTTGAACTATAATTTTTATTTCATTTTGGTCTCTAAATTTTCAAAAGTTCAATTTTAATCCTTAAACTTTCTAAAAAATTTAAAAATAGTCATTGAGTTAAAATATATATATATATATAGATGAGATGGCAATAGAAAAATAAAATAAACTTAATCATCTTCATCAACCCCTCTCCCCTCTCTCTACTCAGATTTGTACATCAACTTTATTTGAAAATTAAACAGATCATACGAAAAAAAAAAGGAAAAAAAAAGTTAGCCTCCAAGTTAGTAAATCCAACATGTTCAAACACTACTACAAATTTGAGATACCATGACACAAAAATCAAATAAAAAAATAAGAGAAAAGGAAAAAATTGTCATAGAATCACAAAATCAGCGTTTTTTACGTGAGAAAAAGCAAAAATTTTATTTGATAAAAATCTATGACAATTTCATAAATGTCATGTTTTATTAAACTAATTGAACGGGCTTTCAATTCCAAATTCCCTCCCCAATTTCAAATTCCCTCCCCTCAAAATTTAAAAATGATATATTATGACAATTTTTGTTTATCATGAATTTATTAGAGTAATTCTTTCTCTTTTATTATACATAAAGAAAGGAAGCTTTATCAAAGAAAAAAAAAACCCAAAAATAAAGTGTTTCCCATTTCTCTCCTTTACTCTCTCTAACCCAAAAAGATGTTGTTAACATCCCGTTCAAGGTTGTTCTTGGCAAGATTTTTCTCCCCCGAATTCGATGAGATTGTTGTCTTGGTGGGTCATGGAGGGAGCTAAAATGGAGTCAGAGCCTCTGAAAAAGAAGGCATAATCACGCTTTTGGCTGCGCTCGTTAACTTCTCGATTCTATGCTTGGGAAGCTCAAAAGCAAACGCCTCATCTTGCCCTTAAAAAGGTAAGGAGAAAAAGAAAATCTCCCCCATGAACTAACTTTTGGTTCTATTTCATGGTTTCTATTTAGGGAAAACATTTAGGGATGAATGTTGCTTTGATTTGTGTCTAGAATGTGTTTGATGAAATGCTTCTTTGGTATGAACTCAGGTTATTTATGGGATTTTGAGTGTGAAATTTCAGGGTCACTACAATTTAGGTAGAAAATTGATGGGTTCTTGGCAACAATATACACAGGCATTATTGGTAAGTTAAAAGTTACATCTTTGATTTGAGTTTTGTCAAAACATCGTTGTTTGTCCGGCTGCAACCATGAAAGTTGTGTTTTATTATTTCTTCGGTGCATCTTCTTCTTTCTTTGTTCTTGGAAAAGGTTTCCAACAATAGAACTATTAAGGAAAACTCTAATGGTAACAACTTAACTGCTGGGAAAAAATTAAAACCAAGTTATTTATGTTCGACCATTAATTTAGAGTCTCTTTAGGAAGTTGTTTGAATGCTTTTTCATGCTGAAATTATGTTTGTCATCATATAGGATTTGCTTATCGAACACTTGAAGAATTTGCTGTTTGTTTTTTTTGGAAAGTTGGTGGGCTGTTGTAAGTTAATTTATCAATGTTGAAATATTGTATTGTCAATGGTGGACATGATATGGTGTTGTTCTTGTTTTTTTACCATTTATTGGAACATATTCGTTTTATTTAGAATTTAATGAGCAAGCCATTTTGACTAACATTGCTAGTCATTAGTACTTAGCAACAATACATACTGACAAACAATAAAAACAATTCCTTTTGTTGTGAACTTTATTTCTATTAGATATTAAAAAACTTAAATGTTTTATGAGTAAACATAATACAATATAGATAGATAATCATTGAGAGTTTAGCTTTTTTTTGTTTAAGGTAAGATTGAAGGATTTAGTCAAGACAATTTTTTATGTTTTTTTTTACTAAGAATGCCCTCAAAGGTGTTGTTTTGAGAAATCCACTAGTAAAAAAAATTCAAGAACTAAGATTGGAGTTTGTTAGATTAGACTCAAGCAAGCTACTTGTTACTTTGGTATGTTTGAGGTTTGGGTAAGTTGTTAGAGGTTATTATGATTTTTGGTGGATTTTTGCCAAGTTTAAACTATGGTTTTTGTAGTTTTTTTAGAAAACTTTTGATTTTTTTCAATTGAATTGGTGGTGATTTAGGGTCGTTTCGACAAGTTGATTGATGAATATTGAAGCTACTTTTCTCTTGAGTTCTTTTGGCTAATCTTCCTTTCAACCTCATTTGAACCCAATAATAGATTTAAGAACTTTTGATTTACTGAAGATCTTTTGGCTATATGTTTTTGGGTTAATTAGTATGCTTCTTGCTATTGAGGTGTCTATCAATACTTTGTTACTACATATAGTCTACATAATGTTAATGGTAGAGCCGTAAATGTTGCAATGAGGTGGTCTACTGCCCTTGGCTCTCTCTATGTTAATGGTAGAGCCACAAATGTCAACCCATAAATTTACTCTTCTCTTTCCTTTAGTACTGCAACTAGCAACTGAAGTTCCAGGCAGTGAGCTTTTTTGTGCGCATGGTAAATGAAGGTTTCAGTGTGACGAACCCGACCCAAAACATGGTCCTAAACCGGGGTTCTCATTCAGCATGCAAGTTAAATATGATATCAAGCGGTTTAGTGCTCATATTTAAAAATCATTTCAAACATATGAGAAGGAGGAACCCTTAAAACATAATCAACAGTTTACATTTAAAACAAACCAACAGTAGTAAAACATCCTGGCCAGTATTTATAAAAATATACAATACAATTTAAACCACGTTTTAAACAATGTTCCCCTAGGACTCATGTCCATCTACATGCTGAATAACAATGCAATAATAAATGACAGAGTGTCGGCGGCTCCCCATGATCAATCAGCTCCCTCTGCTAGCCATCCTGGTGTTGTCCCAAGCTACCTGAAAGATAAATAAGGGTGAGTATAAAGATACTCAGTAAGAATCCCCAACCGGGGTACAATACGATACATCTGTCATCTAGCACCTCAACACAGATCATAGCTCAACGAGCTCATAAAACAAGATCTAGAGCCATCGGAAGTCTCTTACTTCCGGCCTAACTGGGATTGGATACACTGACCAATCCTGGACATCGCCGAGGTATCTCGTCACTCCGGGGAATACACTCGATCCCTAAAATGTCCTCAAGGGCCTCCTTGCCCTTGCACTAATCTGGACTTACGGAGAGTACGAAGTCGCTCTAACGGAAGGAATGGTGTACTCACGACATTAGCCCGGGAGCTCTCCGAACCGGCAACTAACGCGTGTGCGCGCGCACACCGCATGCTCCTCTCGCAACCGACGTAAATGCGGGGTCTAAGGGCAAACTACGCGGGCCAAGTGCACATGCCTATGACTCGGAAGCGGTGTCACTGATCACAGTAGCGTGAGGCCCTCGGCGCTCATCTGTGCAGCATGATCCATCGACCTGAAGCTAAGAACCGATGGCAGGCTTACACCGATGGCAGGGTTCCGCTCTAGCAGGCTACAAACTAGGCTCCGGCCGAAGTGGGTAGCTAAGTCCACAATCGGCGGGTCGGGGGGGGGGGTAGCAAGATACGTTATGCTTCGCACACTTTACTCCCGACCTGAGCTACTGGGACAAAGTACGTTATGTCCGCTCAGCCTCTGGATGATGACAAACCCTACAACTCTATCTAAGAGTACAGAGAAAAAACAATGATTCCTGGCTAGCAAGCAATGACCGACAATAAATCGCATTACCTAGCATGATACTACAACTTAAGCAGGAATAATAAGCATGCTGGCAGAACAAACCTAGCATGGCACTAACATGTAAAATCAGGCAAACATGCTAGCAAGAATTCAATCAACTGCTCTATCTCTAACATGCTCATAACAATCAGCAAACAAGCAAGGCATATCGAGATATATCGCAGGGTCTACACAACCACGGTAAGGAATCCTTACCTGGAACAAGCAGAAAAACAATAATTATAATAAATCTACGAGCGAATCCTCGAGCCTCTAATCGATCCCAAACAGCCTGAACATCAAACAAAGCACCCAAATCAAATACATAAACAGCCCAATAAATCCAAAACCAGCAGCCAATAAATCCAGGCCCAACAAAGAAAAGACTCGGGAAATACCCTCCGAGAAGCCACAAGGCTCGCCAACCAACCAAACACATCACAAGCAGCCGGGCGCAGGGTCGGGTGGCTGGGCGCAGGTCGGGCGCTGGACAGCGCGAGCCGCACGCGCGCGCCGGGCGTGGCGAGGCGCGAGGCGCTACGGGCGCGGAGAGCAAGCTGGTGGGCGCGGCGCGCGCGCGCGCGCTCATCACAGATGGATTTGGCGGGCGGGCGCGAGCTCGCAGCAGCACAGGGCGTGGCGGAGGACAGGCGCGCAGGCATCTTGTGCGCGGCCACTGGCGGGCGAGTTGGGCGGCAGGGGGCGAGCGGCGGGGTCTGGGGCTGGGGGCTAGGGTCGGCCGAGGAGAGAGAAAGGGAAAAATGAAAAATGGGGATTTTGGGGATTTTTGGGAAAAAGGAAATAAAAGGAAAAATGGGATTTTAAATCTTATTTTATCCTTATCCAAATTTTATCCAAACTTATCCATTTTCCAATTTTCCAAAAATCCTTAAAATCCTTAAATCCCATTTCTCGGCTTCCTCCTTCGAGACCCAACTGAAGCAACCTTTCCCAAACAATAAATCTCACTGAAATCAACCTCCCAAACCAATACTGAAGGCCTGGCTCGAATCCCGAAGGAAACACCCAAACAACCATAACTTTGCCCAAAACCCAAATCACAACCGAACTCCCAAACGAATAGCCCAAACATCTCGGGACTCGCAGTCCACAACAAACAAGCCTCAACAAAGGCAGGAGCTGCCTCGAAGCCCTGAAAAACCACAAATCCTGCCCAGGGAGCAAAAAGACCAAAATGCCCCTAAGGGTCCAAACAGCTCTAACGGCCCAACCGAACCACTGAATCTGAACCGTAAGCTCTCGAGAACCGGGATAGAAAACTGGGCCGTTACATTCAGTGAGTTTTGAGTTTTTTTCATGATTTATAGTTTTTTTAGATTTTGATTTCAACTACTTACCATATATTAAAGTTGGATTCATGAGTTTAACACTTTGTAGCATATTTCTAGCAAGGTATAGAATTGTTTGGACACTTAGTGGTCAATTTTGAATTCGTTGGGAGTTCGCATGTTCCAACTAATATTTATTCAATTTCAGGCATTTGCTCCAACGTGTGTTTGCAACCTTAATTTCTCTTGAACTCTTTTACTTAAAGGTATTATGGTTTGTTTCATAGTTTGCAACTTCTATTGGACTCTATCCACATGCTTGAAAGTTATTCTTTAGTGAGTATTTATTTTGATACTTCTATTGGACTCTATACACATTTTCAGACTATACACATGTGAATGACCATAAATATAACAAGAAAGAGTGTTGTTGCTTTTATTTTGTAGTTTTGAAATTTAAAATTGTTTTGGTTATATAAGCTCAAACTTCAAAACTAATGATTAGCAAATGAGACCTTTGTTATTTGTTGGCAGTTCGTGATGTGTATTTTGTAGCTTCAGGTTAGCTTCAAAGAAAGCCTTTTGGGTTGAGTAAACTGTTGTTGGTACTCTCTTTTATCCCTTTAACTTTTCACCGTATATTTGGTGTTTTTGAATACTAAGAAGGAAATTTGTATGTTTGGGTCTAATACATAATAACTTTACTATATGTCGTTAATCATTAGAGTTTTTTTAAAGTAATCATTTCCTATATTTATATGTGCTTCAAGATTGTTGAGAAGAAGTGTTGTTGTCATTATCTTATCTTCAGCACGACCACGTCAAGTTTTTCTTCTTCGTTTGGTTGGTACTTTCACGCTCGAAAATTTTTTGTTCTTAAAATGGAAGATATTATTGTTAAAAATCTAAACTAATTGTCATTACTTAGACTTTATTTTCTTTGTTTTATGCTAGTCTCTTTTTCTTCAGTTTTCTTACATCCATGGCGTACGAGAAGATATTCTTGGGAGTTGGGAATGGGCAACCCTCTTTTTGACATCTCGGCTATTTAGTTGATTAAGCCTTTTTTTATGGTGTAGTGAATAAAAAGAATTGGTTTCAATTCAAGTAATATCCAACTTTTTGTTGTTAGTTCTTTACTTTGATTTTTTTTGTTTTAATTTTTAAATTTTTTTTTTCTTTAACTTTGACATGAATTAACTTTGTTGTTACTGTGATTTGGTGATGTGAGTTTTGCAGGGGCGGCTCAAAGTGGAATTTGTTCCAGGTGCACATTAGTCTTATTTTCATATTTTCTTTAGCCTTATTGAAATATGTAACTATATCCATTCCTCGATGCTTATATAGAACTTTGTTAACATGAGTTTCATAAAATAGAATTTGAGTTCTTTAAAATAGAATTTGGAAGTCATGCACGCCTGCTCATTCTCCCCTGATTGAACTTATTTTGCTAACAATTGGAACTTCTTTGGGCATAAGAAGTTTTCCTACAATTTTCCTTCACTATGTTTTCTTTCTCAATTGAAGGTTGGAAGTCATGCTCATTCTTCACTTCATTAAACTAATGCTCAATGATTGAACAAATGGTTCAATGATGTTGTTCTCCAATTATATTTAGTATACCAATTTTCCGTTAACTAAGTTGTTTCGATTGGAAACTATAACGAGTGTTTTCAATATGATTAGAAAACATATTGGTTGAATAACTGTGATTTCTAATTCAAAGTTTTACTATTACATTTTGTAGGTATTTTGTTCGAGGTGATCGTGTGTGTCTACACTTATCTACAAGTTGTCAAAATATTGGTTTTTTCTTTCGTTTTTGAATGATTAAATGTAATTTATAAAATTTATATATTGGTTACTGTGTATAAGACTTTATTTGAACGGTGATCAATGAAGTAAGCTTGGCATCTATGTGAATTGTGATATTATCTTACAAATGAATGATTATCTACAAATTTAAATATTGTCATTTTTTAATTGATAGGCTTAAATGTAATTAATATAAAATAAATTTATGAATAAATAAATAGAATATATTCGATTTTATAATTTAAAAAATGTCATGTTATATTTTCTATGACAATTTTAAACTATCAAGAAATAGAAATCATGACTATTACAATTGTCATGAAATGTGAATTCATGACAGTTTACGATGTAATTTTATTTGGAAAAATAACTCTACTTTATGACATTTTAAAACTGTCATGGAAACAAAAGTTAAAATTACAAAAATAACATAATTTATGACAATTATTAAATGTCATAAAAAGAGATCTTAAATCCTATTTCTCATTGGTTCATGACAATTTTTAGTTGTCATAAAAAAATATTTATGACAGTTTTATAATTGTCATAAATTATATTTTATGATATTGTTATTATATGTCATAAAAGACTTACCATGGTAGGGGATACCATGACATAGCAAATTTTTGAGATAATTGTCATAATAAGTTAATTATGACAATTAAAAATTGTCATAGAAAGCTGAAATTGTAGTAGTGAAAGTCACCACCACATTAGTTTGGGCTTCAAGTGATTGCAGTGTTAATGAAGGTATAAATTACACAGAAATGGGGGAGATGAAAAAAATAAGAGGGAAAAGAGAACATTCGATAAAAGGGAATATCTTGAAAGAGAAGTTGAAATTACTCTCGTAGCAACTTTGTGTAATTGGTTTTGTTACAATAATTGGAGGAAAAGGAGTAAACAAAAAATTAAATAATTTATGGGGGAAATTGGGGGTGGAAATAAAAGAAAAGTTGTATTTTCATGATAGTTACGTTAACCCTAGTTAAGAGTTTTTCTTAGCCTAATGACTATTTTTAAATTTTTTAGAAACTTCAAGGATTAAAATTGGACTTTTGAAAGTTTAAGGATCAAAATGGAACAAAAATGATAGTTTATGGACCAAAATTTGACTTTTTAAAGTTGAGAGACCAAAATAGAATTTTCGTGATAGTTTAAGGATCAAAATAGTATTTTTTAAAAATATGGAAGGTTTTTTTAGTCATTTATTTTTATTTTTTAAAATATATATTACTCTTTGAAACTTATATGTGGAAGATTAGTTTTAATTAACTCATAAAATGATCCACTTCTCAAAAGAAAAATATCAAACAATTGTGAAAATCATTTTTAGAATTATAGAGTTATGATAAGGATGGTTGGATTAATGTGAAGTTTGCTTATTGGCTGGAATTGTGAGGGAGTGGAATTCCATTTTTCTCAATTGATGTGGGGGTTTACTTGGATTGGTGGAAGGCCCCTGTGGAATTCAAATATTCCTAATAAGATACTTTTTGTGATATGGTATTTTTTTTCATCATTTTTTCCCAACTAATAATAATAATAATCTTATATGAAAAGAAAGGTGGGATGTAGTTCAATAATCTTATGATATGGTTTTCCTAATACATCGACCGAGGTTGCTGATTTTTTACTATGGCATTTTGAGAAACAAAATGGAAAGGAGTATCGCAATCATACCTCTAAATTCTGATAATAGAAGCAATTATGCCAAATGGATTAAATCATGTGGGGGTGTTGCGAGTTTGTTGGCGATACTCAGCCTTGTGGTAATTGTACAACATTGAAAATGTGAGCATTCTTCAATATATTTATAAGAGATATAAATTATTTCTCTCATTATTAATTGGTTTTGAGATGAAATCTCATATTATATAATATGGTATCGGAGTTCCATGTTGTTTATTGGTCTTCAAAATTTCTATCTAAAACCCCCCCAAAAAAATACTTAAAAATGTAAGTGGGTGTGAACCGTACACAAGCATACATAAGCTTAAGCGAGTTAAATATGCATTTTAATCCATAAATTCAAATCCATTTTGAGATGATCTTCTTTGTATAACCCCAAAAATGTAATGAGATTTATATATCAAAGTTAATTTAAGCGTCAATAAAACAAAAATGTAATCCAAGTATTTTTCCAATCAAACGGTAATACAACTTCAAAAAGAATAATAATAATTATTATGATATAATTAATTACAACTTTTGAATTTTGTATTGTTTAAATAAATAGTCTTAAAGCATATAAATAATTAAGAAAGTAGAAACTATCACCGAAGTGATCGGTGTCGTTGTGGCATGTTGGGATGTTTAGAAGTGGAACGCCCTTCACGTCCCGGGATCGAATCATGAATTGGTATTACTGATTGGGGTCTCTTTTGTTAGGGCCTAAATCCTACCTAAATATGTCAAACAAACAGCCTCGAGGTATTATAAAATACCTTTTTTCTTGGAAATTTATCCTCTATAGTATGTTTTTTCCTCTTCATTATAATTATAACACATTTTTAAAAATAAATTTATACATAGCACATTTTTTTAAAATAATTTCATCCATAACACATTTTGCCCAAAATTGTTATTCTAACATCATCAAACTTCTATTAGTTCAACTGATAGACTTTAGACTTCTATTACTTCAATTGATAGATTTTTATTGCTTCAACTAATAGATTTCAATCAGTTTCACCGATAGACTTTAGACTTCTATCAATTTAATCGATAGACTTCAATCGATTTTAAGTGATTGAACAATGCAATAGACTTCAATCATTTTTGTGCCACAAATGAATAAATTTGAGAATTGTGTTATACATGAAATTATTTTGTTTTTTTTTAATATACATACAAAATCCCTTTATAATAATACTTTGGGAATATATTTTCGGCACTTCATTACCATTGTAGCCCATTTTTTAAAATAATTTCATTCATAGTACATTTTGCTCAAAATTCATATTTAGACTTCTATCAAGTCAACCGATAGATTTTAGATTTCTATCAATTCAATTGATAGACTTTAGACTTTTGTCAATTCAATTGATAGACTTCTATCAGTCAACTAATAGGCTTCTATCAGTTCAACTGGTAGACTTTAGACTTCTATCAATTCAACTAATAAACTTTAATCATTTTTGTGCCACAAATAAATAAGTTTAGAAATTGTATTATACATGGAATTATTTTGTTTTTTTAATATACATGCAAAAAACCCCTTTTTTCTTTTATAAAATACCTTTTTTCTTTTTCTTTTTTCCTTTTTATAATTACCATTCTTTTTTTCCTTTTTGGAGTTGAAAAGAGGAGAGGAGAGAAAGTGGAAGAGAAAGAGAAAATTTAGTGATTTAGAGATATGAAATAGTTGTTTGGAGATTGGTGTTTTGGAGATGAGATGTTCTAAAAATATATATATATTTTATATAACTTTTTTTAATGTAATCTTTACATATTTATATTAATTAAAAAATTTAATAAATTTTATTTTATGTTATGTGATTGAAAATTAGATAAAGTTGATGTGATAAAATTAGATAAAAGATATTTTATATTACATTATATGGCTGAAAATTAAAAAAATCGTTAATGTGACATTTAAAAGATTAAATCAAATATTTGATGTGATGTTGGAGGATAGGTTGAGGAGGAGTTGATGAGAGGTTAATGTCATAAAAATAAATATGGAGTTGAGATTTGTCCTTTCTTTCCTCTCCTCAACACCAAATCTTAAATACCCAATGGGGATTTATTTTTGTTCAACCACAACTTGTAGAAAAGGAGGAAGAAAAGATTTTTTTTTATTTTTTAGTCCATAATTTCTGTGAAATTTTATGGATAAAATATAAGTTTAGTCGCTATGATTTAAATAAGGTTAAAGTTTAACTTTCATAGTTTCAAAATTTTAGTTTAATTTTTATAGTTTTAAAAACTAGAATTTAGTTCTATGATTTGAAAATTAGTATTTGTCTTTTCTAAAGCGAATTAAGTACTTGAAATTTAGTTATTTATGTGTCATTTATTAAATTATGAGTTAGTGACTGATATAACAAAAAACAATCATATCATTTATGCATAAATAATGAACTGTCATATATTTAATACATTAATGATTACGTATGATAAACACTCTATAAGGTTTTATAGAATCTTAGAAACTAAATTCTAATTTTCTTCAAATTATATGAACTAAATTTTAACTTTTTTTTTAGGATTAAATTCTAGTTATTTCAAACCATTATGCAGACTAAATTAATATTTTATCTAATTTAATCCTGACAATATACAAAAATAACTCTTAGACATCTTTAAGATTTTGTGTCCTAAAACTTTTAACACTTGAACGGTATGAAATGGATATACATGTGGAACATGTTCAAGTTAATATATAATTTAAATAATCTATAGAATTATATGTCTTATCATGATTAACTCTGATTTTATTGACTAACTTTTGCAATGATGTAAATGACTTGATCTAAATCAACCTGTAGAAACTATGTAAGTGGAATATCATTTATGTATAGAATTTGATCCCACTAAACCATGAAATATTGAATTGAAAATTGAAAGTAGTTAAAGAAAATAACAAAAAAAAAATTTAAAATATGACACAATATGAATATAATTTTCATTTATAGAAGGAAAACTAATAAATGCATTTTTTTTAAGTTAACAAAAAAAATTTATAAAAATCAAATTTAAACTGTATTAAAACTGCAAGCACTAAAAATGAAACCAATCTATTTTGAAATTTAAAATGCATAAAAAGAAATACATAAAAATTTTAACCAAAGTTCAATTTTACTGTGAAAATATTCATCATAAAAATATAAATTTATAATCCATGAATTTAAAATACTAGCTATTTGGATAACAAAAGTACGTTACTTTTGGAAAGTTGGCTTTTAGGAAAAAAGAGGCTTTAAAATAAAAATAAATGAAGGATTGTAACACCGAACGGTTTCGTAGCTTGTTGGCCACAGAGGCTGAATTGACTTTCAATTTAACCCTTGGCCTCAGGTTCGAATCTCAGTAGGTAGAGAGAAGAGAAAATGAAAGAGGAAATTGGTTACAAAATATATTTAAGGTACTATAAAATACCTTTTTTTAATCAATTTTATTAGGGGGACCCACTATGCTCTATAAAAATTGTTTTATTTCACCCCCAATTATCCTTCCCCATTTTTGGCCTGAATGGCTTTTTGGTGATGGTTTTCACCGTTTGAAATCACATAATTCAACCCATAAATATTTTAATACAAGTTACACAACAATATAGATGTTAAAATAAATTTATAAGAAATTTATTAATTTTTAGAAGAGTGATTATCATATATTAAACTCATCAGAGTGATTATCATGTATTGAACTCATCACCTTAATACCTCAAGACTCTATTTGACCACTTAAACCATTTTATAATGATTAATATTTATTTGATTTTAATCCATGAACTTTTAAGAATCTAATTTTAATTTTTGAATTTTGAAATTTTTTTATTTTTTTATTTTGATCTTTTAAATTTGTAAAAATTCAATTTTAGCTAGTCTAAAACTTAAACTCAAATTTAGTCCATACAGTAAATTAAAGTCAATATTAATAATCAAAATTTGTGAATAATATAACTAGTTTTTATACGATCAAAGATAAATTGTGAACATATTTAAAAATTTATAGATGAAGATAATAATTTTTTAAAAGAAAAAAAAAAACATATTCTTAGAACCAATTTTTAGTTTTTTTTTTTTTAAGTTTATGAATAGAAACAGAACAAATCTAAAAGTTTAGGGAATAAAATTAGAAGTTCAAATACTTAAAATAGAATAAATCTCAAAATTCAAGAATTAAAATTCAACTTTTAAAAATTTAACCACCAAAATAAAATATATATATCAATTTTCAGTGATGAAAAGGATAGTTTACCCTTATTTTTTTAAAAAAATTGTTAGAATAATTAGGTTAGTATTGGATTAAATATGTTTACATTAAAATTGTGTAAATGTTCATTGTGCTTGTTGTTTAGGTAGGATTTAGTTTTAAGATTTATTAACTATTCCTATAAAATTTATATCCAAACGAGTTTTTACTAACTGTTCCTCATTTTTACTTTTAAAAATAACTCTTATTTCTAACATTTCATTTTTAATCATTCATTTATACATACTCAATCATTTCTAACCAGTTATTTGTTATCATTTCTTTCAAATCAATCATAATCACTCATTTTTAATCACTCTTTTTTAATCATTTATTTTTTAATTACTAATAATAATTACTCATTTTAAATTTACGTTCAAACAAGGTTTTGACTCTAAATCTTCTACACAAAAACTACATTCAAATGAATGGTGACTGCAATGAGCAGAAATCTCGCTCACCGGCCTAAATGGGTTACAACTCTCCATTTTTAACTTCTCAACATAACTTCTCAATATAACTCTTTAAGCTAAATTCTACCTAAATATTTGTCTCCACGTATTTTCTCTAAATTTCCCTCCTTTACATTTATCAACCTCTAGATATCTTCCCACCAAAATAAAACATAATATATGTAATTCACAAATTTAATGGTTACAATTTCTAAGTGTTATAATTAATATCATTAGTTTTGAGCTTTTTGTGGTTTATCAAACTTTACCAAGCACTAATTTTATGCTAATTTTATGTTTTCGAGACCAAATTCATATTTTAACCTATGTTATATCATAAACTATAATTTATATATATATATATATATATATATATATATATTCATAATTTTCTAAAAAAATATATTAATAGTAGTTAATCTTCAATCATATTTAAGTTTGGTAATCACAACTATTTGACTTATAAATATATTAACAATTAGGTTTGAAGTTAAGTTACTAGGAATAAGCCATAAGGATACTTTATATAATTTACCTAACTACACGAACAAAATTGAAAATGTTAAAGGCCTAATTAAGGGTGCAAGTAACAAATCGACAAATTCTCAAAAAAAAAAAAAAAAGTAACAAATCGACAAACTGAAAAAATCTATCGAAACCGTTATCTGTTCGGGTTATAATCGGTTCGGTTTTAAAAAATCAATTTAGATATTGATAAAACCAAGATCGGTTTCGGAAAAAGTAAAATTGAAAAAAAAAACCATCCAACTGGTATAATAATTATTAAAATGATGAAAATGTATAGTAATCAACGATAGCTTAGTTGGCACGTGTCGCTTCCCTTTGTGTTCAAGACTTCAAGTTTGAGTTGCACCTAGCTTGTTTTATGAGTCGCTATGTCTAAAGAGCAACTACATTGATAAACGGTTAACCTGTCAATTCAATTGGTTCGGTCGGTTCGACGTGAAATAACTCTAGTTTAGATGTAATTCTCATAATTTTTTACCAAATATAATCAATTCGACTTCGGTTCAGTCCAAAAAATCAAACCATTTACACCCATAAGCCTAATAACCAAATTGAAATTAAGGCAAAATAAAAGACAAAGTAAAACTCTTAAAACTATAGATACTAAAAAAAAATTTGTCGATTCAATTGGTTCGATCGGTTCAACGTGAAATAACTCCAATTTAGATGTAATTCTCATGATTTTTGACTAAATATAATCGATTCAACTTCAGTTCAGTCCAAAAATTTGAGTCGTTTACTCTCCTAGGCCTAATAACCAAATTGAAATTAAGGCAAAACAAAAGACACTAAAGTAAAACTCTTAAAACTATAGATACCAAAAAAAAAAAAGTAAGTACCAAATTTGAAATTTAATCATTTTATACTTACAAAAATCTTTATTTCATTCAAAAAATCATATTGAAGAACGATGATGTGTTATGGTTGATTAGTAAAGTCAAATGGAAGAAGAGCAAAAACATGAGCAAACAACAAAAATAAAAGAGGAAAAAGAATAACTAGCATAAATTCTTCTTTAAAATAAAAGTGAGAAGGGAATGATGAAAAATTATTTACAAAATATACTATATTTGCAAATCTTTTTAGAAGTTTTTATTGGTAAATATCAAATTTTAATTCTCTATACTAAAAAAGAGGTATATTTATAAATCAAACTATTATAGGTTCAAATGCACCAATTCTTAATGGTTAAATTCAAAAAATAATTAATTTTCTACCTATTAAAATTCCCAATTATTTTATTTATGTATTATATTTGAAATTATTTAGCAGCACTTGCTAGAGAGAATTCTGAACAAAAGAGTGGCTAATTTAAAATGTGAGACACAAAAAGGTATTTTAGAATACCTCAAGTTTTTTAAAGCCCTTTGGAGAGGGTACCCCTAAACTCCCACGAAGAGGGGCCAAAGCCCTACATCTAGAGGGTAGACACAAACCCCTACTACAAATGGGGACCCACCACAATTACTACCCATTAAATGGGAGTTAGATACCGATTATAATGGATCGAATCCATTTAACGGGAGTCTGAGTTTAATCTCAGCCCTCTAAAGTAGTCAACTTCGCTACCAATCCTTTCGGTGATAGATTTCACAATTTTTTAAAACAAACCCAAATTAAATTCATTAGTTGTAATTGATAATTTCATTTTCTTCAAATGCTCAAATCACTTTTGAATATCATTTCCATCAAACTTCCTAACTATATAGTTATTACGATTTAACCGAAAATGATTATTTTAAGATGTGTTAAATAAGTATTTGGTTTTATCGAAAACGTCGGTGGTCATGGTTTCATTGTTGTTTGGTGGAAATTCAGTTCAATCCCTCACCCAACTTGTATTTAAAAAATATAAGTATTTGACTTTTCATTTTTGGTTATCTGACATTTTAAATTTGTATTTACTCAAATTTTCTACCTATAATTTCATCTTCTCTATGAAGTATGTGAATATTCTAACCAAATTCTATAAATCATAACAAATATATGGAACTATATTTTTAGCTTTCAAATTTGATTTTAATTTTTAAAAATAGAAATAAAATACAGATAGTAAAATAATGAAAATCATTTGTTATAAGTAGTTAGCAAGTTCATTTTTTAATGGTAGTAAGTTTTATTTCCTTTATATATTGATTACTTAAAAAATTGGCATTAAGCATAGATTCAATTACAAGGCTAATTTGTTTTTAAAAAAACCACTAAGTTGAGATTTGATTTCCAATCGAACAAATTACAGGTGAAAAAAATAATATAACAAATATCTAATATTTACTAAAATTGAAACTAAATAATGGTACTTTCAAAAAATAAAAAAGATATTTTGAAATACCTGATTTCTTTTTCCTTTTTTTTTTTTTGAGATTGAAATACATGATTATATTGCTTAAATCAACTTTCAACGTTATTGTAAGCACTCGTTTTCTTCTTTACGGGTTGTTTGTTTGACATAGTTAGGGAGGAGTTAGTTCTAGAATTTATTAACTCCTCCTTAAAAACCTGTATCCAAACGAGTTTTTATTAATTCCTCTTCATTTTTACTTTTAAAAATAACTTTCATTTTTAACCATTCATTTATAACTACTCAATCATTTTTAACCACTTATTTTTAATCATTATTTTCAAATAAATTAAATAACTCATTTTCAACCATTCATTTTTAATCATTTCTTTTTTAACTACTAAAAATAACTACTCATTTTTAAATTTACATCCAAACAAGGTGTTGACTCTAATTCCTCTATATAAAAACTACACCCAAACGAGTTTTTGACACAACTCTCAATTTTTAACTCCTCAACATAACTCTTCAATATAATTTCATAACCTAAAAACTACCTAAATATGTCAAACAAACAGCCCCTTAGGATATCAATAAATCCTACATAAAAAGTACTATGTTCTCAATGATAAGAAAGTCAAATACTGATTTTATAGATCGAATCATAATTGTAGAATTGAAAATGATTTAACACTAAACAAGATAAAAGTACTATGTTCTCAATGATAAGAAAGTCAAATACTGATTTTATAGATCGAATCATAATTGTAGAATTGAAAATGATTTAACAAATTACTTACCCTACATATTAGAACCGCTTGATTACAACAATTGGGGGTGAGAGAGACTTGAACCTAAGACTTTTAAGTCATTAGATGTACATTGATGTCACTTGAACTACTGCTCTATTGGCAACGTCACTATATTATTAGTTGTCTTTCTTTGTATATGTTGGGTCTTTTGATAATATGAAAATCGTTATTTCATCACCATTTCTACATTATTTATAACAAGATCGTGAATGAAATAATAATCGAGATTCAAATCTAAATTCCTTCGTTTTTCATTTATGTGTTCACATAGTAAGGAATTTGTTACAAATTAGGTAGAACCTCATTTAAGTCTATATTGCATTCTAAACATATTTTAAGATAAATTAAATTAAGACAAACAATTTTTAACAAGATTGTCAAAATTTTCCATTAAACTTTAACACACTGAAATAGTATTGAAACAAAGACTTGAACAAAAAAATTGAGACTGAGATCTAAATTGAGACTGAGATCTATAGTGGTTCGACCAAAACGGGCTATTCAGTTTATCATGGATATATTATATATAAAATGGACGTACATCAAAAGCAAAAATGAGATCAACTAAGCATCTATCAAGAACAACAATGGCAAGAGATTAGACAAAGAAACAACCTTTCAATGCTTTAAGAACAGCAAGAAGCTTCACAAGAGTGTCCCTCCATCAAAACTCACTCCATTTTCATACTTTTCATGCAGCCAAAAGGCCAGCGACAGCGAACGAACGGCCGCAATGGACAAATAGGAGGGTGTTCACAATCCGAGTTAGATTGGGTTAGTACGAATTTTTTAACTAACGTAATTTTGAGTTGGTCAATTTACCAACTCATCCAACCTATATATAAGAGAAATTCAACCCAATTCTTACATTTCCAAATCGGGTCCGATTGTCAGTGTTGTGTTTATCTCATATTTTATCTTTAAGATCTGATCTATAGCTCTATGAATCCATTAAAATATGTATAAAAGAAAAAAAAGGAAGGCATGATACAAGATTCAAACCTAAATGGCCATATTAACCCCAAAAAAAGGTATTTTTTAGAGTACCTTAAAAAGTTTATTTTCAAAGCCCTACAAAGAGCCAGAATTCACTCCCTGATTAAATTGGGAGGAGAGATACCGAGTACAATCAGGATCGAACCCATTACATGGGAGGCGAGTTCATTTCTCAACCCACTACAGTAGCCAACATGCTACCAATCCCTTCGGTGTTAATATTTTACTTTTTTATTTTCTTACCTTCAAATAAAACCAAATATAAGTTTAATTGATAATTTTTTTTGTTTCAAATTAATTTGATGACTCGTGAAATCATCTCTTTTTTTTCCATTTATTTGAAAATGAATCAGTTTTCAACTAGTATGTTATTCCAAACAAACTTCAATTATTACGATTGAACATAAAATCCTTACCTTAATTTTTTTTTTTTGATTCAATATTTTGTTTTTTGAAATCAACTCAACATCTGTTCGAAAACTATATGATTACAAAAAATAAAAATAAAATAAATAATATTTTTATATTCCATGAGAAGAAAGTGATTAACATGAATTTTATACACAGATCATGGTTAACTTATATAGACTAATCATAAAAAAAATTATTCATTTGAATTCTCTATTTTTATTTTATTTTCTATCAAAAATATTTTTTATTGAAATATTCAAAATCATACCTTTTTTTTTATTAACCACCTATGATGTAAGTTGAGCTTAACTCTAATCAAAAGTTTATATAGAAAAGAAAATTTTTAATGGAGATAAGGAGGCAAAAATTGAAACAAACTTATCATTTGATTGGTCAATCCTTAAAAAAAATTAAATTAAATTAAAAAAAAAAAATAAAAACTTCATGTTGAGTGAGGAAATAGGAAATTTCTCACAAACTCTCGGGGAACTCTTGAGATCTAAGATAATGTTTAAGTAATTTTAAACCTAAAAACTGGAATTTAAATTTTTTACACGTGAAGAGTTAAGCTCAACTTACGTCATAGGTCGTTAATAAAAAAAAAGGTATGAAATTGAATATTTCAATAAAAAATATTTTTGATAGAAAATAAAGTAAAGTAAAATAAAATAAAAAAATAAAAAATTCATGTTGAGTGAGGAAATAGGAAATTTCTCACAAACTCTCGAGGAACTCTTGAGATCTAAGATAATGTTTGTTGATGCCAAAATTTGGTCTCCGGGATCAACGGTGAATTTGTATTTCGTTGAGACGAAACCTGCAAAACAGACAAAAGCTAGACACCGGTGTGGTGTGCGCCACGCCGCCTCCGATGCCTAAGTCAGTCGAGATTGAAGGAGGTGAGTAGGTTAGTCGAGTTTAGGGTTTTCGAATTGCTTACCTCAAGACTAATTGGCTTAGATATATATATAGGAGGCGAGTAGGTGGTCACTTTTGGTAAGAATATTATAATAATGGAAATATCTCCTTTTTAGGTGGATATTTCCATTTTAGGAAAATATTTCTTATTGGTCGAGCCCTAAATAGGGTCTAACAGTAGATAAGGAAAATATCACGAATATTGGCGAAAACGGTATGCAAATTGGATCTAGAACAAGGGAGATACAGAAGAAAAGGTAAGCGGGTCGAGTTGGGGCCCCGCGTGCACCTCGCGCTGGACCTGGGGGCCCCGCGTGCGTCTCGTGCGCGCGACCTGGGGGCCCTACGCTTATGGGCGCTGATTGCGTCCCGCCCGCGACCTGTGGGCTTTGCGTGCGCCCCGCGCGCCTGGGGGCCCTGCGTGGCTTGGGCCAGCGCTCGCCTGGGGCGGATCTAGGTTTACAATCGTACTGATGCGGGCCTGGGCTTCCGCTCGCGCCCCTGCGGGCCTGGGACAAGGAGTTCTCCTCGTGGGCTGACTCTCCAATGCGCGGCCTAATACCCAGGTCCAATTCTACCCATAACAATGTTCAAGTAATTTTAAACCTAAAAAATGGAATTTAAATTTTTTACACAGGAGTGGCAAGATTCGAATCAACATGAGCAAAGCACACATGATTTCTAGTCATGCCCGATAACCACTCTGGCATACTCACTTTACATAATTTATTTCAATAAATGCTAATTTGTTCATGAAATAATGGATTTATAAGCAAATTATTATATTTTTAATCATTGAATATCCATATTTATTTAAGATTATTTTCCTTGAATTACCAATTTCATACTTGTAGGCAGGAAATTTTAAAAAAAAAATTATAAAATCTGGTTCGATAATTATTTGATTTATTTGTTTTTTGTTTTTGAAATTTTCTACGTATGATTTCATCTTTTTAAGAAAGTATATGCATCTCAATAAAATTCTATGAACTAAAAGTAGTTGGAAACTATTCTTTTAATTTCAGCCGAGTCAGAGAACGAGGCTAACATTATACATTAATAGGAGAGTTGTAGAAGTAAAGGTGTGAAAGAAACTTGAAAGAGTGAATGAGGTTTAGATATCTCCACCCACAAGCTCGAGGTGAGGTTAAGAAAAGGGCGATGCTGCTTCACCGAGTTTAAAACCACATTCTTAATTTTGATTTGATTTTTAAAAACAAAAAGTAAAATATAAATATCAAACTAGTAAAAATCATCTGATGGAGTAAATATTGTAGGTTTCAATTTTCAAAAAACAAAAATTAAAAATTAATTAGTTGATAAATATGCATAAACTTGTTTAAGGAGGTTTAAGCATCAATGGTAAAAAATGTAATCAAACGGTAACAATTTTACAAGTTTAAGGAAATTTTTGGATGAGATTTTGGTGGAGCGGTTAGTTTGAGAAATTATTTTGAGTAATTATAAATTGAGAGTTGTTGTTAAATACTCATTTGGATTTGATTTTTATGTAGAAGAATTAGAATTAAAAACTTGGTTGAATGTTGGATTTAAAATGAGTAATTAAAAATAATTATTAGAAATGAATGGTTAAAAATGAATTTGTTTTGAAGAGTGAAAAATGAAGAGTTCTAAATGAATGATTAAAAATGAGGAGTTATTTTTAATAATAAAAATGAAAAGTTACTTTGAGTAGTTACAAAAAAAAAACTCGTTTTAATATAGTTTTTCAAAAAAAAAAATTTGTAAGTCCTCATTCTAAATCCTCTTTAGATTTAGATTCCTCCTTATGTGAGTTGTTTGGTTTGCTCCCCTTTATGTGGGGGAGTTCCGTGGTTACCCCTTGTAGGGTCTGATTCGGTCTCCCCTTGTTTGGGTTAAACATGAGGTATTCTAAAATGAGAAGAATTTGGGTATAACCTAAAATGCACCCATGTCTGATGTTATTCATATAGTGTCTTTGGTGCCACACATCTCATCTCTCTCTTTTTTTACATTATATTTATTATAAAAATAAATAAATAAAAAAGAATAACTGTGGCTCCAAAGAGAAGACATAATGGTGGGGTGCAGCCTCTCCTCTAAAATAATTTAAATAATAAAGCTATATTACAATTTTTCTCATCAAAATGCTTCTCAAATCCAGCTATTAAGTCCAGTGCCTTTGTAGTTTTGTTATCTTTTCTTTAGGATAAGAAAATATTCTAAGGATTATTTACATTTAACTTTTTTCCTCTAGTTACATATTAAAATTTGTGGAGGAGCATAAGCAATTTTCAAAAACCTATTAATCAATGCCTTTTTAATAATATTATATTAATACATTATCTTGAGAAATCACAAACAACAATGCGGGGATAGCTCAGTTGGGAGAGCGTCAGACTGAAGATCTGAAGGTCGCGTGTTCGATCCACGCTCACCGCAATCATTATTTTTTATTATTAAACAAAAAATATATGGTGTAATAATTTTATTATAGGCTTAAATTTCAAAAACTAAAAACAAAATAATTATCAAATTAGACTTAAATATGGAAAGAGAGATTTTTAGTCCACAATAATTGAGAATTGAGAGATTTGAATCCATAAACTTCTAATTCATGGCATTATCATACTAATAACGTTGACTATTATTATTTTATTGACTTAACCATTATGTCTTCAAGGGACAGTCCAACAGTTGAGGCTAAGAACTTCAAAATATTTTTTTTTTGAGATATCACTAATTCGAGATCGTTGGAAAGTACTTAAACTAGAATATAGTATCTCAATGTCACAGTCTAAGGACAAGTCATTGGTGTCTGCAAGTATATGAGAACGAAACTCCGATTTCTCAATTCTCCAAAAATAAAAATAAAAACTTAACCATCATGCCCATTTCAATTGATTAATCCAATAATATTTTTTAACAAATTATCAATTCAATGTTATCTCATTGAAAGCACGATTAAGTTGCAAACCGATTGTAATGTATAATTAGAGTAAAAAGTTAAATGTAAGAAATCTTTGGAACGTTTTGATAAATTTCATTTTTAAGGGACAGTCCAGTAGTTGAGACTAAGAACTTCAAAACATACTTTCTTGAAAGATCCCTAGTTTGAGATAGTTAGAAAGTGCTTAAACTAGAAAACTCTTTGAAATTTTCCAGTGTCATAACCTAAGGACGGACCAATGGTGTCTCGGATATAGGGGAGCAAAGTTTTAATTTTCCAATTTCAAAAAAGAATTAATAAGATAGATTCTAAGCCTATTGGTAAGAAACATGCATAATAAGTATAATATCAAGTTTTTTGTTTTCATATTTAAGATATATACGTTGAGTTTCAGATAGAGAAAAAAAAAATTAGAGAGAGAAAAAATGAGCTCACAACCTAAGAACTCAATTCAATTCAACCCGACCAAAAAACGAGTTGGGTTGAATTGTTTCAATACATATGGTTAAAGTTGGAATTGCAAAAATAAGCATCAGTTCCCCTTAGAGTCTATATACTCCTATATTTCAATTAGAGATGTTCATTTTCCCCATGAGGACCTGCTCTTATAGCGGCGGTGAATCCCCGAATAAGCGATGAATGGGGAAGTGAGTGAGGATGAAAAATTCTCCGCAAGCTAAATGGGGATGGGAACGGAGAATGTATTCCCCATCCCCATTTCTCCGTTCCCTGCCCAGTCCATATTTTATGTATATATATTTTTAATTTTTCTAAATACATTAATAATCATAAAGTAGTAAAAATACTTATTTGGATTAATATTTTCCTTACCTAATTAATTATTTAATTAAAAATCAATAAAGATTTCTTTTAATATTGAAAAAATTATCTAAGATTTAGTGAATTGAGTTAACCATATAAAAGTGTGCAAAAAGTTAAGAAAAAAAAAAAAAAAAAAAAAAAAAAAAAAAAAAAAAAAAAAGTTAAATGGAGAATAATTGCCCGTGGGGAACCCAATCCTCGTGATTTACCCGCGGTGAATCCCCACCCCATTCCCCGCAAAATTTTACGGTGAATTTCGTGGGGGTGAAGATTGAAATGAGTAGTGGGGATGGGGACGGTAAAGCCATCCCCGTCCCCACCCCGCCCCGTGGACATCTCTAATTTCAATTAGAGAAAAGTTTGCATGCTACCTAGTTAGCATGCAGCCGCTAATGTGGCAAGATTTGATCCTTTCATTTTTTTAAAAAAAAAAAAATAGATTTTTCCAAATTAAAAACAATACCAATAGATCAGATCTTGCCACATGGTAGCTGCATGTTGCCTAAGTAGCATGCAAACTTTTCTCTGTCAATTTTAATCAATTTTAGTCTCGGAGAAGAAAATCACAAGTGACATAACTAAATATTGAGTAATATATATCTATTTATTACATAACTTTTAATCCCTCAAATATTAAATATAGTCGGCCCCCAACTCTAAGTCCTAAACACAATAAATCCATCTTCAGCCAGAACACAACACTACTCTTTTTTTCTCTTATCTTTGTCATTATAACAAAGCTTACCCTCCCTTCATCGACCTATCTTCTCCTCATTTTCTCTCTTCTCAACTCACCAATTTTTTCTCTAACTCTGTTTTCAATTTCACTGACCTTCGACTGATTTATTACGTGAACGAGATCGACAACACCGGAACTCACAGTACACACATTTTGTTAATGAACCGAAGCCAGAGTGGCATCATCAGGACTAGGATATGCTGTTCATAATTTCATAGAGAAATGGAAGTGAGTTGAGAAGAGAGAAGGGAGAGAAAATGGGATTTATAAATGGTTGAGGGCATCAGAGACTGATAACCGACCACCTCTTTTGAAGAAAAAGCAAAGAGTTCCGAAGGGTAGCACAGTGGTCAAGTTTCGAAACTCTCCCGTAACATTAATTTGTACATACCCCACATGTCTTCATTCGTTCGACCTCTCGCAGTGTCTGACCTAAGAATGGGTGATTACCCCGATTATAATGGAACAAAGCTCCGATTTCCCAGACAACTAATTTTGCTTTACAACATAATGACATCTTTGGCAAAACCACAACCGAATAAAACAAAAAATTACTATATTTGGACAATAAACTTAGAAACAATCCTATTTTCACAAAAGTTTCTAAAACAACCCTATTTTTCTGCTCGTTTGAGGCTTTGAGCCCATAGTCAACCAGCTTATTAGCTGACATTAGGGCTGGATAGCCTTGGATTCAATTGATCTCAGGCCAAATGAGCTCTTGGGCTGATCAAGACTCGAGCTCAACTAGCCCAACTGAACCTTAGGCTAGCCGACTTCGCCCAAAAGTGACCCGCTTGAGGTCGAGTCCAAGTAGTCTAAATGGTGGTTTATACTTGGTTAACCCCTTTAGAACTATGAAATCTCAAGGGCGTTTGTTTGTTGAATTTATGGAAGATTTAAAATGAGTATCTAATAACTACTCAAAACAAGTACTCATTCTTTTCTATCTGCTCAAAATACCTGATCATTTCAAATTCTTATCCGAACATAAGTTATTGTCTCTAACTGGTCTATAAAAAAAACACATCCAAAGAAGTTTTTGGTGCTGCTCTCAATTTCTAACCCATCCAATAACCAAAAAGTTGCATGCTGTTCATATTTGGCGAGAGATTTCAAAGAACACAAAAACTGAGAATTATGATTTTTCATCCGTAAGAACCCTAACAAGCAACAACAACAATTGATCTTTCTAAGAAAAACAAGCAAAAACAAACAATCTGCAGTGTATAGAATCCAGCAAACAGTCAAAACAACAAGAACCCTAAATTCCAGTAATCAATTAGATGAGGATAAACGCCTACCAATCTCAAACGACAAAAACGCATCAACACAAGCGTACTTCACCTGATTCAGAGTGAGCCATTCCTGATCCCACCGACTCCTCGTCACGCTCTTCGGCTTCTGAATCTCCTTCCCCAAAACCTCCATCGCCAATCGCTTCAACCCCGCATTCTTCAAATCACTTCTCCCCGTCGCAGTCTCCGCCATGCTCCTCAGATCCGCCGTCTTCCGCACTTTCAGATCGTAATCGCAGCACAGCTTCTCCACATCCTCGCCGATTCCGACTCCGACAAAAGTGAATGAATCGCCGTCGAGAAACTCGAACAGAGCCTTGGGGATCTCCGGCGCGTGAATCAGTTGGAAGATCAGGCACCGGCGGCCGATGCAGAGTTGGAGCGTGGCGACGGGGTTCTCGTAGGATCGGTTGTTCGGGCGCCACTCGACGTCGAGGCCGACGAGGAGAGGGGGCGTTTGGAGGGTTAGGGTTTCGGAGATCCAAGATTCCGCCATGGATGGAGATGAAGTGAGGAGTGTGAGGATCGGCTCGTCGGAGTCGATAGTGACGTCGAAGAGGTTGTGGGAATCGGAAGGAACTTCGCGATCAACAATGGTGATCGCCATGGCTGAGGAACTTGAAGAGTGAGTTGCAGAGTTTTTGAGGTTAAGAGAGATGGTTGTAATTGACCGAAATACCCTTGAAATTTTCTAAGAACTTCCCTCTCTTTTACCTGTTTTTCTCCCGCTTTGATCTTAGCCCTTGAAAAAAAACTCATCAACTTCTTTTTTGGATTACATATCGACCAAAGGACAAATATCGATGATTTTCGGAATTGAATATTAGATGTTGGTATTAAACGGATTTATAATCAAATAATAAAATTATTGTGCCACTAATAATATTCATCAACTTCTTGTCTGTTTGATTTAATTAATATAGAATTATTAATTTTAGGTAAACAATTAAATTATGATGATACTTCATGTCTTATTTATTAAATAGGTAAAATATAAGTTTTTTTAGAACAGATAAAATATAAGTTTAGTTCAAGTTAAATTTTAGTATTCATTGTTTCAAAAATTAGGATTTAATCTATATAGCTTGAAAGAATATAAAATTTATTACTAAGATTTGAAGAAAATTAAAATTTAGTTTATTTGGTTTTTTTACATTAATACCACTTGAGCTACTGCTCTATTGGCTAATTTATTTGGTTTTAAAAAATTAGAATTTAGTCCCAATAATGTTATAAAAAGTTAAAATATAGTTATTGTCATACATCATCGTTTGCGTATTAAATACATGGAAACTCATTACTCATACATAAATGGTTTTCTTTTTGTTATATCAGTCATTCAACTCATAATTTCATCATATATACGCTAACTTTCAAGTACTAAATTAGTTAATGATTAGAAATAGAAAGGATTATTATTTAGTTTTTATCAAATTTTAAGGATTAAAGAAAACTATATGGACTAAATTATATATTTCTTTAAATTATAGGGAGTAAATTCTAATTTTTGAAATCATGATAATTAAACTCTAACTTTCTTTAAACTATAGATAAGTACTAAACTTATATTTGATAATAGTTCATTTGAGCATAACTCGATGATGTTAATTATCGAGGTAATTATCAAGGTTCAGTGGCGTAGTTGCATCTTGTCTGGTGTTAATCCATTTTAACTCCACCGTTTGTTGATCTCTCTTCTCCCACTTTGTACTCAAATAAATAATGTTAATTACCACTTTCCAGAGAAACAATGTTACCCTTAAACTCAAACATGAACCCTCAAATTTTCGAGTATAAAAATCAGACCAATAAAATTTGTAATGTAAAAATTAAGAAAAAACACATGTTTAGTTCTAAGTTTTGGATGAATTTTCAAAATTGACATTTTAATAGTGTTCAATTTTAGTATATATAAATCTTTTGGTTTACTTTTTATTAATTATTTGTTTTAAAAAACCATGACAAGATCAAAATAAATTTGAAATTTAAAATTAGCGGCGTAATTATCATTTGAATTTTGTTATTTCAAAAACTAAGATTGAGCAATCATTGAAATTAAGGTAAAAATTAGGTTAAAATACCATTTTGGTCCCTCGACTTTGGAGTTTGTTCCATTTTGGTCCCTTGACTTTCAAATGTCCAATTTTAGTCCCTCAACTTTGTTGTTTGTCCAATTTTGGTCTCTCAACTTTCAAATGTCCAATTTTGATCCCTCAACTTTGCTATTTGTCCAATTTTGGTCCCTCAACTTTCAAATGTTTTCAAATTTGGTCCTTAGACTATAAAAAAAGTTCAAAAATTGTCCTTTAGTCAAATAAATTTTTTATCACTCCTAAATTATTTTCTCATTCTTTCATCTTTCATAATTTCTCTCTCTAGAAATTTTACCTCTCTTCAATCCACCTCTCTTCCCTTCTTTTCTTTCTTTTTTTCTTCTTTATTTTCTTTCTTTTTCTTTTTTGTTCCATGGTAGACTATGAATTTTAGAAAACAAAAAGTGACAAATCAAAATAGGAAAATTATTATTTAGAAAAATTATCTCATGTTAAATAATTTGATGAGATGAATTGAGGAGGAATAAGGGAAAAAAAGAAGAGAAGAGGATTAGAGATGTGGATTTAAGAGAGATAAAACTTTTAGAAGAGAAATGATGAAAGATGGAAGAGAGAGAAAATAATTTAGGAGTGAGAAAAAAATTTATTTGACAAAAGAACCATTTTTGAACTTTTTTTATAGTCTAGGGACTAAATTTGGACATTTGAAAGTCGATGGACCAAAATTAGACAAATAACAAAGTCAAGAGACCAAAATTGAACAAACTACAAAGTCAAGGGACTAAAAAAGGACATTTGAAAGTCTAGGGGACCAAAATTGGACAAATAGCAAAGTCAAGGAACTCAAATTGAACAAAATACAAAGTCAAGGGACTAAAAATGGACATTTGAAAGTATAAGGACCAAAGTAGAACAAACCTCAAAGTTGAGGGACCAAAATGGTATTTTAACCTAAAAATTAATTAATTTTGGCACATGACTTAGAAACTAAAAATGTGCTTTCCCCAAAAAATCAAACTCTCAACTGTGATAAATGTAAAAATTAGATCCATTTTACTCTATTCTCTCTACATAGTCCACTTTGTCCTTATCCTTCCCCCTCCCCTTCACTCATTCTTCCTCTACTTGCTCTCTCACATTTTCTCCTATTTGCTTCATGTATGTTCTTCTCCTTTACCTTCCTATAAATATAGATATCACACATAAGTGTATATGGTGCTGCAATTCATTTTTCCTAATTTAGATAACTCAATTCAATATTTAAAAAATAACTAATAAATTAGGTAGAAGCCATATCCATACCCAAGAATTTGAGTGCCCCAACTAAATTTTAAATGAGCTTTTTTCTTCACTGAAAATATTGCAATTGCTTGATTGACTTTATAATAGAAGCTTAGAACAAAATGGAATGAGATACACTTGCTGATTTCTTTCTTCAAGAGAAATAATACACAAATAATACCAATTCATCTTATCAAAGGCCTGCCACCTCTGTGACTTTGACCTCTGGTAAAATGCATCTCCCAACTTCCTTCATCTGATATTTACATACACAACACATCATTATATCGCATTTAGCAGGAGCTCGCCTTTGCATTCGTCTCGCTATCACAGCTCTGATCTGAATGATGAGCCCAGTTGATACCGATATCCCGAAATACACATGTAAGTTGTCTCCTTGGTTATATGTGCCATGCAAGAAGAAAGAGTGGAAGTGTCCATCGAAGTGTATAAACATGAACACCTACAGAAGCTGCACACGACCATGTTAGATTGCAGCATGGTCCACCTTTAACTCCAAGAGTAAGAAGAAAAATCGTCGATGACGACAATATTAAAACTATAAGTTGACGTGTCAACTCGAGCATACTTCAACTAGTTTAAACATTATATCCTCCACCAAGAGATCAGATATTCAAATTCTCACTTATGTTATCGAACTAAAATCTATTAGTTGACACCAAACTCCAAACACACCTTACTTTGCAAGTGATGAAAGTTTTGGCAACTGAAGAAGATAACAGAGGTTTTACAAAAAGATGAGACCTGAGGTCCAGAACTTTGAGTTTGAATTCTTGTTCACAATAATGGAATTGATGCAACAGGGGTGGATAGTTTTTGGGATATTTATCCCTTGCAACACCATCAAATGCAACACTTAACCACCATCATTTCTGTTGAGGAACAACTGCAATTAAGCTCTTTTTCCAGGAGCTCTACACCTTGAGCTTATCCGTGCTCATCATCGTGTTACACTATATATCCGACCTAGCCGTTTAACAGCCTCACTTCCCATTTGAAATTCAACAGTTGCAAGCTTGTGCCCTGAGTAGTATATGTAAATCAACCCCAAATGCATTAAAACTAAACATCTCAACTTGTGGTGCTGAACACAAACTCCACCTCCATTTCTAAGCTTATAGCTATTTGCTTAATTTTTCTTCAAAAATCTCAAATACTCCAACCACTCTAGCTCTTCCCCAATCTCCCTCCCCTCATTTCAAGCTTCACAACGCTCAATAATCGATTGAAAGTAGCAGCAAGACTTCCAATCTTTTTTTGTTTAGTTGAACAATTTGTGGGGGTCGAGGGACTCAAACTTGTAACCTATTGGTTACTAGGTTATACATGATAACAATAGAGCTTTGTTCTCGTTGGCAGTCGTATTCCCGGTCCGCAGTCGTATTTCAACCATTAGTAATGACCATTTCCAGTAGGCCCTAAATACCATTTTTGCAACATTAGTTCCAGATTGCCTTGGTGGTCTACCATGGTGTATCTAGTGATCATTCGCTCTTTATGCAAATTAGAAATCCACTTTATTCTATGATATAAAAAGGTGTAAAAGATGCAAACATTGGTACAATCTCGAGAACTCCCTCTCTCTCCCACAATCTTTACGCATGCCTCGAACCCCAATCTCCTAAGCCTCACTATCATAACCTCCCTACTCTAGCTAAAACAAAATATTCACTTCCCCTAATCCAATAATAATGAAACTAATGGCAGTAAAAATCAAATGGAGAAGTCTGATGAAGAGAAAGTCAATCAACACAAGTAAACAAAATGAAAGATAATGTGACTGTGAGAATAAGCGGTGACATTGTATACTCACAAGAAAACTGTGGTGGTTGAACTGAAGGGGCACCTCTTTCATAATTTTCTGCATGACTGCCTTTCTCTGGAGGCTGTACACCAGATAGAACTACCCCTGACAGTGGACTTGAAGCTGAAATCGAACCAGGTGCTGGCCGGCCTACTCGTAAGTATGGTGATGAAGGAGGACTGCTTGGTGAAGGAATAGGGCCTAAATGAGATTGATAGACTTTTTTCGACGACCTTTTACATCCATATGCAGGCGGAACTGCTTCATAGTTCCTTCTATTTGAAGGACTTCCCACAGGGGATGAACCAGCTTCAGGAGCAGATGAGACCCCATTCTTCGGTTCATGTTTGTGCTCCTCTGTTCCAGGACTTGGTGAATATGCAGCATCACGGTTGTGATGGTGGTGATGATGACGAGGGTGATGGCGATGATGGTGATGGTGATGGTGGTGGTGATGGTAGTGAGATTGAGGCAGAGGAGCCGGTGAAGGCGACCATGCACTTCCCCCACCAGTAAGAGAATGGTTTAGAACCGAAAGACGAACTTGCTTGACCTTTCCAAATATAGTGTTGTTTAAGCCAAGGTTTCCTGAATGAGAATGTTTGATGGTTCCCGCCAATTGTTTTACTCTTCGTTTCAATGAATTCGTCCCAATCGCCATCAGAACGGATGACTGAACAATAGTTGGAGCATCCATTGTTGAACCCCGTTCGTTTGTTAGGCGAACATATAAATTCTGCACATATAAAACACTCAGTTAAAAGAAATATCCATCCATCAGCATCGTCAACAGTCAAAAGTAAATATAATTTCATCATTCAGACATCTAGCTGTGAAGTTTAATATTCCTTTCCGCAATAGCCATCTGGCATGTATAGAATGAGAAAAAACTAAGAAGAAAGTAATGAAGATTGTCGAACCTCGTAAAGAGCTAGATGTAATCCTGACCTCAGCTGACTGGTAAGATCAATGAAATTCACTTCAATTTGATAAATAGAATAATTTAACGTGAAGTTGAAATAGATCTGTGCCGTCTGCAGAAGAAATGCACTCTGGGGAGGAATTATAGTTATTCCTCCAGGAAACTTCAACACCTCGAAAAAGGATGTATTGGCGAATAATGATGCATTCAATCTGAGAGGTGGGTCATTTATGAACAGTGTTTCAAAGGTATCCTTTATTAAACTTTGAGAAGTTGGGGGAATTTTAGAATACTTGACATCAGAATCTATTGCAAAAACAATTTGTGTTATGTTTGGTCCACCTAATGATTGTAGTGAGAGGATGACCACCTGTTTCAAAGAGAGAATTAGAACAAATGACAAAAGATGTGACTTATCAAGCGAGAGGAAACAATAAACTGGACTGTATACCTTGACAAAAGGTAGGGGCATTTCTCCGAAAATGTTATCCTCAAGCTCGAAAATATGGTTTTCCAGAAAGGAAACTGGCTTCCAAGCATGAAAACTTGCTACGATTTCGTGATCTGGAAGGGTAATATAATCAAATAATTTCGAAGAAAAGAATATATAGTATGTAAAATAATATATGCGCAGTATCATATCATGCTAACCATCTCTATCAAGACATTCTGATTATGATTAAACTCAAGGAGAATCAAATCCATGATAAACTAAACGATTCCTAAGCAATAGTTAAGTTTATATCAGAGTTCTGTGTCTCAAAGTTCACCACAATCAAACAAATCTAGAGACAACTGACAAACAGATGGAGCACTCATATGAGTTTATGTCATACCACCAACTCCTAAACCCTCTAATCATTTAACCAACAGGTTAGATTTCAGCTGGGGGGTGTTTGGGATTCGGTGTTGAGGAGAGGAGAGGAAGGAGAAATCCAAACTCCATGTTTGATTTTAGGACATCAACATCTCCCCGACTTCTCCCCAACCTCTCCTCTAATATCACATCAAATTTTTTATTTAACCTTTTAAATGTCACATCAAACAATTTTTTAATTTTCAACCATATAATATAATATAAAATATCTTTTATTTAATCTTATCAAATATCACATCAAACTTTCTCTAATTTTCAAACACATAATATAAAATAAAATATAATATATTTATCAATCAATCCAAAATCTACGATCATTACATTATAAAAAATCAATATAAAATAAATATTTTTACAACACCTTCTCTCCAAAACATAAATTTCCAAACAACTACTTCATATCTTCAAATCACTCTACTTCCTCTTTCTCTTAAATTTTCTCTCCTCTCCTCTTTTCAACACCAATATCCAATCACCCCCAACTAAGTTTTTTTTTTATTCAACTAACATTTGGGAATAGGGGAATTTGAACTCATAGCCTCTTAGTTAATAGGTTAGACACCATGCCACTGGAGCTATACTCTTGTCAGCAATTTCTGCTAAGTTTTCTTCTTTTTTTTTTTAATTCACATACATCAGAAGGCAAGACTGTTATCACTTATACTAATAAATGAGAGGGATTCCATTCATCATTGACCATAAGCATGTTGATGTCAAGAAAACCCTTAGAAAAATAATTCCTAGCTAGGTGGCCACCATGGATGGAACCCATCACCTCTTAGAAATTATTCCCTTTATTATTATTTCATGAATCTTTGACCTATTTTTAGAACATTTGAAGTTAATCGTCCAAATGTAACATAATCAAGCTTGGTCTCAAATTTCACTATGATAGCAAATTTCCTCAATCACACTCCCCTTAAATCAAATACACCATAACTACAATGCTTCCCATTTCCCAAGCAACCATCTATACACAAGAAATCAAGAACAGTTGCAGACATTAAAAAAATCAGTCTAGTTACCCAACTCTCTATCCATTCCTTGGTTGTTTTTTTTCTTTTTTAATTCAACCACAAATTGGGGATGGAAGATTCAAGCATGTAAACTCTTGCTTATGCCACTCGAGCTCTACTTCTTTTGGCTATCCATTTCTTGGTTATATCTTCAGAAATCACAATAGCAAGGGTTGGTAATCCAATAACAACAACGGAATTCAGATCTATCCCAAAGCCCTAGTAAACTTTACAACTATTTTACTAAGGAGATAAGAATACACATGGTCAGTCAAATGGACTAGGGCTTTAAAGAATTTATAAAGTGAACTCTCATGATATAATATATGGCTCAATGCATAAAACTCAAAACAAAAACATAAACCCAACTAGGTTTCAGACTGATGCACCAAATGGGTCGGTGGCGCGATTGATTATTTGGTTTGATGTTAATCTATTTCCACTCCATGTTCATGGGTTTGATCCCTGAAATCAGTATTTGTAATCCCCTTCCCCAACCAGGGCGATGCCCGAGTCTCCACCGGGTACTATTGAACACCTAGGTCAGCAAGATCCCCGCTTGCCGATCGGGCAACAAGACCCCGACTGACCAATCATATGAGCAACATAACTCAAAAGGAATCTATCAACAAAAGAAAACTAAGAAGGAGAAAAAATAAATGAAGTTTCCCACCTCTATATGTAGAATCAAGAGCCAGATCCGGCCAATCTCCATAAGAGAGAAACGGCGGCAGCCAAAAGATAGAAGAAAGAAACACAGCCGCCGACAGTACCATAAAGAACACACATCTCACCGCAATCAGTCTTCGAATCCCACAACACCCCCCGCCGCCGCCGCATCGGCTCTCCAAATTCCGGCCAGAACGCTCGGAGGAACTCACTCCAACCGGCAGCGGCTGTTCTTCCTCGCTCTTACCCATTACAGCAATGCATGTGAATGGATGAATTAACAGCCTCCATTAGCACTTGCCTCAACTGGGACCAAATTATCTCCACCCATTACAGCTCAAACTGAAACCAAATCGACCCAAAACCACACAGAACAGACCCAAAACGATGAAATCTCAAAAACCCACCTCGTGGGTGAAAATCCACCGCAACCCCAGAACGAAATTGAACAGAAAAATCAAGGATTCGAGAGAGAGAAATGGTGGGGTTTGGTTAAAAGGACAGGCGTCGTATTGGGAGTAAATGGGGGATCCCAAAATTTAGAAAAGAATTTGAAAATTTGAAGAACTTGGCAGTGATACTGTAGAAGAATGAAGGGAAGGGTGTTTGAATAGTGAAATTGAATTAAAGGCTGAGTAATTGCGCACTTAAATGGAGAGCTGAGGAAGATGAATAATGGCGATTTTGTCGCTTGTAGTTTTCGATTTCTAATTGTAAAAAAGAAAGTGCAGTGAGTGATTCTAATTCAGTGTGTTGGAGAAGAAACAGCTTGTGACGCCACAAGCACTTTTCTTCCACCAAAATCTTTGGATTATCCCATAAGAAAAATGTGGGAATTTGGCTGTGTTGATTTTTTCTTTTTTAAAAAAAATTAACACTAGGGGCTGTATATTTAGGTAGGATTTAAAAATTACATCCACACGAGTTTTTTGGTACAACTCCAAAATAATCAACTGTGTGATTGACTCTCGGTATAAATACCATTATTGATTATTATAAATTATTTGTATTATTTTCAAGTACTTATGATTTTTTGGTGAGCATGCCTTGATCATATTATGATTTTTTGCTTCAACCTAGCTTCTGTTACTAAAATTAGTACCTATAAAATCAATGATCATAATATCGAAAGAGTAAGTGGCATGTTGGTTTTTGCTTCTCTCTTCCACGTTCACTTTCACGTGTCCCTCTATTCACCATTGCTCACCATTTTAAACCCCTTCCATCTTCGATCAAATCTTAATTCTGCGATCAAATAAATTGTAATAGGCATGAAATGGTTATGTTAAAACGTGAGTGATCGAATCGGTTGATGTCACAATTGGTTATGTGGTTTGATGTTAATCAATTTTCACTCTACGGGTTTATATGCTATTTTTTTATGAGTATACTAACAAGTTTTTATATAATTAAACAATTATTTATAACCACTCATTTTTAATCATTTAGCTATAATTAATTAAAACAAATTAATTTTAAGTACTCATTTTTAATAATTCTTTTTTTAACTATTTATTTTAAATTCACATTCAAACAAAATTTTGACTTAAACTTCTCTATAAAAAAAAATTACATCCAAACGAGTTTTTTACCAGAACTCTCAAATTTAATTACTCAGTATAACTCAAATTCTCATCCAAACACTCCCTACTTGTTTTAAACAAACATAAACCCTAAAAAAAAGTCTTTTTCAATCACAAAAAGTTTTTGCATTTTTTTCAATAAGGAAAAGAAACATATTTTCAAATATATATTATAACTCAATTGTGTTTGTGAGTCCATTTCAAGGGTTTTAGGGTTTAAGAGCGCTACTCTGCCACTGATACTACAATTTGGTCGGTGCTGTCGTTTCCATTGTTGGAGGTCTGCTGATTCCTTCACCATGTGGGCTGTTCGTAGAGCTTCTACTCCCCTTAGGTATGTTTCTCTTATTCTCTTCTTCTCACTGGACATCTCTTCTTCTTTTTCTTACATTCTTCATTCGTTAATGCAAAAACTGGATACATGAAACAAACTTATTTTCAATCTCCTTTTCACCGTAAAATTTGGATTCATTTCATGGGTATTACCATACATTGACTATTTGTTGAAGTAGGCTTCTTGCTTGTTTCTGATCGAGTTTCCCGTGCTCGTTATAGAGGGGTTTTGAATCTATAGCCTCTTGGTTACTAGGTTTCACATGATTCCACAATTGTGCTTTACATTTTGAGCTATCATTTAGGCGGGTTTCCTTTTTAGCTTCGTAAGATGGTAGAAGTGTTGGAAATGGTCTGCGTGGTGAATCTCAGATCAGTGAAGGAATCGCCATGAAGTGGCTTAGTGGTCAAGGGCGTCTTAACTAACTAAGAGGTGATAAGACCAATCCATGATGATCATTTATGCAGGAATTAATTTCTTACGAGTTTGTTTCATATCTAGAGGTTGCGGGGTTTTTTTCTCTAAGGGGTGGTGCTAGGGTTGGAGACTTGGGCTTTGAGGGTATACTCCCCTCAAGGTCCCAGGTTTGAAACTCACTGTGACACTACTCCTTCGATGTATCAAGTGATTGGCCTAGGGACGGATGTGGTTACCTTGTTTTAGAAAAAATGTTGCGGGGTTTCAGTTTAGTAGCAAGTGTCGTGGTAATAGTTGAGAAATGCATAAACTGGTCTGGACAGTCACAAATATAAAAAAAAAAAGAAATTAGGGAAGGACGTAGACATGGAAAATTCGGGTGTAAGAAGCTGCAATATTGAGAATAAAAGAAGAAATTTATACAATTTAGAGATTCCACTTTTTCTAGTGTCCAAAACAATTAATTTCTGCTGACAGTTTCCTGAAATCCATCATTATCAATCATCCTAAAGACTTTTTTGTATGCATGTATTTCTGTATAATATATTATATATGCACGTGTATGTTGTGGCGGGGAAGGTATAGTACAATACTGATAGAACCTACCACACTTTTTATTAAACTACGATAAATCTCTCGAGAGAATCTCTCAAAGAGCCCAGAGTACAAAGACGATAATTCAATGGATAATTAACAAAGACCTATCATCCCCTATTTATAACCCAAAACCCTAATTAAATAAAAGACTAATAATAGGCCCAAGCCCAATACAATTAAAATAGTAATTAACTAATAAATAATAAATACTAATACTAATATTCCCAAAACTCCAAGGTCCGGATCGTATCAATACTTTCCCCCCCAAGAGCCACCTTGACCTCAAGGTGTTCCATCTCCGATGCCATCTTCTGCAGCTCCGTCTTCTGGCGAAAAATCTGTCACATCAACATCCTCTCAATACCGAGCCCTAGGCCCAACCTTATCAATACCCGCCCCTTTAAAGCACCTTGTCCTCAAGGTGGGCATACATAAAAATAGAAAAATTAAAAAAAAAAAAATAATAATAATTTTTTATTTTTTTTTCCGGCGGCAGCAGCGGCGGCTGTGGCAGTTGCGCGTCGGTGCTGACGGAAACGGCAGCGTCGATGGCATCAGCGGTGGAAAAGACGGCGGTGGTGGTGGCGACGGTGGTGGTGGTGGTGGTGGCAGAGGTGGCGGCAGCGATGTCAGAGGTGGCGGCGACGATGGTGGTGGCAGAGGTGGTGACGGCGGCAGCGGTGGCGGCGGCAATGATGGCAGAGGTGGCAGCAACGATGTTGGAGGCGGCTGCGGTGGCGGCGGCGGCGGCGGTGGCGGTGGTGGCGGCGACGGTGTAAAAACCCTAGCTGCCACACCACCCTCCGAGGCCTCGATCATTAAACCCTTCCCTTTGTAAGCTCGGAATGACTCCATTAATAGTTCTAGCTTCCGGTTTATGCTCTCGAACTTCAAATCCTGTAAATCTATCTTTCTTCCCAATCGTTCCTCCATCAATTCCATCTTTGCGTTCGTCTCCTATAACTTCCTCGCCAAGTCGGTCGTTCTTTCTTCACACTCAAGCATCCTTGTTTCCATCTTAGTAGTAACCATTCCCGGATCGGCAAACGGCTCTGATACCAAAATGATAGAACCTACCACACTTTTTATTAAACTACGATAAATCTCTCAAAGAGCCCAGAGTACAAAGACGATAATTCAATGGATAATTAACAAAGACCTATCATCCCCTATTTATAACCCGAAACCCTAATTAAATAAAAGACTAATAATAGGCCCAAGCCCAATACAATTAAAATAGCAATTAACTAATAAATAATAAATACTAATACTAATATTCCCAAAACTCCAAGGTCCGGATCGTATCAATACTTTCCCCCCCAAGAGCCACCTTGTCCTCAAGGTGTTCCATCTCCGATGCCATCTTCTGCAGCTCCGTCTTCTGGCGAAAAGTCTGTCACATCAACATCCTCTCAATACCGAGCCCTAGGCCCAACCATATCAAATACCTCCGATTAATCCGACCCCTCTCTGAATGAGTAAAACTTACCTACTTGTTGGTAAGTATGGTGTGTAACTTGCCATCACATGAGCCACATCTTTTTATTTATTTTTTAAAATTATCTAACATGATAGTAAATCAATTCTTCAATCTAGCATTTCTCTTTCTTTTGGTCAAATCAAGTTTGAAGATGTGGCTCATGTGTTAGTAAGTATACACACCATACTTACCAACACGAGGTGGTCAGTTTTGCTCTCTCTGAATTATTATTTTGTGTTCTCTTTCTAGGAATCAAGGATATAGAGTAAGAACTTCATATGTCTTTGGCAAACTCGAGACGCCATATTCCTTGGAAGGAAGTATAGTTGGTTCTGGTACCATCCCTGCTATATCTGATAGATGCATTCCTTTTGAGAGAAATAACCTTGCAACATGGCAGTCATCTGGGCTCTATATTAGCAGTCATGGTCTATCTTCACAAGCTGGTGCTGAGAACAGTGGGGAGGAAGATGAATTTTCTGAACATGAAACACTTTCATCCACCAGTTCCCTTGATGGGGAACTAACCTCTGAATCAGAAATTGATGACGATGACGATGACGGGCCTCAAAATGAACTGGATTTGCCATATGTTGATCCTGAACTTGCTGAAAAGATATCTAGAAAAAAGGCTCCTTCAGAGCTGTTCAAGGCTATATGGAGTGCCCCAGGTTTATCTGTTTCCAGTGCACTTGATAAGTGGGTCAGTGAAGGAAAAGAATTAAGTCGGGGTGATATCTATCTAGCCATGATGAATCTTCGTAGACGTGGATTGTTTGGGAAGGCTTTGCAGGTAAATTGACTTGTTTTTTTTCAAGCAATGGAATTCATTCATGTGAATTGAAATTGATGTTTATGGTTGATATCATTTTCTTGGGATTTTGTAGAACTCTGTAAAGTTTATGTGATTAGCAGACACAATGATTTCACAATCAATTGGAATGTGGATAACAAACACAAAATGATTTCAAGATGAATTTGTTAGTTGATTAAAATATAAATTTAGGTTGGTACATCTTAAACTTAGGCTTGCATATATTTGTCGAGCTGACCTGGTGCTAGATCATCTTATAGAATTTTCAGTTGGTTGGATATTAGGTTGATGAGCAGCATGAAACTGCTTGATTTATTGGTATGAAAATGGTTTTGCAATTTTTTACACTGAAGAACTTCCCAGTACTTTATATGGTTAATATTTTCCTCTATTTGTTTGTTAGACAATCTAATTCATCATTCAATGAACTCATTGCGTTTTTATAGGCAACAACAGTCGAGCTCAATTAACATGATGTATGTGACATGATAACCAAGAGATTATGGATTCTATGTGTTGAATATAAATAAAATAAAATGAAACTCATTGCATATTTCTATATGGGTTTCACAGTTTTCAGAGTGGTTGGAAGCAAGTGGTCAACTCGATTTCACCGAGAGAGATTATGCTTCTCGCCTTGACTTGATTGCAAAGGTATGGGGTCTCCATAAGTCAGAGAGTTACATTGCTAAAATCCCAAAATCCTTCCAGGGGGAGGTGATATACCGAACTCTTTTGGCCAACTGTGTGGCCGTCAACAATGTAAAGAAAGCAGAGGAAGTATTTAACAAGATGAAGGACCTTGAATTCCCAATCACAACCTTTGCTTGTGACCAGTTGCTCCTTCTTTACAAGAGGCTTGAGAAGAGGAAAATAGTCGACGTTTTGTCGCTGATGGAGAAAGAAAATGTCAAGCCTTCTTTGTTTACTTACAAGATCTTAATAGACGCTAAAGGCCTTTCAAATGACATTATAGGAATGGAAAAAATTGTTGATAAAATGAAGGCTGAAGGAATTGAACTTGATGTACATGCACTTTCCATAATAGCTAGGCACTATGCTACAGGTGGGCTTAAAGAGAAAGCCAAGGCGATTTTAAAGGAGATGGAAGATGTTGGCTCCAAAGAATCTCGATGGCCTTGCAGAGTTTTACTTCCCCTTTATGGAGAGCTACAAATGGAAGATGAAATGAGAAGGGTTTGGAAGATCTGTGATTCGAATCCTCGTATTAATGAATGCATGGCTGCTATTATTGCGTGGGGCAGGCTGAAGAATGTTCCGGAGGCGGAGAAAGTTTTTGATAGAGCTCTAAAAATATGGAAGAGGCTCTCCTCAAAGCATTATTCCATCATGTTGAAGGTTTATTCTGACAATAAGATGCTAACGAAGGGAAAGGATCTAGTGAAGCAGATGGCAGACAGCGGTTGTCGAATTGGTCCATTAACATGGAATGCAGTTGTGAAGCTCTATGTCGAGGCTGGGGAGGTAGAGAAGGCAGACTCTTTCTTGCAGAAGGCTGTCCAGAAACACCAGGTGAAGCCAGTGTTTACCTCTTACATGATTATCATGGAGGAGTACGCAAGGAGGGGCGACGTCCACAACACGGAGAAAATATTTCATCAGATGAAACTGTCGGGTTACGTTGCTCGATTCAACCAGTTTCATGCTCTAATGCTTGCATACATTAAAGGCAAGGTTCCAGCCTACGGTATGAAAGAGAGAATGAAGGCTGAAAATGTATTTCCAAACAGAGATTTGGCAGAAAAATTGGCTCAAGTTGATGCATTCAGGAAAACAGCAGTGTCAGATTTGCTTGACTGAGGAATTTAGCTTAGTAGTTTTGGAATGTATAAACTCTCCAGATTTCAACAATATTTAACAAATCACGTATTTGTTAGTCAATCTGGTGGCTGCTCTTTGAAATGTATGAAACCATATTTTGGTTGTCACGTATTCTTAACTCCGATATTGCAGGAAACTGAAAATGGCTTCTTGTCATGTATCTGCATCTTTTTAATTTTCTTTCTCTTGGAAATTTAACTTTGATTTCAACGGAAAGAAGTCTGATTGACATCCATACTCTTAAAATCTGTCAATATAATGATGATTTGAGCAAGGTAGACATTGTCAAATATAGATCAAATCCCCATTCTAGACTTTGTCTGATAGGGTTGGGTCTTAGTAGAAATAAGAATAATATAAGCCATAAGGGTATGTTAGCAATTATTTGGGGAGTAAGTTAGAGTATTTTATTATAAATAGAGAGGGTTAGGATAGGGTTTAGACATCCAATTATTGAGTGATTATCTTATAGGGCCCATAGAGAATATTCCTTGAGAGGGGAGGTTTCAAGACCTATCAAATCTTGGTTTATTTTGTATTCTTTTACCCCCTCTTTCTCTTGACTACAAACCTTAATCTCTTTGCTTTCATTCTCCAACGTTGGCAACCAATGTTGGTGTCGGAGGTCGGAGTGAAAAATCATGATGCCCCTCATGGTTTTGATGATCGCTTCCCCTCATCGTCTCTCCTTGGTTATCTTTTTCCTCTTTGTCTTTCTTTACCCATCACCACTGTCGATTTTTTGGGGTGCAAACACCTTGTATTTCTCAGATTGATGGGCATGTAATCACTTGTTTTGATTTCTTGGCAAAAGTTCTTTTCTTCCACCACAGATCAAGGTTGCTATTTTTTCTCTTTTGGGGTTGCAGGAGAGGGGTTTGGTTTTTCTTACCAATGTGCATATAACATTTTTAACTCTTCATCTGCTTCAATCTTCTTGCTCATGGTGACTTTCGATATAGCCAAAGGTATCTTCTACCTCACACAAATCTTGTTTCTTCCCACAATTTTGATGCTTCTCTTTGGGTTCAGATGGAGGCGAAGTTGAATCGAAAATGAGAAAGACGGAGAAATCCTAGTTTGTGAGTCGACTCATCCCACAAACCATGCTTTGGTCAATCCAAGACTGAACCGGCTTGTTCCACTCCACCAAGCATATTTATCATTACTGGTTTTTAGCTGATCGATTTTGGATATCATCTTTGTATAGGTTCAGAGCTCATTTACCTCATTACATCGATCATCTCGCATTATGGTTATGCTTTCTCTACTCCTGGTTCTTACAAAAACTGATTCTCTCAACCCCCTCCATTTGTTTTCTTCCGTCTTTTTTGGCCATCTTCCGATATTTAGGGGGAATCTCGCTTATCTGTAATGGTTTTCTCATCACAATTCTCTAATTTTTGTCCTTTGTTTTTCTTCATTGTATGGATGTGCTTATTGGAACACTCTTTCTATCAGTAAAAAAAAATTGAGCAAGGTAGGAAAAATGTTTTGATTGGAATTTATTTCTATTAATTGAAAGGAAGAGATTATGGGAAACTTAAGAAAATGTTGGATTATCAAAGGTTGTGCTGTTATTATTATTATTATTATTATTATTATTATTTGGATTAAAAAAAGGTGTGGAATTAAGGAGTTTTGTTATCTGATGCTAGCTAATAAAAGTAATAGCTCAATGGCTATGAAGAAATATTAACGATGAAATCAATTTGAATCTCTCCTTCCAATAATTAATGCTTAAAATAAAGCAACTTGTTTATTTCTATCTACTTTAAGATAATTCTTTTAATATCTTATACACAAATGAGGGATTGGAACTTATAAATATTTATACCTAAACACTTTGCTCAGTGTGGATTTTGAAATAACTACTCAGAAAGATGCTTATCAGAAATTGTAGATCAACAAAGCATCATACTAATTTGATTTACTGGTGTAGTAAGCTGATGTAATGTATTGCAGATACAACCTATTTTCCCTTTTTACTTCTATGAAACATCACCTAACTACATAAAAGGATTATTGTAATTAGCATACAATACCATCAACTGAAAATGTGAAGGCTATGTATATCTATATCAATCACAAACTTCACCGAACATCATTATCCATCTTCATCCATTGTACAATTCCTATGACAGTCTTCAGATGAACAAGAGAGAACTCACATGCCCCCTCACTCCCGGGGTCGTGCAAGCCAGAGAGAGCTGAGGGCTCGAAGGCGGGAAAAGTAATCGTTTATTGCAAGAAGCGCACGGGCTGATTGACGGGTTGTCAATATACGATGCATTTGTTGAAGTGTTTGCTGACGAAGATTATCAGCCTGCAAATTCCAAGAGGAAGAGAAGCAGCGTCATGGACAAAGCCTTCAACTTTATTTGTTTGTCATAACCCGAAAGTATAAGCAACTTCCGTTTCAAATGACAAATGATTCTAGGCAACGCAAAATGTTACGAATTACAGATCATTAATTACTGTTTTGAAACCTGAGATACATATTTTATTTGAAATCTGCAAGTGATCTCAGTGATCAATTCCAGGTTTATAAATAAGAACTAGCTGGAATAGAGGGGCATAAAATCTAAAACAAAATTACCTGGCGTAGAAAGCCTTCAAGAGTTCCAAGCTTTCCCATTGCCATGGCCATTTGACCCATATAATTTGCCACATTCCCGGACGAACCCGACGTCGCAGGCGTGCCACTGGCCAACGTCTCAGCCAAGGATTGCTGCAATGCATCCATTCCTTGTGAGAGAGCATCTTCTGCCTGTTGTGATAACTGTTGTAGGTTGCACATGCCCACTACTTGGTGCTCAGCCAAAGGCTCCAATTGGCTTACAAGAAGCTGCATTAACATAGTTGAAGTTTTGGGTGAGAAAACTAAAAAGAAAATAATTATTTTAAAAAAAAAAATCTGCTGACAATATGACTGAACAGACTAGTGATCACCAAACACATGCAAGAAGATGACGAACTAGATTTTCCTCCAATCTAGTGAACAATGCGAAAAATAAAGAGATAAGGCCCCGTTTGATAACCATTTGGTTTTTTGTTTTTGGTTTATGAAATTTAAGCTTATTTCTACTCAAGTTTCCTACCATGTGCTCCATCTCTTCTACAATGTATCCATATTTTCTTAAGAAAGTAGGTGAATACTAACCAAATTTCAAAAACAAAAACAAGCTTTTGGAAGCTACTTCTTTTTGTTTCCAAATTTTGGTTTTGTTTATTAAAATATAGGTAAGATGTAGATATCCAAATAAGGAAAAAGGTATAGTAAAGTAGTTGTTGTAGGCTTAAATTTCATAAACAAAAAACTAAAAACAAAATGGTTATCAAATGGAACCTAAAAATATCAAATAAAATCAACAAAAGGAGAAAAATGGGGAGGAATTCAAGCTGAATTATTCAAAGGTTTTAGTTAGAAATTGAGATTTGGGAGTGGTTGAGTTCTTGATATATTTGTTTATATTCTAAGGATTTCTTGGCGGTGAGAGAGAAAGTAATAGATATGGTAAGAGAGAAGAGTTGAAGAGAGGGAAATGTTTGGGAGAGAGAAAATGAGGTGTTGAATTATATTAAACCACTAATCAATCCAAAAGTTTAAAAGTATGTAGGATGGGGTAAATTTAATTATATCCTCACTTGTGGGCTTAGAAATTTGAAAAATATCCTACAAGTGAAATTTAATTATAATTGAGGAGGAAACAACTTGGCAGAGACTCGAACTCAAGAAACCTATAATTTGAAACTACGAATCTTACCACATGCTGACTCAAATACAGTTATAACCGTGCTGATACCTAAATCGAGTATCTATCCCTATGGAGGGCCCTCCTGCTCTAATACCATGTTGAATTAGGTTAAACCACCAATCAACCCAAAAGGTTAAGCTCGTGAGTTGGGCAACTAACATGAGAGAAGTTACTTATATCATATAGGTCCCATCTCCTCACACAAAAACAACCCTATTTGTACTTTCTAGAACAATTTGGATAATTTGGGCCCGTTTGATAACCATTTGGTTTTTAGTTTTTAGTTTTTGAAATTTAAGCTTATTTTTACTCATATTTCCTACAATGTGCTCCATCTTTCTTACCATGTATCTAACTTTCCTTAAGAAAGTACGTAAATCCTAACCAAATTTCAAAAACAAAAACAAACTTTTGGAAGCTACTTTTTTTTGTTTCCAAATTTTGGTTTGGTTTCTACAAATATAGGTAAGATGTAGATATGGTAGTTGTTGTAGACTTAAATTTCAAAAACCAAAAACTAAAAACAAAATGGTTATCAAACGGGGCCTTGGGTTCTCAATTTTTTTATGAGAATTATCATAACAGAGTAGATAGCAAAGGATCATTAAACTTAGTGGCCAGTGAGACATGCTGAATTAGGACTTAAGGTTCTTAGAAGACTACAGATCAACCCGAGCATGCACCCATCTATGCATTTTCCTGCTCTACTTTCACACACTAAAATGAAGAATTTCTTACCTTTAAAATCTCAGATGAACGAAAACCACCAATCCACAGGAAACACCGCTCTGCTGGTGTCTTCCACATTCCTGACAAAATGTGGAACACATCCGCTTTGGCTGCGATTCCTTTCAACCTGAAAATATCGTCAAATTGTGTAGCCGCATTATCAACAATAGTTCGAAGTTCAGTGTCACCCGCATGTGCATTAACTGCAGCTCTAAGCTCATTTATCAGCCTGTTCTGCTCCTCTAACCAACGTGAATATTCTGCATCAAATGCTAGGGCCCCTATAAACCAAACAAGAAAATATATGACAGAGAATCAAATAAACATGTATCAAATCAGTTTTAGGGGTTTTTTTTACATGATGTTGTCAACGTCAATATTAAATAGAAACAATGAAGAAGGCCATCCCACTATATTGGGGAAGGTACAACTATAAGCCATGTTTTGGTACATTGGTAGGAGATAATTGAAAAGATCCTATACGGCAAAGCTCATTCTGGATCTAAGCTGACCTTTAGACCACAATATCTATCTTATTTGAAAGAATGTTTTAACACCCACTGCTGAATAAAAATTATGACTATGAAGAATGTAAAAATAATCATTCCTATCAAAACCTTTTAAGTTATAAAAGCTTAAGTTTGTTAAGGGAGAAGTTGATAAAAGCAAGAACAACGACCAACATAAGGCATTTGCCTTCAGAATGACATTTGACTCATGATGAATTGAGAACAAACACAGCAGGATAACTCTGTAACCGATACACTAAAAACGTCGCATGCCGTAAAATGCAAACCGAGAAAGCTCAAATACCATTTCCGTTCATCGAATGAGCTTGGTCTCCAGAATTTGAAATAAATATACCCTGCATAAATTGGGATGGAAGATTTATGTAAGCATGCAACTCAACACTTTCTACTAAATTGAAAGATAATGTAGAATGATGACCAAGCACAAATATAGATAACTCAACCTGCTGACGGGCACGCTGGAGTTCTTGCTCAAGCTGAGTAAGCTTCAACCTGCTACTTTCTAGCTGCTGCACATACGCCTACGAAGGGATGGAAAGTGATAAAGAAATGTTTTTTTAAATTCAAAACATAATAGGGTCGAACTCACTGAACATTTCTAGAATCTAAACAACTAAGTCAATATCAGTAATAGAGAAGGACAATCTGCAACCATTATTGAAGCCAAAATCTCCAGAAATGATACAGCTTGTTCAATACTAGATGATTTACAAGTTCAGAGAATCGTGGAATAAGAAATCAGTAAGAATGGAAGCTTACCTTTTTCCTTAAACGACTTTTTCTGGCAGCCTCGCGATTTTGGGCAAGCCTTCGTAAGGTCTGAAAGGATGTCAAATAAAATATTAGTTGCTTGAACAAGCAGCAAGCTGCTATTTATCCATCAACATGATCAGCTAAGAATGTATAGATCTTTTAGTTTAAAATATTACCTTCTGATCTGATTTTTCTTTCGATTTGTTGTTAGAATCATATGCTGCAAGTGAGTTTCCTTGATCCTTGTCAAGCTACATAAGAAAAAGGGCATATTCTTACCACCCAAGAATAATAAACAGCAAGATGGACACTACTACTTTGAGATAATGAAAACATTCAACTACAAAATTATCATATATATTTTAGTCACTGCCTTCTGGTTTGATGGCATTCACATAACTTTATGAAAAAGGCAAGCATGAGTCAAGAAACTTTGTTTCAATCATAAACTATGTGAAGAATTTCATGGGAAGAGAACGCCCACAAACATATCCCAAGTCATCCAAAACTCACAAGGAATAAAGAAAAAAACGGTCGTCTGGCTGCTCTATTCAATCAAGCCCGAAAATATCTTAAACTTCAAATTATAATTTTTTTTAATAAGAAAAAAATTTCAGGGGTGTATGAAATTCAAAAGTTAAAAAGAGAAAGGGTCAATAGACCCTATGAGGGAGGAATTACTTAAAATTATAATAACTGATATCAGGTAACTTTTATACATCAATCTTTGAAGTTCTAAAAAAATAAACCAGAAGTTCTCCAAAATGAATCACATAAAACTAATCTAAATAACATATGTACTCAGAGGACTTTACCCTTTGACTTTTGTCATCAGTGTCATCTGTGGAGGTATCAGTTCTTGTACTTGTATCTGCCATGTTAGACTCTCCCCAGTTTTCTCGTGGACCGGCAGATGTAGAAACCACATTTGGATTTGATTCGTTCTGTAATGGCAATGATTGAGACCCCATGATAGCAGTTGCCAAATTTACATCAGTGGATCCAAGTGACTGAATTCCATTATGGGGGGTGTTAATTTTTATCAAATACAAGTTCAAAGAACAAAAAAACCTTTGTATTAACAATAGAAAAAAATGAGAACAAATAAAACGGTACCTTAATTAAAGAACCAAACTGGATGTTGTTGTTCAGAGCTAAACTATTTGACTTTATCTGATTATACAAAGGATCTAGAGCAAGTACAATTGGTAAGATAATATATCAAGTAGAAGAAGAACAATTGGAAGTACACTGGCTTTGTTTCTCCCAATGATGCAAAATCAAAAGTGAAAAAGAGAGAAACAAATTATCACCAAAAATACTTTGGAAGTGGACAAATAATCAAAAGGCCTGAAGTTCCTAATAATACATACTTTTAGAAAGGTCTACATCTTCTATGTGAAATCCAAGAGTTTGCTCGAGTGTTCTTAAGTCTGAGATCTGAGATGAAGGAATAGAGCTTCCCTCCGCACCCCTGAAAATCAAAGTGAAAAAGACCATCGGAGTGAAAAAAATTCCAACAATTTCAAAAGGTGAACAAAAGATCCTAGCAAGAAAAAGGAAACTGAGGGATGCATCAAAACATAACCGTGCATCCAAAAATCAATAACTAGGGTTTGAAAGAGCAAAATAGTTCTTGAACTCAAGGATGCGAGTTAACCATGAAAATTTATCTTTAAGGCATACTTGACATTCGATCAAAGATTTTACTTAACATGTGAATATGATCAGACACAGTAAAGCATTATATCAACTTCAATAAAATTTGTGAGGTGAAAGTCAGAGATGCTTGAAATCACATTCTTTATTATATATATCCATGAGTGTATGAACCAACTTACACACACCTCGACTGTTCTCTCAAGACAAACATTGTTCGCCATTCATTCTAAGAATTGCAACTTCCTTGGCACTAAGTTCAGATGCACAAAAGAAGATACTATATATTACAAACTACTTTCGTTTCGATTCCCAGCGATGGGAGAGTTAAGTGGCAAGGTGGGTTTGAAATGTATGACATCACCATGACAGAGTAGCTCCAAATTGGTTCATATTTAGAGAATGGCAATTTTATGTACAAAAACACAGGAATGAGAGCTTAGGAACCTAGTGTCCGCCTTCCCTAGCTTATTAAGTGATTGAAGAAAGCATAAGCTATGGCCAAAGTTTTTGGTATCCCATGATGGCTTGATAGAGTTCTTCAACATTACTATGGTCAACCCATGGAGCCAAACAAAGTGCCCCCACTTATATTAAGCAGATATTAATGAAGTCTTATGCTCCTATGCCCTCTCCATGAAGTAATTCAGCACAATTAGTAAATCAAGGGAGCAGTTAGTAAATTCAAACAGAGAACTCAACAGAGTACATGAATCATTCAAATTAAGGGATATAGAAAACTACATGGAATTATTTGCAGTAGGCATCGAAGAAACGAAGCTAGGCATCCCGTTGACCGTTTTGTTTATATCGTCTGCACCGATCTTCACTGTTCTACTACTACCCATCAATCACCATCATCATCATCATCACCACCACCAGCTCAATAAGATAAACCACTGAACAAGAACAAGATCTTACAATTCCAACAAAATAACTCCAACCCAGTTCCCTAAAGCTTCTAAATCTCAAGCCAGAAGAAACTTCTCAATCCAAAACTCTTAAAATTCTAACAAAATAACTCCAACCCAGCTCCCTAAAACTTCTAAATCCCAAGCCAGAAGCAACTTCTCAATCCAAAGCTCTTAAAATTCCAACAAAATAACTCCAACCCAGCTCCCTAAAACTTCTAAATCCCAAGCCAGAAGCAACTCCTCAATCCAAAGACATAAAAAACTTCAGCCATCCACTCATCGAAAAGCTCAAAAGAAGCAAAACCCAGCAAAACTAAGAACCGTATGAGAAATCAAATACCACAAAGCTAAAAACCACACCAAAAGAACAAGAAGAATCACCAGATGGGACTTCACTTTCAAACATGAAACGACATCCGGAAGCTATGAACACATCCAAGAACAGCGAAAACAAAACCCTACCCAGAAGGAGTGGGGAGATAAATAGCAAACCCTTTTTGACTTTTTGATCAAATTATTTGGTAAAGTATTTAAAATCATGGGAACCCACAAGAGGAAAATGAACTTTTCAAGAACCCCACATTGAATTTGTTGGTCTGGTCAAGATGAGAGTTGAAGAAGCGTGAAGTTTAGACCATTCCAAATTCCAAGCTCTTTCTTGTGTCCTTTTCTTTCAGAAAACTTTTTTTTAATCATATTTGATGCTACCACTTTCTTCTTGCTCCTATTTTTCTATTGCTGATTTTTCTGTAACTTCACCATACCCTTTCTTCATTTCTCGATCATAAATTGTGGCTTTTGAGAATAGTTTCTCTATATCCCAAGTGCCTTACTTTTGCAAATTTCTAAAGTTGTGTACTTGTGTATCTTTCAGGTTTAGAATTGAAATTTACTATTTTTTCAAGTAAATATATTCCGTCCTCCAAAAACAACTAAAATGTGCCAATAAAATCAGTGGCTCAATTATCTTACATTGGTGTAATCAGGAGATAGTTTGTTTAAATCTTCTTTTCTCAATTGTAATTGAACTTAAAAAAAAACATTAATTATTATATAGAATATGTGAAGGAAGATTCTCACACCATAAAGAAGGCTTCGAGCCCAAACATAATTTTGGAGGTAGATCAACAACTCCTATAGACTTAGTCATGCACTTGAGGGGCACAATAGTGAACTTGCAATCTTTATAAACTTAGTCATAATGTTTTTAGGTTTATGTGTTTTGTACTGGACTTTTATATATTGGGTCATATGATGGTATTATGATTTCATGAAACTATTTTATAAATACCCTAACCCTATTTTGTTCAAACATTTGTATTCTCGTCTTTATTATTTATCTACTATGCATGTAGACATAGCTAACACACTAATAATAAATTACGTAAATCGTTGTGTTTTGTTTCGCATTCTTTTTATTTTCTTTAATTGTTGTATTGTTTGCTCATAACAAATATCAGTACCATCAGATGTAATATTGTCTTCAGGAGGGATTGTATGGGGAAGCTTCTTTGTGATTGACACTATTGGCCATATGATAAACATTATTTACAAACAATTGTTATTCCAAATAATCTCATCTTCTTTGTTTTTCTCCCATAAGAGATACTATAAGGGTGTGTTTGGACCCCAATTTATGTAAACGGTCGGGTTGGTTATAACTCAACCGATGTTTGTCCCATCGTTTATTATAAACTGCGGTTACCTAAACCTGCGTGCCTGTTTATTTAAACTTACGTGCTTATTTGTCTAAACCTTACATACATTACTTTTTGTTACATAACCACCCCCTCTAAGAGTTTGCCCCTCAAACACCATTTATAATAACCCACCGTTTATCATAACTTTTCGTCTATTATAACCAAACTGGTACTCCAAACACACCCTAATTGATTTTCACCCTCTTCAAGTGAGAAAATACTGTCAATTAACTTCAAATTTCGTTTACTTTTAAGGGTAGAAACAAAAAGGTTTTATATCCCTACCTAATAGGGGTGTTCATCGGTCGGTCAGTATCGGTTTTTGATGAAAATTGATACCGAACCGGCCTATTAATTTCAAAAATGAAGCTGGCACCCATCGGTTAGTTAAGTTGGTAGGTTCGGTCGGTAAAGTAGGTTAAAGTCGGTTAATTAATATTAATTTTTTTCTTGTTTTTTAATTATAAATAGATTCATCATAAAATTTTATAATGAAAATTTGAGAATTTTTTTTTTTTTTTTTTTTAAATGAGCATGTAGAATAATTTTTCGGAAGCACAATTAAGTTTAAGTTAATTTTGTAATAATTTAATAAGGAATATATTTAATTATATGAAAATATAATATTTTACAAAGGAAATTTTTGGTTAATCGACCGAACCGACCGACTCCCCAAAAAATTTTGGTTAACCATTTTTGTAATTGACACTGACTAACACAAGCTTAAAAACTGACCGATTGATCATAACTCGATTGGTTTGGTCAATTAGATCGATTATTGGGAAATGTATGAAGACCCCTGCTACTTAATCAATTTATCATTAACAATTATAGTTTTACCATTCACAACCTTCCACCAAATATCTTTTCGAAACAAGTCTCTACGGCACTAAATACTATGCCAAGCAAGATAAAGGTTACCACCTAACTCTACCCCATAAAATCCACATGCTTGAAAGAACATTACCTTTCACTGTATGAAGATACTTCAAGATAATGTGTTTTAGGCCATTATAAATACATTTATTACTCTTACCTTTACGAGAGAGAGAGAGCCTTCATCGATAAATCCACAAGTTTCTATTATATATATATATAGAGGATTTTGGATGTATAACAAAAAAAGATAAAATATTTTTATCTATAGCATAAAATCAAAACTAATTCATTTGTAGCAAAAAAAATTCAAATTGAATTCTATCACTAGTTGAGTTCTATTAGTGATAGAATTCAATCAATGAAAGACTTTTTATATCACCACTTGAATTTTCTATTAGCGATATAATTTCAAATTGAGTTATATCACTAGTTGAGTTCTATCACTGATAGAAATTAATATGCTATATATGAAATTATTTTTGAAATTGTGCTGCAAATGTAATACAAAAGGTAAAATGAGCTGGTGATGATAAATTCTCATATAATATCATATATATATCATTGTTAAGATTATCAACGCTTTTGTTTCAAAAAAAAAAAGATTATCAACGCTTACTCATAACCATCAAGGATGTTTTAATCTTCACGAAATCTCCCCTAACCGTTCAACACGAAGAATGATAGTGGATCACCTTGTCTCAATCGCTCCATATGAACCAAAACCTTATTCAATTAATTTCAATATTTGTATTATTGTTATTACTTTATCAGGACATAAATGATAAAAACATGAATGTAATAATAGTAATTAATTCTCAAACAAATGAAAGTAATAAATTATATATTTTTGTAAATATAATTAATGTTTTTTTTTCTGTTATAAGTATTTATTGTTTTTTTTAGGTTTATAAATGTTTGTCGTTAATAATTCATTAAAATATAAAAAATAGTAATGTAATAACTTATATGTTAAAAGATGGTTTGAGTCTCTAAATTTTGAGTTTCACTTCGTCTTAATCCTTAAACTTTTAAAATTATAATCATAAGTTTTCGTGATTCAAGAACTTTTATAAACCAAATTTTAGTTATTGAACTTTCAAGTTTGTTCAAATTTAGTCCCTAAAGTTTTTTAAAAAGTTTTAATTTAATCCATATAATAAACTTTTAAGTCAATATTTATAGAAATTAATTCACCAATATTAATATAAGTAAAGAAAATATATGAATATATTTATAAAATTGATAGAGAAAGTCGACAATTTAAAAAATAACCAATAAAGACTAAATATAATTTATTTTAAGAGTTCATAGACTAAAATTGAGCATCTAATTGTTGATTGTAAACTAGTTCGATACTACGATCACAAGTTTAATCTTGAAAATCAACATTTGACTCTCGTTTATTTGAGAGTCATCTACGTAGAGTTTGTTGTCCTCTGATATATACTAAAAAAAACATTTGAAAAAGCTAGAAACCAAAATTGAATAAATTTGAAAAATTAAAAAACTTAAATTATAATTTAAAAAATGGAATAACTAGTTGGATACTACGATCACAAGTTAAAATGGTAGGAATAAAAATAATATTTGAACATAAATTATATTAATAGATTTTTTTTGTTAGAAAAGTTATATTATTTGTTTACAAAATTAGTAAGGTATTTTTAGGCCCCGTTTATGTAAACGACTCGGTTGACAATAATAATTCAAATGATGTCTGCCCCACCATTTATTATAAATGACCATTATCTAAACTGGCGTGTTCGTCTATCTAAATTTACGTGCCAATTTATTTAAATATTACATATATACTTTTTGTTATATAACCAATCTTCAAACAGTATTTATCATAATCTATGTTATACTAATTTGTCCCTCAAACACCATTTATAATAACCCACCATTTATCATAACCTACCGTTTATTATAATATTCCGTCTAGTATAACCAAACACGTTCCAAAACATTCTTAATAAAAATAGCAAATAAAAATAATATTTTAACGTAAATTATATTAATTTTTTTTTTTTTTTTGTAGTAAAACAGTAAGAACCTTTAAAAAAAACAAAACAAAATCATTAATAAAAATTGCAAGATATAAAAGTTCGATAGAACAAATTTGTATAATAACGAAACAAAAAATCTGCCGCTCTTGTTTCCCGTTCAGCTGCTCGTCGGCCAGTCATCGTTGGTGAGATAAGGCCGTTTGTTGTGAGTTTCAGCCTTTGGTGAGTCATGGGTGAGATTTCTTCAAGGTTTTAATTGGGTTTTGTTGATTTTTGGCCATGATAAAATATGGGTTTAATTCCAGGTCTGAATCCTTGATGTTGAGTCTCGATTTGAAGGCGCTTCAGCTTTTTTTCCCCTTCTTTTTCTAATGTTAGTTGTCAAATTAAGTTTTGGGTTTAATGGATTTTTGGTGTAGTGTTATTTCAAGATTTACCCACTTCGTTTCGGTGTCAATATTGCGTTCTTGACGTGGTTGAAGTTATTTTCCAGCAAGAGGTTCAAGTTTGAATTGTGAGCTTTGGGTAAGTTCTTGAAAGTTTTATTGGTTGTTTTGTTGAGTATTTGTCAAGATTAAGTTTGCGTTTTATGGTTGTTGCTTAGGTAATTTTTCAGAATTAAGGTTTTGGATTGAAGTTATCTTCTGATAATTACTGGTGTTTGAAGTGCTAGTATTAGGTGAGTTTTTGTTATGAGATTTATTTGAGACGTGAGTTAATTGTTTGGGTGATTCATAATTAACTGAGATTTTACCCCAATTCTCTTGAAAATTGGCTTCGACTTGTGTTCACCAATTTCAATTGGCTTGGACTCGAGTATCCATATCTGTGGTTTAGCCAATCATTTGAACACTTCCCAACGAAGTTTAAGATTTTTTTGGTAGGTTTCGTCTTGTTTTAGACCTTTTCCAACATAAGTTGAGTGTCATAGAATGATATCTAACTTATAAAAGTTTCTTAATTGTGTTTCCAAAGGGTGGCACAGTGTTTGAAGACTTGGGTTTTAAAGGTTTGCTTTCTTCAAGGTCCCAGGTTCGAGAATCACCTTTGATATTACTCCTTCGATATCTCTGGTCTAGGAACGGGCATGGTTACCCTTGTTTTTTTTTAAAAAAAAGTTTCTTAATTGTAGATTCAAAGTCGTTCAAGCACTTGCGACACATACCCAATTGTTTTCGATTAAGATTATTTGGTAAGGTTTCATTCGAGCCTTATTAGCTAGTTTTCTAGATGCTTTATTTAACATATTAAATAAAGCGAACTAAGTTCTAACCTTTGGAATCTTTTTTTTTTTTTTTTTTATTCGTGACTTAGCTTGCGCGCACTTCGACTATTGTCACAGGACATACTGTTTGACCCTACAATATTTGGATGTTAAGGAAACTTTGGAGTTCATTAAGCTTTTCAAATTAAGTTCTATCTTTTAAATATTGTTTCTCTTATTTCGACAACAATTGGTATACTTTTAGGAGCGCTAAAAGTAAGTAGAGTTCTATTTGACAATTTTGTTTAATTATGTGAAACATGTTGTGTTGTGTGTTATCTTTAATTTATTTATATGAAAGCTATATTAGAATTAGTATATGTTATGAATTGACCTGCATGCGTGAATACTTGTGGTGAGTTATTCCTTGTATTGTTATACTTATTGCATTATGTGATTATGAATTACGTACCACTTTGTTATTATGTATGTTATATTGACGTGGTTGGGCATAAAGCTTGGTCTAGAAAGCATGTTAGCATTGTGTCCTGGTTGTGAATCTATTAGTTGAGGTAGGATGACTTTGGACCTTGAGTTTTAAAAGAGAACGCTACGTCTCAGGTATAAAAGGTCGAAGACTATTGAGACAAAAGGAAGTGAGAAGTGTTGAGGCATTGGCTATAGAGTCGTGGGTCAACACGTTGTGAAAACATCAGTACCTGGGGTGCACGGTCAATGGTCGACGCACAATTCAATATATTAGTTTGTTGTCAAGGGTTGTATGCCTGGTTATATTTTGAAGTGTTGAGAACTTCGATATATGGTCAATGATCAACATGCTGTTAAGACATTGGGTGCCTTGGTAGATGACCATGGTACAATGTATGCACCCTAAGACATTGATTGCCTTAGGTTGATGGCTGAGGGACGATGTTTGCACGATGAGTCATCAGATGCAAGCGCCTTGGGTAAATGACCGATAGATGATTCATGCTTTTCGAGATGCAAGCGCCTTGGGTAAATGACCAAGGGCAATGTGTGCTTATTGAGACGCTGAAATTCCTTAGGTAAATGGCCAAAGGATGATGCACACTTTTTGAGATGTTAGCTGCCTTGGGTAAATGGGCAAGGGATGATGCAGGCTTATCGAGACGTTGGGTTTCTTGGGTGAATGGCCAGGGAATGATGAATGCTTGCTAAGACATCAAGCGCTTTGAGTTAACGGTCAAGAGGTGTTGCAATGTTTAACACCTCGAGTATAGGTTTGGGAGTTGATATACTACTACTAGGTGACAACGGCTCGGGTACATGATCGGGGTTAGCACGCATGTTCTGGTTACATAAAGTTGCATTGACTCTGATACATGTCAATGCAAAAGAAAGGCTTTAGTCAATATTTTAGGAAACTAAAGAATAGGGGATTAACTAGTAATAAATAATTAATAGGAAGAAAAAAAGAACATAAGAACAATTATCAAATAACAATAAAAAAAATTGAACAAAAAGAGAAGAAATTTAAAAAAAAAAAGAAAAAAGAAGGAAGAATGAATTCATAGTAATAACAAACAACCAAGAAGCTTAATGGAAAGAAACATAGTACAATCATTCATTGGAAGTCATTGGAAAATAGGGAAACACATAAAAGAAAAAACAATAACAAAAAAAGAAAAGAAAGTTGAACTAATAGAAAAGAAGAAATAGCAAAGAAAGTGAAAATTAACAAATAATAAAAAATAAAAAAAAACCCTATTTGTCTTTATTCTGTTTACTTGGGCCCACAATATTGGCCCACCACTCAATTAAGTTTGGAAGGATGACCACAGCTTGAATTAAATAAGAAAAATGAGGCTTATGCCTTACCTGCTCTGAGGCGTTTTTCTTGAGGTTTAAATTTACGTGCAAGTCTTTTTTTTTTTTTTTATAAGAAACATAAACTTTTGATTGATGAATGAAAAATACAAAAAAGAAACAATCAAGCGATATAGATTCATTACAATAGAGATTGCCAATGTGAATAAAGGAATGATAGATTATAGTTACAAAAAGGAGATTGTCTGTGACTCCATAAAAGACCAGTGTGTGTAGCAGCTTGAATCAGAGAGGCAGTAATATCATGTGAATCCGTAAATATCCTGTTGTTTCTCTCTAGCCTCTCCCCACCAGGTCCAGAAATAGGCAAAAACAAAATTCAGCCAAATTGTTTCTTTAGCATTCTTGAAAGGGTGCCCAACCAGTACGTAGAGAATCAATGTCGATACATCTTTAGGTCGCACAAAGGACCATCCAAATGCATCAAGGATATGGTTCCAGAAACTTTCAGCCCAACTACCATGGAGAAAGATATGATCTTGGGATTCTTCACCATTTAAACAGATAATTGCAGTAATTAGGAGATAAAGAAAGACCCGGGAGCTTCTTTTGCAACTTATCATGGGTATTAATCGCTTTATGACTGATTTCCTGCTCCTTAACCTCTGTAGCTCAATTCCTCAGAGACCTCCTCCCCATTAACTAAATGAGCTGCCTTATCATTATCCACCTCTCCCAAAGGAGTCTTGCATAAGTTTTTTTTTTTTTTTTTTGAGTACATATTGGGGGAGGGGGGACAAATACCGATTTTTGGGATCGAACCTGTGACGCTAGTGTTGAACTGGTTTACAATCAAACAATGAAACCATTGCGCCGCTAACCCATTTGGTTGCATAAGCTTGTCCACGATCTTACAAATCTAGATATAGATTCCAAAAAGGGAGAGGACGTAGGTGTGAATGCTATTAGACCAAAAAATATACCTATCATCAACCATAATTCTCAAAAGGAAACAACATCCCCTCCACACAAGGAAAATCCACCAATGGAAATATTATGCCTTCAATAAGTCAATCACACAAATCATGCTTTCCTTATTATTCAATATCATTTTATTTCATTACTTATTTGTATTCAATCTCCTTCAATATTTTTAGGTTTCCTTATAAGGTGATACACTAGGTCTCCTGTGTATTGTCTATTTAAACAAAAGGTTTTTGCTTTGTAAATTATCAAATTGAGTAACGAAAAACTCATTGCTTGCAAGCTTGTTTCTTCTTTATTTTACTCTAATTTTCTTAGCAAAAATTTTCATGGTATCAGAGCTTACACGGAGAGACTGAAATCGATCTTTCTTTTTTTTTTTTTTTTTTTTTTTTGCTATTCTATCACAAAATTACAAACTTTGTTTTGTAATAGTTGAGTTCATTTCTTGTTTTGCAAAATACCAAGTTTCTACTGTGCTAAATCTCAAACTTTGTAAGAATCATTTTTTTTTCTTTCTCTCAAAAGTATAGAAGCAGAAGTTTGTTATTCTAAATTCACAACTCACGCTTCTGCTTGTCCTTCTCTTTCTTTTTCAAAGCATAGAAACTTTGCAAAACTTTACTTTTACAATTTGAAGAAACTTTGCTCTACAAGAGAAACTTTGCTACTCAAAATTTTCTGCTTGTTTTGTAAAAAAAAAATCACAACAAAAACAAATTTACCTTGCACAATTCATATTACAAAATTAAAGTTTCTGTCATGACAAAATCAATAGGAGATCTTCAATCAGAGACTTCCATTTCTATCATGATAAAATCAGAGACTTTGTTGACTATTCAGTCTTTTCATCAACGTGCAAGCCTTATCTCTATCAAATTGAACTCTTCCAACTATTTGTTGTGGAAATCACAAGTCTTACCATTGATAAGAACATTGGGATTGGAACATCACTTGACTGAAAATTTTCCCATAGTTGAAACAACAAAAGGCAAAGAAGCGAGAAAATATGAGCGAAGATCCAACTAAGCACATGGACTAACAATGATGGCCTATTGACCTCGTGGTTGCTCGGAATCATTGCAGAGGATGTGCTAGCCCTTCTAGAAGGTATGGACACTGCAAAACAGGTATGGAATTCCTTAGAAGAGTTACTACTCACTATGACTAAGGAGAATGAAATACATTTAAATGAAGCCCTTCTTACATTGAAAAAAGGGTCTCTGTCTATGGATGAATACATTAGAAAATTCAAGAGTTTATGTGATAGATTAGCATCCATGAAAAAGCCTTTGGATGACATAACTAAAGTATTCCATTTGGCAAGAGGGTTAGGAACAAAATATAAGGAGTTTAGAATTGCTATGTTATCTAAGGCTCCCTACCCTACATACAACCAGTTTGTTCTTGCTTTAAAATCACATGAACAACTTGTGATGTCTGAAGAAGAGGAAGAAAAAATTAGCAATATCAACCAGAATCAAGCTTTTTATACGACCCGCGGAAGAGGTAGGGGTCGAGGTAGAGGAAGGCAATTTACATCTAGAGGAAGAGGTTTCTATCATAGCAAGCAACCTCGAGATCAATCTAGATATGTTACTTCACAAACAATTAGCAAACAAACTTCAAGTGGAGGTGATGGATTCAACAAAAATAAGAGTATCACTTGTCAAATCTGTGGAAAAGACAATCATACTGCACTAGAATGTTGGAATCGATTTGACCATGCTTACCAGTTTGAAGAATTGCCTGAAGCACTTGCTGCTTTAACTCTACATGAAGTAGAAGATGCAAATGTTTATGCGGACTCTGGAGCAACATCCCATGTGGTTAATGATCCAGGTAAAATTTGACATATTCAACCATATTATGGTTCAGATAAAATCTATGTAGGTAATGGTAAAGGTTTGCATATTTCCCATACTGGGAAAACATCTCTTAAAACTAAAAATGGACATCTTGATCTAAACAACATATTAATAGTGCCTGCTATGAAGAAAAACTTGTTGTCAGTAAGTAAATTAACTAAAGATAATAATTGTGATACGAACTCGAGATCTTTGAAAGTTTACTCAAGGCGAACCAAGAAGTGACAGATCCCTTTTTATTGCTTTATTAAATATAATTCTGTTTTGTTATTTAAGTTGTATTGGGCCTTTGGGCCTGAATAGGGCTATTTACTAAATTAGGTTAAATCCTAGGTTTACTATAAATATGATATGTTAGGCCTCTAGCAATTCATTCAAACAGTTGTCGTCTTGTACTTGACTCTTTGAGAGATCCTCTCGAGAGATTATCGTAGTTTAATAATATTTTGTGGTAGATTCTATCATTTTGGTATCAGAGCCATTTGCCGATTCGAGAATGGCGAGTACTAAGATGGAGACCAGGATGCAAGATTGTGAGGAAAACGGGGCCGAGATGCTAAAAAAACAGAAAGAGTTCGAGGTTCAGTTGGCAGATATAGGGAGTCGGATGGACCAGGAATTTGGACAGATGAATCTTAACATACAGAAGCTTTTAGAACGCAAACCGGAACTGTCGAATCCCGAGCCAATTGTCGCGAATAAAGGGAAGGGGGTGGCGACAGAACTGGAAGGGGAGAGCGGGGTGCGGGCGTCGGCGGCGGAGGAGTTGAGTGGGGTGGTCGGTCCGGCGGCCGGCGGGGCTGGGGGCCGAAGTTGGGGGCGTGTGGGGAGCGGGTGCGACGCGAGAGGGCGCACGGGCGCAGGCTGGGGCTGCGACTCGGAGGGAGCGAGCCAGGGCGGTGTGGGCCGGCGTGAAGGAGATCGGGTCTGGGGTGCGGCCGAGGGAGCTGGGGCGGATCGGGCGCTGGCGAGCGGGAGTGGGGCGCGAGCGCAGGGGCGGGTGAGCGGGGCTGGTCGGGGGTTGTGGGCATGGGTGTGGGCGAATGGGGCGCGAGTCGCGGCGCGGGTGAGCGAGGTTGGTCGGGGGTTGTGGCCGTGGGTGCGGGTGAGTGGGGCGTGGGCCTGGGTGCAGGTGCGGCTGAGTGGGGCGCGGGCCCTGGCGAGGATGAGCGGGGCAGGGGCGATCGGGCCTGGGCGGGTCGAGCCGGTTAGGGTCAGCCGGGGTGGACCAGAGGGAAAATGTTCGTGGCTTGACCGATGGGGACGGAATTCGAGCGAAGTGGAGATGGCCAGTTCGATGGCAGGGGAAATGTTTTTCCGGAGGAGAGGAAGGTGCGCATCGGCTATGAAAGGTCGATTGCGCATGACGGTTGGAACGAGCGGGAGGATTGGAGGGATAGGCAAGAACGTGGTGACCGAGGGGGACCTGGTGCAGTCGGATGGGATGGACCAACTGTTGATAGACGATTACGGAAATTAGAAATGCCAGTGTTTAAAGGTCTTACTGATGAGGACTCGGACGGGTGGCTCTGCCGAGTGGAAAGGTACTTCTGGGTAAATCGGTTGACGGGACATGAAAGGGTTGATGCAGCAGCCTTGTGTATGGAAGGGGAGGCATCGGAATGGCTATAGTATGAAGATGACCGAGCTCCAATTGCCTCGTGGGAGGAGTTTCGAGAATTGCTATTGCATCGTTTCCAACCAACGATCAATGACAATAAATATGCCAATTTGATGAGTCTACAACAGGTGGGAACAATCAAGGAGTATCGCCGGTTGTTTGAAAAGTATGCGAAGGGTATGCGCGATATTAGTGCGAGTGCCTTGGAAGGGAAATGGGAGAGTGGTCTAAAGGCATAAATACGAAGTGAGATGAGAAAACTTCGACCAGTGGGAATCCATGATAAGAAATTCATGGCACAGGTCATTGAAGATGACCTGGCTTTTCGAAATCAAGCAAGAGGAGTAAGCACGGGGTCAACGGTTAAACCAAGCCTGGGCTCAGGCACTATGAATACAAGAGTAGCAGGAAGTACGAACCTAAAATCCATCACACCTACCTCAAACTATGCCAACCGATCAACACCGTCAAACAATCCCACCCCCACCATCCCGTATAAACGCTTAACAGATAGTGAGATTCGCATACGTAAAGACAAGGGGCTTTGTTTTCGGTGTGATGAGAAGTTCGTTCCGGGGCATCGGTTTAAGAAAAAGGAGCTGCAAGCTCTGGAGATTCTTGTCGTTCGTGATTCAATTGAAAAACTGGAAAATGAAGAAAACGATGACTCCCAAGAATGTGCATTCGAAGATGGACTTGTTGAGGAAATGGTGGATACACCGAACATGGCAGCCCTTTCATTGCACTCAATGGCAGGACTGAGCTTTCCAAAAACACTTAAGGTTACAGGCTCGATACGGGGACACGAAGTAGTAGTATTAATCGATAGTGGGGCTACGCATAACTTCATATCCGATGACATGGTTGCTAAATTGCAATTACCGGTAGAGCCGTCCGATGATTATGGCATTATGTTGGGTACTGGGGACTCTGTGAGAAGCCGCCGCATCTGTAAGAATGTGGAACTTCAGTTGGCCAAATTGAGAATAGTGAATGATTTCTTGCCCTTACCGTTGGGTAGTGCGGATGTGATTTTGGGCGTTGTGTGGCTAGCAACATTGGGAAAAAATTGAATTTGACTACCGTGCACTTAAAATGAAATTCAAGCTGGGGTTCGTATCAATACTCCCCCCCCCCCCAAAAAAAAAGCCACCTTGTCCTCAAGGTGAAAGTTCAGAAATTGGAGCTCTAGATCGGCAGCAGACTCCCAAGTAGCATCGTCAGGAGTGAATCCTTCCCATTGTATCAAAACCTGGCGCGAACCTCCTTCCTGCGAGGACTCTCGTATGCCCAAAATAGCCTTGGGACAAACTAGCACGCCCAGATCTTCTCCCACCAAAGCCGGTGTAGGGAAAACTAGACTCGAGGAACCAACCGCCTTTCCCAGCACCGAAACATGAAAAACCGGGTGAATCCGCACAGTCTGTGGTAAGTCCAACCGGACGCCACTGGCCCCACTCGAGCTAACACGCGATATGGCCTGATGAATCGTGGTGCTAACTTGGGGTGTTTAAATTTCGCCAAGGAGGACTGGCGGTAAGGTCGGAGCTTAACATACACCAAATCGTCCACATCAAACTGGACATCCCGACGCTTTGCGTTAGCACGATCTGTCATCAATTGCTGTGATCGCAACAAATTAGCCTTAAGCTTGTCCAACATTCTATCACGTTCCATCATTAATGAATCCACGGCTGCTACCGAACTAGCCCCAAAATCATAACCCAAAATCGTCGGCGGAGAACGCCATAAACAATTTCAAAAGGAGTCATCCCCATGGACGAATGAAATGACGTATTGAAACTGAACTCAGCCCAAGCCAGCCATCGGTACCAAGCCTTCGGCTGTGTCAACACAAAGCATCGTAAGTACGATTCTAAACAACGTTCACGACCTCGGTTTGGCCATCGCACCGTGGGTGGTAGGTGGTACTACGACGTAGCTGAGTCCCTGAAGCCTTGAATATCTCTTCCCAGAGGAGGCTAGTGAATATCTTATCGCGGTCCGACACGATACTTTTAGGCACTCCGTGCAAACGGACCACTTCTCGGATAAAGACCTGTGACACTGTGAGGGAAGTGAATGGGTGTCTAAGGGGTATAAAGTGTGCGTACTTAGAAAGCCGATCCACCACCACAAAAATAGTGTCATAACCGTCGCTTAACGGGCAATCCTTCGACAAAATCCATCGAAATGTCTTCCCAAATCCTGGCAGGAATCGGTAACGGTTGCAAAAGGCCAGCTGGTGACAACGATAGATGTTTCGCTTGGACACAAATTGAGCACTCGGCCACAAATGTGCGGACGCGAGCCTTTATTCCAGGCCAATATACTTCTTTTGCTAGGCGTTGGTACGTCTTGAGGACCCCAAAGTGCCCCCTGATGGCGCTTCCATGGAACTCATTTAGCAACAGAGGAATCGTAGGTGATGTCGGAGGTAGCACCAATCGGCCCTGGTATAATAGCACATCACCCATGACGGAGTAACCTGGCGGGCTCACCTCACCTGCCACCACAGCGGTATAAATAGCGAACAACTTTGCGTCTTCCCGCACTTGTTGAGTGAACACTGCTGTGTTAACTCCAGCCACACAACTCAACATGCTCAATTCCTCGGCCGACGGTATACGAGATAGGGCATCTGCCGCTCTGTTTTCTAAGCCTTTCTTGTATTCAATGTGGAAATCATAACTCAGGAGTTTCGCTATCCAACGCTGGTACTCTCCATCAACTACACGTTGTTCTAGCAGGAACTTAAGGCTTTTCAGGTCTGTACGGACAATAAAATGGTGTCCCAATAAGTAAGCTCGCCAACGCTGTACTGCAAACACGATAGCCATCAACTCGCGCTCATAAACAGACTTCACGCGATGGTAAGAGGAAGGGCCTTACTAAAATAGGCCAATGGCTGTCCCTGTTGCATCAAGACTGCACCCACGCCAATACCGGAAGCATCAGTCTCCACCATAAACAAATCGATCAAAGTCCGCAATCGTAATCATCGCACACTACTCATCGCATGCTTAAGTCGCTGAAAACAATCCTCCACTGTTGGGCCCCATTCAAACTTTCCCTGTTTTAACAGCTGAGTCAATGGAAAAGCCATCGATCCATAATTTGCCATAAAACGACGGTAGTAACCTGTCAAACCAAGAAATCCCCGTAAGTCTTTAATGGTTTTAGGGCTTGGCCAACGTACCATGGCCGCAATTTTTCTCGGACGGCCGCCACGCCTTGTGCAGAGATATAAAATGCCCCAAATACTCAACTCGCATGCAAAGCAAACTGACATTTCTTGGCATTGGCTACCAGGGCATGGGTTTGTAACACTTCAAAAACTCTGACTAAGTGCTCATTATGCTCGTCGACGGTCACACTGTAGATCAGGATGCCATAAAAAAATACTAGCACAAACCGGCGTAGGAACGGTCGCAAAATCTCATTCATAACTGATTGAAATGTCGCAGGAGCATTACGTAATCCGAAAGGCATGACTACAAATTCATAGTGGCCCTCATGAGTTCTAAAAGTTGTTTTTTGTACATCGGCCGGCTTAACACGGATTTGATGGTAACCCGCCTTAAGATCAATTTTCGAAAACATTGTCGCCCCATGCAACTCATCTAACAATTCATCAACCAACGGTATCGGATACTTATCTGGCACTGTTGCTTGATTCAGGGCGCGATAATCGACGCAGAAACGCCAACTCCCATCTTTCTTTTTTACCAATAATATTGGGCTTGAAAACGGGCTCGTGCTAGGCCGGATAATACCTGCCAACAACATTTCTCCCACTAATTTTTCAATCTCATTCTTCTGATACTGTGGGTACCTATACGGGCGTACATTTACGAATTCCTTGCCCGGCAATAGCGCAATAGCATGGTCGCAATTACGTTGCGGGGGAAGACCTGTCAATGATTCAAAAATCGGTGAGTATAAACGAAGGACGGAGTGTAGTTCTGTGGGTACCTGAGACAAGTTAGGTAGAGTTCCAGACTGTGCACGAGACGGTATCGGTGTTTCAATCATATTTAGCTCGACCAGGAGCCCCTGATCCTCGGGACGTAAGGATTTCATCATAGATTTTAATGAAACCTGGGCCTTGACCAGCCGAGGCTCGCCCTGCAATTCAACCTGCCCTGACCCCAGCTTGAATTTCATTTTAAGTGCGCGGTAGTCAAATTCAATTTTTTCCCAATGTTGCTAGCCACACAACGCCCAAAATCAGATCCGCACTACCCAACGGTAAGGGCAAGAAATCATTCACTATTCTCAATTTGGCCAACTGAAGTTCCACATTCTTACAGATGCCAGCAGTTCTCACAGAGTCCCCAGTACCCAACATAATGCCATAATCATCTGGGACGGCTCACCAGAATTGCAATTTAGCAACCATGTCATCGGATATGAAGTTATGCGTAGCCCCACTATCGATTAATACTACTACTTCGTGTCCCCGTATCGAGCCTGTAACCTTAAGTGTTTTTGGAAAGCTCAGTCCTGCCATTGAGTGCAATGAAAGGGCTGCCATGTTCGGTGTATCCACCATTTCCTCAACAAGTTCATCTTCGAATGCACATTCTTGGGAGTCATCGTTTTCTTCATTTTCCAGTTTTTCAATTGAATCACGAACGACAAGAATCTCCAGAGCTTGCAGCTCCTTTTTCTTACACCGATGCCCTGGAACGAACTTCTCATCACATCGAAAACAAAGCCCCTTGTCTTTACGTATGCGAATCTCACTATCTGTTAAGCGTTTATACGGGATGGTGGGGGGTGGGGTTATTTGACTGTGTTGATCGGTTGGCATAGTTTGAGGTAGGTGTGATGGATTTTAGGTTCGTACTTCCTGCTACTCTTGTATTCATAGTGCCTGAGCCCAGGCTTGGTTTAACAGATTGACCCGTGCTTACTCCTCTTGCTTGATTTCGAAAAGCCAGGTCATCTTCAATGACCTGTGCCATGAATTTCTTATCATGGATTCCCACTGGTCGAAGTTTTCTCATCTCACTTCGTATTTATGCCTTTAGACCACTCTTCTATTTCCCTTCCAAGGCACTCGCACTAATATCGCGCATACCCTTCGCATACTTTTCAAACAACCGGCAATACTCCTTGATTGTTCCCACCTGTTGTAGACTCATCAAATTGGCATATTTATTGTCATTGATCGTTGGTTGGAAACGATGCAATAGCAATTCTCGAAACCCCTCCCACGAGGCAATCGGAGCTCGGTCATCTTCATACTGTAGCCATTCCAATGCCTCCCCTTCCATACACAAGGCTGCTGCATCAACCCTTTCATGTCCCGTCAACCGATTTACCTGTAAGTACCTTTCCACTCTAGCAGAGCCACCCCGTCCGAGTCCTCATCGATAAGACCTTTAAACACCGGCATTTCTAATTTCCGTAACCGTCTATCAACAGTTGGTCCATCCCATCCGACTGCACCAGGTCCCCCTCGGTCACCACGTTCTTGCCTATCCCTCCAATCCTCCCGCTCGTTCCAACCGTCATGCGCAATCGACCTTTCATAGCCGGTGCGCACCTTCCTCTCCTCCAGAAAAACATTCCCCCTGCCATTGAACCGGCCATCTCCCCTTCGCTCGAATTCCGACCCCATATAATTGTCCCCATCAGTCAAGCCACGAACATTTTCCCTCCGGTCCACCGGTGGCCGACCCGGCCGCTCGACTCGCTTGAGTCCGACCGCCCAAAGACCACGATCGCGCCTGCACTCCGCGCGCCCCTGCCGCTCACCGCCAGGCCCGCGCCCCACTCACCCGCACCCACGGCCACAGCCCCCGACCAACCTCGCTCACTCGCTCCCCACAACCCCCGCTCACCCGTACCTAGACCCGCGCCTGCGCTCGCGCCCCACTCTCGCTCACCCGCGCCCGATCTGCCCCAGCTTCCTCGGCCGCACCCCCAGACCCGATCTTCTTCACGCCAGCCCACACCGCTCGGCGTTCTCCCTCCGAGCCGCATCCCGGCCGCGCGTCGCGCCCTCTCGCGCACTTCGCTCCCCACACGCCCCGGCTTGGCCCCACCCACCGGACCGACCACCCCACTCAACTCTTCCGCCGCACGACGCGCGCGCCCGCTCTCCCCCTTCCGATTACCTCGCCGCCACCTTCCCTTTATCTGCGACAATTGGCTCGAGATTCGACGGTTTCGGATTGCGTTCTAAAAGCTTCTGTATGTTGAGATTCATCTGTCCAAATTCCTGGTCCATCCGACTCCCTATAGCTGCCAACTGAACCTCGAACTCTTTCTGTTTTTTTAGCATCTCGGCCCCGTTTTCCTCACAATCTTGCATCCTGGTCTCCATCTTAGTACTCACCATTCCCGGATCGACAAATTACTCTGATACCAAAATGATAGAATCTACCACAAAATATTATTAAACTACGATAATCTCTCGAGAGGATCTCTCAAAGAGTCAAGTACAAGACGACAACTGTTTGAATGAATTGCTAGAGACCTAACATATCCTATTTATAGTAAACCTAGGATTTAACCTAATTTAGTAAATAGCTCTATTCAGGCCCAATACAACTTAAATAACAAAACAAAATTATATTTAATAAAGCAATAAAAAGGGATCCGTCACTTCTTGGTTCGCCTTGAGTAAACTTTCAAAGATCTCGGGTTCGTAATAATATTTTGTGGTAGATTCTATCAAATTGCTCTATCTCTTTTTTTTCTGACAAATTTGTTGTTAAGAATCCACAGGGACAAATACTAGCGGAAGGCTATGAAAGAAAAGGTTATACAAACTAGGAGAGTTACAGTCGGATACCAAAGAGCTCTCTTCCATCTTTGTCGCTTCTTCAAATTTGAATAAAGCCTCTAGTGTTGTTTGGCATAAAAGACTAGGGCATTTGAATGATAGTTTTTTAAGGAATTTATCGAATAAGCAATTGATTAATGTTTCTTGTTGGAAAAAAGAGCAATTTATTTGTGATGATTGTCAATCAGGAAAAAGTTGCAAACTTGCATTTAATTTAAGAGAATATCATGCATCAAAACCATTGGATAAAAGTCATTGCGATCTATGGGGGGCCGCTCCTATTTCTTCTTGTCAAGCCTTTAAGTACTATGTTAGCTTTGTGGATGACTACTCAAAATACGTGTGGCTTTATCCTTTAAAGAAAAAGTCTGAGTTTTCTAATTGTTTCATTAAGTTTCAACTCTTAGTAGAAAATCAATTTGAGAGAAAAATAAAAGTTTTTCAAAGTGACGGGGATGGTGAATTCCAATCAATTTCTCTTAAAATTGCTTTAGAAAAGAGTGGAATTCATCATCAATTTTCTTGCCCTTACACTCCTCAACAAAATGGAGTGGTTGAAAGAAAACATCGTCACATAGTTGAAACTGGTCTTTCCCTCTTATTCCAAGCTCACATGCCTTTAAAATATTGGGTAGATGCTTTTTCAACTGCGTTTTATCTCATCAATCGAATGCCATCCAAGTCATTAAACATGAATTCTCCTTTCCAGACGCTTTTTGGAAAAGAACCTATTTATAACAATTTAAGAATTTTTGGGTGTAAATGTTTTCCGTATTTGAGAAATAATCCCAACAATAATAAATTTTCAAAACGAACATACTCATGTGTGTTTATTGGATATAGCTTGGTTCATAAGGGATATAGGTGTCTTGATCCAACGAATAATCAAGTATACATGTGATATTTGATGAAAATATCTTTCCTTTTTACAAAACCACCACTAATTGCTCCAACAAGAGCACAATTCCCCTTATTGTCTCTGATTTTATAGGTACAATGAACAAGGAAGACAACTTACTAAATAAAAAAATTATTGAAGAAAGGTGCAACAGGAGATTTTGTCAAGACGATGTTACTATACATGACAAACCAACCAACTGTGTTGAAGGCACACCATGCATATTTCCAAACATTTTAGAAAAAGGGCAAATCATCAATAAGCAAGAAGAAGTAGATGTGAATTCATCAACTCATGACTCATCAGAACCAATTGACTTGGAAGATTGCTCAAGAATTTCAATGAGCTTGGAAGCACAACCTGACATAAACAAAAATGCAACAGAAGAAGAAACTTCTTTTTCTACCAACTCTACACAGTCTACAAATTTGCAATCCCCCACTTCAAATGCTTTATCTCAAATTACTACTTACAAAGATTTTCATTCTTTACCCAACATAAACAATCCAACTCACATTGACTTACCATGTGTACCTGCATGACCATCTATTACCATGGAAAGTACCAACAATGAAGCTGCACATCAACCTTCAATGCACAAAATGATCACTAGAACTAAATTGCTCAACAATCATTTGCTAGACCCAACTCTAGTGCAAGAAATCAAATCATTGAAAAAGAATCAAGCTCATGTTGCTGTGGATCAACACCAACATTTAGAACCAAAAAACTACAAAGTAGCTTTGACTCTTGAACCTTGGAAATTAGCTATGGAAGATGAAATGAAGGCCCTCGTCCAAAATCACACTTGGACACTTGTACCAAGACCAACAGACACTAATGTAGTAGGATCAAAGTGGATATTCAAAACAAAGTACAAGGAGAATGGAACTGTGGATCGCTATAATGTACGGTTAGTTGCACAAGGATATACTCAAGTAGAAGGATTTGATTATGAAGAAACTTACAGCCCTGTGATCAAACCAACTACCATCAGGTTGATTCTGTCCTTAGCAACTAGTGCCAATTGGCCCTTGCGTCAACTAGATGTAAAAAATGTTTTTCTTCATGGTCTTCTAAAGGAACATGTTTATATGGAGCAACCCCCAGGTTTTTTCATCCCTCATAAGTCATCTTTAGTATGTAAACTAAAAAAATCTATTTATGGATTAAAACAAGCTCCTAGAGCATGGTTTGATAGACTTGCTAACTTACTGCTTCACATAGGTTTTATATGTTGTCAATCTGATCCCTCTTTATTTATTCTCAAGGATAAGTCTTCACTAACTCTTATGTTGATATATGTTGATGACATTATCCTTACAGGAAATAATTCTTCTTGTATTCAAGATCTCATACATAAACTTAGCTCAGAGTTTGCCTTGAAAGATTTGGGACAACTACATTATTTTCTTGGGATAGAGGTCAAACACACATTCAAGGGAATCTTGCTCTCACAAGAGAAATATGCAAGAGACCTTCTCACGAAAACCAAAATGATAGGAGCTTCTACTATTAGTACACCCATGGCCACATCCTCCCAAGACTCTCCAATTGATATGGAATTTACTGATGCAAAACAATATAGAAGCATTGTAGGAGCTCTTCAATATCTTACCCTAACTCGACCTGATATAGTGCAAGCGGTCAATCGTGTGTGTCAACATCTTCAACAACCTACCGTCAAAGACCTTAAAACTGTGAAGAGGATTTTGCGTTATGTTAATGGCACAATGGATTACGGTATGATGCTTTATAAAAATAGTTCTCTTAATTTATATGGGTTGTGTGATGCAGATTGGGCGGGTTATCAACTAACCAGGCGAAGTACTACTGAGTTTTGCATCTTTCTTGGATCCAACTGCATCTCATGGTCATCAAAGAAGCAACCTACTGTCTCAAGATCTAGTTCAGAAGCAGAATATCGAGCCATGGCCAGCTCAACGGCTGAACTCACATGGATTAGTTTCATACTTCGAGATATTGGTATCCCTCTTCTCCAAACTCCACAACTATATTGTGACAATATGAGTGCTCTTCACATGTCAATCAACCCGGTCTTTCATGCTCGTACCAAACACATCGAGATAGACTATCACTTTGTGCGAGAAAAAGTGGCACTTAGATCTCTTATAACAAAATATGTTCCGTCGACTCAACAAATTGCTGACATATTGACTAAACCCTTCGCCAAGGCCGTCTTTAAAGGGTTAAGAAGCAAACTTGGCATTCGTTCCACCACTTCCGTCAGTTTGAGTAACGATATTAGACCAAAAAATATACCTATCATCAACCATAATTCTCAAAAGGAAACAACATCCCCTCCACACAAGGAAAATCCACCAACGACAATATTATGCCTTCAATAAGTCAATCACACAAATCATGCTTTCCTTATTATTCAATATCATTTTATTTCATTACTTATTTGTATTCAATCTCCTTCAATATTTTTAGGTTTCCTTATAAGGTGATACACTAGGTCTCCTGTGTATTCTCTATTTAAACAAAAGGTTTTTGCTTTGTAAATTATCAAATTGAGTAACGAAAAACTCATTGCTTGCAAGCTTGTTTCTTCTTTATTTTACTCTAATTTTCTTAGCAAAAACTTTCAAATGCCACTCACCATGACCGAATGAGAGTTAATTTACTCCTTTTGTGAAGAAACATCTCTTCCGAGAGGAAAGTCTCTTCCAAACTTTATCCACGACAGGCTCGCAAAAAGAAGCCGGCGAATGCTCTCTTTACATGATCCATTGACAGGTCAAAAGAAGTTACATAGGCTGATATATTTTAGATCAATTTTAGAAGCTTGATAGGATCTTTGGTCTTTGAGGGTATGCACCCCTCAAGGTTCCAGGTTCAAAATTCGCATGTGACATTACTCTTTCGATGTCTTCAGTGTCTGGCCTAGGGACGGGCGTGATTGCCTTATTTCAAAAAGAAAAAGAAGGATCTTTGGTAAAAAAATTCATTTATCAATGAATTTTTTTGTTTTCTATATACAAAATGCATGTTTTTTTTATTGATTGTTTTGCCTGTCCAACTTTGTTTTACGTAGTTCGCGAATTGCTTGGTACATGCTATGATGCTATGGCCAAATCATCGTACAATCAGTGACACTTCAAAGGCAAAAATTTATTAAAATTGTGATATAAAGAGAAGCAACCATCAAATTCAAGGACTAAGTGCAAAATCATCCTTAGTGGGCCTAATTTAAATTTTTTAAGTTTTAGGACTGCCATATATATATAACCATCCAATCATGTATGACTAAGGGGACATTTGGCCTGCCAGGAAGGGAAGGGAAGGGTTCCTTCCTGGCGTTTGGTCAACAAGGATAAAATATTCTTGTCTAACATGACGTGTGGGTCCCATGTGCCTAAATATCCCGGCGCGTGGACCCCTCCTGCACGTTTAACTCTTTCTTTTCTTTTTTTTAACTTTCTTCTTCTTTCCTTCTCTGTTACTTTCCATTCTAAAATTTTTCTTCGGTTCTTTTTTAATTTTGAATTTAAGTTTCCTACTTCATTTTTTTTAGTAGTATTAATATTATTTTTAATTTCCAAATAAACTTTATTTCCTTATATATTTTATGGCCAATTTAATTTCAGTTTTCCATTCCTTTTTTTCTTTCCTAATTTTTAGTTATATCTTTAAATTTCCAAATTAACTTCTTTTATTTTTATATATATAATTACATTTTTGTAATAGTTATTCAAAATTAAATTGCCAAAATTAAGATTTCAATTTCAACTTTTTCTTAAATAAAAATATAAGGTTGTCAATTTTTACCAACTCGTCCAATTGAATATGTTTATATTATTTATGTACATTTTTTTTCTTTTAAAATGCAATATTTATTATTATTTTTAGATGTATCATGTTCTCTAAACAATATTTATTTCATGCATTTGACTTTTATCAATAATGTATGCATTTACAATTTGTTATACACACACATATATATAAATATAGATTTTTATTATTTTCAAACTTTTCTAAACTCATACATTTTTGTAAATGAATATAAATCTATATTACATAAATCTGAGATATGATACTCAAAATAATTAAACTAGTTATTATTTTATTTTTTTATCTCATCCATCTCCATTTTGAGTTTCTAAACTTAATCTTTATTATAAAAGTCATGATATTTTTTTAGAATAGAAATTATGTTATCCATTTATTTTGATTTAAGTATTTCAATAATGGAAGTTATTAGATTTTTAATTTTATTTAAATAATAGATAAAATAAATATAAAATGATATATTTAAAATATTAAATATCTATTTTTAAATAAAAAAACATCACTTCACTACTTTTCTCATCCCACCAAACACTAATTTATTATCATTTCTCTTCTCTTCCCTCCCCATCTTACCAAACACCAATTTACTTTTACTTTTTTATCTTCCCTTTCCACCAAATACCTATTTACTCTCATTTCTCTTCTCTTTCCAAACAAGCCCTAAGTTTGTAATAAGTTTGTAATTTAACTTAGATTTCCATTCTCAAATGCTCTGCCATTTATCTTTTTTTGCAGGAGATAAATGCTACTGTCCTTTTACTAGGCTTCCTAAAGGATGTCAGGAGCTTTCAATTTGTTGTCTTTATTACTTTTCTTATATGGATCCTCTTCTATTGAAGTCCATAGCTTCTTGCTGCCTATGTGAGTAATTATTTAATGTTCATCTTATCATTATGACTAATGCTTATCAACTTACTGGTGCGTACCTTAAATATACTTACCAATATATATGAGGATAATATTGTATCACTACCATAATTATAAATCACGAGTCAAATCATCGTTTTGTATAAATATAATTTTTTAATATATAGTAATGTGGCGCAATATTATCCTCATATATGGTGGTAAGCATCTTCAAGGTACGCACCGATAAGTTGGTAAGTATTACTCTATCACTATTATGTTGCTACAGTTACCTGATTCAACCATTTGTTTTTCCTTTTACAATCATCTTATTAATTTATCATGTTCATAGGTCCTGATTGCATCCAGAAATAGTATTTCAAATTATTGAGGTTCTTCATTCAGCCTATAATGCTGGACACATACAGATTGCTGACTACATTAGTTTCTGTGCCACACTCATCTCTCTTTTTAAAGTCTCCCAAGGTATCACTCCCAACATCTTAAGCTATCTGAAACTTGTTAAAAACAGAACTTCAACAATAATCTTTTATGGGATAAATTTCAAGTTTGATTTAAATAAAGTTATAGTTTAGTCTCGATGATTTTAAAAATTAGAATTTGGTTCCTATGATCATATAGTTCGTAATCGTTTGTGAATTATGTTCTTGGAAGTTAGTTAATCATGTGTCAATGATAACAGTGTAAATGAAGTGACTAACCGAACAAAAAAATTCAAATCATATACATATGAATAACTAACTTCCATGCATTTAATTCGTCGTCGATTACAAACGACAATAACTATTTTTTAGATTTTATCAAATTATAAAGATTAATTCTAGTTTTTAAAATCATATGAACTAAATTATAATTTTCTTCAAACCATAGAGATGAAATTCTAGTTTCTGAAGTCGTAAGGAACTAAACTAACTTTCTTCAAACTACAAGGACCAAATTTATAAGGGGATTTTGCATGTATAACAAAAAAAGACAAAATAATTTTATTTAATAGCATAAAATCAAAATTAATTCATTTGTAGTAAAAATTTCAAATTGAATTCTATCACTAGTTGAATTCTATTAATAATAAAATTCAATCAATGAAAGACTTCTTTTTATCACTGCTTGAATTTTCTACTAGCGATAGAATTTCAAATTGAGTTCTATCACTAGTTGAATTTTATTACTGATAAAAATTAATATAATGTAGATAAAATTATTTTAGAAATTGTGCTGCAAATGTAATACAAAAGGTAAAATGTGCTGTTGATATATTTTCAATTTATAATTTACCCTCATTTATATGTATTCATTTTCATGTTTATGGATATATATTAATAGTTGGATAATTTACATATTAGATCAACAATAAGCAATAGGAGTAGGAATGCGATGGACTCATTACAATTTAAATCAAAATATGTGTAAGCTGATCCAGAGACTCACAAATATGTTCTAATTAGTAATTATGTTTTTAATAACTTTTTAGGTGCTATTTCTTCAAAAATTCTGATCTATTTGTTACTGTTCCTTTATATTTTAGTTCTGAAGAAGTTTATAATGTTTTGACAGAAAATGAATCTGTTGATGGAGAATGCAATGAAAAGTCCATCAGTAAAGTAATATACTGGTGCTTGTCACAAATTGGTGACAATTCCATTATTCAAAAGATGTTGGATAACTTATTAGGGCTTGTTTGGCTAGGGTGGGAAGGGAAAGGAAAGAAAAGGAAAGGAAAGGAAGGGAAGGGAAGTGAGAGTAAAGTAGTGTTCGGTGGGATGAGAAAAAAATTGATGTGATAGTTAATTGGTGTTTGGTGGGATGTGTTGAAAAGGAATATTTAAAAAAAAAAGTTTTAATATAATATTCATACAATAAATTTTTTTTTAAAAGTTATTTATAAACAAAAGTTAAATTTAAGTAATATGTGATGCTTTAAAGATATAATAGATTAAAAAATAAATTTTAAATATATAATCTTGATAATTTAAATATATGATCTATTAAAAATTGATAAATATTGCATTTTAAAAGAAAAAAAATGTATAACATAATCAAATATGTTAATTTGAATTTTTTTTCTTAAGATATTGAAGGAAGAAAATATTTAATTAGAAATAAAATTATATACATAATTAAAATAAACAAACTAATTCTCAAAAAAAAAAAAACTAAAAAATATACTAAGAAAAAAAAGTTTAATTTGAAATTAAAATTAAAATTATTATACATAACAAAAGTAGAAAACTGAATGAAAAAGTGCAAGAAAAAAACAAACAAAAAGAAAAAGAAAAAGAAAGTAGCGTTTTGAAGAGGAAAAAAAAAAAAAAAACAGGTGTATTGCGCCAAGAAAATTCTGGCGCATGGACCCCACGCGCCTGATTAAAACAACTTGCCCAGGTTAGTATTTGGCAGCGGGCCAAACGCCGGGATGGAACACTTCCCTTCCCGGCAGGCCAAACATCCCCTTAGTTGATTAGACTTTAGCCTCTCCCTTTTTCTTTCCTTTGTTTTTTGGTAGGAATGTATCATATTAAATAGTTAATAATCAATTTATAAGGTGGGTTTTGATGTACTACTGGTTAATTAATTTTATTTATACTGTATTAGTTAATTACTGAGCAATTAATTATGATCACAATTTTTTGAGGTTGAGTTCAACAACATTTGGGTTCGGCTATTCTAACGTCTAACATGGAATATATTGTAAGAAATTTAAATACTAATGGTTATTAAATGAGACTTAAATATTTAAACACGCCATAAACTTGAAAAAAACTTAACCATAAAAGTCTGCAAAGAAAAAAAAAAGTAATCGGCTCTTGTATTTTGATGATTATTTTATTTTAATTTTTAAATGTCTAATTTTAATCTCGTTTTAAAAAAGAAGTTTAAATTATAATCAGATGTGAATACATTTTTAAATTTTGTAGAAGTAAAATTATCCATGATTGTTATTGTCTGTTTATACATGGTGTTTGGTTTGAATTTATGGTGTATTATTTGAGGAGACTAAAATATCAACTTTTTATAATGATTCTTATAGTGGTGGTTTACCTGCCTCTGTCCTCCTTCATTTAATTCTCATTTTCGTGAATTTTTCATTAAATTTTGTTGTGATTGGAAAATTTATGGGGATTGGATTTCGAGTGAAACTATTCTTAACATACAATTCTCTTTTTCAAAAAAAAAAAAAAGTTTAAAATAATAATAATATAATATGTCAATTGTGATTCATAATTCATTGTCTTTAGAGAGACTTTTGAAGCAAGATGCCTTCACGAAGACGCAAGCCATCTTCACTGTTACAATACTTATTTTTAGTACAACTTTTACAATACTTAACTGTGTTTGTGTTTGTTTGTTGAATTTATTGATGATTTAAAAATGTGGATTTACTGCATTTAAAGAAAATGTAACACGTGAATGAATTATTATAACTATTCAAAATAACTCATTATTTTTAATAATTAAATTTTAATCAGTCTTTACTGGTCAAAATAACTCATTTTAGCCATTTATTTTAGTTATTTAAAATTATTTTTGATTTCAAATTTTCATCCAACAAACTATTGTCTCTAACATTTCTACAAAAAAAAATATTCAAACTAATTTTTGGGAGCAACTCTTCCATTAAATCTACATTCAACTAGTTATTACAAAAATCTCACAATATTAACTATTTAAATTAATTTCTCATCCAAATACCTCCTCAAGGGGGTGTTTGTTTGTCATATTTATAGAGGATTTAAAATGAGTATTTACTACCTATTTCTCGAAAATCTACATCTAAACAAGTTTTTGTAACTACTCAAAATAATTCATTATCTTTACTACTTAAATTAACTCCTCATCTTTAACTATTTATTTTTAATTATTCATTTATAATTATTCAAAATAACTTTTTAATACTAATCACTTATATTTTACTTTTTAAAATAACTCATTTTTAATTATTATTTTATTAACTATTCAAAATAATTAACTCATCATGCGACTGGCGTCTTCACTATAATTTTTTTTTTCATATAAAACAAAACTTTGAACCATTTATACTGATTTTTTCAAATCTACTTTTAAGTAAATTTAACTACGTGGCTCTAATAGATGTTTAGGGAAGTTTTCCACTTTTTTTTTAATAGTTTAAAAGACTGCCTTTTTTCCAATTTGCCCAACTATTGTCACCAAGTACTTAAAATTGACTTAATTTAAGATGTACTTTTTTTTAAAAAAAATTAAACTTAAAAACTATGTAAGTATATGTATTTTTACATGATCAATTTCTAACCCAAAAAAATCAAGGGAAATTTTAATCGATAAATATTCTAATAAAATAATTATAAACGTAGTCAAATTTTAAAATATTTATCTACAATCATGGATATGTTTCAATATTGTATTATTAATACTCATCAATAAAATATTATTATTAATACTTATGATTATGATTACTAAATTTTTTAAAAAAATGATCATATTTATAATTATCTTTGAAAATAACTAGTTTTGTAAATTTCCCAAAAACCAATAAGAAGAGAGCTAGCCTATTGTATAGCTTTTAATGGAGGATTTACAAACTAAGATATAACATTTTCAAAACATGAACTATAATAAATAATAGAAAATTATTTATTGTTATCCCTAGACCTTTTAAATAGTATCAATTGTCACTTAATGTTCAATTTCAACTTAGATAAATGATGCAATTGCAACTTGTAAGCTTTAAAATGTGTTGAAATTTAAACATCTTTGTTAGTTTCTTAATTTTCATATAATAAATTATTAAGATTTTAAAGAAAGATTAAATCCTTCTTTTGTAGAAATGGTGAATATTCTTAGACAATTCAATAGATTGTTAAACCGAGCTTTATTTCATTGAAATTAATGAGTTCATAGAGATTTTAGTTAGCGTTTGGTTAAAATCAGTAGAAACTAAATTATGGTAAAAGTTGCACGTTTGTCTATATTTAATGTCTGATTTGATGAAATTGAAAGTTTAAAGTTTAGATTAAAATGGATCAACATAAGGAGTTATTTGGTTGTCATATTTAAAGAAGATTTAGTTGAGAATTTACTAATTTCTCTTTGAAAAACTACTCCAAACCAATTTTTGCATGTATAATAAAAAAGGTCAAAGTATTTCCATCTATATCATAAAATTAAAACTAATTCATTTGTGATAGAAAGTTCAAATTGAATTCTATCACTAGTTGAATTATATTAGTGATAAAATTCAATGTATGATAAATTTCTTCTATCACTAGTTGAATTTTCTATTAATGATATAAACTCAAATTGAGTTATATCACTAGTTGAGTGATAGAAATGAATGTGTTATAAATGAATTATTTTAAAAATTTTGCTACAAATATATATAATATAAGAGGTAGAATGTATTATTGATAATAAATTTTCTTTTTTGTAATTATTCAAAATAATTTTTCGTAAAGATCTCACAATTGTCCTATATTGAAAAAGTGGAGAATCCTATAAGTATTTATAAGAGATATGAGTTATCCTGCTTATTCGATTGATTTTGAAGTAAAACTTCATATTATATAATAGTTCTTATTTTTACTATTAAAAACAACTCATCTTTTTTAATCACTCATTTTTAATCATTCACTTCTAACTACTCAATATAACTCTTCGTTTATTCCTAATTAATTAAAATAATTCATTTTTAACCATGTATTTTTAATCATTCTTTTTTTAATAACTCAAAATAATTATTCATTTTAAATCTACGTCTAAATAAGTTTTCACTCTAAGTCCTCTATAAAAAAATCACATTCAAATTAATTTTCACATACAACTTTCAATTTTTAACCATTCAAAATAATTGCTCTAACTAACTCATTCTTCGACAGTTCGGTCAAACACCTCCATAGGGGCTGTTTGTTTGACATATTTAGATAGTTTTTGGGTTAATGAGTTATATTAAGTAGTTGAAAATTGAGAGTTGTGTCAAAAACTTGTTTTGATGTAGTTTTTGTGTAGAGTTGTTAAAGTCAAAATCTTGTTTGGATGTAGATTTAAAAATGAGTAGTTATTTTTAGTAGTTAAAAAAGAAATGATTAAAAATGAATAGTTAAAAATGAGTTAGTTTGATTGATTTGAAAGGAATGGTTAAAAATAAGTTGTTAGAAATGATTGAGTAGTTATAAATGAATGATTAAAAATGAATGGTTAGAAATGAGAGTTATCTTTAAAAGTAAAATTGAGGAGGAGTTATTGAAAACTCGTTTGGATGTAAGTTTTCGACGAGGAGTTAAAAACTCCTAAGGGGGTGTTTGGTTGTAGGTGAGATGAAATGAGATGAGATGTTGATAGCATAAAATCTTGTTTGGGGTGAGATGAGATGACAGAAAACCTTCTTTGGGGTGCAGGGAGATGAGATGAGATGACAGAAAACCTTGTTTGGGATGGAGGGAGAGGAGATGAGATGTTAAAATATGTTTTTTTTTTTTTTAAACTGTTCTTATATATATTTTTTAACAATAAAATTGTTTTTTTTCTTTTTTTAAAAAATAATTATTCTCAAATATTTAGCTATTAATATAATAAGTATGTAAATATAACTACTATCATAAATAAAATATAAGTAATATAAATTTTATATTAAGCGCCCTTAATCATATTAATGTTTTTATTAGAAAAAACATAGTTTCAATTATATTATGTACGACATAATAACCACGAGGTTAAAGTTTCTAATCTTTCATACTTAAATATTGTTTAATTAAAAAAAAAATATGAGAAAAAAAAATTTTCACATCACCAAAATAAAGTTTTACTAATCTAAAATATTTGTACATCGTTAATAACTTTTTTTTAAAAATTTGTTAGACTTAAATAATAAAAAATACGAAGATTCTATTTATTAAAAAATAAAAATAAAACCATTCGGTTAAACTAGTTATTATAAAATCTTGATAGCAATTTTTATTTTATTTAAAAAAAATTATTTTGTTATATCTTTTATACATTCATATTCATAGTTACCGAAGGTCAAAGATTTGTTAATAAAATACACTAATTAATAGGTAATAATAAATTAAATATAAATATCTTATTAGTCATAAATAAGTTTAATATTTTTAAGTTTATTTAAAATAAGTTCATACCTTTTTTTTAGTACAAGTTTGAGGAGGGGGATTACAAATACTGATTTCAGGGATCATCCCTGTGACAGGTGTGTTGAACTGGGTTATAATCAAACAATAAAACCACTGTGCCACCAACCCATTCGGTAATAAGTTCATACTTTTAAATCTATTGTAAACTACGGATAAAAATTCAATGTGTATAAATTATTTAAATTTAATTTTTATTTTAATAATAAATTGGTATATTTATTGTTAATATTAAAAATAAACACATAACTTTTAATTATTAATTTTTAAATATGATATTTATAATCTATTTCTAAACAATTGAAATTCTATAACTTTTTTTTGTTACTAAAGAGGATTAAAAAATGAATAAAAATATGAAAATTTAACGTTATATATTAAGATATAATATATATCTATTTATTTTAATTTTTAAAATTTAAATATATTTAAATAAACATTTGATATAATAATAGTATAATTATTATAATTATATATTGATATATTAAAATAATAATATTATTATAAAAAATATACCAAACATAAAATAAGTAAATAAGTAAAGGGGTTTTTGCATGTATATTACAAAAAGAATAAAATATTACATGAATAGCACAATAATGAAAATATTTGCACATATAGCAAAAATTGTAAATTGATAGACTTCATATTGATAGATTCTATCGATAAAGAGTGATAGAATCAATTACTAATAAATAAAGTAAATTGATAGACTTCCATCAGATTCTATCAAGAGTCTATCAATAAGAATCGATAGAATCAATCACGGATAAAATTGATAGACTTCCATCACTAGAGAATGATAGATTCTATCAAAGTCTTCTATAAAAAAAGTAAATAATTTTTTTTTAAAAAGGCAGAATTTGCTATAAAAGAATTATTTTTAAAAATGTGCTATAATTGTAAACTGTGGTAAAAAAGTTGTTATATAGCGCAAATTCTCATAAGTAAATATATTTATATAAATAAAAAGATGAAAAAATTTTAATTTAAAAAAAAAAAAAAAAGAGGAAAGAGAAGATGAGATGAGATGAAGTGAAGAATATTTTGGGCAAAACAAGGTGTTGGGTTTCAACACCTCACCTTATCTCACTTTAAAACAAACACCCTCGAAAAATAACTTCTACCTAAATATGTCAAACAAACACCTCCATAGAGTTTTATATTATTCTATTTCCTCAGAAAAACGAACAAATAGAATAATGAAAACGAAAATCTGATTAAACTTTAAAAAAAAAAAAAAAAAAAAAAACTTGGGTGAAAATTTCGTGGTTGCTTTCTATTAATGACGTCATTATAAAAAGCCGACATGACGTCATGACAGAGACGACTTATCGTTTACATCACGCCAGTGCATTATTGATGACAGAAATCGTATTATGATTGCCCCACGCGATCCATAAAGGTTGCGATACACGCGCCAACTTATATTTTCTTTATTTCTAGAGAATAATTTGGCTCCACCCTACCATCATTATGTAAAGTCACAAATATTTTTTTTTCTTTAAATTTTGTTTATAATAAATATAAAGTAAAAATATATGAGATGTGTGGCACCGAAGGTGCTACATATGCGACAGTATGGTGACGGTTCAATTTGGATTGTATCCAAATTCTTATCTTATTTTTATCTATGTGTTTCCCTTGTGTCTGAGATCGTTATAACACTATTGGCTAATGAATTTTCAATTTTTATTATGTTTTATCTTTTAATTTTATACTTACATAGACATTTTATATATAAAAAAATATACTTGTTCTCTATATAAAGAAAATGTATTAAGGGTATATTTTTAGATAGAGAGATTTGAAAATGAGGGGTAATTATGAAAGAATTTGATAGGTTAAAAGTGAATTGATGAAGATAAAATTTTGTTTGAATTGAGGGATTCAATGGTTGCGACAAAAAACTCTAATTTGAACTGAGAGATTATGAGGGGGTTGTGCAGTAAATACTCGTTTAGATAAATTAGTTATAAGTGGTTGTAGAAGAAAACTATCGTTCGAATAGTTATGTTACGAATGGTTATTAGTAAAAAACTTTCATTTGAGTCAAGTCATTATTAGTAGTTGTGGCATGTTAAGGATCCAAGGTTGTCTTACATTGAAATAGTGACGAATTGTTCAACTTTGAAATGGACGTTCACATTATCTAATATGGTATAAAAAAACTCAAATCGTGATCGATTATTGTCCACTCAAAACAATTATAAGATAGGTGCAATACTCTCATCACCAATTAATTTTGAGATAAATGTATCATCATTAATTGATTTTGAGAGTTATGAATGGTTGATGGAGAACTGCATTATATTTAGAGAAATATGTCATTTAGGAAGGTTTTATGAAAGTTTTTATAAATTTTTTTTTTTTGGAACTTTTCCAACCAAATGTAATGTTAGGTAATCTTTGAACAAATTCTCAATTCAAACACACCCCTACTAGGAAGGAGCTCCACCCTACTACAAATATCATAATTTTATTTGATTTCCAAAAAAATTAACTTCAAATTGTTTTTTTTTCGAAAAAATTAACTTCAAATTGTTAACTTTAAATAAGTTTAAAATTTAGTATAATTATAAAAAAAAAAAAAAAAACTAATTGAGATATTTAAAATAAGCCTTAGCATATTAACCGAAAGGTCACATGTTTGGAATCCCAAACAAAAAAACTTTTTCTTTTTAATCCAAATAATTGAAAAATAATAATAAAAATAATATATATATATTTTTTCTTTTTAATCCAAAAAATCCAAATGTTAGCTTTGTCTTTTCTTTTCCTCAAGGATCTCTCTCTACTTTCCTAGAAATCTCCTACCTTGTATATCTCGCAGCCACTACACCCTCTTATCTTTCAATTTCCCATCAAAACCCTCCAATTTTTCCAAACCAAAACTCAAAAATGGATTCAAGTTTAATTGCAAGTGAAGTGCAAGAAATCTCCAAGCAAGCAACAAGGAAAAGAAAGGCATCCAATAAGAAGAACCAACCACTAAAAGTTGTGTACATATCGAATCCGATGAGAGTTCAAACCTGCGCGGCTAAGTTTCGAGCCTTGGTCCAAGAACTCACAGGCCGAGACGCCGAGTTCCCGGACCCGGCTCGATGTCATTCGGCATCGAGCCTTCGAGAGACTAATGCTCAAAAGATACAAAAAGGGGACGAGAATGAAGAGTTGGTGCTTGATTTGGCCGCAATTGAGGATTTTAATGATGTTTTTCTTGGGGATTCGTATGATAGCTTGGAAGATATTTTCACCAGGGAAATTATGGACAAATTGGCTGCGTGACTCATAAACCTTCATCTAATTAGGTAATTTTGAAGGTTTTTTTTTATCAATTTTATGTTCAAATAAAACCATCCTTACGAATGTAGATGGTAATGCAGTTCAACACCAAATTAATAGTTTGATTCTCATTATTTGACTCTTCTTTATTTGAGAGCACAGATTTGTGTTAAAAAAACTTTATGCTCAAGTAAAATATCATTGTATCTACATACACGCAATAATTTAGTTTTAAATTCTTCTACCTCTGCAAATTGCTCTTGAACTTTAATTCCAATTTAGTATCAATTACATTATCCTTCTAGATGCTTTTGTAATTAGAATTTAAAAAAAAAAAAAAGATGCTTTTGTAATTAATCATAGATGTTCTGAATCTTTAGATCACTATTTTATATATGTTTAATTGGGATGAATATTTTTTTTCGCAAATACTTGTTCATATTTAGATGAATATTTATTTTGTAGGAATAATTTTTGGGTTTAGGGTTCTAAATCCTAAATTTTTGCAAGATAACTGTTATTTTTTTTTTTTTTGACAAAGCAAGATAACTGTATTTGTTCTTGAGATATGCCTTACAATATTTTTATAATTCTTACATTAATTTAAATTAATTTATATTTATATAACATAGGTGAATTATTTCGCTTTATGATTTAAAAAAAAGTTTCTTGTATTCTTATGTTATTTCATTCCATGAATTCATTATTTATATAACATATACTAACTATTTCGCGTTATTTTGTTACATCAATTCATTAAATTCTTACCTTCAATTTTAATTGAACATCTTTATTATTTTTATTATTTAATTGTCGGTTACATGTAATATTTTAATTATTAGTAATATGAGGCTTTACCAAGAGAAGTTGGAGGTAGCCAAGCCATTGTAAATGGATAACGATTATTGTTGATTAATCATTGTTTTTTTTTTAAATAAAATTTTAAATAATGATTTTTTTTTTAATTATAATTGTATAATTTAGTTTTGAGAATTATTTTGTCTTTTTAAATATAATTTAAGGTTATTTTTAGTTAAATTTCTTATTCCATTTTTCTACATTGTTCCAGGCTTGAATGACAATTAAATTTAATAAATAAAACAAAGTTTTTAGAAGTCATTTTTCTTAAAAAATATAGGTATAAGCAATGTTTTCAAGCACCTCGCTTTCCATCTCGAGTTTGAGGTGCAAGGCGCACCAAAAAGTGAAGACTTTTTTACTTAAGGCACATTAGATAAAAAAAACACAAAAATTTATATATGTGTGTGTATACACAATAAAAATATTTTTCATGGGCATAAATGAAGTTTTAACCAAGAATAAGGTATAAAACATACATAATATTCAACTATCAATCTTCACGCACTTTGAATGATTTAGTACGGGGATCTAAATAAAAAACGCAAATAAAATCCAAAAATCCCACGAGGCGCGCACTTTTTGGCTCCCGAAACTTTACGTTTGAATGTGCCGCGCCTAAGACAAGCGAGACGTAAAAAGTGGGACTTGAGCTTGCCTACCTTGTGAGTTATTGCTTTGGCATATTAGTTAGTGTGTTGTAAACGTAATAAATAAATGAATAGTTACTTTCATAAACAAATCAATTTAAACCATTCATTTATGGATGTGCTTGGGGCAGCACAGGTCGAGGATTGCAATAGTTTTTTTTTTTTTTTTTGAGATTACAACAAATGGGGAGGATTGAAATTCATAACTTCTAGCCCAATGGATATAAACTAATATTGTTGAACTATTACCATTCTTGGCCAGCTATGATAGAGAGTTTGGAATGATAATAGATGATGAATTATTATAAATAATGTTGGGATGAGTTGTGACACTACTAGAAAAAACACATTCTATGACTATAATTAATAGTCATATACTCCTTTCATGACTAAAATAAAGAGTCATTGTATCCGATGTTACTAAATGTTCAACTATGACACTATAGTAAAAATGTCATGATAGAATCAATTATGACAATATATAATAGTCATAGATGAATCATTAATGACACACATACAAAGTCATTGATAAAGTAATAACGACAATTTACAAGTGTCATTGTAGAACCAGTTATGACATTTTATTATAGTCGTAGTTGACTCATTAATGACACATATATAGTGTCATGATTAAGCCATTTATGACATTTTATTTTAGTCATGGTTGAACTATTATGACACATATATATAGTCACTGAAAAAGTATTAATGACACGTTAATATTGTCATTGTAACTTATATATCGACACTTTTTTATAGTCATCAATTAATGTAATATGACTATTTATTAGTTTTCATGACACTTTTTTATGCCCGTCTACAACCTGTTTTGTTTGTCTTTACTTGTCAAGAAAGATTTATAATATGCAGTCCACAAATCTTATTCAACAAATATTATTTCATATTTGACTAAATAATTTGTACATTACACTTAACAAAAAAAAATTCAAGATCAATAAACTTATAATTCATAAAATGTCTATAAGGAGTTTGAAAACTAGAAAGTTACAATATAACAAAGAAGCATGGTCTACAATCACTTGTGCGAAGTAAACGTGGATTGACAAGTTGCACGATAACTGTAGATGCAAGCAATCCTCACCTTGAACAAAGTACCTGCATAATGCAATAATAAAACTTTGAATTAGAAGTTGCAATAGAGAATTTAAATATTCATAATATATTTATCATTCATATCAAATAGCAATTGCTCATTTATTCCAAAAAATAAATTTAAGTTAGGGATCCTTGTATAAATAATATCTCGCAATAACAAGATTGGAAGTCATAAATATAAATCCTACAGGCTACACATACTATCCTTACGTATATGAGGTCCATTTTGTAGTAGTGAGCAAAGAACAACAAATAGTCATTTGATATGTATATTCAAGCACATAAGTAAATGATTAAAGTCTAAAAGTCAAGATCAAGTTTAAAGATCAATGTCAAATGTGATTCAAATTAATTCCCTAAGATGGTTAGATTGAAATAAAACTATTTCTCTACACTTGGATGTAAAAAATCTTTGCATACCCATAGATAGAATCTATAAGAAAAGTAATTGAGAAACGATAACTATCAAAGTGTATAGATTGATTATATTGTTGAAAGAAACCTGAAAACAAGAAAGGTCCTAATTAAGGTCCTCTTGACTATTAGGCCAACTCATACACAATAATTTCTTTGCCTTTTTATTTGAGTATAAGTCAGAATTGAAATATAACAAGTTATTATGCATGCATTTATAAAGTAGAGAATACAATTCAGTCTTGTAATAGTTTTAGTTATTGTCCATCAATTTTTTTATTAACAAAAGATAAGAAGGTAGAAATGTCTTACATATTATTTACTTAGAAAAAAGAAACCAAAAGACTTTTAAGGAAAAAAAAACGAAGGAATTAGAGGAATTCAGTACCCAGTCAAATGCAACAATCGGATTGGAGTGCTTCTAAGTTCTGTGTAAGATCCTAGAAGAAGCTAAGTAATCCATGGTCGTTGCCTTGTCGAACTTTGCGACGGTCTTTTTCGGTGCCGGAGTGGTACGATTGGTGTCGCCGCCGTGAGAAGCTTAGTGAACTACTTGTTGTTGGTCCTGAAAAGTCATCAACTAAATGTAAGCTTGGATTAGAAAGGTGGACGATAAATTCTTACATGTTTAGGAACATAGAGCATATACTATAACATAATCATTCAAGACAAAGTTCAGCAAAAAAAAAAAAAAAAAAAAAAAAAAAAAAAAAGGTTCAAGAGTCTGTGTACTTATAATTTGATCATTTTCATTTACTTTTTCATTCTTTCAAATAAAATACACCATCATTTTGCTCATGGCAGATAAATGCTATAATAAATTATCTATTAGTATAGATCAAATCAAAATTGGATAATTGCAATCTAATAACAAAAAAAATTAAAAAAAAACTTTATTATTTGAAATTATATATCCACTAACAACACATTCACATGTACAGAAACTTGTCTATTAATATGCATAAAAATTGTCTTATGAAAAAGTTAATACTCATATTAAGTCATAACCGCTAGTTTGGAAAAGTATACACATAAAAAAATTTGGGTGTCTACCTCCATCGTGATCTAGAATAAAAATTGATGAAGACGAGCCCTAAACAAAAAGTTCTTCACACCAAACCTACAAGGTCAAACTCATTAAATTGAAGATAACCAAAAATTGAAAGATTAAGAAATGAAACAGAAAGCTAAAATGACTCTGATTTGCCAAAGAAAGGTTGCTAATAAAAATAATCTCCTACAACTACATAGTAAGAGAAAATGTCCAACACGAATACGAGAGCTTATTCAATAAAGGATATTTGATGTGTCCATTAATATCGGCCATCTATATATACATTTCTTGAAAAAACTGTAATCAGAAAAATGAACTCACAATGATCTTTTATTGGAATCAAGAGTTGTTCATAGCTTGCAACAATTATTTTAATCATACAGCATAACATATCTGTTCTTGTTTATGTTTACATCAATAAAATAGGCCCTTCAAACCATATGGGTTTGAAAGCTTACACTTTTTCATTGCCTTAATTCCTTTAAGATGAGATAATTCCTAGTACCGAAGTAAAATCAGATGCTTTAGCAGTCAGTAAGCATATCTTTCCCGCAAAAATTCATTTTTTTGTCTAAGATATCATCAATACAATGAGGAGATCAACAACCTGATTTTGTGATAGTTGTCGTATGCGCGCTTGTTAAAATGTGTGCTCTCTACCACTCCCAAACCTTCTACCAATCTTGGGATCAATTCTTTGTATGTCCAAGTGCGCCAAAACCACCATAACCTTTGGTAAATTAATTTTTTAATGACCAAAGATCAAGTTGTGGCAGTTTAAGGGAAAAAAAAATCATGAAACAGAATGTAAAGTAGCATGATTTCTAAATAGTCTATGAACTGAAGCCACCCATTGTTGTTGATAACTAAAAAAATAAGTACTATACAACATTTTTTAGAGAAGTGGGTAGATTTCTCTTTTAAAATTAGGAGTAAGACATCAAAATGAGATTTGTCTTTTACAATTAGGAGTAAGACATCAAAATGAGATTTTTCTTTTACAATTAGGACTAAGACATCAAAATGAGATTTTCCCACCTATCTGTCTGCAAATACTTTACATACTCATATTACTAAAATGACCATCTTATTATGTGCATTTACCCTAAAATAACACAATTTGATTTTTTTTGAAATTAGGGTAACCACGCCCGTCTCTAAGCCAGGCACCGAGAGACATCCCAAGGAGTAATATCACAAGAAATAACACAATTTGATCCTCATTGACGAGCTCTATATGACTAAAACATGAAATTTATTTGTTCAACTTTTACACATAGAATCATTCCCATTAAGAGGCAAAAATAATCATAAAACAGAGTCTTCATTTAAGCTATGGTAAGTGAATTAAGTTGGGAACGGGTAAGAAAAAAAGGGCAGAATAAAAAATATAGAAAAAGAACTAAAAATACATATGAAGTTGAGATACTGACCAAGTGAAAACCTAGCCGAAACCCAGACGGCTGCCATCTCCTTACCTCAAATTCAGGAATTCCTATTAGCAACCAAATTAGTGGGGTGGTATTCAGGAGCGAGAGGTAGGGTTTTGAGCCAGGAAAGTACCTCTTGCGTTGGCTCTGCGGCTAGGGTTGTGGCTGCCATTAACACACAAGCGAAGTTGAAGATGAAGTGCAGCAGGGTTTTCCCATATAGCCTCCGATTATGAGCTTCGGGCCTCTGATTATGAACTTTTGGCACTCATATGAAGGAAATCGGTAACTAACCTATTAATCTCTTGAAGGGAGATGGAGCCTTGATTTCACAGTTGTTGCCGACTATGGCTGATTAATGAGAAAAAAGGAATTTGCAATTTTTGTGGAAGGGAAAGAACTCGATGTTTTGAGGAAGGAAATCACGAGGAAAAAGGGAAATATAGTTTTAAAAAATCCTATTAAAACAAGTATATTATTGTTAAAATTTAAAAAAAAAAAAAAAAAAAAAAAAAAAAACGTGCCTTGATGATTTAGTGACACTATTTTTTTCATTCCTTGCCATATTTCTTTTTCATGGGTGTCATTGTAGCCTAGTTTTCTAGTAGTGTGATTAATGATATTTGAAAGATGTGTTATTATAATAAAGATTTGACATTTGTTTACCTTTCTTAAAATAACTTGGATTTATTAAAATAAAAATTAAAAATATTTGATATATATATATACACACACATATATACACACCCACACACACACATATATATATATATATATATATATATTTGTATAATTTTAATTGGAAAATCTTACATAAATATGATTTTTTTTTTTTAAATAATGCATTTTTATTTTGAAAAAGAATATATCTAATTAGTTTTTTGGAAATAAGGTAATCACACTCGTCCCAAAGCCAGGCACAAGAGACATCAAAATAGGAGTAATGTCACACGTGTATATTTAATTAGTATCGATATATATTCGTATAATTCCATTGGAAAATATTAAATAAATATGATTTTTTTAAATATAAACAATGCATTTTTATTTTTGAAAAAGAATTAGTTTTTTTTTTTTTTTGAAATAAGGTAACTACGCATGTTCCTAAGCTAGGGAGAGATGTCCACGGGGCGGGGTGGGGCCAGGGAATGGATTCCTCGTCCCCGTCCCTGCCTCTTAATTTAATCCTCATCCCCGGAAAAATCCCCGATTTTTTTTTCGGGGATAAGGGCGAGGATTCCTCGGTGGGGCACCGGCGGGGATCGGGTCCCCATGGGGATTTTTTCAAATTTTTTTTTACATTTTTATATATATTTTTTGGATAATACTTTTAAATAATTAGATTTTCTTATAAAATATTTAGGGAATTTGGGCTCAACAGCAAATTTTACCTATTGTATTAGTTTAGCAGCAAATTTTTTAAAATAATTGAATGTATAGCACATTAGATATCTATAAATAACTAGTGATAGAACTCAATCAGTGATAAACATCTATCACTAATGAGTGATAGAACTCAATTTGATTTTTTTGCTACAAATGAATTAGTTTTGATTTTGTACTATAGGTGCAAATATTTTGCCATTTTTTGCTATACATGCAAAATCCCCAAATATTTATAAATTTCAACTCTAATGTTAATTATTAAAGAAAAATACTCATATGCATAGGTAATTTCATCAACAAATATATTTTTATTTGAAAATAAAATGGGTAAAGTATAGAAAAAAATATTATATAAAAAAAAAAAGTAATCGGGGACGGGGAATACATTCCCCGTCCCCGGCCCCGATTAGCCCACGGAGAATTTTTTCCCCCATCCCCGGCCCCGTTCCCCGCGGGGACCCTGCCCCGTGGGGAAAATGGACATCTCTAAGGCCAGACACTGGAGATATCGCAACATGAGTAAGGGCATGATACTCAAATTCAGTCAATTGAATGGGTCGGTGGCACAATTGATTACCTGGTTTGATGTTAATCCATTTCCATTCCACGGTCACGGGTTCGATCCCTGAAATCGGTATTTATAATCCCCTTCTCCCAATTTGTACTAAAAAAAAAACTCAAATTCAGCGTTAAGATGAGTGACATCTATTTTCTCCTTTGTAAACAAAGGCACAAGAATATTCCCAAAGAAGACATAATAGGTTGCAATGGATTTGTGATTTTCAACATTGAATGGCCAATCGACATCAAAGAATATCGAAATAGTTCAGTTGTCAGTTGGCTGAATAAGGAGTCCAAAGTGCTTAGCTTCATACAAGTAGTGTAATTTGTCAATGAAAATCTTTCGGTTGTTTAAGGAATTGACTCAAGTGAATCACGATATAAGAAATGATAAGACAAATACGGTGAGGTATTCTAATGCACCAATTGTCCTTCGATAGATAAATGCATCTTCGAGGGGGTTTTCATCAGACAAAGAAAATCTTGTCAATTACAGACGGTGATGATGTAGGTTTTACTATAGCAATATTTAACTTTGAGAACATGCCCTTATTATATTGAATTCGAGTAATCAACATGCAAGACGATACTTGAGATACCTAAATACCCAAAAAGTAACTCAATTATCCTAGATCTTTTAGTGAAAAGTACTTGTTCAGGGCATCAACCAGTTTTGTAGTGAACACAGTATCATTCTTAGTAAGAATGACATCATCCACATAAATAAACTTAGAAAAGTTCTGTCAACTATTGATGAATCCTCATGAGAGAAGAACTATCTTAAGTGCATTATTCCATGCTCGTGGAGCCGTTTCAGGCCATAAATAACTTTCTTTAACTTGCACACAAGGCCAAGAAAAAGATTCTACATGTCCTTATGGTTGGTCTATATATACGTCATCATAAAGTGTTTTATTGAGGAATGCATTATTGATTTCACGTTTCTTAACAAGCTAGTTACAAGATAAGGCAAAAGTCAAAACCACTCAGTTGGTCGAAGCCTTCACAATAAGGCTAAACATGTCAAAGAAATCAACTTCAAAATTATGATGAAAGTCTTTGGCAACTAGACGAGCTTTTGTATCTTTGTATTGTGTCATCAGAATATCGTTTGATCTTAAAGACTAATTTAATCCAAAGAAGAGAGCAGTAGAACAAGAACTCATGTATTATTATATTATACACGTATACACATGAGGGCCTGAAATTCATTGCGTCCAACTTGATTGAAGGTAATTGTTGATATTAGGGGCGGGGCCAATCCACCTTGATTGTCATCGAGTGTTGAAGTCAAGTGGGATTATCGACTACTTTGATTGCCATTTATCCTCCTTTAAGTGACGACTATGTCGTATTGAGTATTCACTGCGTCAGTGGTAAGACGACTCCCTTAATCGCTAATTATTGCTCTAGTGCGCGTCTGCAGCCTTCGATCAGACACTTGGGTGATTATATTTGGAAATTCGTCTAGGTGTTTGCCTGGACAAACATAGGTGAGTACTTGTCCTCTCTTGCCAACTGTCCCATAATTTAGTAACTCTTGAGGATCGACATTGCGAGATTCTTCCATAACAATAGGTTATCCCAATCAAATTTAATGCTAGAAATTTGATTTAGGAGTTGGTTTCGTTTAGTAGATGACAATTAACCTAAGGTTTGTGCTAGCCAAGTTAGTGATCTAAAAAACAAAGCTAGTGTTTTAAAAAAAACATTGACATTGACCATTGCAGCATTAGTGAAAAATGGGAGAGAAGATCTCTGCTTTTCAAAATATTAGAAGTTCACGTAATACTCCCTTAAGGAGGGTTTTACATCCAAATCTTAAATTAAAGATTTACATAAAATATAATAAATAGGCTTTAGCGATTTGATAGAGAGAAGAATATGAATGCATGATCTCAACAGCCCCAGGATCTCAAAATACTATACTAATTATATAAGTTCAATACCAATTAAATCACGCTCGTTTCACAATCTTCGATGTTTGAAAATTAAGACTATAAATACTGTTTTTACTAACACGTTTCTAAAACAAAAAAGTATAATGAAATATAATACGTCAAAATTTAGAAGAAATAAAATATATAATTGAACATGTGACAAAAATAGAACAGTACTAGAATGATGTTGCTCTTACCATACCGTGGGCAATTATTACACTGAGCATCATTTCAAACACTTGTTTCTTACTCTCCAATCCTAATATTGTTGTTGAACTAAAAAAAAAAGCGTTTGTTATTTTTTAAAGTAATAAAATTTTGAACAGTATTTTTTTAACAAATTATCTGTGTGAACTTTGTATACCAAAAATAAGATGGTTATCAGTGTTTTTTATAGTTCAAATGGAGGACTAAAACCCTATAGAGGGGTAAGACTCTCAAAGAAGAGGCACAAAATATCGATTTTCAGAATCAAACTTGTAAATTGTAATCGTGCAGTTGAATTGGATTATAACCAACCAAGCAAACATGCCATTAACCCTTTCAGTTATAATCATTATCAGTTTAGCGTGTTCAGTTTTTTTTTTTAAGAAACAAGGTGAATTTTTGTTACACAGAAAGAATGTTTGTCAAGATGAAATCACAGAGGAAATATCTAATCTAAGCATAAGCAACAAGAAATCAACATCTTTAATGGGAAGATTTAAGCTTACAAATCATGGGACTAGTAATGGATAACACAGTTATTTAGAAGATAAAACACCTAGCATATGTCTTGAAGCTACTTAGATGACTAAAAGTATGATCTCGAAAAACTGAAGACATCAAGTCAACAGTAAATTTATTCTTACCATGTATATGCTTCAGTAACTATCTGCAATCTGAGACAAAGAAGAATATGTTCCGAAGATTGTGCTAACAATACCGAGTCCAATGACAAAGATGCTCGAAGTGATCTGATTGCATGGAAGAGGAGAATTACTAACACTTCATTTAACATATTCTGATAGAACATGAATCTTCATAATGAATCAAAAACAATTCACCAAAATGTTTTTGGTTTTGTCCTTGGAAATGTAAAGTTACCAGTGTTGTGCATAATCATGGTGGGGATGTTCTGCTTCTAGTTTTTTTGGGGATTTGAACACATACCATCTTGATCATTAGTTTATACTTTACATCGGTTAAATTATGTCAACAATTTTTTTTTTCAAATATCCAACATCGAGTGAGCTTGTGCACACCTCAATTATTCTCATTAAAGAACAATCCGACTCTACAATATTTGATTGCCAAAGAAACCAACGTGAAATTAATTCCTAGATAGGTGATTACTATAGATTAAACTCATGACCTCCTTAGTTTTCCAAGTCGCTCCTCGGTCCTGACCACTAGGTAATGATGGTTGCTATGCTGGCAAAATTTCTATGTTCAAATTTCTTCATGATTTTCTACGAACATTATTGTGTAACCTACTGATCTATCATACTGATCTAATATTTTCACCATGGACCTCACCTTTATTTAGTTTATCTTGCATGTCTACATTAATACTCCTTTTCCTTTCTTATCTTTCTACAAAACTCTATCCGGTTTAGGGGTATTTGGAGCAAGAAGAATGAGAATGATTATGAAAAAATGATTCTCTTACCCACGTTCGGACCATTGACAATCGAGTGAGCTTGTGCACACCTCAATTATTCTCATTAAAGAACAATCCGACTCTACAATATTTGATTGCCAAAGAAACCAACGTGAAATTAACTCCTAGATAGGTGATTACTGTGGATTAAACTCATGACCTCCTTAGTTTTCCAAGTGGCTCCTGGGCCCTGACCACTAGGTAATGATGGTTGCTATGCTGGCAAAATTTCTATGTTCAAATTTCTTCATGATTTTCTACGAACATTATTGTGTAACCTATTGATCTATCATACTGATCTAATATTTTTATTCTCCCTATGCTTTTTTCCACTTTTCATTCTCCTTGTACCATTTTTTATTCTCCCTATGCTTTTTTTTTTAAGCAATGGTAACCACGACCGTTCCTAGGCAAGGCACTGGAAAACATCGAAGGAGTAATGTCACAGCTGAGTCTCGAACCTGGGACCTTGAGAGGAGCATACCCTCAAAGCTCAAGTCTTCAACCACTGTGCCACCCCTTGAGAACTATTCTCCCTATACTAACTATTTTGTTCACACCATGATCATTTTTTACACCCTAAATACAACTAATGGTTCCTTCCATAATCGTTCTCTTCACCCAAACATATGTAATGATTCTCTCCATAATGATTCTGTTCACCCCATACACAAATAATCATTCTCCCGGCATTCTCTCCTGCATTCCTATTCCTCTAGAATCATTCTCATTCTTCTTGCCCTAAACGCCCCTTAAATAGAATAGTTTTGTTAAGACACCAAGTGTACCCAAAATAATACTGTGATAATCAATCTAAGGTAGACACAATACATGTCCCCAAGGGGTGGTGCAGTGGTTGAAAACTTGGACTTTGAAGGTATGCTTCCCCCTCAAGGTCCCGGGTTCGAGACTCACCTGTAACATTACTCATTCGATGTCTCCGATGCCTGGCCTAGGGACGGGCGTGGTTACTTTGTTTAAAAAAAAAAGGGTAGCCACAATACATAAAGCCACCTTTCGAGCAGGTGGTACTCTCCAAATCCCAGCAATACCAGTACCGGGTATGACTCAAAGCATACAATAAAAGCATACCCAACACAACTAACTTAAAGCTATAAATAGTACAGACAGTAAAGCATAAAATAACTAAGTCGACTGTGAAGTTCCTTCTTCGTTTATCTTTTATTGAAAGATTTCACTCTCTTCTCCATCTTAAGATTCTATTTCCTATAAAAATAATGATCAAACAGAGATTTGAGTTGTACACGAAATTGAAAAATGTCGGATAAGTGTAAATATCCAAAACCAAGTTCAAATTTCTGAAAACCTAACGCGTATATGGGGGATGCTAAGTTACAATGAGGGGAAGAGTTGACTTATCAGGTTTAGTTAATTCATCCATGATCTTTTAAATGAGTTTGTGTAATTTATTTCTTAATGTTCTCTCTCTTAAACTTTAATTTCCTCATGTAAATTACAATAAGTTGCAGTACGTTCATGGTTTTTTTTCGTGAGCGGGGATTATTGGAAATGATAGAACTGTCTCCCCACCATGTATTTCATAAGCTAAATTATGAAGCTTAGTTAAACAGAGAATAAATAAGTTAAAAATAGGCTTACCTGCATTTTTGTAGCTTCGCTTCCCATGATTTTTAAATAACATACTGTTGGCGCTATTACCGCCTGAATGAAAAATCATATAGTAAGAAACACATCCTTAACTTTTATCCCAAAAAAACATCCGAATCCATAAGACAAATGAACAAGTCGTAGTCCAACTCTTAGTAGATTTTACTAATAACAATCTAGGACAATTCACCACAGTTCAGCTACTAATAGGCTCCACAAAAAGTACGAGGATTCTTCATGAATAATAAAAGGAAAAATTTTCTGTGGAGGTCAAAAATTTAGAAAAAAAATCAAATATAGCAAAAAATAATTCAATCACGTTTAAAGTGATGCCTACAAAATTGATGATTTCAATAAGTGAAACCGATAGCTTTCAATTAAATGAAATTGATGGGTTCAATCAAGTTAAATGGATGGAAAACAAAGAAATTAAAATACTCATGCTATGTAAAAAAATTGCTATAAGTTTGATATTCAAAAAGTTTCTATCATTTTTTTTTTTTTTTAAATCAGGAAATTGTAGCTTCACCCCACTGTACCCGGAGAAACCACCCTCGTCCTTAGGCCAGGCACCAAAATACCTGCTTACCCGGGGCTTCTTATCTTCTCTTTTCTTTGAATCGGATCACAATTTCATTATTGGACCGAATACCCATTTGGGTTTAATGGGCTCTAATACCATATTAGATAGTGTGGACATCCATATCAAAACCAATTTCGGTTGAAACTTATTATTCGTCCCTTATGTTGAACCCATCCCTTAAGCACATCATTCTCCTTCTTCTCGCTCTATTGATTTCACCCATATCCTTCCCTTGTCCAGCTCCTAAAGCTCTATGATTCATGAGAACTGCCTGCTATTTCACATATCCCCAAGGATCCAAATCCTCCCTCTCATTCGGATTCAAACTTTGACGATGACATTAATGTTAGTAGTATTGACTCGACATCTGAACTTTTGGATGATGACTTCTCCCTTGCTCACGAGGAGTTCATTTCCCCTCTTATTTAGCAGAACTTGCTATTTCTTCACCTTTGCCTCCTTCTGAATGTCTGCAGTGCACTACCGTTACAATTTCAGAAAAATTTGCTAACATTATCGCCACTTGTGGAATTCAGTTAAAGGAATGTTGCGGATTAGAAGTTTGCTCAGCCAATTGAAGTTTTTGTTGATGATTATTTTGTTTGGAATTATTTTGGTCTCTTTTCTATTTTGGCGCCTTGGAGTGTTGTCCCTTTATTATCCAATTTCATCAGTTTTCCTTGATGTTGTTGTTGTTTGTTGCTGTTATTGTTTTCGAAGATTGCAGCTTCAATTTTTTTGGATGCTTTTTTTAGCTCCCATTGTTCAGCCATACTTGGGCTTCCTACACTTTTTGTTTGATTGGCTTTTTGTTCTACTTGTTTCTTTTTGTTCTTTTGCCTTGTTTCGGACTTTTGTTTCTTGTACCCCTTAACATCTCCCTCTTCTTGAGGCTTGTGCATGAATCTTTTCCTTCTTTTCATTCTCTTAATGAAATATTTTGTTTAGATATTTTGTTTCTGGTTTTAAAAAAACAGCTAACAGCCCACTGGTTGACCATATAAAATCTCACGTATTAACAATCAAAAGGTGCAACTAACTACGAGTTAAAACGAGCAATGGAGAACAATAGTCCAATCTCATCATGAAAAAGAATCAACCAGCACTTACCACCAGTATGCTGAGAAGGGAGCCAATCAAAGCCATCACAAGACCTACAATCAAGATAAATGGTAATATACTTCAAATTACGCTCAATTCATCTGTCACGTTTAGATAAAACTGCTCACGGAAATTTAACAATTTGGCTTTGCAGTTCGATGCTTTATGCATCTATACAGTTATGTAAAGTTTGTTAGATGCTTAATCAATGAGCCCCTTTCATGACAAATATATATGACCTAACAATTAAGGGGGTGATTACAGACAAATATATACGTGGAAATTTAACAATTTGGCTTTGCAGTTAGATGCTTTATGCTCTAATGAAAGTTAGTTTTGGAAGGAAGATGGCTTGAAAAATGAAAGTAAAACCAATTACTGATTACAGATATCTTGAAGAAGATATCATTACCGAAAAAGGGCAGAAGGAAAGCAACGCAAACAGAAGAAGCGACAAGTGCTGTTCTTAGAAGAATGAAACACGCGTAGCTATTTGAAATTCTAGGTGGAAGTAGCTCTTCTATACTTCTTGCCAACGGATTCATCAACAGTGCATATTTAAGCAACGTCAAGGAAGCAAATTTAATTATTGATCTAAAGATAAAATAATTTGCCACTTGGTTTTCTAAAATCATGCCCCAATCTAAAAAGGATATTTGGTGAATGGATTGATAACCTGTAAAAGAATAAAGATTGCTCAGTAATATTGCGAACCTCACACTGCTTATAAGATTAGGTGGCAAATAAAAGAACAACATAACACTTACAGTAGTCCACACTGCAACTTTAGAGGTAACATCATGTTTTGGCATATTCAAAGTTATCTGGGATAATGTATTTTGGCCAAACATAAGATATCCGATGATGGCAACCCCTCCATAAAATATAACACACAAAATAAAGCTGCACGAGGTTAAAAAAAATGACTAACAGCAAGTTAAATGGCAAGTAAAAAGCATTCCAAGTCTTGACATTGACATGTACCATATTATTATCGCTTTTGTGAACTTTGTTTTATCTGCCATGGATTGATATATATTTGGAAACACGGAATGGCCAGAATAACAAAATCCATACACACCAATTGCAAAAGGAATACCCTTCCAGTTCACTACTTCACCGGATTGATGAAACCCAATGCTTCCAATTGTACCAAGAAAAATTAAACACAGTACAATTAAGATGGTTGCAATGACCCCACCAGCTGAAATCAGCATTAAGTAGATGATGTCACCTAAATGTCCAAATTATGAAGGCCACCATAAACTAGAAATATTAGACTAATATATGATATACATTACCTGACAGGTATGAGATCACACGGAGATCTCTCAGCCAAACAGTGGGCAAAACAACCAGTGCAGTTAAAATTCCAAAAAGATGCATAGAGTCTAACCGAATACTTCCCAAACTCAACGATGCTCCAGGAAATAGACTGGTTAGATTGTCTCCTTCCAAAATAATAAATTCAACACAGTAACACTGTTACGTGTAGAGAACATCAAAGTTTAGTTAAGCAAAATTAAATAACTTTCTATTTGAAAATAAAATGCTAAGGATGGGATTAGAAATTCACTTACATATAATTCCAAATACAAAATGATCTGCAATCAAAATGCCAGAAACATATTAGCAATTATTCTAGAAGACATCAGCAATACACATGCATGCACGATACAACATATAATATCATATAATCACTATAACTATAAAAATTTAGAAGATAGGATTCTAGATGCAATCAAACTCACAAAAAATTTGTAGTCGTGGCATAAAAAACCAGTTCAATGTGAATGCATGTTACAAAGATTGATACTTAATATGCACTAAACAACAGAGTAACTTTTTTTTATGAAATATCAAACTTTCATTGAGTATAAAATGAAATAACAATACAGGGGATACAAAAAAATAGCCCGAGAAAAGGAGTCCCCTACAAAAACGGTCGCCAATCTTAAACCAATTACTCCTAAACGGTAGTCAATACAAAACAACTTAGTAATTGAGGCAAAAAGAAAAATATAGAATCTAATAAGAGTTCAAACATCTTCTAGAGATCTCTTTATCCCTCTAAAAATTCTATCATTTCTCTCACTCCGAAGAAACCATAAAATAGCACAACAGAGTAACAAATTGGACAAGAGCAAAAAAGCATTAGCATATATGTGAGAAACATGTATAATGAGAAAGTAAACTCACAGAGATGAACAGACGTCCAAATTTTCCGTAGGCAGCTTCTCCTAAATCTGGGTATGATATGACTCCGTCTTTCTTCTCGAAGCAGTACCTCATAAGTGTGGCTGTGTAACAACAAACAATGGCAAAAAGAACCATCACTACCAAACTGGCCCAGCCAGCTTCTCTTACGGTATAAGGTGTGGAGAGAAGTCCTACTCCAACCAATATATTGACTCCTGTCTCAGAGAGCAAACGAATAAAAAATACATACATATACCATTCTAGATTAAACATTTGTTACAAATTCGAAAAACATAACGACCGAGCAGCATTGCTTTCACATTTCATCTTAAGGACCGATCATACGAGGAGGAATTTCTCAGAGGAAACATATAAATGAAAAAGAACAAAGAAACAGTAAACATAGGCTACCATTGAAGATAGTCTGTGTGAAGCTGCACCCATGACCAATAGGTAGTTCACCAGACAGTTGCTTTGGAAATGAGGCTCTCTCTGACCTTAATGATTGCATTCTTGAGATCTTATCCATATCCTCATTTTGATCAGCACCACCATGATCTGATAACAAAGGAGCTTTGGCATCCATGTCTAAACTACTACTAGGATTATGCAAGCTTGTTTGCAATATACTTGGAACGCGGAACATTCCAAAAATTGGCGAAGCCATGATTGTATAAGAATCCGTTGTCTGTCTGCCAAAGGAAAAAAAATGCAAGATAAACAACACCCAAGTACCAACTGCTCAAACTTACAAGAAATTCACTTTAAAATATATGCTAATAATCCAAATCAATGCCCCCAAGTCATAAAACAGTAAAAACATTGCTAAAAAATCTGATCGTCTACCATAAATGATGAGTTTCCAGTGAATCATATTTAACAAATAGCATACTCCGGTAGCACATATTAGCTCGATTATCGACACACACTTTAGACGGACTAACAACTCCTCTTGAACACTTCAGAACCTAAGAACCTCGAATCAAGGAGTATGAAAATGAAAGACACCGAAATTCATGAACGGACTAACGCCGAATAAACAGAACTAAGCCATTACCAGTTACATTAACTGATTCTGCAAGTTATTTCTTCTCATTAGTCCATTCATAATTCGCAAAAACAAAAAAACCAAATACACGAAGCTAGCCACCAGTTCACGCAGTCAATCAAACTAAACTTCACAAAAACAATCCACAATGAGATTAAAACTCCACATGAACAACACAAATCAAAAGCAAACAAACAACCAATCTTCTGTCCAGATTTCAAAGAGCCAAAACCAAAAGGAGCATGTTCTAATCAACAAAAACAAAATCAACGGCTAAAACGTGAAGAAGACGACGGAAAATACATCAAGTATGATAAGCAGAGCGTTTTAGCCATTGTCAGTAACAAACAAGAACAAAACCCGGAAAAAGCAATACAAACCACAACTAAAAGAAAGAAACACCTGAAACTCTGAGGCCACTGCTGGGAAGTGAAAGTGGAGCTCCGGCGGCCAAGGCCGTTGGGAGCGTCGTCGTCGCCGTCGCTGTAGCCGCTGTTGCTGCGGTTCTCCTCCATGCATTTGGAGAGCTCAAGGTCGTCGTCGTTGTCGTTGTCGTTGTCGTCGTCGTCGGCGTCGGCGTCGGCGTCGAGAAAGAACTCGGAATCGGCGTCGCCGTTCTTCATGGCCATGGCGCAGAATGGGGGGAAGGATTTGTGAGCTCTGTGGAAATGATATTTGAGCGGTTATGGCGAATCGCTGGAAAGGAATGATAAATGAGAGCCGTTGATTGTTGTTCCGGTAGACACGAGATTTCCGATGGCTCGGATTGTACGGGTCCGTTTTGCTTTTGCGCATGCCGTTGAGTTTTTATTCACATTGTGAAGGCCCATCAAATAAAGTTCATTAGGGCTAAGTATTTTAAAGTGCATTTTGTCACTTTGGTAGAGAGAACACACAAGAACAATAAAGGGAGAGCTGGAAAATCAGCAGCTAGAGAGAAAGTAAATAGAGAAGAAAAGAGGTTTCTGCCCAGCTTCGGTATTTTGGCGTTTTCGAGCGATTGCACCGTTGGATCAAGCTGAAATTTGGACAGCGTGTTCTTGACACGAGGGTCTTCAATATGAACGGTGGAGATTGAGTTCAGAGCTTTCTAAGACCAGATTCCAGTGGCGATTCGATTCCACATTTTTGTGAAATCTTTCTATTTATCTCTCTTGATTTGTATTGTTTGTTGCCAAGATTAGTTTATCTTGAGTCGTTATGTGTTGTATACCTCTAGTTGTAACTAGAGAGAACTTGTTGTAGCCCATTATCGATTATAGTGGAGATTCGACTTCGGTCCGTGGTTTTTTACTCCTCGCCTTGAGGAGGTTTTTCCACGTTAAAAATCGTTGTGTTGTGCTTGATATTTCTACCATATTATATGGTTGCTGATTTTTCATTAGGAACACAAGAGAGAGAATAATTGATCCATATTAGAATAGTGTTTATTCCCAACACATGCTGACGTGTAAGAAAAGGTAATGATGACAGAAACTATTTTTTTTTTTTTTTGAAAGAAGATGACAGAAACTATAACTTAAAAATAATGGGTAAGAATGTACTTTCCATTTGTTTTTTATATTTCAAACATTTTTCCTAAAAAAAAAGAGTTTAATTTGGAAATGAGTTTTTGCATGTAGTCACGTGGTGCAATAGAAATGAGCCACATGGCTACCACTTTGTATTGTTTTTTGTCAGTTTTTAAATCTTTTTAATAAGCTCTCTTTTTCCCTCAAACTTTTGTTTTTAATGTTTTTCTGTTTTTTTTCTTCAAATTTTAAGTTTAAGTTTTTGGGTTTTAAATGTCAGTTTTTTTTTCTCCACATGGTGGGGTGTTTGTTTGGCATATTTAGGGAGAATTTAGTTTTAATATTTATTAACTCTTCCTAAAAAATTTATATCCAAATGAATTTTTATTAATTTCTCCTCATTTTTACTTTTAAAAAAACTCTAATTTCTTACCATTCATTCATTAGGCTGGTGTTGAACTGATTTACAACCAAATAATAAAATCATTACGTCACTGACTCATTCGATTCATTTCTCACATCTAATATCAAATATATTTCATAAATAATTATATATTTTATTTTATAAACTAATTTATTTTATTTTAAACATTTCGCATATCTTTTTATTACTTAATAGTATTAATTTTTTGAACTAGTTCATCGTAAATTGTTGTCGTTCATATATTATCGCATTTTAAGAATATATTTTATAATTTAAAATTAATGGTAGTTTTTTAATTCATTTTCTCTTACTTTAAAATTTGTATTTAGATATATATATTTTTTTACCTAATATCATTAATTTACTAATTAATTGAAAATTATTCTCACTTACATAATATCATATTTTTAAAATAAATTCCATCATTTAAAATTAATTATCCTTTCATAATCTACCTGTGATTTTTTGAAATATGAAATAAATTAAAGTTCACATCATAAAAAATATTAGTATAAAAAGTATTCTCACAAAAAATAAGAATACACAATTTTAATAATACAAATTAAAACTATAAATAAAGAATGTAATATTACTAAAAGAAAAAGTGTCCCAAAATATATTATAAATTAAGTTGAGATTTGGAATAATAAATAAATAAAATGACATCATTTTAGATTGAAAAAAAAGCATAAATATCATATCATTTAAAAAAGTAACAAACATTTCTTCCAACTCCTCCTTAAAGAACCACATTCAAGCCACATATTAATACGATCTGTTTACAAACAACTTTACAAATAACCACAACCAAACATATATTTACTCTATCTAATCACTCCACAATTTTATATCCAAACATCTTTATTTTGAGCAATACTTACCATCATTTTGGACCACAAAATTCTACACTTTAGCATTTCTCTTTTCATCAATCAAAGTCAATCTTAAAAAATAAAATAAATAAAATTTTGGGGATTTTGCATGTATAACAAAAAAAGATAAATTATTTTCATCTATAGCATAAAATCAAAATTAATTCATTTGTAACAAAAATTTTAAATTGAATTCTATCACTAGCTGAGTTCTATTAGTGATAGAATTCAATCAATGAAAGACTTTTTCTATCACCGCTTGAATTTTCTACTAGTGATAGAATTTCAAATTGTGTTCTATCACTAGTTGAATTTTATCATTGATAGAAATTAATATGCTATAGATGAAATTATTTTTAAAATTGTGCTGCAAATGTAATACAAAAGGTAAAATGTGCTGTTGATGGTAAATTCCCTAATTTTTTTTAAAAAAAACGTGGTCCAAAATGGTGATAAATATTTTCAATATACTTATCCACCCTTAGACATAATCATTAATTAGAGAGAATGTGATAATTATTAATTTGTAATTTGTAATTATTGATGAAATGATTAAAATATACATGTTCTCAAAAAAAGGACTAAAATATACACAAAGACTAAATTTATGTATGATTTAAATGGTAGAGTTTTGGGATGTATCTAGGGTTTAGGATTTGGGGGTCAATTTATATTCGATCTTCATGATCTTATGGGTGTGATCCCTTCAACTTTTTTTTAGATCAAACGTTCATTAAACAAACAAATCAACGATACAAAAAACAACCTTAAAAACTAAATTGGATTCGACCCACAACCCGATATATATATAAAGAAAAAGACAAAACCTAAAAAAAAAAAAAAAGAAGAAAACGCTTAAGAAAATTTTAAAAAAAATAAAGAATGAGAGGTAAAACTAAATAGCAAAAGTTGTACTAAGAGTCTAAGAGAGAATCGAATCTTACTTGGTAAGATATTTGGTGAGGCCAACATTCATTGAGTCATCAATAACAATTATAATTCAATCTATATTATATATAATATATTAATAAATTTAAAAATTTTGGGGGTCATGATGGTCCAACCTTATCAACGATAAAGTGAGATTTATAAACATATGGACTAAATACGAGTTATGTACATTTGTGTCGCATGTGCATATATTTCGAGCGCACTATATATAAGCTTAGTGAGTATCCAACTACACTATTGTGTTGAGTATATTGTTTGCATCTCATTTAGTGTGGTTAGCCGCAAGTGTTTTGCAACTATAAGTTGTTAAGTAACGACCATTACATGGTTTTGAGATTTTGGTTTTAGTAGTTGAGTTGTGTGTACCTATAAATTTGGCACATTTGAGTTCAATTTCATAATTTTGCGTGTTCTCCTTTTTTGAAGTTGGAGGTCAAAATTCACTAACAGTAACTTTTTAGTTTTCACTTATGAATGTTTAGTTTTATCGTGCAGATAACCTACCTACTTTAAATGTGTATACTCATCATTTTGCTATTATATTTTCTCTTGCATGTTTTGTTGGGGTTAAGATGACAAAACTTACTTGTGATTATATGATTATATGAGATAGTAGCGATAGCACCTCCAAAAATTTAGAAGTTTATGCATAAAGAAGTGTCATTCAAAATAATTCAAAATTCAAAATAGTTCAAAGTAACTTTCCAAAACCAAAATTATAGATCTACTCTAAGAATTTGAACTTATAATATTTTGATTTCTAGACCATACAAGATGCTTTATTGGCTGATCTCTTTGAATCCACAGATTATTATGCAAAAGGTTGATTATAGTTGGTTTCAATTTCGTCAATATACATAGTTTCAATATCATGTAGAAAGTTATCAATAGAGATATAGTAATATATACTTATGATAAAAAAAGTTATGGGTTTAAATTTTCTACCAATTCTCACTAATTAAAAAAAACATATAAAATAGGCAAATAATATCAATAAATGTTTAAGTCCTTTGTATACTCAATTATAAATAGAGAATTAACTAGCATAAACCAAGCAAATTAATTTAAGCAAGAATAATTAACATAAATAGAACAATCATATTCCATCTAGTCGGATTATTCCATCAATCAATATTATATGAAAAGTTAGAGGGTAAAACTTATCTCATGACAAAATCAAATCGGACAAAGGAAAAGAAATGACAAAGTAAGAATCGAAAGGTTGACGCGGTAACGTGATGATTTCATTATTTGGTTGTAATGCAATTCTAGATATCGAGAATTGATATTTGACTCTCATTTTATGTGGGTGAGATCTAACAAGTATGTGTTCTTATATCAATAGGTCATATTCAAATCGCCTATCCCAATTTGTTTTTTTTTTTTTGTCATATATCAAAAGGTCATATTCAAATTGTCCATCCCAATTATTAATATTGTTGTTTTTATTTATTTTTGAGATTACATCCCAATTGTTGTTGAACTATGATTATCTCTTGATAAAAAATATATACCAATTATCATTAGGTTAAGTTTGAATTTTGCACCAATTACTTTTGACACAATTATATTACTAAATGCTCCAAACACCAATGCATCAAAATTACTCGAAATACTTAGGGGGTGTTTGGTTGCAGGTGAGATGAGATGAGATGAGATGTTGATAGCTGAAAATCTTGTTTGGGGTGAGATGAAATGACAGAAAAACCTTGTTTGGGATGCAGGGAGATGAAATGAGATGACATAAAAACTTGTTTGGGGTGAAGGAAGAGGAAATGAGATGTCAAGATATGTTTTTTTCTTAAAAAAAAAATTTGTTCTTATATTTTTTTTTAACAATAAAATTGTTCTTTTTCTTTTTTTAAAAAATAATTATTCTCAAATATTTAACTATTAATATAATAAGTATGTAAATATAATTACTATCATAAATAAAATGTAAGTAATATAAATTTAATATTAAGCCCCCTTAATCATTTTAATGTTTTTAGTAAAAAAAAACATAGTTTTATTGATATTATGTACGACATAATAACCATGAAGTTAAAAGTTTCTAATCTTTCATACTTAAATATTGTTTAATTAAAAAAAATTATGAGAAAAAAAAAATTTCACACCACCAAAATAAAGTTTGACTAATCTAAAATATTTGTACATCGTTAATAACTTTTTTTAAAAGATTTGTTAGACTTAAATAAAAAAAAATAAAAAAATATCAAGATTCTATTTATTAAAAAAAGTAAAAATAAAACTATTTGGTTAAATTAGTCATTATAAAATATTGATAGCAATTTTTATTTTATTTAAAAAAAATTATTTTCTTATACCTTTTATACATTCATATTCATATTCATAGTTATCGAAGGTCAAAGAATTATTAATAAAATACACTAATTAATAGGTAATAATAAATATTAGTCATTGATACTTCTAAAGAACTATAGACACCCCTAAAAAAATTTATTTATTATTTTTTTGTAGTTAAAAGAGAACTCGGTCACATTTTGATAATAATTATTACATGTAAGTAATAAAATATCCCTCAAATTTTGAAATTTATTGTTTTTTTTATTAGGTAGAATAGATCTCAATCCCTATGACTCATACAAGTCTTGAAATTTATAGTTGTTTTTTGTATATACAATCAAGACTCTCAAAATTATTTAAATTAATTTATCCTTTCAAAAAAAAAATATATCCACTCTTACTATTATTTCAAAGTGCAAAGTTGAATACAAGAGTATAAAATTTGAATCTCATTTTTTTAACAAACAAAATAAGTTTAATATTTTTAAGTTTATTGAAAATAAGTTCATACTTTTAAATCTATTGTAAACTACGAATAAAAATTCAATGTATATAAATTATTTAAATTAAATTTTTATTTTAATAATAAATTGATATATTTATTGTTAATATTAAAAATAAACACATAACTTTTAATTATTAATTTTTAAATATGATATTTATAGTCTATCTCTAAACAATTGAAATTCTATAAAAAAAAATTGTTATTAAAGACGATTAAAAAATAAATAAAAAAATGAAAATTTAACGTCATATATTAAGAGATGATATATATCTATTTATTTTAATTTTTAAAATTCAACTATATTTAAATAAACATTTGATATAATAATAGTATAATTATTATAATTATATATTGATATATTAAAATAATATTATTATTATAAAAAAATATATCAAACATAAAATAAGTAAATAAGTAAATATATATCATATCATACTACCTTAAAGTGTGACTTAAGGAGAAAATCATTTTTGGACGATTTTACCCTTAAGTCATACACTAATTTACAAACATGTCATTTATTGGAATATAAAAAAAAATTAAATGCAAATAATGTAGAAAATATTCACAATATCATTTAGATTTTCATCCGTAGAAGATAAGATATTTTTATCAAATTTTATAGATTTTATGACTAAGTTAGAAGATAAGAAATTTCAACAATCAAATGAAAATATTTTCAATATCATTTAAATTTTCATCATCTTTATAACCTAGAAAATAAGATATCTTTACCAAATCTCATAGATTTTGTTTGACATTTTATATTATAATTAAAATAATAACTTAAAATTTTCAATCCTATAAATAATTCTCTACATTTTGTTTACAAGAACAGTTTCTGCTTGAATTTATTTTTTTTTAATAATAATTTATCTTATTTTTGTTAGAGTATTTATCTTAACTTTCATCTAATTTTCTTTTGTTGCAATAATTTTTGTAGGATCTTTTTTGCATAATTCTACTTTGAGAAAAAGACTTGGATATCTTGAAAAAAATGTTTGAAAACTGAGGCTAAAGTGCATGAATTCTTCAGTTCCAAAAGTTTGTTGGATTATTTACCTTAACTTTTATCTAACTTTTTTTTTGTTGCAATAATTTTTGTAGGAATCTTTTGTAACTTAATTATTCAGACTTGGAGATTTGGATTATTTTTTTTTTTAAGAAAGATAAAATTATCATTTGAACTTAAAGACGTTTATAGATCTACACTAATAAATATATTTAGCTTATTTATATTTATAATTATGATATAATTCTTATAAATTTTATATTATTCAATAGTAATTGGTCTATTAATATTTAAATTGAGAAAAAACTAAAAATATCAATTTTTAAAAATCAAAGATAAAATATAATTTTAATGCCATAAATTTTATTAAGTTTTTTTAAATAATAACACCTATTATTTTTTAAGCACAAAATAAAATATTAACTATCTTTTAACATAAATTTGAATTTTAATAAATTTAATTAATGTGAAAAAATAGTTATAAAATTCAAGTTATTTTGAAATTATTATTTGATGATTTAAATTTAGGGAAAAAATATGAGAAACAATTTATAATTATATATATAATTTATTATTTAAAAAATTATCACGTGCAACGTCGTGTTAAAAATTCTAGTATAAATAAAAAGATGAAAAAAAGGTGTTGGACTTCAACACCTCACCTCCTCTTCAAACAAACACCCCCTTAGGTCAATAAATTTTAGTATTTTTCCCAAATGCTCTCTTTTTGCAAAATGTTTTGTTGTGTACATGAATTGAGTATAAAAATCCACGATAACTAACAATATTTAGGTTTTAATAACATATAAACATAAGCACACACAAAGCGTACCAATATTGAGTTTAATCTTATCCGTCAATGTAAGGTTTCCATATCAAAACTAGTAATATATATCTATCTTTATTTATACTGGTTATTTACTTTTTAATTTTTAATGTAAGACCCTCAACAAAACTTATACAACCCAAAAGATATCAAATTTACTTGAAAAGTCATTTATTCCTTCTATCTTATACTAAGATCTTAACTAAATTAACTATCATAGTTAAGATAATTAAATTATATGAAAAGGTCATCACAATAAAAATGATATTTTTGAAAAGTTAGATGTAAAAGATAAAAATTATAAAGGTGTCTCACTCTTGTATACCATGGTTAATACGAGAGACAAATTTTAAAATTCAAAATCCGACAACTTTAAAGAAATAGCTTAATTGTGTTGGTGTTGTTAAATAATTTGTAAATACACAATTAGCCAAAACATCAACTTATTCTAACAAATAAAATGTGTCATTATAACAAAACGACAATGACAATTTACGAAAGATGCTCTATACTTTAAACTCTGATAAATTTTTGGCCCATTCGAAATAAAGTATAGTCGAAACTAGAACATGTCAAAAATATTTGTCACGTTATAAAAAAGAATCTTGGATAAGCTCATTAAACAAATGGCCTAATAATAGATTTCTAAAGCTAGAATATAAATTCAACAAATAGAAAGAGAATAAGCATGGCCCAAAAGAATTTGTCATTTTGCTCAAAAAAAAAAAAAAAAAAAATTTGTCATTGTTCAATCAGCCTCTATGGCCTTGGCGCGTGGAAATATACAAAGCAAAGAGTTAATACTTTTTGTGGCACACACTTCAAACCAAATCAGAACCTAACAAGTTACTAATATTTGAATGCAACTTTCCTTCCATTTATATATTTTCGTTATTCAATCACAAATTTTAATTACTCAAATATACTCAAGAACTTCCATTTATAAAGATTCACTCTGTTCATATTATACTTATTAGGTAAAAAAAATGTTTAATGTTTTGTATTGGTGTTAACAACTTTAGAGAAGAAAATATAGTAAATTTATAGTCCTTCAAAAAATATATATAGTAACTCTATAAAAATAAATAATTTAACGTGTCAATAATGAGATGCACGTAAATGTACTTGAACACTTACTTTTATATATATATATATATATATATATATTATTTACACATTTTTTTGTGCGTCCAATTAATATTTGTTTTAATTCAACAATTTTTGGAGATGTAAATTTAAATATATGACATCTTCTCAAATGAGCTATAATTTTTGTTAGACTATAATTATTTTAGTTTTTTAATTGATTTTTTATTTTTAATTATTTTTTGAATTTAGTTGACAATTATGTAAACATTTTTTTTAGATTACAATAATTGAGAGTGAGAGATTTGAACTCATAATTTCATGATCAATTAATGTATATTTGATGGTGCTAAGCTACTATTGGTTGGCAATTTAACACTATTTTAAGTTATAATTTATGCAAATAAATTTATAACTAAGGATTACAATCTTAAGTACCATATTAAATTGAATATATAGATGGCTAATAAAACGGAAATTAAATTCTACAAGATGAATTGTTAAAAAAAAATCCACAAGATGAATAAGATAAATTAATTTCAACTAATAAAATAAAAAATTAAATTAATCAAAAAACAAAACAGTAATAGAGTGGGAATTTATAGTAGTTCGATAAAGTGGGAATTTAGCAGACTTTCCTTTTTTACTTTCTCCACAGTTTACAGTCAAAAAGCTACCTCCACGTTTGATGATTATTTAAGGTCCGTTTGATAAGTATTTGGTTTTTTGTTTTTGATTTATGAAATTTAAATCTATTTTTACTCAAATTTACTATATGTATTCCATCTTTCTTATAATGTATCCATTTTTCTTTAAGAGAGTAGGTGAATACTAACCAAATTTCAAAAACAAAAAGTTTTTTGAAACTATTTTTTTTGTTTTCAAATTTTAGTTTTGTTTCTTAAAATATAGGTAAGATGTAGATACCCAAATAAAAAAAAGCTACGGTAAATTTTTGTTGGCTTAAATTTCAAAAACAAAATGGTTATCAAACGGGTCTTAATTTTTTGTTTTTGGTTTTTTAAATCTAAATTTATTTTTATTGAGTTTCCTACCATGTACTCCATCTTTACTACAATGTATTCATCATTATTTGAAAAAGTAAGAGAATTCTAACCAAATTTCAAAAACAAAAACAAGATTTTAGAAATTAATTTTTTTGTTTTTAAGTTTTAGTTTGATTTTTTAAAATATAGGTAAAATGTAGATATCCAACTAATAAATATATATAGATAGATATACTCAATAATTAAAAATTGGTTATTAGATAGTAACTAGTATATATATATATATATATTTAGTTAAAATGTATATAGACTATATGTAATAAATATATATAGATAGATATACTCATTAATTAAAAATTGTTCAATCATGATCATGGTTAAAGTAGGTAGGGTACAATGACAGCTCTCTTCATTAGCTGAATTAAGTTAAAATCAGATGGAAAAAATGGCAGCTCGCAATTAATGAGATGCCTTCCCATTGCATCAATGAATTTGAATTCATAAATGCTCAAGCAAAGCAAGCTTTAAAGGCTCACAACCCAGCCACTCTTTGCTATAAAAGCTAATATTTTGCTCCTTCAAAACTTTGATAAATTAATGCTATGCATTACAAAATATGCTTTAAATAAGAACTGTCATCAACTAAAACAGAGGATTCTAGGGGGGTTTAAAGTACATCAAATTACTCTCAAATAAAAAGGCACATCTATCATGTTGGGCTTTTGCCTTATTTTGGTTTTGCCTTTCAAGGCTCTCTCATGGAATGTCTAAAACTTCAGGTTATATTGCAATTACCTTTTGTATTTACTGACATGTTTTGAGTGTAGAATATGGGAGAAGAGGGGAGAATGTAAGCACAAAAAATGTATAAGAAATTTCTTGGTTGATATAAAAGTCTACTTTGGAAATAAGCTCTTCTAGCTTTATTTTTTGTTTCATAAAATTAAAATGTATGATATGTTTGAATTATGTTAAATTATCAATTAATTTAAAAGCTTAAACTTATGGATTGAGATAAATTTAATTATATCAACCAACACTGCCTCGAGCAAATAATGTATATTGTTATATTTGATATGTGTATTCTAGATTTTCTTATATATGAGAAAGACCTCTTACATATATGAGAACATTATAAGTATGGAATACAATCAATATAGAATAGAATCAATAAGGAATACAATTAAGAGAGAATATTCTATCAAATATTCCATTATACCATTAATACATACATTCCTTAATAAAAACTCCAACATATACTAATTGAGATGTTTGTTCTCTCATATAAACTCATAAGCTATCTCTTATTAAACAAATGTCACGTTACACTTAGTTTGTATTCTCAACAATTCTCTCATTAAATAAAATATCGAGTCTCACTTACTAAATAGTCATTTTCCGAATTAGATAATCGCACACCTTAAACTCAAACTAAGAATCTTTCTTAATTATACATGAGCAAACACAAAAGTTCAACTACAGATCCACCTGGTTTACGTTTGAGTACACAACAACTATCCCTTAATGAGACATCAATTTTAAAAGCACTTCACATTAAAGCACAAAACAACTACCCACGCCAAAGTAACCATGTCAAAAGCACTCCACAATGAAGTACACACATACTCAATCATGAGTACATTCAAAAGTATTCTCATCAGAGTACACATTAGTTGGCTCAATCGTAGATTTTTATTCTGACTATTTTATACCACATTAATGCTCATAAATCCTTTATTTCATACTTGAGGTTTATTTGGCTATGACTAAATTATGGGATTTGCTTGATACCACTTGACAAGAGACGACAAACACTTGAAAAATCTCAACATTAGTATGATATTGTCCACTTTTGGCATAAGCCTCTATGACCTTTTTTTTCACCCAAAAGATCTCATACCAATAAAGATGTTTGTTTTCCCTTATAAACTTATTATCTACCCCTTTTTAAACTAATGTGATAGTATACTTTGTTTGTATTTTCAACCATATGTAAACTAGTTATTCTATTTGCATGTTAATACCAGCAATATGCATTCAAACTCTACTAATTTTGCTTCATCTCGGCTAAAAAGGACAACCAAAATCAAGATCGAAGTAAGTACAAAAAACCCATCGAAACTGCATGTGGTGCCAAACAAGCTAAGAAATAGATCGGTATGCAATTTTAGGAAATAAATTCGACTATATTCGATAGATATACCGAGAACTACCAACGGTCGTGGAGGTAGCGACAAAACCACCAGCTGCAATCGAAGCAAAGTAGTTGCCCACATGAGTAAAAAATGATTACTGGACTCAAGATGCAACAACTGATCATACAAAATATGATCATCTTACTTTCTATGTCAATTATCAACCGTCATTGAAAGTCCTGAACGTAATCAAAACACTTATGAAGAAATAATTCGCTTTCTTTTATTATCTGAAAGGAGTTTATTAATCAAGAAACAATCTTCATATGATTACTTCTACAATTTAATCTTATGTTACTAAAAAGACTTTGGAATGAAACCTCTATATACTATAAAAACATGAGGGTAAATGTTTAAACTAAATCGATAATAACACAACTAACTAATAGAAACATCGTTTCACAACTTGTAGTGAGGGAAGTCTGATCGTTCACAAACTCTTAATTTGTATCATCAAAATAAGAAAAAAAAATCGCAAACTAAAGTTATCTCTGCTATCACAACTCACTCGAATCCGCCATTGTCAAAGAGATTCAAAGGTTTTCCCATTTGTTTTTCTCTATACTATGTTTATAAAGAAGGGAAACATGAACTTGAAGGATGGAAAGCAAATAAATCAAGGTTGGTGGGGTCGGAGGCTTGGAAATATTTTGTCTTTAATTTCTGCATAGGAATGAGTCATATTCATAACTCCTCTAAAGTTCTCAAAATGTCTTGATTCACTTTAATAAAATTTAATCTCAACCTCATTTGAAATTAATAATACTAATTTTTTTAGGCAAATTAATAATACTAATTAGTAGATTACAAAAAAAATAGTAATTTATCTTAAAAAAATACAAATGAGTCCTTGAATGGGCAAAAACTCTGGCTTTTTTTCAAACTCAAGGTTAATATTGAAAAAAAGTCGAGTTTTTGTGGATTGAATGACTCATTTTTATTTTTTAAAGATTAATTGCTAATTATTATTTTTTTTTTCAAACTCAAGGTTAATATTACAAATTTGTCTAAGGGTTAATATTATAAATGCCTAAAACCAATCAAACCAACATGTCTACATCATCAGCTAAATGGGAAATAAGAAACCCAAACCATTGAAAGCCCACCCAGCCCAATGAGTTGGCTATCTAGAAATTGAAATAAGCTCTCAAAAGTTTAGGCCGTTTGAGAATGTTTTTTATTTTTTGTTTTTTAAATTTAAGATTGTTTTATTTAAAATTTTTATAATATATTTCATCTTTACTATAACGTATCTATATTTTATTTAAAAAAAAAAATATGTGATAGAAAAAAAAACATATCGTAACGTAGTTGTTGTAATGTTAAATTTTAAAAATAAAAAATTAAATAATTATCAAACACGACTCTATATACCAAAATTAAAGAAACCTGCAGATGTTGTCAAATATCAATCACAAATGTCTCGAATCATATCACAACCTTAGGAGGTGTTTGGCTGCAGGTGAGATGAGGTGAGATGTTGATGGCAGAAAAACCTTGTTTGGGGTGCAGTGAGATGAGATGACAGAAAAACCTTATTTGGGGCGAGAGGAAAGTAGACGAAATGTTTGAGTATTTGATTTTTTATTTTATTTTATTTGATTTTTTATCTATCTTATTTTTTATTTAACAATAAAATTATTCTCAAATATCTTTTTTTTCATTTTTTGAAAACAATTATTCTCAAATATTTAGTTATTAACATGAGTATATAAATATAACTACTATTATAAATAAAATGCAAGTAATATAAAATTAATATTATACCACTTTTGATGATATTGATATTTATATTGAAAAGAAACGGAGTTTCAATGATATTATATACGACATAATAACATAAGATCAAAATTTTTAATCTTTCACACTTAATGATTGTTTAATTAAAAATAATAATAATGAGAAAAAACTTCACACCACAAAAATGAAGTTTGACTAATCTAAAATATTTGTAGATTATTAATTAAAAAAATTAAAAATACCAAGTTTCTATTTATTAAAAATAATAAATTAAAAAATAAAAATAAAACCATTTGGTTAAACTAGTCATTATAAAATTTTGATAGCAATTTTTATTTTATTAAAAAAGAAACTACTTTCTTATACATTTTATGCATTCATATTCATAATTTTTTTAAGCAACATTCATATTTTTAAACCTATGGTAATCTGTAAATAAAATTCGATGTGTATAAATTATTTAAATTTGATTGTTGTTTTAATAATAAATTGATATACATATTGTTAATAATTTTAAAAACACATTATTTTATAACAATAATTTTTTAATTATAAATTTATAAATACGATATTTATAGTCTATCTCTAAATAATTGAAGTTTCATAATTTTTTTGTTATTAAGGATACAAAGAAATAAATAATATTTAATTTTTTATAAATAAAAATATTAAAATTTATTGTCATATATTAAGAGATAATATATATCTATTTATTTTAATTTTTAAAATTTAAATTTATTTAAATAAACATTTGATGCAATAATAGTATAATTATTGGGGTAGGACAAAATGAAAAAAATATTAACAATACTAGGGAAAGAAAAATAGTCATACCGTACGGTATAATTAATACACAATACTATATGGTATGATGAGTATTAATGATATCGTATATTTGACTAGATTTGCAAATATGTTCATATTTGACTAAATTTGTAATTGTTTTGTTAAACTAGATCATCCATTACAATTTATATAATTATATATTGGTATATTAATATATTTAAATAATAATATTATTATTATAAAAAAATATATATCAAACATAAAATAAGAAAACAAGTAAAAAAATATATAAATAAAAAGATGAAAAATATTAAATTAAAAAAAAGAAGAAGAAGATGAGATGAGGTAAGATGAATAACACTTTGAGCCAAACAAAGTGTTGGGATTCAACACCTCATCTCACCCCAAAACAAACATACCTTTCAATTTGATTATGATTAGGTAAACAAACGACATCAACATAAACTCTGAAATGACCGAGAGGAGGATTACAACACTAAAACCTCTAAATAAATAAACATAATTTATAAGGATTTTTTTCATGTATAAAAAATTAAAAACAAAAAAAGTTGTATAAATAATAAAATTTTGAAAACGATCAGTTATCAGTTATGGTAAAAAAGGAGGCTGGTTCCAACAAAAAAAATAAATAATGGCTTCAATAAATTTTGCTAATTGAAAAGAATTAGCTCATCTAAATGAAAAGGAATCGATTCAATTTTTCAAAAAACAATTAATTCATTAATTCACCTAATTAAAAGAATAACAATTTTGATTTACAAAGCACAGTAATTGAAAATTTGAAAAACTCACCAATAATTTATCATGTTAAAAAGAAATGACAATTTTGAAATATGAAAAAATACAAAAAAAAGATATAAATAAAAAAGTTTAAGAAAAAAGAATACTATAATTAAATTTGTATGCGATAAAAATACAATAATTTGCCTAACTTTAAACCTAATATTTATTACAGTATTATGTAACCGTATATAACTTACCTCTAATAAATTAAAAAAAAGAGAAAAACTTACCTTGATAAATATCTATATCTAAAATATATGTTTATATACTCACAAAAAAAAAAAAAAAATCAAACGGATCAGTGACCCAATAATTTCATTGTTTGGTTGAAAATCAGTTTAACACCAATATTTCGAGTCCGAAAATCGATATTTATCCCCTCCCTTAATATATACTAAAAAAAATTATATGTCATGTTTGCGTGCGTAAATTGAATTAACAATTAAAGATTTAATTATAGAAAACAAAATTTAAAAGCCATAAGGTAGGTTTTTTGTTTAAAAAAAAAAGACAATTTTTTTTTTTTTTTTTTAATTTCAATTTTGATAAACTTATATTTTTTCCTTTAAAAAAACTTATATTTTTTTAGAAAACGTCTATAAGCATATTTGTTCGAAAAAACACAGCGAAATAAAATAAAAATAAATAAAATCACGAGGAACTCTAAACCCTAAACCCGACGCCTCTCTTGGATCAGTTGTTCACAGTCGCCAGCGTCTCTCTCCGGTTGAGTACTGCCGCCGGCGCTATCTTTCTTCCGCCCGTGCCGCCGCCGGTGCCGCCGCAACCTTCCTTCTCGCCGGTATAAAAATAAAAACCTTGTAGCCAATTGGGACTTTTCGATCTGTCTTTTGATTTCTGTCGATTGAGGTTTTGATCATGGTCGTGCCGAAAACTTATTTATTGCTGCAAACATGAATTTTTCAGTATCTTCTTTGTTCTCCATTTATAATCAGTTTTAGAAATCTATACTCTCCACTATTTAATTTCAATTTATTGTTCAATTCAAAGGGTTTTCATTGAACTCTTTTTTTTTTTTTTTCCCTTCCTATTTTAGGGATTTTCTCCCATTCCTCCCACCACCACTACAGTAGCCGCCCCGCCGCCCCCAACCCACTTGGCTGTGCTCTGAATCTTTGGCTTACAATAACAGAAAATCCTCAAAAATCAATCTTCAAGCTCAATTTCCAGTCCTAGCGAAGCTCCAATGGCGTACGAAGGAGGCAATCTCAAGTCTACGTCCATTAATGGGGTGAAACTCTACACTGTAGCATCTCAACAACGGTCTCTTGCTTCTTGGATCAATCCGAAAAAGATGCGGGCTCTGCGTAAAGACAAGGGTGGGTGCTTAGCTTTCTCTTTCTTAGCTGAAAACTTGGTTTATTTAACTTGGAACTCGTAGCTTGCTTTATTGGCTTCTCTGTTCGACAATTTGCTTTATGGGAAGATCATATTATCTACTTCTATTTCAATGAAGTTTTGTTTTTTGCGATAAAACTAATGTTAAATGCAAATATGCTTGATAAACTATAGTTTATTGAGTTTGGCCAATTGAAAAGAAACAATGATGATCATCCAATGCTTGATGTCACACTCACTTGCTCCTGTATTGGGGGTTTTGACCATTATCTAATTCGACCACACATGTGTTAAACCTACCTATAATCAATCAGGTTTACGTTTACCGGAGGAGGGAAAAGAGGGAAAGTTTGGGAAGAATTAGTACAAAAGAATGTTTTGGGATTGTATTTGTATCTGCAGGGGCTCACTGAATTACTGGCCGTTAGGGCTAGTATATTGAGAATAATTAGTTTGATTTAATTTTCATGTTTTTCGAGAATAGTAGAGAAAGAAAAGGGAGAGAATGCCAGTCCTATGTAATTGATCGGTCATTTTGTATTCCCTAAGGGTAAATTCCCTTTAGTATAATTGTAAGGGAGAATCCTTACACAATGCTCTTGGGGTCTCTATCTTTTCTCCCTGTTCCTCCTATCTTGAAGTGTTCTTAGTTATGGTTTTTTCTTTTCTTTCTGTAATTTAGTTCATTAATAAGATTTTTCTTTCGTTACATAATGTTAAAGAATGCTTTTGGAATTTATTTGTGGCTTTTTTCACCCTTGACATTAACGTTGGTCTGCTGTTATTTAACTGTCTCTTATATATGCTTATACAATTTTCCCAAGTATGTAATTTGTGTGTTTTTCTGTAGATTACTTGGAAAACCGAGAATGTAGTTTTCTCTATAATGGTAGCCAATGTTTTCCTTGTTCTCACCAATCATTTTAGGGGAATGGGGATCGGCCATACATGTGTATGGTTCTCTTGGCCTTATTTTGTAACAACTGTGTTCTTCCATCCTGTTTTCTGGTATGTTGATTGGCTGCTCTGTGATCAACTGACTGTTTCTGTCTTGGGAATCAAACAAGTAGGAATCCTTGTGATTTTGTTGATTATTGCTTTCTTGTCCATTTTGGTACTGGGGTGCTGGCTTTGTGGTTTCTTTTTTGAGTGAATACTCTATGTATAATGTTTGTTGCTCATCTAAAAATAATATAATTTTCTGCACCATTTACTTGGGCTTTACCCATAATTTATTTATGAAACCTCCTTCCCCCAACTTTCTTCTTCGTCATCACCCTCCTGTGATGAAGACAAGTGAATGTTTAGTAATTTCTACTATCATTCATTCTTGTTCATAATTTTATTTGTTAATGTGTCAGATTACACGTCAAGGGTGGACTTGATCCAGGATTTGAGATTTGACATTGCAACAAGCAAAATAAAAGCAACTCCTGACGGGGAGTTTCTTATAGCATCAGGTGATTTTAGGAAAACTAAAATTATTATCAGTATTAAGTAAGAAGATGAAAAAGAACTACTGATTTTTGGTAGTGTAAATTATTACTTATGTATGGTTGTGAACAGGTATCTATCCACCGCAAGTTAAAGTATATGAGCTTAGGGAACTGTCATTGAAGTTCAAAAGACATTTTGATTCAGAGATAATCGACTTCCAGGTAAATTTTACGTTGGGAAGCTTTGAGATTGGTTGGGAAGGTGTTCTATATAGTTTACTCTTTAAGATAGCATGTAATAGGAATCAGTAACCATCATGGGTTCCGTGTTTGACACCACCATCGGACTTGACATGGAAATCTATGAAGCATAGACACAGGACACAAATACAGACACGACAGAACACGGTGATACACCATTTTCTAAAAACTAAGGTGTATAAGGTGTCCAAGGTGTGTCCGGTTATTAAAAAAATAATAAAGAATAAGGACACGTAAAATGGTTTGTAGGACATGTGTCCAGAAGTGTCTTGAAAAATGTGTGTCCGATACATGTCCGACACAGGTTCTTTCCCTATTTTGAAGTATTCGTGCTTCATAGATGACAATCTTCTCCGAGCTTTAGGCTGACAGGATCTACAACTGTAAATTTTTCTCCTCTGCATCACGTTTCTTCTTTCTTATCTTAATCTCGACTTTTCTCCTTCCTTTGGCCAATTCCAACGAAATCGTTTCTCTGCACACAAATTACATTTTCCCGATTTGCAAACAGAATGCAAGGGAAAATATTAGCTAAGCTCTTCCTCCCCCCTCTTGTTTCTTTGAACCACACTATTGAGCTTGTAATTTACTGTTTTTGCTTATTGATTGACCATTATGGATGTTTTGATAGGTCTTTTTATAACCCTTTCACTTATTAATGAAAATGTTTTCATTTACTATAAAGAATGAATAACCAAGCTTTTATTGAGATAAGAATGAAAGAATATACTAAATAAGGAGCGTGTTATAAAAAGAAACCCACAAAGAGGGAAACTTAAAAAAAATGGTCTCAATTAAGTAAAATAGTACCTATAGAATAGATACAAAAATCTCTCAAAACAGAGACCTAAAGAGAAGCGTAGAATTTTATGGGACCCTACACATCAACAGATGATCTTTCCATGCCTCTAAGATTTTATGTTTTTCCCACCTCAAACCATTAGTACAAACTTCAGCTTGCCTAAAAAACGCCTCTTTGTCACGAAAGGGAGGGGAGGGAACGAACTCAGCTAACATGTCTCTGTAGTACAACTGTCTAGCTGTGATGAATTGAGTTTAATGCGAACTTGCTATTGCGGATAGTTTTTTTTCTTCAGAATTTTGAAATATTAACCGATTTTAATGTGTTTATTTCTCTGATATAGATACTGGATGATGACTACTCTAAGCTAGCATTTATGTGTGCTGATCGTTCTATTGTTCTCCATGCTAAATACGGAAAACATCATAGTTTGCGGATACCAAGGTTACTTTCTTTCCCCAATTTTGTTGTAAATAGCTCTTATCATGCTATGAGTTTATTTTGTCAATAAGAGACATTATTATTAACAAATAGCCAAAAGGATACAGAAGACTAAACCTCCAAGTCAAGATAAACAAAAAAAACACTGTGATTACCATAGATTTTTTTTTTGCGATTGGAACCCCACCTGAGTTTGTAGTCGTTTCTTTTATGAACAAGAAGCATGACTTGATCAATGGCCTACTCAATTCTAAAGTAGAACTCTAACTGGGTCCAAAATCCTTCAAGAAAGGTCTCAATCCCTTGGAATGTCCTCTTATTCCTTTAGAACATTTTCCAATGGAGAGCACCATCACATTAGAACAAATGATCTTTGATGCCACAAATTGGAGTAATCTTTTGGATAAGAACATTTTGATGTTCTTATATAAATCCTGTCTGTTGGATGTTTGACATCAGGATTGTCTTTATGATTTTTCTGGTAGCATGGAATTCTTGTGCTCTGTCTTTTATCCCTCTGGTATGGGCCTATGATGGACCTCCCTCATCCTTTCTATTATCTTTCGTCTCTCTCTCTATCATCTTTCGTCTCTTCTTTTTTGTTTTTCAGTAGGCATAATGTTCATTTTATCAATTGAATGTTTTTGTTTCTTCTAAGAAAAAAGGAATATTTTATTACACATTTGATTTTGTCAGCCTTATTTTATCAATAAAATAGTTTATTTTTTAATAAAGATAGTCCGATTCTAGATGTTGCTACATATTGATTTTGCTGTAGTTAAATGTTTTCACTTTTCTTGTGGTTCATGAAGGAGTAAACTCTAATATTGTTTTACTGATGCCATCAACAGGATGGGAAGAAATGTTGAATATGATTACTGGTCTGCTGACTTGCTTTGTGCTGCATCCTCTCCAGATGTGTACAGAATCAGTTTGCAACAGGTTTTAGTTTTTTTCTTTTCTTTTCTTTTATACATTAAAAATTGTATATTTTTAGTCCATGCAAATTGGACTTGGTTAGATTTTCTTTACTCATTTTGCTAGAATGCATAGGAGAACTCCTGTAGTTTTTTTTGTGTCCCACATTTATTATAATTTATTTCTAAGAATATAATTATTTGAGATTTAAAGTTAACTTTATGATTTTCTTTCATTTAAGTCCAGAAATATCGATTTGGTTTGTTGTAGGGGCGGTTTCTTCCATCTCTTAACACCGAATCCCCAGCAATAAATGTAGTTTCTCGAAGGTCAGTTAATCTCATTCTTGTTTTTTATTTAGTTCAACAACAATTGAAGGTGGAGGATTCGAACCCGGTAACTTCTTGGTTCATAGGCACATATTTATTCAGTTGAGCTATTGCTCTGGTTGGCCATTCATGTTATCATAATCTTCTCACGTTAATTGATTTGATTTCTTTATTGAGTAGTGAATCAAGTAGTTTCATATGTTTTATTCTAGTTAAAAACATGTTCAACAATTGCAGCAAGCTTCATGGGATAGTTGCTTGTGGGGGTGTGGATGGAGCCGTAGAATGTTTTGACACCAGAGCAAAGTTGTCTTCCATTGGAAGAATTGATGCTATTGCACCTGCAGGAGATGAGAACCAGGTAGGTCTCCTTGTTAAAGAATATTAAACTAGACGTCCTTTCTAGTCTGACATTTGGCATTGATCTTCATTTAAAAAAAAATCAATTTAAATACTTTGTAGGAATTTCTTACCCTTAATATGTGGCTATGTGTTTGTCCATGCCTCAGCTTATACTTACTAAAATGAAAATTATTTTTGTATCAAGAAATTGTTCTTTTACATTGTATAAATAAAATTATTTTGCTAGTTATGAATACTTATATCGTTTGCAATTTACTTGTAGCTTTGTGGTATGTGTTTTCCATGCCTCAGCTTATACTTACTAAAATGAAAATTATTTTTGTTGTTCTTTTACATTGTATATAAATAAAATTATTTTGCTAGTTATGAATACTTATATCGTTTGCAATTGACTTGTAGCTTTGTGGTAGATTGAATTAAGGGTTAGGAATTTAAAAATTTTGTATTTTGCACTTTTTGGCAAAATTTTTAACTCTTGAGGTTTCAATGGGGCGTGTTGTAGTGAAACTTTTAAACAATAATTTACTGAATATTACTTTTGTGATGTAGGAGGTCACTGCATTAGCATTTGATGAAATTGGGGGATTCCAAATGGCCGTTGGTAGTAGCTCAGGAAAGGTAAAACTTCCATCTCCTTAGCTGTGGTGATTTTGGAATTGAAATCGTCAGCTTTATGACTTTCCTTGATATTGAATGATTCCATCAAGGGTGAAAATCTAAATTAAGAATGGTGATGGCTTTGGATTGGTGTTTTCCTACTTTTTACCTTCTTTCTTATTTGATGTAACAAGTTTTTGTTGGCTACATTTTTCCTACTGTTTCTATGTCCATCGGTTTGGGGCTTGTAACATTTCGCTTTTGGTATTAATTGGTTAATCTTATCCAATTGGTTTCATTTTTTTAATAAAAAAAAGAATTTCATTATCAAATCAAAAAGGGAGAAAAAAGGGGACGAGAAGTCCCCAGTAGCCAAGGGAAGTACAAAAAAGGCCTCCCAATTGGCATGAATTTGAACAAAGGAGTAATTTAAAAATCAATTGAGATGGCACACAAACTGGAAGCAAGAACTCTCAACAATTGTCCCCAAGGGTGGCGCAGTGGTTGAAGACTTAGCCTTTGAGGGTATGCTCTCCTCAAGGTCCCAGGTTCGAAACTCACTTGTGACATTACTCTTTCGATGTCTCCGGTGCATGGCCTAGGGACGAGCGTGGTTACCTTATTTCAAAAAAAAAAAAAAAAACTCTCAACAATTCCCCCAGAAGACTCGAGGGTCGTCTAGTCTCTTCTTCATGGAAAGTCCTAGCATTCCTTTCAAACCAAATTCTCCGCAACAAGGCAAGGCAGCCTGCACTGAATCATATGGTCCTCATTGTGATAAGAACAGGAGAACTGACATTGCATTGAAAGATAAAAGGTTAAAGAAAAAAAATCTTCACGTGGACCCTTCTTCTCGAGTATTCTCATTCCCAAGGCAACTGACTATAACTATTCCTTCCTTCATTTCCTCCATTTGCATAGATTTTTAACTCTTATAACCAACTCCCACGAACAAACTCCTTGTCCGGTGATAGACACTTAATACCTTGATAATATTTCTAACTTCTACCCTTCTAATGAATCTGATTTAAATAAGGATAAGATAAGGAATCCAACCCTCCCATAGTTAAATTGATCACAAAACCTTTTGAATGGATTTGAATAGAATGATTTTATTGCTCCTCCCATTTGATAGATCATATCTAAAATTTTCTACTATAATTTTTGAATTTCATATTTTCCCGTATCTTGAAATTTCATATTTTATTTATTTATATTTTGACATGATTGATTTTATCGCATCACATGCAGATTTTGCTCTATGATTTGCGTTCATCACATCCTATACGAATCAAAGATCACATGTGAGTTTAGTTTACCTTCTTTCATCAGAAATAGGGACTTCATGTACTGATTAAAATAATGTAATTATATTGCAGGTACGATAGTCCAATACTGAACATTAAGTGGCACAGCACTCTGAATTCTGAAAAGCCCAAAATGATTACCACTGACAAGCACATTGTTAGGATTTGGAACCCAGATACTGTAAGAAATCCTTCCACACCTCTGTTTTTACTGTCTGTTAAAGACACATGACATTAATTTCTAGCAACTTGCATTTAGCTTGGTGTAAATCTATTTTCACATAATTCGACATGTCATTGGAATCACAGTATTTTTGTCTATGTTTTTACTAAATAAAAATATTTTAACAAGGGAAAGCCTATATTAAGTTGTCCAGTGTATGCGAGATTGAGGCCTATTGTATTTGTGAGGGCTTGAGGCAAGGAATGATGTGTTTATGGGGGTTATCATCATCTCCTGTCTCACAACCTCATCTTGTAGGACGAGTATATGCACCTCTCCTCTCCCTCCCCTTCACATCGTTTATTCCCGCATATTTTCAAATAGTTTTGTTTTACAATTTTTTTATATATACATAATGGTGTCCAAGAGACAACCACATTGGTAGAGGTTGAGGCCTCTTGGTTGCACTAGTTTAGAGGTCTCAGGTTTGAGCTTGCTTAATTGCAAAATTCGTGGAGCCAAATATATTACCAAATGGTAAAGTGGGTGACTTCGAATCCGATTGCCCAATCAAAAAAAAAATCCTTTTTCTTTTCTATATCTGTGAATGTTCGACGCTTATGCAACTTCGACTATTCTTACAAGACATACGGCCTTACTCTAAAATATTTGGATGCCAATAAATCCCGTAGAAAATGACTTCCTAGGTAGGTGACCAGATTAAATCCACCACCTTTTAGTTACTTAAGACCCTTCTTGACCTCTCCATGATGATTTTTTATCAATGAAATTGTTTCTTCTCCAAAAAAAAATTAAAAAAATGATTATTGTCTTATTTGATTATTAAAATTTATTTCAGGGAGAAGGAATGACCAGCATTGAGCCCACGCTTGGACCAATAAACGATACTTGTGTATTCAAGGACAGTGGATTGATGTTACTAGCTTTGAATTCATGTCAAATACCTTCTTACTTTCTACCTGCGCTGGGACCTGCGCCAAGTTGGTGCTCTTATTTGGAGAATTTGACGGTGAGCTTTTAAGAACATAGTTTATTTTGTTTTCTCTTGTTTGGGATCTTGAATTAGTTAAAGCTAATACTTTCTTTTTCTTAACGTAGGAGGAGTTGGAGGAGGGTGCAGAAACAACAATATATGATGATTTCAAGTTCTTAACAAAAGAAGAACTTGAGAGGCTAAATTTGACCAACCTGATTGGGACCAATCTGCTAAGAGCTTACCTTCATGGTTTCTTTATTGATTATCGCTTGTATAAAAAGGTAATTTTATGTTTTGTAGCGCTGCCTGTTAAACTTATGGTTTTGTTTGTAGTATGACTTATAGTACCATGAGAAATGTTTTTGAGAGTATTAAGCACATGAGAAATGTTGTTTAATTTGAATTGATCTCTGGGTAGCCAAATTACTATACCCTATTGAGATATTTGTATTATGTTGAATGAGGATATTCTCGAAGTGCTGGGCTAATTATTCTTCGTTTTGTATGCATGTGATTTTGCAGGCAAAATCACTGGCGGACCCATTTGCATACGATGCTTACATAGAACAAAGGAAAAAAGAGAAACTGGATGAGGAGCGTGCCAACCGAATTACGGTAAACCACTTTTAATCCCCAAAGTTTATACTATTTGATTACCTCCATTCTGATCAATTTGGTAATGATTTTGTAAGTTGCTACGATGCTAGTTTTATGTTACGGAGGATTTCAAATGTTTGAAATTATTTTTTTCATTTGCCTTTGCTTTTCAATATTTTTCTTTTTCTTTTTCCTTAAAAGAAACTGGAATCATACAATTCTCACAGAAAAGAAACAAATTGTAATTAGCAAAGAATTTATGATAAATTTCCTTGCGTCTGTTGGAGTGCTATTTCCAAAGAGTTTATGGGGATGTTTATGGTATTACCTATTATCGGCTGTTGCTTTTTCATATATATATATATATATATATATATATTTCATCAAACTACAAGGGTTATAATTTTATATACCTTTTTTGCTTCAGGTTAAAAGGAAATTACCCAAAGTCAACAGGCGCCTTGCAAATCAAATCCTTGAAGAGGAGGAAGCAGCTGACACGGAAAAGAATGATGATGTCAATAAGACCAAGAAGGCATCAAAGAAGAAGAAAGGGCTCAGTAGTGAAGTCTTTCAAGATGATCGTTTCGCGGTTATGTTTAAAAATACGGTATGCCTCGAATTTCAGACTCTCCTTGTCATCTTTTTCTACACATTTCTAGTAGTTATTTGCCAACTTCTATTCTTGGAATGAGGATATTTGCAGATGTTTCTTAACAAAAAAAGTGTTGAGAAAAAGAAAGTCTTTCGAATTTCACTCATTCTAAAGTAGCTAGCTTCCTTAGTTTGTGCTGGATCATCACCTATAGCATTTGTTCATATAATGTTGAATCGTGTTGTGTTACAGGACTTTGAGATCGATGAGCTTTCTCAAGAGTATCTTGCTCTGCATCCAGTGGCTTCTACAAAGCAGCCATCTTTGGTGGAAGAGCATTTCGAACCTGTTTTGGAGGACAGCGATCATAGCTTAAGTAATTCTGATGCCTCAGAGTCGGAAGATGAACCCGGCAGGGATAAAACGAAGACACGAGTTCCGAAGTGAGTTTTTTAAACCTATAAAATTAAAGCTGTATGGTTTGATGAGAATTTTTCCCATGTCTCCATTCCTTCGATGTCTCGTGGTGTCTGGCCTAGGGACTAACATGATTATCCCGGATATAGTATAGCGAAGCTTTGATTTTTCGGTTTCTATTTTTTTTTGGGCATAAAAGTAAAGAAATACGAACAGATTAATCTCTCTCGATGAGCTCATATGGAATCTTTGTTCTTAGTATCGTTAATAATTTTATTTATGTCATTGTGTAGATTGTATGAGGTAAAGGATGAAAGGCATGCAGAGGCGTTTTGGAACCGTGTATCACTTGCTAAGGAGGAAAGACTGACTATGGAGGAGAGAATTGCTGCTATGGGAGACAATAAGCAAGATTCTGGAAATCTAAATGAAGTTAAATTTGGACCAGGAGGGTCACGAGAGATTTCGTTTAAGGCAAGAAGCTCGGCCAGGTATAAGGAAGACGATGACGATGAAGGCCCACGTAAGAAGAGTCGGAGTGCTGAATTTTCGGATCCAAAGGCCAGTAAATCAAGTCCACGAGGTCGAATGAGCAGCCGAGGTAGAAGCAGTCGAGGCGGAGGCAGTCGAGGTGGAGGCAGTCGAGGAGGAAGTAGCCGAGGTGGAAACAGCAGAGGTAGAAGAGGAAGAGGTCGACGGTGAATGCTTGTGTTCGTTCACACTGTTGTATCGTAGGGAGAATGGATGTAAGAGGAATGGTCGAGGATAATGGTAAATCGTAGAAATCGACGAGGCCGAGCGTAGAGTTGATCTGACCCGTGAGAAGTTTTTAGGAACTGTAAATTTTGTTTGGTAGTTTTAAGTTATAATATTGTTTCACTTGAATGAGGAGAGCTTGTTCTTTATTAGTTGTTGTTTTCAGAAATTATGCGGACCCGCTGAAAGAATGAGAAGTAATATATAAAAAAATTTGGTTCGAAAATGTGACTTATGTATACTATGGTAAAATACTGACTTTGGTTCCAAAACATTGACACTTCCTCTATTTTGGTCACTACATTCCGGGTGATTGGATTTAGGAATATGGAGGGGTGAGCGGAAGAAATTATCCGATCTCTCTCAATTCCTCTTCAACTCTTTCTCACATTCTATAATATATTTAATCCTATAAAATATCAAATAAAAAAAATTTCTCTCTTAAACATCAATTCTCAAAAAAAATTCAAACGTTTCCTTTTAAAACAAAAATCCAAAAAAAAAAAAATTAAACATCTCTTCGCCAAAATATCATTTTCCAAATAAATATTTCCTCTCCATTTGCTCTTCTTCTTTTCTCGCAAACTCTAAAATCCATCAACCCCTTGAAGCTTATTCTGTTTTAATGTTTTTGAATTTTGAAAAAAAAAAAACAATATATCGGTCTTTATACATTTATTTTCGTTTATTTTTCACTAAAAATCGTTATCTTCTTCTATAAAATTTTAAAATAGGTTTAAAAGTATCATTTTAATTTTTAAATGTCAAAGTTTATTTTGTTTTGATTCTTATTTTTTTAAAGAAAAAAACTTAAAATTGGTTTTTATAATTTGTTTTGTTTATTTTTATTTAAAAAATATCATATTCCTCTACAAAATTTTAAGTATTAATTGTTAATATCGTTGAACTAATTTTGATTAGCATTGGCTTCAAATTTATTGTGAATATCAATTCTAAGTTTTTCTTAGTACAAAATTAAATGAGACTTTTAAAATTTCATAATTAAAATAGAACAAATCTCCAAATTTAGAAATTAAATATGGACTTTTGAAATTCAAGGATCAAAATGATAATTTACCCTATGTATTATTAATTTAGTTTGATTATTAGATATTAGATCCTTAGGTTTTAGGTTTTCTTTCTATTTTGTCCTTAGATTTTGATTTTCAATGGTAAAAAAAAAAAGAAGAAAAAAAACTTTCATTTCATTTTGGTCTTAGATTATCAAAAGTTTAATTTTAGTTTATGGATTTTTAAATTTGTTCCATTTTGATCTTTACACTTTTAAATTTGTTCCATTTTTATTTATGAACTTCAAAGTCTTCAATTTTAATTCCTATGTGTAAGAAAATGGTTTATAATTATAAATATTTTGTCAATTTTTCTTAACAAAATTAACATCATTCTCCATAAATTTTAAAAATATATTTACATTTTTTTTACTTGCATTAAAATTATTAACATTATTTGATCAATTTTAATTAATATTAACTTCAAAATTATCAAAGCAACCAATTTAATTTTTTTTTAAAAGTTTAAAAATTAACCTAAATATTTTAAAGTTCAAGAACTAAAATAAAATAAATTTCAAAACATAAACATAAAAATTGAATTTTTGAAGCTTCATACATCAAAATAAAATAAAATTCAAAATAAAAACTAAAATGATATTTTAACCATTTTAAATTTCCGTATACTAAACGAAAATAGTACTTAAATTTAAAATTTCAGTTCAGACAAGGAGGACAAAAAATTATTTTTCCCTTAAAAATATATATTTTTTTTAAAAAGGTACTTAAATTTAAAAGAAAAACGAAAAACGAAAGACGAAAAAAAAAAAAAAATTGTTCGTCGACAGAAAAACCTCTGTGAGAGAATTGTTCTATATTTCCGTCACAATAAAACCTTATCTTTCTCCATTTTTCCATCTCTCTTTCGGAGCTTTCCCTCTTCAATTCTCTCTCAAATCTCCATTTCCAATTTCTCTGAGCTGATTTCAGCGCAGCTTCTGGCCATGGAGTCCGCTCAAGAACCGTCGCTGCAGAACTCTGCGTCCTCAGGTTCTTCCTCGTCTTCCTCCTCGTCTTTTACGTCTTCTTCCGTTGATTCCCATGTCATTGATACTGATATTTTAGGCATGGAGGTTAGTGATGTTAAAACTAGGTTAGGCGGCGGCGACGACGGAGATAGTGATGGTGGCGGTGGGTCGGAAACTGAAGGGTTTTTGAGTGGGGAGGAGGAGGAGGATGAATTCGAATCTGCTTTGGATAGACCGATTGTGGGGTATTCTGAGGATGAAACCCTCGGCAAATCCGTCCTAGGGGGTGGTAGTGGTAGTGGTAGTGGTAGTGGTAGTGGTAGTTCTTTTGTTAGCTATTCGGCTCCGGTTAGTGTTAGGCCGATTGCGAAGGTTTCTGTTGATACCGACGTTGAGGAGGAGGATGAGGAGGATGATGGTGATGATGATATTTTGGTGGATGAAAGATTGGGGAGGAAGGAGGAAGTTGAAGATGGCTTTGTTGAGAGTATTAAGGGAAATGATGTTGGGATTCCTGTGAAAAAGGAGGAGATTCTTGAATTGGGTGGAAATGAGGATTTGGATGATGCTATGAATGAAGGGGGTGGTGCTAGGAATGTGCAAGAAAGAACAATGGTTAATGGCGGGTCTGTGCGTGAGGAAGTTGTTGATGGTGGGAAGCAGGTGTTGGAAGGGGAGGAATTAAATGAGCAAAAAGAAGCTTCAGGTGGCGAACAGGAACCAGAGTTGAATGAAGAAAGTCTGACGGCTGAGAAGCAGGTGGATGAAGAGACTGAACTGAATGAGAAGGTGGTTGATGATGATGTAGAACAATTGAAAGAACAGGGAACTGGTTCTTCTTTTGAAGAAAAAGCTGATTTGGGCGACCAAGCAAGCTCTGAGGTCTTGGAACTAGTGGATGGAAAACAAGAAGCGGAAACGGAAAAAGTAAGTGTAGTGGCTGAGAAGCAGGCAGATAGGGAGTTTGAATTGAATGACAAGGTGGCTGCTGAAGATGGAGAGCAGTTAAATTCGGAAAGTAGTTTTCCTGAGGAGGACAAAGCTATACTGGGTGATGACGAAAACTCTAAGGTCTTAGAACCAGCAAATGCAGAACAAGAAGCTGAAATTGATCAAGGAACTCTCGTGGCTGAGAAGCAACCTGATGGGGAGATTAAATTGAATGACGAGGTGGATGCTGAAGATGGAGAACTGTTAACCAAATTGGATACTGATTCTTCTGTTGACAACAAAGCTGACCCGGATGATCAAGCAAACTCCAAGTCCAAGGTTTCAGAACTAGCTGATGAATTTACTGGTGCAGTTGGAGATGAAAAAACATTGGATGAAAGTCCATTGGTATCAGGGACTGACGCTGTTGGTAATCCAGATGAAATAAAGAATGTGGAAAATAGGGAAACTGCAGATTCAGTACATGGAGCTGCCAAATTGGATAATGGATTTGATAATGATGTGCATGAGGTGGATGAGTCTGTTGACCATAATTCTGCGGTTTCAAGCTCTGAGATTGACGATAAGGTGCTGGAAGTCGGTATTGCAGTTACACCAGAAGAAGCAGTGCCTCAAAGAGACAGAGCAATTTCTGCTGATGATATTGCAAAAAATGAAAATCTTGTGGCTACGGATGTTGAAGATCAACAGCCTGATGTACTTGGGGCTTCAACAGTTAATGAAGAAAGAGAAACTGCGAGTCTTGTTGATTCTCCAGCCGAGGCAGAGAATGAAAAATACTCTAAAGATGATTCTAAAATTAGAGAGATTGTGGATGGCGAAGTTGAATCTCAACCGTCTCAGGAGGCTAGGTCTTTGGTTAAAGAAAGCATCCCGGATAATGCTTCTGTGGAAGAGAGTGAAATTTCTGATGCTCCCAATACACTTGAACCTGCTTTGAATGGAGTGGATGTGGAGAAGCATACATTTGATGAAGAGGGTGATGATGAGGGTTCGGATACAGATGGAGAGACTGAGGGTGAGATCTTTGGTAGTTCTGAAGCTTCTAGAGAATTCTTGCAGGAATTGGAAAGAGCCTCAGGAGCTGGTTCACATTCTGGTGCAGAAAGTTCTATTGATCATTCACAGACAATAGATGGCCAGATTGCCACGGACTCGGATGAAGCAGATACGGATGATGAAGGTGATGGAAAGGAGTTATTTGATTCTGCTGCTTTGTCAGCGCTTCTGAAAGCAGCTAGAGAAGCTGGCTCAGTTGGTGGCCCTATCACTTTGACGTCTCAGGATAGCTCTCAACTTTTCTCCATTGAACGTCCTGCTGGTCTTGGCTCCTCACTTTCATCTGGAAAAAGTGCTTCCCGTCCAAGCCGTCCTCTCTCTTTTGCCCCATCAAATCCTAGAGTGGGGGATGATTCCGAAAGTAAATTGAGCGATGAGGAGAAAAATAAACTACAGAAGTTACAGCAGCTAAGGGTGAACTTTTTAAGGCTTGTTCAGAGACTAGGTGTTTCTACGGATGATTCATTAGTAGCACAGGTTCTATATCGTTTTGGCCTTGTTGCTGGTCGGTCTACTGGTCAGCTATTTAACCATGATAATGCAAAGAATACTGCTATTCAGCTTGAAGCCAAAGGAAAGGAAGATTTAGACATCTCATTGAACATACTTGTTCTTGGGAAATCAGGCGTAGGAAAAAGTGCTACTATAAATTCAATTTTTGGGGAAGATAAAACACCAATCAATGCATTTGGGCCTGGTACAACTACGGTGAAAGAAATTGTTGGGACGGTAGAAGGTGTTAAGATTAGGATTTTTGATTCACCTGGTCTTAGACTATCTTCATCTGAACGGAGTATCAACCACAAAATTTTATCCTCAATTAAGAATGTAATGAAAAAATTCCCTCCTGATATTGTTCTTTATGTGGATCGGTTGGATAACCAAACCAGAGATCTCAATGATCTGTTGTTGTTAAAATCAGTATCCAGCTCTATTGGTTCTTCCATCTGGAAAAATGCCATCATCACTTTGACTCATGCTGCCTCTGCTCCACCTGATGGTCCAACGGGTTCCCCTCTAGGTTATGAGGGGTTTGTTGCTCAACGCTCTCATGTTCTTCAGCAAACGGTTGCTCAGGCTGTTGGTGATCTGCGTATGCTTAATCCAACTTCAATGAACCCAGTTTCGCTTGTTGAAAACCATCCCTCTTGTAGAAAGAATAGAGATGGCCAGAAGGTGCTTCCTAATGGACAAAGTTGGAGGCCCCAATTATTACTTTTATGTTTCTCTATTAAAATCCTGGCTGAAGTGGGGAATCTTTCAAAAGCTCCAGAGACATTTGACCACAGGAAGCTTTTTGGTCTCCGTGCCCGCTCACCTCCTATTCCATATTTATTGTCTGGTCTGTTGCAATCCCGCACACACCCGAAGCTGACTTCAGATCAAACTGGTGAGACTGGTGATTCCGATAATGATTTGGCCGACTTGTCTGATTCTGATCAAGAAGAGGAGGAAGATGAGTATGACCAGCTCCCTCCGTTCAAGCCCCTTAGAAAATCTCAGATTGCTAAGCTTAGCAAAGAGCAAAAGAGGGCATATTTTGAGGAATTTGATTATCGGGTGAAGCTGCTCCAGAAAAAGCAATGGAAAGAGGAATTAAAAAGGATGAGAGATATCAAGAAGAAGGGTCAATCTACTGTAGAAGATTATGGCTACATGGGGGAAGATGATCAGGAAAATGGTAGTCCAGCTGCTGTTCAGGTTCCTCTACCTGACATGGCCCTTCCTCCTTCCTTTGATGGTGATAATCCAGCATACAGATTTCGATTCTTGGAGCCAACATCTCAGTTCCTGGCGAGGCCAGTTTTGGATACCCATGGTTGGGACCATGATTGTGGGTATGATGGTGTGAATCTTGAACACAGTATGGCCATTGTTAGTCGGTTTCCAGCTGCTGTTGCTGTTCAAATTACCAAGGACAAAAAGGAATTCAATATCCACTTAGATTCCTCGGTCTCTGCTAAGCATGGAGAGAATGGTTCTACTATGGCAGGTTTTGACATCCAAAATGTTGGAAGACAACTTGCCTACGTCTTCAGAGGAGAGACGAAATTCAAAAATTTCAGAAGAAACAAAACAGCTGCTGGGATATCAGTGACATTCTTGGGAGACAATGTGTGTCCAGGATTTAAAGTTGAGGATCAGATTACTCTAGGAAAGCGTGTTGTATTGGTTGGTAGCACTGGCACTGTTATATCTCAGGGCGATTCAGCATTTGGCGCCAATCTGGAAATGCGGCTAAGGGAGGCCGACTTTCCAATCGGACAAGATCAATCATCACTTGGTCTATCTCTTGTAAAATGGAGAGGTGACACCGCTTTGGGGGCGAACTTTCAGTCACAGATTTCTGTTGGACGAAGTTACAAAATGGCAGTACGTGCAGGAATCAACAACAAACTTAGTGGACAGATCTCCATCAGAACAAGCAGTTCTGACCAACTTCAGATTGCTCTTCTGGCTATCCTTCCAGTTGCCAGGGCTATTTACAACAGCCTTCGTCCTGGAGTTGCTGAAAATTACTCAACCTATTAGGTTATGTTCTATCTTTATATTTGTTTCTGTTCATTTCGGCATTGCATTGTAGGTTATATATTGAGCACCGTCTGTTTTATTATTTTTCCTGAATAGGCAGATTCTATTGATCTATAAATTTGAATATTTGTTTTCATGTTGTTCTATTCAATTTCTTATTATCTAAAGTTGAGAAGAAAGCTTAGCGGATTGTCACATCTATAATAGCTTGGCATATCAACATTAGTCGAGGTGTGCATAAGTTGGCCTGGACAATCACGGATATAAAAAAAAAGCTTGTGATATTAATTTGTTTCTGACTAAATCCAGAATTAGATTCCTTACATAGTTGAGACTGATTATTGTTTTCTTGTTAATCGCATATAGGTTCATAATCCTCTAAGATATCTATGTAGGTGTATTTTTTGACTGTCATGTTGGGGGAATTTAACATGTATTAGATGTTCTAGATTCTTTTTTTTATATCCGTGAATGTCTGAGCCAGTTTATGTGCACCTCGACTATTCTCATGAGATAACAATATGACTGATAACATTTGGATGTCAAAAAAATCTATAAGAAATTAATTCTTCGATAGGTGGCTACTATGGATTAGATGATCTGGAATATTGAAAAACCTTCAATTATGGCCCACTATTTGTGACTCGAGAATTTCAAAAGAAGCTTACATGGTCTTATTTTCTATATGGATTGAAGTCAAAACCCTATGAATTGTGAATTTAAGCTTTGGGCCTAGTCATTTTCATAAAACTCTGTGATCTGTTATGGGTGAATTGTTACTAGTGGAATACTAACATGCTATGCCTTCTTGATCGCTAGTGTTAACCCTTTACTTTGCAACATCTACTTTTATTTTTGGAGAGTCTAGTATATTTTCGCCTCTGCAGTCCTCAACTATTCTCATGTGCCTGTTACATTTGGTTGTCGTGTCGTGGCCTCTACGAAATGCACCCATAACCTATGAGCGCTTTAAGATTTACAAGGTTCTTATTTGATGACTAAGCCAACCTACCTATGATTGTTATTTTACTGATTGGTACAAGAAGACCCAAACTTCTGCATTATGATTATGTGTCATGGCTGGTCCAACCATTTCCTCGGGAGGCTTCACCCACCTTTTGAAACAAAGGTAACCACGTCCGTCTCTAGGCTTCACCCACCTTAGAGTCAGCTTTTGAAGACAACAAACTTTTGACATCTCAAACCCTTACCAGTTACCACCAAGTAAAAGTGAAATTAAAAAAACAAAAACCTTCATTTTCCTTCTCTTACCTGCAAATCCACTCTCCCTCCCTCGCAATAACTTGGTGGCACCAAAATTAGGAAAAAACTCTAGTTCTATGGAGCTGGATACTCCAAACTTTTTTTTGATATCCATGACTCCGCACACCTAGACTAATGTCATGAGACATACTATCTGATCTTACAATATTTGGATGTCAAGAAAACTCTTAAGAAATTAATTTCTAGATAAGTAGCCACTATGGATTGAATCCATCACTTCTCTAACTTTTCAAGGCTCTCTTGACCTCTAGTTCACTTCATGATGGCTCTTGACCTCTAGTTCACTTCATGATGGTTTACTTCTAACGTTCATTTTAGGAATGATGTGAGGTTGAGTCCATCCATCAATATTAAAGAATTACTTGGGAAGGTAAAATTATAGTGTGAACTAAGAGAAAAGGCACTCCCATCGTACTGACTATTGAAAAGTTTCTTCCCAAATCATTCTTGGATGGTCTCTTATAGATCGGCTGACTTGCTTATCAGTATGTACTATCAGAATAGTCGATAAATTTAAGTGTAAACTGACCCTGAATATAAAAACTATTTTTCTTCAACGTATCATAATTTGACTGACCTTTATTTTTGCCTAAAAGCGCATGATAATAAGAATTATTATGTGGTGCTGAGTTTGGACTATATAACCTCTGAAGGTGTTATGTAATAAATAAAATGATAGGCTGCATCACAGATTCACTGCATGTAGAAGAAAGTGTATTTTATGTTTGCTAAGAAAAAGGGTAAAAACATGCATGCACTTCCAATTTTCTCTTGCTGATAGCCACTTCAATTAAATTGTCACTTAAATTTCAATGGTTCTGATATTTGAATTGTTTGTGTTTTGCAGCAATGGTAGAACAATAGGAGTATTCCATGAACAGCTTTTGTTCCTTCATCAATTCATCAGTTTTTAAGTTTTCTACAATGAGGCCTCTTATTCTGAACGACAATTTTGTCTTTGGTTTAATCCCATCAATCTATTCTCTTTATCTCAATTTTAATTTTGTGTTGAATGATGATTAGCATGAAATTAATGTGTTAGTTATGCTATCTAACATAGAACTATATTCTCATGTTATGTTTATATCAAATTAAATTGATTCAATTGTATATTATTACTCTTTGGCTGAATGTCTCTTGAACTAAAATCGAATCAGAAGAGGATTCCTGCCCCTTTTTTTGAATTTTGATACTTGTTTAGACAATTTTAAAGATTTTAGGTGTCTTTTTTTTTTTTTTGAAACAAGGTAACCATGTCTGTCCTTGTGCTAGGCACCAGAGACATCGAAGAAGTAGTGCCACAGGTAAGTGTCAAACTTGGGACCTTGATGAGCATACCTTCAAAGCCCAAGTCTTTAAACACTGCACCATCTTTTGAAGGATTTTAGGTGTGTTTTCGAAGTGAATAGCACAAAGTTGGTAACTTTTTCTTATTCTTTCATGATTGGATTGGTTGGTGTTCCTGTATGAGACCCTTTCTGGTTTTTTCGTTTATTGTTTTCTTTTCGGTTAGGGTTATCGTTTTTAGTTTGCTTTAATGTCTTGTTGTTATGTCGTTTGTCCGAACTCGTGGACAAAAGCAGGCGTAGGAGGTTAAGTTTTTGGTCGTGCTAGGGTTAAGAGTAGCTTCTTTTTGGAGCTGTATCGACCCCTATTTGCTTTGGTGGAGTCATATGGTCAATCGTTTACTTCTCGAAGGCCCTCTAAAGTCAACCGAGTAGTGTTGACAAAGTTTCATGGGTCTTATTTAATGGATTTTTTAATTAAGACTGGTTTTGGTTGGCGGCTTACTTCCTTTAGCCTTGACGTTCTGTTAGTAGGGTGATTTTGTTTTGTGCTAGAGGGTTTGCTCTCCTATGTTGTTTTTGGCCTTATCGCTGGTTTGGTCAATGGGTGGTTTAAAAAAAGAAAGTCCTGTGATTGTCCGGTTAGCATGCGTGTACCTCGATTATTATCATGGGACATACTGCCTGACTTTATAATATTTGGATGTCAAAGAAACATCTAGGAAATTAATTTCTAGGTAGCTGGTTGTCACGAGGATTGAACCCATTATCTTATGGGTCTCAAATCTTTTTTGACAAATTAAACCATTCCATGATGGTTAAAAAAGAAAATCAAAATTAAAGAAATTAGATTATTATTTTTAATTCAACAAAAGGAAATATTTGAAATTGTGGTTTATGACACGAGCTAAGTTTTTTTTGTAAGGGATGTACCAAAAAAAGACAACTCGAACAATTTGAATTATCCAATCTAAATTATAAAGGTTGGATCATAATTATTTTTTTCAAATTTTAATATTTATATAGTTCAACTACGATTAAGGGAGAGACATACATATATATACATATACATATATATACATATATACATATATATACATATATACATATATATATATTGGATTGAGTTGAGTCAAATAAAATGTGTAACAAGGTTTTTATTTTTTATTTTTTTTGAGTTACAACAATCGGGAGAAGAGAATTCGAATCCATGACTTAGGTCATGGGGTGTACACAAATGCCGCTCAGCTACGGCTCTTTGATATTATATATGTATGTTAGATATAAAATAGGTTTTTAACATGTACATACATTACTAAGATATGAAAGTGAAATATCGATTTTTAAAATTGAATGGTGTCGGAATAAATTATAACCAACACACATATGGAAATGGATAATTGGTCCCAAAAATTTATATTTTAATAAAAAGAATAAAAAAGAAAAGGAATGTGCTCTAACAGAAGTCCCAGAGACGAGCGAGGTTCCGAGAACTGGAGAGAAATGGCGGAAAAGCTAGACGATGAAGAAGAAATCCTGAAGCAAGTTTTTGGCAATTCATCCGAAGACGAAGAAGAAGAAGACTTCGAAGATCAAACTGTAATGGAGGATTCATCCTATGAAGCAGGTCGCATTCACAGATGGGAGCAAGTCAAGGAAATCAAAGGGTTATGGCTCTGCAGAAGCTTCCTCTCGCACCAACAAGAATCGTCGCTGCTCTCCGCAATCCGAAACGGTTCGTCCCATATGCATCTCTCTGTTGTTACTTTCCTGCAATTTCTAACCTCAAGTTGTTCAGAAAGATGAAATCTGAAGAAAATTGAAATTTCTCCATGTCCTGATCATTCTTCTAGGTCCTGTTTTCGATGGTAGTTCGCGTTTATGATGAAGTTCCTTACCCTGATTTTAGATATTTGAATAAGTTTGGAAATGTTTATTTATGAACCTATATTTGTTAAGTCATGGTAATCTGACATGATTAGAGACTTGACTTCTGTTGTGGTTTCAGAAGGGTGGTTCATGGAAGCCTCTCAAAATCAGGTAACTTCTGTTTTAATCTTGATTAGCTTATTGGTGGTCTATGACTATTATATTTATTGTGATTTCTATATATTAACACTTCGAGGAGTACCTCATAATGCTGCATTGTTGTTGGATTTGGGTCTTAAAATGTAGACTTAGGGGTGTTTGAGGCTAGGAAAATGTGAATGATTATGAAGAATAATTCGCGTACCCTCGTTTGGGCCAACTACAATCAGTTCCCCTATATCATTATCTGCATCTCAAACAGATATAATCATTCACTCATAATTACTCTCTATACCTCAATCTAAGATAATCATCCCTCATAATCACTCTCTTCATCTCATATACAAATAATCATTCTTCATATTTTTCCCGTATTCTCATTTCCTCATAATCATTCTCATTCTCACCTACCTCAAACACCCCCTTAAAAATATCCTTAGCTACTGTTACTTTATCTCTTTCAGGCCATGAGATTTGGAAACCTTCCAACATGGGCTGTTGAACTTTCTGATTTCATTCATGAGGCAGTGCTTTCAAGTAATCACATGAAAGATCCTTTGACTGTGGACCGCTATAATGGAGATAAGATTGATTGTCCTTTTCCATCAGACATTTTGTGGAGACAACCCCTCTTTGATCAAATGATAGCTAATGTGTACCAACCAGGTGAGGTGATGCCCATTTCCATTCTATTGATTAGACATCTGGTTACCACGATGAGCTAACCTAGTGGTCAATGAAGATCATGTTATAAATAACTTAGATGTGTTCGATTAAAGGAGAGATGGTTGGCATCTCCCCTGACAGGGTTGGGAACAGCCTTCAAGCTTCCCTGTTAACACATCCGGTTAAGGCTACTTACCTCTCGTCTCGCAGGTGGATCCATAACCCAATTTTAGTCCCTATGGTGTGGCACGGTGGTTGAAGGCTTGGGTTGTGAGGTGTGGTCCCCTCATGGTCCCAAGTTCGAGACTCACCTGGACCGGTGACATTAATTTGTAGACACCTCCCGTGTCTCTATTCCTTCGATGTCTCCTGGTGTCTGGCCTAGGGATGGGTGTGGTTACCTTGGGTATAGTGGAGCGGAACTCTAATTTTCCAAGTTTTTTTAAAATAAAACTTAGATGGATTGAGTTTAAGTTATAATAGTGGTCATTTACCTAAGATTCAATATTCTATTAGTTTTCTTAGCAAACGAATGTAGTAGATTTAGATGGTTATCTTGTGAGAATATTTGGGGTGTCTGCATGCTAGCTTCGACTCTCACAAATATAAAAAATGAAAGTCAAATATAAAAAATGAAGATGAAACTTTTGTTTGAACTGAACATTTAGGAAGATAACTCATTTGTAGAATAATTTTTAAGAACACCCTTCGTTTTGTCAGAATGCAGTTTTAGAGTTTTTCCAAACAGTTTCTGTAAATACAAATTAGTGAATAACCTCATAGCTGCCAAGATGTTGATTTTTTTTTTGGAATAAGAAATAGTTACATTGATGAATGAAATTGTAGAGAAAACAAAAGTCCATTAGCAATGTCAAGATGATGGGTGTATTCTTAACTCAAGGAAACAGTTTATTGTAGTGTAGTAACTCGATTAAGGCAATTTTTTTTCTTTTATGAATTCTATTTCTAATATTTGACATGTTTAAAATATCTTGGATTATACTGTTCAAGAAAAGTTATATCTGACACTGCTTGTCCTTTGTTTATTTCATTAACAGCACTGACATTGTTACAACTTCCTTTTAATACTCTTTGTAAAGGGGATCTGTGCACATGTTGACCTCATGCGCTTTGAAGATGGAATTGCCATCGTCTCCCTCGAGTCAGCATGCGTGATGCATTTTACCCGAGTTGATGAAACTTCCTGCGATCCTACAAGCAAGGGAGATGTATCGACGTCGAAAGTGCCCGTATATCTAACCCCAGGATCAATTGTTCTATTGTGGGGCGAAGCTCGCTACCTCTGGAAGCACGAGATCAATCGCAAGCCCGGGTTTCAAATGTGGGAAGACCAGGAACTTACTCAGGGAAGACGAACTTCCATTACACTGAGAAAGCTCTGTGAAGTTGATTAGAGGAAGTTCACAGTTGGAAGCTGCATTTTCTTATGTTCGTTCTTTGTTGTGTTCGACTGAATTCGAGTTAAAGCAGAATTCGAACAAACGGTTCGCTGTCATTTGATTAGGATATCTTTAGTTCACTGTTGTAGATCCGAAACCTCCTTTGACTGGAAATCATTTTTCTTCAAGGTTTACCATTTTCTCCTCTTGATGATTTTTTTTCTCTTTCATTACATTTTATATAGGAATGATATACTAATCAATAGTATATTTGGTTTGAGCAAAAGTACTAGAAAAAAGAAAATGCATAGATCAAATGTATCTTGTGCGAGTAGATGCAACATTTAGTATAGAAAATTCAAGTTAAAAAATCCGTAGGATCTCATGTAGTTAAAAGCTTGGACTTAGTGATCATGGATGTTTTTTTTTTTTTTTGAGTACAAGTTGGGAAAGGAGGATTACAAATACCGATTTTAGGGATCAAACTCGTGACCGTAGAGTGAAAATGAATTATCACTAAACCAGATAACCAATTGTGCCACCAACCCTTTCGGTGTGATCATGGAAGTTCTTGACTATGCATGGATGTTCTTGACTATGCTTTATTTTGGATAAAAGGATATATTATATTGAAGCACAATATTTTCCGTAACATATTGGTCGATATGCTGATACATCTTTTTTCTTTTTTTTGAAAACCGATATGCTTATATTATACATTTATAAATTGGGAAGATTCAAATTTAATATCGAGATTATAGATCAATTGGTAGCTAAGAACTCATACGATAAGTTCTTATCCAAATAAAGATTTTTAACAACCTTTTTAAAACTGTTTTTTCCTACCACCTTCTAAATTTCTTAAAACCACTTATTCCAACACCCTTATTCAAAGAAACAAAGCTTTAACGACATTATACAAGACCTAACAACCAAGAAATTATCAGTTTGAGACTCCACCTCCAAATATTGTTGAATTAAAAAATAGTCTTGTTCAAACATAGTTTTTCTACGGTCTTGCTTCAAACAACCTTATTCAAACATGATTTTCGTGCAACCACTAATTCAAATACCACATTCAAACGATTTATTCAAACACCATATTCGCACCACTCATTTCCTCTCCCTAAAAGCAATTGAGTCTTACTGAATGGGTCAGTGGCGCAATGGTTTCATTGTTTAGTTCTAAACTAGTTCAAAATCAGTGTCACAAATTCGATCTCGGGAATCGGTATTTATCCCTTCTCCCCGATATGTACTAAAAAAAACAATCGAGCTCGATTGAAGTAGTTGCATAGGGGCAAGTGGGCAATAGACAATGGCTCAAAAAATGGGTTGGCCCAAATTTTCTTCTATTTCCCCCATTATAATAACTTAGCCTGATACAAAGTTATTTGGATAAGATAAAGTTCATACGTGGGAAACGAACTTGCTATTTCATTAATCTTTTTGACAGTTCACAACTTGATCCTTTGTTGGGATATATTTGATTTTCCGCCATGTGAGAGGTCCCCAACTCGCGAGCTAAACTTGCCATTGCTATGGCTGTGGCTACAATTCCTCTATACCAGTTTCACCATTTCCTCAGCCTCTCAAACCCCAAATCAAGAACCATTTTCAGGCCTCAGCTACCGAAATCCAGCCTCTTCAATTCCCAAACCAATTTCCATGTCTCCATTGCATATTGCTCTTCTTCTACTTCTCAATCCCCAGAACCTAATCTCGATTCTGCAGAGTCCTCTGTCAATCTCGGCCTCCAGCTCTTCTCTAAAGGACGGGTGTGCGTTCTTTTCCCTTTTCTTTTATTCCATTTCTCCTTTGGGGTTTGCTTATTGTGCGTTTTCTTGCTTTCTGCGAAATGGGTTTTGTTTATTTCGTTTCAACTTGCGAGACATGTTCTTGGATGCTCTTTTTTACGTGTGTATATGAGAGTTTGCTCAGAGGATTTTGTGAGAAATCAGTGGAACTTTGGGGGGTTTTTTTAGTGGACTTTGGTGTGCATGTTTATGGGTAATGGCTACTTTCTTAGACCAAGAAAGAACTTAGGGAAACTTGCTTTGACAATTAAGGAAAAAGTTCAATTATAAGTTGAATCCAACTTTCAGGATTGAGTCTGTCCTGTGTCCATGTACTTTTAAAAAACTTCTAATAAATCACTTAGGGCCAGTTTGATTACAATTTGATTTTTTTATTTTTTTGAAATGTAAGCCTATTTTTACTCTTCCTATAATGCGTTCCACATTTCCTACAATATATTCATCTTTCCTTAAAAAAAAAGTAGGTAGATGCTAGCTAACTTTTAAAAACAAAAAAAAAACTTTTGGAAATGGTAAGATAGTTGTTGTAGTCTTAAATTTCAAAAACAAAAAACAAAAAACCAAATGGTTATTGTTAAGATATGCCTTGAACGCTGAATGCTCTGTGACTAGTTCGTCGGGGGTCTAAACCCCCGTTGCGTAAACGCTTTCAGCATTTGGCATACGTGAACACATCTTCATTGCGTAAACATTTTCCGCATTGTAGCAATGCATTTCGCATTCGTTGAGCGCATCTTGCATTCGCACTCCGCAGCGTGAGCGCATATCGCATTCCGCATTCTGTTGCGCAACTTTGATTTCTTGTTTACACATTCTGTAATAGAGTTTAATGAGAGTGCATATATAAACTCGAATTAAACCCTTGCCAATTATGATATTCATTAATTCGGTTCTCCTAAATAAAAACTTCGCTCCCTCTCTGCTCGTGTACTAGCTAACAGAACGTTAATGAACCATGTAAATTATTGTTGTTTACTTCTTCTTTTACCTTTTACTTTATCTTTGCATCGTTTGTTGATTGCCGTTTTCATAACAGTTATCAAACAGGGCTTAAACTTTTTTATTCCTTCTATTTAGTCCATGAAATTTAAAGACCTATTATAACCTTTAAGCATAGCCGCCAATTCGAGAGGAAAAATTGTTAGTTGATGTAATTAAATTATCCCCAACCCACTCGCTCAAGCTTTTGGGTTGATTGGTGGTTTAACATAATTCAACAAAAATAAACCTTGAGTTCTCAGCCATTGAAAATTTTAAAGTCGTGGACTAATAGAAAGTACTTCAATTGCTCGAGCACCAAATGATTCCTATCTACATTAAATATGTGAGGGAGAAAGAAGTAGGGAAAAGGTTAGGACTGCAGAAAGACAATGATGAAGTTACAAAAGGGGAAAGGAGAAGAGTCTTAAGGCTTTTCATTTGTAGGCATGATGGATTCACTCCAAAGAATTCTAATCAAGCATGTAAGCAAGATGAATATCCTTTATGAAAATTAAATCTTGATAACAACCCATATATTTACCCATCCACATTGTTGAAACAATCATTTCTAATTTGTTGTTCAACTTCATTTTGTCCAGACAAATAAATGCCATTCTTTTCATTTTCTAGTTTCTTTGTTTTTGGTGGACTCATTTGTAGCCTTACAACATCAGTAGGAATAGTATTGGTTGATGTAATTAAATTTATCCCAACCCATAAACTTAAGCTTTTGGGTTGATTGGTGATTTAACATTTTTCAACAAATAATTTTACATCTAGTATTCCAAATAAATTTAAGCATCCCAGTGACACCATAAACTTGGAAACTAGTTGTCATTAGATTCCATTAACTCTTGCAATCTGATGAGATGCAATCTTGCATCACAGAGACTTTTAAGCCTCTCTATTTTTGTGGATCATAAATACTACCGAACATTTGTGAAAGCTTTAGTTGCCTTCATAGTATTGCTTAATCCTCAAAGATTCATTTGTTTGTAGGGATTCATGTGTGTTTCTGTGAAACAGTAGCTTCTTTCTTCATTGGTATTTATTTTCCAGGTCTATTCCTCAATTACTTTGAAAGAAATGTGTGTGTGCATACACTTCACAGAACAGTGAATTTTTCAGGTCAAAGAAGCTTTAGTCCAGTTTGAAGCCGCACTCAATATGGATCCCAACCCAATGGAGGCCCAAGCTGCTTTGTACAATAAAGCATGCTGTCATGCCTATCGGTACGCTTAAAGGTCTCTACTTTTTACTGTTTAACATAGTTTCACCATTTCCCCCCTTTTTTTGTCTTATATTAGAAAAATTGATCATTCCACATTGATCCAAAGTCATTGAAGAATCTAATGTAATGGACTTAGTTTAGTGCCTCCTTTAATCGAATGTAATGTAATGGGCTAGAATTCTCAATTTCTGATTTAGTGAAGATGATGAATTGTGACATTGTGGATATTTTGAGGTAGTGGGGAAGGAAAGAAAGCTGCTGATTGTCTACGTGTTGCATTAAGAGAATATAACCTGAAATTTGGCACAATTCTGAATGATCCTGACTTGGCCTCATTCAGAGCTCTTCCTGAATTCAAGGAATTGCAAGGAGAGGTTTGTCACTCAATACTGACTGCCCTCTTCCTCTTGTCATCTTGAAACTCATGTTTTTTTTTCTCCTTAGTCTTATTGAATATTATAATATTTTAACCCAAATAGATGACTGTTTAATTGATGGATTCACATTTTCTCATATGATTCTATTTCTAAGTAAATTGATGGAAATCCAGGCTAGGATGGGAGGAGAGGATGTAGGATATGGCTTTCGAAGAGATCTTAAACTCATTAGTGAAGTCCAAGCACCTTTTCGTGGGATTCGGAGGTTCTTTTATGTTGCACTATCTGCAGCCGCTGGAATTTCGTTGTTGTTTACTATACCGAGGTTATTTCGTGCTATTCAAGGTGGTGACGAAGCTCCTGATGTTTGGGAAACTGCTGGAAATTTGGCTGTTAATCTTGGAGGTACATTTGAACTTTTATAAACTTCCATAGGCCAGTTAAGGGATATGAATAATAAGTTACAAGTTCACTATGGGGAGCTAGCTGAAATACTAACTTCCTAATCAGCATTTGACAGGTATTGTTGCTTTTGTGGCATTACTCTTATGGGACAACAAGAAAGAAGAGGAACAGATTGCACAAATATCTAGAAATGAAACACTCTCAAGGTTGCCCCTACGTCTTTCCACCAATCGAATTGTTGAACTTGTACAGCTTCGAGATACTGTAAGACCGGTGAGTATGATTATTCATCTTACCCCTTGATGAATCCATCAATGAATGGTAAGTCCAACTTTCATATTCTAGGGTCGATCACTCTTATTATTATTTCAACTGGTTTACCCATCTTGTTTTCGTGTCCTAACTCATTGGTGCCTTGGCCTTGTCCATTTTTTCTTGAATCATTGTCATTGTGGTTAACATTGTGGATTCTTCTTGCTTCTATAGCACTTTCCCTACCCCTTCAACCGAGGCTGTCGTATCTATTCAATCGGTAACATCCTTTAGAGTTCCTTTTTCCTAGTCATGTCTTTATTGCTTCAGAAGACAGATGAAAGGCTACATGCTATTTTAAGAAACAGGTTCAGAGAGGAATTCGGTTTATTGGTACATGTGTTTTAATGGTGAGAGTTTCTGGAATAGGTTGTTTTCTTACAGCCTCTTTTCTTCCTTCAATGACTTGGAATGTTTTGGATATTCATGGGTCCCTCACTTTACCCATAGAAAACGTTTCTTCTCTAAGAAATACATTTGTCCCTCCATTGAATTTCACGTTTCCAATAATAAATCAAAGTGTAATGCTATTTGTTAGTTGATATAATTAAATTTACCTTAGCCTATAAACTTAAGCTTTTAGGTTGATTGATGATTCAACATAATATCAGATCAAGATTCCTGGGTTCAAATCTTTGCCGAATCATTTTATCCCCAAGTAATAATGATTTCCACTTGTTGGGCCACTTTTGGCATTTTTAAATTTCCAAGCGCTTTCATCAAATCCACGAGTGACGGTGTTAGTTGATATAATTAAATTTACCTCAATCTATCAACTTAAACTTTTAGGTTGATTGATGATTTGACATGATTCAACGCCATCTCTCTAGAAAATGAAAATAATGGTTACTGCCGCTAGTTTTGTACCCTTATACATTCCTTGAATCAATTTACCTTGGATTTAAGGTCATTTTAGCTGGGAAAAAGGAGACAGTTTCTTCATCCATCCAAAAGGCAGAAAGGTTTAGAACCGAGCTCCTTAAACGAGGCATTCTCTTAGTTCCTGTCATATGGGGCGAAGGTAGGGAAATCCAAATAGAAAAGAAAGGTTTTGGTGCTCCAGCCACTGCATCTACTGCTCTGCCATCTATTGGGGTAAGATCAAAGGACTTCCATCTTGTCCTACATTTGTCCAAGGATGTATTTTGAATAATGCTGTTGTTTTGCTCATGTCCCAAATAGAAAGTTTGAAAGTTAATATGTAGGTTTCCTTGCTTTCATGGAACTCTTGTAGGAAGATTTCGAGAAGCGAGCTCAGTCTATAACTGCAAAATCGAAGTTGAAATCTGAAATTCGATTCAGGGCTGAGGTTATATCACCTGCAGAATGGGAAAGGTAAGTGTATACCCATCTTCTTGGTAATGCTTGCTTCCTTTTCTTGTTACTTTATGTAATGAGCTTGTTCTCCATCATGCTAAGCTACTGGTATAAAATTAACATGGAGAAAGATCACAGGATATTAAATCTCAGCAAACATGTTTCCTTTTTTCCCAAAATTGTACCGTTCCGCCAATATTACGAAAACATTCTGTCTGGTTGAATCACAATAAGGTAGGCGGATATGATATTGTGTTTTTCACTCTGGATTCTGGTTTATTTTTGTTTCCTGAATTAGTTGGATAAAGGACCAGCAGAAGTCTGAAGGGGTTACTCCTGGTGAGGATGTGTACATTATATTGCGACTGGATGGTCGAGTTCGAAGATCAGGGAGAGTAAGTTTATATCATGGTTTGTCAACTTGTTTTCGAGATCTAAAGCCTTGTTCACCTTGCAAAAGTTCTTGTTCAAGTTGGTGATGAATTTGGTGATCTTAAAACTCTGGAGGATCTTAAAACTTCATTTCTCATTTTTGGTGATGAATTTGCAGGGCATGCCTGACTGGCTAAAAATTATTGAAGAGCTACCACCAACGGAAGCTCTTCTAAGCAAGCTAGAAAGATGAAGAAAATGCTTAGCAACTATCAATTGTCACTTTTGCTCGTTCGACTTCCATGCCGACACCGAAAGTGTTTTAGTGGCACACAGAATCTTAGATAGTTGTTTGTGTTATATTGATCCAAACCTGAAATCACTTTACTTCTTTTTTCTTTGCCTCTTGTTTCTATTTTTCAGAGTTCAATAGAAGATGAGGCAATGAATTCTGAGTTCGGTGGATCCTCAATTTCTTGAATTTTGCCAACTTTGTTTTCTTGAACAACATTATCTTTCAAGCAAACTTCTTGTGACACTTGAAGTCAAGTTCAAAATTGTGATGATAACTAAGAATGCCCTCAATTTCTTTTTTGTAAAAAAAAAGAAAAGAAAAGGAAGGGACAATGTTTTTTAGATTTGAAGTTAACAGTTACGAAAAGGATTTGGTTGTGGAAATCTTATTTAAATGAGAAATTAAAGAAATAGCAAATCAAAGTGGTTGCATTAGAAGAAAAAAAGGGCATGTTAGTAAATCCATAAAAAAAACTCATTATTACAAATTTAGAACAGAACGAAGGATATAGATGTCTTAAATTTTACCATATAATCTTATCAACTTTTTATTATTTTATTTTTTTATTTTTTAAAATTATCGTGATTGTGTGGGTCATCTTATACACATCTTGACTACTTTTTGAATTTTAAAATCATTTATATCATTTTCTTGGTTGTGAGAAAGATGAATTATGAGGGAAAGCATTCAAGTCAATAGAATGAAAGAAGCCAGCCATGGGAAGCTCTTCTTCTCCACACGCCTGTGTATGTGCTCATTTTCACCATAGTCTTCTCCGTCTTCTTTAATGGTCACAGCCATAAGTCGTGATCGTAGTCTTAGCTGGCTCTCAACCGAAGCTCAATGCCATGGACATTTGATAATCGAATGCGTGACGGATGTTGAGTAACCCAAGTCCCCTCTATTGTTTTGCAACAACATTTGACTTGATAATCAAACAACTATCAAAGGCTCTCAATTTATAGAGGAAAGTAGTCCAACACATACAAACAAAAGAGATACAAGACAATGTAACCTAACCACCATAACTCATCTATAAAGTGATTGCCTGATTGGTATCATTGTTGTGTAAGAGAAGGGGAAAATAGCTTTTAACATATGGTAGTTAAGTACTCGACCTAAACGCTTAAAGATTGGAACCCATAATTTCTTGGTTATGGACATTCACACTCGTGCCGCTGAGTTATTGTTCTTGTTGATTTCGACCATTAATCTTTACAATCATATAATAACATATTTTATACAAAAAAAAAGAAAAGAAAAGAAAAGAAATTGCAACTATAATATGAAAGAGTTACAAGGGTATTTTTCGTTTAAAAAAAAAGAATTAAACATGTGACAATAGTTGAAGTGTGTCTAAATTGATTTAGACTTTTTTGAATATAAAAAAAATGGTTCGTGAATTAAAACTGGCAAATAACTCGTTGCGCACAAAACTTCTGTCAAAATCAAGCATTTATATTTGGGTCGAAATCTAAATGAACGATATAATCTCAAAACTATAATACAAATAAATTTTATATATAAATAGAACTCGATTACAATCATGACTATTCCTCAAAGTACTGTGCCAAAAAAATGGTTGATACATGATACCCCACATTACATTCCTAATATATATGTGTGTATAATATATATGCAAAACAAAGAAGACATCATTTTAACTTACAGAGTAAAGCTATAAATATTTGTATATAGTCACTAATTATAAAATGATAACTACTTACGAGCGGGTCGATGTCGAAGATTGTATCGTCTTGCCGTGGAAGAACTTGTGACTGAATTCTCTCCCACTCCCTCAGGAAGCAGAAAATCAGGATCTTCAACATCTTCTGATAAGTCAGTGTCAATCCATGTTGACCAATCCATCTCACTATCACTCTCCCAACATAACTTATTTTGTGCTTGTATTCCATTCACCATTTCTGTTAACATTAGCAGCATGTGATGATTCAAAACATCATAGTCTCTGCAAATTTTTCAAAACATTATGAGTTGGATTAGTTTTTCATTTATGGCTAAAGTTTCATTTGGTTTGAGTAATGTATTGGTTTTACCTGTATGTGCAAATGGCATGAAGAAGCTGAAGAGAAGCAGCAAGCAAGAATATTGTCCGGACCGAGCTTACGATCCATGTTTTCTGCTCCATGTCGAAGATCTCAAATCGAAGTATTGTTACTTCGATTAAGAATGTGACACATAGCTCTGGAAATGATGAGAAATTGAGTTGAATAGTCATTAGTGATAGATTTGGTTTTTTTGCTAAGAGATTTGTTGAGAGAAAAATTGTGTTACCTATATATAGCCAGGGCCTAACTGTGTATGTTTGCTTGGTGCTGCTGAACATGTAGATGATGAAGATTGAAGTGAAGTAAAGGAAGAAGACTTTGATTAGGCGAGATTCGAGCAACATTGCGTTATGCAGGGTGAAGAGCTTATCTAGAGCAATGAACATGCTTGCTTGCTTAGATTCAAATGATTGCTGTGTCAACAGAGTAAAGCACATAAGAAACTGATTCAGACTATGTTTTAGTACTAAAAAGACTAAATTGACTACCATATCTCATCAGCTTCAGCTTTTGGATTTCAAATTCTCCGTTTGATAACCATTTAGTTTTTTATTTTCAAATTTAAGCTTGTTTTCACTTAAATCTCCCCAAAGGGTATTAACTTTTCTTAAGAGAGTATTTGAATCCTAACCAAATTTTGGAAGCTACTTGTTTTAGTTTACAACTTTAGGCTTGATTTTTTAAAATATCAAAGTAAGAAAAATCATAGATTGAAGTAGTTGTTGTAGGCTTAATTTTCAAAAACCAAAAACAAAAAAACAAAGTGGTTATCAAAGATGCAAGTTGATGATTAATGCAAGTTTAATCATTTTCTTCATACTTTTAACAAGCAATAAATGTCTGGATTAAAGGAAAAGCTTACCTGAGCTTCCAAGATAGATTTTGAATTCTCCATTAAACGATCATGAAGTTGTTGGAGTTGCCCTTGTCTCTCAAGAAGCTCCTCCTGCTGTTTGTGGCCATATTCAGCCAACTCCTGCAGCTTACTCCTGCAATTCAAACAACAATTCAGAGAAAGTTTAATCAGGTTCTAGATTTGTTCTAAATCCTTAATTTTATATACCTGCTTTCCTCTAATGCTTCTGATTGAACTTTGCTTAAAGAATGAAGACCATTGATTGCTTTGGATTGAGCATCTAAAAGTTCTTGTTGTTTGTCCAATGAAAGCCCTGCCATATTCCCAATATCATCAGCTGTGCTCTGCAGGTATGTCATCTTCAAAGACATTGAATCTCCCACTTTCGTTATCTCCTTTTCAATCTCGATGGCTTCATCTCGTAAACCGTCCATCTCTCGACCGAGGTTGCTGTAGGAATCCTGAAGCATTTCCATCCCTTCCTCCAAACTTCTTTTCAGTTTTGACTGACCATCTTGAAGTTCCAACTGGGATGTCTCTATCTTTTTGGTTTGCTCATAAACTGCTTCTGAGTGCTTTAGCACAGTGCCCATGTGATCTTCTAGTTTTCTGGATGTTTGAGCCATTTTTTGTATTTGAATGCCAGTAGAGTTCAAGGAATCAAAAATTTGATATGAATTTTGAAGCAGAGCTTCCGATTTTTCCTCGATAGTTTCTAACTTCTCTTCTACAGCTTCGGAAGATCTCTTCAGTTCATTCACTAACCTCTCTGTGTCATGCTTGAAAGCCTGAGCCCTGGAAACAAGTCCAAAATCAAATAGTTGTATTGTTAATTTCATGAGCAAGAAAAGGTAAACATGATTAAACATAGGACTAAATTCTCTATAGTTTGAGCTTAATTTTACCATGTTTGTAAGAAATTCCAATTCGATCCTTATGACTTATGTTTAATTTCAATTCATCTATTTGGTTTTAAACCTTAAAGGACAAATTGAAACTTTTAAAACCATAGGTACCAAATTGAAATCAAGCTCAAACCATAAGAACCAATTCAATAAGTTAACCGAAAAGATACGATACTCACTGTAGCTGATGGCAAATAGAGTTAGTTTCAAGGTAAAACTCAAGATAGATCTTATGCTCATGTTCATTCAAATGCTTGAGACATTTAGCCATGTCGGATTTCGCATCACAAGAAGGAAAAGGAGGTCTGCCACAATCCTTCTGAAAGCAATCGCTAAGATGCCAAGCGAATCTCGACCGCTTCTCGTTCGCAGCCAAAATCTCGGAGCATCCCGCAAATAAATGTCCATAAGCATTTTTCCAACAAGCATTAGACATAGTCAATTTGTTCTTTGCATTCTCAATTCGCCTAACCCCCTTTTGATCATCAAAACTCTCAATTGAAAATTCCGCAACACTTCCACCATCGGCACGCCTTAACGACCCCACAGAAGAACCCGAAGACGAAGAATGTGAAGAAGATGAGAACCAACCCCACGATTCACACTTCGGCAACACAAACAACAGAATCACCATAAACACGATGCGCTCCATCAAAAAACCTACCGCCTTGTAACAAATTCAAACAAAAAAAATCAAAACCACAATCACTTCAATTTCCTAATCCATGGAATATAATTCTATTCCAACAGAGAAACATTCAACTTGCCCTAAAAATTTTCTAATCGATATACAGTTATAACTCAATAAACAACGAAATCAAGGGGAAAAGTTGTGTAAAACATGTAATTTATGAACGATTCGCGCTTCAGCAACACAAATAACATAAACGCAATACGCTCTGTCGAAAAACCTACCGCCTTCTACCAAATTCAAACAACAAAATCAAAACCGGATTCACTTCAATTTCCGAATTCCGGCAGAGAAACAATCAATTTGCCCTAAAAAGTTGCTAATCGATATATAGTTACAACGAAATATATAGAAAATTTAGTGTAAAACATGCAATTATGAACGATTCTGAATAAAATAAAATGATAATTTGTGAAGAAAAGAACCTGAATTGTTCCGATTGAAGAGCCTGAAAGTTTTTGTTGTTGTGAAGAAGACGATCGGCGGAGATTTTGAAAGGGCGTTTAATTTATAGGTGGGTACGAAGCGTGCTGGGAAAGGAAGGAGATCAAAACGCTGCGTTTTGGAAAGAGGCGCGAACCTCTTTCCGTTAGTTTCTTACCATTATTTTTTTCCTCGTTTTTATTTTATTTCCTTATTCTTGCTTTCACACTTATTTTAGAAATATTTTCACCCAATATTTGTAATAATATTGCGTGTTGAGGGACAAAGGTGTTGTACTCAAAAAAAAAAAAAACTAAAGTAACTTTAAATTGACATATTTTTCTTAGTCTGTACTTTTTTTTGGTGAAAATTTACCGGATGATAAGCTATTTAGGAATTAATATACTATAATTTTTTATATTCAAATATTATACGTGATATTTCTTCTAAAAATAGTGAAGTGTATTGGAGGAATGCTCAAATATATAAAAAAAAAAAAAAAAAATTGTGAATCCTCAAATATATAATAGAGTGGGTGCAAAAAGAGGATATATATCACATTATATCATGGAATCCCCACACACCACCATTACACAAATCCCAGATTCTTTTTTAGATTTGACAACTTTTCTTGTATATTTTTTCTAATGAATTTAGGCATTTATGTTACTTGATTTAAGGAGATAAAGAAGAAATTGCGGGTTCGGAACTAGCTAGTCATGGCCATAATGTGCTCTTTTCTTTGGGTTGGCTCTTTCTCGGTGGAAGGTTGTGGAATTTCCCTACCTCCACTGTTCAGAATTATGAGATAGTTAGTTTCATTCATAATTTTTCACGAAGAAGATGAACTTCAAAGGGGCACAAATTGGTGACTAAATTTTTCTCTACCCTAAACACGGCCATAAGGCGTTTTGCATAAAGAGCTCAATAGTACACACCCAATTGGTTAGAAAACCTAACCTCTAACTAACCCACGGTTAAATCTAACCTCACAAATGGGTTAAGCTAAATATAAAAGTATATTATATGTTATTGTCAATGTGGTTACCTTTTTATTAAGCAATGATTCCTCCAAGATGTTTGGATGAAGAGTAATTTTGAGTAGTTAAAAATTTATAGTTATTTTTTAAGAGTTAAAAAACACGTCGAAAGTAATTTTGAAGAGTTTGTAAATCCTCCATTTAAATCTTCCTAAATATCGCAAACACCCCCCAATGTGTTAGAAATTTTGCAATCATCTAATATTTTTCTTCTTTAATTTTCCTCTTCATGTTACTCATGAGAATGACTTCGTAATTTAGCTCATAAATTATTATTTTCTTAATTCGTAAACTTAAAATAGTTATGAATAGAAACTAACAGAAAACTGTTCAAGAATGAAATAACTAAAAACAAGAGTTTTAGCCTTTGGCCAGAGATTACTTAACTATTAATAAATAATGAAATGAGAGACAATCTCCTAACTACATGCTGAAATGAAAACCATAAACGAATACTAAATAAACTGGATAGCGGGCTCTCATGATCCACTCAGCTATCTCCTTTTCAATATCGATGACTTCGTCTCGTAAACCATCCATCTCTCGACCGAGGTTGCTGTAGGAATCCTGAAGCATTTCCATCCCTTCCTCCAAACTACTTTTCACTTTTAAGTGGCCTTCTTTAAGTTCCAACTGAGATGTCTCTATCTTTTTAGTTTGTTCATAAACTGCTTCTGAATGCTTTAGCATAGTGGCCATGTGATCTTCTAGTTTTCTGGATTTTTGAGCCATTTGTTGTATTTGAATGCCAGTAGAGTTCAAGGAATAAAAATTTTAATAAGAATTTTCAAGCATCGTTTTCGATTTTTCCTCGATAGTTTCTAACTTCTCTTCGGCAGCTTCGGAAGATCTCTTCAGTTCATTCACTAACCTCTCTTTGTCATGCTTGAAAGCCTGAGCCCTGGAAACAAGTCCAAAATCAAATAGTTGTATTGTTAATTTCATGAGCAAGAAAGGGTAAACATGATTAAACATAGGACTAAATTCTCTAAAGTTTGAGCTTAATTTTACCATGTTTGTAAAAAATTCCAATTCAATCCTTATGATTTATGTTAGATTTCAATTCGTCTATTTGGTTTTAAACCTTTGATTTAGTCAAGTTTGGTTAAATATTACCAAATTTTTCCCTATCATAGACAACATGGCTTGCTTTTTATAAAAGAAAGTTATGAAGTTTAACCAAACTATACAAATGAAAATGAAACCAAATTCAAACATTAAGGACAAGTTAAAACTTTTAAAACAATAGGTACCAAATTGAAATCAAGCTCAAACCATAAGAACCAATTCAATAAGTTAACCGAAAAGATACGATACTCACTGTAGCTGATGACAAATAGAGTTAGTTTCAAGGTAAAACTCAAGATAGATCCTATATGCTCATGTTCATTCAAGTGCTTGAGACATTTAGCCATGGCGGATTTCGCATCACAAGAAGGAAAAGGAGGTCTGCCACAATCCTTCTGAAAGCAATCGCTACGATGCCAAGCGAATCTCGACCGCTTCTCGCTCGCAGCCAAAATCTCGGAGCATCCCGCAAATAAATGCCCATAAGCATTTTTCCAGCAAGCATTAGACATACTCAAATTGTTCTTTGCATTCTCAATTTGCCTAACTCCCTTTGGATCATCGAAACTCTTGATCGAAAATTCCGCAACACTTCCACCATCGACACGCCGTAACGACCCCATAGAAGAACCCGAAGACGAAGAATGCGAAGAAGACAAAAAGCCAACCCCATGATTCGCACTTCGGCAACACAAACAACAGAATCACCATAAACACGATACGCTCCATCGAAAAACCTACCGCCTTGTAACAAATTCAAACAAAAACATCAAAACCACAATCACTTCAATTTCCTAATCCATGGAATTTAATTCTATTCCAACAGAGAAACGATCAACTTGCCATAAAAAGTTTATAATCAATGTAACTCGATAAACAACAAAATCAAGGGGAAAAGTTTTGTAAAACATGTAATTTATGAGCGATTCACACTTCGACAACACAAATAACATAAAATCAAAACCAGATTTACTTCAATTCCAAATTCCAACAGAAAAACAATCAATTTTCCCTAAAAAGTTTCTAATCGATATATAGTTACAACTCAATAAACAACGAAATCTATAAAAAAAATTGTATAAAACATGTAATTGTGAACGATTCTGAATAAATTCAATAGAAAATTTGTGAAGAAAAGAACCTGAATTGTTCCGATTGAAGAGTCTGAAAGTTTTTGTCGTAAAGAAGAAGATGATTGGCGGAGATTTTGAAAGGGCATTTAATTTAGAGTAAAACTCCCCTACACATGGATGTGCAGGGGAGCCCTACATTTTTAGTATGTGGCACCATTGAGTGCCACAAAAAATTATCTCATAGATAAAAAAATATATATATTAAGGAATTTTCGTGGCACCAATGGTGCCACATCATCAAATTATAGGACTCCCCTACACATGATGGGTAGGGAAGTGTAATAGGTGAAATACACATCATTAATTAGCCATAGATGAGTTAAGTGTAACTTGGGTTAATTAGAGGGTTAGATTAGTCTAATCATGAGAGATGTGTAGGAGCACATATATAAGCTCCATTTGGGAGTTTTTGTTCATTTGAGAGTGAGAACTAAACCTAGACCTATAGAGAGCCCTTGTACATTGATTCAATGACATTATGATGGTGGATCGATCAAGCTCAATCGATCCATAACAGTGGAGTAGGGACGTTCCCGAACCACTATAGATCTGGTGTTGTCTCTTCTCCATCCTTCTCTTTTCTATTTGTTTGAATCTATATTTGTGCATTTGTTCTTGGATTAGCTTAGATCTGGATTTTGCACAACATTTTGGTATCAGAGCTTGTATGCTTTTATTTTTTGTCACTGCTGTGTTTATTAGTTGATGAGAATCGATTAGAGTTTCTGCACATTGTGAAATTTGTTTCGGTTGATTTTGATTGTTTCTGAGCTTGAAATTGGTGGCCGATTTGAAGAAAACTTGATAAATCGAAGCATTGTGAATATGATTGATTTCTGAAATCAGCTCCGTGACTATGTATCATCTAATCGACTGCAATTTGACTTATACTTGGCTGAAATTGTGTCTAAAACGTCGATCTCTTGTTCGATTGAGTCTTGAGATCTGATTGTCGTCGTTTTTTTATCAACAATACTTGTTTGATTCGATCGTTTCTATGTTACAATTCACCGTCGATTGAATTTCTACTCTTTTGGCTGTCGATTTAGCTTGTTTTTCATCTGTTTGGCGATGGAGTTGAATTGAAGAATTGGTGAATCTCCATTAAAATCGTTCACATAAGATCAAAACCGGTGATTACTGCAATTTTGTTTCTGATTTTGAAATTTTTATTGTCAATTTTGGATAGTGAAGATTTGGTGAGATTTTCATAGTGAAATCGGTGGCGAAATTGAATTAATCGGTTGCCAATTATTTGAGATTTCAGCTACTGAGGTAATTGAAATTGAAATTGGAATTGGAATTGGAATTGTAATTGAAATTACAATTTATGTGCAGCGGTGAGGTTTGGCATTTTGTGAATTTTGAAATCAATTATGTCAGAAGCTTGGCATTTATGAAGTCAATTTGAAATTGACTTTGTGAAATCAATTGAATTGTGCCACATTTTGGTATAAATGTGCAATTGGACATCAAGGTAAATTCTGACTTACTTGAATTAATGCTGCACTTGGTGAATTTCAACTTTAGATTTGCATTGTTCCTTCAGAGTTAGAGAAATTGACAGTGATTTGGAGTAAAATTAGAGTATATCATTGTTGTTCAGTCTTGATTTCTCATATGAATATGTTAATTTCTACTCAACATTTTGTTGATATGTTTTGAATTAAGCTGATGCTTGAAATTAATTCTGCATTGGTTTTCATTTGATGATTATTGCCACTGGTCCAAATGAACATACCGCTTCTATAAAGTTTCATTGCAAATCTTTTGAGATTACAAGTTGACTATTCATTAGAAACTGCTGATTTTGAAGATTTTAAGATTTTGAGGCTGATTTTGAGATATTGATTGAGAATTTTGATTCTAAGACTGATTTTGAGATAAACTGCTTTGAGATACTTGATTGGCTAATTCGAATTTTTGAGCTATTGTTTTCTGTGTTGAGGCTCGCATCCTTTGAATAAACTGCTTTCGAAATTTGTGATCATTTTGCGTGCATGGCAACTAGATTTGTGATTGACAAGTTTGATGGGAAAGGTGATTTCGGCTTTTGTGGAAGAGGAAAATGAAAGCCTTACTTGTGCAACTGAAGGTTGCAAAAGCCTTGGACAACCCTCCTAAATGGCCAGCTAGCATGACAGAAGAAGAAAAAGTTGAGGCATGCAAGATTGCAAATAGTACCATCATTTTGCATTTGGCCGATAATGTCTTAAGAAGACTTGGCGAGATTGACGATGTGGCCATTCTGTGGGCCAAGTTAGATGAATTCTACATGTCAAAGTCACTGTCTAACAAGATATATCTGAAGGAGTTGTTGTTTGGGTTCAGAATGGATCCGTCCAAAGGCTTAGAGGAAAACATAGATAAGTTCAACAAAATTTGTGCAGATTTAGCAAATACTGGGGAGAAGCTTGATTCTGAGAATCAGGCAGTGATTCTTCTCAACTCATTACCTGACAAGTTCAAGGAGCTAAAATCAGTAATAAAGTACGGCAGTGAGAAATTGACCCTTGACAAAGTTCTTGACTCGCTTCGTTCAAGGGATTTAGAGATGAAAATAGAGAAGAAGGATTCTGAGGCTCTTTATATGAAGGGCAAGTCGGTCAAACTTGCCAAAGGCCAGAGTAGTAAGGCAGGGAAAACCAGCTCGAAATCTGATAAGAAAAAGAAAGAGTCGAACGAGCAGAAAAAACGTTTTACCTGTAATTACTACAAGGCAGAGGGACACATCAAGTATAGTTGTCCTGTTTTGAAGAGGATGGGAATGCTCCCTGTCAGGAAGCCCAAAGCAGATGCCCATGTCCTCGATGGTTATGATTCAGCTGAGGTGCTTATGGCTGGAGATTCTGATGACCGCTATGAGAGTCAATGGATTATGGACTCGGGTTGCACCTTCCATATATCCCCTTATAGGCACCATTTTGAAAATCTGACAGAGATTGAGACAGGCAAAGTAACTCTGGGAAATAGTCAGCAGTGCGAGGTTAAGGGCATCGGTTCAGTACGGTTCAGTATGGATGACGGGTCGGTCAAAGTACTTTCTGATGTTCGGTACGTACCAAGCCTGAGACGTAACCTCATATCCTTAGGGACTTTTGATGCTGCTGGTTATGAGTACAATTCTCGCCATGGCTTGTTGATGATCTGTAAAAACAACAAAGTCAAATTAACTGGTAAGCTTGTGAAGGGACTGTATGTTCTTCAAGGTCGAGCTATCCAGGGTGAGGTCCATGTTGTCTCAGAGTTCAATTTGAAGGCTTCGAAGTTGTGGCATTACAGAATGGCTCATATCAGTCACAGAGGACTAGATTGCTTATGTAAGCAAGGACTTTTGGGAAAGATGAAGATATCAGCAATAGAAAACTGTGAACATTGCATCCTAGGCAAGTCAACAAGGCTGAGTTTTCGAGCTTCGCAGTATAAATCAGAGGGGATATTAGATTATATCCACTCGGATCTCGTGGGGAAACGGCTCAGTCCGGACACATGGTGGAGCCCGATACTTCCTTTCTTTGATTGATGACCACTCGAGAAAGTTGTGGGTTTTCATGCTGAAAACCAAAGATGAAACTTTTCAGAAGTTCAAGGAGTGGAAGATTATGGTTGAAAATCAGTCAGGAAAGCAAGTGAAAGCCCTGAGAACAGATAATGGGTTAGAATTCCTTAATCAGAACTTTGATGATTTGTGTAAGCAGTCAGGGATTAAGAGATTTCTAACAGTTCCTGGCACTCCTCAGCAGAACGGTCTTGCAGAGAGGTTCAATAGGACCATTTTAGAAAAAGTGTGATGTATGTTGTTGTCTTTTCTTTGGTTTGCCAAGTTTTTTCTAGGGTGAGGCGATTAGTACATATTTGCTTATATCATCAACAGAAGTCCATCGACTGCTTTGAACTTTAAAACTCCTCAAGAAGTTTGGACAGGTTCTCCACCAAACCTAGATCATCTGAGAGTGTTTGGTTATGCAGCTTATGCACATACCAAGCAAGACAAGCTGGATTCTCGGGCTAAGAAGTGTATCTTCATTGGGTATCCTTCAGGTGTGAAAGGATACAAACTCGGTCCCTTGAATTAGGAGATAGAAGATGTTTTGTGAGCAGAGATGTAAAGTTCAATGAAGAGTTGTTCCCATGGAAAAAGACTTCTAGTGGTGAAGTTTCAGACAACTCAGAAATTGCTAAGCAGATGACATATGAGATTGAGTTGCTTGGCAGTGATTCTAGAACTGATTTGACATCATCCTCTGCTTCTACTTCAAGAGATTCTTCTGTAGAGCCATCTGTGCATATCGATGATACTGCACATTCTGATCCCGTAATTGTTGCTCCTGAGCTGGAGGATGTTCCTGCTAGTTCAGAGAGTGATGTTCAGCCAGTTGCCCCGATTGTGAATGCTGACATTCAGTCCTACCAGTTGGCTAGAGATAGACAAAGAAGGGTAATTCGGCCTCCATCGAGATTTGATGAAGCGCAGTTTGTAGGTTTTGCTCTATACTGCTATGATGAGGAGAACATTTCTGAACCGAACACCTACAAACAGGCTTTAAATTCCAAGCATTCAGTGGAATGGATGGAAGCAATGGATAGGGAAATGGCTTCTTTGATGAAGAATCAGACTTGGGTTTTGGTGGATCGTCCAGAGAACAGTAAGATCATTGACTGCAAATGGTTGTTTAAGGTGAAACCGGGTATTAAAGGTTTTTCTCAGCCTCGGTTCAAGGCAAGATTAGTTGCCAAAGGTTACACACAAGAAGAGGGGATAGATTATACTGAAGTTTTTTCTCCAGTAGTTAGACATTCCTCTATTAGAGCTTTATTAGCTATGGCAATTCAATTCAACCTTGAATTGGAACAGATGGATGTGACCACGACGTTCTTGCATGGAACTTTGGATGAGGATATCTATATGAAACAACCACCTGGGTATGAATTAGATGGTCAGTTTGGCAAGGTTTGTCATCTGAAGAGATCCATCTATGGCCTTAAGCAGTCATCAAGGCAGTGGAATAAGTGTTTTGACTCTTTCATATCAGAGAATGGATTTGCTAAGAATTCTTTCGACTCTTGTGTATACAGAAAGTATGTTAGTGCAAGTTGCTTCATCCTTCTTTTGTTGTATGTGGATGACATTCTGATTGCATCTAGCTGTGTTGCAGAGATTAAGAGGGTAAAGAATCTATTGAACAGCAAATTCGAGATGAAAGATTTGGGAGATGCTAAGAAGATTTTGGGAATGGAGTTAGTCAGAGACAAAGATAATCATTGTTTGAGTATCAGTCAACCTGACTATTTGGCTGGCATTCTGAAGCGCTTTCATATGGAGAGTTGCAAGTCGGTGAAGACTCCATTTGCTCAGCATTGCAAATTATCATCTAGTCAGTCTCCATCTTCTGAAGAAGATATTGAAGATATGAAGGTAGTGCCTTATTCTAATCTTGTTGGGAGTATTATGTATGCTATGATTTCTTGTAGGCCGGATTTGGGACACTCGATGAGTGTTGTGAGCAGGTACATGAGTAATCCTGGTAAGCCTCACTGGGAAGCAGCTAAGTGGATATTGAGGTATATTAAAGGCTCAGTCGCGAAGGGTCTTTTATATACAAAATCTGATTGTTCTGAAGAATCCATATTGACAGGTTATGTTGATTCGGATTATGCTGTTGACGCCGACAGGCGTAGATCGCTTACAGGTTATGTTTTCATGTTGTTCGGCAATGTGATAAGTTGGAAGTCTAGCTTATGACATATTGTTGCTTTGTCTTCGACGGAGGCAGAATATATTTCTTTGACAGATCTTTGTCAAGGAGTCGTTTTGGCTCAAAGGTTTGATTTTCAAATCTTTGGATATAGACTGTTTGATTGCTTTGCATTGTGACAGTCAGAGTGCATTGGCGTTGTCCAAGAATCCTACATTTCACAATCGGACCAAGCATATTGATGTTAGATTCCACTTTGTTCGAGATGTTGTTGTTGAGAACAAGTTGTCATTGCTGAAGGTGAACACGGTTCACAATCTCGCAGATATTCGACTAAGGCCTTGTCTTACGAGAGATTTGAGTATCTCCGTGAGTTGCTCAGATGGGCAATTTCTCGAGCCAAGAGAGTTTGGCATTCTGAGCCAAGATAGTTTGGCATTTCGTTTTGTTCTGTTATGTTCTGAGCTGCTTTGCTTTGAGTAGCATTCTGAACCATGTGAGTCCTGGCTATTCTGTTTTGATTGTTCGGTTTTGAACATGTTTCGATCCAGTGTGTCTGGAGCTTCCGATGATCTCGAGATCAATTCTGTTCGCCATGTTTGTTATGATATGTACTTCAAGAGGGTATTTTGTAATAGGTGAAATACACATCATTAATTAGCCCTAGATGAGTTAAGTGTAACTTGGGTTAATTAGAAGGTTAGATTAGTCTAATCATGAGAGATGTGTAGGAGCACATATATAAGCTCCATTTGGGGGTTTTTGTTCATTTGAGAGTGAGAACTAAACCTAGACCTATAGAGAGCCCTTGTACATTGATTCAATGGCATTATGATGGTGGATCGATCAAGCTCAATCGATCCATAACAGTGGAGTAGGGACGTTCCCGAACCACTATAGATCTGGTGTTGTCTCTTCTCCATCCTTCTCTTTTCTATTTGTTTGAATCTATATTTGTGCATTTGTTCTTGGATTAGCTTAGATCTGGATTTTGCACAACAAGAAGTTTTACTCTTTAATTTATAGGTAGATAGTGAAGCGAGCTCGAAAAGGAAAGAGATTAAAACGGTGTGTTCTTGAAAAGGAAAGAGATTAAAACGGTGCGTTTTGGAAATAGGTGTGAACCTCTCCCCGTTTACAATAATTTGTTTCCTTGTTTTTATTTTATTTCCTTATCGTTGCTTTCCACTTATTTTAGAAATATTTTCGCTCAACATTTGTAGTAGTAAATATTTTTTAAAATATTGGGTGTTGAGACAATATCTTTAAATATTTTTAATTAAGTAGTATAAAATTCGCACATATTTTTTCCAAGTTAATGTTAATTAACTTAGTTTTTTTTTTTTTATAAAAAAAATGGTGGAAAGAGCATTAAAATTTGAGAGAATGAGTTTTTTTGGTTAAATAATGAATTTTATGCTTGGTAACTACCAATTTAAAAATTTATTTACACTACTACAAAAATGGGGTATGATGATTCTAAAAAAGTGTCACAAACGACTTAGATGATACTTTTTTGCAATCATTGTATCGCACATCATCTATTCTCTTTAGATGATACTTTTTTAGAAGTGTCATTAAAACTTTTTAGTTGATACTTTTCTACAATCATTGTATCGCACATCATCTATTCTTTATAGATGACACTTCTTAATAAGTATCATTGAAACTCCTTAGATGATATTTTTTTACAATCATCGATTTTTCTTTGATGACATTAATTTGTTGTCACATAAAGAACAATAGATGATATATAAAATTGATCATTAATAATTTATCTATGACACCTAAACTTAATCATTAAAAAATTTAAATTGACATTTTTCTGTAATCACTAAATATGTAAATATGCTTTTTATTTAATCATATATCTCAAATCTTTACAAACATTTATTGTCAACTATTTTTCCTAATTATTTCAATAGTAGCACATACGATTATTAAAATTAAATGGTCTCTAAATTTGATTCAATATAAGAACTATTTTCATAATATTCATTTGTATATAAGTATCAATCAAGGTAGTATTTTATACATGTATCGACGTAAATATAGTTAAATGAAAAAATATATATTGTTCATGACATCAATAAATATAAATTGAAAAATATTCATGATTACACCAAGACAAGATGTGACTTCTTTATTGGATTGATTCACCTCCATGTTGCAAATATGAATCCAAAAGTTGCTGCAACATATCTATCTTCAAAGTATCTTCAACCATATCGACAATATCTGAGATTAAACGAGCTTTCAAATATCAAATACCACATATATGTGGATGATAGTCATTGAATATAAATCCTACAGGCTCACATAATATCCTTACATAATTAGTAAATATAGAGAGCAATATTGATGAGTCAAAGCCTAATGGAGAGGGAGAGGTACTTAAGAGGAAATAAAAGATCAGAAGAGGAAATGTGACAAGAAAAAAAAACATCATCTCAAAAAGAAATATAAACATCAAGCAACAAACAACAATTACGAAGAGAGCAAATTTAAATGAAAACGAGAAAAATACATCACAAAATCACAACTTTCATGAACATAGTGCTTATAGTTGCCTTAACACTTTTTCATAAATTTTTTTTTTGAACAACCTAATCTTCGTGTAACCCGCAAGTTCCCTAAATCGTCAATAGTGCTATCAAAAGGACCAACTTCATACCAACAAAACCAAAGAAAGTAAATGGCAAATTCCCCAATCTATCATAACTAGCTTTAACGGTAGAACAAATGTGTTTTTTTTTTTATAAAAAAAGACATAATATAAAGGAGTAAAACTCTACCTCCATAATCATTATCCACTATTAAGAATTTGTTCCATAGATACCACATTTTGCCCCTGTAAAAAGAAATTAGTTAAATATTTTTTCACAAGATTTGCAGAGATGTACTTGTAGAAATAAACTCAATAAACAATAATATATTTTTTATAATTGTATCCTTGCAAAGAGGGAAAATTAAGAAAATCAATAACCTTTGGAGCATCAAAATTGTCTGCAAGATGCACATACATGTCCTTTCCATCAAAATTATCTGAGATTTGGTTACTGGGGTCTACTACCTTCAATCAGTTCAACAATATGGAATAATATTCAACAACATTAAACAAATACTAATCGACAACAATCAAATTCTCAAAATCACCAACTTGATGATTCTCATCATCAAGGGAAAATAGAGTTATAATGTCCATGAGAATCATAATGTAATCATTGATATTTATGCCCTTTAGTATTGATAGGCCTCCGATTATGTCAGCTTAAGCAAGAAGGGCAGGGCTAAGAAGAGAAATTTGTGATAGTTTAAGTTTAAGTGGAAAAATATTTAGTCAGAAAGGTGTATTTAGTGAAATTCCTTGTATCTACTTGATGTGAACGATCTAAGCATGGGATCCGGAGTGAATGCAAGGCTGTCTAAGGGAAGTGAATTATGATGAGGATCTCTGGAGAGCTTCTCAGTGGTACTGATAGCTTTTAGGCAATATATAAACTATTTGAGATCTATAACAATAGATGAATAATTACTTGACCATAGCTGAGCTCACACATCCAGTCCAGGACAATGATGAAGAATAAGGAAACATTCAAAACAAATAATAACAGTAACAACAAAAAAACTATTTAGGTTGCAATATAATTATTTTTACCAAAGACTAATGTTTTGTGCACAAATACCTTTAATTACTCGACCAGCGCCAAGCTCAAATTCAATTGGGTCACCCCTTTCAAAACTGGAGTCAAAGACAGTCTCATCTGTGAGCTTCCCCTATTGAATCAGAGGACAACAAAGATCAGTCTAGAATGTTCCCCAATTCTTCCTTTATAATCCATTACCTAGCATTAACCAATTGACCAGACACAAACACAAGAGCCAAACTAAGTCATCAATGCAACTTACGCGGTAGTGAACTTTGATTCTATCACCTTTATGAGCTTGAATATCACAAGATGATGGCCTACCCTGCAAAAAAAAAAAAAGAATAAATAGAAAAGAAACACAAAAACAAAAACTTAACGAGAAAAGGCTGAAGGAGTGTTCCAGATAGAGTAACATATTCCAGAATCTTAAGACAGGCAGTACAACATCAAACATAACTCATTGCAACTTTCTTTTATATATCCGTGAGTGTTCTGACCGGCTGATGCACACTTCCACTATTCTCACAGGACAATCATCTCATCCTACTGCATTTAATAGTCAAGATTACTTGTAGGAAACTTACTCCTATGTAGGAGACCACTATGGATTGAAATTATGACCTCTAAACATGCTATTATTTACAAAGCCCTTATTTGACAAGGTTATCACTGATTTCAATTGGGAAAAGCTAAGGAAAAAAACGCAACTTGTAGACATAATTATCACCTTTCTCCCTATAATGCCAGTGATTGAAAAGACATTTTCTTAACAAGAAACGAAACTTTTCAACAATTCAAACTCCACAAAGGAGGGAGAGAAAAGGCAAAAAAATAAAACAACAAAATCATAACAACAAAATCATTATGTCTTTCATCCAATACATGAAACTAAAAAATTGAATATCAAGTAGTGATCAAGTATACTCAATTCCTTAGATGTCTCCCAGTGCCAAAGCTAGGGAGGACGAACCTGCTTACCTCGATTATAGTGGAGTGAAACTCCAATTTTTAGTTTCTATAATCAACAACCAAACCTACAAGATTTACAACATCTAAACAGTGTCGGGTTTAGTGATCTTACCCCAAAACTTGACCCAAATGAGCACGACACCACACAGATTTGTGGCTGCAAGGTGGGGCTGCGGTGGTGAGGAGGAAAAGGTGTTGGGTGTGGCTGCAAGGAGGTGCGAGATGAGCTGGGCGCAGCTGCTGAGTGAGGACGACCGGAAGGCGACGACCCATTGGGGACGAGCAGGTCGCGTGCGCGAGAAGATCCTTGCTGCTGCGACTGCGTGCGCGCGGATGGCATTTGTGAGTGTACGAAAACGACGGCCAAGGGGGCCTGTTTGCGGCAGTATGGTGCGAGCAAGGGGGCGGGTGCGAGGTGGGTTGGTGTAGGCGTTGCAAAAGGTGAAGATGGGCGTGTTAGCGGTTGGGCGTGCGCGTGTTGGGCGTGTTTGCGGCAGTTGGTGCGGCAGATCCACGGCTCATGGACGTGTTGCTGCTGCGGGGTATGGTCAGGCGGCACAATCTGGGTAGCAGCAACGGTGGCACGACTCAGCCTGTGCGGCAGCGGCAATGGATGAACAGTGGCGGCTAAGGGGTGAAGAAGATGAAGATGGAGAAGACCTAGAGTTTGATCTTTTGTTTTTCTTTTCTATTATTTTTTTCCAAACAAACAATTTAAATGAGCTTATTTTTTAACTCCATTTTTCATCCCCTTTTCGTTCTAAATGCTCCTTTAATTTTCTTTTTTTCTTTTTCTTTTTCTCTTTAAACCAAACCAAAATACAAAACTCTTTTTTTTTTTAATAATTTTAAACTCTCTAAACGAACCCAATAAAATACCCCAATTTTTTCCTATTTCTCAATTTTGCCTTTTCTTTTTATTATTTTGAAATATTCTTTTCTCTTTTCCAAAACCAATTTCTAACTTTTTTCATTTTCAATGATTTGATTATTTTACAAATATGATTTAAAATAGCCCTTCAATCTTTTATCATTAAGAATTTGACTCATATATTTCTTTTAATTTTATTTGGAACCCCATGTTTTAAAAACTTCAATGTCAACCTTTAAATTCATTATAAGCTTATGGTTTCTCTAGTTGAATACCTTTTAAGAAATTTAATATATAATTTTTGTTGAAGCCCTGTTTAGTAGTTTATTACTAGGGATGTCCATTTTCCTTAGGAGCAGGGAACGGGGTCGGGGATGGGGGAGAAAAAATCCTCGTTGGCTAAACGTGGGCGGGGACGGGGATTGTACTCCCCGTCCCCGATTCCCGATCCCCGCCCCGATTATTTTATTTAATATTTTTTTCTTAATTCTACTCTTTTAATTTTCAAATAAAATATATCTTTGTTGATGATATTTTCTATACATATGAATATTTTATTTGATAATTAACATTATAGTTGAAACTTATATATATATATATTTTTTTTTTAAATCTAATTTTTTGAATTTTTTATCCAAAAAATATATAAAAAAAATGAAAAAAAGGAAAAAAAAATAAATTGTAAAAAATCTCCGCAGGGAACCCGATCCCCGCTGGTGCCCCGCGGGGAAACCCCGCCCCGATCCCAAAAAAAAAAACCGGGGATTTTTCCGGGGACGGGGATTGAATTTTATGGCTGGGACGGGGACGAGGAAGCCATTCCCCGGCCCCGCCCCGCCCCGCCCTGTGGACATCTCTATTTATTACAAGCTAAATTGAAAATAAAATTGCTAATTTCTAGTGTGATTTGCAGAACTTTTCGAGCGGCTACCATGGGGAAAAAAATCCCGAGGGAAGGAATCTTCCGATAAAGAACAAAATAATGCTTATTTTCTAAATTAAAATATGACTAAAAATTAGTTTTATAAATTTATGATTCTAAAAAAGTGTCATAAAACACGTCTTTTTAATTTATGACACTTTTTTGTAATGACGATTTTATTTAAATTAATAATTATAAGATGATTCTAATAAAGTGTCATAAAACGCGTGTTTTATTTTATGACACTTTAATTGCCTCTTCCTCTTGAATTTGTTTTCCATAAGTGTCATTTATTCCAATTTTTGTAGTAGTGTTAGTATAAATATTTTTTAGGGACGTTCGCAGGAGTAAGTAGAATTCAGAAAATATTTACAAAAATAGGCGTATTAAAATTTTTTAACATAAATAATTCACCTTTTTTAATAGGAACTTTCTTTTATATGAAAAAGACGCAAATACCCCATCTTAAATTAACGTTTTAAAACAAATCTCTCCTTAATTTTTCAACTTGCATATAAAATATCTCCTTTAAAATTACTCTTAACAAATCTCTTAAAATCGTAAGGTTTTAAAGATTTTTTTTTTCATTTTTCAAATTTGATACACGTTTTTTTTTATATATATATTCTGTAGTTTTTTTATTTTTTCAAAATACTTAAAAATTTTAATCATGTATTAATAAATAAATACAAGTTTCTAATTCTCAAGTAAATAAATAAGGATTTATAAATTCTTTTATTTTTGTGGTATCAAATATGTTATACATAAATACTATTTTTTTTTACGTGAGTAACCATATTTTACATTAATTTGTATTTATCTCGTATATGAGTATTAATTCATCGAACTTTATATTTATTTGTATTATTTAACAATAATTTTGTGAATATACAATATTAAATGAATGATCGTCATTCTAAAGTTTAATACGTTAATATTTCATAAATAATGTGTTAAAAAATGTAATAAACACAACTTTCTTTTTGAAAAAATGATTAGTAAGAAATGGATTTATTTAATTATTCAAATACATTATTTTGGTCTTTAAGAAAAAATGTGTGGAAAAAAGTGATGATTTTTTCATAAAATATTTAATCATGTATTGATAAATAAATATTGATTTATGGATCTTGTTTTGGTTGTATCGATCATGTTATGTATAAGTATTATAATTTTTTTAAGAAAATTGTATTGGATGAGTTCTTCTCAAAACTTAATTGCAAATATATATAAATTCTTAAGTATTTGTATTCATAATCATTAATATATTTTAATATTGTATTATAAATACTCATTAATACCATATTATAAGAAAAATAAATTATGGTAGTTATCATTTATAAAACCAATGATTTCTTTTTCTATTTTTTAAGTGACCATATTTATAAAAAAAATATGAACGAACAATTAGCCATACAATTATTAGGTTATATAAAATTTCGTAAAATTTAAAACATGTATTTATTTATTTTATTTTATTTTTTTGAAAAGACATGTATTTATTTATTAATACACAAGTTTTAATATAAATAAGGATTATATTTATTTTGAATTTTTTTTTATCAATACACCCATATGCCTTTTTATAAACATTAATACATCTGGCTAATAGTATTTATAATTTAATGTTGTATTTATGTTTGATACATGTATAATATGTTTTTCTAGAGTTAACATGTAATGACCTATCATACATATTTATGCTAAAGAGCATAAATAATATCATTGAGCGATATGTTTTTTATTTTTTAGAAAATCGTTGAACGATATTTGATTATAAATAATAACTACTGTATTTATAATAATAGTGTAATAATAATACAGTCTTGCAACATAAATACATTTAAATACAATATTTGATAATATATGGAAACTTACCTAATTAATCAAATTCATAAAATAATTATATAGTCACATTTTAAAAAATTTAACAATCATAGTCATAGGTATTAATAATACATAATATTAAATAATAAATAAGACTATATTAATTAAAAATAATACTATATTAATGATTATTAATAATACAATATTGAACAGTAATATGATTATATATACAAATATTTTTAAATTTTTTGTAATTATTTTGTTAATATAGCTCATCCAATATACTTTTTCAATAATACATCATAAATACACATAAATACACATAAATAAAATTTTGCTTACTCTTTTTTTAATAGAAGTTTTTTTTCACCATAAATAAATATATCTATTAATAGTTTTTTTTAGGAACATATATCTATTAATATTTATATAATATTAACGTGTTTTTTATAAGGTATTAAAATAATAATACCAAATGTCATTTAATATATGAGTAAGCAAATTCATTTAGAAAAAAAAAATTAAAAGATAAATTTCAAAAGAAAAAAAAGAAACTAAAAGTCGGAGCACAGACACAAGAAAACTACGGCCTCAAGGTGATTGGAATAGGGGCGCGACAATTGATTTGTTTAAGGGTACAATAGGAATTAAAAACAATTATATTTTAATTAATAATAAACAAAAAATAAGATTGTAATTATTGTAAACTTTGTTTATAGCCGTAAATATTTTCTTTAAACAGACTACCTATTACAATTTCCCTATTTTTATCCAAATATCATATGATTTTAAGTGGTATATCTAATAAAAGTAGTAGAGTGTATATATAAGTCGATTCGAATATATATAAATGTATTAAATAAATTCAAGCTTTGAGTATTTTCATTTTATTTTATTTCTTGTGCTTTTAAAGTGTTATTTGTTATAATCTATACACTTTGTAAGGTGACCATTTTAATCCCTTTATTTCATTTTATCTCATTTTTTGGATAAAAAAATCAGCAAAATTCTCTACTCGATAAATTAATTGAAATATTATCATGGTTTTGTATTAAAGATTTGAAATTTTTTGTTCACTATAATAATTCTGTTGGTATTGTGGAAGCAAGGATAAATTTATTGGTTTTTTTTTTTTGGAGGTGGAGATTTGAGGGGAGGATTGAAGGTACCAAATACAAAATACAAGTCAAAAAAGAAATTAATCGGTTAAAAATGACTTGGTAATGGAGAATTGAATCATCTTGTACTAAACATTAAAGACGAGTCCAAAAATTGACCAAATGATATATATATTAAGGGAGGACAAATATCAATTCTCAGATTAAAACCTGTGAGTGACGTTAATGTTAAACTGATTTACAATCAAACAAATTATTGTGTAATTAACTCATACTATAAATAATATTTTTATTAAAAGAAAGGATTAATGAGATAAAAATAAATTAGTTTCATGTTAAATCAGATAAAAAAAACATCATAGGATAACAAACTTCTTTATCGAAATACCTTAAACGATATTTCAAATAGAGTTAGATGGTAATATATAATTGAGTTTTATATTTTGTATTGATTTTTGTAAGAATATACTATACCTCTCTTATAATTCTCTCTCCTTTTGGCAAAATCTTTTTTTATTTTTATCTCCCGTTTATTTATTCTAACTTTTGTTTTTTTGACTAACCTAACCTTAGTCAATCATGCCACTATGTTCGTTGTTCTTTGTGTCTCACTCTTAAATCATTATTTGTTGTTTATATAACAAATTTCCTTCGAATATTAGGGTGTGTTTGAGTCCATGTTTATGTAAATGGTACAGTTCGATTATAATAACACAACTCATATTTGTCTTTACTGTTGATTAGAAACGATGAATATCTAAACTTGCCTACTTGTTTATCTAAATCTTACACATAAATTATTTTTTTATTATATAACCAGCCCTTCAAATATTATTTATCATAATCTGTTATAATAAAGTGTCATTCAAACATCATTTATAATAACAACTCACATTTTATCATAATCCACCGTTTATCATAACCTTTCGTTTATCATAATCAAACTGGTGCCCCAAATACATCATAAGTTATTTGGGTGAAATAAAAAACAGAAGTTGTCTTTAAATAAAGAAAACAAATTTTTTTTAGAAAATTATTTTTTAGTCTAGGAGATTGAACTTAATTTCAATTTGGTACATAAATTTTAAAATCGAAAACGGTTATCTATTTCAATAATATTCACTTTTAATCTTTATATGAAAATTAAAATAATTACTTCATAAACATATTGAAATTTAAAATTAATTTAATCCACATTAAATTAGGTAACCAAAATATTATTGGCGCGAAGTTTTGATGACTTTGGTGTAAAAGGAATGCAAGAATTTTTAATGATATCCACAAATGTAAGAGTATCCTTCAACTATGAATGATATCATTATTTAAATATTATGATATATCCATCATTGTTTTCAATTGGAAGATAGGTCTTTTGCCGCTTTGAGTATCTTCTTCTAAAAAAAAGTTATGTAAATGATTTTTGTTAGTAAAAATTAACAATAATCACGTTTATTTTTAAAATATAAATAAAAAATTGAAACTATATGATCCCAAATAAATGGATTAAAAATGTATTTTTCTTAAAGATTTTTGTTTTTTGTTTTTTTCACATTTGATAAAGAAAGTGAGTAATGTTGATGATGAATGGGGTGTAAAAAGAAAAAGCACATGGGGGGTTAGTGAGGGAGTGGGTGCAATATATCATGGAATCCCCACACACCACCATCACACAAATCCCACCAAAAAGCTTCAAAATCCCAAACACAAAATGATGGAAAGCAACATGACAAAATACACCCAAAAACCATTTTCATTTTTTATTATATATATATATACACATTTCATTCACGGGTTCACTTACTATTCCATTTTCCCCCTTTCTCCTTTCAAATCCCCTCTCTGTTTGTTCTTCTTCTTCTCTAGGGTTTAGTCATTTCGATGAAGGCGTTTTCGCTCCTCCTCGCCGTCTGGTTCTCCTTCCACGGCGGAGTCACGGCGGCGACGGCCGCCGTGAAAGTGGCCGGGAGTGTCGCCAAGGTGGAGGATGCGGTCAATTTCAGGATTTATTATGGACAGTCCTTTAAAGTTATTAAGAACGCCATTGATGCCAATAGCTATCTTCTCATTCAGGTTTGTTTCTCCTTTTACTTCTTCTTTCATTCTCTAATTTCTGCCAATAATGTCTGCGAAAGTGAAAGTGGCCAGGGTTTTGGTTCGCCATGGATGCTTTTCACTGTGATCTCTGTTGACCCGACCCGATTCCACACACAACCCGTTTCTGAGGGATACTTTTGTCTTTTCCACTTTCTTCCTTTTTCTCGGCCGTAAAAGTGTTTTCCCTTTTGCCCCACTGTTTTCTTTATTCAGTGCTTATTTTTAATGATTTTCATCGTCTTCGGATTCCTTTTTTGAATTTAAGAATTAATTTTGGAAATTGTACTAGACGTATTCTCTCATTAGTTCAAGCATTTCTTCATATTAACTATTAATACAGTTTAACATATTATAAAATTCGTGACAAAATCAATATTAATTACTAGGGTTCGTTGGATAATTATTTTATTTTTCGTTTTTTTTTATGGAATTTAAACCTACAACAACTACTCTACTATAAATTTTTCTTTAT